>CM059498.1:42443959-43693959 GCA_030378355.1 Eleusine indica | reverse complement strand
GCACAACTCAAGGAATAAATCACCATCATCATCAAATCCTTCTGTTTCTAATTCAGAGTTTATGGAAAAGTACTTCCCTCGAAACGTCTGACCATGTGGTTGGATGTGGTAGTAGTGTAAACACAAGAGATCTCAGAAATGTAGCCATTACTAAGGCTGAATTGATAGAAAAGGTTACATAGTCTGAGGATGAGAAATGAACAATGCAAGAAGAAAAAAAAGTTTCCAGAAGGAAATCAGGTTGTTGAGTTAGCCGTATGGAAAAACAAGGGGAATAATTGAAAGATGAATTAAGTGATAATTAGCAAAAGAAATTTATTGTAATCAGAGTTAATGTGGTTATAGATGATGTAGATGGTTCGTTGGTGCATGCTATTGCAAAAGTGCTTGCCTGCTTGATACTATTAACGATTAAAACTGTGGTTGTCTATATTAATATAAGTGGTCGTTAGTGTTCACATGTGGTCGCTAAAACTACAAAAGGTAATCGCTAATACTCAATCTGTGGTTGTAAAAACTATAAAAGGTGCCTGTTAATAATCAATATGTCAATACATGTTGTCGTTAGAGCTAGGAATGTGGTTGTTGATGCTTCACATATGGTCGTTAAAAGCTACAAATATGATCGTTGATGCTTCATGGTAGCTGGTGATACAACTATTACCGACCAATAAGGTGGTCATTGTTATCACAATTGTGGTCCTTAATACTCTACAATAAACATCAATCAACTTTCCCATCATTAAACATATAACAACCACAACTTGCAAGTGATTGTTAATGACAAAACATTTAATGACCATGGATAACCATATTTTTGTGGTTGTTACTTACTTTTAATGACTACATATACATTTTCAATGATCTTATGTCGTTAATACTCATTTTTCTTGTAGTGGTAGCTATTGGTGCACCCACACCAAAGTGAAAACTCAGTTGTAACCTCTTAATTTTCACCATATTAGCACCCCCACATGACAAAGTTATGCACCCACAGGGAAAAAAAAACATGAAAAAGATAGACAACAACATGGACAACACTCCCTTTGATTTTTCTCTAGCTTCGCCACTCTCTCCAAGCCTCGATGCTTGTGACCGTCATCAATTGTCAAGGTAACCAAAAAAAAATCATCATGTATAGTGGATAAGATGTTCTACATGCATAACACCCTTGTAGATGTTAGATGCATTTCATATTTGACATTCATCATTAAAATTATTCGTACCTAGGGATGCAATGATCTCTCCGTGTTGATTAGCAAGCTTACAACTTTCTCCATGTTGATTAGCTCGATGATGTAGTAGTCGATCCCGAAGGAGACATAGACGGTTACGCCTTCTTCACTCGGCATACTTGTTTCATCTTTGATTGATGTTGCTGACATGGGTGGTGGCTCTTCGGACTTTATGGATTGGGGACTAGTCCACAATTCAGAACTCATGGTCGCCATATTTCCTTGTATGAAAATCTTGAAGAAGGCTTCCATCAACATTATGAGGATGGTCTTCTCTTGGGGTTCCACTTCGACTTTATATATACTAGTATAGTGTATGTGCG
Source organism: Eleusine indica (assembly GCA_030378355.1). NCBI lineage: Eukaryota > Viridiplantae > Streptophyta > Magnoliopsida > Poales > Poaceae > Eleusine > Eleusine indica. The sequence goes on along the minus strand of CM059498.1, from coordinate 43,692,401 downwards.
TTGCTACGGGCTTTAAGAATATATTAAATCATGGACATTCATATATTTTTCATAGATAGATTATGTCACATAATTTTATAAACCCACTATAAAAAATAAACAAGTAGAATACCCTTTCCTCCAAACAATAAAGTGATTTAACAAGTGACATGAATGGGTAGAGGCATGAAGTTTGCATACCCTAATCCTAATTGATAAATAATATAACTTGAGGCCTAAATAATGGTGAAGCTACTGTATATTAGGTTGCCACAATAACACGACCCAAAGGTTATCTCATAACAGTCAAATAAATAATGATTTCAACATCCTCTACACCATTTTTCATTTGGGTGCTACTAAACATTTGTATAAACAACTTACAACATCTATCTTCTAATAATTGCTGACACGAAAAAAAACAAACAATCCACTGATGCACCTGATTTGGGAGAGCATCCTTCCTCCTAAAGACCACTTAATATATTGCATATATGCTGCGACCAAACCAATTGCAATCCTCGAAGACATTAGAGATGGATGACTTCAATGGGGAGGACGGTGGCCTATAATAACATGATGAAATGCAGTAGTAAAAACAGAAATTCTTGGACATGATATGGTTGTCACCGGTTTGCATTAAAAAATGTTAAAACTGTTGAGAGACTTTAGTACGTAAAAAATGAGGTAGAATCTATAATTTAGCCTGCATGCAGTAGGTTTCTTTGACCAGCAGGGACCAAAATCTCTTTACCTAAAGCTGAGATAAATCTGAGATGAGTTAGGATTCTATACAACAGATATATTTATGAATAACTAACTATCTATCATAACTGATCTCATGATTTAGTCATGTTAGCGTTATCTAACACGGCGTCCATATCAGGTGGCCGGATTACTGGATTGAGACTCTTGATAGATTGCAGTGTGGAACGGAAACAGAATTGAAAGTGACGCTGATTCCAAGAGGCATGAGGGTGCTAATATGGTTCTACGCTTATGAATAGCCAAGGCCATGATGGCTAACCATGCATAACTGAGTACGTTCGTAGTGTCGATATACTGTTGTCGACGCCACACAAGCGAGCCTCGCCCTGCTGCACACACTGAAGATACTGTCGTCGAGATCGCTACAAGCTCTCCTCATCTGGACGACGACGAAGCATTCGTCATGGACGCCGCAGGAGAGACGGCAACGCGGATCGGCTGCGGGCAATGAACCAGGGACGGTGGCGGGGGAGATGCCGCTTGTGACTCGCACGGCGCATGGAGGCTCGCACGCGAAGGTGGCGCGCAGTCGACACGTTTGGCGGCCGTGGGCTGGATTAGTGTTTTGCTTCGTGGGCGTCACCGAGGGGAACCTGATAGGGCACTCGACAATGCAACGAAGAGGTGTTGTCTGGATCGTGTGATGTGTCAGGCCACCACCAAAACGTAAAACCGGAGATGACTCCACGTAGTATTTTTTGTCTAGTCGAAGCAACACCGGAAGCAACAGGACTCGACCGGTTTTAGTACGTGTGCAACACCACATGGGAGGTATATAGATACACTACGAGAAACTAGAGGTTTATCGTGTGCACTGCAAAACTTAAAAAACTCACGATAAAGTCTTTACCGTGGGTTGCACACGACAAAGGACGTATGGTAAAAATCCTGTCGGCAAAGCCGGCTTACGGCAAAAGCTTTGTTGTATGTCAAAAATACACGCGGTAAAACCGATAAAATATAAATCATATAAAACAAAAAAGAATAGCAAAAAAAAATTGGCGTCAAAGAACCCTACCCGTCTGTCCCAAGTCGCAAGTCGCGGTGTTATTTCACAAGGTGCTCCCGCCAAGAATCAAACCTGCAACCTCACCTTCGCGCATAGCCTCCCCTTCCACTGCATCACACGTTCAGTTGTGACTACCAACCGCGTTCACTCTTTTTATAGTTTACCTCTTTGGCGAGTGCATTCTATCGGACACACGGCAAAGACCATGTTTGCCGTGCGCCTTATATGGGGCATACAGCAAAGACTATATTTGTCGTGTGCCGTATATCGGGCACACGACAAAGACCATGTTTACTGTGTGCCTTATATCAGGCACACGGCAAAGACCTATTTTATATTTTTCTAACTTATTTTTATGTTGACTAAATTAATTCGAATGAAAAAGTGTTGAACTACAAAGTTGTATAACTTATTAAGATCTATAACTTTTATTTTGGTCATTTGTTCATTTGACAAAGCGGTATTAATATTGTTCACGAATCTTATATGTCTCATCGAATGTTTTATGAAACTATATGAGATTATTAGATTTTGTGAACAATATTTTAGATTAAATTAAGTAATGCACAAATGATCAAAATAAAAGTTGTAAGTTTTTAAAAGTTATACAATTTTATAGTTCAAATTTTTTTGATTTGAATTAATTTACAGTTTTAAATATAATTTAAATTTATATTTTGCCGAGTGTTAAGGAAAAAACACTCAGAAAAGAGCGTGTTTGCCGTGTGTCAAGGAAAACACATGGCAAATACCCATCTTTGCCGTGTGTCAATATTTTTTACACACAGTAAAGATTTTACCGTCTGTTATAATTTAGCACACGACAAACACCATCTTTGTCATGTGCCCGAAACAAAATACACGGCAAAGTTTCAAACACACGACAAAGATTGATTTTTCCATAGTGATATTTTCACCGTACTTATTAAGGAGTAGAGATGCAACATAACACCTTATGTAATATCGAGTCGTATTTTTTTTATCGTACAACACCGTATGAACGTGTCCACCTCTTTTAATTATCATATATTATATGTGTAGAAATTTTATTTATCATTTTGCCTGGGGTTGATGTTGACTAAAAGTCAAACTTATCCTCTTGTCGTTGATGTGGTGCCAGATTTCTCTAGTGCCTATACTTTTTTTAGATGAATCATCTTTATCACAAATAAGAAAGAAATTAAAACTTTTCTTTTGAGAACATAACGAAAGATATAAAGTATGGCGTGATGCTTTGGTTCAGTCAACGTGGACCTGCAACATATATATATCTCAAAAAAGAAACAACAGGACCAGAGCAGGTGGAAGTTGAAACGGGCTTCAGATGCAGCGCAGCCTGCGTAAAATCTGAACGGGGCGAATTCATGATGGGCCAAAAAAGTGATTTAATGTGAGCGGGCGAACGGCTTCCCAAATGACGCATGGAGATGGAGACGCTGACCTGTGGGCCTTTTACTTTCGAACCTCCGCTTCCCGCGCTGAAGGATCCGAGTTGCGATCTCCTTCTCCCGGGGCGGTGAGGTCCCCGCGTCCGCCGCTTCATTTCCGTAGCCTCGTGGGAGTCGCTCCTTTTCCTAGTGGCCTGAATTCTGCAGAATAAATCTCTTTTCTCTCAGTCCTTCTCTAGACTCCTCCATCGCTTGCATCGCATTCGCATTCCTTCCCTGTCTCTTACTTCACCTCCCGGTTCGCCTTCTTCCCAAAGCAACGAATTTTCCTTTTCCCCAAGCCTCTTCTTCCCTGATTCTCGCCAGCGGGAAGGACAAGAAAGTTCACCCTCCCCCCAGTGCCGTCCTTGCCGAGCCTGTCGAAGCGCATTGCCGTATATTCCCACGCCCTATTAAACCTTGCCGAAGGTCGAAGACGGTTTCCTCGATGTGACACGACTGCAGGAAACGCCTCGCCCACGCGAAAGCTGAGATTTTGGCGTCGAGAGGTGGCCGAAGGATGGTTCGCGTGGCAGCGCCGCGGCGACAGGGTGGGATCTTGAAGTGTTGTTGAGGCGCCGCGCTGGTCAGGCTCACTTCAGTCCTAACCTCTGTTCCTTGTGCACCTCGCTCTTTGCTTTTGTTCTTTTTTGTGCTTTTCTGGAGGTGGAGTTGGGTGGGAGGGGGGTCTGGAATTTGTTGTGACTTGTGATGTGTTTCTTGGAGGCCAGTTGCTGCACGAATACGAGTTCTTCTCGCGGCAGGGTGTTAGATTGTCGATTAAGTTTCTGCAGAAAGGTTTGGTTTCGTCTTGCTTCGTTTGGGGGTAAATTGCGTGCTCAGGGGCGCCCCACAAACCTGAGAAGTTATTCAGAGAGGAATGGCGCGGCCGCGGAGTAAGAGGTTGGCCAAGCTGAAGCTCAGCCAACTGTACTCGTTTGGGCTCTGTCACATGGGCCCATACGACGACGATCACTGGCGGATTGGGAGGGGGTTCCGGCAAGTGTACGTCAATGATCCCGACAAGTATGAATTGGAGGGGTTGACGTATCCACTTAACGGGGTTTCAACGACCAAGTACACTGTGGTCACCTTCGTGCCCAAGTCCCTCTTCGAGCAGTTCAGAAGGGTGGCCAATTTCTACTTCCTGGTTTGTGGTATCCTTGCTCTCACACCGCTCGCGCCCTACACGGCGGTTAGCGCGTGGTCCCTCGTGCCGCTCTGCATAACGGTTGTGCTCACCATGGCAAAAGAAGGGTACGAGGATTGGAGGAGGAAACAGCAGGTATCATTTTTGCAATATTTCGTTCGATTCCTTGATGTAATATTTATTGATTTATTGTCGTAGTGATTCAGAAAATCTCAGCCCAGATGCTTATAAATCCAACGGTTGTCTCATACTATTTGAAATTGGGTATCTCCTTTATTCAGCTTCCATTTCTTGTGTTGAAAACTAATAGGAAGTTCCTTGGTTTTAAACCAATGAGTTACCATTCGGAAAAATGCAGTAAGTATATTTGAGCATTTTTGCATGCCGGACATGTTGTCTTGTGATGTCTATATGTTGCGAAAGCTAAATCCTTATTTCTATTAGATATATCTTCCTCTCTTTTTCCCCCTGTATATATGGACGTAAGCTTAACCCAGAATCATGTAATGCTACAATTTATTAATTTGCTGTAAATGTTGTTTCATTGATGCTGCGCACATTTATGTACTCACACTTAGATTCTAGTGTTTTGCCGCAATTCAATTAATTTGGATAATTTTATGTAAATATTCCATGCTGCTGGTATATTAAGTTGATCGTTGCATCTACTCTCAGGATGATGAGCTCAATAACCGAATAGTGAAAGTGCATAGTGGCAATGGTAATTTTGAAGAGACAAAATGGAAAAATATAATGGTTGGAGATGTAGTAAAGGTGCAAAAGGATAATTTCTTTCCCGCTGACTTGATTCTGCTTTCATCTAACTACTCAGATGGAATATGTTATGTAGAGACTATGAATCTTGATGGTGAAACAAATTTGAAAGTTAAGCAAGCTCTTGAAGTAACATTGGACTTGAATGAGGATACAAAGTTCAGTAATGTCAGACAAAAAATCGAATGCGAAGACCCAAATGCGAATATCCACTCTTTTGTTGGTACTATGGATTGGGAAGGCCAGGAGTATCCATTGTCACCCCAACAGCTTCTTCCTCGGGACTCAAAGCTACGGAACACTGAATTCATATATGGGGCTGTCATCTTCACAGGTCATGACACAAAAGTGATGCGAAATGCAACAGATCCAGCATCTAAAAGAAGCAAGATTGAGAAGAAAATGGATAAGACTATTTATTTTCTCATGTTTTCTATCCTCATAATTGCAATATTTGGTTCTGTCTTGTTTGGAATCTGGACCAAGGAGGACTTAAAGGATGGTGCGATGAAACGGTGGTATCTTCGTCCAGATGCTACTACAATATATTATGATCCAAAGCGAGCAGATCTGACATCTTTCTTTCATTTATTGACAGCCTTGATGCTGTACAGCTACTTCATACCGATTTCTTTGTACATATCTATTGAGATAGTCAAGATCTTACAAGCTGGATTCATCAACAACGATATTAAAATGTATGATAAAGAATCAAACGAACCAACCCATGCCCGAACGTCAAATCTGAATGAGGAATTAGGTATGGTTGATACAATTCTTTCTGATAAAACTGGGACATTGACGTGTAACATGATGGAGTTCATTAAGTGTTCGATTGCTGGCACTGCCTATGGTCAGGGTGTCACTGAAGTTGAGAAAGCTATGGCTATGAGGAAAGGTGCCCGGCTAGATGCCGATATTGAAAATGGGGACTACAAGGAGAAAAAGATTGATGAAGGACCTCATGTTAAAGGGTTCAATTTCGAGGATCCACGTATTATGAATGGAAACTGGATTCATGAGCCTAACAGGGATATAATAAGGGACTTTTTCCGGTTGCTAACCATCTGTCACACATGCGTGCCACAAGTAGATGAAATTGGTAAGGTTTCATATGAATCAGAGTCCCCCGATGAAGCTGCATTTGTTATTGCAGCAAGAGAATTAGGGTTCGAATTTTACAGTAGGTCTCAGAAGAATATAACTGTTCATGAACGGGATCTGATTCGGAATGTTTTTGAAGAGAGGTAAGTTTTGAATTTTCTTTGTTCTTTCCTTTAGATAGAAATAATTGGATCCCGTTCATGAACTGTTCTATTTTTGTGGGACCTATTGTAAAATTCGAATCCTATTTCTTTTACCATCTTGTACAGAAAATATGAGGTACTAAACATATTGGAGTTCACTAGTTCCAGAAAACGTATGTCTGTGATTGTCAAGGAACCAGAGGGCAGAATATTACTTCTTATCAAGGGCGCTGATAGGTCAGTACTCGATTAATGCTAGATTTTCATGTCTTTAACCACAGATCGTTCTCAAACCTGTGCCTATGTTTGGTTTCAAAATTATCTTCCGCATTTAAACAGTGAGATATTCAAAAGGCTGGGACCAGGTGGAAGAAAATTCGAAGAAGAAACAAGACAGCACATAAACGAGTATTCTGACTCTGGTCTCAGAACTTTGGTCTTAGCATACCGTGTCTTGGATGAGAAAGACTACAAGGGATTCGCTGAAAAATTCCATGCTGCCAAAGTATGTGTAAGTGCTGACAGATATGTGAAAATCGAGGAGGCTGCTGATAGCATTGAAAAGGACTTGCATCTTCTTGGTGCCACCGCTGTTGAAGACAAACTCCAGAAAGGGGTATGTCTTTTGGTGTGTGAGTTTTTTATTTAACATCTTACTGGTTTGCATTTTGTTAAATCTTGTTTTCACATGCATTCATGGGCTCCTCTCTATTCAGGTGCCTGAATGCATAGACAAGCTTGCTAAAGCCGGAATTAAGATTTGGGTACTGACAGGTGACAAGATGGAGACATCTATCAATATTGGGTAAGTATAACTTTAATTACCGTGGATTATACTAATCCAACCATTGATTCACAAGGACACATATGTAGTTGACTAACTAATGCACCAAAATACAAATCCCGTAACAGGGGGCTACCATGTCATTCACGTGAGGTTGAATCCCCCGAGACACACTAGTATAAAACGAGCCTACAATGACACTTGACTTTTTCTCCCAGTAACGGTGGAACAAAATTCTGCCATTGCAAGCCAAAATATTACATCAGCAAAAATACCCGGCATTGGTGTTCCTCTGGCGGTTCTTGCTGACGTCAATAAGCAGCAAGAACCACCACTAGAAATCAACACCATTGGTGGTGCTTGCTGATGTTAGCTGCCTCCTAATATCGGTGACAGTTCTTGCTGACATCAGCAAGCAATACCACTCGTTGTTTTAATAGATAAAATCTACTTTACTCCCTTCAAATATGACTGAATTTCAGATAACTCCTTGAACTATTATTTGGTTTATTTTATCCCTATAATTCGCTAAAATATATCATTTTACACCTTTAATCGGTATTTTAATCCCAATTTGCTAACATGAATTGTGAATAAGCTAGAGTTACCCTCTCAATCTTCATACATGTCACACGTGTCATACAACATAACAAAGGAATAAATGAGTCATATGTAATCTCATTCGTGTCCATACTCTTTTGTGTGTGGCTCTATTCTTCTGTTCTCTGGCACGATGACACAATGAGAAGTACAATTATGCTACAGCTATAGGGAGTCAACAGTAGGTGAATATCGCTGTGGCGTAAATTGAGCAAGAGGATCAGAATGCGAGCTCGTTGGAGAGTGCGAGGTCCAAATGGCTGAGCGCCTTGAGAGATATACAGGAAGGGAAAGGAAGACAAGATGACACAAAAATAAGCGTACACATATCAGAATTGGATCAAGATGGGGTTATGTGTCACGTTAATTCATTTGTCATGTCTAAAAAGATATGTATAGGTTGAGAGGGGCAATCTCAACTTTATCCTGATCTATGTCAGCAAATCGGAATTAGAATACCAGTTAAAGATCTAAATGATCTAATTTAGAGAATAATAAGGAGTAAAACAAACCAAATAATAGTTTAAGATATTATCTGGACTTGTGGATTTTGTTCCTTTTTAATACTAGTGGTAGTTTGCTGATGTCAGCCCACCAACAAACTGCCATTGGTAAATATGGAGCCCAAACGAGACCCATTTCACACCATATCTACTCCAGAGTATTAAACTATAAATAGAAAAAAGGATCAAAACCCTAACTCACCGAGCCCTCCTAACTTCTCTCTCCCCTTGTCTCAGATCCCCGCCGACCCCTGTCCTTCTCTCTCTCTCTCCCTTCTGAGCACCGTCGCTCCTCGCCTTCTCTCCCACGTCGCCCAGCTAACCGTCTTTCTCTTTGGGCTCCTCCTCTACCCCCCCCCCCATCACTCGCAAGGCCACGAATCCGGCGCTCTGACGCGGCTCATGGTAGCGCGGATCCCCAAGCGAGCTCCTCCCCTCCCTTGTCACTCGACTAAACGCACATCCGGTGCTCCGGCATGGGGCGCGTCTTATGACGATGCGGATCGATGAGGGGGAGCTCCCGGTGACGTGGATCTAGCATGGAACCGGCACGGTGGCGGATCCGTAACAAAGCCACAGAAGTGGAGCTCCAAACAGTAGGACACACAACTAGGCTTTGACGTGGGCTTCAGCGGCGCTCAACGGCTAGGTTTCGGAGTAGGTTTTCAAAGGTGGCGGGCCAGGCCGGTCCGGTGCGGTCCTAGCCTGACCACTTTTTTCTTATTTTATTATTTTAATTTTTTCCCAAGTGGCGATGGGCACCACACCACTGTGGTCTTTGCCATTCTAGTGTGAGGACTTAGGCCTTCCACAGGGGGGCATCGGTGTCGATGCCCAAATAGGAGAGAGAAGGCTTTGGGCTTCACTCCTACCATTGTGTGCTGCGATGCCGCTGCCAGAAAAAATGGGAGCGGTGCAAGTAGTTGCGCTGATGACTGTTCGCTCCTCGCATTTAAAAAATAGTTTCCAACTGTGATTTAACGCTATTGAGGTGACGAAAAGGAAAACCAAGCGTCCAGTCAACAGTTAAAGCAGCATATAACAAATTTTTTATTTATATTATTGGGCCCACTAACGATGTCCACCAGTATGACATGCGATGCCCGGTTCCAACAATCGACTGTGGGTCCCACTTTTTCTTTTGGGCACCGCTCTCTCCATTGTGGAAGGCCTTAGAGCATCTCTAAAAACTCACCAAAAAATTGATCCTAAAAGATGTTTTTAGTAGCAGCCCAAAAATTATAAGGAAGAATTTTTGTTGTACTCTCCAATAGTTCTCCCTAAAAATAGATCACGAAAACTTTTGATTGGATCACGTCAGCATCTGGAATCAAAATAATATTAATTTTCTTGTAAATACAAGGATTAGGGCCCCAATTTTTCTCTCGTTTCTAGCTATAAATGAGAAGAATTTAGGGAGAATAAATTTATGAATTATTTTGAAAAGCTATTAGAGATAATTTTTTAAACTAAACCCTATTAATTTGATTTAGAGAGAGTTTATGGGGCTCTCTTGGAGATGCTCTTAGTGGCTGGGAAAGGTACCCACCATTGTAGTTCGTTTGCCACCGTCACTGTAGATTTGGTTTGTACCAGTGAAAAGAAAACTCATGCGCATCGCTGCCGCAAAAGATAAAAACTCACCCATCGTACTTACGCTCGCCCCTCCACTAAGTAGCACCGCAGGTAATCAAGAGGATGTAGATCAGTATTATTAGCCCTTAGCATGTCCCAGTCTCCCAAATGATAGTTTCCGAGGCTTTGTTAGTGTGTAAATTTGCTTGGCACATATTCAAGTTCATATATATTTTCGTTATACATGAAACTGTTACCATGCCTGTTGCTGGCCCATCACGATCCTTGTGTTAATTACTGTGTCTGAAGTATGTGTTGCTATTGTTTTTCTGTTGGCACTGCAACCCATCCGAGCCTATCCTTGAACTGTTCATCGAATAGCCTGATTGCTGTTGGCCGCTGCTTGCAGCTGCTGTCAGCAGGGCGATACGGTGGCATGTTTCTCCCCGTCATGAACGCAAGCCGAGTAGCTATCGAGCAAGCAGGACACTCACTCCGGATGCGCATGGAGGCAAACGGGATGAGGTTCTCCGTCGACCTCTGGAATTTCCGCATCTCTCGAAGCGCTACGGTGCCCGGTCAAAACCGGTGCGGCCCCGTGCCCCCGCCCTCCGATCGTGACGTGCTCGCACCGCCGGCGAAGAAGAAATGACGGCATAGATTAAAAGTCTGTTTGAATCCCTCTTAATTTTTAAAAAACTAATTTCTAAAAACTACTTTATAAATAAAAACTGCATGGGACTGTTTGGAGTCTGGTTTTTAGAAACTAGAGACCAATTGTTTTTTGTTGGTTAATGACATGTCTGCCCATCTCTTGAGAGTTGAGATCGAAGGGCTGCAAGGCGCTTGATCCACGACGATGGTCCCGTCGGCAGGGGCATACGATGGCGACGAGGTCTCATCAAAGGCGCTCGGGAGTTGGCTGAAAAATTCATGGCCCAAATAGGACCTTAGAGGTGCGAAATCCCATGAATACATGTCGTCGCCGACTTCGACTGCATCGGGATCCATGGCCGGTGAGTGCCTTCGGCTGCTTCTTGCGCCCACGGCGGCTAGGGTTCATCGATTGGGAGATGGGCGCTGGTTCTGCAGTGGGCGCGAAGGGGAAAAAAAGAAGAGGACGAACTATGACGTGCGCGCGCAGAGAAGGAGAAAAAAATAATAAATGGTGGCATGCCTTGTAATTTTCCCTACTCTGTGGAGGACAGTGGGTCATTTGCCAGATAAAAACTCGGATTGGTTAGATTGGATCAGATTGAATATCTTAAAAACCTACAATCTGATTTATAGAAACTAGCATACTTCAGTTCCTAGAAACCGGTTTAACTGTAACTGTAAGGTGTTCATACTTGCATCAAAATATTGACATATTTGTTTTAACTGACTGTTTCATTGTCTGATTTTCAATGCTTTTCCTTGTCCAGCTTTGCATGTAGCCTACTTAGACAAGGAATGACACAGATAATCATCTCACTGGAACAACCTGACATCATTGCAATGGAGAAAAACGCAGACGAACAAGCAATTGCCAATAAGGTGAATAAATTATCATAGTCCCTTTATTGTTCAACCACCACTTACAGAACACAAGCGACTTTTCGAATGATCACATTAGCAATCGTGGCTCTCAGATAATTCACAAAGCATGCATTATATTCACATTTATGAACTGACGACCCATATGCAATCAACGCCACTGTTGCATTCTTTTTTGTTGGCTCTCCAGGGATCAAAGGAAAGGGTTATTTATCAGATAGAGGATGGAATCAAGCGAATTCCACCTCCAAGCCAGTTTAGCACTGAATCTTTCGCGCTTATAATTGATGGTGAATCCCTAAATTATGCTTTCGAAGATGATGTGAAGTGGAAGTTCATCGACCTTGCTATAAAGTGTGCATCAGTGATATGCTATCGATCTTCAGCAAAGCAGAAAACATTGGTGATTTTTTTGTCTATGCATTGATTTCTATCAAGATTCGAGAAACATACATATAATGATATAAATACATTGACAATGTAATAATTTCAGGTTACAAGGCTTGTTAAACAAGTAACACATAAAGTGACCTTGGCAATTGGCGATGGGGCCAATGATGTTGGCATGCTTCAGGAAGCTGATATAGGGATTGGCATTAGTGGTGCTGAAGGCACCCAAGTAAATATGATGCTGAATAAATTTTGTTAGGTGACCACTGTAAAACACACTTTTTATTGTTTGTTCCTCTTTATGACACTCTAGGCTGTTATGGCAAGTGATGTTGCCATTGCCCAATTTCGCTGCTTGGAACGACTACTTCTTGTGCATGGACATTGGAATTACTGGCGTATTTCAACGATGGTATAATATATGCATATATATAATTAATCAGCCTTGGGACTCCAAGTATTTATCTGATATGTTTTTTGGGTGCGCAGATATGCTATTTCTTCTATAAGAATGTTACTTTTGGGGTAACTATCTTTCTGTACGAGGCGTTTGCATCTTTCTCAGGGAAACCAGCTTATAATGATTGGTTCTTGTCACTGTATAATGTCGCATTCACCTCCCTTCCCGTCATCGCGTTGGGGGTATTCGACAAGGATGTGAGTGCTAGGCTATGCTTACAGGTACCTTCAATATTTAAACACATTTAGAGAAAGCAAAATATTATTTTTTGAGTACTCGACCTCTAGCCAAGTGGTTAGAGCATTTTAGTATCGAGCAGGTCTGGATTCAACTACCTGTGGAAGCGAATCAAAACGGATCTAAAATAAAAAAAATATATAAAAAAGGCCGGAGCTTCTCCTACTGACTTAAAAGAAAATAGTACTCGACAAAACTGGAAGAGAAAAAAATCTATGGTAGCCTAAGCCTGTTGTATCATGTAGACATTTTCATTTTTTTCTTGAAAAAAGTTGTTTCTACTCTGTTACCAAGTCATATAATAACTTGTTTTTGTTGAGATACATCCAGATTTTTTTCTTTTATTGTGCTTTTGATCCTGTTGATTATGAATGATTTAACATATGTATGTCTTGAGTTGATTTAAGCATGAACAAAGTGAGTCCTAAAATCCTATTTGTGGTGGTTTAGTTTCTTTCACGGTTTTCCTGCCACACTGGAGTATGAAGAAAACGCTATCTTTGAAGTTATATTAATGCTTAAGGTGTATGAGTTGTCCATGCTCATTTCACTTTCCTACTTCTAAGTACGTTTTTTTCTGCCTGTTTTGCTGCAGTATCCGGAGCTCTATCAAGAAGGTGTGCAAAATCTATTATTCAGCTGGCGTCGGATACTTGGCTGGATATTTAATGGTGTCCTGAATGCTATCTTGATCTTTGTCTTCTGCATTACTGCTTTCGGAGAACATGCATTCCGTCAGAATGGCCAAGTTGCAGGCTTGGATGCGCTATGTGTTGTCATGTACACTTCTGTGATCTGGGTTGTCAACTCTCAAATGGCGCTCTCAGTGAACTACTTCACCATAATCCAGCACATATTCATATGGGGCAGCATTGCTGTATGGTACCTTTTCCTCTTGGTTTATGGAACCATAGACCATCCCCCGGGGTTGTCAAATACAGCATACATGGTCTTCATTGAACAATTGTCCCCAGCACCTTTATTCTGGTTGGTGACCTTTCTGGTGGTTTTGGCAACGCTAGTCCCTTATTTTAGTTATGCCGCAGTCCAGATCAGTTTTTTCCCAATGTATCATAACAACATCCAATGGAAAAGATACTTGGCAAAGGCGGAAGATCCGGACGTAGCAAGACAGCTGTTGTCACGACACCGGAGCATGGTTGTTGGCATATCTGCTCGTCGTGATGACAAGGCTAAGCAAATAACAAGGGAGACTAGTTTAGAACTCCAGTAATAGTTCTTTCGGTGTCTATATGTTATAGGACATTGTCTACAAAAGATGTCAGGCAAGCTGATTGGAAGAATCTGCGTATCCAGGATTGTTGCTTCTATTGTGTCATGGGAGTTCTTCCAGTTCAGATAACAGAGAAAGATTACAAATTGCTAAGATAGGTCACAAGGATACCAAGAGGATACCTGCTATAAAGATCATTATTAGCATTTTAAGGCGTTGCAATTTTCTTCCTTTGGAATACATGTTGACATTCTTTCAACATGATGGTAGGATTTCATTTCGTTATAACCCTTTTATCCCTCTTACTTTATATTTATCAGTTGTATTAAAACGGTAAATTTTAAGACTGTTAGACTATAGGATTATTGGGCTTAATCTAAATTAGGTTTTTGCATGCTTTGGGCCATGTGCCGATGTACGAGGCCTGCCGCGACTCCCTTCTATTTGAACTTGCCTTTATGCGTTCCTTCAATTAAAATGCAATTATTATTTGCTAACATGGTATCCGATCCAATCTTTCCTTCGACCGTGATTCCACAACCCTAGCTGCTGCCGCCGATTCCCTCATGTGGCACAATCTCTACTCTACCTCCTCGTCGTCGCCCCTCTCTATGACTTGCTCTCCCTCCTTCCCGACGAAGCGTACTTCACCCTCATCGTCCAACCTCCACTATCCCCTCTCTATCAACATGGCTGCCTCTGATGATGATGAGTGCGAGGACGCTGAGTGCCACAAAACTGACACTGCCAAGGAAGAAGCTGCGCCTCGCCAAGTCGCAAAAAACCACACTCTCGCTCTTGCCCATGCCATGATAGTTCTCAATCAACAAGCCGTCACCGTTCAGAACTTCAAGGTCCTCACGCCTATAACCTTGGACTTCGGATCTACAAACTACTCCCGTGGGAAGGGCCTCTTTCTCACCGTCCTTGCCAAGTGTGCTCTCAATGATCATGTTTTCTCTAACGCTGACTTCTCGATGGACAATGAGTGGTATCACATGGATGCTACCGTCAAGCACTGGATCTTCTCCACCCTCACCGTTGATCTCCTTGTGTTCATCATGCAGCACAATGCTGAAGCCCTCACCGCTCACAAGGCTTGGTGTAAGGTTCATGACCATTGAGGTCACCCCAAGGTATCAATGCTTTGGTGATGAATGACAAACATGAAATATGACTAATATCTACACGAGTGTTGTACGTGTAGGGAACCTTTTCTACTTAATGATGATTGTTGACGGTTGCCTTGGCGGATGATCACAATGACCACAAGCATGGAGCTTGATGCAGTCCGAGGGTTGATGAAGATGGATCAAGGCTAAGGACAAGCTAGGAGCAAGTGTTTGAAACACTTGTCTAGTTGTTAGGGCTTGTGTCCAAAGGAAAAACCGGACTATTAAGGGGGTCAAGGTCATGTCTCTTAGGTCACGCTAGTTGGTGATGTGCATGGATGCTCAGTGAAATCACAGTCACTAGGTGACAGTGGAGAAGCCAAGGAGCTGTTGGAAGAAGTCAGGAAAAGAAGTCAAGCATGGATAAGGAGTTTCAGCTTCTGGAGATAGTGACCGGACAAAAGGTCTGGAGAGACCGGACTGTACGGTCATCAGAGGATCAGAGAGGTGGACTGCGAGGAATCTATTAGAGCGAAGGCCCATAGAGACCGGATGGTCCAGTCTACAAACCAGACAGTCCGGTTTGTGTGGATAGGGAGTAGAACAAAGAGGAGCAGTTTTGAACGCTCTCTGGAATGAGCAAGAGTCGAAGAGATCGGACGGTCCGGTGAGGCAGTGACCGGACTGTACAGTCAGTTCATCTAGAAAGTTGATTTCGTGGAGCAACAGCTAGTTTGAGGTTGGAAGCCTATATAAACTCGTTGATGGGGTCTTGGAGACCTCTCTTGGCCATTGGGATTGCCGGGAGCATCTATAGGAAGCTAAGGGAAAAAGAGAGAAGCACTAGGAGAGGATATTGGATATCTTGAGAGTGCTAGTGACAGTAACTTGAGCATCTATCCACATCTAAGGCTAGGGTGTCTTTGAGGGTGTGATCTAGTTTGTTACTCTTGGTTTATGGTGAGACCCAGACCAATTAGGTGTGATGATCGAGCCTATTGTGATTGGTTGTGAAGGCCATCACATGTTTGTACACGGTTTGAGCCCGTCATTAAAAGGGGCATCAATAGTGAGCACCCGTGTCGGCTCAGGGAGTCCGACAAGTTCTCGAGAGAGGCAAGCTTGTGCCTTGGTAGCAACGGTGACGCAACCGTGTCTTTACTCTAGGAGTGATTGCGGGCCCGTGTGCGAGAACTCCACTTGATGGCGGGAGGGATCAGTACTCCGGCGAGAGTGGTCCAACGAGGAGTAGGGGAAGACACCATCCTTCCAAGACCTCAAGAAAAAATCATTAGAATTCCTTGACCCTCTCCTTATTATGATGCTTTATCTTTCGTATTTACATACCGTGTTATTCATGCTTGTGTGCTTACCTTGCTCTTGTTGATTACCTTGTAGACTTGCATGAATAGGCTCCTTGCTTGCTAGTAGTGTTTAGCTTCCGCATTTGATTACTGGCATGTATAGAAGTTGCTTTGGCTTGATTGATCACCATCATATGTATTATGCTACTCATGCTTGTGTGCTCTAGTTCCTTATCTTGTAGCGTTGCATGAGTAGGCTCCTTTGTTAGCTTGATTGCTTCTGTGTGTCTTTGATTACTTGCTTGCATAGGAGTTTTATTGCTTTGTGTGTGATCCACTAGTATGCTTAGGTTGTTATTCCTTTCATAGAACTATTATCTTGTTTGTGTGATCACCACTAGAAATGTTATAGGAAATATTTGAGTGCTCGGTTTTAGGAATTGAAAAATTTGGTACATATAGTGACTTCCTGATTCACCCCCCTCTTGGTTACTTGTTCATTTCAAGCAGTATCAGTGCCAAGTGCTCATTATAGGGCTTAACTGCCTTGAGTAGTGACCGTATTGAGTTGGGATGTCGTCCCATTCGGGGCTGGATCATGGCTCATAGAAGGATCGCTTGAAAAGCTACCTAAATGCCATGATTCTGGATGAGTTGATGGATACTCTTGTGGACTTTGCCAATAATTTTACCGATGATCATGTGTATGATGATGATTGTGTAGATGTGCCTTGTTCTAGTGAGTGCCTAGATTCTTCTTGTGATAATTTGATAACTTTCTCTTCTAGTATTTCTAATGTGATAATTGATGATGATGTGTCTCTTGATCTTGCTTGCTCCACTAGCATGACTAGGATTGATGATGATTGTGAGACTTTTGTTGATCATGCTAGTGATTCACTTGTTGAGGAGTTCTTTGGTTTTCATGCTTATGAGAATGAGGACTTACTTGACTCTCTTATTCGCTTACGAGGTATTGTGGTTAGAATTGAAGCAACTGAAGGACCTTCCAAGCTCCCAAAGATATTGATAGTCGAGAAGATTCTTATCTTGCTCTCTAGAAGCAAGCTCCTCTACATCAACCTTGATCTCATCATGGACAAGAACCTTTTTGTTGATGATGTGATCGGGCTAATCTTCAAGGATGAGGGTATCACTGCAAGCTCAACAGGGATGAAGACATCCAAGGAAAACAATGAAGCATCTTCAAGCAAAGGGAAAGAAGTATCTTTGAGCTCAAACTTGTTTGATCCTTCCACAAGATTGCCTTGAAACAGCTTCTACAACCCCTTCAGATGAATACCTACACCAAGCTCTTCATCAAGCACTTCATCAAGCTCTACCTCAAGTGCCATTCCAAGTTCTACTCTATTGACATCTCTTAACGTCGCACCAGAAATATTACTATCCTCGGCAACGATGCCAGAAATGCTTGTTGACATTTCTTAACATCACACCAAAAATATTGCAACGGCGCCAGAAATGCTTGTTGACATATGCTAAGTCACACCAAATAAATAAACTGGGCAAAGTGCCAGAACTACTTGTTGGTAGAACTCAACAGATGCTTAGTGTGGGTAAGTTAAATCCGCAAGCGCACGGACATCTCGTTATAGCATTTCACCACTAGATTACTCCAATGGCTATCATTTATAGTTCTTCCAAGGGAAGACGGCGGTCAAGAGATAGCATGTTCATAACCATAGAAGTAATAATATACCAAAGTCATATATAGGGGTAAAGATAATAAAGGATATGGGGTAGTGACACACAGAACAATCCAATCTAACATTAGTCTAAAGTCTAGGTTAAGTGGGTTAGGAAGAGTTAAGTTGGGTCCCTATGTACTTCTGTACTCCTTTCTATAGGTTAGATACCTATAACACATACAAGCCTAAGTCCTATGCCAAGCTGAGACAGGGAGGAATAATAAGCACAGCAAGGCTGTCACCACCTGCCGGCAATCATTTACTAGGACATGTGACAAAAGGAAATTACTTACCGCCACACCTATGCCTGTTCGTGAGGCAACCAAGCACTCAAAGATATTTACCAACCTAAGCACCATGCTTACATTGCTAAATAATACTCTTGATTCCCATGGGACTTGGCCCTTCGAACCAACAAGTCGAGAGCAAGAATATACTTAACTCTAACCTAATGGATCAACGAGTCATGTACTAGAGAATGCATAACTCCGACCCTATGGATCAACAAGTCAAGGGCTAAGACATGCATAACTTTGACCCTACGGGTCATCAAGCTAAAGACTATAGCACACATAACATCAATCCTATGGATTAACAAGTTAGGGACTAAAGCATGTCTAACCACAATATGCATTGAACAAGTGCAAAAGCATAGACTGACTAGTATAAGTATGTGAAGCATAAAGCAACCAACCATGACTAGGCAACAACCATATAAAAGGCACATGATTATCACACTAGTATAAAGACAAAGTATAAGAGTAAAGAATATAAATATATTAATAAAAGTAATAAGTCTTATTAGAGAGGGATAGTGTGGAACTATACCCAAGACTCCAAGACTAGATCAAGGACCTCTAGTCAGCTCTCCTCTATCCTAAACTCCGCTAGGAATTGAAGATTAAGTGTAATGCTAGATAATGGATTCTTCTTGGTGTGTGTTGGAGTGGGAGGCACTCCCCTCTATTTATAGGGTCCATAAGTCGGTACTGAGGAGTACCGTCACGGAACTGCCATGCACCGACTTCAGGAATTCATTGAGGAAGCACCACGTGGAGGGGGGAGGAGAACCACCTCAAGACCCAGTCAGCCGACCAAGCCCCTAGGTCGACCGACCTGAAGGTGGCCCCCTCGAGGTGTGCTTTCTTGAGGTGACTGGTTGGTGGGTTCCATCCTCTGTTAAGTCGGTGTTCTCCCATGCAATCCTTTGTAGTCATGTCATTGATCCATGGGGAGTCCGGTTGGCGCTCTCTCATTGGTCGGAATGTTATTTCATAGATCTTGCCCTATTTTTCCACTCCTTATATATATATATATATATATATATATATATATTCTCTACATGCACATAAATCTCCAAGGACAAGTGGAATCTTATTAATCCTAGCTAACATGCGTGTATGAAATGTTAAGTCTTCCCTTATTTATTGCTATATTGACGGTCGGAATTGGTATTTAACGACTGTCAACAAGACTCCCCAAGCTGAACTTTGCTCGTCTTGAGCAAAGCTAAACTTAGTTTTTTTTTTATCAGGAGTTGCTACAATGTCTTACTCTTAATATGTACCCAAGTGCACATCTGAGATACTCTACATAGAATTGAACAAGTTGGCATGAGTAATTCACCCTTTTTATTTACCCGTGGGGCGTTGTAGCTTCTCCAAATCTTGAGCTATTGAAAGACAAAACAGTCTGTAGGACTCTCATTTCACCTACTCTCTCTGATCGACTTTAGCCTGAAGGTTATTAATTTTTGTGATAAATCTAAGTTCCTCAGATGATTCACTCAGATCGCTCAAAGTGTTATAAATTCGTTACCAAGGCTTATGGTGCCTTAAAAATCCTACCTCTAAAGACTAATATGTGGAGCTCAGGGTAAGGATAAATGTGGCATACCTGTATTTCATATGTCGTCGAGTCAAAAGAGTGGATCCATAGAGAAAGCATTTCCTACAAGCATGATCAAGAAGTGCATGTGTAGGGATATGGTGGAGTGGAATGGAGACTCTTTTTTATTTGTCTCTCCCTTTATTTGGCAGTTTTGGCTATCTTTTCTTTCTTCCTTTTTTTCTCTCAAGCTCTTCATGGAGCAAGAGTTTTTCTCTTTTTCTCTCTCTCTTTTTTTTTGTCAAGCTCTTCATGGAGCAAGAATCTTTTTCTCTCTTTTTTGTTTTGATAGCCATAACCTTGATTGCCTTGGGGAGAGATGAATCATGCAGACATAGTCTTTATTTTGTGGATGGATGGTGTGACGTGGATGATTGCTAATTTCCAGTGTGGAAACTTAGCGTGATGTGCGCAGACTTGATCATGAATGCCGAAAAATGTTTCTCACTAGTATCACACAATTTTGACAAAGCTCAATGCAAATACATGTAGCATATGTGTATAGGTTTTGCAATGTTTATCAACATATGGCTGTGGTAGGCATTTATATCATTGAAGAACTTGTCATTTTTATCAAATTAATTCTCCGGGTTTCAAGTTTCACAAATTAAGCAAGATCATAGCAGCCCTAACTTAGCCATATCATACCTCGCAACAACCTAGAAGGATAATGCTTATGCTGCCCACTAGTGTGTTTGAGGTGAAATTTAATCATACCAACAAACCAAAACTAGATAGAGTGCTAAGTTGTAAACTAGGTATATGAAAAGAATAAAGACAGAGCAGCTAATCATCATCTCAACATAGGAAACCTTATGTGTTCATACCGCACATGAATTTATTCATTGCTAATACTACTACTATTATTATTATTATTTAGTTTTTTTTATTTATCATGCATGTGAAAGTGAAACAAATCTTTTTCATGTTTTTAGTTTATCATGCATGTGGTGATTGAAAAGGGAAATGATACATGTTATCTTCACATTAGGGGGGGGGGGGGGGGAGGGGAGGAACTCCCCCCAAGCTAGCTCTTGCTCACTGTTTGCCACAACGTGTTGATGGAACATTTGAAGTCTTGGCTGTAACAAGAGAGCAAGGGTACACAAGAATAACTACTCTTATTTCTCATGGGACTTTGACCCTTCAGATAAACAATTAAGAATAAGAGTGCACTTAACTATGACCTAATGGATCAACAAGTCAAGTACTCGATGGTTATGAAGCACCCATCGAGTTTGTTCTTATGAAGATTTGAAGGCAACATGAAGATACAAATGAAAGCAACTATGTTTGGTAGAATTTCAGAGTGTTTAGTGATGCTAGAGAGCGGGGAAAATGACAACAAATGACCAAAGCATAATGGAGAGGTTAAATATGTGAATGTGGTGAAGAACTTCCTCTCATGGACCCTACCTCAAAATGCAGAGCGAAAAAACAATCATATTGGGATATGAGAGCTGCAAGCTAGCAGTTAGGGCAAGTGGGGTGTTGGCACTTCCCAAGTGCCCCTTTTATATGTGAATATTACCCTAATTAGAGCATAATTGATACTAATTTAGGCCATACCTATCATATTGCCTATATATTTGTATATGCGTTGTTTTGGAGCTTTATTGCAGAAACAGGTAAAATTGGTGATTAATACGATGATGGAGAGGACAGGAGTCCAGAATCGACGAAAAGCACTGAAGAAGCCCAGTGCGCCGATCGGCGCAGTCTAAGAGCCGATCGGCGCAAGGGTGTTTTGACCCACAGAAGTGACCGAGGCCCATTCCACATGTTTATGGAAGTTTATCTGCGCAAGACATTTGAAGATATTTGTCTAAGAAGAATTATGGAACTTCAAGAAGATTTATGGAACTCCAAGATCTTAACGTGTAGTACAAGACTTTATCTTGAAGGAAAAAGCCCACATGACAGCTGTGGAAGACAAAGGAACCGACTCGGGGAAGAAATCAGAGAAGACACGGCTTGCGCTGATTGGCGCAATCCTGCGCCGATCGGCGCAACCGCCTTATTTGCTAGAAACCGAGTCCTTTACGAGTAGAACCCCTATAAATACTTGTAGACCCTCGCCGCAGAAGAGGAGGCGACAGAGGGACACCAGATCCGTGAGTTAGAGCCACCGAGGCTTGCCCCGTTAAAATAGATCTCTAGTTGAGTTTCAAGAACCATTGCAGTCAAGAGTTGATCCGTCAAGGTAGGCCATCTCGACGGGGATGAATTTTACTCTATGTATCTCAAGGATGATTGAATATGTTAATGATGGTTTTGGTGATTTGTCTATCTTGATTCTATAATCATGCATGTGCTTATTCCAATTGCTTAGTTCTAGGCTAAGTAAGTAGATATTTTCTTAATCATGGTGATTAGGATGGTATTCGGACATTATATTGATTATGGTTGCTTGATGATGCTAGTAGTGTGGTTTAGCGGTGACAGTACTAAGCCTGTACAACACTATTGGATAGTTGAGTAGGGTAAGATACTCGCGCGATTAAGGGTTTCCTCCCCGCTGCGATAAATAGGGAGCCGCTCGGAAAGCAGGGTGGTCTTACTCATTATAGGTTTTCATTGATCCATGTAATTACCTATTATGATGCTATTCAGTTAGACTTTCTGGTTACGATCTCACTAGTATATATCTGGCTACTCACTAACCAGCATAGGTTTACTAGATCCGGTGCACTTTAGCTTAGATTTACCAGTGTGCCGATCGGCTCGATTCCTGCGCCGATCGGCACAACCACAGATTCACCAGCGTGCTGATCAGCTCAACTCCTGTGCCGATTGGCGCAACAACTTTGGCTTAGTTTCACCAGCGTGCCGATCGGCTCAGTCCCCGCGCTGATCGGCGCAACGATAGATTTACTGTCTAGCGCACCTTTGCGCTGGCCAGTCTCCCCCTCATGCAACATGACCTTGACAGTAGCCTTGACTAGATCTTTTACTATTAAATTTGTATAATAAATCCCTAAGGTCCTAGTGGATTCGATAAACCTTGCAATACTCAATTCAAGGGAAAAAGTGCTACAATCGTACACCGTCCTCTTGCGGTATATAAGTGGGTGCATAGATACGACCAACAAGCTGCCCTTTTTCTGGCGCCATTGCCGGGGACCATAGCATGTTTTTAAACATTGTTTGATGTATTAGTGTTTAGTCATTGTGCTTTACTTGTCTCTCTAGTACATATATTTTGTTAAGTGAAACTAACAGACATGGACGGTCCTAAGTCAAACAAACCCTCTAATTACGCCGATGATCCAGAAAGACTCTTTCACAAGAAGAGAACAACGGAGAAGAGAAGCAAGTCACCTGAAGATGTAGAAGCAGTCCGCGCAACACCTCGAGTATTATTCACAATAGAAGACTCAGTTCAAGAGCAAGAAGAAGAGGAGATGGCAGAGGTACCTATGGTTAATCGTCTCAAGCCACAATTGACTAGTATTATCAAGACAGATTTCCAAGAAGCTCAAGATCACTTTCTGTACCAATTGGAGAGATATGTTGGAATAGTGGCGTAACAACCGTTCATAGGTTCAGAAGATCCCAATCATCACTTGCAACACTTCCTTGAAGTTTGCAGTACATTCAAGATAGCGGGATTGACAGGAGATCAAGCACGTGTGCGGCTGTTCCCCTTCTCTCTAGTTGGACGCCCCAAGCAATGGTACAATGGATTGGAAAACACAGTGAAAACGGTGTGAAATACATTAGCAGTTGAATTCTTAGGCAAATACTCCCCCCCCCCTGGTAAGACTCAAGCTTTGAAAAATAAGATTCTTGGATTTAAGCAGAATATTGATGAGAGCATTGGAGAAGCATGGGAAAGATACAATGAGCATATGGATGCATGCCCTCATCATGGTCTGACGGTTGGAGAAGTTGTTGAGAAGTTCTACACAGGATTGAATCTGTCGTCATGTCAATATTTGGACGCCTCAGCTGCAGGATCATTCATGTCAAAAACCCCCACCGAAGCTAAGAATTTGATCAAGTTGTTAGTTAAAAATCAATCGTGGGATGGTGAGAGAAGCTCAAGGAATTTGCAACCTTCAAAAGGAGTAGCGAAGAGTGTGATTGAGAAGACTCAAGAAGAATTGATTATAGATCGCCTCGATGCTATTCAAAGAAGGTTGGACAATAATCTTCATATCCCTAAGGAAGAGACACTCAAGCTGGCGGAATCACGCTCAACATGTAGTGAGTGTAGAGAATTTGGTCATGTGCAGAAAGATTGCCCTGAAGAGATGAAGATGTTAGAATATATGAAGAATAGTGGATGGAAGCCCGAATATCAACAACAAAGGAGTTCTTTCTCTCCTAGTTCATCCATGCAAAACTCTATCCGACTTCGTCTCCAATGTCATGAGTTCTTCTAAGCTCAAGAGAAGATCAACAAGGACAATCAAGCTAGATTCAAGGAGATTGATCGTGTCCTTGAGAGAGTTAACGATAAGGTGATAGAAATTGGGAGCTCCAACGAGCAGATTTTGAAGCATACCAAGATTATGGAGCAACAGATGGGACAGCTATTGCAAGCCATTCAAGGCAATAAGGGGGGCTATTCCTGGCAATACAATGTCTGCAGAACAGTTGAAGGCAATAGCTACGCGATCAGAAAAATAAACAGAAGCTCCGGAACACTCTGCGGGAGCAAAGAAGCCCTACGCCGATCGGCGCACACCTGGCGCCGATCGGCGCGACGACCCTGTCGGAGCCGATCGGCTCCCTGAAAGCGCTGATCGGCGCAAGGAGGACGATGACCTCTCTGGTCTAAAAATGGGCGTGGAGACAGAAGAGCATGGCCTATCACGTTTCTAGATACTCAACTACTGACGAAGACAGAAAGAGCGCGACAACACGACGAGCAGTTTGCAAGATTCGTCGATATTATGAAGAAGCTTTACATTAATGCCCCTTTTATTGACGCTATCAAAGTTCCCACTTATGCCAAGTACATTAAGAAGATGCAAAACAAGAAGTCTCTGGTTTCTGAGGAGGTCGTGAAGGTCACTAAGGAACTAACAGCGGCAATCAATGATGTTGCACTGGAGAAGAAACCCGACCCTGGATCACCAAGCATCAAATGCATGATTGGAACAAGGATGTTTGATAGGTGCTTGTGCGATCTTGGAGCAAGCGTAAGTGTTATGCCCTGTCATATATTCACAAATCTCAATTTGCCTAAATTAGAGCCTACGGGTATGTGTTTGGAGTTAGCCGATCAATCGGTACGCTTCCTTGATAGAATTGCTGAGGATGTGCCTGTTCAAATTGGAGATCATATCGTCCCTGTTGATTTTATTGTGCTTGATATGGATAAGAGGACGAGGACCCCATTGATCTTAGGCAGACCCTTCTTGAAAATAGCAAAGGCAAGTATTGATGTTGGGAGTGGTAAGATAAGCTTCGATATAAGTGGGACTCCCTACTCTTTCAAGTTTCGCCCAAAGGGAGAAGAGTGTCGTGCTATTGATGAAGTGAAGAGATACAAGACACCGTGGCATTGAGGCGTCGAAAGTAATTGGAGGGGATGTATGGATAGGTCGTCCAAGCTATATGAACGATGGAGATAAGATAACCTTGTAGTGTCGCGGCCTCACATCCCGCACCACGACACTAAGGATTGATTGTTTGCAGGGAGGTCGAGCTCTTTGACCTTTAAATAACTAGAGAGCTCTTGGGAGGCAACCCAATGATCGGGAGATTTAGAAGTTATTTAGTGCTTATAGGAGGGCAACCCATTTTATTTAGTTAATTAGTGCTGGCCGGGAGGGCAACCCGGCGTTTTTAAAATTAGCTTGCTTGTGATAAAAATAATCTCTCGAATAAAATAAAAAAAATTAGAAAAGTATGCGCTTAATTCTTGTGTGCTCTTACGTTGTCTGTTTATTTGTGCAAAACTGTGTATATGCATACTGTAGACTAACAATGTAGGAATAAAAAAAGACCAAAAACAGAAAGGAACAGAGCTTGAGCCGATCGACGCACAGCTGCGCCGATCGGCGCAGTATTGCCCAAGTCAGAACAGAAGGCCGACGATGCCCAGAATTGAAGGAGTGCTAAACCAGCACAATAATTTTTGGAGACAGAGCTATTTTCAAGGATGAGGACAACATCTAGCGAAGAAAGCGAGGGGCCAGAAGCAAAAATGGATGTCGCGCCGATCGGCGCGAGTCAGCGCCGATCGGCGCATTCACCAGATGAGCCCCGACACGTATGCCAATACTACAGGAACATTGGAGAAGTAGAAATTAGGAGAAAGAGATGAATACAAGGCATCAGAATCAGTACCGGACCTAAGGACGAGGTGCAAGCGACTTGCGCCGTTCGGCGCCCTACCGCGCCGATCGGCGCGGTACCCATGATGTTCCCAAATGGGCGACAAAAGCGGCAGGCATTGATTTTGAGGAACAGGTATGATTATTATGCAGGTGTGTAGTGCAGGGGAGACACGGAATTGACCAAAGGCTGAAAAAGAGATGGCGCGCCGATCGGCGCGGGCCCGCACCGATTGGAGTCGCCAACAAGACATCAGGATTCCGTGCTCTTTCCCTGCCAACCAACATGATGTACCAAGAAGCGACATGAAGGAGGGGAATCAAGCATCAAAGTGGTCACAGTATTCAAAATTTGAATCGTGCCGATCGGTGCAGTATCCGTGCCGATCGGCGCACTCTTAAATTTTGAATTTTTATGGCGGTTCCTTCTCCTGGAAGTTTCCCACACTATAAAAGTGAGGCCAGGCGCCCCCATTCGGCACACCATCCAGGTAATCTCTCCATCTTTCCCATAACCCACGATCTCGCACACGTTCCGCATTCCTCGCAGATGTATCGTTTCTGCTCCTCCGTCGGCAAGTTGGGCAAGAGGCTGCGCCGGGGGAGCAGTTCCGGCAGCAGCAGTGAGTCGAGCGGTAACTCCTCGGTGAGGGGTGGCTCTGATGCTCGCGATGACATGTCGGTAGGTGGTGCATCCACCGGCTCGGCGGCGGCGACATACGAGGTCCGCGCCCGCCACTCCGTCTCCGGCGCGTCCTTACCAACAGAGCGTGCTCGAGGAGCCAAACGGCGGCAAGCCGTGGGGTTCCCACATCATCACCGCCGCCGGCATTCATGCCGCGCACGGTGGAGGAGGGCTTCACCCTCCTGAGCGTGGAGGAACAGTGGCACTACCTCGCGGTGAGGGGAAGGTTCATCCCTAACTTCGACTTGGACGAGACCTTCCTCACCTCGATCGGCATGTGGGAGGACTTAAGGAGGATGCTAGACAACCTCGGCTGGGTGGATTTCCACCTCCTCCCCATGGACTACAACCTCGACGTCATCACCGAGGTTGCTTCTACGATAAGGCTTGGCACCGTCGAAGACGGTAGCGAAGCCGTCAACTTCCGCGTCCGCGACATCAGCCACATGGTGACCATGGAGGCGGCGGCTCAAGCCTTCGGCTTCGATGCCAACGCCGACCTCGCCGGCATCTTGGGACGTGGGTACTTGGACTCCTTTTGGAGGCGGCTCTCATTCATAGATGAGATGAAGCGCGGAAACATCCGCAACCCGACCATTCAAGTCTTCCATCGGCGGTTGGCGGTGCGCATAGGTGACAAGGTCGACTCCAGCAACATCACCGATGCGGACTTGCGGTAGCTCGTCAACGCCATCGTGAATCCCTCTCATTGCAATCCCATGTCGGTGATGGTGCGGGGTTGACTCGACAAGAGGGGCAAGGCAAGCAAGAAGTTGGCCTTTGGGGCCTATCTTCAACGCATAGTAGCCCTCGTCTGCGATAGCGATGGACCGAGAGGGCGCAATGATAAGTGGGAGTGCGTGACAGAGATCGATGAGAATATGACTCGTGGCAATATTGTCACGGGAAGTGTTCGCGCCGGCTTCCATATCGGCGGCACCAACGTAAAGCTCTTGTGTGCGGAGCTAGGAGTTTTTCTCCCTCGCAAACTGGAGGGAGGAAATTGGCTTGAGGAAGGTCTCTTGGAGGGGGGCCGAGTTCTCAAAGACCGCCGTGGGCGGGTTCGACAGCCGGACACATCTACAGTAGCCGGCGGCGAGTGGGACTCCTGGGGGTCACTCCAGGAGTACCAGCAGTACCAATCAGGGTGGAGCGACACTACGGGCGGTTCACAGCCCTCTGCGCCGATCGGCGCACCCTACTGCAGCACGGGCATTGACTATAGGTACCAAGGACGTGTACCAGTGGTGCCTCCTGTGCCCGGTGCAGACTTTTTCGTGCCCATGCAGGGGTACCTCGACAAAAACATGCACTACATCGAGCGCGTGGAGGAGGCCACGTCCTAATGCAGGTACAACCACGATGTGATGGAGGAGTTTGAGTGACTTTGTGCGCGGTGCTATGGCTTCGATTAGCCACCGACTCCACTTTCGGATGACTAGAGTGCCTAGGAGTTGGCACGTGTATCGGTTTCCCGGTTTGCGTTTTCTTTTATCTTTTGCAGTCTTTTTCTTTATTTACTTATGTGTGTGTGAGCGGGTTGGGAAACCATGTATCGGGTGTGTTTACTTTCATGCAAGTGTGTTAGTAGTAGTTTTACTTTCATGCAAGTGTGTTAGAAGTAGTTTTACTTTCATGCAAGTGTGTTAGTAGTAGTTTTATTTTAATGCAAGTCTGTGAAAAAATTATCATCATGTATTCAAGTTTCGATCTTAATATAATGGTGGCGGTTATGCTCTATTAGGAGAATTGAATTATTTATTCTTTCTTGAGAAGTGTTGATGAAGATCAAATCGTGTTGAGCATTGAATAAAATTTCGAACTTACACTTAATGATTATTCGACAAATATGTCTTATGTGGAGCAATTTTGAGTACCCATGTGCTTCATTTGTGTTGTCTAGTTTGTAATGATAACTTAGTACCAATCTTTTCAAAAATAATTTTTCATGTTGTGAACATTAGAATTTATTGTTTTTCAAGATCCTTACCTACCAATGCCATATTTTGAACAACACTCATAAACCTTTGATATGTAGATAAACATTAAATTGATGGTTGAGTTCGGTTAGGATTTAATTCTTTTTGGTATGAACTTTATTAAGATGGCAATTCTTTGTGTATCTTTTTCCAGCCTTGAAATTACTCATGCAAAAATTCAATTCCACTGAGTACACTACCATAAACCCAAAACATCTTCTTGAGTATCATTCCTTGACCACATCCTATATTTCTGGCTATATTTAATTCTTGAATAAATGTTGAAGCCAGACAAATCAAATACCAACAAATGTTGGTAAATTTGGGTTGAGAGCCGATCGACGCACCCTGAGCCGATCGGCACAGCGGAGATGGTGTCAAAAAAAAACTCTAGTGTTTGCTAAGGGACTAGCAAAATTTTAAGTGTGGGGGGATGGTTTATGACATGCTTAATCGTGAAATTCAATATAGCCATGAATCATTCCAACCATGTGCAATTTTCCAAGATCAAAATTTTGCTATGCACATGTCCACATATCCAAAGTCTGAGTCCTTTCTTAAATTTTTCTTTCTTAATTGCCATCTTGATAAGTTTCTATAATTCCAACGAAGAATAATCTCCTAGCTTTACAATATATTATTGATTTATGTTTGCAATCCTTGAATTACTTCACCTAGCTACTCATATAAGCCTTACACTAATATTATTTGATCATTATGATGTAGAATATAGGTTGAGTGATTTGAAAGATGAGTTGTTGCCTTGGATTATTTGGAAGACAGATTCTCTATGTCCACAATAATCTTTTAAGTGATTCTCATGTGTGGAAAAGTTATAATTTATGAATTGGACATGATCTTTTGCTTTGGGGAGAACTTTAAGCTTATGCCCGTACTTGATCTATTTTGCTAAATACCAATATGAAATACACCATAATAGAACAATGCTCAACATTTGCTGATTTGAGATATCTTTTATGATAGAAAGAGTATGTTTTTTTATTTTTCCTTCTTTTACTTTACTCGGGACGAGCAAAGGTTTAAGTGTGGGGGAACTGTTGGCACTTCCCAAGTGCCCCTTTTATATGTGAATATTATCCCAATTAGAGCATAATTGATACTAATTTAGGCCATTTACCTGTGATATTGCCAATATATTTGTATATGCGTTGTTTTGGAGCTTTATTGCAGAAACAGGTAAAATTGGTGATGAATGCGATGATAGAGAGGACAGGAGTCCAGAACCGACGAAAAGCACTGAAGAAGCCCAGTGCGCTGATCGGCGCAGTCCATGAGCCGATCGACACAAGGGTGTTTTGACCCACAGAAGTGACCGAGGCCCATTCCACATGTTTATGGAAGTTTATCTGTGCAAGACACTTGAAGATATTTGTCTAAGAAGAATTATGGAACTTCAAGAAGATTTATGGAACTCCAAGATCTTAACGTGTAGTACAAGACTTTATCTCGAAGGAAAAGGCCCACATGGCAGCTATGGAAGACAAAGGAACCGACTCGGGGAAGAAATCAGAGAAGACACGGCTTGCACTGATCGGTGCAACCGCCTTATTTGCTAGAAACCGAGTCCTTTATGAGTAGAAACCCTATAAATACTTGTAGACCCTCGCCGCAGAAGAGGAAGCAACATGACCTTGACAATAGCCTTGACTAAATCTTTTACTGTTAACTTTGTTTAATAAATTCCTAAGGTCCCAGTGGATTCGATAAACCTTGGAATACTCAATTCAAGGGAAAAAGTGCTACAATTGTACACCGTCCTCTTGCGGTATATAAGTGGGTGCCTAGATACGACCAACATGGGGCTAGAGAGCAATTTTCCTCTCGTCGGCCGACCAATGGGTCTGATCGCCCGACCAGGGAATGGCCCCTCTGGTCCTCTGCTCTGGTCAGTGGACCCTACTTGTGGTGTCCCATAAGAAAGAAAATATATTTCAAAGAAAAACATTTTTGATCTTTTGCAAAATCATTTTCTCAAAAGATAAACACTAAAATGCTTCTCTCTTTTTTCTTGAAAAAGGGAAATGGGTTGGAATGAATTCCAACATACAAATGTTGTAGAAGAATTCAAATATGTAAATGCAAATGGAAATCCAAAAATTCATGGAAAGTAACTATGAGATAAGTACCAATTTACCTTTGGCAAGGGCTCACCAATTTTAAGTCCAATGAGCGGGACACTATCCTGTTTTTACTTAAAGAGAAAACAAAGCATAGATAAACCTATCTAGACATTGGTAATTAATAGAAATATAATTAGGAACAATGCTAGTGATTCTCTTTTAACCGGGGCCTTCCCTGACAACGATGCCAGAAATGCTTGTTAACACTTCTTAACGTCGCACTAGAAATATTACTATCCTCGGCAATGACGCTAGAAATGCTTGTTGACATTTCTTAACGTCGCACCAGAAATATTACTATCCCCGTCAACGGTGCCAGAAATGCTTGCTGACATCTGCTTAGTCACACCAAATAAATAGACCGAGCAAGGTGCCAGAACAACTTGTTGGTAGAACTCTACAGATGGTTAGTGTGGGTAAGTTAAATCCGCAAGCGCACGGACATCTCGTTATAGCATTTCACCACTAGATTACTCCAATGGCTATCATTTATAGTTCTCCCAAGGGAAGACGGCGGTCAAGAGATAGCATGTTCATAACCATAGAAGTAATAATATACCAAAGTCATATATAGGGGTAAAGATAATAAAGGATATGGGGTAGTGACGCACAGAACAATCCAATCTAACATTAGTCTAAAGTCTAGGTTAAGTGGGTTAGGAAGAGTTAAGTTGGGTCCCTATGTACTTCTATACTGCTGTCTATAGGTTAGATACATGCAACATGTACAAGCCTAAGTCCTATGCCAAGCCGAGACAGGGAAGATTATCGAGCACATCAGGGTTGTCACCACCTGCTGGCAATCCTTTACTAGGACATGTGAAAAAAGGTAATTAAGTCCTTACTGCCACACCTATGCCTGTTCATGGGGCAACCAAGCACTCAAAGATATTTACCAACCTAAACACCATGCTTACATTGCTAAATAATACTCTTGATTCCCATATGACTTTGGCCCTTCGGACCAATAATTCGAGAGCAAGAATATACTTAACTCTAACCCGACGGATCAACGAGTCAAGTACTAGAGAATGCACAACTCTGACCCTACGGATCACCAAGTCAAGGGCTATGACATGCATAATTTCGACCCTACAGATCATCAAGCTAAAGACTATAGCACACATAACATTAATCCTACGGATTAACAAGTTATGGACTAAAGTATGTCTAACCACAATATGCATTGAACAAGTGCAAAAGCATAGACTGACTAGTATGAGTATGTGAAGCATAAAGCAACCAAACATGACTAGGCAACAACCATGTAAAAGGAACATGATTATCACACTAGTATAAAGAAAAAGTATAAGAGTAAATAAGATAAATATATTAATAAATGGAATAAGTCTTACTAGAAAGGGATATTGTGGAACTATACCCAAGACTCCAAGACTAGATCAAGGACCTCTACTCAGCTCTCCTCTATCCTAAACTCCACTAGGACCTGAAGACTAAGTGTAATGCTAGAGAATGGATTCTTCTTGGTGTGTGTTGGAGTGGGAGGCACTCGCCTCTATTTATAGGGTCCATAAGTCGGTACTGAGGAGTAACCGCCACGGAACTGCCATGCATCGACTTCTGGAATTCACTAAGGAAGCACCACGTGGAGGGGGGAGGAGAACCGCCTCAAGACCCGGTCAGCGGACCAAGCCCCTAGGTCAGTCGACCTGAAGGTGGGCCCTCTTGGGGTGTGCTTTCTTGATGTGACTGGTTGGTCGGTCCCATTCTCTGTTAAGTCGGTGTTCTCTCGTGAAATCCTGTGTAGCCATGTCATTGATCCGTGGGGAGTCCAGTTGGCACTCTCCCATTTGTCGAAATGTTATTTCGTGGATCTTGCCCCATCTCTCCACTCCTTTTATATATATTCTCTGCATGCACATAAATCTCTAAGGACAAGTGGAATCTTATTAAGCCTTGCTAACATGCGTGTGTGAAATGCTATGTCTTCCCTTATTTATGGCTATATTGACGGTCGGAATTGGTATTTAACGACCGTAAACATACTCCAAGCACTTCGGGTGGACCGCACATTGGTGTAGGGGGAGCACCAACAACAATGCTCATACAATCATTTGAGATGATCAATCTCACCACTACAGCTCCGGTGCCCCCACCTCCTCCACCACAAGATCATCTTTGGCGTCTTTATCGAGCTCGCCAATAGGATCGCTTCTTTCAATTTGATGAATTTGCGAGAAATCCGAATGATGACCTTTGTCAGACTCTCTTAAGCATTTACGATCTTGTGTGTAGGATAAACTCCTTTTGAGGTCTATGGAGGATTTCACCACATGAAGTGATTGACAAGTGCCTCCTGCAAATCACAACTCCTGAGAGGGGTTCTTGCTTGAGGAGACGATCAATAGAGAGCATGAGATCTCAATTGAGAGAGCAATGGAGATGATACTTTTGCTTCATACATAAGTGGGACACGTGCTTGAGCACGTCACCGGCCTCTACAATCCTCCCCACTACTACATCGACCTCGACAATGTGCATATGGGGGATGGTCATGGACAATGGAGGTATCATGCTCCCTACCATCCTATACGAAGGAGACTTCAGGAAGCGATTGCCATGATCCCTAATTATGAGGATGGTCTCATCACTCGGCATGATGAGGTTAGTGTGAATCAATTGAGCAATGCTTTGGATACTAACCCTTCTTCCTCTAGTGCCTCTCTTATGGCTACTAGGGTCAACTACAAGAATGGAGGCATCTATTGGATTCTTGATAGTGGGTGCACCCAACATATGACCGGAAAGCCAACCATGTTCACCAACATTAATGAGGATGAAGATAGTGAGAAGGTGCCTTTTGGGAACAACTCAAAAGGGAGAGTTAGTGGCTCGAGCAAGGTGGCCATCACGGATGACCTCCATCTCTCCAAGGTCTTTCTTGAAGAAACCCTCAATTTCAACCTATTGTCTACTGGTCAGCTTTGTGGCATGAGATTCAAGTGCAAATTTGATGAGGGTGGTGCAATGATTGAGAATGCAAAGAAAGGTATTGTGTTTCATGGAGTGAGACATGGGAACTTGTATGTCACGAACTTCAAATCAAGCTACATGCCACCAAGTACTTGCCTATTCACTAAGGCAACAATGGGATGGTTGTGGCATAGAAGATTGGCACATGTTGGGATGAGTCAGCTCAGAAAAGTGGTCAAGAGGAATCTAGTTGAAGGAATCAAGGATGTCACATTTGAGAAGGACAAATTGTTATTGTCAAGCTAGAAAGCAAGTTGCATCTTCCCACCCCACCAAATCGTTCATGTCAGGTTTTGGGCTGAAGCAATCAACACTTGCTACACTTTTGACCATGTATATCTTCACCGGTTGTTGAAGAAGATACCCTCTGAGCTATTGGTTGGACGGAAACGGGATGCTTCCACCCTAAAAGGTATGAATGTTTTGGTGATTGGATCATTAGCATGAAATGCACTTAATGTCTACATGAGTATTGTGCATACAGGAAATTATCTATCAACTCAACATATGATCGTGGTGATTGGTCGCCTTGGTTGATTGATATGGACTTGGTAGTTGCCATGAAGATCTTGGTTGAGAGTTGCTTGTTGGAGATAGATCAAGGCTAAGGATCGCTAGGTCCAAGTGTGTTGTGATCACTTGGCTTGATTGTAGACTTGAGTCCATAGGAAAAATCGGACTATCAAGGGGCGTGATTCATTCTTATATCTCTCTAGTATTAGGAATGTTGGTATGCTTTGTGAGGCTCTTGGACACTAAAAGTGACAATGGAGAAGGATCGACCAAGGTTGGGAAGCTTGGAAACAGAATCAAGACGACAAAGGAATTTAAGCTTCAGGATAGGTCACTATAAGGTACGATCAGGTAACTATAAGGTCCAAGAGAGATTGACTCTCTGTACACTAGGTATGTGGGTGTCACTGTACGCTGGGGAGGTTAAGTCACTGTAAGCTACAGTAAGTACCAGAATTTTATAGGGAGAGGCTGCGAGGTGATGGACAGAAGCTTAGGAGGTCACCGTAAGGTACGGCGAGGTCATTGTAAGATACGATGAAGCAAGGAGCAGTGAAGACAAGATTTTGTATGTCTCTGTTGAAGTGACGACATGGTCTCCGCAAGTTATGGTGAGCCGAGAGAAAATTTATGTAGAGGGGATGCATCTCTGTATAGAATTTTAGAGGCCACCGTAACATGAAAGAAGTGGTCACTGTTGACTGTCATTAAATACCAATTTTGACCATCAATATAGCCACAAATAAGGGAAGACTTAGCATTTCATACACGCATGTTAGCTAGGATTAATAAGATTCCACTTGTCCTTGGAGATTTATGTGCATGCAGAGATATATATAAAAGAAGTGGAGAAATAGAGCAAGATCCGAGAAAGCACACCTCCGGCCAATCAGAGCTCACCAATAGGGATTCCCACGGATAAAATGGCCCACCTACAGCACCAAACCAACATACAGAAGGCCTAAGCCATGGAGGAGTCAAAGGGGGCCACCCACCTGTGTGCCAGAACTGTCAGAGGGCCACTGGGCCCCACCCCTATTTGGCCGAACAAGGAGTGGGCCCAATGAGGCCCATCTTCTTATGGCGGTTTCCCATCGACTCTCCAAAGGCGGTTGTCCCCCTTAGGGCGGGAGTTATAGACCTCAGAACCGCATTTGGACCCCTATAAATAGAAGGGTGTGGCTCACTCCTCAACACACACCAAGAAGAATCCATTCTCTAGCATTACACTTACTCTCTAGGTTCTAGTGGAGTTTAGGAGAGAGAAAGTTGTCTTGAGGTCCTCGACCTAGTCTTGGAGAGCTTTCGGGTTAATTCAATTCTAGTCCTCTCTTGTAAGACTTATTTACTTTTTAATATTGTTATCTTCTTTATTCCTTATGTCTTATCCTCATACTAGTGTGATAGTCATGTGCTTTGTATATGGTTATTGCCTAGTCATGTTAGGTTGTTATACGCTTCACATACCGATGCTAATTAACCTATGTCCTTATACTCGTGCAATGCATATTGTGGATAGACATGCTTTAGTCCATGACTTGTTAATCTGTAGGGTTAGAGTTATGTGTGCTATACTATGTAGCTTGTTAATCCGTAGGGTTAAAGCTATGCATGTCCTAGCCCTTTACTTATTGATCCATAGGGTCAGAGTTATGCATGTTATAGTACTTGACTTGTTGATCCGTCGGGTCAAGGTTAGGTATACTCTTATTCTAGACTTGTTGGTCTAAAGGGCCAGAGTCAGATGGGAATCGAGAGTATTATTTAGCAATGTAAGCATGGTGCTTAGGTTGGTAAGTAACCATGAGTGTTTGGTTGCCCCACGAACAAGAATAGGTGTGACGGTAAGGACACAATTGCCTTATTGTCACGTGGCCCTAGGACTGGCATTAAGGACTTAATAGCTTTAATGTCACATGTCCTAGTAATGTATTGCTAGTAGGTGGTGATAGCCCTGCTGTGCTTAATCCTCCCTGTTCTGGCTTAACATAGAACCTAGGCTTGTATATGTTGCATGTATTTAACCTATAGACAGGAATATAGAAGTACATAAGGATCTAGCTTGACTCCTCTTTAACACACTTAACCTAGGCTTTGTGTTAATGTCAAGTTGGATTTTTCAGTGTGTCACTACCCACTATCATTATTATCCTTACCCCTATCTATGACTTTGTTATATTATTAGTTATATGGTTATGAAAATGCTATCTCTTGACCGCCGCCTTCCCTTGGGAGAGCTATAAATGATAGCCATTGGAGTAATCCAGTGGTGAAATGCTATAACAGGATGTCTGTGCGCTTACAGATTAAACTTGCCCACACTAACCATCTGTTGAGTTCTTCCAACAAGTAGTTCTGGCACCTTGCCCAGGTCTTTTTATTTGGTGTAACTTAGCAGATGTCAACAGTCACCATTAGGTATAGTGACCGAGAGAGAATCAAAAGAACATAATAAAGAATATTCTGTTGATGTTACGGCGGGGTCATCGTACCCATGGATGAATTTGTGCAGGAGAGCACTAAGACTAGGAGGTCGCCGTAAGCAAAGGAAGTGGGGGGCATAAGTTACGGTGATAGGGCCCGAAGGTCGCGGTAAGTTATAGTGATAGGTCACTGTAAGCTACGGTGGATGGATCTAGAGTTTGTAGCTTTTTGGAGTTGTTGGAGCCTATAAATAGTTGTTGCTCAGCTCATGGAGAGCTCTCTTGGCCATTTGAATTGCTAGGGGAACATGTAGAGGGCCAAGAATAGAATACATTGGTGCAAAGATTGGAGAGCTACCTTTGAGTGTCTAGAACAGTAATAAGAGCATCCCTTCATCTCTTGCCTAGGGTAGTTGTAGAGAGTGATTAGTGCTATTACTCTTGGTCTATGGCAAGGCCTAGACCGGTTAGGTGTCAATGATTGAACCTATCATGTGATTGGTTATGAAGACCATCACAAGTTTGCACAAGGTTGAATCTTGCTTCGAAAAGAGCATCATGAAGAGGAGTGGTGAGTGTCCCTAGATAGAGCATTGCGTTGTGCGTAGCAGGACGAGTCCGTGAGTCCACTTGGAGGGTGGATGGTGCTGTAGGGGGACATCACCGACTCGAGGAGTGAAGCAAGTCCTTGAGGGAGGCAAGATCATGCCCATGGGGCAACAGTTCACGACCATGCTGTCACTCTGGGAGTGATGTGAGCTTGTGTGCAAGGACTCCACCGTTGAGTGGCAGGAGGGACAAATACTCGATGGGTGTTGATCGAACGAGGATGAGGGTAAGACGCCATACTATCGAGACCTTGGGCTACAAATCAATGAGCCTTATCTAAACCCTCTCCTTACTACTTGCATTTATTATTCCACATCTTGTGCTAGTAGTATTGTTCTAGTTCTTGTTGCTTGGCTATTGCACCTTGTTTGTCTCAGCACTTCACAAGAACTACATGAGGGTTCCTATCTTGCTTAGTGTGCTGAATTGATTGATTGTCTAATCACTAGCTTGCATGGAAATTGATCGGTGTATGAATTGCTAGCATGCCTAGGGTGTTGATACATTTCTAGGTTATTAGATTGTGCTAGTGTGCCTTTGCTACAACTACATAGGAGTCGCTTGAGTGGTAGGCTGAGGAGTTAGCAAGTAAAGTTTGTCGTAAGAGTTCCTGATTCAACACCCCCCCCGTTCTCAGTCACTAGGTGCTTTCACCTTTCCTACATTGGTTCCCCTGGTTAGGGAGGCAGTTACCGCCTCGGACAACTGCCTTTGGGCCCTATATAAGGACGGGAGTACCTCCACTCCAACACACACAAGAAGAAGATTTAGATCCTCACTCCAAAGGCCAAGTGCTGGCTAGTTAATGCTTAGAAAATAGCGCGAGAGTGAGGGAGAGTTCATGGAAGCGTCGGGCTTATCAGCGATCTTCCCCATGCTTGTACCTTGACAGATGCTTTTATTTTCAAGTAAGTGTTTGTGATTCCTCTTTAGCATTTAAATTTCCTATTTAAGTAAGTTCTTTCTTTATTGCTTATGAGACCATCACTCTATTTAGTTAGAGTATCTTAGTCTTCTATAAGCGTGGATCTGAGACTTTGATAGTAATTGATAGCATAGACGTATTGTCTAGGCTAGAGGTTACCTTTGTTTGCCGCCTACCCCATGGTTTGTAGACGTAGTTGGTGAGTCGTGACAGCCGTATCCAGACTTAGTGATCCTCCATCTTAGGGTACATCATAGAGCTGTGGGCTAGAGTCACCTATGGATCCTGGGGTAAGCCAGTGCCCGAAGTAAGGAATTGAAGACTGAACCTATGTTATCTTAGGGTCCTTCACCTTAGGAGTCCTCTCTACCCTTTGCCTCCCATATTCTTGTTGTCCTTGAATGAATCAGATTAGAAAATTGGTGCACACACATTCTGTGTGATTCAATAACCTGAAATACGCCTAGGTGAAGTGCTACATCGGTATCCATAAGCTTGTAGATTTATCTGTGATCTTAAGAAATACCAACAAGAATTCCTGGCGCCATTGTCAGGGAACGGTTTTTGTATCATCTTCGAAACGATTTTAATCCTCGTATCTTTTCCTTTCTATTTATTTCATTCCTTTTTCCACCATCGAGCAACCCACAATCAAATCATTTTCTGCTTTAAAGGGCGAGTTCTATGAGCCATCGCTGTCACTGCATCTAATTCGCACATGCAGCTATGAACTCCACTTTGGCTTTATAGCCATAGTTCAGGAGCAATTCATCTCTGGCCTAGATTTTGAAAATCCTTACCATCATCTGCGAGAATTTGAGTATCTGTGTTCATGTCTGTTCATTGACCGCATGTTATATGAAACTTCAAAGTGGAAATTGTTTCCCTTTTCCCTCACAGAGGGGGCAAAACAGTGGTACACTCATACCGTCGGGAGTCTGAACAGTGATTTGGAGAAGCTTCGAGATAATTTTTTTCTTGCATTCTTCCTTATATCCCGTATTATCTCCCTTGGAATGGAAATTCTAGGATTTTGCTTGAGTAAGAAGGCATTTATTGGAGCAGCTTGGGCTAGGGTCTTTTTGCTAATGCAATCTAGCCCAGACTTGTCTATACCCGATCCTATGTTGCTTCAACAGTTTTATTTAGGTTTAAACAAGGAATATGCCCAATACCTTGACATCGCTGCTGGAGGATCGGTTGCCCACAAGATCGCGATGTAAGGAAGAAAAATCCTAGATCATATGCTTGAAAATACTTCCTTCTTAGCAAACCTTCATGAGCCCTTCCAGGAGGAAGCTACGTCGAGCTACGAAGACCACCTCTATATTTGACTCTTGAGCCGTCCCCCGAACCTCGAACACTGAAGTAAGAAACAATTCAACCTCTAGAGTTGTCTTTTGAATTCAAGGAAGGTCTTTTGAAAGACTATAGGAATAGCTTGAATTATTTTACCAAAAAGAACCCTCTAGTTCCTGTTTGTCCTCCCGATCCTCTGGAGGAGGACAAACCAACCCATGAGGGTCCCTCAACAGCTAAATTCAAACACACAACTCTCTCTTCTCTAGATTTTGTTGTTGATACATCTTGAAAGGAAGAAGAAATTCTACCTTCTGGGTTGCCAGTTGAATTCGAGGAAAGTTTACTTTATGATCATGTAAAAGCCTCAAATTATATCTGGACAAAGAAGCCTACGGTATCTGCTTTACCTCCCAGTCTTGTCCAAGAAGCAATTCCAAAGGAGGCTATGAAGGAGCAGTAGTTGAACGAAGAAAAGCGTTGTTTGAAAGAAATCTAAATATTTTCACCTTCCACAACCATTTCTTGTTATATACTCCCTCCGTTTTTAAATTATTGTCGTCATTGATTTTTTTAGTTAACTTTGACCATTTGTCTTATTCAAATTTTTTTAAATAATATCATATATATTATCATAGTTTGTTTTATTATCAAAGAAAATTAAAATATAACTTAAAATTTTACGCATTTGAAATAATATTTTGAATAGCACGAATGGTCAAAGTTGACTAAAAAAGTCAACATCGACAACAATTTAAAAACGGAGGGAGTACGGGGAAATGCCATGGAGGCCCTTCAGAATCCCATTGTACGGGTTAATACTATTTCTGAATATATAGCTTTGCAGCTTGTGGATGATATATCCATAGAGTCGATTGACGCAATCTTCAAGGACGCCTTGGGAGTAACCTTTTCGTGTCAGGGATTACAAGGGCTTTACCGATTGAGATAGGTAAAGTTAAGCTTCACCTAGACTTTCACATCTTTCCTATCATCAATTTGAACTCCTCCTAGGCTACCCACTAGAAAAACTTCACCTACTAGGTGTATCTCCTGGGAGCCTTACTACAAAGCTTAGGGAGCCCCTTTTTTTTTTGCCACCAAGACCTTTTGCTCAGAAAATCCTTTGATGAGGTCTCATCTGGAGCATTCCCCGCTCGAGAAAGTGATGTTTGTTTCCCATCTTGTATCATCGAAGCCTATTCTATGTGAGGATGCGAAGCTTTTCACCCAAGAAGGAGGCAATTCAAGAGAAACTCTAAATCCTTTTGAAACCGAACTATCACCTTCCATGCCTAAGCTTTTTTCCTCTATCCCTCACTACTCCGTTCTCGACAACGATCAAGAATCAACCATGACCTTTATCGATGAATTACTTAAGAAGAAGGAACTTTAGGCCATTGAATGTGTTTAGACATTTGACTCTAGAAATAGGAGAAGAAGATTCAATAGCTAGGCATAAGAGTTCCATTCTTAGAAGCCTACATGATACTTGCTCATTTAATGAATCTCTAGAGTCAACCGACCTTTGTGCCAAGAGCACCTACGAGTACTATGACCACCTGAAGAGCCTCATTGCCAAATGTTTAGAAGAATGATTGTAGATGATTTTGGTTACCCTAAATATTGCAAGTCTTGGAATTGCACTTCGGCACTAACCATGCAGTTAAAGCTTCAACAACACATTTACTATTGACAATGACCCCGGAACTACATCGCCAATGATAGCTCCAACATGATGTCCCCAACGGTCAAGCTTCTAACCAAAGAAAAAGCACTGCCAAGAGATGGTCTGAATTATCATTTCACTTTTTTCTTAAATAAAAGTAAGAATATGTTTTTAGGTTATGTTTTCCGTTTGGGTATTTTTGGTCACTAACCATTTCAGGTTGTGATAAAAAAGAAGGATGATCACTCTATGCCCGAGAACAGTAATCTAAAAAGCTGCATCAACTTAACACCATGGTACTTTTGGTGATAGAACCCACTACAAGAAGGCTGCAGAATCGCACACTTGATTTTTGGCATCACATGATATAAAAATCCATGTGTGGGGGAGTTTTGTAAGTATCTTGTAGCAAGTTTCATTCTTACCATTTTTTATCTTGGTTTAGTGGTGTTGATAGTTCTTGCATTTATGCCATGCTAATATAATGAAAATAAATAAATAAAGTTGTGAATTTATCGAGCCCATAAAGCCGGTAGAGTCCCTTTTGCTTCTCACATTTTTTGTTTTTATTTTCATTGAAACAAAGCTGCCAAGTACAACAGCAAGTGTGGGGAAGGCCTTCAAGATTTTCAATGCACAAATAATACAAGGCCTCCCACCAACACGTTGCACATCGTTGCTTAAGCCAACACGAGAAAGGGCGAGGCAACTGGGCTCCATGCAAGGTCGACCAACCACTACAACAAAAACGGTTTTTAGCGGCGCCAGGAAAAATACTTTAGCGGCGCATTCAAAATTGAACCGTCGCTACAAATAAAAACATATTTTTACTGACGGCTACAGAAGTCAACCACAACTAAAAATTAATTTTGAGCAGCGGTCGGAGAAGTCACCCGTCGCTAAACATAGTCACCATTTTTAGCGGCGGTCAGAGAAGCCAACCGCCGCTAAAAATATAGTTTTAGCGGCGGCCGGAGAAGTCAACCGTCCCTAAAAATCTATTTTTAGCGATGGATAACAAACTGACCCATCGCTAAAAATAGCACGCCACATCATCGATCCGTGGCTCTCTCCCTCAGCCAATCGGAGCTTTGCGCACGGATTGTGTGTTTGTTTTAATCTCTCACGTTCACTCCCTCTCCCACACCCTCTCTCTCTCTCTCGCTCTCTCTCCCACACCCTCTCTCCCTCCCTCTCTCCAACCGAGGCGGATCTCTGGCACCACCCCTCCTCCGGCGCCGCCTGTCCTACGATGCCACCCCTCCTCTAGCGCGTCGTCGTTGAGGGCGCCGCCGCTCCCTGGGCCGCGGCCCCTCTCCGCTGTCGAGGGCGCCACCTCTCCTCTAGCACGTCGTCGTCGAGGATGCCGCCGCTCCCTGGACCACGGCCCCTCTCCGCTGTCGACGGCACCGCCCCTCCTCTAGCGCGCCGCCATCGAGGATGCCACCGCTCCCTGGACCGCGGCCCCTCTCCGATGTCGAGGGCAACGCCGCTCCCCGGCCTCTCCTGTCGAGCGCGCTGCCGCTCCCCTGCCTCCCCCATCAAGCAAACCGACGCTCCTCGTCCTCGGGGCGGCTGGATCTGGTCTCGGGTGCGGCGGCGGTGGCCGGATCTGGCCCCATCAAGCAAACCGACGCTCATCGTCCTCGGGGCGGCTGGATCTGGTCTCGGGTGCGGCGGCGGTGGCCGGATCTGGCCTCAGGGGCGGCGTCGGTAGCCAGATCTGGCCTCTAGGGCGGCGTTGACGGCGACTGCTCAAGCGGGCCTGTTGGCCCGGCCGGGCTGGGTTGGGGCGCGGGTGCATTTTTTTTTAATTAAACCCGTAGCGGCGGGTGAAATTGTTACCCGCTGCTACAATATGTTTTTCACCGGCGGTTCGTTTCTTCCCCGGATTACCCACCGTAAAAGATTTTAATTTTTAGCTGCGTTTTCATCACGGCAGGCTGGTTGGCCCGCCACTATAGCCCATTTTAGCCCGCCGCTAAAAGCCTTTTTTTTGTTGTAGTGAACGTGCAAGGGAAGTCGACCCAACCATGGTGCTCGTATACTTCCACCTCTTTCATAGCAACACTATGCGCACTCTATCCTTATCCTCCCTAGTTTCCAAGTTAAATCAAACTTATTCTGGTTCCATCACTAAATTTAACTTGAAAACTAAAAATGAATCTTGTGAACCCTTATCATCAAGCTTCTCTTTGATTGACTTGCATGCTTATTATTCCTAGTTCATTACTTGCTGCTTATGAATTATATCTTTAGGAAAGCATGTCACCTAAGTAAATAGATTGATGAGATATGGTGTGATGAAAGAAACATTTCTCTTATGCTTGTAGTGCTTGGGAATTTTCCTTTAGGCCCACTCTCCTCTATTAATGATGTGCAAAGCCATGTGATAGTTTTATTGAAAACCTTATGCATATGCTACTTGTTG
The DNA here is from genome assembly GCA_030378355.1 of Eleusine indica. Taxonomy (NCBI): domain Eukaryota; kingdom Viridiplantae; phylum Streptophyta; class Magnoliopsida; order Poales; family Poaceae; genus Eleusine; species Eleusine indica. Next base: position 43,648,758 of record CM059498.1, on the reverse strand, counting down.
TTTCATTAAACTTTATCAAATTCTATGACTCCTAGCGAGATGTTTGTTATGTTTTATTGATCAAGATCATGTGCACATTACCTTCATATTGCTAATCTTCTACAATGGAAAATAGCATCCCCATCATCATCCATATGCTAATTCTTCTACACTGGAAGATTGCATCACCGCTTCCATCATCCATCCACAAAATAAAGTGCTCCACCATGTTGAGAATCTCCCTCTACAGTTATCCTTGCCAAAAAAAAGAGACATGGGCTATCAAGTATTAAAAAAAGAAATAGAGATAGCCCATGTTCTCAAAAATAAAATAAAACAAAAAAAGGGAACAGAGGGAACATTTCAAAAGGAGTATCCATTATTTGTCATTCCATCCATCTTAGTGCACATGATTGATTATAATTCATGACTTGTTTTCTCCAAGGATTCAGTTTTTGACTTAATAATATATGACACACAAGTATGCCTTCTTTATTCTCCTACCCTGATCTCCACATAAGCCATATTTAGAGGCAGGATGAAAAAGGCAAAGTCAAATCCCTTGGTGAGGAACCACACACATACTGAGTGGTCCGAGAGAAATCATTTGAGGAGAATGGCCATGATTTATTTTTAAAAATCTTGCAAAACCCCAAATTAGTCAGCAGAAGGAGTGAAGATGACTATAGTCAACACTGTTCCATTCTTCAACCCTAGAAGAGGATGTGATAAACACTTCAAAGTTCATGTGTGTAAGTATGATTTGGAATCATTTGCATGCTAGTCTTGTATCGAAAGAAGTTATGATCCACCTTAGTCTCTATTCCTTTACTTATGAGCAAAGGCTAAGTTTTGGTGTGTTTGTTGATGGTTCTTTAATGGCAAATCCGACCATCAAATCCATATATAAAACATAAAAAAGAAATAACCAACATAGTGGTAGGAGTTTATTATTAATAATTTCCGCAAGCGTTGGTGAATATTTGCATGTAGGTGATTTATTCACGTATTAGAGGGAATGCACACTAGAGGAGGAAACCTACTCCCGGCCAATCTGAGGACTACACATGGATTGAATGACCCATATACAAGTGCAAACCGCCACAACAACCGACCTAACCCCCGTACCTAACATTAGGACCCCCAGGATAGCTTGCTAGAAAAGAATATAGGCCATTGGTCACCACTCATGTTCAGCCAAACAGGGCTGTTTGGCCGAAGGTGGAGTGGGGTCCAATAAGGCCCATCTTCCTCTAGCGATTGCCTACCACCTTTCCTACGTTGGTTCCCCTGGTTAGGGCGGCACTTACCACCTCAAGCAACCGTCTTTGGACCCAATATAAGAAGGGGAGTGCCTCCACTCCAACAAATACAAGAAGAAGATTTAGAGCTCCACTCGAAAGGCCAAGTGGTGCCTAGTTAGTGCTTAGAAATTAGGGAGAGAGTGATGGAGAGTTCGAGGAAGTGCCAGGCTTGTTGGTGTTTTTTCTTAATGCTTGTACCTCGACAGATGCTTCCATTTTCCAGTAAGTGTTCATGATTCTTTTTTGGTATTTAAGTTTCCTATTGAAGTTATTTCTTTATTGTTTATAGGATCATCACTCTATTTCGTTAGAGTGTCTTAGTCTTCTATAAGCGTGGATCCGAGACTTTGATAGTAATTGATAGCATAGATATAGTGTCTAGGCTAGAGGTCACCTTTGTTTGCTATGTGCCCCACATTTTGTAAAGGTAGTCGGTAGGTGGTGACAGCTCTATCCGGCGTTAGTAATCCTCCATGTTTAGGTACATCATAGAGCTATTTGTCAGGACAGGGATAATCCGGTGCCCTATCCAGTGTTAGTAATCCTCCATATTCAGGTATGTCGTAGAGCTGGCAGAGCTATTTAATTTTTTATTTTGCTTGGTTCTTGGTAGCGGCGGGCAACATTACCGCCGGCCACTACCGTATTTTTTCTTTTGGCTGGTGACATATACCTGGCGCTTTTTTGTTTATTTTTAGCTACGGTTATGTAGTGGTGGGTCACCATCCCTACTGCAACAATAATATTTTGACCACCGTTACATTGGTCTTTTGTTGTAGTGTCTATGCAACAAAATCCATGTGACTGGTTGGAGTTGACTATGGTCCTGGATCACTTAGTGGGGCGTTTGATACTCTTTGGTGCTAGAAGCAATGACAAAAGTGTGTTGACACAATAGCATGAGTAGGACAAGAAGATGACTTGATATGTCACTTGGAGTACCTAATGGTGGCATAGCGACTGAAACCTTCTTCAAGCCTAGCAGTACGGAGGATTATGGCAAGACCATTATACAATGCAACTGATGAGGTATACCTGGAGTTGGGAAAACCCATGACTTTTGAACTGTCGTAACCTTTGGGTTTTCCCACTTTTTCGTAAAGAAGAAAGTGGAACCCCAGGGCCAGACGTGGCTACTGGATGCTAGACGCCATGAAATATAAGGAAAAAAGCCAAGGGAGAAGAGGGGGAGAAAGAAAGAAGATGGGGGAGGAAAGAAAGAAGGGGTGGATCCTAGGAGGGAAAACGAATTCATGGCTCCTCTCTCGCCATGATTGGAGATCAGGATAAGTTCTTTATGTTAACCTCTCTTATTTTGGATAGATTATAACCTACATTTAGTGGTAATCATGTTGTGTTTTGATTAGACTCCTAAATCTCTCTCGTTGTGGTTCCTGCGGATAGCGGATTGAGCAAGTTTAAAGATCTCTCTGTTATCCATGTTACCAACTGAACAAAATATGAAACCTTTCTAAGTTGTGTAGAGAGTTTGATGATTTTTCCAATGGTGTATGATAGAGTTTCAACGGATCTGAGATGCCAGAGTTGTGCTATTTCTAATAAGGCTGATTTCCGATCTCGTAATTCTAACGCATGTCTGTTCAAGTCAGAATCTACCCTGTTTAACTTCTGAATTAGGACTCGGGGTGATTAAGGAAAGTGTTGCATATTTCATAATCGTTCGGGATTGGGGTCATTTGTGACCATATCTGGGTTGGTAACTCCAGTTATGATATTTTTAGTACAGCTGTTCTTCTGTTGTTGTCAGATTGTCAGTTTGTTAAAAAAACCTCGAGTTAGTCCATCATAATGATTTTTCTAGAGGATGGGTTGAACTACAAAATTCATTCTAATGAAGTTTTACACCCTCTGATGAAATATGGGAGTTTTATGACAAAAGGGTATACATATATCTATATTTTATTATAGCTCTGTCAATTTTGAACAAGAAGTCTTGAAGTGCAGTTCAGTCTATTTCCAACATGATCAAGTTTAGATTCTTTCATATTGGTGTAGATTAGTTCCTTTAGTATCCAAATAATCTGGTTTGTCAAATGTGTTGCATTTATATTAGAAGATCATGAGGAATATAAGCAACAATACTTCTGTCTTGTTTGTTGTACTTGACTAGTTTAGTAAGTGGTGGGTTTGGATGGTGTAGAAGTGCTTTACTTGTTTGATTTACATATCCAAGGTTATTTTGGTGTTAAGAATTGCTTCTGATCAGGTGGTGCTTCTTTAGGCCGTGCTTAGCTTTATGGCTTGATCATTGGAGAAGGCAAGTGAATGTAGCGCCATGCTCTACAAGCTTTGACTTGTTATTTGAATTGCCTCGACTTACATTCAGTATTCATACTAGCCAGATAATTGATAAATGAGATTTATATCTTTATGTTGAAGTACTTTATCTTGTATTGTTGCAACTCTATTTACACTTGAAGTTTGAAGTTCATGCATTGCAATCTTGCATTTTTACACTTTTCATTGGATGCATAAGAAGACACCGTAGCCTGATGTTGGTGCGATAAGTACCGGTATAGCAACGCACATTGTTTAAGCAATGTGGTTGCAGCCCTCACTTCCTTTTGTTGGATTTGAGGGTAGAAGTGAAGGCATGAATTGCATTGCATTTCACTGCATCATTGCATATAAATTATGCAGGATAATATATAATTTATATTCGTTGTTTAATTCTACACATGAAGTTATATATCTTATAGTTGTTGGTGTTGTTACCTTGTTGTCTAATCCACTGTGATTTAAATAACATGTTAAAACAATTTTGCTTGATGAGGTTTTTCATAAACCTCACACGCTTTCTTTTACTCCTTCAGCTACTAGAGCTTGGAGATCATGATTGTGGGAGGAATAGCAACACGTGTGCACAACCTTGAGTAATTCACCTTTGAAACACTTGTGTTGTAATAATAAATATTTACCTTCTGAATTTGAATGTACTTTTTGGTTAAATCTTAAAGATGTTGCTTGCTTCCGCGTACTCTGTTTATCAAATGTTTTTGTTGTCTTCCTATTATTCTCTTATACTTTTGCTATAGTGTAGCATCGTGATGCCTCCAAATATGTTGTTGTCATTTGGGAGTGTTACATGTAGAGTGGTTATGCTTTTCTTTTTTCTCCATACTTTGCTCCTTTTTCCCTAGGCTTGCATGCTACCAGGAATTGAGTGTTTCTTTTATCTTGTAATGATTATAGCTACATGTATCATTTTGGTGCAGAGGCTGGAATATCAGCATATTCCTGCTTTTAAAAAAATGATATGGACCATATCCAGTAGAACTACCTATTTCAGGCTCCAACTTTCTCATTTAGGAGCTGGCTCCTATTTTTAGAGCCCCATTTTGTACAACTAAATCGAGCTGCACTACTCAAAACAAAGCTCCTATTTTTCTACTAACACATGGGACCCGTGTGTCAGTGTCTATCCACTCTCCCCCAAGTGGGACCTGCATGCCATTAACTACCACTATCCCTCAAGTGGGTCCTGGATGTTGGAGACACATAAAGAGGGGCCCGAGCTTGCCAGAGCTCATCGGAGATGGCGGAGGATGCGCCTTGCAGCCATCGGCACCCATTGGGCTCCAAGATAAGGAGCCCGTCTCGTAGCCTCACTCGGCCTCTCTTGCATTCATGCATGAAGGCGCATCTACGGGTATGATAGCGGGTCAGCTCGGCGCGGAGGCGGCTCACGGTAGGAGTGATGGTGGTGCATCAGTGGCGGCGTCCGTGCTTGGGGAGGATAGAGATACATGGTGGAGACGAGGTGCAGAGGAACCTAGAGGCGGAGTCAAGGCCGGGCGTGGCGGAGGTCGGTGGGGAGGAAGGTGGAGGGGTGGCTGGATACGACGGAGGCCAAAGGGGAGGAAGGCGGTGAGACTCCGCAGCGGAGGTTAAAATCTTGGATTAAGCTCCATGACTGAGGCTGGAGGGGAGGAAGGCGTCGAGGTGTGAGAGGCGGGGGAAGGGTTCACAGCGGGCTGGTACCGTTCTTCTTACGCTCAATGGCTCGGTGCGTCGCCTAAGCCCCAGCACCACCCGCGCTGCCGCCGTGCCCCTGCCCGCCCCAACGCTGCTATGTGCCCTCAATGCAGGAGAGCGAGAGTCCGAGAGGAAGAGGAGGAGAGAAAGAAAGGATGGAATGAAAAACAAATAGATGGGACTCACATCTCGGAGGGTGAATGAGAGGCTCCCAAAACCTGGAGGCTTGTGGATAGATTTTGAGAAGACATAAAAAATATGAGCCAAAGTAGGGGACCTGTTGGAGTTGGATTTTTGGTTGGGCATGCAAAAATAGAGTAGCGCTCCTATTTTGGGGCCGTGCTGGAGATGATCTAACACCACATATAAAAAATATAATCTTCATATATTGCGGTTGTTTGGGACATTGCTGCTTCCTAATTTTACCCTGCGCTCATACTCTGTTAGACATTCCAAAAAAGCGATGTATTTTTCTTGTCCTTACTCCATACTAGGCGATGTGGAAGCAAGGAGACCTGAGCAATCTACATGAGATCATGTCTCAGGCCAACGGAGACATCTTTAATATTTAACTCCAGGTGGCTGAGACTCATGTCTCAGGCCAACTTGATTGGTTCATCACCGATGATCAGGTATACCATTATTGGATCTTGCCTTTTTTTTTCTCATCCGCCTATGGGTGTGGAAGCGAGGCGGCCTGGGCATTCTCCATGAGATCCCCCGTGACCTGCAGCATTTCCTCGTACTTGAATATCTTTGTGATGATGGGGTTCGGGTTCTTGCTCACCGCGTTTCCCATACAGATCTCCGCGTCATTGGATACGGCGCTAAGCATGCCGGTAACAACGTCCGTGGCCTCCCCGAACTTGGCGTCGCTCAGTTCCGGTGTGAGCTTGGAGAGGGGCTCCACGTGGCTCTTGAGCTTGGTGTCCAGCACTGTGAGGCAGGGCTTGATGGCCACGTCCTTGCTTCCGGCGACCTCACGCTGGGACTCCACGACCAGGGTCTCGCCCTCCTTGATCAGGTACTTCAAGGCCGCCAAGGCCACCTGCCGTGGGCTCGCCGTCTGGATCTCTGGGATGGACTTCAGGGTCTCGACGCAAATCCCGGAGAAGGTCGTCTCGGAGCATGCCGTCTTGAGGCTGTCGTCGCCGGCTGCGGCAGCAATTGATGACCGAGTGGCGAACACGAAGGAGATAGAGAGAACCATGAGCAGAGGAAGCAGAGGCTGCAGAGGCATCGCTATGGCGCGATCACGTTGGTGCCTTTAGTTTGAGTCTCTCTTGGGGTGCGGTGATTTGTGTGTTATTCTTTATTAAGGCGAAGACGTGGAAGGGTGTCATAAGTAGACAGTAGTTTTTCGGCGTTGTTTTGCGCATTCTAATGATAAGTAACGAAATGCTCTCATGAATTATCTTTGTTTCCGCGGCACCACAGAGTGGAATGAAATGCTAGATCAGTTTGGTGGCCCTCCAAATTTCACTCGCCCACCGCAAGTTATCATAAGAAAAGTTCTATATATATCCTCTAAACCACAGAGTTGCATGCACCACACGTGGGTATAAAACTATATGTATGATTATTAGTGCGATTCAGTTATAGTTATTGAAAGAAAAACATATATACTCCTGTTCTCTGAAAATAAATCTATTTTTAAGAACTTTATTACGAGTCAACAAGCGAGCAGGCACGCAGAAACTCAGCTCTTCTCGGGCAACATTCGCAGCATGTGCCAAGAGCATCCGGCGTACGTGTCCGTCGGAAAACACCGGACAGTGGAGCCACCCACCTACGTCTCCTACGTACTCTCATGCCGCGGTGACCACGTTTGCCACTGCAGCCGCGTGTCTATGGCTAGCAACAGAGCGGGTTCGAGGTGGGCGGAGCAAAAGCCCACCCGTAACAAGAGATGCAACGGGTGCAAATTCGCACCCACACCAGGGCGTGGAAATCCACACCCGCCGCCCCGCCGGGTTTCGAGCGGGTGACGGATCTCCTACAAGTGCAGATGTGTAACGCCTCGAAGCTGCACGGCAGCGCCAGACGTGCGATTGCTCTTGGGGCTCACGGTGTCGCGACCAGTGGTGGGCAGGGGTGTAAGCGACGTAGCATGCAGCAGCGTGCTGGTGGGCAGTGCGCTGGTGCATGAGTGTGCAGATGGCGGACGAGGACGAGTGAGTGTGAGGGCCTGGCACGACGGGTTGAGCACGGCAATGGGTAGTGCGAGGTGGCGAGTGGGGGCGGGGGAGCGCGAGGGCTCGACGCCATGGCAGGCGGTGCGCGGAGGGGGCATCACGGCAGCCACAGTGGGTGAGCATGACTAAGTGACTGCATGGCGTGGTGGTGTGCAGTGCACGGAAGAAGCCGCGGGGCAGCCGGGAGTTTGGGAGTGATAAGGTGTGGGATAGGGTTAGGGTTAGGTAAGGTTGGTGGGTTGGGGAAGTGGGGTAGGGTGGGCCAAAACTTTTACTGGGCCTTTTTGGGGCCCACAAGGTACCCGCGCGTAGGAGAAAAAACCTGGCCCACCCCGTGGCTGTGCGAGGCAGGTGTGGATGAGCCCATCGCGTGGAAAATGCACCCGGACTGGCACCCGATGGGTTCCAAACCCAGTGGGGCCTCGCACCTGGGACCCGAATTGCCATCCCTACGCATGTGGGCATGTCGACGACGGACAACACTGAAAACGAAATATCTCTATAGACTATTATTTAGTCTGAAGGTTATGAGGACCACAATAAAAATACACCCTGCATTTCAAATCTATTGTCATCATTGATTTTTTAATAATATTTGATCATTTATCTTATGTACGTTAAAACATACAAAACTATAAATAAAATTATGTTTCAATTTTCTATAGTGATAAAATAATTATAAAAAATATATGATATTTTTTAAAATATAAATAAAACAAATGATGAAATATAGCTAAATAAACAACCATAATAATAATTTTGAAATGGAGGAAGTAATATATTTATTTGTGTTATTGAGAGAAGCATAGGGGAATGATTTACCACAATAACTAATGCAACACACATCTTACATTAGTTATTTATTTTCTTTCAAAAGATTTACCCTACCCCTGTCATTTCCATCATTAGATGGATATACATGAGCCATGATAGATCCATTGAGTTTATATTATTGCCATCCCATAAATCAATAAGTGATCCAGACATATTGACGATGAAGTATTGGATTATGATTTAGGCATGTAGCATATAATGTAGTTGTTCTGCAAGATCTATGTCTGGTCCGAAAAAATGTAAAAGATTCTCGCCTCAACTAAGTGTTTTTTTTTGTTAAATTGTGTGAGTTAGAATCCAACTCTTCTGCTCCATTATCAAAGTTCCAAATATATAAGCAAACATTCGTAGCCATTGCAACGTCCAAATTCATTACCGAGTGGAGGATACAATACCTTTGTTAGGATGTCCAATCATTGGGTAGCGGCCAGCTGTCTTTTGCTTGCTGTTCATGTTTCTCTCTCTCTCTCTCTCTCTCTCTCTCTCTCTCTCTCTTTTTGTCCCTAGGAGGGGGGATAATGGATTTTGCCGATAGTCAACCACGGGGGTGCGAAATTGATTTTGCAAGAGCCGGGAGTTGTTGGTGCACCATGATAAATTGTTTTGGTGTCAAGTTACTAAGTGATAAAGCCTAAAGTAAATCCAGACTGGTGGGGAGGGGGAGGGGGTAGCAAAGGGTTTCCGTGCCACAACGATCACCTGTGCGCCTAGCCACACATCTAAGAGTGGAGTTTGAACATAAGAAACAACTTGTATGCTGGCGCGGTGTAGTGCATCATTTTAGTATGAGAATTATGCATGATTGAGCTAATAATCATGGTGATTGTGTCTAAGTTTCATGACCATTGATGATTGGATCCTCAAGGTATGAATATTTTGGTGATAAATGGCAACTATGAAATTATCTGCTAATATCTACACGATTGTTGTGTATGCAGGAATCATCTCTAAACTCTACTAAAAATCATATGGATGATGGTTGCCTTGGCAATTGATGACAATGACCACAAGCATGGAGGCCTGACGAGCTTGATGGAGTCCAAGGGTTGATGGAGATGGATCAAAGCTAAGGACAAGCTATGGAGCAAGTGTTGGGAACACTTGTCTAGTTATTAGAGATTTGAGTCCATAGGAAAAACCGGACTATCAAGGAGGTCTAGGTCATTTCTCTTAGGTCATGTGTAGTCGGTGGTTTGCATGGATGCTCAGTGAAATCACAGGCACTAGCTGACAGTGGAGAAGCCAAGGAGCTGTTCAGAGAAGCCGGAAAACGAAGTCAAGCGAGGAGGAGTTTAAGCTTCTGGATATAGTGACCGGACAGAGGGGTCAGTGGAGGCTGGACTGTACGGTCACTAGGAGATCAGAGAGGAGTCTACGAGGAATCTATCGAGTCTGGAAACCCTAGAGACCGGATGGTACGGTCTAGTGACCGGATGAACCAGTCAATAGGTCTGAGGCTCGGGACAGAGGGGAAGCAAACTGGAGCTCTCTGGAATGCACAAGATGCGAAGAGACCGGATGGTTCGGTGAGTACAGGAAATCGCCAAGGACAATGAAGCCAACGGCTCTAGGAGCCGTTCCAGAAGAGATGGACGGTCCGATCTCAAATGACGAGACGGTACGGTCAATGGTGTCCAGAAGGGTGATTTCATGGAGCAATGGCTAGTTGGAGGTTGGAAGCCTATATAACTTCATTGCTGGGGTCTTGGAGGTCTCTCTTGTCCAGTGGAATTGCTTGGAGCATTTAGTGAGAGACAAGAGGAAAAGAGAGGAGCACTAGGAGGGGATATTGCATATCTTGAGAGTGCTAGTGAGAGTAACTTGAGCATTGATGCACATCTAAGGGTAGGGTGTCCTTAAGGGTGTGATCTAGGTTGTTACTCTTGGTCTATGGTGAGACCTATATAGACCGGTTAGGTGTTGGTGATCCATCCTACTATGATTAGTTGTGAAGACCGTCATATGTTTGTATATGGTTTGAGCCCGCCGGTGAAAGGGGCATCGCTAGTGACCGCCCGTGTTGGCTCAGGGAGTCTGGCAAGTTTTCGAGGGAGGCGAGCTTGTGCCTTGGTGGAGGCAGTGACGCGCACCGTGTCTTCACTCCGGGAGTGATTGTGGGCTCATGGGCGAGAACTCCACATTGGTGGCGGGAGGGACCGGAACTCCGGCGGGAGTGGTCCAACGAGGATTAGAGGAAGGCGCCATCCTTCTGAGACCTCAGAAAAAAAATCATGAGCATCCCTTGACCCCTCGTTACTTTTCTACATTTGTGTGCTCTAGTTAGTACGGTTGTGGCTTGCATAGGCTAGTGTGTTTAGCTTCCACATTTCATACTCATCATGAACACTAGCATGTGTAGGGCCTTAGCCTACTAGAACTACTTATGTTGCAACGATTGTTAGGTTCTAGTGGTGCGAATTGAAGTATTCAGATTCATGGTCGGCTTACCGATTCACCCCCACCCCCCTCTCGATACGGCTTGGGTCCTTACAATTGGTATCAGAGCCAAGTGCTCATCTTTGAGGCTTCACCGTCTTTAGTAAGGATGTCGGGACAGGTGAGGAGTGTTTCCATATTCGATGGGGAGGACTACGGGTATTGGAAGGCTCGTATGCAAGCCTACTTGGAGTCCCTTGATCCAGAGATATGGATGGTGACCTATGAGTCTGATGCGGATGTGAAGCTGCTTTAACTTGATTTCACTAAGAACAACGCTAACGCCAAGAATGCTCTGTTTGCATGCATATCTAAGGATGTTTTTGCTAGGTTGGATGCAACTTCGACAGCACATAGTATCTGGACTGAGATTCAGGGTCTCCATGAGGGTACTAGTGATGTCAAAGAGGAAAGATACTATGTGCTAAAGAACAAGTATGATAACTTCACTAGATTGTCACATGAGAGAGCTAACACTGTTTATTCTCGCTTTCATGTACTAGTGGAGGAGATAATTGCTCTTGGGGATGACTTCAAGCTCACGCCTGTTGAGGTGATAAGAAGATTCTTGATGCTATTCGAAGACCCCAAGTATGAGTCCATCATCACCTTCACCTTGCAAGGTGACCTCAAGACTAAGACCAAGAAGGATGTGCTTGGCAAGATCACTGCCTTAGAGAGCTACCAGCTAGGTCTGAATGATCCTCAACCATCCAACCTTGCTCTTCAAGCTGAGAAGCAAGAGTCTAGCAAGAGCAAGAAGAAGGCGGTGATTGAAGAAGATGATGATGATGATGATGATGATGATGATGATGATGATGATGATGATGATGATGATGATGATGACGATGACGACTTGAGTGAGGACTTGGCTCTTCTCATAAAGATGATAAGGACCTTCAAGAACAAATTTACTTCCAAGTCCAAGGTCAAGTACTTCAACTGTGGGTCCAAGAACCACTTTGTTCGGGATTGCCCCAAGCCTAAGAAAGAAGCTTTCAAGTCCCAAGACTCAAGTGATGAAGGAGAAGAAGAAAATAAAGACCCCAAAGCCAAGCAAAAGAAGAAGAGGTACTTCAACAAGGACAAGAGCAAAGGTAAAGGCAAAGCTCAAGACCACAAGAAGAAGTTCTCATGCAAGGCCCTTGTTGGAGAGTGGACAAGTGACAACTCAAGTGACACATCCTCTTCCTCAAGCGATGATGAAGAAGTGGCCGGCCTAGCCATGATCAAGACCACACTTCCACGAGCTCTTCCTCCACCTCCCACGTGCCTCACGTCCACGAGCCAACTTGGAGAGAGTGAGGATGAGAGCAGCGATGACAGCGATGATGAGGAGCTCTCCTGCACCGAGCTTTGGAGTATGCTTGAGCAAGGCCGCAACATTGTCGTCAAGAACTTCAAATTGTTGGATGTGGTAAGAAAAGAGTATAAGTTGGCTAAGGACCGTGTTGGTGAGCTTGAGAGTGAGATCAAGGACCTTGTCACATCTTATGAGGCCCTAAACAAGAGTTATGACAAACTCAAGGGTGATCATGTAGAGCTACGTGAGAAGTATGAGGCCCTTGAACTTACTTTCGAGGCCATCAATGTTGATAATCTTGCCTCTCCCTCCTCTAGTTCATCAAAGAGTGATGCTTCTACTATGTGTGATGAACTAACCACCTCAACCGAGTTTTCTTCTCTTGAGCCATTTGTTTTGGAGGAATATCACAAGATCAAGGAAGAGAGGAAGATGGTGATGGACAGCTTTGAGAGACTCACACGAGATAGAGCTATCCACAAGGAGATTCTTGGGAGAAATCTTATGAACAATGTCTCCGACTGGGGACTTGGATCATATCCCGCCGCCATCGACATCATCGGGATGAGTGACTCCATTCCCACATGAATCAAACCCCTACTCGCTGATGACTACTATTGCGAGAGGTGCTGCAAGGATGGCCACACCATCAAGGATTGTCTTGTGGTGAGAAGTTCCATTGTTTTGTCTAATGCTAACTTGTTCCATGAGAACACACATTTCAAGCTTTTTAAGAACAAGGATGGCAAGGTGAAAGCAAGGCTTTGGGACCACCAAACAAGAAGAGAAAGGTCAAGAATATATGGGTGCATAAGTGCATTGTTGATCTTGAGATGTCAACAAAGTACAAGTGGGTGCCCAAGAACAAGACCTAGATGGTGGTGGTGGTGGACTGAGCGCTTTCTTGAAGATCAAGTGAAGTCCACCACAAGTGACATGGACCTCAATATCATATCTACTCATAAGGGAGGTAACTGTGTTAGTTCTTGGTAGTTGTAGTGTGTTTTTCCTTCCCTTGCATTGCAAGGTAATTAGGATTTCTTTGTGACTAGTATGTTTTGCATCCATGCATGTGTAAATAACTAAAAGAAAAACACATAAAAATTAGTCAATGTCTAACCCACAAAAGATAGCTATAAGCAAGGGGGAGTGCTTGAGATGGTGGTTTGGCTTCTCTCAAGGCAAGGGTATGGCTTATAGTGAGTAAGGTTGAGAGGGGTTCAAACCTGACTTTAATAGGTTTCCTTTGTGTCTTTCATTGCATATGTAAAAATGCTTGTTGCATGCATTCACATGGCATGTTTACTTTCATTGCATATGTAAAAATGCTTGTTGCATGCATCATATAGGAAACACAAAGGAGGCTTGTCACATTTGGAGATAATTGTGTCTCATGATCTATATGAGATTACATCTTCACAAGTGTGACCAAAGAAAAGGATTGTGCTTCAAGCCCATTGAGCAAGCTCTTATGAACTTCGAGGTTAAACTTACTCGCGCGGTTCATGGACTAAGGTTCATACAAACCCATTTAGTTCTTAATTGCCTTGGTTCTTATTTGCTTGATTCTTGATTGGCATTTGTGAAAATTATAAGGCCATATAGAGCCACTATTTGAAAAGGAGTGTTTTTCCCTTCATGTTCCAAGTGTAGTGTTTATTTAGGTGTTAACTGAGGGCACTTGGAAAATGGAGAAATTCCTTGATTCTGCGAATGTTCCCACAGTGACCGTACAGTCCGCTCTAGGGACCGTACAGTCCGGTCAGTGCCTTTGTGCACAGAGGTTTGGGGCAGGCAAGTTGTAGAGACCGGACAGAATGATCAACTTGACCATACCGTCTGGTCTGTACCCAAGATTGTTTGGGTTGGAGCCTAACCGGACAATCCAGTCTATTGACCGTACCATCCAGTCATTAAGATTGAAACGCGAAATATCCTTTCAATCATGACCGCTGATCAATTCCTTGCGCGATCTTGTCCGTTCATTCATCTTTGACCTAGGTCAATTTAGGAAGGACTTGTTCTCTTCCTCGTTCGAGCCTGACGCCCAGGACACATACCCGCCACCGCTCCTTCGACGCCGACATCGTCGCGCCTCCGACTGCCGCGTCGAGCTCACCTCCGTAAGCTCAGAGCCACGCCATTCTAGCCCCCATCTCGCCCCTGTGCCCGTGCTGCTTGGCCCGGATTGTCTCCACCGAGAGCAGCCGCCGCCACCAAGTCCAAGCGCCACCACCGCCAGAGCTCGCCATCGCGCGCCACAGCCGCCGCTCGCCGTGCGCCCTGCCGTCGTGAGCAGCCACACGTCACCTCTGTCTCCGTGCACGTGCCCAGGCATCTCCTCACCGAGCTCCTGTCCACCTAGGGAAAAAGCTTGCCCCTTTTCCCCTTCTCCATTGCTGGCAAGAAAAATCTCACCTTTTTTTGATGATTGGTTGTGTGTTCTCTGATGTACTCATTGTCGATTCCCCCAGGGTATTGTGCCTTTCTTCCAATTCATGGTTTATACCCTAATTGTTGAGATATTTTCTTAATTGATGCAATCAAGATTAATTGCCCATGGTTAGTTGCATTAATTAGGTAATTAGCTCAACCTAGGTTGTAATGAATTCCATGCCTATCGGTTAATTGTGGTTCTAGGGTTTGTCTCTCTTTTAGTCTGCAGTTAGATTGATTGCCTATTATTTGACTGCACACTAGATGACTCGCACTAGTCACATATAGTCGATGATCACTGTTATTACTTTGCATACTTGTTCGGTGATCATGTCCTTCATTCAGTGCTAGGATTTCTATTGTGCATTCTTTCCTAGCAGTGCTTTGCTTGTAGATTTATATAGGTTCTATGCTTATCTTGTCTATACCTACGTGCGTGCAGTGACACTTGACAGCATTAGAGACGGCAGGAGGATAGGACAAGTGAAAGGGTAAGGTGATAGAGAAGCCCAGAGGCAAGAAGAGGACCATGTTGGACCCAGAGTCAGAGAGCGCCAGACAGTTGGCACATCACCTAGATGCCATGGAGACTTCACGCAGGACACCCGGATCACTATTGATCACGGGTACACAGAAAAATGACCAGGGTTGTAGGAGGAGCACCAGGCAGAGGACAGCAGTCCCAGAGCTGCATATAGGAGTGAGGTTACCACCGTGGTCGTAGGGTACCCCGGCTTCTCATCAACAGAGGTCGTCGAGACCTGCGGAGCAGGGATCCTCCTGGCAGCAGGATGAGTCCGAGGAGGAGAGCTCAGAGTCAGAGTTTGAGGAGTCCGAGGAGTTTGAGGAGGAGGAGACTGAACAGCCAGCGCAGACTGTACCCTAGAGGTGAGCTCACTAGGCAGGAGACCCGCAGTGCACATGTGAGGTGTGCACTAGGAGGCTGCAGAGACTCGTAGCAGTAGCCTAAGAGGAAGACATACTTAAGGTTTCTGCCAAGGACCTTAAGGCGAGTCGTCTTGTCTCCTTCGAGCAGTGGGTTCCAGTCCCCACAGACCTGCTGCACGAGAGAGGTACTGGACAGGGCTCCAGAGGAGGATAGGAGAGGGACTGAGATGCTACCTTGCCAGGAAGGGCAAGGCTGGACTGTTTGTGCCGCAGCAGTACACGACTTATCCGGCCATGAGGAAGGCCACATGCACTGACATGGAGTAGTACTTCACATACTTGCCTGGACTAGAAGAGTTAGTCACTGCTCCATACAGATTCAGAGAGAACATCGTCATGGAGTTCTACGCTACACTATGGGTAGCCTGAGATCGTTCAGAGATCTGGTTCCTATACAGAGGAGAGCTCACTAGGGAGTACCTTATAGCTGTACTAGGGCTCCTTGTTTCAGACCTGCAGCTTTACAGGAGCGCCTACGGAACATTTACTCCACCCTACAGAACACAGGGAGGGATGCTACCTTCAGACGAGATGGTGTCAGTTGCATTTTCACCATTGCACACCCCAGGATTTGACAAAGGCCCTGTAAGACTCAACGCAGAGGCGAAGGTGGTCAGAGCGATAGTCACCAAGAATATCATCCCTCGGTCTAGATACAGAGAGGAGTTCACACTTCTTCATGAGTGGGCAGTGGCAGCTATCCTGAGGAGACAACATTTTGACCTTGCAGATCTGTTTAATGCTGAGATGGAGGAGGTGATCTCTGAGAGAGTTGGAGGGAGACACCTAGTCTGTGGGTCGTACATCTTCTATCTTCTGATGAGACTAGGGCTTGTTTCTGAGGATCAGTACGAGGCATTCCCTGAAATGACCACCAGCTACTCACCTCGAGTCCCAAGGGGATTGCAGTCAGCCTCGAGTCAGCAGACGGGAGAGGAGGAGCAGGAGTCACCGCCAGTCACTCACGAGCAGGCAGCTCATCCAGAGATGGTGGTTGCAGTTACAGGAGCACCACCCCATCCTATAGGTACACAGTTAGAGGACGCCGCTTCCATAGCAGCACTTGCAGGACGACTGAGTGACTTCATTCAAAACTCAGCTAAGAAGAGGCGTCAGATCATGGAGGTCATCAGAGGATAGGCAGAGCTTCAGAGACAACAGATGATGCTAATGACTACACTGATAACCCAGATGGCAGAGATGACTTAGAGGCAGGCCAGTTAGCAGCCAGGACCCTCTACTCTTCCACAGTTGCAGCCGCTGCAGACATAGCCAGGACCTTTCACTGCTATGTTGACAGCCCAGTCTTCTGGACTGCCTTCACTTTCAGGGGTGCTACTGACAGGGGGAGCAGGACAGACTTGCTCAGTAGCTCAGTTCTCCCTCGTATCTGCCTACTCAGTATTTGCGTTGTTTACTTCACTAACACACTCTTCTACTTCGCAGATGGCAGTACCCTCCACCTCTCCCCAGCAGTTACCAGTCAGGAGTCTGACATTCTTAGAGGTTGTGCACACTACTCTCTCAGTCGGTCCTAGAGACAGCTACAGCTCCACCTTCTTCTGCTACAGACATTACGCTTGTCACATCTGAGGTAGTAGAGGATCTTGTCCACTGAGGCTTCACTCAGGAGGATGTGGATGACCTTGCTCTTCTTCAGGCGTCAGTTGCTGAGGAGACATCCATAATCTCTCCAGTAGGGCAGGACAGAGGGTCTGAGTCACTAGTAGACCTTGAGTACTTTGAGCAGCTGGACGCTCAGGTGACGCAGACTCAGGCAGAGCAGTAGGATCTAGCACAGGAGTAGCCTAGAGCAGAGGCCTTAGAGGATGTTGCTGCACCACCTCCTTCAACCATGAGTGCTTAGTTGTTCCCTTTTTTCTCATTTTGGTGCTTGTTGGCAAAGGGGGAGAAGTAGTCATAGGTCTAGGAGGAGTGGGAGTGTGATCCTGTGCGATCGAGAGTCAGTAGCATGTATCTAGGGGGAGCATACGTGTACATGGGTTTTTAGGAGATAGATACATTTGGATCTTATTTTGATGGATTTATTGATATGTTCATGGATTTTGATGAGTCATGGTTTTCATTCACTTGTGTTTGACTCATCTTGATCTCACTTGGTTTATTTTCATACGCAGTTGCTTGTCTCTATTTATCCTATGTGCCTGTGTATGATGCCATGATGATGATTGCTTGCTTTTAATTCCTATGCACTGCCATGCTATCCTGTTGCATATCATCATTCATGTCTTGCATTGCATGTCTTTATGCTTTAATTAATATCTTCACATGACATGCATGCATATCATCTAGAGTGTGCTTCTCTTTTCATTCTCTTAGCTCTAGATGATGCTTTATTGAGTAGGACCCTGTTTGTTCCTTGCTTATGCTTTTGTGGTTCCTCTTGATCGTGGTGTAGCTCTTTTAGCCTTGTTGTTTCTTGATAAAATTATGCAAAGTAGTGGTTGTCATCAATCACCAAAAAGGGGGAGATTGTAAGCTTTATGGCCATTGATGATTGGATTCCCAAGGTATGAATATTTTGGTGATAGATGACAACTATGAAATTGTGGGCTAATATCTACACGAGTGTTGTCTATGCAAAAATCATCTCTAAACTCTACTACAAATCATATGGATGATGGTTGCCTTGGCAATTGATGACAATGACCACAAGCATGGAGGCTTGATGAGGTTGATGGAGTCCAAGGGTTGATGGATATGGATCAAAGCTAAGGACAAGCTATGGAGCAACTGTTGGGAACACTTGTCTAGTTGTTAGGGCTTTGAGTCCAAAGGAAAAACCGGACTATCAAGGGGGTCTAGGTCACTTCTCTTAGGTCATGTGTAGTCGGTGACGTGCACGGATGCTCAGTAAAATCACAGGCACTAGGTGACAGTGGAGAAGCCAAGGAGTTGTTCAGAGAAGCCGGGAAACGGGGTCAAGCAAGGACAAGGAGTTTCAACTTCTAGACGTAGTGATCGGACAGAGGGCTCAGTGGAGACCGAACTGTACGATCACTAGGAGATCAGAGGTGAGCCTGCGAGGAATCTGTCGAGTCTGGAAACCCAAGAGACCAGACGGTACGGTCTAGTGACTGGACGGACCGGTCAGTAGGGCTGAGGCTCGGGACAGAGAGAAAGAAAACTGGAGCTCTCACAAGACACAAAGAGACCGGATGGTCCGGTCAGTATAGGAAATCGCCAAGGACAGTGAAGTCGGCGGCTCTAGGAGCCGTTCCAGAAGAGACCGGACGGTCCGGTTTGGAGTGACCGGACGTTTCGGTCAATGGTGTCCAGAAGGGTGATTTCATGAAGCAACGGCTAGTTGGAGGTTGGAAGCCTATATAACTTCGTTGATGGGTTCTTGGAGACCTCTCTTGGCCAGTGGAATTGCTTGGAGCATTTGGTGAGAGCCAAGAGGAAAAGAGAGGAGCACTAGGAGGAGATATTGCATATCTTGAGGGTGCTAGTAAGAGTAACTTGAGCATTGATGCACATCTAAGGCTAGGGTGTCCTTGAGGGTGTGATCTAGTTTGTTACTCTTGGTTTATGGTGAGACCTAGACCGGTTAGGTGTCGGTGATCGAGCCTATCGTGATCGGTTGTCAAGGCTGTCACATGTTTGTACACGGTTTGAGCCCCGGTGAAAAGAGCATCGCTAGTGAGCGCCCGTGTCGGCTCGAGGAGTCCGGCAAGTTCTCGAGGGAGGCGAGCTTGTGCCTTGGTGGCAGCGATGACGCGCACCGTCTCTTCACTCCGGGAGTGATTGCGGGCTCGTGGGCAAGAACTCTACATTGGTGACTGGAGGGACCAGAACTCCGACAGGAGTGGTCCAACGAGGATTAGGGGAAGGCGCCATCCTTCTGAGACCTCGGGAAAAAGTTATGAGCATCCCTTGACCCCTCTTTACTTTTTCACATTTATGTGCTCTAGTTAGTAGGGTGACTAGTGGCTTGCATAGGCTAGTGTGTTTAGCTTCCGCATTTCATACTCAACATGAACACTAGCATGTGTAGGGTCTTGGCCTACTAGAACTGTTTAGGTTGCAATGATTGTTAGGTTCTAGTGGTATGAATTAAAGTATTCGGATTCATGGTCGGCTTACCGATTCACCCCCCCCCCCCCCCTCCTCTCTCGGTATGCCTTCAGTCCTTACATTGTGCAAAGAATCAACCTTTATACTAGAGATTTTGTGTCTTTCTATGGTTTAGAGTGTATATATGTACTTCAGAGTATTTTGAAGGAAGACATAAAGATGAGCAAGAGTCGAATGAATTAAAGAAAAAGATAGAGTTGACACTCCGTACCAATCGGTGATGCTTGAGTGTCGATCTGTGTTCTGTCTATGGAGGCCCAAAAGCCCAATAAGGAAGGCACAGCCGACAAACACTTTATGTTGGCCACAACTGGGATCAGGGGGTTCCTACATAATAAGGGATCGACCGAAGAGAAGAGAGAGTTGTCTCACGCCAGATTTCGGTGAGTTCTAGAGCCACATATTGTCAACTTAGGGTTAGATCATACTTTTAACTAGTAGTTTATTAGCAATCACAAAGGAGGACTATCCGCCGATCAGCGACTGCGCATGAAGTGTCGATCGGTGATTTGTGAATTTCACCACATTTGTCATCTGGTGTCATGCTTAGATTTCTCATGATTTGTATGATGTTATCAGAGTAGTTCCCTATTCCCTCCATGCGAAAGGGGTCCTTAATGACTCTTTAAGTTAATCTTATATTTTTGATATTTGTGTCTTTGCAATGAGCTCTTCATGTTTACAATCTTGACCAGATTGTCTTAGCTAGTAGGATTGGTTATTGAATAGTCTTGCTTGTTGAATCTATTGCATATGTATGGGAAATCAGTCAGGCCAGCGATTAGGAAGTAACACTTGACATGTGAGGTGCAGACCACGACACCAGTTAAGCTGGAGTACCACTCACTTATTGTTTATCTAAGAGCCAATAGAGAGGGTCATTGGGTGAACTGGAGCACAGGGAGAGAGTTGTCCCATTATATATTACACTTTTATTTACACAAACCTTAGTTTATTAGTTTAGTTTATGTTTACAACACTTCTTAATATTATTATTGTTATGTTGATCAAGATTTAGATTAAAGTCATGTTTGTTCCTTGTGGATTCGGTATAAATCTGGGAATACTCCTAGGTAAAAGCTACGGTTGACCCATGTGCTTGCGGTTATAATTTCATACAATAGAGTATGCCAACAAAATTTTTTGGCGCCATTGCCGGGGAACAAAATCATTTTATATATATATCTATTTTATACTAATCTTTATCTTTTTCTAGTGTTTTTTTCTGTGTTTTTATTTTAGATATGGAGGGAGAATCAAGTAGCAAGACCATGAGGGCTCTATACAACCCTCAACCCTCACAATAAGGACCAATAGAGTCGGACAAGAAGGTCAAAGCTGATAATTTCAAATTGAATCCGATGCTTATTCTATGGCAAATAATAATCAGTTTATGGGATAACGTTAAGAAAATCCTTACACACATATGAAAGATAGTGAAGTGTTTATTCAGGCATTCAAGCATGAAGGAGTGCCATCTAATTGGTGCCGAAGGATATTTTTTTTTGCAGGCATCAAGAGAAGCTAAAGTTAATTGGGATAAGATAATTGTTGAATTATGTCAAAGATATTTGCATTACCTTCAATTCAGAAGCAAAGGTGTGATGTGATAAATTTTCAACAACAAGAGCAAGAACCTCTTACGAAAGCTTGGGCTAGATTCAATGATTTATTACACATAAGACCAGACATTGGTGTTGATGATGATTTTGTGGTACAAATATTCTACATGGGATTGGATCAAAAAGTTATGCTTCATCTAGATAGATCACCCGGAGGTTGTTTCTTTGACCTGACCACTGCATATGTTATGCAAGCATTAAAGAGAATATTTAATGTAGAATCTATGCATCAACATCTGGTAGAATATGAGGACTTAGATACGCCAACAGAGATCAAATATAGCACAGTCGAAAGAACATCAACATACCTCCGATCCTGTTGAAGTGAGAATTATAGCAATAGAAGTACTTCTGGAACCAACTCTAGGGAATCAGAAAGATTAAGAATATTCCTGTGATGATTAATATGCATAATATAGAAGCAGAGTTTATGTTTTGGACAAAGATTCTAATGGAGTTGAAAAGGTTATTCTTGAAAGGACAACCTTTCTCAAAACTAGCAAAAGAAGTGTTGTATGCTGAGAATGGAGCGATAAAATTAACTTTCGGAAATCAACAAGTGGTATTTTCTTTCAAAAATGCTTTAGCCGATGTTGATGAATTCATTGATGAGAGTTTGAATGAAGATCTTTCTCCACGGGATTTCATGGATCCTCTAAAGAAAGTAACAGAACACTCACAAGTTAACATGATTAGACTATTTATGTAATATATCAATTGAATAAATCAAAGTATGTAGCACGTTCTCTCTCCTTATACAGCACATATTTTAATTATGCATTAAGTATAGTATGTTATGTTAACATGATTAGTGTATTTTATTATATATTAAATTTTAAATTTTATGTCTTAGATGAGTTAATAATTTATATTTTATTATGTAGGAGTTTGCAATTTAGAAATTCTATGAGAAAATGTCACTCATAAGTTACTGCTTTGTATTTTTGTTATGATATCATTGAATAATTCTTTAGTTAATTTTGTATATTCATCCACCTGCTAATAATTTGATCCCTTGGGAGGCTATTAATTATAATTTAATCATTCACATTAAAGGTATCCAAGAACTGTTCTACTAATTTTATTAAGTTCTATTAGGTCATAATGAACCAACGTCTTAAATTTGTCATCATTTATAATGAAACATGTTCTATTAGCACATATATTAGTTATTTTTACGTATGTCTATTATTGTTGTATAATTTAGGGAGGTATAGCTTGTTATCTTATGTTTAGTCATTATTTATTCATTGACTGACAAGAGTAGAATATACCAAGTAGATCTTTTTGAAACTTTATAACATCTTTCAAGATCTGTTATGCGTTATTTGTATATTACTAGTCGACAAGATTGGATCTGTTATGTGTTACTTCTTTTCTACTTAACAAGATTAATACTTTATGTTACTTCTTGAATAGCTCACAAGATTAGTCTGCCATGCTGATCTTTCCATGTTGGCTAAATTCTAGGTGTGTAATATGTGTGCCATCTCTTTTTAGTCAAAATGCATTCGTTATTATGCATTTACTATCAGACAAGATCCGAAGCTCTATGTTGATCTTTTCACATATCCACATGTCGATTCTTTCATCATGGTCAGCATATATGTTTCCATTATGCATTCTCGCTTCACCAATTAAGAAGATTAGACTATGTAATGTATCTATTGAATAAAATAAAAGTATGTGTGGCACCTTCTCTCTATTAAGAAAGAACACATTTTTATTACATAAGTACAAAATATGTTATTTTTAACTAGGTGTTATCTACATTCTATCAGTTTATTCTAATACAAATTTTGATTCAGTTTCATATCTTAGAATACCTAATAATTTATATTTTCTTATTAACACCTAGAAATCCTATGAAAAATGTCATTCCTACTTTACTAGTTTTGTATCCTCTAATTCTAGTAATAACTTTTATATTGGTTCACTTTGAACTGACGTCTTGTTTTTGTCATCGTTTATGGTGATATTAGTAGATAAAGTTATTTTTATGGGCATATTTTTTGTGTGTACCTTTCACAATACATTAGAGCAGGAGTGATTTACGAAATAAACACCAGAACTTCTCGATGTTTTTTTTTTTCAGACAAGATTGGGATGTTCAATGTTGGATTGATGGATGAGATTCGATTCTTCCTTCCTAGAAACATCGGACCTTAGAACCCTCCGGTTATAACTTACAAGACAATCTGCAAGAGCGCTGATTGTGGTAATTAACATAAATAAACCAAGCTGCTCAAGATTAAGAAAAATATATGCTGATGTGCTAACTTATGTGCATATGTTTTGATCACACTCCCTCCTACAAGTCGTTGTGATCTACCTACCCATGGGAGGAGTCATGCCCCTCCACGACCACCCAAGAATGACTATGTTTACCAAGCTCCTGGTTGGGTCAGCGCATATCGAATTTTATGACTGGGTCCAGCCCTGAATCACCGATGTCAGTCCGGATTCAGTGATGCTCGCTGAGAAGGTGAGGGATGGCCATCTCAAAGCACAGTCTGCTGGTGCATGGGTTCTATTCCCAAACTCCAGAGGGAACTGGAACCATTTGGTGTGTATGTGTGTGTTGAGCCTGGCACATTACAGATGGTAGTAGAACCAATCTTTGGTGTGTCACAGGTGTATAGTCACATCCAGCGTGTGGGTCCAATGCGTGGGACACGGCATGGCACATGTTCGAAACGTTGTGTGTGTGTGTGCGCGCGCGCGCGCATATTACAGATGGTAACAGAACCAACCTTTGTTGTGTCACAGGATGTAATCACGTTGTGTCACAGGTGTATGTTCCTTGTGTGGGTGAGTTTTCTTCATCAGGATGTCGAGTCCTTCCAGGGTGGGATAGTTGTAGGACCCATGACTGTTAGGTTATAGTGTCTCATCCCATAATATACCAGTATAAACCAGATATTTCTGAATTTTTGTTGAATCTGTTGGGTATGGTGTGACGTCTCTCCTTTGATAGAACACAGGTAAGTTATGCGTTATTTCTTCACTATCATGAATGCAGATTTTATACACCCGTGGGTAGCTACCCACCATGTTCCGCCTGTCATCGGATCAAAATCTGACGACCACTAGAGGAGGTGTAGCTATCCACCGTGTCATGACAGCCATTGGATCAAAATCTAACGACCACTAGACGGAGTGTAGCTACTTCACTATAGAGGGTGTAGCTATACCCACGGGTGCACCCAGTTATTTCTGTTCATTTCATCAAAATCCGGCACTAGTATAAAATCAACCATTAGTGACGGGCAAAAAGGCCCTTCAATGGTAGTGATCGCTTTAATTTTATTTTTTTGAATGAAACTAGAGGGGAATCCCCTACAGATTATCTGTATAAATAAATAAACAAAGTTTTACATAAAAGAAATAAAAACAACAAAAGAAGACAAAACACAGAAAAACAGGGAAGTGCACTTGAAGCTAAGTTTAGGCTTTTAAGTAGATTTCCAGTTACATGTAAGTATTCATTTATTACAATTGACTATATGTAGATTTTTTTCTTTGGTAGTCATTTATCTTATGAGAAGGGAAATTTTTTATACCCATACATCTATCTTCCTATCACTACGGGAAAGAGAGGGTATGTCCTATGCCGTGTTGTTTGTCGCGTGCCTTCTATCGGGCACACGGCAAAGGAACTTTTTGCCGTGAGACAAGCAAGGGACACACGGCAAAGAATGGGCACATGACATAAATATTCTTTGTCGTGTGCCATAAGGCAGGCATACGACAAAGCCCATCTTTATTGTGTGCCTCGTGACCTAGCACACGGCAAACAGGCTCGTAGATATTTGTAAGGAGGATACCATGTACCAGGCAAACGGCTGTTACATTTTTGCCATATGCCTTCTATCGGGTACACGACAAAGGTTTTGTTTGTCGTGTACCCTTACTTGGCACATGGCAAACACGACATGTGAGGGTCACATGACAAACCTCGCACGGCATACGGCAAAGTTGATATTTGTCATGTGCTTTTTTCTTCCCCTTTTGCCCCCCCCCCCCCCAAATATTTTTTGTGGTTCAGATCATTTGCATGGTACTTGGTCATTGATATTTGATGAAATTTTAATTGTGTTTACTATATTTAGTTAATTTATTCTGTTATTTGAATTATTTTATGAAAATTCAATTTGACCTGCAAGTGGTTTGAATAATGTAATGTAGTGGATGCAAATTTGATATTTCATGCATGCTAATGATTCCCATTTGAGTCTGTTCGCTAAAGAACAAGAGAAGTCATGCATATTATACATGAAATATAACAACCACCGTGTGGTTCAATTGAAATTAAATTTTGTAAAAAACAAACAGAGTTTGAAAACTTTTGTGAATTGACCTGGCATCATTATATCATACGTAGAGGTTGTGGTAAAAAGTATAAAATGTTTCGCACATGTTGTCATATATGTTCCTTACAAATCAGAGAATCTCCATAAAAGAATTAGAGCGTTGAATAGAAACCTTCCAGATTTTGAATTAAAATGTCGTTAGAAAGTAATTTTGACTTCACCCAATTTTTTATAGACTAGAGAAAATATGAGTTGTATGATGACCAAATTTGATAACTGTTTGAGTGTCCAAGTATTTTCAATTTTTTTTTAAAAAACGGCTCTAAATGTTTGTCGTGTCCTTGATGCGAGGGGGGGGGGCACACGTCAAAGAGCTAGGGTTAGCTCTTTGCCGTGTGGCTGAAAGAAGGCACACGGCAAAGCCTATGTTTGCCGTGAGCCAGGTGTTTGTCATGTGCCCCCGGGTCGGCACACGACAAACATTATGGATAAGTCCCCGATTGGATTGGGGACTTGGCCATTTTGGCCCAAATCCCACTCGCGCCGCCGCCTCCCGCTCGTGCCGCCGCCACCAGCTCGCGCCTCGCTCCTCCTCCTCCGCCCGCTCACGCCTCGCTCCTCTGCCGATGTCTCCCCGATCGTCGTCGCTCCTGGCACCAAGCCGTCCGCCGCATCGTCGCCCCGGGCCGTTGCATGGGCCCCACCGCCCACCATGCCCGCTCCATCATCGCCGTCCGCCCGCGCTGCCGAGCCCCTGGCCCCAGGTGCTCCTGACCTCCGGTGCCCGACGCTCCCCGACCTCGCCGGCCCCGTGCTCTGTCTCTTCTCCGTGTTTTCGTCGGCAGCTGTCCCCGCCCCTGCCCCCGAACCGCCACGAGCCCTGGCCCGACCCCGGCCCCTGCCCCTGCCCCCGATGCACCGAGAGCTGTCCCAATTCTCTTCTCCTCGTCGCCCGGCACCCGTGAGTTTTTCCCCCCAATCTTCTGATTTAGCATAGTCACTCTTAATATTTAGTACTTCTATCTTCTGACCATATTCAAATTACTAGAAAGTGAATAAAAGATTTATGTCTGTGAGCATCCGGCATTTCCTGTATGTGCGTTTGTCAGTCAAATACAAATGAGAACATGGAGCTCTTGAATTTCCTGGTGCTCCCTTGCTAACACGATGCATGAATTTCCAGGAGCTCTTGAATTCCAGCATGAGCCTTTTTATTAAACAACCAATGTAAGAAATGGAATAAAGCACAACGCCAGTACATGTAAAATGACTGAAACAGAACGTAATCATCATGATATACCTCCTTTGGATGTGCTAGCATGCCAACAATTGTGGTATCTATGGCATCCTGATTTTCTGTACGTGAAGCTCTGGCAGTCATTAATATGGCAGTATCCTGATCCACGTCCTTTTTCGAAAACCTGATCCAATTATTTGTTCATGTTATATGCAAACGGTGCATAGATAACAAGGGGTCATGTAATAATATAAAAATGCCTGCCTCTTGTTGTAATTGTGAAATTCGTAGCAGCGTGCATATAGATGGTAGCTGGCTCCATCATGCCTCCGTCATGGCAGCTACAAATATGCCTTGCAGTTAATCCAATTGCTTGGAGGAAGCATCATTAGAAAAATGCAGACAGCAAGATTTTTGGCAAAATTATGAATGCCCATGAATTACTGCAATGATTGAATTTATAAGTTATATATATGCTTCATGTAATCTAGAATTAAAAGACTTGTTCTTTTTTTTTATACAAGGAGACACTTTTGCACTTTTCTCGACTCATCACTTTGCTGCACAACTAGGTACATGAGGCATAGAAGACCCCTCTTTTTGCTAGTCGTCTCCCGTTCGAAAGAGATACGGTTGGAGATATGCAGATACGGTTGCATATCTATGATTGTATCTGTTTTGAATTGTCCATATTTTTTAGACAGCCCGAGGATGTGTAGTTGGGGTTAGTTTCCATGGTGTACTCCGATTCGAGATAGAGTTTCGGCACCATCTCCCCGTTGTTCTCTGGATACACAATCTCCTTTGCAGGACATGTATTTGAAGAACAGTGCGGAGATGCTGGTGAAATTCTGTCTCGGAGAGGAGTAGACCGTGGAAACTAACATCAGCTACGGATCCTTGGGTGGGATTAAAACCTAACTTCACCTATTAGACAGTATAAGCATCATGTAGATGAAAATATTTTTAGTATTAATTACTGATATGTGAGAGGATGTCGAACCATGAGTGGATGTACACGGGCTGGACAAAGAATGGTGTAAGCTTCATGACCATTGATGATTTGATCCCCGAGGTATGAATGTTTTGGTGATTAATGACAACTATAAAAATATGGGCTAATATCTACACGAGTGTTGTCTATGCAGATATCATCTCCAAACTCTACTAAAAATCTTATTGATGATGATGGTTGCCTTAGCGATGGATGATAATGACCATAAGCATGGAGGCTTGATGAGCTAAATGGAGTAAAAGGGTTGATGGAGATGGATCAAGGATAAGGACAAGCAATGGAACAAGTGTTTGGAACACTTGTCTAGTTGTTAGGGCTTTGAGTCCATAGGAAAAACCTGACTATCAAGGGGGTCTAGGTCATGCTAGTTGGTGATGTGCATAGATGCTCAGTGAAATCACAGGCACTAGGTGACAGTGGAGAAGCCAAGGAGCTGTTCGGAGAAGCCTTGAAACAAAGTTAAGCGAGGACGAGAAGTTTTAGCTTCTGGACAGAATGACAGGACAGAGGGGTTAGAGGAGACCAAACTGTACGGTCACTAGGAGATCAGAGAGCAGTCTGTGAGGAGTCTGTCACCGAGAAGGCCCATGTTGACTGGATGGTCCGGTCTGTATGGAAGTGGCTCGGGACAGAAGGTGCAGAAAATGAGTGCTCTCTGGAATGGAGAGAGAAGGAAGTGACCAGACGGTCCGGTCTACTGACTGGATGGTCCGTTCGGCATGGAAATCGCTCGAGTACAGAGTAGTTGTCAATTCTGGAGAGTCGTTACAAAGAGACAGGATGGTTCGGTCTGGCAGTGACCGGACAGTCAGATCAGCAGGTCCAAAAGGGTGATTTAGTGGAGCAACGGCTAGTTGCAGGTTGAAAGCCTATATAACTTCGTTGCTAGGGTCTTGGAGACCTCTCTTGGCCAGTGAAATACATTGAAGCATTTGGTAAGAGCTAAGAGGAAAAGAAAGGAGCACTAGGAGAGGATATTAGATATCTTGAGAGTGCTAGAGAGAGTAACTTGAGTATTTATGCACATCTAGGGCTAGGGTGTCCTTGAGGTTGTCATCTAGGTTGTTACTCTTGATCTATGGTGAGACCTAGACCAGTTAGGTGTTGGTGATTGAGCCTATCATGACTGGTTGTGAAGGCTGTCACACGTTTATACCCAATTTAAGCCCACCGGTGAAAGGGGCATCGCTAGTGAGCGCCCTTGTTGTCTCGGGGAGTCTGGCAAGTTCTTGAGGGAGGCAAGCTTGTGCCTTGGTGCCAACAGTGATGCAATAGTGTCTTCACTCCGAGAGTGATTGCGGGCTTGTGTGCGAGAACTCCACTTCGTGGCAGGAGGGACCGACACTCCGGCAAGAGTGGTCCAACGAGGTTTAGGGGAAGGCGCCATCCTTTCGAGACCTCAGAAAAAAATCATGAGCATTCCTTGACCCTCTCTTTACTATTCCGTAATTATGTGCTCTAGCGAGTAGGTTGAATTGTGGCTTGCATAGGCTAGTGTATTTAGCCTCCGCAGTTGCTCTCTTCACGAACACTAGCATGTGTAGGGTCTTGGCCTCCTAGAATTGATAGGTTGTAATGACTATCGGGGCTTAGTGGTGTGAAATTGAAGTATTCAGATTCGTGGTCAGCTTACGAATTCACCCCCCCCCCCTCCTCTTGGTATGCCTTCGGTCCTTACAAATGGAAAGTACAGTAGTGAATGGATTCGAAAGACCAACAAGTTCTTAGAACGATCATTTGCCAAGGTTAAAGGAACAAGTGTCACTTGATGTCCCTACGACAATTGTAGAAAAAACACGTGTCAACACAATAAAGAGGTCATGGGCATACACCTTTGCAAGAATGGATTTATGCCAGACTATACCCGGTGGACCCTTCATGGTGAAGGAGAGCATCCAAGGTACGAGGTAGTGAGACAACGCATGGAGGATTATGATGCAGATGCCGGTATAGGAGACATGTTAAATGACTATCATGAAGCACACGGGGATAAAGAACCTATGGAGGAGGAGCCAGAGCAACCTGCAAAGGCATATTACCAAATGGTGGAAGCGGCACAACAAACCCCTTCATGGGCATACCAAGGTGTGTCAACTAGATGCTATTGCACGCCTAATGGCTATCAAGTCCCAGTTTAGCCTGAGTCGAGGTGCCTTCGATGCTATGTTGACAGTCATTGACAGCCTCCTTCCGGAAGATCACATTCTGCCAAAGAGCATGTATGAGTCACAGAAACTACTTAGTGCGCTTAAGATGACATATGAGCATATAAATGCTTATCCTAACGGATGCGTCTTATTTAGAAAATAACATGCGGAAGCAACGCACTGTCCAAAGTGTAAGTCCTCTAGGTACCTAGAGGTAGATACCCGTGATGGTGGTAAGAAGTAGCTCACGATTCTCGTGAAAATCCTACTGTACCTTCCGTTCATACCGAGGATTCAACGTCTTTACATGACCGAGGAGACCGCAAAATAGATGACATGGCACAAACACGGACATAGATATAATCCTGAGAAGCTTGTACATCCAGCCGATGGAGAATCATAGACACATTTTGATGGGATTCATGAGCATGAACCGGAGAGACTTGTAATGTACGTGTGGTACTGGCAACAGATGGGTTCAATCCTTATGGCATGGGGGCATCCTCGTACACATGTTGGCCCATGTTCGTTATACCCCTCAATCTCCCTCTAGGTGTAAAGTTTCAACGATAATACATATTCTTGTCGTTGATAATTCCTGGACACTCGGGGAATACATATTCCCGTACCCGTGCTAGAAGGATAATCTCAAAGGTTGGGATGTTGTGTATAAGGTAAGGCCACACGGTAAACTACCTCTCCCAATTGATGCCAATTACACCATAAACCCAAACACATATCACGAAGATGAGTTCTTTCAAGACGATGGGCTAGAAGGGACTTTTGAGACAGACTTAACCGAAATGTTCGAAATGGAAGTAGACAATGAGGACGTTGTAGATGAGGTTGATAATGCAGATGACTTATGTGAACTTGAGCGATTACGTTTGGGCATTGATGACAACCATACTTCTCCTAATCCTGATGTTGATATCGACATGGGGACAAGTGATGATGAGGATTATGATCCAGCTGGTCCCGATGATAATGATTATTTCTCGATGAACATGTATAAATTTTGTATGCTCATTATTATCTCGAGATGAACATTTATATTACTTTAATATTTTGAATTCTATTTTATGTACTCTTTTATCGTATGTTGATTGTAGACACTTGCTAACGTTTACTAAGTTACATCAATATAATTATCCCCGGCTAGCGCCAGAAATGCTTGTGGCATTTCTTAACGTCGCACCAGACATAATTATAAAGATGTACTTTAGTGTCAATATAGTAAGATCCACAAGCGCACGGATAATACTGTTGTAGCATTTCATTATTAGATTGCTCCAATAGCTTGTCATTTATAATTCTACCAAATGAAGGCTATAGCATCAATATATCATTGTTAATAGTAATGTAGTCATAAAGATTGGTATGAGCATTCAGAGTTCATACAGGGGTAAGTATAATAATGGATAGGGATAGTGTGACACACAGAGCAATCATTTCTAAAGATAAATAAAGTCCTAAGTCACTAGGGAGTTTTAGTTAGGCAAGCAAAGTTGTATCTCTAATGTTACTCTACCTATATAGTTACTTAGTCAGATAATTACATGCAAGGTTATACTAGTCATAGTCTAATGCATTCAACACTTCATGTACGGATTCATGCCCGGCATACACAAGGCAACTCCGTCTTGGACACACGTCGTAACCGAACGTGGAGTAGTACAATGGACAGATAGGACTGTCACCACCTACTGCCTACCTCTACAAATCATGGATTACGAGGTGATTAATACTACCTAGGTATCTAATCACTGTGCTTACATATTTAAGTAGAATCCTAGCATCGATCAAACACTAGAATCACAGTTTGGATAAATAAGTACTACAGCATACATAACCCTAACCCTACGAATTAACAAGTCATGAGCTAAGCCATTGTAAACCCAATTGGATATCAAACCCATGTTGAATCATCACAAAAAGACTAAAGTACAACTAGAATTATAACATTTAAACTATAGTCAAGGCATATGACAATCATGACAATAAGGTAGCAAGTCTATATCATCATAAAAGCATAAAGTCCTATAACATGAATATGATATATAACCAAACAAGAAACACATATCATAAGCATAACTATAAGGAAGAACTATATCAATGGAATAGAACAAATTCATAATAATAATATAAAAGAATAAAAATAAAGATACAAGAATCATACCAATACTCCTATGACTTGGAGACTTGAGCAAGACTCCTCCTACACTAAACTCCACTAGGACTAACAAACTACTAAGTGAAAGAGGGAAATGGATAACTCTTGAGTGTGTGTGTTGGAGTGGAGCCCTCCCCCTCTATTTATCTTGTCTAAAGGTCAGTTCTGGAGAGTAACCGCCATAGAACTTCGGGCCACCAACGTTGCCAAAGGGCTGAGGAGGCGACACGTGGAAGGGGAGGCCGAACCGCCTCAGGACCAGGTCGGTCGACCTCCCCCTTAGTCGACCGACCAGGAAGTGGGGCCCCCTACCCTGTGCTTTCTCGAGGTGACTGACAGGTGGGTCCTCTTCTGTTTTAAGGTGATGTTCTCTAGAGGAATCCTGTGCAGCCACGTATGCAATCCGAGTGAAGTCCAGTTGGCACCGTCTCATTGGCTAGAATATTGTTTCCCCGGATTATGCTCCATTTATCCACATATATTGTATCAAATCCCTGCATGTACATGATTCTCCAAGGACAAGTGGAATCTTATTATTCCTAACTAACATGCAAGTATGAAATGCTAAGTCTTCCTACTTTTACAGGTATATTGACGGTCGAAATTGGTACTTAACGACCGTCAACACTGATTGTTTTTTTTTTTTGCAGGTGAGTGAACAAAGATAGTGGGCAGCGGTCTAGTGAAGTCAGACGCATCGTTGTACAAGAAGGCCATCCTAGGGAAAAGAGGGAGGCCGACTGCAGCTGACGACTCCGGGAGCGGTCGAGGGAAAGGGAAAAGTGGAGGCGGTCGAGGGAGAGGGGAGGGTGGAGGAGGATGTAGAGGGAGAGGGAGAGCAAGGGAGCCATCGCCTGTAGCTGAGCAGTCCTCATCAAAGGAGGAGGAGGAGGAGAAGGAGGAGGAGGAGGAGGAGGAGGAGGAGGAGAAGAAGAAAGTATTTTACATGCTATGACAACCTATTCATTTGATTCATAGAGAAGCATAATAGAAATTACTAATTTTTCTTAATCACTTGTGCAGGAGTTGGGTGGTGCTCGCTCTAGGAGATCACAATCGCCATGTCAATGGCATCCTGGGTCTTTTGGTCAAGACACACTTTCCTGGCATAGTTAATTATGCCGGAGAGCGCGTGCTGGCCTATACATGGAAGCACTACTTTGTTGCTGAGGACGATTGGGATCAGGATGGCAGGAAGTTCAACAACAAAGCATAACGTGTGCTGGCCGAGCTGTGGGTAAGTCTTTCTCGCAGTGCATTGCTCAATACATTGCATACATATGAC
This sequence comes from Eleusine indica, assembly GCA_030378355.1. Classification (NCBI taxonomy): domain Eukaryota; kingdom Viridiplantae; phylum Streptophyta; class Magnoliopsida; order Poales; family Poaceae; genus Eleusine; species Eleusine indica. The sequence goes on along the minus strand of CM059498.1, from coordinate 43,615,437 downwards.
ATTTTTGAAATCATGATTTTATACATTGAATCTATTTGCAGGATTTCTTCAGATGCGAGGCGGGATACGATGATAGAGCAAAGATCATGGCTCATCATGCATGTCCTAAGCTCATGAGGGACATATTTTACGAGGCACGTATCTAGGTTGTGATTGTGTACCACGCCCAACACCTTAAAGTTAAGGTCACCAAATCTCAAACGAGAAACATGAAGTTTACCAAAGAAGAATACATGATGGTAAATATAGAACATTAATATATGATTTTCCTGACATTATGTACCCTTAATTAGCTCTTCTTAATAATATGCCATGTACTTGATGACATGTAGGTGCCTGCGTGGTGGTGTGCTAGCGGTACGCCTGCCTGAGAAGCTGTTGTGGATAAGTGGTGCGCGGAGGGCTGGGAGGAGACGCATAATGCTTGTCGGGAGCATCGTTTGATGACGCCAGGTCCAGCACACTATCAAGAGAATCTCTCCCTCAAGCAATACGCGACGAGATGGGTATGCGAATTCATTTATTTATTCTAACTCTCAATATTGTATAATTTCGAATCATCCTTCTATTTTGTTTCGCAGTCGGCGTCACATGATGGTCGCCCTTGCAGCCAGTTCGAGGCATTTGCTATGGCCCGCCAGGGCAAGGCGACGAAGCCCGACATCCAGTACAACCTGGAGGTCCCGCCCACGGCGTACAGCAATTCCTCCATCCACACCAGTCTCACTAAGTACACATCGATGGGAAGGGAGATCCATGGGCCTGAGTGGGATCCTACCACCCAGGATCTTGATGGGGAAGTCGTGATGAGGGTGGGAGGAGGTAATAAGCATGGATGGTACTGGATTGGCGAAGGCACACTCAACACGGCGAGTACGCCCACTCTCTCCGCGATACGAGCGAGAAGCACGAGCTCAAGCCCGGCTATACGCCCTCGATCGAACACTACACAGTCCTAGGTGGATGCACTTCAGGTAATTTCAGTTATATTTATTGTGGGTTTACTGGTTTTACACATAACTGTTTTGCATTGCAATGATGAGATCAAATGTTACAGGCCTAGCTCGATGCAGAGAGGGAGGCAAGGGAGGACATGGAACAGGAGTTCGAGAGAAGGCTCGAGCACCAGCAGCAGCAATTGATTTGGTGGATGGCAACACTTGGCCAAAATTTAGGTACAACCCTGCCGCTGATGTTGTCCTTTGCTTTACCTCCTCAGGCACCTACTCCGGCTTCAACTCCTATGAGTATGAATGTTTTAGTTTCTGTTTTGTTCACACTAGAGCATTCATTATAATAACCAAAGTCAATACTTGAAACTTCATTAGCATACTATAGCATACACTTATTGAAAAACTAATCAGTAATCAACATCTCTCATTTGTGAAGAATCAATCGGCGGGATCGAATGTCTGGAGTCAATGGCCTGAGGGGGATAAAGATCAGGACTTGTCTTCACTTGTTGGACAACGCTCTCGTCGTCGTTTGTCATGATTCTTGTGTTGGTGAACTTTCTATCATCATCATTTTCTTTCTTGTGTTTGTGAACTGCCTCGGATGTACTATGGATGGTATTTATGTTAGTGCACCTCTTATGATGAATATTGTGAAATATTTATGTTGTCCATGTTCGGGGATGATATTCAAATGCCTATGATGATATTTAAATATTGTTTGAGATGATATTTGTGATATATTAAATATCATTGTTTTTTGGTAAAAAGACAACTAATTTCAAAAGTTTTCAGACAGGTTTCATAGGCTTTGCCATGTGCCTTGACCATGGCACACGGCAAAGAAGGGATATCTGACAACCTGGGAATGGTTCTTTGTCATGTGCCTTAGTGGTGGCACATGGCAAAATCTCAAGCTTTGCCATGTGCCATGACAAGGGAACACAGCAAAGTTGGAAGTTTTGTCGTGTGCTGGAATAAGGGAACACGGTAAACTGGAGTCGGCTTTGCCGTGCGCCAACTGTCGGGCACACGGCAAAGCGCACTGTCACCGTGCTGGCATGTGACGGCGCCTTTTTTTTACCGCGCATCATCGTGGACGCACAGTAACAGCTAGGGCACACGACAAACGCTTTGCCGTGTGCGCGAGAAAAAACACACGGCAAAGCCCGCTTTTGCCCGCTTTATCGACAACATTTTTGTCGTGCGGGATATACCTTGTGAACCCACAGTAAAGCCTTTGCCATGGGTATTTTCTACTTTGTTGTGTTCTGTGGGCACACGGCAAAGTGCCAGTTTCCCGTAGTGTATCACGTATATCCCGTAAAAGCTGGCCGGTTCACTATCACAAGAAACGGTCACTGCCAAAATGTGAGATATGAGAAGTTGTAGTCATCAACTCATCTGTTACTCTCATCGTCTTCTTGCCTAGGCGTTGCATCCATTGCAAGCCTGCATGTCCACATAGATCGAGTACCGGGAAAACCGCGTTAGTAAGAGGATCCATCGTGGTGACCGCCAGTTTTTCGTGCGTGACTTCGTGCGTGAATCAGCTAGTCGAGGGATCGCATCTATCTGCCTGTCGGGTCGGCGCCTGCTGCCGCCCCAACACCTCCCGCCAGTCCCCTGCTGCTATCGACTCTCTTTCGTTATACTGTGCTGAGGTCGGACACGATGGAGGATGGAGGGGAAGAAGAGTCCGTCCGGTGTAGGTGTGACTGCGGTGGCCGGAGAAGGTAGTAGCGAACTGGGCAATGCGGCAACGAGGAGGGAGACGGAGGCCAGTATCGAGGACCAGCAGCAGCAAGGGAATGGGGCGGGCGGGAGCGGGGATGATGAGGAAGTGTGATGCGGTGGACTCAGATGGTGCATAGTTGAGGCTAGTTCAATTATTGCTATGCGTGATAGAGGTATAGCTTGTTGTAGTCCCACGGTTAGCCCGTACACATTTTCTTTTATGTGTTATTTCTTCACTTGCCGATGAGAGTAGAATATATCAAATAGATTTTTTTAATAGATTTTTTTTCTCGTAATGTGTATTTCTTTGCCGGTCAATAACATTAGATTTTCTGTTAGGCTAATTCTAATGGATAATTTCATTTTGATGTTTTTAAAAAAAATGTCATGACATCTTCAATAGTTTGATACCTTAAATAAAACCATACCTTCAATATATATTTTCATTTTGGTGCTTCATGGCACTTACTTCTATATAGTTATATTGGTTGTCTAAAGAATAAAATAAAATTACTTCTCTCCAATGCTAGTTTCATGGTGTTTTAATTTTAGAAAATCATATAGACCCAGTTTTATCTAGATGAAACTCTTTTCATCTCTCTCTTCATAAATTTCTTGACATGTCATCAAATTTGCTTATGTAACATCTCATTTAATAAAAATAAAGCTCTCATTGGGAGTTGATATGGACAAGGGTTCCCGATCTTCTGATAGGTTCTGATAATCTTGATTAAGGCGGAGGCGATACACAAATCGATCCGGATTCCGAACGACACGTTCTGAACCTCGCAATCACAGCACAACGTCTCCTCTGGTTATCAACCGTTCAAGAACGATTGACCTCGCCAAGAAGGCTTATCCTTGCCTGTAAATCAAGAACACAAGCAAGAATAAAAAAGAATGCAACCAAATTTACAAATATACGATGAATCTCACAAGTTGGAATCTCACAAACCGATATGACGGCGAAACTGTTATGAACAGAATAATTTAAGCAAAACCCAAACCTAATGAAGAGGCGGCGGCTGTATATGAGGACCCTAGGATCGTGCAAGACATCCTGGACGCAGCCCTAAGTAGGCTCAACTCGATACATGGCTCAAAGACCGATTACGGTGTCGCAGCACCAGAACAGATTCTAGAAGTCGATTTGTTTTGGCAATTTCCGATGGTTCGTGACGAATTTTGACATGGGACGAGCTGGGTTGGAAAGGTCATTTCGTTATCTTTCCAGCCATATATAGAACGTCCCAATCCGAGTCTGTATGCGTACTGGGCGTTCGTTTTAGTGCAGACTGGTCCTGGCCCCAAAATAGACTCGAAGTCGGTTTTGATTGGGCCTCCACCTTGGCTTGCACGTCCTTGCTGGCCCATCACGCCTCCAATCACCTCCCCAACTGTCTCATCATCATCTCCATGGTTCCTAACAAAAATTAATTCATTAGATAGCAATCTATTCTCAAAACCACATAATAAAAATATTAGAAACGATCTCACTTGTAAATTCAGGTGATGCACATGGACTTTCATCTTAGTTGGAGGGGTGTTATGTGTATCCATGAGTGTGATGTACTTATCATTCTCCCCTTTTTGAATTAGAGTCGTCCTCGACTCGATCCCATCTCTTTCTCCTAATAGTGGTCTCAAATCTGAAATATAGAATATAGAACTATTCCCAAACTTGGGATGCACCTCATGTTTATATGTGTTATGAAAATTATCATCACAATGTGAAACCACAATAGAAGGCATGTTATGCAAATTAATGACCTCTTTAAAAACTTGCTCAGCAATATGAATGTCATTCTCACTCTTATGACAAGATGGAAAATGTGTGATCTTAAAAACACTAGAAAAACATGACATGACATGATAATTGTTATTACAGTTTTCTAGTTCATCATTTGGTTGTACAACACAAGGAGGATTCATGTTTGAGCAAATATAAACTTTGTGCACCATAAATACACCTCTATGATCATAGTTTCCTATAGAATAAAAATTATTTCTTGTTAGTAAAGGCAAGTCAGTTTGAGAAAAGATTTGCTTCTCCAAAGTACTTAGATTACAAAGAACATCAAATTTATTATAACCCAAAGTATTTAGAGAAGACAATAATTTCTGCTCATCCTTTTGACATGTAACTAAAATCAAACGTTTAATTTTAGCACTAGTGGATGAATCATAAGCAAAAGCATCAAGCTCATTTATTTGTTGTGGCAAAGGTATAAATGAAGCATTGACACACAACTCCTCTTTATCACACGGACCACTAGGTAAATCAACTTATGACAAAGGAACATGATCATAAGGTTCCGATATAGCTAGACTATAGGAACAATCCATCACATCAAGAAAGCTCTTACCTGAAGCAACAACATGTTCTTTATCTTTCCCACTATCATCTTCTTTGTGTATATGCTGAAAAGTATTAGTTGTAACAAGAGGCAAAGAAACATGTTCATCCTCTAGCAATTCAGATTTTGATAAAAGTGTTGCGACATTTGAAACAGCCCATTCTATCCTAAACGGTTCATTCTTTCTTCTCTCAAATTGTTGTTGATCCTCTTCTAAAATTTCAGCAGCGGTCATTGGTGTAAGAGTAACCCTTCTACCATTGTATTTAAATGAGTAGCTATTAGTAATGGTATGGTGCAAAACATTATTTGTACAAATCTAAGATTTATCCAATAACAAATGACATGCTTGCATAGGTACTATATCAAATTCTACACTATCCTTATAAGAACCAATAAAAAATTCAATCCATGTAATTTTATCTACCTTTATCTTACCACAAGAATTTACCCATTGGATGTAGTATGGACATGGGTGTGGCTGTGTGGTCAAGCCGAGCTTCTCGACCAATTCCAAGCTTGCGATGTTGTGGCTACTCCCTCCATCAATGATGACACGACAACGTCGATCCTTCATAATAAAGTAAGTCTAAAACAAGTTGTTCATTTGATTTTGCTCTACCTTCTCTATTTAAGAACTAAGCACTCGTTGTGCTACAACATTTGTATCAACCTCATTTGACACCATCGACTCATCACTATCCGTGATGTACCCTGTCATTGTTAATAGAAAACAAGAAAACACAGAACAGTATATTTTCCTATCACTACTGTTTGATCACGGTGGAAACTCTCAACAAGCAAATGGCAGCACCTAACTGAGTTCTTACAAGATTCTTAATAGCAAAACAGAGGATACCTTGGAGAGTGTGATTCGACGATTGCGAGGGTCCAAAGTTCTGTGTCTATTCAGAAGAATATATATGGAGCTTGGAAGGCAAATTGTAGTAGCAAGGATTAACAAAATTTCGATTCAGAAATTGCAAAACTAAATAATAGTCCCAAGCTAGTCTATGTCACCGGCCTAAATTTGTCTCGGATCTAGTTCAAGCAAGCAAACAAATGACTCAACAAAGGACACAAAGGATGCAAGCAATTCTGAATTTCTATCTTATCTTTTTTCTACTTCCTTTTTTTTGTGCGGCTTTTTCTCTTGTGCACTTTTTTCTTTTTCTTTTTTTTCTTGGGAATCAGAACTGCAGCAATGTATGACAAGTTTTACAATCAATGGAACCTCAGAATATTTTTTTTCTTACTACAAGTGCAGTAAAAGGATTCTTGTAACAGCACAACTAAAACAAACTTCTATAACAAGATCAAACACTAATTGGTTGGCTTTTGATCACAATGAGACAGCAGCAGAGCACTCTAATTTTCTTTTGCATACGAAAGTAGAAGGCTAGATGTTAAAAAAATATTTAATGCACATAATTCTAGCAGTACTATTATCTCAATGTGTGCAATACTGATTTTTTTCCCTTGTTTGTCTATGACAAGAATATGCATGACTCAAACAAGACCAAAGAACAAGCACTAGACCAGCAACACAATGACTCTATAGGAACTAAAATTCAGAGAAGCAATTTGAAATAAAAATTTGCAAGTCACAATGGGGTATAGGATAGCGAAAACACGACAAACCGATATTTTTGTGGGGCAATTTTCTGGACTATAGGATAGAACAAATAAACAAGGATAAAGGCGAACCTAACGGTATACCTGAAGCTCTGATTACCAGTTGATGTGGACAAGGGTTCCCGATCTTTTGATAGGTTCTGATAATCTTGATTAAGACGGAGGCAATACACAAATCGATCCGGCTTCCGAACGACATGTTCTGAACCCCGCAATCACAGCTCAACGTCTCCTCTGGTTATCAACCATTTAAGAACGATTAACCTCATCGAGAAGGCTTATCCTTGCCTGTAAATCAAGAATACAAACAAGAACAAAGAAGAATACAACCAAATTTGTAAGTATACGATGAATCTCACAAGTTGGAGTCTCACAAACCGATATGACGGCGAAACTGTTATGAACAGAATAATCTAAGCAAAACCCAAACCCTAATGAAGAGACGACGGCTGTATATGAGGACCCTAGGATCGTGCAAGACCCCCTGGACGCAGTCCTAAGTGGGCTCAACTCCATACATGGCCCAAAGACCGATTACGGTGTCGTAGCACCAGGACAGATTCTGGAAGTCAATTTATTTTGGTTATTACCAATGGCTCGTGACGAATTTTGACATGGGACTAGTTGGGTTGGAAAGGGCTTTTCGTTATCTTTCCAGGCATATGTAGAACGTCCAAATCTGAGTCTGTATGTGTCCTGGGCGTCCGTTTTAGTGCAGACTGGTCCTGGGCTCCGAAACAGACTCAAAGTCGGTTTTGATTAGGTCTCCACCTTGGCTTGCACGTTCTTGCTGGCCCATCACGCCTCCCGTCACCTCCCCACCTATCTCATCATCATCTCTATGATTCCTGACAACAATTAATTCATTAGATAGCAATCTATTCTCAAAACCACATAATAAAAATATTAGAAACGATCTCACCTGTAAATTCAGGTGATGCACATGAACTTTCATCTTAGTTGGAGAAGTATTGTGTGTATCCATGTGTGTGATGTACTCATCAAGAGTAGCCTTATGTGTTATTTCTTCACTTCTCAACAAGTTTGGACCTGCTATATGCATTATTTCTTCACTAGCTAACCTAATTTTACGTCAATTCTTAAGTAGCCACAAAATTCTTATAACATGCCATGTTGATCTTTTCTTGTGTGTAACAAATCTTGAAGTGAAGTGTATCATCTCTCACTAGTCAAAATGTCTAACCGTTACTATGTATTACTAGCCGACAAGATTAAAATCTCTACAATCTATTAATTTAGGTACGGTCATCCACTTCGTGATGTGAATAAGGGTTTCCGATCTTCCGAAACATTCTGATAATCTTGATTTCGCAGAGGCGAAACACAATTTGATTTGGCTTCTAAGCAACACGTTCAGAACCTCGCAATCACAGCACAACGTCTTCTCTGGTTATTAACCGTCTAAGAACGATTGACCTCGCCGAGAAGGCTAATTCCTACCTGTGAATCAAGAACACAAGCAAGAACAAAGAAGAATGCAACATAATTTCAGATGTATTATGAATCTCACGAAGTTGGGGTCTTATAAACCGATATAACGGCAAAACTGTTATGAACAGAATAATCTAAGAAAAACCCGAACCCTAATAGAGCGGTGGCGGCTGTTTATGAAGACCCTAGGGTCATGTAAGACCTTCTGGACACGCCTCTAATTGGGCTCAACTGGATACAAAGCCTGAAGGCCAAAAACAAGCGACGCGTCACCCGGACAAATTCTAGACCCTCTCTTGTTTTGATGATTCTTGATGACTCTAGATGAATTTTGACATGAAACCAGTGTCATTGGAAATGTGTTCTCCTTAGCTTTCGGTGCATATGTATAAAGTCCAAAACTGAGTCCGTATGCGTCCTGGCATCCGTTTTAGTGTGGACTAGTCCTAAGATCCAAAACAGACTCGAAGTCGGTTTTGATTGGGCCTCCACCTTGCCTTCTATGTCCTTGCTGGTCCTTCACATCCCCAAGTCCTTCTTCCATTATCTCCTGGTTCTCTCCATGGTTCCTAATCATAATATAATCATTAGGTAGTAAACTATTTTCAAAAGTAATATAATGAAGAACGTAGGAATAAGCTCACCTCTAAATTTAGTCTCGTGCACGAGCTATAGTCATTGGACCTTGCAAGTCTAGAATTGGAGGAGTGTTACGTGTATCTATAGGAGAGATGTCATCATCACTTTGTATCTACAATTGTACGTAGAGTGGAGAGCACGCCACGTGAGGAGTTCAGATGGAGACGGAGTCCATTACGATGAAAAAATTCTACCCCATAGCATAGAGTTGGACGTGCACAATAAGGACTTCGAGTTCGAGACCCGCACCAGACCCCTAGCGTTCATATTAAGCCCCATCGGATGCCTCTATTTCTCATCCTGGGGTACTCATCATAGCTGATAGGTACCATCGCCACGTACATTGCCAACGACGAGCTCGATGTCCCGTTCAAAATTGATGACTCAAACGAATGCGTCATAGACTAGGGATCCGGTTTCTCCACTTTCCGACAATCTTCTTCCCCTCTCCCTACAATAGCTCGAGCTCCAGGAGCTTTTCCATGGTGGATATGTGTGTGGCTGTCTCGAGGAAGAAGAAGACAGTCAGCAACGACTAGTCCAGGCCAAACGGGCCACCCAGCATGGCCCGGCCCAGGCACAAAGTCAATTACTCGTGTCGGGCCGTCCCATTAAGCATGGTAGGATTATCTAGCCCGTTAGTCACATTTGGCCCAATAGCCCATTTATACTAAAATGAGTTGAAAATAGGGGTGAAAAAGAGGTTGGTGGGAATTGAACCTTGAACCTCAAGATTATGAATAGAGTCTTACCACTACTCTAGTGTAATTCTTTTCTTTTAATACTAAACATGCATAGTATTTAATGTATTATTAAATAGGCCATGTCTAAATGGGCCTTTTTTCGTGCCTGACCGGGCCACCCTTAAACGGGTCGTGCCCGTGTCACCCAGTGGGCCGAAGCCTCGGCCTTAGCATGGCACGCAGACATGTGTCAGGCCGGCCCGGGCACGAAATGCGATGTGCCATGCTAGACTTGGGCCAGGGCAAATTTTACGGACCTCGGGCCGGCACGGCAGGCACGGCCCAGTTGGCAAGGACTAGGAACAACTAACGAAGAGGTATGTGACTGAGTAAATTTGATCCAGCCCAGTAATGGGGCCAGTCGACCATGTTGTTATATATTTGATACAGAATAGCCCGTGTGCAAAGAGCTACGAAATAAAAGAACAATCTGTCACCACGAGGCCTCGCGGTCGGCAGCGGCTTCGTGTCTGCTCATGGTTGGTTTCTGCCATAGTGTCCAACTCAATCATGTGACTAATTTTTCCGTGAATCCTAGAAGATAATAGTGTCCAACTCAATCATGTGACATTGTCTTATTGCCATGGCTTCCTGACAACTCGCATTTTCATCGCTGTGTCATCCTGAGCCTTTGGTCGTTGTGGATCAAAAGAACAACTTGACCATCTATTCAGGTCGCTGCCTCGATGTTCAAGACCGTCAGCGTGGTTGTTTCCTCAACGTTGAAGAAGACTGGGTGACCAGTGTGCGCTCTCTGTTTGGTGACTTAAAAGGCTTGGCAATGGAGATATTAGGGTTCTATGATTTGTTCATACAGATAAAGTCTAGGTGCAGGTGTTGTCTAGGGTTGACAATCCGTTTGTTCCATTATGGGGTGAGTAATAGTGCCTCCATATGGTTTGCTCTCCTTTCCTCAACTATAGTCCTTAATTTTTAGTCAATCTTTTAAGCGACCTCAACCTGCATTTCGTGAGTTTTCCGGTCATCAGTAGTTTTTTTTACTGTTTTGATCATGTGTTTGTAGGTGTGATGATGCCCTTCGCTCGTGCCGCGAAGCTTTCAGCCTGCAAGAATAACTGAAGATGCAACCACCACTGTGTGGGCATTGCAGTCTTAAGGGTTCTTAACGATGGTATGTTAATTGCTAACTGGTCTTTTTCATTACATAGGAACCAACTGGTAAACAGAAAAAAATGAGCAATTTTACCATGGTATATAGGTTTGATTTTAACAAAAAAAATTAAACTGCACTACTATCAAACTGGACGACTGATAAGCTCAAAATATGAAAATTGAATGATTTTGTGAACCTTGCTTGTCACCTTGAATCAGAGTTATGATTCATGATAATCAAATGGAAGTGGAAGTACATATTATGAGTTTTTCATAAAAAAATTTAATGTTTTTTAAGATACCAAATAGACTGTCGGTTTTATAGATTGAAGTAAGAAAACTTTTGTGATAGTTTATCTTTCTAAGCTTAATGAAATAATTTCAACATTACAAATGCTGCAGATGGACTCATGATTTCATGAAATTCAAAGAAAATACATCAATTGTGTGGATGGAACACATACCACATTCACAAAAGGTGGAATTTTGTGGTTAAATTCTTGAGAGAGAGAGAGAGAGAGAGAGAGAATGTGTGTATGTAGTGGTCAAACAATTCTTTCATTGGTATTAGTAGATTTGGAGGTAAGATTATTATCAATTACTTCATTCGTATATTAGTATCTTATATTAATAAAAAGATAAATGAGCAATATTTTTAAAAAAATAAATAGGACAGCATCAAATAAGAAGAATATATAGATTATCTTTTGCTATATAACAAAATTGCCTATCATATTGTATCTATCAAATCTATATATGTGTGTGTTTATAGTCTGTTGTATTTTTTAGTCACCGCACGGCCACTTTGCTAGTGTGTTATATGTTAATCGTTTCAAATATCCACACAGCGACCGCTTCTTCTTGATCGAGATAAGCTTACAATATGTACTATCGCTTCACAAGTTAAGATGATTAGACTATGTCATATATCAATTGAATAAATCAAAGTATGTAGCATGCCTCTCTCCTTAGACAGCACACATTTAATTATGCTTTAAATATAGAGTATGTTATATGTTAACTACGTTAGCTGCATGTATCAGTGTATTTTATAATACACTATTTTTCGAATTTTATGTCTTAGAAGACTTAATAATTTATATTTTGTTATTTAGGAGTTTAGACTTTAGAATTTCTATAAAAAAATATCACTCATAGTCATTGGTTACTGCTTTGTAATTTTATTGTGATATCGTTGAATAAGTCTAACGTGAATCTTAGCATCATTTCTATTAGTTTATTTTAATACAAATTTTGATTAATTTTCATATCTTAAAATACCTAATAATTTAAATTATTTAACACTTAGAATTTCTATGAAAAATATCATTCATATTATAGTAGTTTTGCACCTATAATTCTAGTAACTTTTATTTTGATTCACTTTAAACGGACATCTTATCTTTGTCGTAGTTTATGTTGATATTAACTGATACAGTTATTTTTATGGGCCAGTTGTGTTTTCTTTGTGTACACTACACAATACATTAGATCAGGAGTGATTTCACAAATAAACACATGAGAACTTCTCGATATTTTTATTTTCAGACAAGATTGGAATGCTCCACGTTGGATTAATGGATGAGATTCAGTTCTTCCTTCATAGGGACATCGGACCTCAGAACCCTCCGGTTATAACTTGCAAAACAATCTACAAGGACGCAAATAACTTTGTGGTAATTAACATAAATAAACTAAGATGCTCAAGATTAAAAAATATACTGCTGATGTGCTAACTTATATGCATATGTTTTGACCACATTCCCTCTTTCTATAGGTCATTGTGATCTTCCTGCCCACAGGAGGAGTCATGCCTCTCCATGACCACCCAGGAATACCCAGGAATGACAGTGTTTACCAAGTTTCTGGTTGGGTCAGCGTATATTGAATCTTGTGACTGGGTGCAACCCCACATCGATTCAGTGATGCTCGCTAAGAAGGTGAGGGATGACCATCTCAAAGCGCAGTCTGCTGATACATGGGTTCTATTCCCGGACTCTAGCAGGAACTGGAACCATTTGGTGTGTGTGTGTGTGTGCGCGTCCGGGCGTGCATGCGTGTGTGCGTGCGTATGCGCGCGCGTGTGTGTGTGTTGGACCTGACATATTACAGATGGTAGCAAAACCAATCATCGTTGTGTCACAGGTGGTGTAGTCACATCTTGCGTGTGGGTCCAACATGGAACCAATCTTCGTTGTGTTGTCACAGGTGTATCTTCCTTTCGTGGGTGAGTTTTTTCCATGAGGACGTCAAGTCTTTCTAGGGTGGGATAGTTGTAGGACCCATGAGTGTTATGTTAAGCCTTCTCCAATGGATGCTTGATGAGTAACATAAGCACAATAATATTTAGTCCCACGGGAGAATTCTAGAGTTAGAAGACCAGATTTGAATGCTCCATGTTAATCTTTTCAACTATCCACACATTGATCCTTCTTGGTGGGCAGCATAAGTTTCCATTATGCATTATTGTTTCACCAGTTAAGAAGATTAGACTATGTAAAATATCAATTGAATAAATCAGAAGTATGTGCACCATGCTCTCTCTACTAAGCCATAACACAATTTCATTATGCATGAAGTACATAATCTGTTAGTTTTAACTATGTGCTAATTGCAATCTATTAGTTTATTTTAATACAAATTTTGATTAAGTTTCATATATTAAAATACCTAATAATTAAATTTCTTATTCAACACTTAGAATTTCTATGAAAAATATCATTCATACTATAGTAGTTTTGCATCTATAATTCTAGTAACTTTTATTTTGGTTTAATTTGAAGTGACATCTTATCATCTTTGTCATCGTTTATGTTGATATTAACAGATACAGTTATTTTTATGGGTCAGTTGTGTTTTCTTTGTGTACAGTACACAATACATTAGAGCAGGAGTGATTTCACAAATAAACAGAACTTCTCGATATTTTTGTTTCAGACAAGAATGGGATGTTCTACGTTGGATTAATGGATGAGATTCGGTTCTTCCTTCATAGGGACATCAGACCTCAGAACCCTCCGGTTATAACTTACAAAATAATCTACAATGACGCTAATAACTTTGTGGTAATTAACATAAATAAACTAAGATGCTCAAAATTAAAAAAAAATATACTGCTGATGTGCTAACTTATATGCATATGTTTTGACCACATTCCCTCCTTCTACAGGTCATTGTGATCTTCCAGCCCACGGGAGGAGTCATGCCTCTCCACGACCACCCAGGAATGACAGTGTTTACCAAGCTTCTGGTTGGGTCAGCGTATATTGAATCTTGTGACTGGGTGCAGCCCCGCATCTTTGATGTCGGACTAGATTCAGTGATGCTCGCTGAGAAGGTGAGGGATGACCGTCTCAAAGCGCAGTCTGCTGGTGCATGGGTTCTATCCCCAGACTCCAGCAGGAACTAGAACCATTTTGTGTGTGTGTGTGGGGGGGGGGGGGGGGGGGGGGGGTCGTGTGCCTGTGTGGGTGTGTGTGTTGGACCTGACATATTACACAAAATTAATCTTCATTGTGTCACAGGTGGTGTAGTCACATCTAGTGTGTGGGTCTAACATGAAACCAATATTCATTGTGTCACAGGTGTATGTTCCTTATATGGGTGAGTTTTCTCCATGAGGACGTGGAATCCTTACAGGGTGGGATAGTTGTAGGACCCATGACTGTTAGGTTAGGCCTCCTCCATGGGTGCTTGATGATCAACATAAGCACAATACTTAGTCCCACGGGAGAATTCTGGAGTTAGAAGAAAAGATTTAAATAGCTTGTGCGCACTATCTTTAGAATAATCCTTTCACATGAGACAAGGATAAAACTATAACGAGTTACTATATAGGCCTGGTTCATACAACTTGTACGTGTGTACAGGACAGATTTGGGTCTGTCACATTATAGGAAGTGATGAGGGAAGGGTTTTGTACCCGGACACGGCATGAACATAAACCTTTTGTGGCTGGGGACAACATTTTGTATTCTATACCCGGTATAGTGAACTGTTGGAAGACATATTTTTACATGTGTTCTTAAAAACAAGGTTTTTAGAAACCTTGGATTGGGAATTGTTGGAGATGAGCTACAGAGGAGGCCTCCTCTACGTCCTTTTTGGCACATCTCTAATGAAGAGTTAGATATTACTCCCTCCGTCTTATTCTATATGTCGTTCTAGCATCCGAAGAGGCAAAATAGCGGGTGGGATAAAAGACCTGCTCACCCCTATTTGACTGGAAGGAACTATTGATATAATGCCCCATGTGCAGCAAAAGACAAAACGGAGACTGAAAATAGTTTGCATTATTACTCAGTACGCACCTCAATTTACCTCTCTGGGCGCCAAAATTATAGTGGACCATGGAATATTTCCTACCAGGATCACAGCCAGGACTACAAGAACAAAAATCTACACAGGGAAAAGAAGCACGGACCACACAAATTTGAACTGAGGACCACACTAAATATTGCTTGGCTATATAAACTAACCTTTGTACCAACAAGTCACCCTTTTTCACATATTGATCAATCTCGATCCCATTGCCAGTCAAAGAAGCAGAAGACTTTTGTGTAAGATATATAAATAAAGTAGTATCTCTACTCCTTAATAAAACCAGTATGGTCTTTCACTTTTTTTTCGTTGGTGTCCACCCCTATAGTCCTATTCTGTTTCCGTGGTTTCCATCCCTAAAGTCCTTCACTTTTTTTTTTCTGCCGCCACCGTTCCCAACAAAAGGACCTCGTTGATGTCGAGGACAGTGAACTCGAGCTTGACGTCACAGCGCAGCAGCACCAGCGGCGATGATTATTAGGTCCCCGTCGGGAACGTGAAGAAGGCCATGTCCCTGAAGAAGAAAACACAAAGGGTCTCGTACTCTCGTCCAATGGGTCCACCACAAAGTCGGAGATGAAGCGCCGAGCGGCGATGAAGTCGTACGGTGATAGGAGGTTGCCGGCTTCAACGTGCGAGCCCATGAAGTGGAACGCCAGCGTGGTGGTCTGGTTGTTCCGTGTGTAGTAAGGGCCGAGGAGGCGAAGGAGCCCGGGACTGGCGGCGGTGGTGCATCGGGTGGCGGCGTCGAGGTGGGCGAATTGACGAAGGCGTGCGGGTGCGGCGGCATGAAGGTCCGGCGGAACGCAGCGGCGGAGCCACGTTTATCATCGTCGTCTAATAACCGCCGCCGTCGTTTGTTGGTGTGCTGCCGTGGGGCGGCGGGGAACACGGCAGTGAAGTTAGAGCAGGAGTTGAGCGGCGTCCACGTCGTCTTGATTTGGCATCGCACGACTTCTCCATCGGCTATGAACTACAAGAATCCGGCGAGGCCGCGGGCCGTGCAGCAAGGATCGAAGCCGCTCACGCTCACCATCGTGTTCTCCCTCGGCATCGTCGTCTCAACACGGCCAAGCGGCTGTTTGGGTTGATGATGCAGTTTGTTAAATCTATATTTTATTTGGTATATCTCTTCTCTTCTCTATATATATATACTTTCTCCTTAATGATAAGTGCGGTGAAAACGTCCATACCTCCTAAAGGTCCATACTTCTCTATCTCTATTGGTTTTCTAGTCTGAACAATAAGAGAGGCAGGCAGCTAACGGCTGGCCGGCCAGGCGGTGACAGCGAGCACCCGGGGAAGGAGCAGACACAAGCAACCGAACAACTGGCAATGCAAACACATCACGTCCAGTTGGGATTCATTGTTGTTTGGTTTGTGGAACTCTTCAAACGTGGCCTCACGCCTTCACCAACACGGCCATCTCATAGGTAATACAACAGCGCTTGGATTATTCACGGAGCACAATTCGTGCTTGGTATGAAGAAGCTAGCAGCAGCGGCAGCTTCAAATAATCTCTATTCTTTTCTCTGAATTCTATTCTCTAAATCGTTCTGCAAGTGTCAAGCGTTTGTGTTAGCTGTCTGTGCTTCCTTTGAGTATAACTGATAGAGCTTCAGTCATAGTTTTTTTTTTTTACGAGGTAGGTTCAGTCATAGTTCAGTCTGCTTGTATATATTACCAATCTTTCCTGATAACACTTAGCTTTTGGCCTCCATTATCTGTTACTCGCATACTAAAAAAAAATAATAGTAGCTCCTTTTAACTGGCTTTGCCTCGTGTAGACTGAAGCAAATATCATATTTTTTTTATAATAATCAAATTTGTAATGATAACACTTGTTAATATGTTCAGGCTTATGAAGATAAATATGCTGGAACCACACAAGACGAGTGACGACTAACAAAAACAAGGTCTTGAGGTTTAAAGAATGAGAGTCGGGTCATTATCATTCACTTTGCCAAATATCGTTCTAAGGCTAAATGAACCAAAGTTAGTTGGTGCAATCTGAATAGACATTGACCAATACTTCAGCCTTATCATCGGGAGTAGAATAATGTCATCACCTATATTTTTGTTTTCACTAATTGTTAATTATGTACCTGACTTAGAAAAATATGTGAAGCTTTGATTTGATGCACTTATTAAAACTTGTGATCAAAATTTAGCCCTCTGCTTGCACTGTACAAAAAGATTTAAAATAACATCTTTAAAGAGTTAAAGAGAATGCAGAACTTATATAGGACGACTCATGTTCAAAATATTAGTAGGATGTATGTATATTGTGTTTTGTTTTATTATAATATTATACTAGCAAAGTATCTGTGCATTGCAATGGGCTTAAGAAAAATAAAATACTCTGTATGGTTTAAATAAAAAAATTATTTATACAATATATTTATTAAACATATATAGTATTATTAATATTTTTACATGAAAGATCATATTTATATTAGTCTTGAAGCTTCTTAGTGTACCATTTTATATGCAGAAGAAATTATTTTCTCAGAATTTTCCATCATATTCTCATCATAAATATATTTTTTATCTCTAATATTGACGATTTTGACATGTAGTGTTATTTGAGATGTTATAGAATTAGGTGAAATAACACTAAAAATGTTTAAAGATAAGAAGTACCGATATGAAACCCGACTCCGGGTTTCCTACAAGCCCATAACACCTACAAGATACCTCTGTACGTACTTAAAATCCAACATGCAAGCCCAAAGTTGTGAACTAATGACTAAGGATTTCTATAAGGTTTATCCGAAAAGAAAAAATCAATTTACGCAGTTCAGAAACAACACTGTGTTGCGTCGTGATTTTGGACTTCAAGATGTGCTCCATTAGAAAAAGTGTGACTATGAAAGTTGTAAATCTCATCGAGAGCTTTTCAAAACATATATACATCATATTATGTGGACTCCGGAGCTATGAGATATATGCCCCACAAGGAGACGTGCGTAGAGGAGTCCGAATCAGAACAAATATTTTTACATCGTATATTTGGACACAAAGACTTCCAAAACTGTGACTCCATTGAATACCAAAGTTATAGAACGTTTTGAGAGCTACAAGACAGAGTCCGAGTTTGTTTTATTTGGACTCCGGACGTGGTAGTTATAATTTTTGAAAGTCGGTGCTTAATATGGAAGGTATAAAACCGACTTAGATTCAATCTCTAACTTTATAGACATGAAGTGGACGATCGCACCTAATTAATAAGTTGTAGAGATATGGATTGCATAGTTTCAATAATTAGTATATATATATATATATATATATATATATATATATATATATATATATATTATTAAGCCCGTAGCAACGTACGGGCAATTTGCTAGTTGTATTATTATTTTTAGTTGAAAATAAATACAAAATTGTGTAACAAAAGATCTTTAACAATCCATAAGCAGCTCCAGATTTATGATTTTTAACCTAGATGTGAGCAGCTCTAAAAAAACGTCAATAGATTTTCTGAAGTAGTACCAAACAGGAATATACTTTTTCTGGAGTAGTTGTTTTTTCGGTGCTCCCATTCGTCGCACACGTTTCTACGCGCGTCCTCGTCGTTGGTAGCGGTAGAAAGGATCAAGAAGAGGCGGCGTGGGGCCGGGAGGCTGGTGAAGAATGATTTTGAACAAAGATGGATGGCGGCGCCTCCACCGAAGCATCTCGGGCTGCTGGTGGACGCATGCCGAGCCGTGCTCCATGGATCCGAAGTCCGACATCCTGCCCACGGCCGCACCCGTTGCTCGCGCTAGTGGTGGCCAAACTAAACCGACGACCCGACATGCCCATGAAAAAGCACGGCACTGTGTCGGATGGGGACTAAACAGGGGTCGTATCATGTCAGTCCACGAGCTCAAGCGTCGTGGCACGAAAATGTTTAATGGTTCAGGCCAACCCATTAGACATCGGTCTTGCTAGCTGGGTCAAGATTAAACTAATTTATGTTTTCACATTCAGCTGTTAAAATAGTGAAAAAATAGTGCAAGATTGGGAAATTGAATCTAAGACGTCAAGGAATACCAGTAGGCTATAGAACTTGTAGATATGTATCAGAATAAAAATATATGAAATATTAATCTAAAAGGGTCGTGCCACCCGATGGGTTGTACTTTCGGCCCGAACATGACACGATGTTACGAGTCGTGTCATATTTGACCCGGTTAAAAATATTCGTGATTTAGACCAACCCGTTTGGCCATCTCTAGCTCACCCTTGATCGGACCGAAGCCGTCCATAGCCCACGCCCGCCCTCTAGTTAGACAAGTGTTTCGGCCTATATGCCACTAACTCAGTCCAGTACATTCCTTGAAAAACAAGAGCAGCCCAATACCGCCAGCCCAATTTCGTCCATAGTCCTCTTCTTGCGCGTGCCTTATGCTGTTCGTCGTCAATAGCTGTCATAGACATGGCTGCGCCTTTCACTAAAGTAAAAATGTTTCACCACAAAAAATCAACCATGTATGCAAAATTATCTTGGTACATGATGTCCCTAAAAGAGTCTGCAGTATTGTGGCTAAAGGGTGTCAACGAGGAAAGAGGAAAAAGATTATCTGGTGTAATGTTCAGAAGAGCATGAAAACACAAACAACCAATTTATCCCTGGCTATCAGTAAAGGAAAACACAATGTTTGAAGTATGATCACTGTCAATTTAATTAAAAACTTTCGTTTACATCTATCTAGTTTATTATTCCTTGTTACAATTAATCCACTACGTTGATTGTTTCTTTGGTAGTCATTTATTTTATGATAAAAGGAACTTTTTTATATATTAAACCAAATATCTCTCTCCAGATGCAGTATACCGCCGCAAAAGCCGGCCACAAGCAACGGTCACTGCCAAAATGTGAGATGTGATGCGAAGCAATCGCAGCCATAGTCGTCATCCGTTACACGCCCTGTTCTCGCCGAGACGCTCCATCCGTTGCAAAGCCTGCATGTCAACACACCATCTCCAAGGCACGCCATGCATGCCGGTCGAGCGCCGGGAAAACCGGGTTGGTAAGAGGATCCATCGTGCTGGATGCCGGTTGTTTTGTGCGTGAATCAGCCAGTCGAGGGAATCGGTCTATCTCTATCTGTCTGTCGGGCCGGCCCCTGCTGCAGCCCCTACCCCACACCTCATTCACTCCCGTGCTGCTCTCCGCTCAACTCTGTTGTAGCTGCCACTGCTCTGAGGTCAGAGACGCGATGGAGGGGAGTAGGAGTCCGTCCCGTGTAGCTGCTGTGGCTGGACAAGGAAGCGATCAGCTGGGCAATGCGGCAACGAGGAGGACCAGGATTGAGGACCAGCAAGAGGAAGGGGATCGGACAGTGGTCACGGCGGCCGGGCAGGGAAGTGCAGCAGGGACGGGGATGAAGAGGAAGCGTGATGCGGTGGACGGAGATGGAAGAGGAAGCGAGAGCAGCGGCGAACAGTCGCAGCTCTCTCTGACGATGATGCCGGTGGAACCGCCTACGCTGATGCCGCTCCAGGAGCTGGTGAACACGTGCCGTGCCATGCTTAACAACTCCGGCAACCCGCCGACAAACCAGGCCGTCTCCTTCATCCGGGGCGCCATGGGTACGTGCCGGATGCCTCACCTTGTCATCGAACGTGTGCATAGTAGCTTTAGTGTAGTTCAATTATTGCTATGTGTGGTAGAGGTGTAGCTTCTAGTCCCACGGTTAGCCCGCACACGTTTCCTTTATACGTTATTTCTTCAGTGGGCGACAGGAGTAGAATATACCAAATAGATTCCTTTTTCATAGATCTTTTTTTCCGTAACGTATTTCGTTGCGGACCAACATGATTAGAACTTCGGTTATGCGTTACTCTTTACTAATCGACAACATTGGATCAGTTCTGCATTGTTTCTTGAGTAGCTATCCAAATTAAATGTGTTTTACGTTACTTTTTAAGTAGCCCACAAGATTATTAGAATATGTCATGCTGATCGTTCCGTGTTCGGTAAGTCTAGGTGTGTAGTGTGTTATCATCTCTGCTTAGTCGAAACGCATAACCTTTACTATGTATTCACTAGCCGACAGGATTTGAATGTGTCATGTTGATCATTTCAAATATCCACACCGAGATCATTTCTTCTTTGTCGACATAAGTCTGCATTATGTATTATCGTTTAATGATACATGTTCTATATATTCGTAGATATATTAGTTATTCTCACATATGCCAATTGTTTTCTTTGTGCACCTTACACAATACATTGGGACATGCCAATTGTTTTTTTTGTGCACCTTACACAATACATTGGGACGAGGTTGATTTCATAAATAAAGAATTGACAACATATTGATGTTGTGTTTTTCAGACAAGATTGGAATGTTGGACGTCGGATTGATGGATGAGATGGGTTTTTTCCTTCATAGGAATGTTGGACCTCAAAACCCTCCGGTTCTAACTTACAAAGCAATTTACAAGAGCCCTAATAACTTCATGGTAACTAACATAAATAAATCAATATTCTCAAAATTAAGAAATAAATTATTGTTGACGTAGTAATTGATGCACATATTTTTTTTGTCCATACTCTCTTCCTGCAGATCATGGTGTTGTACATGCCTAGAGGAGCAGTCATGCCTCTCCATGACCACCTAGGTATGACCGTGTTTACGAAGCTCCTGTTCGGATCAGCACACATCCAAGCTTATGACTGGGTGCAGCCCCACGTCTGTGCTGCTGGCCCGGGTTCAGCATTGTTAGCCGAGAAGGTGAGGGACCACCATCTCACGGCACGGTCCTCTAGGACGTGGGTTCTGTTCCCGGACGCCACTGGGAACATGAACCGTTTTGTAGCTGGGCAGGACGGACCGTGCGTGTTTCTTAAGGTGTTCACACCTCTCTACTCCTTGGTGGAGCAGCAGCACCCCTCCTTCTACCAATACTCACCCTATGCGTTGGATCTAAGTAAGCACCAACATGCACAGAACCTCATGTCTTGCCAATTAGTGTGACGAGCTGATGCATATCATTTTTGCCTCTTTTTTCCTTTGTTCTCATTCATGTTGGTTTGTCTGTTTTTTGGATTTGTTTGTTAACAGATGTTGTGCCCGTTGAGGTGCCGGAGGAGAAAAAGGGCAGGATGGTGTGGGTCCGTAAGATAGACGAGCCTAAGAATTTCATCAAGATTGTCAGATTGCCATACAGAGATCCGCCAATAGTCTAGATTCAATGCCTTATATGGTAGATCTCGTCCTAGAAATTGCATCTACCTGCATGGACAAGGATATGTAATTCTGAGTGATACTTATGATGATTATGAACTTGTACATCACTTATGCACTGTCGTGATGCTAACAATAAAGTAAACTTTTTGTCTTATATAATGTTTAATTTGCTTGTTTTCTTCTCTTCTTTTTTCCCTTCTTATTTTCTTTCTTTCTTTTCCCGCTTTAGCTTTGTTCTTTACAGAGAACTGTCATGAAGATAATTTACTAGTAGCGAGTTTAGTCCGTGTGCGTGCCCTTGTGACGAGTGAGTGCACGATGTTGATGTGTGTGCCTTATATGTACGACGTGCTGCGGGTTGAATGAGTTGTGGTTAGCAGCGTGAAATGTGGACATCGGAACCTTCTATTGTTCTTCTCAACCCTTATCTGTGTGAAGTGAAACAGGCGGCTCAAGTGTCCTCTCGTGCAAGTTTAGTTTTTTTAGGGATCCTCTTCCTCTCGTTCAAGTTGACTTCCACAAAGTTCGCACGTGCCGCGATCTTGATCTAATAATAGATAGTGTGTGACGTCGTCGGTACGTAGAGGCGGCGGCAGCGTCTCCGCCGCCGATGGCTCTCCAGCTGCTCGTGGACGCATGTCACGCCGTACACGTGTTAGTATATGATGGCTCCGACACCCCGCCGATGGCCGCCGCTGTATCCTTCGTCCGTGGCATGATCGGTACGATGCTCCCCTTCTTTGCCTGCTGCTTGGTATGTACACCTCACAGATGGTAAAATGAAAGGCTCTGAAATTTAATGATGATGTTGATGTTTGCAGATAAGATCGGACCGGACGACGTAGCGCTGATGGACGAGGTCCGCTTCTTGGAGGAGACGAATGGCGGCGCGGGCCATCGTAACGACCCTCCCATCATTACCTGCAAAACTGTATACGAATGCGATAATTTCACGGTAATATATATACGAACTGATCTATCTTTTGTCACACACGACCCAGAAACAAAGACGGATTCAGACGCATGCAAGTGTTACACTTCTCTTGATCAATTGATCGATCTGCACTGCAGATCACGGTGTTCTTCCTGCCCCCGGGAGCAGCCATGCCGCTGCACAACCACCCAGGCCTCACGGTGTTCAGCAAGCTCCTCCTCGGGTCGGCGCAAGTCGTGGCCTACGACTGGGTCCGTCCCTCCGTCTACGCCGGCTCCGGCTCAGGCTCGACGATGACGATGCTCGCGGAGAAGGCGCTGGACCAGGAGTTCACGGCGGCGTGCGGCGCCTGGGTGCTCTTCCCGGACTCCTGCGGCAACATGCACCGATTCGTGGCCGGGGAAGACGGACCCTGCGCGTTCCTCGACGTGGTCACGCCGTCCTACTCGCCGGCGAAGCAGGGGCCCTGCTCCTTCTACCGTGACATGCCCTACGACCTACACCCGGGTAATTCAGCACGCGCACACGTGCCTGTAGAGAACCAGCAATGTAGGAATAATCCTTGTGCGCCATATTTAGCACTTACTTTTCTTAGTTTGTTTTAGTTAGAATTAGCAATAGGCGATTGTGTGGCTGGCTGATTGAAAGCCTTAATTAGTTTCCATGTAATCGTCTATATAAGCAAGGCAATAGACCCTGAAAACTGCCAATTCAGCAACACCAAATCGTGCTTGTGTTTCTCAGGTTCGCGTGTGTGTGTGTGTTGCTTTGGCCATGATCTCGCCGGCAACATGTGCGTTGTCTCTCTGGCGAGGTTCTAACAAGTGGCATAAAGAGCTAGGTGCGAGCCTAGGCGATGGCTGGTGATGACAAGACCAACGGCAAGGGTGCCAAGGGTGATACCTCCGGCAACGGCATCGTGATCCAGCGGGTAATCCGTGAGGTAGGCGGCCGGAGTAGCTACCCCGTCCTCACCAAAATGAACTACTCCGAATGGGCGCTCCTAATGAAGGTCAAGCTGAAGGCGAGGGCCCTCTGGAGCGTGATCGAAAATGGAGGCACTGATACGCAAAAGAAGATAATGGCGCTCAACGCCCTGACCGGCACGGTGCCACCGAAAATGGTGCCGATAATTGCCAAGAAGGAGACGGCTAAGGAGGCCTAGGATGCGATCGCGACCTTGAGGATCACGTCAGAAGTTCAACCTCGCCACGTTCGGTGAGGGTGAGAGCATAGAAGACTACGCGCTCCACCTCGGAGGCATGGCGGCACATCTCAACACTTTAGGTGAGGAGATGAACGATCCTGAGATCATGGCAAAGATCTTGCGCAACCTGCCGCCTCAGTTCAAGCAGATTGCGATCGCCATCAAGACACTCCTCAACAGTCGTGGATCTGACAAGGTGGCTAAAGGAGTCCGAGGAGGCTTTTGAGGAAGCTCCGGCATCACTACAGCATGAGAGCTAATTGTACCTTACCGAGGAAGAGTGGGACTCGCGGAGGAGGAAGCACGAGACGGAGATCCATGGCGGCGGCGGCTCCAGCGGCGGCGGCGTGCACCGTGGCGGAGGCAGGCGCGGTCGTGGCCGCGGGGGCGGCAACTCGAGTGGGTCGTCGAATGCAAACAAGCCCACTGGCGATGAGTGCAGACGCTGCGGCAAACTGGGCCACTGGGCTCATGACTGCAAGTCGAAGGCCAGGAGAGAGCAAGCGCATGCTGTCTAGGATGAGGAGGCCTTGCTCTGCTTCATCTAGTGCTCTCCGTTGACTCCATCCTCGTTAGTGACGATCAAGGTCCATAGAGAGAAGGTGTTCACGCAGCTCGGAGCAGAAAAGGAGACGGAGGCAAAAACATGGGTGTTGGACTCCAAGGCAACCAATCACATGTCCAAATCTAGGGTCGCCTTCTCACAGCTAGACATGGCAGTGCTCGACACTATTCGGTTTGACGACGACTCGGTAGCAAGGATCGAAGGGTGGGACATCGTGATCTTCGTTTGCAAGAACGAGGAACACCGGTCATACGCTCGGGTCTACTTCATCCCTTGTCTGACAACTAACATTGCTAGTCTGGGACAGCTTGACAAAGCCCACTACAAGATCAACATCGACGCCGATGTGATGAAGATCTGAGAGCCCAGTGGCAAGCTACTGGCAAGGGTGTCATGGGAGGTGAACCGCTTGTACCTGCTCCGAATCAAGATAGTGTCGCCATTGTGCCTGGCAATGCGTGGGCGCGATGAAGAGGCGACTTGGCGCTGGCATGAGCGGTTCGGCCATGTCAACATGGCGGCACTCCGGAAGCTGGCTCGGGAGGAGTGGGTGCGTGGCCTGCCGGAGATCAAGCAAGTGGACAAGCTGTGTGAGGTGTGCCAAGCTGGAAAGCAGAAGCGTACCTCGTTCCTAGGGAAAGCGGAGTACAAGGCATAGAGGCGGCTCGAGCTCGTCCATGGCGATCTATGTGGACCAATTGCGCCGGTGACTCCAGGAGGCAATAAGTACTTCTTGCTGCTCGTCGATGACCTCAGCCGTTTCATGTGGGTAGCCGCGATCCCTTCCAAGGATCATGTCACGGCTGCCATCAAGGAGCTCCAAGCACGGGCGGAAACAGAGTCTAGGCTGAAATTGGGGGCGCTCCGGACCGATCGAGGTGGTGAATTCACCTCAATTGAGTTCGTTGAGTATTGTGTAGGAGGAGTGTATCGCAAACACACGATGTCGTATAGTCCATAGCAGAACGATGTAGTTGAGCGCCGAAACAGGACGGTGGTGGCGACAGCGAGAAGCATGCTCATGGCAAAGGGCCTGCCTGGCTGGTTCTAGGGCGAGGCGGTATGCATTGTCGTCTATGTGTCGAACAGGTGCCCAACAAAGAGCGTGGATGGGATGACGCCATTCGAGGCCTGGCATGGGAAGAAACCAGCACTGCACCATCTCAAGACCTTCGGGTGCATCATCTATGTTAGGAACACGGCGCCGCACTTGAAGAAGCTAGAGGATTGTGGCCGTAAGATGATCTTCATCAACTACGAGCGTGGGTCCAAGGCATACCGCGCCTACGACCCCATCACGAAGTGCGTGCATGTGACACGTGATGTGGTGTTCGACAAACGATCCTAGTGGAACTGGGGAAGCGGCAATGATGATGGCGAGCCGGCCGGCGGCGATGATGTCTTCATAGTGGAATACGCCACCTGGGGACAAGCTGCTCCTACAGCTAATGAGGAGGTCGAGGCACAAGCGGAAGACATGCCAAGAGAACAGTCGCCGCCTCTAGGTACAACAGTCGGTGAGGAGGAACCCGGCTCACTGGACATGGTTGATGATGACAACCTGGACGCCGACTATGACGATGACGCGTCACTTCGGTTTTGCAGCATAAACGACATCATCTGGCAAGCCTCGCCACGTGAACTCGCGCCACGCGCACTAGTGATGGAAGAGCTTCATGCGGTGAGCTCCGACGTGCCCGCCTAATTCGCTGAGGCAGAGGGCAGCCCCAGCTAGAGGAAGGCGATGATGGAAGAGATGGACTCCATTGTGGAAAACAACACTTGGTACCTCATTGACCTCCCACCTAGTTGCAAGGTGATCAGGGTGAAGTGGGTGTTCAAGGTGAATAGGGATGAGCGTGGGGTGGTGTACAAGCACAAGCACACCTGGTGAAGGGCTACGAGTAGCGGCATGGCATTGACTATAACGAGGTGTTCGTGTCGGTGGCCTTGCTTGACTCAGTGTGCCTACTCATCGCCCTCGCGGCGCACGCGGGCTGGGAGGTGCACATGGACGTCAAGTCAGCGTTCTTGAACGGCGACCTGCAGGAGGAGGTTTATGTCGAGCAGCCATCGGGGTTCATAGTCGCCGATAGGGAGCACAAGGTGCTCAAGCTCCGAAAAGCGTTGTACGGGCTGCATCAAGCCCCTCGTGCCTGTTAGAACCTCGCCAGAGAGGCAACGCACACGTTGCCAACGAGATCACGACCAAATTCACACACACGCGCTCGCGAACGTGAGAAACACAAGCATGATTTGATGCTGCTGAATTGGTAGCTTTTCTAGGGTCTATTCCCTTGTTTATATAGGTGATTACATGAAAACTAATTAAGCCCTTCAATCAGGCACCCACACAATCCGCTATTGCTCTTTCTAGCCAAAACAAACTAAGGAAAGTAAGTGCTAAATATGGCGCACAAGGATTATTCCTACAATCTCCTCCTAAGCCTGATGCTTGCCATTAATGTTGATGAGGCCGATCATGCTGCGTAGATCATGAAACTTAGGTCTTCCGACCGGCTTCGTAAGGATGTCCCCCAATTGATCCTCGTTTGTAATGAACTCCATGTCGATCAAGCATTCTTGGTAAAGAGCACCAATGCTAAGGGTGGACAACAAGTCCGCCATTGCTTTGATAAAGAATCCAGTACTCTATGGATAGAGTAAACACATTCGAGTGAAATATCATTTCGTCCGAAAGTCTATAGAAGAAGGCTTGATCAACGCGTAGTTCATTAGGAGCGAGGATCCACTAGGCTACATCCTTACGAAGCCGCTCGGGAGAACTAAGTTTCATGATCTACGCAGCAGGATCGGCCTCATCAACATCAATAGCGAGCAGAAGGCTTAGGAGGAGATTGTAGGAATAATCCTTGTGGCATATTTAGCACTTACTTTCTTTTGTTTGTTTTAGTTAGAATTAGCAATAGACGATTGTGTGGCTGGCTGATTGAAAGCCTTAATTAGTTTATATGTAATCGCCTATATAAGCAAGGGAATAGACACTGGAAAAGCTGCCAATTCAGCAGCACCAAATCATGCTTGTGTTCCTCGTGTTCGCGTGTGTGTGTTGGTTTGGCCGTGATCTCGCCGGTAAGGTGTGTGTTGTCTTTCCGGCGAGGTTCTAACATGCAATGGATATTGATGTGACAAATTTCGTCACTTTTTTTCCTAAATTTGTTCATGGCCATTAGATTGTTTGTTATTCACTTCGTTTGTTACAGATGTGGAGAGCCGCAACCGGACGGAGGAGCAGAAGGACCGACTAGCATGGTTACAGGAGATCGACGAGCCTAAGGAGTTGAAGATCTCCAGTTTGCCATACCGAGACGTACCCATCCTCTAGGATTTGGCTACGTGGCCAGTTTCTTCCCTGGTTCAACTCTCTGCGTGGATCAAATTAAAATTACAATAACTTCCCACACGATATAAGTATATGGGGTCGTCATGAGACAAACATAACAATGTTATAAAACCAACATTTTGTGATGCATGGTAATCTACGGTATATAATCTTTTTGCACACCATGCATGTCTCTAAACTATCTTAGCACCCTTTTTTATTGTAATGTTAGATGCTCCACTTTAAAGGATCCTTTTTAGTTAGTATTATAATCAAGGGGTGTCAGGAAAGAGAGAGAAAGATTCTCTAAAGCAAAAAGTTGTACTATAAGGTCCATGTTAAAAATAAATTATATAACGTGTTGATAGTAACATTTTAATCAAGGGGTCATCTCAAATATATACAGGTTTCAACACATTCTTCGCAAAAAAAAGGAACAACTTGGCCCTATTGGATGATTCATAGATCTGAAGGCTATCCATACTATACCATCGTCTCTGTAGCGAATTCGTGTATATGTATAAGAAGGGTTAAACACACTAGTTTTCTAATTGCTAAAAAAAGTCTCAAAGCCTTCAGTTAATGGAGAAATTGAGGCCACATTTTTAGATTGTGGGAATTTCAAAAACAATATATGGTTTTTTTATGAAATTTCTATGTCATTCTTGCTTTTCAAAGGAGGACTGTGAGACAAAAACTTCATGCAATTTGTTGTGGCCTATTAGAATGGAGTAGTTTGCACGTCAGTGCACACTACATAGACTTGTGAAAATAAAACTGTTGAGCAAGACAAAACTCTGTAGCCAGCATTTTTTTTCTTCGAAAGGACTCTGTATCTCTCTTCGTTTTTTGTTTTTGTTTTGTTTTGAAAGGACTCATTCCAACTATCACACAGTAGGAATAGGCTTGTTGATCAAGCAACGCTCGCCATCACGGAGAACAAAATCCTACCGTACAAGCAACACGCAATCTGAGTATCTGACCACCACAACAAACTAGATCGCTACGGTCCATGTCTGATGCCGAAGTGTTTCTTGGTTGCATTGCAAAACTCCTTCACCGGGCAGGTCTAGCACGTCCATGGCCTCTTTTGGTTTTATCAGTGAAGCCACTCAAATCAAGCACAGACATTTGAGTCAAATAATTTAGCTTTATTTAATAAATAACAATATCTATGTCTATCTAATAAGTAGCGATCTTCACCTGTAATTAGTCCACCTGCATTTAATTTATTAGAAGTTATTCTATATTATTGTACACAATTGAAGTTTAATTTTTTTTACCTATTTCTTTTATTAACTCTCATATTGTAAGGGTTGTGGGCATGAGCATCTCCAAGAGAGCCTCATAAACTCACTCTAAATTAAATTAATGGGATTTAGTCTAAAAAATCAACTCCAGCAGCTTCCTAAAATAACTCATAGATTTATTCTCTCTAAATTCTTCTCATTTGTAGCTAAAAACGAGGGAAAAATTGGGAGCCCTAATCCTTGTATTTACAAGGAAATTAATGTTGTTATGGTTCCAGATGCTGGCATGACCCAATCAAAATCTTTGTGATCTATTTTTAGGAAAAACTGTTGAAAAAAACAAGAAACTTCTCTCTAATAATTTTTGGGCTGCTACTTAAAATACTCTTTTAAAATCAATTTTATTTGGAGATGCTCCCACCCAATAGGTCTGGGAAAGTACGTGGGGCTAAACCGGTGAAGTCCATGAAGGGCTCCCACCCGATTATATATAAGGAACTGTACACACCCATAATAAATAACAGAGTTGAGTTCCACCAGAATCTCGTGCTGTTACTCATGTCAGGAAGGGAAGGGATACATGAGAACTATATCATCTACCTCTCGCTCAATCTTTTGCAATCACAATCTGGTTCATTCAAAGACTGAACAAGCGATGTGGCCCCCAAGTAACAGTGTGTGTTCCTTGCCACCTAGAAATTGGGCGATTTTCTGAAGTTGTGAGATGCAATTTAAATAAAGTAGACTTACAACAACTGAAAAATTAAAGGAAGTAGAATACAATGACTGAAGCTAACGGGAAATATGAAGGGACAAAGAAAGATGAAGTGATAAACGAGGCAAGGTGAGCGGCCATGAGGACTTGCAAGGCGCTCCGCCACAATGACAAGGAAATCATTAACGAGGCAGGAATGTATATTAGGCCAGTCATCAGTGGCGCATCCGCAAGTCGAACGGGCTCTCCGTGAATTGCATCCTTCTCCTCGGGGTAGTATTCTGTTTCCTCTCGGTGTGCATCCTAACCTACTGGACCATGGAAGGAGCATTGGGATACGACCAGGTGGAAATCACTGGCATCGAGGCATCAGGCTCTCCGAACTCGCGCTTCAACCTCACCGCTCGTGTCGTAAACCACAGGTGGAATACAAGGATCTGCTTCCAAAAGTGGCAGGCTGACATCTGGTACGCTGGAACACCGCTCGGTAAGGCTTACTTCCCTGACACCTGCTTCGAGAAGATGACAGATAAGTCGATAAAGGCATCTTTGTCGGCGAGCAGCATCGAGTTCATGGGGTTGGCTGACGAAACTCAACGCCGCAGTGCAAGCCAGGAATTACACGGAGACGCTAAGCTTCATGTCGAGATGAAGCTTAACCACATGGAGTACAAGGGACGCAACTATGATCCAGGCTTTTCTGAAAGATTGTACTGGCTGTGCGACACAGCGATAGATACGCAGTCACCATCTTTACCATGTCGTAGTCGCCTATTGGAGACTTTATAGACAAAAAAAATTATCTTAGTTACGTGCTGAATATATGTGGTTAAGTTTTCAACGTAGCACATTTTGTATTATCTTATATTAAAGAGTCATTTTTATGTTAGTTCACTTACTTCCTACTCTCTGTCTCAAAATAAATTTATATTTGGATTAGATCAAATTTGTCTTTGATCAATGATTTTATTAAATTTCATCAACTTTAACAATGTGAGAATTATATTTTTTGGATTCACAATAATATAGATTTCATAATATATATTTGCATAATATTGAAGTTGATTGAATATATGGAAATCATTGTTCAAAGACAGGTTTGACCAAATAAAATCAAACATGAACTTATTTTGGGACAGAAAAAAATAATAAAAAGCAATTTAAGACAAAATTTAAATTTCGATCCTGAATTTTTATAGGAAAGTTATAAACAACAATAATGCAAAAGAAAATCCTATAATCCCACACTCCTCCTAAGATCCGGTTCTGCCGAAATGTTGTGTCACACTCACTAACTCACTCTCAGATATTTGTATACAAATGCACGTATCTTATGCTACGTACGGAGTATAACTTTTTCTATTAATTGACTTTTCAAAGAAAAATGTAATTGATAAGACCAACCCCATTGTAATGTTCTATTGTCATGTTTAACCTTTTAACTTACTAGTCTAAACTAGTAAAAAGAGTTATATATTATGAGAGTTTGTTTTGGTTCATCTAATAATATAATTGATCAATGTTTTATAAATCTTTCAATATTTTCAATCAACATTCAGAGTTTAACGAAACCTAGAATACTAACATTTAGGGATATAGAGTGAGTAGAGACTTAATAGAACTTTCGGTCGCGAAGAAAACTTTGAACGTAAATTGGCCCTATTTCAGGGTTCAGATTTTGAACCGTCATTTGCTTGGTTGCTGTCGCTGTCTGGTGGGCCCTTTGCTTTTATCTAGAAAAGGCTCCATCCACGCTCTCGGGTCTCCAGAGCTCACAACTGCCTGTGAGAGCATCCAGTTCAGCATTCACAGGCCCCCGCTGCGCTGCGCACGTGTGCGCACTCCCGCGAACGAGCGCCACGCAATGGCTGCCAGCGTCGCCGCCCACCTCCCGCTCCGGTCCCCCGCCCGCGTGGGCGCGACGGCGTTAAATCCACCCGCCGCCGCCGCCGCCGGGGACAGATTCCCAGGCCGCCGGAAGCGGCGCCGGCTGGCGGCGAGAGGCGCCCCAGCACTTGGTGTGGTCCGAGCAGAGGCTGTCTCCGGCGGCGGAGGCGGGGGAAAGAGGGAACCGATGGTGCCTCCGTACAATGTCCTCATCACCGGTTCCACCAAAGGTGAGCGGTTCAGCTCTTAATCATTTTCTTTCTGCCCTCATGGTTCTAAAATTTCCCTTTTTTATTTGTATCACTAGTTGATAAGATAAGAACATAAGGTGAACGTTCCTGATTTCTGATTTCATGCTTGTATTTCTAGGCATGTGGGTACATAAAGTAATGTAGTGAAGTGTCTAAATAATGTATGCAGTCTTGAATGTTTACTCAATCACTGAACTTTGTGCTTGAACGATCCTATATTGACACGGAAAAAATAATCTTAGGCACCCCTTAGCCAAACTAGACAGAAAATATGCATGCAGTCCTTGGCCCAGTGGCCCTTCCTGCCACAGTTGTGACAGGTGTCGTTGCGAGTGGCCTTGCGCTCGTCACCACTGCCATCGTCACCGCCGCGAGGTGGTGCCGCCTTGCCCCTCCCGCGTGGGTGACATGCATGCCCGGAAGATGATCCTGAAGCCTCCGACTTCCTCCGCTCCCCCTGCCGAGCGCGCCACTGCTTCTCGGTGAGAAGCAGCTTGTCACCCGTGGTCGGCGGCTTGGCACGGGACAGCTCCTCGCGGTCGTCGACGACCCTGAGCCGCCCCGTCACCTCCTCAATCGTCACCTCGAAGATGTCCATTAGCGTCTCGATGGAGATGACGATCTGGGAGTACTTCTTGGGGACAACGCGAAGGTACTTCTCGATGGCTTTCTCCTCGGTGATGTCGTCGTTGCCGTACCGCGCCAGCTGCTGCATTAGACTGGAGAGGCGGAGGGCGAAGTCGTTGATGTCCTCGCCCGGCTTGAAAGCCAGACGGTCCCACTCCTTGTGAAGCTTCTGCAGGGTGGACTTTCGAGCACGATCACTCCCGACTCGGGACGCAGCAATAGCATCCCAAGCCTCCTTGGCGGTCGCCTTCTTCGCCAAGGTTACCGCCAACTCCATCGAGACCGCGGCGAGCAGCGCCTCCAGCGCCCGCCGGTCCTCATGGTTGTCGATGTCGCTGTCCTCAACCGCGTCCCATATGCGCCGGACCTACAACTTCACCTTCATGACCGCGCTCCACTCGGTGTAGTTGGTCTTGGTGAGCATCGGCCACGGCATGCTCCCGCCGGTCTCACGGATGACGACGGGGGAGTCCCGTCGACCGTGGCGACCATGACGCCACTCCTAGGAATGGGAGACATGACGTTGTGACTCGTGGCTCCGGTAGTCGTCGTAGGACTCGAAGTCGTGGACGTGGCTCCCCTGCCTCCGGTGTCGATCCGTGACCCACCGGTCCACGTACGCGTGCCCGTCCTCCCGTGCGGACGTCAGGCGCTCCTGCGCCGCAAGGGCCTCTCGCGCCTCCTCCATCGCCTGTCGATGTGCAGCTGCCGGCATGGCCTGCCGCTCCGCCTCACCGCTTGTGCCGCCGCGAGGCGCGCAGCTTGCGCCACCGCAACCTCACGCTCCTCCGCCTCCCTGCGTATCCGGCGGGCCAGCCGCGCTGCCGCTGCCTCGCGCTCAGCCGCTGCCTCCGCGGCACGGTGCCTCGCACTCGATGTCGACGAGTGATAGCTGCTCGCGCTCGAGGTGCGGGAGGATGGGCGAGGGGGAACGTGTGCTCTACGAGGATCCGCCATGAGAGAGGAGGGATAGGTGTCGGGGTTGAGCTGAGGTCGAGGACGGGCTGGAGCTGCGCGTCGGGGACGAGCAACACCTTCTCCTCTGCTGCCGCGTCGCTGGCAGGTCACGCGCACCTCTGGATCGAGCGCCGCCCTTGCGAATCGAGCCTTAATCGAGCTGCCTGCCGCCTCGGGTCACCGCCGCAGCAAGCGCACGCCCACGCGCGGGAGGTGCGGGTTGGGGTTGGAATCCGCGCGCCACTGCCGCCACCTGGATCCGGTCGAGCTGCAGCCGCCGCCGCCTCTGATGTTGAGCACGCGCGCGCGCAGGTCGGGGAGGAGCAGGGGGTGGCCGGGGCCAGGGTCCGCCGCCACGCGCACGTGCGCCGCCGCTGTCGTGCGCCTGCGCCGTCGAGTGAGGCCGTGCCGCCAGCGAGCCGAGAGGGGAGGGTGCGCTCAGGGAACGGGGCGGGGTCACGTCGGGGTGCACGCTAGGTGCGCCGCCACCGGCGACTGTAGCTTGCTCTGGAGAGAGGATTAGGGTTAGGTTTTCAAGTGGCAATTTTGTAAATTGTTGGAACTGACTCTGGTACCAATTGTTGGCCAAAACTAGAGAGCAACTCTATTGTCTCAGCCCATTAGGGGTTCAGGGGTACATACTTATGCCCACACAGGGAATATACCTAATAGATGTGTCATGGTCGGTAGCAAGAGCAGGCAAGTGAGGACATCTAAGCCAGATCAAGTCCTGCAAGTTGAGTACGTCGGTATCATGTTGATGGCGGCAAGGCTAGCTGTATTGACTTTAGCTCCAAGTCAAGTTAGATGTAGTTTCCATATTAAGTAGGATTCATTTTGGTATGTTAATCATAGCTTTAGTCAGGTTAGGAGATTGAGTCTGTTTCCATAGTTTGTGTATCCTCGCAACTATATAATGTTGGCCAACGTGAGGAATAAAGGGAAGAAAAGTATTGGCCTAATTCTGTATATCCTTTGCCTTGGTTCTTAGCGATGTCGCAACGGCGCCAGGATCCAAGCATGCGGTTCGGCGGCTGCGTTCTTGCCCTCCCGTATTCCACCCATATAATCTACGCTCTAGCGTGCGTGCTAGTCCGTCCACAGCAAACGGCTGTGACAATTTGGTATCAGCTTCTAGAACCGATCCAATGGGCGATCCCAAGTCTTTCGCTGAAAAAGTCAAGTCGCCCATCGACGCGCTCAGCGAGCAACTCACCCAGCTCGTAGCGTCCATCACCGAGATCAATGGACAGCTCAAACTCCAAGCTACCCAATTGTCTGCTCTTCCATCAATCAAGGCTGATGTCCATGATGTCAAGCAGCAGCTGGCAGCGCATAATAGTGCTATTGCGCGACTGGAGAAGGCCAGTGGCTCCAAATTACCAGGCAATAATGATAGCAAACCAATCGAGGTTGATGGCAAGATCTTGACCGATGGCAGCAATGAAGATGACAAGCCTCCTGAACCACCAAAGAAATCAGACAAAGGCGGCGGTGATGATGGTGGAGGTGGTGACGATGATGGGGGTGGTGGTGGCGGCGGTCGCGGCGGTGATCGGGGACGTCACAACGACGACGGGCGACTTCCACGTCGTTTTCCACAGCAGCTGCATCGGATTCGTTTTCCGGTGTATGATGGCTCGATTGATCCCTTGTCCTGGCTAAACAAGTGTCAGCAGTTTTTTAGAGGACAAGAAATCCAAGAGGAAGACAAGGTCTGGTATGCCACACTTCACCTTGACGGTGCAGCAGATTTGTGGTACTATCGCCTAGAACGTGACCATGGTGAACTATCGTGGGCAGATTTTGTGTCACATATCAGCCAACGTTTTGGTCCACCGCTGCGATCAAATTCTTTGGGTGAATTAGCAAAGTTCAGTCAAGAGGGCTCGGTTTCTGATTACCAGGAGCACTTCTTGATGCTGCTATGCCGCTGTGACTCGATGAACGACACGCATGCAAGGGACATCTTCACTGCTGGGTTGCGTCAACCTCTTCGGGCAGACGTTGAACTTCAGAACCCTACTACGCTTGAAGAAGCCATGAGTTTGGCCCGGACATACGAACGTCGTGGCAACTTCAGTTCAGACTGCAAGACAGAACCGCTTTGTCCAGGCATTCCCTCTAGAGAGAAATCAGAAGCAGCAAACAATCTAAGGATGATAACAGCTCCAACATCAGCTCCATCACGTGTCTTCAAGTTTCTGACACCAGAAGAGATGGCTGAGCGTAAAGCTAAGGGACTTTGTTTCAATTGTGATGAAAAATTTTCTATTGAACACAAGAAGGTATGTCCACGGCTGTTTCGTATTGCACTCGACCATGATGGTGGTGGCAACATCTATGAAGATGGCAATGACGATATGCCAGAGATTCAGTCTTCAAGCTCGAGGACGAGCTTTTCTTTGAGGGAGGGAGAGATGTCATGGCCGGTAGCAAGAGCAGGCAAGTGAGGACATCTAAGCCAGATCAAGTCATGCAAGTTGAGTACATCGGTATCATGTTGATGGCGGCAAGGCTAGCTGTATTGACTTTGGCTCCAAGTCAAGTTAGATGTAGTTTCCATATTCATTAGGATTCATTTTGGTATGTTAATCATAGTTTTAGTCAGGTTAGGAGATTGAGTCTGTTTCCATAGTTTGTGTATCCTGGCAACTATATAATGTTGGCCAACGTGAGGAATAAAGGGAAGAAAAGTATTGGCCTAATTCTGTATATCCCGTGCCTTGGTTCTCGGCGACGTTGCAACGGTGCCGGGATCCAAGTGTGCGGTTCGGCGGCTGCGTTCTTGCCCTCCCGTATTCCACCCATATAATCTACGCTCTAGAGTGCGTGCTAGTCCGTCCACAGCAAACGGCTGTGACAAGATGCTAGGTAAATAGATAAGGTGGTAAACATGTGCACCATGAACATAAGACTTAAACTATCATGGAGGAAGCTTGTATCTTGCTCAAACACTTTTTACTCCTATAGTGCAGCAGGATTTTACTCGATGTTTTTGTGTGTGTTCTTATGCAGGTATAGGATATGCACTGGCAAAGAAATTTCTGGAGGCTGGTGATAATATTATAATCTGCTCAAGATCAGGTAGGTACTGACATTGCGTTGAGATGGGTATTTAACTGAACCTAATGTGTGTTGGTTTTTGCAATTTTGTTTGCAGTTCCACTCTTTTTCATTGGAAGTGATCTATCTTTAAAATATATTGACATTTAACATTTCCTCCACTATTCTGGTTTCATTTTGTTCAAACACAATAGGTGGGGGTTGCAAGGGCCTTAGACCAATGATCTGTCGAAGATACTATTAGTGATTTTCTTTTTTTATGAAACAAAGGGATGCATGAATGTTATTCAAAGAAACTTCATTTGTGGAACTGAAAGAAATCCCTCTCTGGCAGCCTGAAATATAGTGGTGATGATGCTGACTAGGGTGACAGGTATCCGAGCCATGGGCTGGTTTCGGCTCTCCTACCTGGGGGTAGTTGCAGTAGTCGCCAGCATTTTTAGATTACATGTCCATAGTCGTTGGATCCCTCTCTTGCATACTGAAAGGTCTGAACTCATACATAACTCTGGGAGCATGGACTTATGGAGACATCGGAATAAGTGTGTTTTCAATGGCTCCCCCCCCCCCCCCCCCCCCCCCCCCCCCGAGCATCACTGTCGCCGTGATTATGGCTGGCAATGAAATTCGGTTTTGGAGTATAGCTGGAGCCAAAGGCCTTGCCCTAGTGTCAGGGGTAAGTGGAGAGGAAGAAGTTGGCTGACAACTTCATCCTGGTCGAGTCGTGTTTGCTAGTTTAAAAGGCGAGCGTGTATTCTTTGTAACCCGGGGGTGTGTCTGCGAGTGTTCTTTGTACTCTCTTCTTCTATTAATGCAATGATACGCAGCTCTCCTACGTGTTCGAGAAAAAATAAATAAATAAATGATGAGCGGAATCCCAACCATGGCTATATGTGCACCATTGTGTATTTGTGTTTCACAAATGAATACAATTACTCGCATGACTATTTCCAGTAACAGCACAGTCGACAGCGTCCGGCCCATATATCTGCGCAGCCCTATAGGGTGATGCCGGGGTTCAAGGGTTTTCTCAGCCGGAGAAGGTTGAGCTTGTCTATCAAAAGAAAGTCGTGGGGGTGGTCTTACTCCCACCGGTCGAGATTTTATATTAAAATAAACTTCTAAAAAAGAGAGCCTACAATTACAATTGATACCAGTTCAGTCTTTCCTTGACATGCAGTCTATCCTCTACAGCTCAAAAAGTAGAATCTGTGGTTGGAGACTTGAAAAAGGAATATGGAGAGCAACATGTGTGGGTACCTACTGCAAACCTACTTGTTTATTATTAGTTTTTCAATGAATTTTCTATACACAGTGCTGTCTTCTGCTTGAAAATATTACAGAGCCACACAATTTGATTTACTTGTTGACCCTTTTATACCGCAGGGAACTGTCTGTGATGTTAGAGACGGAAAGGATGTAAAAGCACTTGTAGAGTTTGCACGTGAGAAATTTAAGCATATTGACATATGGGTACGTGCCCATCTCCCCCCCTTAAAATAGCATGGGTGCAGCTTGTGTATGGCATACTTCTGCCCCAAGCATGTCTTTTCAGTGTGTCTTCTTGACTGTTCTATCTTCATTTATTATAACTATAGAATGAATTTTATTATGTCCTGTTGAATCAGGTCACTTTATATGAATGTTAGTCAAACCCTGATCTTTTTCAGTATTTTTATTTTTGTACAGATCAACAATGCTGGATCAAATGCATATACATATAAACCGTTGGTGGAGACCTCTGATGAGGCTCTCATGTAAGTTTCATCCTTTCTGGTGAAGCTTGGCCACTTACATATTATTCATGGGCTCTGTAAAGTGCCAACGATTAATTGGTCCTCTGCTCTGGCTTATTAGGGAGGTCATCACCACAAATACCCTCGGATTAATGATATGTTGTCGTGAGGTATTCATTGTGCTCAATATTACCTTTTGTACATCAACTATATGAGAGGAAATAATCGTTTACCTTCCCGGACATCATCTTGCTGTCAACTTAGGCAATAAATATGATGCGGAACCAACCTCGAGGTGGTCATATATTTAACATTGATGGTGCTGGTTCTGATGGAAGACCAACCCCAAGGTATTTGCTTTTATTTGTCTGTGTAGTGAATGTGGACACAGCTGAACTACATACTGTTTTATGAATTTAACTTCCTTTGATTTTTTCCAATTGTATGATGCCATGGAGTCTGATATATTGCATGATATTTTAATTTTGGTTGCTGGGAGGAGAGAAACTCCTTCCCTCCATTTTTGTCAACAATAGTGAACTTGACAGCCGTATGAGAGGATCCATAATTGTGATGAAATTAATTAGTGGGGACAAGACAAGTACCATATAAGAATGAACTCATTTATCTGAGAAACAAAACAAAACATTAGGCTCTGCATCAGACATATGGCCTAAATTTGTATTGATATTACCAGGTTTGCTGCATATGGTGCGACAAAACGAAGTGTTGTGCATCTTACAAAGTCACTACAGGTAACAATAGCAATTTTATCAATAACAACCTCGAGTACTTAATTTTTATTTGATATTCGCAGTGAAGCATTAGTCATGAGGAACCATTTTGTTATTCTCCTCATAGAAATTATTGATTTCCTTGAGACATAGGAACTGTATCACTATACTGCAAATATTTCTCAATATCCAGAATCCGAGTTTATAAATCAGTCAGTACAAATGGTGCTTGAACAGTTTTGAACTATAACTATCCATTTTAAGATGCAGACGTTTTCTTGCTGCGCCTGTGAAGTTTTTCTTCTTTATATGTCGAATGACTACAATTTTACCAACATTCACAGCTTTCATTTCTATTAATTGTTTTGTCTTGTTTGCATTATTTTACAAATGTTAATGGAAATAGGTAGTTGTGGAAACCACAGTCTTCCAGGTTAATTAGTAATCATGGGTGATAATTTGATTATAATTGCAGGCTGAGTTGCAGATGAATGAAGTCAATAATGTCATGGTGCACAACTTATCGGTACACAACTCCACCATTTATTCTCTTACCATGAATTTCGTAGACTTATTAGTTAGTCCCTTGTCTATATAATGTCATTTACTCGTTGAATGGCCTTAGCTCGTTTCTATATGCATGACTAATCGATTGCATTCTGCTTCTGTTATATTACTATATAAATAAGACTGAAAGAGCAATGATACGAACAATATGTAAATTTTGTGCAGCCTGGCATGGTTACAACAGATCTTCTTATGTCTGGTGCTACAACAAAACAAGTAAGGGTTCAGCTTATCTCTCATTTCCACTGTTGCTAATAAAGTAATAATAGGATTCAGCATTACTAAATTATGAATTTTATGGCAGGCCAAATTTTTCATCAATATATTAGCAGAACCTCCTGATGTGGTAAGAGTTTTATCATTATTACATTTACCAGCGGAGTGTCGGCTCTTGTTCAACAGTTTCCATGTGACCAAACTAGCAATCTTTCATCATCTGCTCTATTCCTTCATCTGTTGTTGCACAGAAATGGCCAAGCAATTCTGAGGCAGTTCATTTCTTGAACTGATAAATTAGCCAGCTATGTTGGCTTGCTTGCGAAAATACAACATGCATGTACATCTGTAGAGTGTTGGCCCCTTAAAATGAGATAGTTCATTTCTTGAACTGATAAATTAGACAGCTATGTTGGCTTGCTTGTGAAAATACAGCATGCATGTACATCTGTAGAATATTGACCCGTTAAAATGATGTCATGAGGACTTAATACTTTAGTAGGCATGTGTATTTTATCTATCTAGTAGGTTTTAGGTGTTGATGGATTCACAACTGTCAATTGTGTGGACTAAACAAAGGTAGAACAAATGATATATTATGTTCAGGTTTGATATAGATACCATCCTAATTCAAAACTTTGATCATTA
This sequence comes from Eleusine indica, assembly GCA_030378355.1. NCBI lineage: Eukaryota > Viridiplantae > Streptophyta > Magnoliopsida > Poales > Poaceae > Eleusine > Eleusine indica. Next base: position 43,574,598 of record CM059498.1, on the reverse strand, counting down.
CTTAGCTTTGTCACATGAAAATGATCTTAATAGATCCCTCATTGGAGTATTCTTATGCCAATTATAGTTTATTGATTTTTTATGACATGTATTTAGAAAAATAAGTAATGGTCAAAGTGTTGTGGAAGCTCTGAGTACATGCAAATTCAGACCAGAGGAGTAAGTTTGCAAATTTGGCTTTCACCGCTTTGCTTAGTTGAACTTTAGCTGCATAGTCATGGATCAGAACGTGCATTGCTTTGTTTCGCTTCATTCAATTCATATAAGGCTTAGCTAACATAAATAATTACTATTGGCTATTCTAACCAGGTGGCAGATTACCTTGTTCCAAACATCAGAACAATCCCTGCTAATCAATCCATGAAGCCAACCTACTTTCGCTTTCTCACTGGCTTGAAAGCCTATTCAAGAATTTTTTCTGTAAGAGCCCTCTGGACCATATGTGTTGTCTTTAACAGTATCATTTCTTCTGCATTTGATGGTACAACCTCTCTGATTTCTCTGCAGAGACTTGCTTTTGGTGCTCGAAGAAATAAGTATGTTATTGAGGATTAGTTTGTCCTTGCTGCCATCTTCCAATCTGAAGAGATGAGGAACAATTGTTTCATTATCTATTTTGAGTCATTTCTTTGTCTTGAAGGTTGAATATACTACCAACAGGAACTTTTCGAAAACATAGTGATGTACTTCTCTTCTGTACAGTATTATTAATTTGATTGCTTCATTAAAGCTTCTGTCTGATACGAAATCATTTGCAACCATGTGACAAAGTTTTTGCCCGACCTCTATGGTTACCAAAATCTCAAATGTACTTAGGCCATAAATTTGGGAAACGTTTCATTTTGCTTTTATCAGAGATTTCATGATGCATCTATGTTCTTATATGTAAGACTGAACACTTTCTTCCTGGTTACAAACCAGAACCTCTGTTGTCCTACTTTTTCCCTTGCAAGTGGATGCAATTCAAATTTAAGCACCTCATTTCATTTAATGATGTATTAATGTTTCTTTATTGAAAGGCATGTGGATGGCAGTACAATAACAATGCAAGGTCATTACTACCTTGCTGTTAGGTGTCAGCAAGATATGACTTCGCTGACATTTCAAACACACAACTTGCCTGTTAAGTTAACCTCAGCAATCAATACTGTATCTAAATTATCATTTGCAGTGCTACACTCTTCACTATCACCACCATAGGTACTATGCACTTCTGTTCATGATTTTGGCTAAAGTTGCATGTGGTATTGAAAGAGTGCTCATGATGTCTTTAATATAGGTAACCATCCTTCTTCTTTTTCCTTACCATTTTGAGAAACTACTTCTCTGCCTACCTTTCCACCAAATTTTTGGGTACAGTGATGAATCTGATGACCGATATGATGACACTAATGTACTAGGGTAACTGTGAAGGCAGTGAGTGTCGTGTCCCAAGTCTCTTACGAAGAGCTATATAAAGGGGGGTGACATGCTTTCTAGATCAGGAAGCCATCATTCGCCATTCTAAGTTCTTCTTGAAAGAAAGGATAAGCTCACATTGCCTTTTGCTTTGTCACATTTGTAAGTACTGGTTAAGAATAAGCTTTATTTTCTCTTTTGCAGCATTGGTCCTCTGTCTCCTTTCCTTTTCTTTTTCTTTTCTATCTTCACATTGCAGCAGGTTCTGTCTTCTCATATTACTCAATGAAAACCTTCTGCCTTCTACTGAAAACTTGTGAGATTGATTTGCAGAATAATGCTCAACAATAAACCAGGCCAATACAATGATGCTTCAGACATTGCTCGCATCATCCTGGCAATGCAGCCAACAAGGAAGCGATGGTGGTGGCCTGATGATCTCCATAAAATCTTTGTGAAAGCTGTGGCATACCATGGAGGTCCTCGTGGTTTGGCTTCTGACCTTTGAGCATGCCTTGATGGGGAAATTTTTGTTTTTCCCCCTTCAATCATCAATTGCTCTGTAAAGCTGACACTGTTAAATTTGTTGTAACCTGTAGCTGCTAAACCATCTGCACTGCAGCAAACGATGGAAGCTATGGGGGTCAGAGGCCTCACGACTTGTAACATCAAGAGCCACCTCCAGGTATCTTCTCTGCGTTTTAGAGCCACCTCCAGGTGTTTGTTGTTCTGATATGCACGATCTCAAATTTTCTTATTTTGTTGTTATTACTTTTCTGTTTTGCCAGAAGTACAGGAGTAAGTATGATTCAGAAGCTGGAGCTCATGATGTGCGAGGTACCACATCACCTGGCAAGGCAGCACTTAACCTGTATGATTCTTTTATCTGATTAGATTGTCTTACTTTTCACATGGCATGCAGGGTGCCAGGGTCTATTGTATCGCAGCAAGTTCTGAAACATGTTTATGTGCAGGATATCTGACATGATAATGGACACGGATGCTGTTAAGATGGAAATAAAGGTAGAGCTCTGTCTGTATCGTCATCTAAAAGTTGGATATTCCTCATTATTTTCAAATTTAAAATATAATCATACGAACTCCATGTAATGCAGGTAGTGAAAAAATTTCTTCTGGATGACATTGAGGTATAAATTCTTGACATACTTTAGTCATGTGCTTCATCTGTGTGGTTAATGGCTGGTGCTGAACCTTTCAGATGGTGGAGTGCAATTTTTCGGCGGATGAGTTGCAGGTACGGCCAAATCATATTTTTATCCTTTGTCAAAGTCCTTATTTCTCATGTTTATGCTACTTTGGCCTAGCACATCGTTTTCAATTTGATGAAGTAAACCTTTAAATGATGACTGGTCTTGCTAATGCTTATACACGTATGTTGCTTGTGTCAAAAAAAATGGTGTAGACGATGGAGAAGGAACTGATGTCTGAAATTCAGGTAGTTCACAGTTAAATGATGACAAACTTATTGCAGTACTATGATGAGACAATTAGATATACTGCTAATTCTTTTTTGTTGCAGTTGATCGAAGTCAATGCAGAGTCTACTCAGACCATGATTGACGAGTACATAGATAATGGCTTGGCCAATTACACATTTGGCTATTTGGACTCTGCAAATATCAGCCTATGATTTCACTCTCAAGGGTGAGGTTTATCTTCTATTTTCATTTACTCGAGATGTGAAGAAGGCCCAAGAATGTTTCTGACGGAGAAAAACAATAATGATAGTCACAAAAATGTCACAAAATACCCCTAACAGTGAAGTAGGGGCTATGCATACCTCTTGAGGTTAGGACATGCTACTATGCTAGAATTGTGACTTCATGCGAAAATAGATTGTGGAATGCATGTGTTTTGAAAGACAGGTTGTTTATGACAGGATATGTTTGTACGTGTACCACGGGTGGTTGTTCGTCTGTTGTTTCCATAATAGTATGCAAATTAGGAATTTGAGTTGTTACGCATCTTTTTGTAACGAAAAAGGCTGCTTTGCTATAACTAAATTACCCACTTCTGCGTCATGTATCCTTCGTCGGGGTAGGTCCAGTATTTGAATTTTGAATGCAAACTGTAATGTACTCCCTCTGTTTCAAAATATAAGCATTTGTTAATTTTTAGATATCACGTTTGATCATTTATTTTATTCAAAAAATTGATAAGAATATTATTTATTTTATTATAAATTACTTTATTATTAGATATATTATAAACTTGACTTATATGTTTTTATAATTTTAAAAAATATTTGAATAAGACAAACGGTCAAATGTGATTTTATAAAAGTCAACAAATGCTTATATTTTAGAACGGAGGTAGTATCATATCATGTTGCACGGAGCCCAATGGACTCCACTTGGGAACGTTGGGACCAAATCTTTAAAAAAGCATATTTTTATTTGAATTTTGAACACGAGCATGATGGCATGTCTACTTGCTTAAGTTTGTTCTTTTTATTGTTATCTATAAAAACCAAGTTGTGTTTGTTCATTAAACTTGAACAAAAAAATGGGTCGGAAATTTGTCAGAAAATACCCATACGTCGGCAACGCCGAGGGCCCACCCGTCAGCCTCTGTCTTCGTAGCTTACCCGCGAAGGCTACACCTAGACGCACACGGTGGCAGCTGAGTCGTCTTAAAAAACAGTCCCTTTTCCATTACACACGCTTTCCACGAACGCAAGATACTACTATTGCTTAGCCCATCATCGGAAAGGAAGAGAGACAAATTGGAGTTGCTTGAATTTGAAGCGCAAGCGCCAGGCTCCAGCACCCTGCACGGCGCACGCCCGAAGCGCCGCCGTCCGACATGGCTCCCTTCGTCGCGGCCGCCTCGTCGGCGGCGACGGACGCCACATCCGCCTCATCCGCGTATGCGGACGCTGCCGCCCGGGCCTCTCCATCGCCGCCGTCTTCGTCTCGGCGCGCGGCCCCGACGCTCCTCCTCCTCGCGTCCCTCGCTGCTCTCCTCATCCTCTCTTCCGGCGACGACGCCGCGGCGCAGCACCTCAAAGGTACTGTAACCTGCAGCTTGTTCCGTCATCGCCCTGATTTGGGTTCGGTTTGCGCGCGCATGGCGATTGCGTAATCTAGGGTTTACGGCTTTTGGTTTTTGTTCACGATTTAGATTGTACGATTGTATCCTCCTAGCTGGTTGGGCACTTGAGATTTTTTTTGGTGGCTTAGTTAGCTTCGTTTTTTTTTTATTTTCTGGTAGTAAATATTCAGTAATTTGCTGGGTCATTGGGCGTTGGGGGTCAATTGCTAGGTTCATTATGGTGTAATAACATCTGAAATATTGCTGCTGAAGTTTGATTTGTCCATGCTTCACTTAATCCAGATATTCACAAGTACGGGTATGCATATGTTGGATGCTAATGGATTGTAATAACATGAACATGTCCTGAGAGCAAGTGACTGAGGACTTTTAAATTGTTTTGACACTTCTGTGCTCTTAACGCACGTTTCTACTATTCTTGTTTTGTTTATTGTGTATGATACTCCTCTAATTAACGTTTACATGATGAATTGCTGTTTCAGATATTAGTCTACAAAATCCAGAAATTACATTTGCACCCTCTTCTGTGGATGGACAATTTTGTGAGCGAATCCGCTTATCTGGAATACCAAGGTTACATCTTGCAAGCTACGCAAGTCAGATACATGTCAGAATGAATGTTTCTCAATCAATTCCGGAGAAGTTCCATTGGAAAATAGAAGTTTGCTTCCATAGGTAAGTCATGTTTCGGTTTTTGCAGACTGTAAATGCAGGCACTCTTATCGAGAAAGTTGAAGCAGTTTCCTTTTGCAGGAATGCATCCATGGGTTTATGTCAATGCGAGATGGGCGAATGGCAAGCTTTCCAATCTGGCATGTGGAATGTTGTGAAGTCTCCTTATGGAAACAAATATGTTGATGTGAAACTAGCGGATAAAAAATCTGCAAGGTTTACTCTTTCTATTCAGGAAGGTTAGGAAATTGGCTTGTTTTCTGCTAGTATCAAAAATTCAAAATAAACTAAGAACATCTATTCCTATTCATTCTCTTAAGATTTTCTGTTCTTGTTCCATGTATCTATGCAGAGTTTCAGAGATGGCGTTTAGCCTGCCTTGGTATTGGATTCATACTGCTATTCTTGTCACCCATTGTTAGCAAATGGGCACCCTTTTACTATAGCAGCTCTATGGCTCTTGGAGTCCTTCTTGTTGTTCTTATTGTCCTTTTTCAGGTATGTTATCTCAAAGACTTATGTCAAAGATTTATCTTCACTGATACTTGTAGACATGTTCACTATTGAAGCAATTGGAATGTAGTGATTTATTGTCTCTGATATCATGTTGTGACATGTGTTATCTTAGAAGCCCCCCTTAACAGACCTTACTCAGAGAATGTTGCAAGTTTAAACCCGCAAATGTTTTGATTCTTTCCAGAAATATGAATCATGAATTGAGCACATTCTTGTTACCTTGATGATGTATAGTATCTAGTTTCTGGTCTGTTTGAGATCCACCTTTGTTCATTGCCCATAATCATTGGAAAGCATGTTGATCCGTGCATTGGGATATAACACTTTTTTGAACCTCAAATCCTCAACCATAATCTCAGATGATGCCCCTGTTCTTGTTATTTGCATCTTGGCACTAATGTCAGTATGCAATTTTTTGGTAAATAAAGTTGATACATACTCTAGTTCATTGCATTTTGCACTTCCAAGTCTTTTAATGTCTTGTTTTTCTCCTCTCAAAAGTATGAACATGTATGTGGTCATGCGATGCTTGGATTAGCAAAAAATGCCCTTATTATCTGGAATACAAATTGTAATATTCAGTCTACTTTTAGTTCTTTTTTTTTTCGTGCACACCGTGTCTATGATATGGTATTGATGCTCTGACCTTGTAACAATAGGGAATGAAACTGCTACCGATGGGCAAGAAAAGTTTATTTTACCTTACAATCTATGGATCTGTGGTAAGATTCTTGTGCCTGCAGCATTTTTCTGTTTCTCTGAAACACTTGTTTGGACAGTTCTCTATTGTTATCAATTCTTACTTGTTTTTTTTCTCTTCTCCCCAATTCTCAGGTGGGCATTGGTTCCTATGTTGTACACTACTTCTCCACATTGGTCACCTCTATTCTTGAAAATTTTGGTTTGAGTGAAGAGATGCACAACCCTGTAAGTAATCTATTTCTATCCCATATGAACTGTCTTGTTCTGTTTCTTTGTTTGGTGCATTTTTAGGAAAAAATATTGTGGCCAGATAGTTTTATTTCATGCATATAAAGCCATCTTGAGACAGAATAACATGCTTGCAGTGCAATTCAATACCTTTCCATGGAGCAATACAACTTGAATGTTATTGACGCACTGTAAACCTGTCCGTTTTACTAGCAATGTATGTAACTGTAGCTCCACAGCACACAAACAGATGTGTATCTTCAGTAGCTATCTTCTTCTTGATTAAAAAACAGTCTGTTTCACTTGACTTGTATGACAATGCCTTTAAATTACTTGCTCTAATCGACAGTTGTAATATTATATACCTCTTGTATTAGGTCCTTTTGATGTTCTCAAGTCACAAATCAAAATAACAGTCTGGCTTATCCAACCTTTTGAGCTCTTCAACTAACAACATTTTATTATCTATGCAGGTTTCAATCTTCCTGCTGATTGCAATTGTCTTGACTGGAGCTGGTTTTGGCTATTGGATGGTCCGGAGATTTATTCTCTCAAAAGATGGTAGCGTAGATGCTGGGATAGCGCAATTTGTTAAGTGGGCTATGCGTGTTGTTGCTACATTCTTTGTTATGCAGGTTCGTTTCCACTTTTATTTTCTTTCACGCACCTAGTTTTCTTCTTAAACTAGTGTGGTCTCTGAATCTTGGTTATTGTGTGAATTAGATTACTGATGTTGTTTAGTTCTAAGAATTCACTATCTGACATGTTGTGTATATTTCTAGAGCACACTTGATCCTGTTCTAGCATTGGTTGCTCTAGCTGCTTGCTGGTGGGTTTGCTCCTTGTTCACAGCGAACAAATTTGAGAAGACAATTACACCGTAAGTCCCTTGCATTTTTTGTCATTGATTGATTTTGTGCACATTCTCAAGGTACTGAATACTGACTACTGAGTACGCCCTTTCTTCTGCAGGAAGCAAAAGCAGCCAAAGGCTTCTTTTCAACCAAAGTATAGTCAAGGATCACCCAACAGTCCCCAGGTCCAGTTCTTGAGCCCAACATCCAAGGTGAATTTTGGAAGAATCGCATCAAAAAGTTCAGCTGTGCAGTATGGTTGGAACAGTTTGGGCAATGGAGGTAACATAACAGCTCGAAAGTTGTTTAACTTTTTTACTGTAGATGCTGTAAATCCTTAATATGTTTGAAGTGTTGCTGTTATTCTTCTGTTTCTTTTCTTTTAGGCATAATGCATTATAATAATGTCTTTCAGAAGTATTTTATAATATTTGTTGGAGCTTGACATGACTATATACTGTTTTTTTTGTAGGACTAGTTTCAACACTTACTAGGCGGGTGGTACCAAATCAAGATGAAGACTACTATTCTACCTTCCATGACATAGAACCGCGCAAATATTCAAAGAAAGAATGGGAGGAGTTCACCAAGGAATCGACCAGGAAGGCGCTTGCGGAATGCACAGCAACCCCAGAGTTTGCCAAGTGGGTCGCTGACAATGCTCATCGTCTGCAAGTAGAGAAAGATGATGACATCTCAGAGGATGACACCATGGAGAGCTCCTCCAACTCCTCGGAAGAAACCAGGGAGGAAGGTGGTAAAGCCCCTGGTCTCTACTGGTGGTCTCGAGAGCAGGTCGACTGAACCTAGAAGTAGAAAGGGAAAGTGATCATGCTGCTGTCGTGCACGTATGAAGAATTAGGCACGCCCCTTCTGTTGTGCACGGTGTGTAAAGTAGGAAGCGGGGCTATTTGAACGAGTTTAGCCGTAGAGAGTAGGATTGTAGCGGCTGACCTTTTTCCATTGTTGTAGCCACGGTTCATTCTGCTTTTCCGTGGCGGTTATTGGTTAACAAACTCAAATTGCTAACGGTACTTGTCAGTTGTCGCTGGACTGGACCAGCGTATTTTCTGCCTGTTTGACCCATATTCTGTTGCAGACTTGCAGTTGGGTCGTTGGATCATGTCATGTTGCTCGCATTCTGATGGGTAGACGGTGATGCTGTGTGTGTCTGGATCTCAGTGCCCATGAGATAAGGTCCCATGCAAGCGGATAAAAAGCGATGTGGTGAGGGAACGAACTCTTCCATGTCTATGGAATGAAAGCCATGGCTATAACTATCGTCGCATATTCTGTGTTTGCCGTCTCTAAGCTGTACCTCATTAGCCATCAGTTAACTGCATCCTAAAATTCCAGTATTTGAGCATCTCTAAAAGCTCTCTAAAAAATTAATCTCAAAAGAATATTTTTAATAGCAGTCTAAAAATTATTAGGGAGAAGTTTTTTTAGCCTTCAATAGTTCTTCGTAAAAATAGATTACAAAAACTTTTGATTGGTCCATGTCAGCATCTGAAATCATAACAACATTAATTCCCTTATAAATAAAAGGATTGAGGCTTCTAATTTTTTCCTCGTTAAGAAGAATTTAGAAAAATAATAAATTTATGAGTTGTTTTGAAAAGTTATTAGAGATGGTTTTTTAGATTAAATCTTACTAGCAATATGCTTGTGCGTTACTATGAGTGTTAAAAAACTTAGATACAATATAACTAAACTCTAAATACATGATTAAATGAATAAGGATAGTTCATACAAACGTCTTGCAAACAGTGAGTCTCATTCTAGAATCATATGGTCCATGTCTAGCTCCATAGTTCTGCTAACACCATGCCAAGAGGCCACTGCTCCAGCTTAAAAGCGTCAACAACAGGCACGGTCTTTCCCTTTCAGCTGTGTAATCATATGCAACTTGCCGCAGCAGGCAGGAACGACAATATGTAAAGCCTCAACGTGAACAGGCAACGAACGGATATACTATAGTGTAAAGAAAACAAAAAGCCTCAACGTCAACCAGCAGCTCACAAAGCCCACAAACCCGCCCAAGCACACAAAGCAGCCCATGAATAAAGAAAACATGCCACACCCGTCGTCTTCCTCTCAAACAACCGTACGTTGCCGTCTGTCATTGTTAGAACTTGAAGCTTGAATTTATGGCCACAAGTTGATCAAGACTGATTGCTAATTATCAAAACGACACACATAAAAAACAAATCTAGGGCGTTCTGAAACTCCAACAATACTTGACGAATAAGATCGAAGAGGACCAGATGGCTGTCGGCTTCGTCCGTGAAAACTACGACTTCTGGGAGACAGTGTGTTGGAAACACGCAATTTGTATAAGAAAGGAAAAGCATTCGACAGAAGGGAAGAGTATAGCAAGAGAAAGAAAATACATGTGTGCAGGACTCCGAAAGTAAAAGCTAAACAATCACATACGGAGAGACTTCATTCGGATAATCGGACTCCACAAAATACACGACCGGTTGGCAGGGGGCGACACAAAAATGTTATGACCGGAAACGACCATACCTGATTTAATAAAGAATAGAGATTAATTTAATTTAAAAAAGTTTATAGGGCTCTCTTAGAGATTCTCTTAGGGTGTGTATGGATGAATGTCTCAACCTGGATGGGAGATGGCCGCCCACGTTCTGCTGATGTTTGGTGCACGGGCAAGGTTGGACAGGGCGGCTAACACATGGAATATTCGCTGAAGATGCTGGATGAGCTGAGCCGGGCGAAACGGTCGAATGGGGCGGCCCGCACGCTGGCAGCGCACTCACGTTACCCCCCTCTCGTGACCCACTCCATCTCACCCCCAAGTCAATCCACCGAGCTCTCCTTCCTTCCTCTCTCTCTCTCTCTCTCTCTCTCTCTCAGCCATGGCGGCAATTCGCAAGATCTAGCGCCATTAGCCTGTAGCTGCTCCCCGCGTCGCCTCTTCTCTGCTGCTACCTGACGTCAGAGTTCGCTGCTCCCTGGACATCGATGCTCCCTGCGTCTGCTGCTGGTGGATTTTGGATCTAGCGGCAAAGCACTTCCACACAACTGCACCGCAAGAACAAAAGAACCTGCACCTGCATGTGAAGGTGAGGCCCCATTGTCTCCTCTTTTCTCCCCATTTTCTAATGTCATTTGTTTTTTTTTTGTGTGTTGAATGATGGTTGTAGCACGTGAGAATCTGATTAGAAAATTAGGGTGCTTGTGTATTTTTGTTGACTGATTGATTATTATGTGTAGATGGACAAGAAGACCAGGCTTTTGATTTATGTGAGCGCTTCATAATTGTTGCTTCAAATGATGACCATGATTATTACTTCTAGGAAGAGAAAATGGGCTGTTAGTGGGGAACCTATTAGATATGGACCAATTGATGAAAGGGATAGGATCAGGATTGAGTACTTGAACAATAAAATATGGAAGAATGATACAACTTGCGTCAATATGCTGAGGCTTACACGATCTGCATTTTTTCGTTTTTGTCAACTTTTTAAAGACCGTGGCGTGCTTCAAGACACCATTCATATGTGTGTAGAGCAGCAAGTAGCTATGTTTTTTAACACAGTGGGACACAACCTTAGAAATAGGTTAGCTGGAACTAATTTTGATAGATCAGGTGAGACAGTTAGTCGGTATTTCAATCGAGTCCTTTGTGCCATTGGTGAGCTACGATCTGATTATATAAGTCCACCTTCATTGGAGACTCCAACAAAAATCACTGGCAGCCCACGATGGGATCCTTACTTTAAGGTGTGCGACTTAATTGTGCCTTTTCATATTAGTTTAGATTATAGGATTCTACCTAACCTACCACATGTCTTTTATTATTTTTTAAAAATAGGATTGCATTGGCGCTATCGACGACACTCACATTCGAGCATCTGTTCCTAAGGACATGGAACCATCATTTCGTGGTAGAAAGGCATATGCCACTCAAAATGTCATGGCATGCTTTGATTTTGATCTTCAATTTACATTTGTTTTGGCTGGATGGGAAGGAACAACCCATGATGCTCTTGTTTTGCGGGATGCTTTAGAGCGTGAAAATGGTCTTTGTGTCCCAGAAGGTAATAGATCATTTGGGTAGTTCTATTTGACAATGAGACTAATTCCAAACTTAGCTCATGATAGCCACTTTTTGTTTATGCTAGGAAAATACTACTTAGTCGATGCTGGATATGGTGCCAAGCCTGGATTTTTGTCTCCTTTTCGTACTGTGAGGTACCACTTGAATGAGTTTGGGCAGAATCCGGTTCAAAATGAGAAGGAGTTGTTCAACCTTAGACATTCTTCTCTACGTGTGACCATAGAACATGCTTTTGGTTCACTTAAGAGGAGGTTTAAAGTGCTAGATGATGCCAGGCCTTTCTTTCCTTTTGAAACTCAAGTAGACATTGTGGTTGTCTGCTGCATTATTCATAATTGGGTCATAGAGGATGGGCTTGATGAATTAATCATTCCGGATACATCTTGGGTGCCTAATCATAACTATGCTTCATCGTCAAGTGGTCAAGCAACAGAACATGCCTTCATGGTTAACTTCAGGCAAGATATTGTTATTATGAATATGTACCTTGTTGGGTTGTTACAAACATGCACCTTGTTGAGTTGTTATTTTTTTTACCCATAGTGCTAACTGATAGATATAACCGGTGGATGCATTTTGTACAAATATTATTGTAGGAAATGGATACGAATGCTACACAAGTTGAACAACCTGAGAATGGTTGTTAGCACTTCCCAAGTGCCCTTTTTATATATGAATATTACCCCAATTAGAGCATAATTGATACTAATTTAGGCCATTTACCTGTGATATTGTCTATATATTTGTATATGCAATGTTTTGAAGCTTTATTGCAGAAACAGATAAAATTGGTGATTAAAGTGATGATGGAGAGGACAGGAGTCCAGAACCGATGAAAAGCACTAAAGAAGCCCAGTACGCCGATCGGCGCAGTCCATGAGCCGATCGGTACAAGGGTGTTTTGGCCCACAAAAGTGACCGAGCCCAATTCCACATGTTTATGGAAGTTTATCTGCGCAAGACACTTGAAGATATTTGTCTAGAAGATTTATGGAACTTCAAGAAGATTTATGGAACTTCAAGATCTTGACGTGCAGTACAAGACTTTATTTTGAAGGAAAAAGCCCACATGCCAGCTGTGGAAGACAGAGGAACCGACTCGGAGAAGAAACCAGAGAAGACACGGTTTGCACCGATCGGCGCAACCGCCTTATTTACTAGAAATCGAGTCCTTTACGAGTAGAACCCCTACAAATACTTGTAAACCCTGGCCGCAGAGAGAAGAGGCGACAGAGGGACACCAGATCCATGAGTTAGAGCCACTGAGGCTTGTCCTATTAGAATAGATCTCTAGTTGAGTTTCAAGAACCATTGGTGTTAAGAGTTGATCCGTCAAGGTAGGCCATCTCGACGGGGATGAATCTTACTTCATGTATCTCAAGGATGATTGAATATGTTGATGATGGTTTTGGTGATTTGTCTATCTTGATTCTATAATCATGCATGTGCTTATTCTAATTTCTTAGTTCTAGGCTAAGTAAGTTGATATTATCTTGATCGTGGTGATTAGGATAGTATTCGGACATTGTATTGATTATGGTTGCTTGATGATGCTAGTAGTGTGGTTTAACGGTAACAGCACTAAGCCTGCGTAGCACTATTGGATAGTTGAGTAGGGTAAGATACTCGTGCGATTAAGGGTTTCCTCTCGGCAGCGATAATTCAGGAGCCGCTCGGAAAGCAGGGTAGTCTTATTCATTATAGGTTTTCATTAATCTATGTAATTACCCATTATGATGCTATTTAATTAGACTTTCTGGTTACGATCTCACTAGTAGATATCTGGTTACTCACTTAACAGCATAGGCTTACAAGGCATCTGGCGCACTTTGGCTTAGATTCATCAGTGTGCCGATCGGCGCAACGACAGATTTACTGTCTGGCGCACCTTGGCTTAGTTTCACTAGTGTGTCGATCGGCTCAACTCCTGCGCCGATCGGCGAAACGACAGATTTACTGTCTGGCGCACCTTTGCGCTGGCCAGTCTCCCCCTCATGCAACCTAATTTTGACAGTAGCCTTGACTAGATCTTTTACTATTAACTTTGTTTAATTATCCCTAAGGTCCCAGTGAATTCGATAAACCTTGGAATACTCAATTCAAGGGAAAAAGTGCTACAATCATACATCGTCCTCTTACGGTATATAAGTGGATGCGTAGATACGACCAACAAGTGTTAACTTTTTCTGGCGCCGTTGCCGGGGACCATAGCAGGTTTTTAAACATTGTTTGATATATTAGTGTTTAGTCATTGTGCTTTACTTGTCTCTCTAGTACATATATTCTGTTAAGTGAAACTAACATGTATGGATGGTCCTAAGTCAAACAAACCCTCTAATTACGCCGATGATCCAGAAAGACTCTTTTATAAGAAGAGAATAGTGGAGAAGAGAAGCAAGTCACTTGGAGATTTAGAAGCAGTCCGCGCAACACCTCGAGTATTATTCACAGTAGAAGACCTAGTTCAAGAGCAAGAAGAAGAGGAGATGGCAGAGGTACCTATGGTTAATCACCTCAAGCCACAATTGACAAGTATTGTCAAGACAGATTTCCAAGAAGCTCAAGATCAACTTCCGTATCAATTAGAGAGATATGTTGGAATAGTGGTGCAACAACCGTTCACAGGTTCGGAAGATCCCAATTATCACTTACAACACTTCCTTGAGGTTTGCAGTACATTCAAGATAGCGGGATTGACAGGAGACCAAGCACGAGTGCGGCTATTCGCCTTCTCTCTAGTTGGACGCCCCAAGTAAAGGTACAATGGATTGGAAAACACAGTAAAAATGGTGTGAACACGTTAGCAGCTGAATTCTTGGCCAAATACTTCCCTCCTGGTAAGACTCAAGCTTTGAAAAATAAGATTCTTGGATTTACACAGAATGTTGATGAGAGCATTGGAGAAGCATGGGAAAGATACAATGAATATATGGATGCATGCCCTCATCATGGTGTGACGGTTGGAGAAGTTGTTGAGAAGTTCTACACAGGATTGAATCTTCTATCACGTCAACACTTGGACGCCTCAGCTGCAGGATCATTCATGTCAAAAACCCCCATCGAAGCTAAGAATTTGATCAAGTTGCTAGTTAAAAATCAATCGTGGGATGGTGAGAGAAGATCAAGGAATTTGCAACCTTCAAAAGGAGTAGCGAAGAGTGTGATTGAGAAGACTCAGGAAGAATTGATTATAGATCGCCTCGATGCTATTCAAAGGAGGTTGGACAATAATCTTTATATCCTGAAGGAAGAGACACTCAAGCTGGTGGAATCACGCTCCACATGTAGTGAGTGTGGAAAATTTGGTCATGTGCAGAAAGATTATCCTGAAGAGATGAAGATGCTAGAATATATGAAGAATAGTGGATGGAAGCCCCAATATTAGCAACAAAGGAGTTCTTTCTCTCCTAGTTCGTCCATGCAAAATTCTATCCCACTTCGTCTCCAATGTCATGAGTTCTTTCAAGCTCAAGACAAGATCAATAAGGACAATCAAGCTAAATTTAAGGAGATTGATCATGTCCTTGAGGGAATTAATGACAAGGTGACAGAAATTGGGAGCTCCAGTGAGCAGATTTTGAAGCATACCAAGATTATGTAGCAACAGATGGGACAGCTATCGCAAGCCATTCAAGGCAACAAAGGGGCTATTTCTGGCAATACGATGTCTACAGAGCAGTTGAAGGCAATAGCTACACGATCAGGAAAACAAACAGAAGATCCAGAGCACTCTGCGGGAGCAAGGAAGCCACGCGCCGATCAGCGCACACCCGGTGCCGATCGGTGCGACAATCCTGTCGGTGCCGATCGGCTCCCTGAAAGCGCCGATTGGCGCGAGGAGGATAATGACCTCTCTGGTCTGAAAATGGGCGTGAAGACAGAAGAGCATGGCCCTGTCGCGTTCCTGGATACTCAACTACTGACGAAGACAGAAAGAGCGCGGCAACACGACAAACAATTTGCAAGATTCGTCGATATTATGAAGAAGCTTTACATCAATGTCCCTTTTGTTGACGCTATCCAAGTTTCCACCTATGCCAAGCACATTAAGGACATGATGCAAAACAAGAAGTCTCTAGTTTCTAAGGAGGTTGCGAAGATCACTAAGGAGCTAACGGCGGCAATCAATGATCTTGCACTAGATCACCTAGCATCAAATGCATGATTGGAACAAGGATATTTGATAGGTGCTTGTGCGATCTTGGAGCAAGTGTAAGTGTTATACCCCGTCATATATTCACAAATCTCAATTTGTCTGAATTAGAGCCTATGGGTATGTGTTTGGAGTTAGCCGATCAATCGGTACGCTTTCCTGATGGAATTGCTGAGGATGTGCCTGTTCAAATTGGAGATCACATCGTCCCTGTTGATTTTATTGTGCTTGATATGGATAAGAGGACGAGAACCCCGTTGATCTTAGGCAGATCCTTCTTGAGGACAGCAAAGGCAAGTATTGATGTTGGAAGTGGTGAGATAAGCTTCGATATAAGTGAGACTCCCTACTCTTTCAAGTTTCGCCCAAAGGGAGAAGAGTGTCGTGCTATCGATGAAGTGAAGAGATACAAGACACCGTGGCATCGTGGCGTCGAAAGTAATTGGAGGGGATGTATGGATAGGTCGTCCAAACTATATGAACCATGGAGATAAGATAACCATGTAGTGTCGCGGCCTCACATCCCGCACCGCGACACTAAGGATTGATTGTTTGCGGGGAGGTCAAGCTCTTTGACCTCTAAATAACTAGAGCGGAGGCAACCAATGATCAGGGGATTTAGAAGTTGTTTAGTGCTTATGGGAGGGCAACCCATTTCATTTAGTTAATTAGTGCTGACCGGGAGGGCAACCCGGTGTTTTTAATTTGCTTGCTTGTGATAAAAACAATCTCCCGAATAAAAGAAATAGAAAAGTGTGTGCTTAATTCTTGTGTGCTCTTACGTTGTCTGTTTATTCGTGCAAAACTATGTATATACATACTATAGACTAACAATGCAGGAATATAAAAAAAAGACCAAAAACAGGAAGGAACAAAGCTTGCGCTGGTCGGCGCATTATTGCCCAAGTCAGGACGGAAGGGTGACGACGCCCAGAATGAAGGGGTGCTAAAAATCAACCAGCACAGTAATTTTCAGAGACGGAGCTATTTTCAAGATAATCAAAAATCTTTTTGAATTAATTTTTTGTGTGCAAAATGGTTGCTAAATGACACAGGAAAGGATGAAGAGCAACATCTAGCAAAGAAGCGAGGGGCCAGGAGCAAAAATGGACGTCGCGCCGATCGGCGCGGTCACCAGATGAGCCCCGCTACGTATGCCAATACTACAGGAACATTGAAAAAAGTGGAAATTAGGTGAAAGATATGAACACGAGGCATCAGGATCAGCGTCGGACCAAAAGACGAGGTGCAAGGGACCTGCACCGTTCGGCGCCCTACAGTGCCGATCGGCGCAGTTACCCATGTAGTTCCCAAATGAGCGACAAAGGCGGCAGGCATTGATTTTGAGAAACAGGTATGTTCATTATGCAGGTGTGCAGCACAGAGGAGACACGGAATTGACCAAAAGCTAAAAAAGAGACGGCGCGTCGATCGGCGCGGGCCCGCACCGATTGGCGCAGTCAACAAGACATCAGGATTCCGTGCTATTCCCCTGCCAACCAACATGATGTATCGGAAAGCAACATAAAGGATGGGAATCTAGTACCAGAGTGGTCAGAGCATTCAAAATTTAAATTGTGCCGATCGGCGCGCTCTCAAATTTTGAAATTTTACGGCGGTTCCTTCTCCTGGAAGTTTCCCACACTATAAAAGGGAGGCCAGGCGCCCCCAGTTCGGCACATCATCCCGGTAATCTCTCCACCTTCCCCACTACCCACGATCTCGCACACGTTCCGCACTTTTCACAGATGGATCGTCTCTGCTCCTCCCTCGGCAAGTTGGGCAAGAGGCTGCGTCGGGGAAGCAGTTCCGGCAGCAGCGGCGAGTCGAGCGATGACTCCTCGGCGAGGGGTGGCTCCGACGCTCGTGATGACATGTCAGTGGGAGGTGCGTCCACCGGCTCGGCGGCGGCGACATACGAGATCCGCGCCAGCCACTCCGTCTCCGGCGCGTCCCTTCCAACGGAGCGTGCTACGAGGAGCCAAACAGCGGCAAGCCCTGGGGTTCCCACATCACCACCACCGCCGGCATTCATGCCGCGCACGATGGAGGAGGGCTTCACCCTCCTGAGCGCGGAGGAACAGCGGCACTACCTCGCGGTGAGGGGAAGGTTCGTCCCCAACTTCGACTTGGACGAGACCTTCCTCACCTCGATTGGCCTGTGGGAGGACATAAGGAGGATGCTCAACAATCTCGGTTGGGTGAACTACCACTTTCTTCCCATGGACTACAACCTCGACGTCGCCACCGAGGTTGCCTCTACGATGAGGCTTGGCACCGTCGAACACGGCAGCGAGGCTATCTACTTCCGCGTTCGCAACATCAGCTACACGGTGACCATGGAGGCGGCGGCTCAAGCCTTCGGCTTCGACGTCAACGCCGATGTCGCCGGCATCTTGGGACGTGGGGAGTTGGACTCCTATTGGAGGCGGCTCTCGTTCGTAGAAGAGACGAAGCGCGGCAACATCCACAACCCGACCATTCAAGTCTTCCATCGGTGGTTGGCGGCGCGCATAGGCGACAAGGTCGACTCCATCAACGTCACCGATGCGGACTTGCGGTGGCTCCTCAACGCCATCGTGAGTCCGTCTCATTGCAACCCCATGTCGGTGATGGTGCGGGGTTGGCTCTACAAGAGGGGCAAGGCAAGCAAGAAGTTGGCCTTCAGGGCCTATCTTCAACGCCTAGCAGCCGTCGTCTGGGACGGCGACGGACCGGGAGGGCGCGATGACAAGTGGGAGTGCGCGATGGAGATCGGCAAGAATATGACTCATGGTAATATTGTCACGGGAAGTGTTCACGCCGGCTTCCATGTCGGCGGCACCAACGTCAAGCTTCCGTGTGCGGAGCTAGGAGTTTTCCTCCCTCGTAAGCTGGAGGGAGGAAATTGGCTTGAGGAAGGTCTCCTGGAGGGGGGCCGAGTTCTCAAGGACCGTCATGGGCGGGTTTGACAGCCGGACACATCTACAGCAGCCGACGGCGAGTGGGACTCCTGGGGGTCATGCCAGGAGCCTCAGCAGTACCAGTCAGGGTGGAGCAACGTAGCGGGTGGTTCACAGCCCTCTGCGTCGGTCGGCGCAGGCAACGCGTCGGTTGGCGCACCATACTTCAGCGCGAGCATCGACTACAGGTACCAAGGGCGTGTATCAGTGGTGCCTCCTGTGCCCGGTGCAGACTTTTTCTTGTCCATGTAGGGGTACCTCGACAACAACATGCACTACATCGAGCACATGGAGGAAGCCACGTCCCAATGGAGGGACAACCACGAGGCGATGGTGGAGGAGTTCGGGCGACTCAAGGCACAGTGCTATGGCTTCGATCAGCCACCGCCTCCACTTTCGGATGACTAGAGTGCCTAGGAGTTGGCACGTGTATCAGTTTCCCAGTTTGCGTTTTCTTTTATCTTTTACAATCTTTTTATTTATTTGCTTATATGTGTGTGAGTGGGTTGGGAAACCATGTATCGGGTGTGCTTACTTTCATGCAAGTGTGTTAGTAGTAGTTAGTAGTAGTTTTATTTTCATGCAAGTGTGTTAGTAGTAGTTTTATTTTCATGCAAGTGTGTTAGTAGTAGTTTTATTTTCATGCAAGTGTGTTAGTAGTAGTTTTATTTTCATGTAAGTGTGTTAGTAGTAGTTTTATTTTCATGCAAGTGTGTGTAAAAATCATCATCATGTATTCGAGTTTCAATCTTAATATAATGGTGGCGGTTATGCTCTTTTAGGAGAATTAAATTATTTATTCTTCCTTAAAAAGTGTTGATGAAGATCAAATAATGTTGAGCATTGAATAAAATTCGAACTTACACTTAATGATTATTCGGCAAATATGTCTTATGTGGAGCAATTTTGAGTACCCATGTGCTTTATTTGTGTTGTCCAGTTTATGATGATAACTTAGTAACAATCTTTTCATAAATAAATTTTCATGTTGTGAACTTTGGAATTTATTGTTTTCAAGATCCTTACCTACCAATGCCATATTTTGAGCAATACTCATGAACCTTTGATATGTAGATAAATATTAAATTGATGGTTAAGTTCGGTTAGGATTTAATTCTTTTTGGTATGAACTTTAGTAAGATAGCAATTCTTTGTGTATGTTTTTCTAGCCTTGAATTACTCATGCAAAAATTTAATTCCGCTGAGTACACTACCATAAACCCAAAATATCTTCTTGAGTATTATTCCTTGACCACATCCTATATTTCTGGCTATATTTAATTCTTGAATAAATGTTGAAGCCAGACAAATCAAATACCAACAAATATTGGTGAATTTGGGTTGAGAGCCGATCGGCGCACCCTGAGCCGATTGGCGCAGCAGAGAGCAAAAAAAAAGCTCTGCTATTTGCTAAGGGACTAGCAAAATTTTAAGTGTGGGGGATGGTATATGACATACTTATTCTCGAAATTCATTCTAATATAGCCATGAATCATTCCAACCATGTGCAATCTTCCAAGATCAAATTTTTGCTATGCACATGTCCACATATCCAAAGTGTGAGTCCTTTTTTAAATTTTTCTTTTTTAATGACCATCTTGATAAGTTTCTATAATTTCAACGAAGAATAATCTTATAGTTTCACAATATATTATTGCTTTATGTTTGTAATCCTTGAATTACCTCACCTAGCTACTCATATAAGCCTTACACTAATATTATTTGATCATTATGATATAGAATATAGGTTGAGTGATTTGAAAGATGAGTTGTTGCCTTGGATTATTTGGAAGATAGATTCTCTATGTTCATAACATTCTTTTAAGTGATTTATATGTGGAAAAGTTATAATTTATGAGTTGGACATGGTCTTTTGCTTTGGGGAGAACTTTAAGCTTTATGCCCATATTTGAACTATTTTGCTGAATACCAATATGAAATACACCATAATAGAACAATGCTCAACATTTGCTGATTTGAGATATCTTTTATGATAGAAGAGTATGTTTTTTAATTTTTCTTTCTTTTACTTTACTCGGGACGAGCAAAGGTTTAAGTGTGGGGGAACGGTTGACACTTCCCAGGTGCCCCTTTTATATGTGAATATTACCCCAATTAGAGCATACTTGATACTAATTTAGGGCATTTACCTGTGATATTATCTATATATTTATATATGTGTTGTTTTGGAGTTTTATTGCAAAAACAGGTAAAATTGATGATTAAAGTGATGATGGAAAGGATAGGAGTCCAGAACCGACGAAAAGCACTGAAGAAACCCAGTGCGCCGATCGGCGCAGTCCAGGAGCCGATCGGCGTAAGGGTGTTTTGGCCCACAAAAGTGACCGAGGCCCATTCCACATGTTTATGGAAGTTTATCTGTGCAAGACACTTGAAGATATTTGTCTAGAAGATTTATGGAACTTCAAGATCTTGACGTGCAGTATAAGACTTTATCTCGAAGGAAAAGGCCCACATGATAGCTGTGGAAGACAGAGGAACCGACTCGGAGAAGAAACCAGAGAAGACACGGCTTGCGCCGATCGGCGCAATCCTGCGCCGATCGGCGCAACCGCCTTATTTACTAGAAACCGAGTCCTTTACGAGTAAAATCCCTATAAATACTTGTAAACCCTGATCGCAGAGAGAAGAGGCGACAGAGGGACACCAGATCCATGAGTTAGAGCCACCGAGGCTTGCCCCGTTAGAATAGATCTCTAGTTGAGTTCCAAGAACCATTGGTATTAAGAGTTGATCCGTCAAGGTAGGCCATCTCGACAGGAATGAATCTTACTCCATGTATCTCAAGGATGATTGAATATGTTGATGATAGTTTTGGTGATTTGTATATCATGATTCTATAATCATGCATGTCCTTATTCCAATTGCTTAGTTCTAGGCTAAGTAAGTTGATATTATCTTGATCGTGGTGATTAGGATAGTATTCGAATATTGTATTGATTATGGCTGCTTGATGATGCTAGTAGTGTGGTTTAGCAGTGACAGCACTAAGCCTACGCAGCACTATTGGATAGTTGAGTAGGGTAAGATACTCGCGCAATTAAGAGTTTCCTCTCGGCAGCGATAAATCGGGAGCCGCTCGGAAAGCAGGGTGGTCTTATTTATTATAGGTTTTTATTGATCTATATAATTACCCATTATGATGCTATTTAATTAGACTTTCTGGTTACGATCTCACTAGTAGATATCTGGTTACTTACTTAACAACATACGCTTACAAGACATCTGGCGCACTTTGGCTTAGATTCACCAGTGTGCCGATCGGCTCAACTCCTGCGCCGATCGGCACAACGACAGATTTACTGTCTAGCGCACCTTGGCTTAGTTTTACCAATGTGCCGATCGGCTCAACTCCTGCGCCGATCGGCGCAACGACAGATTTACTATCTAGCGCACCTTTGCGCTGGCCAGTCTCCCCCTCATGTAACCTGATTTTGACAGTAGCCTTGACTAGATCTTTTACTGTTAACTTTGTTTAATTATCTCTAAGGTCCCAGTGGATTCGATAAACCTTGGAATACTCAATTCAAGGGAAAAAAGTGCTACAATCGTACACCGTCCTCTTGCGGTATATAAGTGGGTGCGTAGATACGACCAACAGTGGTGGTCATGTGGTTTGGACAGATTCAATGTCCTCCTACATGTTGTCGCACTTAGTCGGGTTTGGTTGGTAGTGGGCTAAGAACTTCTTCAGGCTTCAAGAAAGTTCATCTCAATGCTTGTGCTAGGGCTTTGAATGATCACTTCAGAATGAGGCTAACCGGAGATCAAATTGGTAACCATGTTAGGACATGGAAGCGTAAGTATGCAAAAATCTGCGGCCTTATGAGATTGAGTGGTGCTCTTTGGGAAGAAGATACTTGCACAATTAGGCTTGATCACGAGCACTACACAGGACATATCAAGGTATGGATTCAGTTTCCTTTTTTTATCTTGTTGTTGTTGAAATTTTCATTCCTTTGTCTCATTATTCTCATCATTGTTTTGGTTTTTGTTCATTGAAGGATCACAAAGCTGACGCTGAATATTTGAACAAGCCAATTGAGCATTATGATGAGATGTTCATAATATTTGGCAATAGTCTGGCAACAGGAAAGTTTGCTAAGGGTTCAAGTGAGCCTCTTGGCACACAAGTTACTGAGAATGAAGATGAATGTGATGAAGTATATGTTAGTGCAGCAGCTGCTACCCCTGTCCACGAGGACAACAGTGCAACTTCCTCGGCGCCCAAACCTAAGAAAGCGAAGACAAGTCACAATGAAGAGGAAGGTGGGCTGATTGCTACTTTCAAGGGTGTTGGTGAAATGCTTGCTGAGGCTATAATCAAGTCTGTTACTGCCGCATCAGATGTGCCACCTGATTTGTATAAAACCTTGTAGAGTCTTCCTGACTTTGATGTCTCCCATGTTGATGATTATTTTGATTATTTCGTGGAGCATCCTAGTAAAGCTAGAGCCTTCATGCAGCTGCCCTTTGACCGAAAGCTTAGTCGGTTTGCTAACTTCATTAGTGAGCAGGAGAAGTAGTGATCATGTGGTGACAGATGGTGATTTTTATTTTGCTAACTATTAGCTTTCTACCATTAAACAATACATTATGGGTTGATAGTGCTCTCGTCCTTTGAAACAATGTACTATGGGCTGATGGAGCTCTAAGATTGCTAATTTATGCTTCGTACTTGTTACTTATGACTATATACTCATCTATTCATATAATCTATTAGAATCTCTCATGATGTGATTGTAAATTATTTACTTGATTTATTTATGGTTTCTTATCATTCAATGTTGTATATGTTATTATGGAAATAAGGGTAATCTCATCATGGTGAGTATATCCAACTTATCCATATCCATCATCCAATCAAATAAAAAGCTAGATGGCCTTATTCATCATACCAAACAAAAAACTGGACGGCCATATTTACCCTACCAAATAGTAAACTTGGCGGACTCATCCTTAAAAAAATAGATAGTTATATTCCATCCAGCTTTGCGTTCCAACCAAACACACGCTTAGAGAGCAGAAGGATCATGTGAACCATATCGCGAGAAAACATTGGGCCAATTAAGCATTTGCTACACCGATTTCGCAACTCTGTTTAGAGATAGCCGCAGGCAAAAGGTGTCCGTTCTGCCGCCGCACAGATAGTTTTAAATTATTCTCCACAGAGGGAAGATCGTATGGTGCACGCAAGCGTATTATTTTTGGTTGATGAGAACAAGTGCAAACTGTTTATTGAAAATCATAAACTATTCTAAGGTCGCTTTCAGAGGTGAAAGACTCCCGTGATATGTGCAAAAATGCGTATGAAAATGGCTGATCTAGATTCTACAACTTTCTCTTGCTTGTGTCGCTGGCTGCCTGGTCCTCTGTTATAATGCCATGCTAGAAATTACTAGCTGTGTCCTGGCCAAACAAAAAAAGAGGATGACGAGGTTGAGGTATGGAGCGAACACCGCGGCAATTATTCGAGCCAGACAGGGAACGCAACGCCTACCAGCCACTCCCATCAGTGATGCCATGGCTGTTTCTTCCTATGGCGGCCAGCCAAGTGAGCTCATCAAGAACAAGCCTCTTCAATGATTGGGCAGCGCTAGATCCTCGCATCCCCGGACACCGGAGCAACTCCGCGATCATGACTTTCTTTCTGCTACAACTTTCTTCAAAGTAAAAGCAAAGGGATGATATCAGTATTCCAATTTTAAAACGAAGTACCAGGTATAAAGAACTTTTAATTTTGGGAGAAGGCCCAGAGACAGCTTTTTCAGACACGCTTTTGTAGGAAGCTAGATGTCTTGCGCATGTAAAGATCTTATTCAAGGATTTTTTTTTCTTTTTTGACGAAATCTTATTCAAGGATTAGTCAAGGCAAGAATGAATCAAGTTAGATCAAATACCATGGATTGGATGTGCATGCACATTACAGGCTTACAGCTAATGAAATAGGTGATGACTGATGACCTTGTATTAACATACTGTACTATACTTGTATGAGTTGTAATTACTCCTCGTACTATATTTGTATGAGTAGTAATTACTCATTTCGTTCTAAAATTATTGTTGTTATTGACTTTTTCATTATCTTTGACTATTCGTCTTATTCAAAAGATTCAAAAAATATCATGTATTCTCTTATGATTTGTTTCATTATTAGATAAAATTTAAATATAACTTATAATTTTTTATATTTAAACAAATATTTTGAATGATTTATGCTCATGATTCATAACGTTTTTTGTTTTATCCCACGTGCTCTATGAGCATATACTCATACAAGTATAGTAATCTAACAAAAACGTTATGAATCATGAAAAAAAAATCAATTAAACATGTGTCAATTGAGATTTTTGCAACTAAACTCATTAGGTGAATAGAAATCTGTAACAAAAACATTTGTGGGTGAGAATCTTAAACTTGAAATAACTTATGAAATAGTTTATACAATTATCCCATATTTGTATGAGTAGTAATTATATGCTCGTGGAGCACTGAATAAGATTTGATGTTCATATCTGATCCACTTTATCGAGGCTCAATCATTCTGGCCTTTTATTTTCATTTAAAGAAGTGAGGGGCAAATTAAGGTCTGGGGAACGTGTACAAATAGCTGCGGCTTACTCGCCCGAAAAAAAAATGATTTCAAAATACGATAGAAGTTGCATCGAGGTTCATATTTTTGGCCGATAGTAACACGGAATCTAACAGCATAACAAACTGGGATATCCGACAAACTGCGCCAAAGAAAAATCTCGAAAGGTAAGGAAAATATCAGCAACAGTGATGAGAGCAATTACACACATTATTATCCAAGTCATGGTTTTTCTTCAAAAAATAAAACTAAAGAGCAAGAATCTCGGTTGGTAGTTGAATACGGCGACTGAATCTCGATGAACAAAACATTCTATTCCAAGTGGATCAGAACCCTGCTCGGTGAAAGTAACACACCTCCACGTGTACCGCTATATAAAAATTCTCTCCTCTCGCCTTCCGTGACGGAAGCGACGAGAGAGAACATACGGGAGAGGGAAAGCTTTGAGCCAAGAAAGCGAGAGAGAGGGGGAAGCTCCCGGCCGCCGGCCGAGCTCTCGCCGTCCCCACCCCTCCCTCTCGCTTTCCGCACCTCTCTCCCCGTCCAATCGCTGTACATTAATCCTCGGCACTGCGATGCCGTTATCCGTCATCTGATCGAATCCGGCTAGAAAGGCCGGTTCTTTCTCGGCTGGGTTAGTTGCCGCCGCCGGCGATCTTGATGGCATTGGAGGCTGGGACTAACGGCGGCGGTGGGAGATGGGGCAGCGGATTCCGGAGTCTGATGCGACGGAAGCAGGTGGACTCCGACCGCGTCCGCATCGAAGGGCAACCCCAGCTCGCCAGGGAGCTTAAAATTCCGGAATTGGTGGTGATCGGTACGGCCTCGTTTGCTATGTGCTCTATTCTTTCTTTACCGTGGGTTCCTGCTCCTATGTTTCATGGAAATATTTGGGTTTTGGTGGTATAGAGTACTGTCATTGACGAATTATATGAGGTGCAATCTATGTTGGGGGATTGGTTAGGCCCAATGATAAATTTTGCTGCTAAAATCTGATGTTTTGGGGGTCAATGGAGCTGCTAGATTTTGAGATGTTGGTTTCGTCTTGTTTAATGCGTTTTACTGCGTGAAGTGTTTGTTGTTGAATTCACTTGACTTTAAATCGCCAATTTTTCACTTGTTATTTCTCTTGAAACATCAGGCTATGCTAATATTATGTAGGATTTTCTTTTTTCTTCAAGGGATAAGATGTGTTATATGACATATTGATGCTCTTTCATTTCTTTTTGAATAAAAATGTAATTCTATAATTGTGGACGCTTTGTGACATAAGTTCTGACGTGCACCGTGGACTTTTCTGTGTTACATTGCATAATAGCGATCATTTGTTGTTTCTTTCATTGGTTTGTCGATAGTTTAGTCAATGTGGTTATGACCAACTCATCAACGCGGATCACTTTATCCTGCAATTATTGCCTTGTAGCCTAGGAAGTTGACCTGGCATGGCTTTTTGATGTAAACTATATCAAGATGAATCATTACAGTTCTTTCTTGATGTAACGGCTTGAATTCTAGAGTGCGTATTAAGCTCAAAAATAGCTATGGTGGGCTGAATTGGACTCTAGAGTAATGAAATTTGCCTTTCCACTTCTCAGAGAGCTTGTGTGTATATGATTTCTTATGATATTATGAATTTCTATTTATGAACAACTGTATTGTCAATCAGGAGTTGGTTCCACAGTTGGAGCTGGAGTATATGTTCTTGTGGGAACAGTTGCTAGGGAGCACGCTGGTCCAGCATTGACAATTTCATTTCTGATAGCGGGAATAGCAGCTGCTCTTTCAGCTTTCTGTTATGCCGAGCTTGCTAGTCGTTGCCCCTCTGCTGGAAGTGCCTACCATTATTCCTACATTTGTGTTGGAGAAGGGTATGTTGCTAACACTGTTATGGAATATACATTCTTCAATGATGGATGAAATACCGTTCATTCTCCTGTGTGTAAATATGCAAATGAAGAATTGCAGCTTAAGTCAACTAAGCTCAGAATGAACTTACATGATCGTTTTTATTTATCTAGTGTTGCATGGTTGATTGGCTGGGCTTTAGTACTGGAATACACTATTGGTGGATCTGCTGTTGCACGTGGCATATCTCCCAACTTAGTAAGTGCAATTTTCATGGCATTTCATCAATTCTTTGAATCATATGTATTCCTGTATCTGTGTTTGATGTGATTTCATTTTATTCCAGGCTTTGTTTTTTGGAGGACCTGATAGTTTGCCATGGATTTTAGCACGCCATCAGCTTCCATGGTTTGATATCATTGTTGATCCCTGTGCGGCTGCTCTTGTTTTTGTTGTGACGGTTTTACTATGCGTGGGAATAAAAGAGGTAGTCACTTTGGTCAATTATTAAATCATTATTCCCCCTCTTCTAAAAATTTGGACGGTTGATGACCATTATGTTTGAATTTGTGGCAGAGTTCATTTGCACAAGGACTTGTAACAGTTCTGAATGCTTGTGTGATGGTATTTGTTATTGTAGCTGGTACTTATATTGGCTTCCAAATAGGATGGACCGGCTACAAGGTTACTGATGGGTAAGGCATAAAGCCTTTTCCTTTTGCTTCCCTTTTTTAGATTAATTGCTGCTGCACTTACGCGTCTCTGAAATTTTCAGATATTTCCCATTTGGAGTAAATGGAATGCTTGCTGGATCAGCAACTGTTTTCTTTGCATACATAGGCTTTGACACAGTTGCTAGTACAGCTGAAGAGGTACGAGAGGTCCCATTGGCCAAGTTTGTGTGCTTTCCTTATGAAGTTGTTTATTATTTTACACTCTTTTTACCTTTGCAGGTAAAGAATCCACAGAGAGATCTACCATTGGGAATAGCACTAGCATTGGCTATTTGTTGTTTATTGTACATGGCTGTTTCCATTGTTATTGTTGGGCTGGTACCCTATTTCGCTATGGACCCAGATACTCCTATTTCATCTGCCTTCGCACAACATGGAATGCAATGGGCCATGTAAGTATTGTGTTTTTGTTTAGGCCCCGTTGCGCATAGCAGTATTGTAGCACACTTCTCACTGGCTTATTATGTTATATAGGTATGTCGTGACAAGTGGTGCCGTTCTTGCACTTTGTTCAACCTTGATGGGCTCACTTCTTCCACAGGTATACACTAATAAAAAGCATACTGTGACTTGAGCAACTGATAACTCACCCAGTAACGCAATGGGATCTGACTTGACCCTATTCCTAGCATATGGAATTTTCAGTCTACTGGCAGTTAGTCCTATGATATGGAACAACTTGTTACCCTTGTCTTGTAGCTGGCCAAAAGATGAACACTTAACCCTTCAAATGAATTGGTCTTTGGTTTGCATTCTGAATAGAATTTATGACTCGTAATTATACTTCCCATTCGTTCAATATCAACTGAATCTCATCAACCAGTGTCATTATGGACTTGGATGTGCCATATCAATACTTCGTGACATGTTGTCACAACTCACAAATTCAAAAAAAATTGTTGTTTTATACGTGCAGCCTAGAATACTTATGGCCATGGCACGAGATGGACTGTTGCCACCCTTCTTCTCTGATGTCAACAAGCAGACACAAGTTCCTGTTAAGAGCACAATTGTGACTGGCATCGTTGCAGCTGCTCTGGCTTTTGGAATGGATGTCTCACAGTTGGCAGGAATGGTAAGGAACCTTGGCTGTTATGGTTTGTATATTGTACTCTTTTACACGGAATGTAAACTTCCTGCAAGATGCATATGCATTACAAATGCTGTGAAAATGTGCTCAGATAAATAAATGTTTCTTTGCTGCAGGTGAGTGTAGGCACACTCCTTGCATTCATCATAGTCGCTATCTCAATCTTGATACTTAGATATGTCCCTCCAGATGAGGTCCCTTTGCCACCCTCTATGCAAGAATCATACCGTTTGAACCAGGAATGTGATGAGGAAATGAACAGTAATCTTCTTGGAGATGAAAACTGGAACACATCTCATGTAAAGGATGTGATTGTGGTAGTAGAATCAATGAAGGACCCTCTCATTAAGAAAGGACCGTTTAAAGGTACATACAATTGCCTCCGTGTTTATATCGTCTGTCAGCATATATATTTTACTTCAGCTAGTTAAGTAGAACAGCTTTACAATGTAATTAATTTATCCAGGCAAGATGGAAGAGATAAAACGTCGAAAAATAGCTGCTTTGAGTATAGGATCTGTGTGTTTAGGGGTTCTAATCCTCACGTCCTCAGCCTCTGCCACATGGTTGCCTTTGTAAGTATTTATTGAACTTATTATCTGAAAGGAGAGTTGGATCCTTCTCATGGTAACTTTTTACGATTCCTTGAAATAGACAAAAGCTCATTGTCCTGACAAACATATTTCTGCCTATGTCAGCCTCCCAATATCTGTTGGATGCATCATCGGTGTTGTGCTCCTTGTGGCTGGCCTCAGTGTACTCTCATGGATCGATCAGGATGATGGCAGGCACTCTTTTGGCTACGCTGGAGGTACTGCTAATAAAACTGTACAACGCTCTAGAGTTTTTCCTCCTTTTTTCTTCTTTTTTCAAAGAGGATGGCATTGCTTGATTGCCCTAGTATCAATATGTTCAGACTTTCAGTGTTTTCATTTTTGCAGGATTCATGTGCCCTTTTGTGCCACTGCTACCAGTCATGTGTATCCTCATAAATACATATCTGCTGATAAACCTAGGGTGAGTGTCTGATCCAGCGACCCGTTCTAATGCATACTTGTGCTAACAGACTGGCTTCACTTCTCCTTTGACAATTCGTCTGAACCACCCATTTGCATTGTGTTCTTCAGTGGCGACACGTGGATGAGAGTCGGCATATGGCTGTTGATGGGTGTTTTGGTATACATCTTCTACGGGCGAACCCACAGCTCGCTAAAAGATGTAGTCTATGTCCCCGTGGCACAGGCTGATGAGATATACAGGACTTCATCGGGGTATGTCTCCTAGCTAGGCCATAGCATCCAAGGCCTTCTTCAGCTGTGGATAATTGGATAATCTTATCAGACAGGGAGGCTAGTAAGTATATGTTTGATTCTCGTATTGAGTCAACTGTCCACCAAAGCTCAAGATGTAAGCAGTTTGACATGTCTGCTCAGCTGGAGGAATGTATGTGCGTATGTGTGCGGTGTACATAAACCCAACCCAATTGGTTGGAGCATCTGATACTGTGTAATTCATGTGTGAGCCAACCCCAGCCCTTTTGTACTGAAATGGCTGAACACTGGAAAGAGTTGCTGAAATATTACAGAAACTACACTACTTACGTGATACTCCTTCTGTTTCAATTCTATTGTCCATTCAAACTTTTTACCCAAATAAAAGTATCGAGGTAACCTTTTGGGATTAACTTTCCCTCGTTTTACCTCTAAAAACAAGTATAACAATGCCTAAGGTTGAAGTGAAAAAGAAAGAAAAAAAGCAGCAAGCCCAAGAAAAGACTTGCACAAGAAACGAGCCGATACTGGGCTTTTTTTTTTATCGGATTTGACCTGTTTGGAGGAGCAAGCGAATCTTCTTGGCCCAGACACACCTTGCATCTCGCTTTTGGAACGGAGCTTGGCTCGGCAACGACCATGGAGGGATCTTGAAGCCTACCATCAATGAAGAAATCTCGACGCGGACCATCGTGGAGGGGTACTCAATTTATCTGCAGGTCGTCAAGTAGGACGTGATCAAATTCGCAGAGCAAGGCCAACCATCGGTATTCTCCTTCGCGCATGGTCCATGTTGGCGGGGACGAGGGGCCGTTGGCTTGGTGGCGGTTGTCGAGGAAGCGAGAGGAAGGGAGCCAGGAGAGGGAAGAGTGCAGAGCAGCAGGGGTGGACAGAGTCTAAATGCTTGGCAGCGAACCAAACTGACCGCTATGAAATCTCCGTTGTCCATTGATCCCGCCATGAAGAATCCTCCCTCCAACGAAGCGATGTCATCAGATGGTCTTCGTCAGTAGGGCTTCTGATATTTCATAATCTAATTGCACGTCTCGTCGTAACCATTCTGTATTTATGCTCAGCCGTGCCAGAGGAGAATGGTACTTCACTTTTTTAGCTTCTTATTACCGTGGGAGTCTCACTGCACTCATGAGCTAATCTCTCATCGTTGCTGAGCATTAGGCTCAGAAATATATGTATTTGCTAATACGATAGTCAGTCATATTTCATCAAAAGTTTTAAGTGAGTTTTTTTGGACCGTGCTATTTCTAAAATAAATTCTCCATTTTCAGCTTCTTGAAAAAGCAAAAGCTACGAAAAGCTCCCTAAACAAGGCTTAAATAAAGTCCTAAATATACAGAACTGATGGATTAATGCACAAATTTTCAGCTGACTGGTCAACTTTCAATTATCGCTTTGAGCTATTAGATCTAGATCAAACGGTTTATAATTATTATATAAATAATCCTAAAAAATATATAAAGTAACAAATTATCGACTAAAAGCTAAGGCTAGAAAATATATTAATAAAATATGCATTGCAGCGTGGATTGAGCCAGGCCAGGCAACTCAGGCAGTAGCAGAACACTCAAAAGACTCGAATCACTGGCCTTTTTTTTTTCCGGCTCTCAGACATGCCTTCTCCCAGGCCGCAGCAACAATTGTATCCTCCCAGACCAAACATGGCCATGCCTTGTGTTCACCGTTAGCAAGCTTGAACATTGTGAGTTTGAATTTCCTGAGTGCATGCCTGTTTCCCCGATGTAACAGTCCAGAGCGAAGTTATGTACAGCAGAGACAAATTGACAATTTGAATCAAAATGTGAAACTAATTCCTGAGTGCATGAGAACCTAAGGAATCAACACATCTACAAGGTTCACACGACGAGTTCAAACAGCTCTCTTCCGAGGCTTAAGACCAACAGTGTTAAAAAAAAAAAGGACTGTTCAATTAGACCTACGAGTACAGTGAACTAGTTTGTCTGTACTGACAATTCATCCTCAAGGTAGTTGTATTCAAATGTGAAATCGTTCTTGATTCTTTGACACCTGCAAGCAGTATTCACATGTTAGGACGACCGTAGTACAAATAAGCATAGTTAAAGAGAACCTGAATGGGAACAATCCTAAAATTTTTCCCAGAAACTGATTTCTGGCTCTAGTAAAGCCAACGTACCAGCCTGAGCCATCCTCTGTGACATGAAAATCGAAGTACACATAGGATCCCCGTTCGTACTCATCAGTCGTAACTTGTGGCTCCACATGCCTTTGGAACCAAGTATTGTACCGTCTGTGAAATCTCCATGACTGTTTTTTTAGTTCTCTAGCAGCCAAATACTGTTGGTATGTGTTCTGTATTTTTTTAAAAGGAAACAAACAGTATTAGGAACAACCAATAAAGTGTTCACTGGTCGAAGCAGGAAAGGGAATTGAAAAACTGGAAACTAAATATACCTGTTGATAGTAGAATGCAAAGAATAGCATATCCGTAGCCATTGTGTCACTACCGATCCTTTCCCAAAAGTTAGGATTTGATACAATTGGTGCCTGAACTTGGGGGTAACTAGTAGGGGTGACTGTAGGGTGCCGCTGAAAATAAAGGCAGGTACAGAATTAAACAATACACTAGCACATTAGTAGCATAATCCTTCCTCACAAAAAAAAACAAATAGTAGCAGAATCCTGTAAAACTCCATACCGGTATATAATTTTTAGCACGCTCTGAATCCTTGGGTTGTGGAAGCTTGTGAAAGGCAGCTTCAAGCATTTGCATATTATAAAGATGATCATGA
Source organism: Eleusine indica (assembly GCA_030378355.1). Lineage (NCBI taxonomy): Eukaryota > Viridiplantae > Streptophyta > Magnoliopsida > Poales > Poaceae > Eleusine > Eleusine indica. Next base: position 43,541,632 of record CM059498.1, on the reverse strand, counting down.
TTAGAGCTTGCCACAGTTCCAGTGAGGTTATCTCCGATTGCACCAAGATCGGATACACTTCTTCGACCAATAACGCCAACACCAGATGATGACATTCCATGTTGCATAGGCTGCCCAGAAGGTAGATCAGTGTCTCTAGATAGTTGGGTGCTTTCGGCTGTGGATGCTGCCGGATTCTGTGAAATCCAAACCAGATGAATGTGTTGAAATATCAAGACATATTGGACAAAATGGTGCTTCTGCAAAGATGATTCAATGAGCATGAGTTTTGACCATACCGAAAATGGAATCTTTGTGTCATCTTCATTGGTGTGTTTATTAGCTCCAGCTGTGGCAGCAGAATCCATGCCACCATCCTCAGCCGAATTTTGCTGTTCCTCACTTCTTATATGCCCAGAATCTGCAAACATAGACAAATACTCAGTGCACACAACTAGTGATCAAATACTTCCAAAATCCCAACAGCTCGTCCAGATAAAAATTGAAACTGTCAGGTGACCCCAACATTTCTGTAAAACTGAATGTAGCTGACATTAGAAAAAGGGGTAATACCTGGACCTTGAACTCCAAGACTAAGGCTCCCTTGGGATGGTAAAGAGGAATTCTGTGAATTAAACTGCATAACAAACTAAATCAGAAGCAAGAAAATTGTTTGTGCACTAGAAGAGAGAACAAGTAAAATAACATCTCAGGAATTTCATGGGACGTGTACATGTTGCACAAAGAAGAAAAGAGATAGTATGTGCTAATCCTATTAATAAGGCATAATTAAACAGGAAAACTTATTGAGCTTTGCCAACATGTGTAGAAAATATGAGTCAACACTAACATATCACATGTAACAGAAGAAAATAAATGGAAAAAGCTGACATTCACAGCAAACTTCAATATTCTTTTACGTTTACTTCGGCAACAAAAGCAGTAGGAATTGTATTTCGAATTTATAGGGTGCTATCTCACATTATCTCTACAGCATTTTCATGATCCTTTTAGTTATTTGTTGTCTCGATGAAAAAATAACCCCATTTAGCTGATATAATTTAATGAAACTTTTGCCCCAGATATGTCCAGTTCAGATGATAGAATACTGAGTACTGTTAAAGTAACAAGTAGAAAATATAAAGTTTAGTACTTGCAACTATGTTGTTTCTCTCCACTTGCTAAACATGCCACAACAATTTTTAATACACAACATAATGCAATAAAAATTAATTTTGTAGCAGCAAAAAGGATTAAACCTGCTGTAGAAGGGTATTTGGCTGCTGTGTTAGAAACTGCTTCTGATTTAACCCAGTTATGTTAAGAATGTTGCCTTGCTGCTGTACTTGCTGCAATCTTTGCAAGTACTTTTCCCTTTGATCGGCAGAAATCTCAGGTCTTCCACGAAATTGGCCCTGGAAATGAAAAAATCATGTCATATTTCTAAATTAAAATAGTAATTCTGATCCTAGTGAGGGATTACCACAAGTTCAAAACGAACAAAGTTCTCAGCAGATAAGCTTTGGTGCTTTGGATGCATTCAGACAGAAGCATTTAATTAAGAGAGAAGAATAACAATCCAAAAATGTGGACTCAATAAATTAAGTTTCCATATGATTTGAATGCATACACTACAAAACCGATACATTGGACATACAAAACCAATAAGTTTCATTGTAAACTTGTAGTTACCACAATATGCAAAACACAACTCTATCTGCTGTTTCACATGCTCAATGTACACACTAACAGGGAAATCAATAGGCAGCGCTTGAATGATATAGTATCTCAGGTAACTTACGTTAAGAAATACTAAGAAATGTTGTAATGTTAACATGTCTGGCACGCCAATAGTGTTTCAGAAAACGTTAGATCAAGAAGATTATTGATATCCGGATGTGTAATGCAAAGGCAAGTGGGCAATGAGGATAAAATTAACAATGGCAGATGTACATACAGTTTCACTTTGATTTTGAAAAGTAGCACCGGTTTGAGGCCTCCATTGAACCCCAGAAACAACTGGAGGTGAAAAGACCCTTCCTCCAAGAATCGTGTTTTCATTTGTATTAGCAGACTCAGAGCTAGTTGCATCATTACTCCTTGGAATTTGCTGTGGTTGAACTTTATTACCAAGAGGTGAAACCAGCTGCTGAGAAAGACCGCCACTGTCAATTCTCTGAAAAGTATTTGATCAATTTATTTTAGGAAAGTCATTTATTGCACTAACCGATCCATTTCCTGGGAGTGGACCTATACTTATTGGAGCTGCACCTAATGCCTGACTAGTTATTCCTCGAGCTATGCCCCTGCCAATTCCAAGTTCAGTCATAGCAGGAGATGGTCTTCGTGGAGGAAAGTTCATGCTGTCATCATCCTTCAAGGTGCTAGATAAACTTGCAGCAGTTAATGTAATAGCAGGTGTACTCTCAGGAGCACTCCGTGCAGTAGCAGAACCAGAGAGTACTGTCGCTGCTGTTGTAGGAACAGTAGGCCGTACAGGGGAACTAATAGTTTCTGTAGATACGGAAACGGCTGCAGTACCAGCAGTAACAGCAATGGGCACAACTGGCACCGAAGGTCCAAGATTTGGAACTTTGGAAGGTGGAGTCTGTGGCGCAGGTTCAGGATTGCTTTCTTGTGAAACGGTTTCCTCTGCTTGATCTTGTGATGTTCCTTGTGAAGTAGCTGTTGATACAGTAGGCTGGAAAGAATGCAGACATAATTGATAAGTCAGCGAACAAATAAGTAATAGCCAAATTCAGGTATTAAGAAACCTGAAACAAAATTTCCTATTAGAGTAACAAAATGAATGGAAATCCGACAGTAGCTTCATAGGAAATAGACACATCAAAGACTAGAATTGAAAGTTTACAAGCAGCAGCATGGATGTTAGCAAAACTGATATAGCAAAGGCTCAAACTGAAGTTTCACGATCCAGAAAAATACTATGTTCTGTTTCACCCTGTATCACAAACCTATAACATAATCTTAATAACTAATAACACATACCTGAGTGGATGAAGTTGTTGTGACTGAACTCTTAGAACTCAAAACTGCACTAGTCGAAACAGATGCAACACCCTGCCAATTACCAAACACAGTTAAAAAAAAGAGAAGTTTGCAATGCTAATTCAGTTTAACATAATGAATTAATGATAGACAAGAGGAGAAAACACTACTGAAGATAATCACATTACGAGCAGCCACATGGAATTGTTAGTCCTTTTTAATATAATCACTGGAATCACAATAAAAATAGGTACAACCAGCATTATAGCCTACCTTAACAAGACTTGAAGCAGCAATTGAAACCATATCTTCAAGTGCTTCAACCTTCTCCATAGGCAATGTACTATACAGGTCCTCAACATCACTGAATTCATCGAAGTCTTCCTGAATAAAGACAGAACAAACATAAAGCCAATGGTATGGCAGTAGTCTATCACAAGCACAACTGAACCTGGTTAAATATACCAAAGAGGATACGTGAAAGTTAAATAAGATGACAACTGAACCTGGTTACGTTCAACATAGTCTTCTAGGAAATCTTTAACATCATTGACTTGTTCAGGACTCAACTCATCGTTATCTAAAAGCCTCAAAATTGACTCCAATTTCTTTATATGAGCTTTATGCCGCGTAATAGATTTCTCCAAATGTACCTGATGATGCAAAAGCATTTCGTCTATAGTGGAGATCGTTGGAAGCAAGTTCTATAAAGAATGAAGAGTAAAGCATATCAGTTTACAATTGAAATGCAAGTGAGCATACCAAACGAGGTGGCCTTTGCTTTCCTTTTTTAATTGAAAGCCCTTCAAGCTCTGCTTCAAAGTTATCAATTTGGTTTTCCAAATCACTAACCTGTAAAAACATAGCAATGCCAAATAAGTCTATCAGAGACATTGCACATTAACCTCGCCTAGTAGTACAATATAAGAAACAAATAATATCCACGTGAGAAATCATCATTCATAACAAAACCACAAAATGAAAATATCAATAAACATAAAAAAAAAGGCCATATAACTATAATATTAACATGACATTATTTCCCAAATCACAACAATCGGATCAAAGAAACTACTTATACAGGTATATTTTGTATATCATCATAGTGTGATGATTGCTTCATGAAAGAAGTAAGAACAAAGGAAAACTGAAACAAGACTCAACATATCATTACTGCAACTCGGGTTTTTAAAAAAAAAAAGTTGAGCATGCAGAGAATCAAAAAGATATGGAACAGGACTGGGCTTCAACATACCACATTGTTCAGCCAGTCTCTAGTTTCAGCTTTGGCCTTCTCTTTAGGATCCTGCAACAAATAAGAAATAAATACTAGACATGGAACAGAAGCCACAAGATAATGAGGTGCGCAGAAGTTCAAGAAAACAGCACTAGACTGCCATGTGCAAAAATCAGCCATGAGCCAACTATGCACAACAGTCAGCAGGCAACTTAGGATGAGACCAAGAAATAAAGTCTACAGTGCAAACCCCAAAAATATCCATACAGCCCTGAGTGATTTACTATTCATCTAATTATCTCTTTATCAATTGTTCTAATTCCTGAAGTAAACTCAAGAGTTATCTGCTATCATTCTTATTCAAACCTAAGCAAAGACCTGAAAGTTTGAATATGTTAGAGAACACACGAGGTCCAGCCCCTATGAAACTGGAAAAGCCACTTTTACAGTGCTCCAATACAAAAAATATAAAGTAATTTATTGCTATTCTCTACAATCTTAGGAACAAAATGTTATTAAAAAACTAAATATGTAACACCAACATAGGAAAGTAGGATGGCACCAAAAAAATAACAGTTGAAGTGCTTACAGTTTTTGGTTGTTGACCTAACCCTTCTTTTGAGAAGGCCTTAGTTTTTGTTTCCTTCTCACAAACCTTAAACCGTTCCATCTCTCGTTCAATCTGCTTTCGGGCATCCATAAGAGCCTGCTCATAAGAGGCACTAACCTATGTCAACATATACTGCAGTGGATTAAAACCAGAGCAACAAGCCAACTGCAACTTAAGTGCAGACATATATATCATATGAAGAAAAAATCACTTTACCAACAAAGACTCTATGACATGCAAAATGAAACAATTGTTGTAAATTCCAAAATCAGGAACCGCCACATTCGGCAAAATGCTATCATTCTTATTCAAACCTAAGCTAAATATTATAGATTTTCCACAGCATAATTTCAGATAGTTGCGCTACTAGGTAAATAACTACAACATAAATAAATTAATAAAACAATGATCAACTATAATAGAGAAGCAAAATACAACTGCCCTATGACATAAGAGACATAACCAATCTACATCAACTCACCACAACACTGCTCATGTAGTGAGATCATTTCTAGAACTCTGCTGGCCATTTGTGAAGTTTGAGCAAAACATAGCAAAAAAAAAAAAGAGTGGTCTATGTGAAGGGAATTCCTATATCTTGAACTACAATTTCAACAACTTAATCAGCAATAGACATTAAAACGAACAGGGTAAGATGTGCCCCAGGAGCCTTGTATCATACTCTAACAGAATTAAAGGTGGACACCAACAAGGCTCCAGAAAGGCCAGGATCAGGACTCCATGAACATACCAGTAAACCACAATACGTACTGACTGAGAATATTTAATACACTATCTATATTATCTATTTGTTCACACGAGCAACTATATTTGTGGTGCTATGCCAACCACCTTCGCTCAAAATATAAAAGGGTTGGTATCAAAATATACCAAACTCTCACTGCGCTAGTTATCATAACCCACAGGAAGCAACCAAAACTTAGATGTTGGTTCTAAACCGCCAGGAATGGATTACTCTTAATCTTACCAAATATGACCAGCAAAAAACCACATCTATATTCTGCACTAATCCAAAATATCAGTATGTGCCATGAACAGAAAAATAAAGGGAATGCTCTTGCTTAGAGTAAATCTCAAGTCTCATGGTCCAAAATATCAGTTATCTTCAAATGCACATTGACTTGCCATCAATCATGATTAGAGAAAACTGTACCAGTAACGACAAATATGCAGGCTCAGGGCGTAAGGAACAGTCAAAACAGCGAAAGAACAGGGTGTCATATTAACAAGAACCTCTTCGTACCTAGCCCACTACATTATACATACAGAGCTGACTAAAATCTACAGAAGCAGTTATGCATGCACCAGCAATTGTCCATTCAAGCAAGGACCATACTGACCAATCACGATTCATAGGGAGCGATGCAGTAGAGCTTCTTCTACAAACCACTAGCCCACTCAGCTAATTAAGACGTCAGCATAATTCTCAGCAAGCAGCATTGCATCAAGCGCACTATCATAATCCTTCACGTACAGACAGAGAAGCAAGCTATGGGAGACTGCAGCCCGTAGTCTCACCTTCTTGTCCTTGATCTCGCTGGATTGGATCCACGTCTTGATCTGGTCTCTGTACCGTTGCAGCTTCTTGATCTCCTTCTTAAGGTCGGCCTCAAACTTCTCCTTCTGGTTCGCATTCTCGGTGTCGTAGACCTGGAGAAACTCCACATCCAGAAAACTAATCAAAAATTCGCGAGAAAAGTTCCGGCGGTGTAAGGCGGCCCGAGGGTGTGCTTGCCTTGTTCCAGATGCTGTCGAAGACGTCGACGCCCTCCTGAACCTTCTTGAGGACGCGGTCGATCTCGCCCTGCAGCTTCCGGCTGGCGCCCATGGCGACGGGGGCCCTCACGCTCGGCTAGGGTTTACGATTTGGGGGAGCGGAAAGGGGGAGGGGGGAAGTGGAGTCTCGGGGTGAGAGGGGGAGACGACGATGAATTATTTCGGGCGAGTTTTTTTTTTTTCCTTCGACGGGTTTCGATTTTCCTCGGTGGGTTTTTCGCGTTGATGACGTCGGCGGAAATGCTGGAAACGTGTTTTCAGTTTCAGGTGCATGTGGGCCGGTATCTTCTTACGGATTTCAAGCCTATTGGACTTATAGGCCGACTGGTCATGTAATGAAGCCCATTCAAATGGCTTGGAGACTCGGCCGAACGTGGGCGACCTGGAGACGCCAAGTTTAATAATTAGAGCAGGTCGGAGCCGTCATATCTAAATATATTAAAACATGTGCATTCTTTTATAAAAAATTATGTCACGTTATTAATAAAATAGTGGCAGTTGGATCTTGAGGCTGAGGAAATATAAATGTTAGATTTTCCCAAACGATGTTTACATCTAAGTTCTTCATGAAACATCGAATACAACAACATACAACACGGTCCTCCTACGCAATCCACCGTATCTTTCTTTTCTCCTTCCTCCTCAATCCTCGCCTAACTAGCGCCCCTTGCCGAGCTCCTCCACTCTGCGTCACAGCTGCCGCCCACTCCCAGCTCTGTGTTATGGCGCTAAGGTCTGTCCTCTTCTGTACTCTGAGCTCCCCGACCTGAGACCGCTTTTTCCTTTTGATGCCCGAGTTCACGAACGGATGGATGCGGCCATCGCCTCCACCGAATACGGACGCGCGCTGCACCCTCCTCGACTCGGCCCCGCCTCCTCCCTCGCAGCCTCAGCCTCGGCCCCATGGAGAGGTGGTCTTTAGGAATGGCGCTGCGGCCCTTGCTTCTAAGACTTGAGTCGCCGACAAGGCGTGCTGGGCAGCATGCACGGCGGCGTCAGGCAGCCAGATGCAACAATGCTCGTTTTGTGCTGCTTGACGAGCTGTCGTCAGAAAAAGAAATGCACCAGTAGCCGAGGTGAGGTCCCTGCTAGCCATCGCATCCAAGCAGCGTGCTACTCCCCGGCGAAGTGCTCTGTGTCGTCGATCTCACCCTCCTTGCCATCAGCAGGTACCCACCACATCACAAGCATCTATGTTCTATGGTTTTAAAATGCTATTAGTGCTCTAGAAATAAGGGATTATAGCATCAAAACAGTCTCTATGCGTTGCTTCAATTGGATAGATACTTAAATTATGTTACATCGCAAGATATACGAGTATTGTTATGTGTCTGGGGCAGAGCTACGTCATACCTGTGGTGTCACAGGACACCAACGACTTTTGACCACACCTATATTGTCCTTGCTATTCTATAGTGGATGACACCAGTAGAACCAGTTATGAACATTGTTTTGCTGAATTCATTAGTGATGATCATTGTTATGTGTTAATGGTGACACCATTCTTCTTAAATCCTGGCTCCGCCCCTAAATATGTGTAGCGATGTATGAAACTATTTCAACAAGAACTATGATTGTAGTCCTTTTGTTTTTCTGGTCTCTGCATACTACACAAAACTAATTTGTTTGTATTTGCCATACATTTAGGATAATAATTACAATACTTATCCAAACTCGAATGATAAGGAATTCTAACTGATTTTGATGGGATGTTAAAATCGTACCCTAGAGATTCGAATTTACTTACATTTTTGGAGTTTCTTCCTATGAAAAAGTCATAAGTTTGTTAACCTTTACATCTCAAATCCTAATGCATTTGTATTCTCTTCTTCAAAGTGTTATTATCTGGATAAATAAATATAGCTAAAACAATTTTTAGATAGAATCCCTACATTCATACAATTTTTAGATAGAATCCCTACATTCATACTTAAGGAAAGGCCAAGCTAACAGAAAACAAGACTTCCTATTTATTTAGAAAAGTACAGATTGGTGAGTTGACATGTTCTTTGTGCAGCTTCTGGGTACAGATACAATAGGAAAAACAAGGTTCCATGAAATTTCCAATTATCAGCGGGAGCTATTTTTATGCGGATAATATTTCCTTCTCCCTGACTTAATAAATACTTTCAAAAGTAGTTTTACTATGGTTAGAGCATATTCAATCATTATATAAAAAATTACTCTCTAAACACAAGATTTAGGAGGTTTCTAAATTTGTTGGGAGTAAAAAAAAAAGTCACATCCTCCAACAACTCCCAATAATTTATTTTCTAAAATTTAAAATCATATCACATATGGCACAATAATTTATTGGAAATAAAAAACCCCATACGAACCTGCCTTTAGAGAATTCTAATTGAGTTGCTAAATGTAAAGAGTTATAGACCTTCTTTTGGGAGTTGTTATGTTTAGGGATCTCATTCAAAGAACGGTTGGAGGTTTGTTTTTTTAATTACTTCCTAAATTTTGGTTTAGCAACCTCATTTAGATAATGATTGGAGATGCTCTTATGAAACAAACATGATGCTCATGTATCAACATAATTAACATAAGAATTAATTTGTGCCTGACTTTTCCTTCAAGAAAGGAAAAAAGATTTATGTCTAAATATAGAGAGCATGGTGGAATTTTAATTTTTTTTTCAACTGTGGTTGCATTTGAATTGTGTGAAAAGAAAAAGATTAGTGGGAGTACTCGGAAAAAATAACTCCTAGATATCAATCAAGTTATATTCATGAGCTTGTCCCATGCTCAAAGTCACACCTTCCATCTAGAAAAGATAAACTGGAAGACATCTTGTGCTGCTCAAACATTTGAATATTCTTTCCTTTTTCATCATGGATTTTTTTTTCTTAGGTATAATGTTTTTGTAACTACAGGAACATCACTGAAAGAACCTTGATGTCGCATAGAGGGGGGATGAATAGGAGAAACTATAAATTTCTGCGAAATTCGACTTAACAAAAAAATCAGTATGATCGGCAGTGCCGATGGCCACTGCCGATGGGGCAACCGACAGTGCCGATAAGATAAAGACAGATGCGAAAGGTTAAGTCTAAACAGTTCTAGTATAATGTAAAAGAAGGGATAGATGATAATAAGCAATATAAGTCAATTGAGCAAGCTTTCAATAACAAGATAAACTTACATAAGTAGATCGAGCAATTTAGAGCTAGCACAAGTTCAAACCTTAGAACAAGAATATAATACAATAAGTAGTAAAAGGATCACACGGAGACACAAGATTTGTTTACCGAAGTTCGGACTCCTCAATGAGTCCTACGTCTCCATTGAGGGGCTCGGTCACACTTGAGTCTGGTCTCTTTCAACCATTTTTCTCGAATTTTCTTCTCTTGATTTCTTTCCTTTCGGAGGTCAATTGAAACGTTCACAAACTTTCCACGGCTCACCACAAGCTTAGAAGCTCACCGGACAACACCTTGTCGTCTAGGGGATGAATCCTCAAGAGTAACAAATGTCATAACGATTACTTGCTTGCTCAAGTGCTCAACAATGGAGTTTTGCTCTTTCTCTCTCAATCTCTCACCCAATCTCGCCCACAAAGTATAGCACTAAGCAGTGGGGAGTGGAGAGGTGTTTTCTTGGCTCAAATGGATGATTCTTTGAAGTGTTTTCAGCACCCCAACCGTTGGGAATGAAGGGGATATAAATAGAGGAGGCTCAAAAACTAGCCGTTTGACCTCTATACGTCCCACATCGGCACTGCCGATGCCCAGATCGACACTATCGATAGAGAGGCAAAAAAACTAGCTGTTTGAGGCTCTGGACGTCCCACATCGGCACTACCGCCGATGAGGGAACCACAGATGGCAAGAAAAAGACGTTTTTCTGAGTTCCGGATCGGCACTGCCGATTGGAACAATACAGACAGACAACCGATAAAAAAATATCCATAACTTTTGACTCCGAAGGCCGATTTAGGTGATCTTAGACTCTATAAAAAGATAATTTAAAGGGCTATCCAACTCAGCTATTACCAAGCTCCAAAATCACACATAGGTTTGCTAAATACTCTCCCAAAGATTATTGGATCAATTTGAGCACCGAGACATAAGCAAAACTATCAAAGTTGCATCCCTCTTTATAGTACGATGTTCCTATACTCAATAGCAATTAGAAAATCTATGTCAATAGGAATACCTTCATACCATCTTTATTCTTCTTTATGAGGGTCGCCAACTCCATAAGCAATTGATCATTTTGGATATTTATTTGATTAGTCATCAATAAGCATATATATCTAATATTATACCTTTGGCTTGAGCAATGTCCATATGAGATAGACTTGATGTTCATCCACTTATAAAGTTTCACAACTTGTTATATTCAAGCCACTTGATCTTCTTTTGATATTGTATATTCATCTTTAGCTCTTTTGTCAATTGCACTCGTTGTGACATATCAACATCATTTTCTTGTTACGTTAAATGAGTGATGTGGATAATTCATAGCTTCACATGGTATTGCACGGTTCATCACGCTAAGCCTTAACTCACACTTCACCATTGCCTTTGGTTCTTCGGCGTCAAGCCTCTTGCTTGCCCTTCACCCTCGCACATGGTCCATCGCAGCCGAGTCTTGCCTAACCTTTACCGCCTTTCCATGCAATACTACTTTGTATCCAACATCAATAATGTATCCACTTTATCAATTTGATCTCTAAGATGATATTTTTAAATTCATGACTTTTATCTTCTTGTAAATGATTACTAGAAATCCATGTTCCAAATTTATAATAACATCCTTGCTTTGACCATCGTCTCTTATTTACTCATGGATTCCAACTAATACTTGCATTGATATTTCCATTTAATATCAAGTATTAATATAATCATTTTGACATCATCAACTATAGGGGTCTCTAATTCTCCTTCATGAAGTGCCTTGATCTTCTTTATGTATACATGTTGTTTGTATCAACAATCAACACTATCATCAATATCATCCCTTGTCATGAATCAATAATATGTTATATTTGACATTTGAACATGTGATGTGTCTTCATCTTTAAGCACGGGTGCTGATTATGTCCACCGATACCTTTATTAACATATTGATTACCATCATCCTTTGTCAAGCATCTTCACCATATGAGAATTTATAACATACGATCAATCAATCATCTTGTAATGGGTTCATAGCCTTTATAAATATATTATTCTTGACCTTTGCTTGATGCTGGAACATAACCTAACATTAAACTCACAAACTTATATAAAAGGTTAGTTCCAACATGCATTGTCATTTAGCATCAAAACTCATCATTGATTCAAGGCTAGAGACGTAGACCTTTCAATCACATAATCGCAGTCATAAACACCAACTGCAGTGCAAACTCTCATTGACTGCAAATTAATTATCTAGGCAAGACGCTTAGTCATCACGTTCACTGTTAGCAAAGGTGAAAAATTCAAGTGGCACATAATATAGCAACTCACAGAGCCAATTACGTTAAGGTGAAAAATCGAGTTTGCTAGAATATCAAAATAAGAGCTATATAGCTGAATATGAACTGCGTGTTTGTGAATGGCTTTATGAAGTTTGTGAAAATATATTGTTCAAGTGCAAGGGAGTTAAGAACTATTAATGATCCTTGATTCTAGAGCATATCCGCTCAAATTTAGTGTTGTGCTAGTCCCATGTGACCAAGAGCCCGAGACAATCAAACACCTACTACTTCACTGCCCAGTTGCGCGGGAAGTATGTTGGCACGCACTAAACCTCATCAAGCTGCCAGGCCATTTCAAGATAGACCAGCTTGGCATTTGCGACACCTGGAACCGACTGCGGGATGGCCTCCCAAAGGAGCAACGAAAAGGAATGGACACCATGTTCATACTCATATCCTGGGAATTATGAAAGGCAAGGAATGACAAGGTATTCAGAAACAAGAGAGGAACAAGGCAACAACTAGTGCAGCAGATCAAAGACGAAGCACAGTTATGGATCGCCACCGGGACACGACACTTGGGTAGTTTAGTTTTGCGAGAGTAGACCTTTTTTTCTCCTTTCTCAACGGTAGCCACTGGACACTTATGTAAAACTAAATGGCTACTGGTGGCCATCGAAATGGCGCGCGTTGTATTTGGTCATCAACCTCTTCTTTTTAATGAAAATGATACGCAGCTCTCTTGCATATTCTAGAAAAAAAAAGTTGTGTTGGTTCCAGATGAAAACCATTAGGAAGATCTAGGAAGTACAGCAGGAAATTCAGTCAATGAGGATCTATAATTTACTTGATCTTTTAGAAGCTCAACTCCCCTGATCAAGCTGCAGTTCACAAATCATGCGCTAGATGGAAGGCACCGCTAGCAGATTAGTTCATAGTATTCTTCTTTTTATACTAACACAAAGAAAGGAGGATGAGGCTTTGTATCTTTAGACTGTGACAGTATTTATTTTCATAAAAGCAGCTGAAGCAACATCAAAAGCATGACAGAAGTATTTTATAGCCAGATGTAACAATGTGAGGAATAACGCTGACTTTCGAAGCCATTTATGAAAACCTGGATGATGCTTATTGCCTTATTTCAACAGATAAAAAACTTCATGTTCTCATGGTTTATTCAATATTCCGTTGTTGTATTTCTGTATATTTTTGTCCTACAACAAAGTGGTCGTTAGTTTTGCTGTCCATGGTGCTTGTGTTTCCATGTACTCATGAGCAGGCACAAACTTTATACTAAGGCAGTATCCAGTGCTATGCCTGAAACCGGCATTTAACAGAAGCTCACATCCTATGCACTATGTTCGAAACAAAAACGCCTGTCACAACATCCAAATATGCATAAGACTAATTAGCCTTTTGAACACATTTTCAGTCAATAAAATTTCAGACTTTGATTTGCATACCTTTTTTGTTTTTTAGCCTAGTCTCAATAGGGTCTTTCATCGCACAGTTTCTTATAGTGACACATCAGCTTTGAGATTTTGTACTATGAAATAAAACTGTGTTTCTCAGTGCTTAGTTTCATATCATAGTTTTATATGCTTATTAAAACATTAAATTATTGCTAGGTGGCCTTTAATGGTTGGTTGTGGTTGGTTAGGATGAAAGAAAATACCCTTAATGCACTTTTATTTGGCTTTTATTTTGTTGGAAAGAGTGCTCATAGCTTTTCATGGGGATGAAAGGTATTTACTCTCTTTCATAATAAATTCCCTGCCATGTCACCACTTTTGCTGATATGGCAACTAATTAAATACAAATAAAAGTCTTATTGAGACTGGCCTTATCGTCATGTGTTACCCCCATTTAACATGGCAGCTGGCAGATCCAACCACAGCAGCAAAAAAAAGTGTATTTAGAAACCGACCTAGCGTGGTAATCCCACGCTCTCTTTCTAGTACGGTTTCAAGGTTAATAATTTAGCCAACTGCTAATTATACATAATAAATTTATGAATTTTTAGTTCATCTAGTAGCCTATACTCATATAATAGTTCGCTATAATAAAAACACAATAATCTCTAATAAGATCATTAATATCCACCATATTCTCATTCTATCGTCTCTGTTATAACCAGCTAAGAGTAGGTTGATAAGAAAGGATAATAAAATTACCGGCCGGTGGCTGCAAGCCGGCTATTTCATCACCCGTTAGTTTATTTGCATTAATGATCTAGACATTTAATTCTTCCACATGTATTGCAACCATTGGATGACAATGGTCATTGCACGCTAACCATGTTGCATGTAGGCCTAGGCATAAAAACCGAGATCCAAAGATCTAAACCGAAAAAACCGGAACTAGGACCGAAAGAACCAAAATTTTAAGTATTGGGTAGTAGATCGGGTAGGATATCCAACTATCCAAAGTTTTTCCTTTTAACTTCGGTTCTAATAGGCGGGTATCTAAACTACCCAAAGAACCGAAATTTGTTTGCATGTGTAGTCAAATAATACATACCTATATAAGTTAGAATTAGTAGACTTACCTGCCACTAGTGCATAGTGCCTTGTAGTGTCTTAGTGGGTAAGTACGTAGTGTCAAATTCTCACCATAGGTGAAACTAAGCGTTGAGTGCACGGCTGGCCACCATAGAGTAGTTTATAAATTTTTCTCTCCCATTTGACCTACTTTGTGAGAATACATGACTTATACGTTGTTAGGTGGAATATATTATTTAGTTTACTTGTTATCGTGAATGATGGTTTGTTAATTTTGCGAATTATGTTGTGTGCTGATAAAAGTTTGGGTAGTTTGGTCATAACTGAGAACCGAACCGAAATTTGGATAACCAAACTTTTCGGATACCCAGAAAATAGCTGTCAGTTCGGATATCAATTTTGATGAACCCAAGTTTTTAAAAACCGAAAAAAACCAAACTGAAACTTCGGGTAGAACTGAATGCCTAGACCTAGTTGCATATAAATTTTTTGTCCTCGGGACCTTGATCTTCAGCTGGCGATTGATGAAGCGTCGGCTTCATCTTCTCTCCTGTTTTCTCACTCTATCTAGGATTTTAATGACAAGGCATACCATTTAGTCAGCTGACAATACTTCATTATACTTGCTCTAATTAGTATTAGTCCGTTTTTCTGTCTCTTCTTTCCTTTAACTCATCACAAATTTCATGTGACAATTCATTTAACCTACTTACATCATCACATTATATTTGTTCTTAGTCAGTGGTTCTCTCTTTTTTTTTTTTTGCGAGAACCATATGTGTTGTTTTCAGTGCAGCTTGCAGGCAGATCGAAGCACGCATTGCCTGTTTTGTCATGTTAACTGAGTTTCACCAAGTCGCGAGCCGTTGAGAAAAGAGCTGTTGTGTCGCCTGTCGCGCCCGTGCGTTCACTGTTTACGCCTTACGACGGCCCTTGGATATAAACAGTGACAAACAAAGCATAATTAAGTACTAATAGACATACGGGCATGGGCTTTAACCTGCAAATATTGGCAGCCAAGATTATATTCTAGTGTTTGGAGTACTGGTCGAATCGTGTGCACAGAAGGAACAAAGCAACGAACGTGCGCTCCGGATCTAGCGTTGTGCGGGACCCGAATCGCAGAGATGGATCCGTCGACGTGGAGCAGCTGATTACGCGAGGCGAGCATGCACGAGATGTAGCGAGGGATGCAGCACGTGATCAGCAACAGCAATGCCATTGCCAACATCAGCAAACTTTGCCTGCTCCAGCTCTCCGGGGACACTGCTGATGTGACGTGCGTTCGCGAGGGTTACGTACGCTGACCATGATGCGATGCGCCGTTCGTTGACGCCACCAGCGCGGTGTACTACGTATCATGCTTGCAAATAGTACGATTATACGCGTAGATGCGCACGAACGCTGTGCTTTGGATGCGGCACTCTGCACCCCGTGCGTTTGGTTGCGTATGGTCCACAAGGTTCCGGCCCCGTTTGGGACGGCTGCGAGCAGACACGCTTCTCCCTAAAGCCAGTTTCTGGAAAAGTCACAGCCGACGCAATCGCATCCAGAGTAGACAAGCTAGGCGTTCGGCTCTTTTCGGTGTCCGGCGTCTAGGATCTGTCCTGCTTGAGACCTCGAGCTCGGTCTTGCGCTCGCGCATCCTGACGCGCCGCCCACTCGCACCAGCATTAGACGGTATCCACGCCTCCCATGGCGCGGACGACCCAACGGCGTGGCTCTTCGCGCGGCACGGGTTCGAGGAGCTGGACCGCCTCGTGTACCTCAAGGCGGCGCTGTCCAAGACGTTGCGTCTGTACTGGTCCGCGCCTGAGGACTCCAAGCATGTGGTCGCCGACGACGTGCTCCTGTATGGCCGTTGTCGTGAGCTCACGCGGCCCCTGCTGCACGCTCGAGCTCGCGCCGCCTGTCACCCGCCACTCGCGCGTGCGTCGCCTGCCGTCCACCCCCACCCATCGGCTACCGCGCCCGCCACGGCCCCTCGCCTCGTGCGCCCCTCGTTGCGGTGGCGCTCGACGTCCTTCGCGACGGCGAGAGATGATGGATCGAGATCACGCACCCGAACGTTGCGACCGGCAGTCGGTCCGTACGCAAAATGGCGTCATCTGCGGATGGTGGCCCATGCAGGCAGCCCACATCCCCTGCGGAGCAGCAGTGGTGGTCTGGTCTGGTAGGTGTGGCCGTGTGGGTGGGGTCTCGTTGGGCGCCGTTGCAATTGCAAAGCTGCTGCAGATACGTGCTAGCCGCCACCGACCAAACTGTGAACTTGCCGGCCCGGGAAAGTACCGAAGGCGTTGCGACGCGAGTTTAATACCTCTGCCGCGCAGCAATGCGACCGTTTGTTTGTTCGGCAACGCAGCAACGTGCCGCCGAGTGGAGCAGGGCTCGCGCTCCGTGCCATGCATGGCTCCCCCCATCCCTGGCGTCCACTAGAGCCTGCCGGCTGGTCACACGCTAGCTATACACAACAGAGCCGAGCCGCCGAGGTGGATCGATTTTGAACTACCCGTTGCCGTGTAGAGCTCTCAGCTTTACTGTACAAACTTCACATGATCTGTACTCCAAATCTCGTGTACAGCTCTCAGCTTTACTGTAGTACTCCTACGTACTACAGCTTTGTGCAATCTCGTACTCAACAACACGTATAGAGCTCCAGAGGTAGTACCTGCTGCTGTACTCTACTCGTTCAGGAACATACGCAAGCACGGACGGACACTGCTCTGCCGGCGGGGACCACGGCCCGACCTGTCAGAGAGCCCGAAACAGCGACACAACAACACGTCACCGAACCCCAAAACGATCTAAACGCGAGCGCGACAAGTACAGGAACAGGCGCCCGCCGAGGCCGCGCAACGCACGCCGCCCGGTGGCGCGGCGGGATCTCCGCCGCCGCTGCTCTTCCCGTGTCGCGATCAAAGCCGTTGCGGTTAACGTCACTCCTCGCGGTCGCAGTCCGAACCTTTTGCCCGTCCCGTCCAGGCCCCGATGCGACGCCACCGCCTCCTGCACCGGGCGCAGGCAAAAGGCCACCGCTACGGGCCAATCCTCCGTGCCCGCACCCGCCTCCCCGCCCACGTGGCGCGCACCACCGTCCGACGTGGCCCCCCGCACCTCGCCTCCTTTTAAACCCCGCCGTCGCCTCGGCTTTCTCCCGCAGTCCAACTCTCTCCCCCTTTCTCCCTCTCCCCGCTCCAACGGTCATATTCTCAAGCCTCGATCTCACATCCCACCGCACAGAAGCTTCCAATCCAATCCAATTCCAGCTTCGTCCTCCCCGGCAGCGGCAGCGGCAGCGACGATGGTGGCGGAGGGCGCGCGGCGCCGTGTGGTGGTGGAAGTATGCAACGCGCGGAACCTGATGCCCAAGGACGGGCAGGGCACGGCGTGCGCGTACGCGGTGGTGGACTTCGACGGGCAGCGTCGGCGCACGGCGACGCGGCCGCGGGACCTGAACCCGCAGTGGGGGGAGCGGCTCGAGTTCCTGGTGCACGACCCGGGCGCCATGGCGGCCGAGACGCTGGAGCTCAACCTGTACAACGACAAGAAGGCCATCGCCGCCGCGGGCAGCGGCCGCCGCAGCGGCACGTTCCTCGGCAAGGTGAAGGTCGCGGGCGCCTCGTTCGCCAAGGAGGGCGAGGAGGCGCTCGTGTACTACCCGCTCGAGAAGCGGAGCGTGTTCTCGCAGATCAGGGGCGAGATCGGGCTCAAGATCTGGTTCGTTGATGAGGCGCCGCCGCCGCCCGCCGCGCCGGCCGCGGAGGAGAAGGGCGCGGCTGCTGGGTCTGATGCGGCTGGTGGTGGTGGGGAGAAGAAGGAGGCGGCGGCCGAGGCCAAAGCAGAGGAGAAGAAACCAGACGATGCTGCTGGCGCACCGGCTGAGGAGAAGAAACCAACAGAGGAGAAGAAACCAGCAGAGGAGGCGGCCAAAACAGAGGAGAAGAAACCGGCGGAGGGGGATAATAAGGAGAAGAAGGATGACAAGGGCGGGAAGAAGAAGTCGCCGGAGAAGGGGAAGAAGGATGGCGACAAGCCCAAGGAGGAAGAGAAGAAGAAGGATGACGAGAAGAAGAAGGACGCGCCGCCGCCGCCGTCCCCGTCGAAGCAGGCCGCGCCGCCTCCGTCCCCGTCGAAGAAGGAGCTCGCCGTGGCCGGTGGCGTCGCGGGCGACCTGGAGATCCGGCCACAGAGCGCCGCGGACAAGAGCATCGCGGCGTCAGGCACCAGCGCGTCCTACGACCTGGTGGACCGCGTCCCCTACCTCTTCGTCCGGCTCCTCAAGGCCAAGCGCCACTCCGGCAGCGGCGGCCCGCTGTACGCGCAGCTGACCGTCGGCACCCACGCGGTGCGCACGCGCGCCGCGACGGCCGCCGGCGAGTGGGACCTGGTGTTCGCGTTCCACAAGGACAGCCTGACCGACACGTCGCTGGAGGTGAGCGTCCTCGAGGAGGCGAAGAAGCCGGAGAAGAAGGAAGGGGAGGAGGGCGAGCCCGTGCAGCCGCCGGACGCTCACCTGGGCTCCGTCTCCTTCGACCTCCACGAGGTTCCGAAGCGGTCGCCTCCCGACAGCGCGCTGGCGCCGCAGTGGTACACCCTGGAGGCCGAGGGGGCCGAGGGCGATGCTTGTGACGTGATGGTGGCGGTGTGGGTGGGCACCCAGGTGGACGAGGCGTTCCAGGAGGCGTGGCACTCGGACGCGGGCGGCTACCTGACGCACACCCGCGCCAAGGCCTACCTGTCGCCCAAACTGTGGTACCTCCGTCTGAGCGTGATCCAGGCGCAGGACCTGCGGCTCCCCGGCACCACCGCCGCCGCCAAGGAGCTGTACGTGAAGGCGCAGCTTGGCGCGCAGGTGTTCAAGACGGGGCGCGTGCCGCTGGGCAGCGCTGCTGCGGGCGCGTCCAACCCGAGCTGGAACGAGGACCTGCTCTTCGTCGCCGCCGAGCCGTTCGACCCGGTGCTCGTCGTGGCCGTTGAGGACGCCTTCTCTGGCCATCCCGTGGGCCAGGCGCGCGTACCCTTGTCGACCGTTCACCGGCGCGCGGACGACCGCGTGGAGCCGCCGTCGCGGTGGCTGAACCTGTGCGGCGGCGACGAGGCGCGGCCCTACGCGGGGCGGGTGCACGTGCGCGTGTGCCTGGAGGGCGGGTACCACGTGCTGGACGAGGCGGCCAACGTTGCCAGCGACGTGCGCGCGGCGTCCAAGCACCTGTCGAAGCCGCCCGTGGGGATGCTGGAGGTGGGCGTGCGCGGCGCGGCAAACCTGGTGCCCATGAAGATCGCCGCCGACGGAGCCAGCGGGTCCACGGACGCGTACGTGGTGCTCAAGTACGGTCCCAAGTGGGCCCGCACGCGTACCATCCTGGACCAGTTCAACCCGCGGTGGAACGAGCAGTACGCGTGGGACGTGTTCGACCCCTGCACCGTGCTCACCGTCGCCGTCTTCGACAACGTCCGCTACAAACAGCAGCAGTCTGCTGCTGCCGCTGGTGATATGAATATGAACAACAACAACAACAACAAGGACTCGCGGATCGGGAAGCTCCGCATCCGGCTGTCGACGCTGGACGTGAACCGCGTGTACGCGAGCAGCTTCGCGCTGACGGCGGTGCACCCGGTGGGCGTGCGCAAGATGGGGGAGCTGGAGCTGGCCATCCGCTTCACCTGCCCGTCCTGGCTCACGCTGATGCAGGCGTACGGCAGCCCGCTGCTGCCGCGGATGCACTACGTCCGGCCGCTGGGCCCCGCGCAGCAGGACGTGCTGCGCCACACGGCCATGCGCATCGTGTCGGCGCGCCTGGCGCGGTCGGAGCCGCCGCTGGGTCCCGAGGTGGTGCAGTACCTGCTGGACACGGACACGCACGCGTTCAGCATGCGCCGGAGCAAGGCCAATTGGTTCCGCGTCGTGGGGTGCCTCTCCCACGTCGCCGCCGCCGTGAAGTGGGCCCACCGCGTGCGCACGTGGGCGCACCCGCCCACCACCGTGCTCGTTCACGCGCTGCTCCTCGCCGTCGTGCTCTGCCCGGAGATGATCCTACCCACCGCCTGCCTCTACCTCTTCCTCGTCCTGCTCTGGCGGTACCGGGCCCGACCGCGCGGGCCCGCGGGCATGGACCCGCGACTCTCCCACGTCGACAGCGTGGGACCCGACGAGCTGGACGAGGAGTTCGACGGCGTGCCGTCGGCCCGGCCCGCCGACGTCGTCAGGGCGCGATACGACCGCCTGCGCGCCGTCGCCGCGCGCGGGCAGACGCTGCTCGGAGACGTCGCGGCGCAGGGGGAACGCATCGAGGCGCTGCTGTCGTGGAGGGACCCGCGCGCCACCATGCTGTTCGCGGCCGCGTGCCTCGCCACGGCGCTCGTGCTCTACGCCGTGCCGTTCCAGGTGCTGCTCCTCGCCATGGGATTCTACTACCTCCGCCACCCGAGGTTCCGCGGCGACATGCCCTCCGCAGGGTTCAACTTCTTCCGCCGCCTGCCGTCGCTCTCCGACCGCGTGCTCTAGAGGAGCTTTCATCATCAGTCGGGGGCTCCAGTCTTGATCGTTTCTTGTTCTCATGTTTTGATCATTTGTTAGTTGCACGCAGGAAGCCTCCTCTTCCGTTGACGAGGCTTGGTGGTGCCAACAGGAATAATAAAATGTTGTAGCATTCGATTCATTCGTTTATATAATCAATCAGTTCCTCTGTTACCATTCTATTCTTCGGAGACTGATGAACTTGGCCACTGTATTGCACAAATCGAGTAGAGTGCATTCGATGATTCACAGTTTATCTATTCCATAGCCGTTGTTTGCGCAAATCGAGGACAGAGTGTATTCATTTCCTGTCAGCAGAACACCAGGATTTTTTCCGCAGTGCCAACTGGACGAACCAAACATTCTCCCGCCTTTAATCCAGCATTTCTGCAATTGCACACGTGATATATGGTCCCAGCCTCCAAACGATTATCCAGAATATAGATTTTAGTCTGAATGATACTACTACTTGCACAAAGCATCTCACCATCTCATAAAAAAAAAAACTCGGGATGCAGGCAGAGATCTCCGTTACTGTGGCTGATTTTCGTGCCGTTATAAGAGAGAATCAACTTGCCCTAGAAACGCTACAGAGAATCGATTTATACTTCAGGGAACACTGAACAAGCCAAAGCATGCTAGAGAATCTCTGAATCTGTATCAGCGAGGTTTCTGATCCGATTCCTCCTATCCACCCGTTCTGAAACTGCCAGGCTCATGCCGTACCTAAACAAACACTATTAAAAGCACAAGTTCAGATTCGTTCAGCTCACAGAAACCTTCACAAAATTTAGGTCAGTTGCCATGCACTTGCTGCGTTGAGTGCCGCGATCGTGTGTGCCTGCGCAAAAGCTCCCAGACTTTTGTCAGTAGGCATGCATGCGACTCTTGTCGGCAACAAGAGGCCTTGACGGTACTGCCTGCTAAGTCAATCCGTCAATGTGGGTAATCATCACAAGAATTAGAAAAATTATTATATACTTCCTGCCTATCAATTGCCCAAATATACATCACTAGAGTACTGCGCAAATAAATCAATCAGTTGATCGTAACAAAACTAAACATTTACCACAATCATTATCACACACTTAGACACCACATAAGTATCCTAGCAATATTTTTGTGGTTGAAAAGACTGTGATCATAATTCATATGACCTTTACAGCCAAGGGAACAATTCTACTGTGTGCATTCCGTAGCATCGTCCTCTTTGAATATAAAGAATGAGTTCTCAGCAACTAGTGTTTCATCAACACTATCTATCCACCTCCTCACTATTAGAATTATATGGTCTTGGTCCATTAATATTCACAATAATTTCTGAAAAATCTCAAACACCCATTCATAAGTGGTGGGAGTGTAAAGTTTTAGTCTCATATTGCTAGTGAAGGTGGAGGGAGTCTAACTTATAAGGTTGGTTGCTCTAGTATCTCTTGTAAGTGTGTGAATGAGAAGAAGGAAGAACACACGCGCGCGCTCGCCTCGCCTCGCCAAGCGTGGGCGCGGACGCGCATCACCTGCGTGAATGGTCCGCTAAAATTCAGTCCCTTGCCTTGCGGGGGCGCAGCTTCCTTTTGCACTTTCTTTTTGCTGCGTGTTCCATATATTTTCATATATTTGTTTATGGAAACCGACGTATTAATATGGTAACCAACTCGGTTGCGGGACGTCCAACCCTAACGGTTCCTCCCTATAAATACCTATAGGTATCGCCGTAAATCATATCACGCAATCGCCTAGGGTTTTGCCTCTCGCTACTGTTGCGCCGCCAAGACTTCTCCATCCCGATCGTCGGCGTGCACCGGCGAACGGGAGAGCAGGTCTCCGGAACCGTCATCCTCTGCGATCCTGCACCGGGAGAGGACGAATAAGGTTTTTGGGAAGCGCTCTGCGCGACTGCTCGATCGCTTCCTTGTCTTCATCAAGCTCGTCGTCACGACTCGTCTTCCTCGTCGTCAAGTCGGTGTCACCCGCCGTCGCCAACAACGTGACAGTACTGCACGTCGTCTCCGCCTCCTCTACCCAGTCCAGAAGAAAATATACGTACTCTTATCTTAAACCATGTCTTTCATACTAGCTTTCGTGATCTATTTATCTATGATGAATGTTGCTACTAAGCCTGACATCTCGTTTGCTGTGAGCAAACTGAGCCGGTTTACTTCTTGCCCTGGAGATGATCATTGGCGTGCGCTTGAGCGGATAATGCACTATTTAGTTGGTACTATGGATTATGGAATTTATTATTCTGGATATCTAGCAGTACTAGAAGGCTATAGTGATTCCAATTGGATATCTGATGTTGATGAGTTGTATGTCACGAGTGGATATGCATTTACTCTTGGAGGCGCTGCTGTTTCATGGAGATCATGCAAATAGACCATTTTGACGAGGTCTACCATAGAAGCAGAGATTACTGCACTAGATACAGCTACAGTTGAGGCCGATTGGCTACGTGAGCTCTTGATGGACTTGCCTATTGTCGAGAAACCTGAGTCAGCAATCCTCATGAATTGTGACAATCAAACTGTGATAGTCAAAGTGAACAATTCTAAAGACAATATGAAGTCATCAAGACATATTAAGAGACGTTTGAAGTCTGTCAGAAAAATAAAAAACTCTAGAGTCATATCAGTAGAATATATTTCAACTAGTGAGAACCTGGCAGATTAATTCACCAAGGGGCTGTCACGTAATGTGATAGACAATGCATCGAAGGAGATGGGTATGAGACCCATATGTGCTATTCCATAGTAGTAACCCAACTTATATGATCGGAGATCCCGTGAAGTAGGACCTAGGAAGAACAAGCTATTGGTTAGTATGAGAGTAATCTTTTTTAACCCACTCGAGAAGCGATGCATTACTCTCGATATCTGTATGACAGGTTGGTTGTTGCCTTAATGTATTCAGTTGACTTTAAATAGCGAAGATGTCCTATAGAACATTCTTGAATGAATACACCTATATGAGCCCGATTATTGTAAGATCATAATCTGTGAGATTTGAGTGATCTCTATTAAGCTCATGAAAGATCAAGAGAGTATGACCTATATGCTCCACCCGCGGAGAAGTCTACTGGAGGTCTAGTATCAGTTATGACAGTAAGTGAAACTTGTTTGCCAAAAACTTGCAATTCAAGGCATAGTCTATTGTTCAAGTTATGAATGAGTGTAGCTTATTGTTCTACGTGGAAGTTCAACTTAACAGTCTCCACTAAAAACACTGGTATATTAAACAACAGTGGGGTGAGGCAAAGTCTAGCTGGGACTTTAAGAACTGGTGGGGGATTGTTGGAATTATATGGGCTTGGCCTATTAATATTCATAATAATTTTTGAAAAATCTCAAAGACCCATTCATTAGTGCTGGGAGTGCAAATGTTTAGTCTTATATTGCTAGTGGAGATGGAGAGAGTCCAACTTATAAGGTTGGTTGCTCTAGCATCTCTTGCAAGTGTGTGGATGAGAAGAAGGAAGAACACACGCGCGCACTCGCTCACCTCGCCTCGCCTCGCCGAGCCGGGCCGGGCCGGGGCAGGGCGGGGCGTGAGGGATGGGTGCGGTCGCGCATCACCTGCGTGAATGGTCCGCCAAAATTCGGTCCCTTGCCTTGCGGGGGCGCGGCTTCCTTTTGCACTTTCTTTTTGCTGCGTGTTCCATATATTTCTATATATTTGGTTATGGAAACCGACGTATTAATATGGTAACCGACTCGGTTGCGGGACGTCCAACCCTAGTGGTTTCTCCCTATAAATACGTACGGGTATCACCGCAAATCACATCACATAATCGTCTAGGGTTTTGCCTCTCGCTACTATTGCGCCGTCAAGACTTCTCCATCCCGATCGTCGACATGCACTGGCGAACGGGAGAGCAGGTCTCCGGAACCGTCTTCCTCTGCAATCCTGCACCGGGAGAGGACGAATAAGATTTTTTGGGAAGCGCTCTGCGTGACTGCTCGATCGCTTTCTTGTCTTCGTCAAGCTCGTCGCCACGGCTCGTCTTACTCGTCGTCGAGTCGGTCTCACCCGCCGTCGCCAACAACGTGACGGTGCTGAACGTCATCATCGCCTTCTCTACCCAGTCTAGAAGGAAACGTACGTACTTTTATCTCAAACCATGTCTTTCATACTAGCTTTCGTGATTTATTTATCTATGATGGATGTTGTTAATATGATAGATGTTATATTTTTGTCTGACCTTATAGACCTGTCTGGATCTTGCGTAGACTTGTCTAGTTTATCATGTAATCTGTTAATCATGCTTATAATTTATTTCTGGATTAATATAAAACTAAAAATGCTAATTTATCCAACACTCACCTGTCCTCTCTAAAACCACACGATTGATCCAGACCCATTGACAGAATAAAAGTGTAAGTGTATCAACCTGTCTCCTGATCGAATAGAAGCGTATTGACCATATGTAATCTCACATCAATCGGTATAAGGGTTGGAAATTGAGGTCAATGCTTCTTTCCTTGCAAGTAGCCTGCTTCACCAAGAATCCAGTAGGAAGTGTTAAGCCTTATTCGAATTATATAAATTTCATTCAAACGATGGAGGATTCTATTTGGAGCAAAGGATTTATGATACCAGATTCCTTTGAAATGACTTCCTACACATACAATTTCATAGGAAAATACACATGAGCTCAAACGTCATACTACATTTTAAGTTATAAAGATACAATACACTCTCTCTCCCTACTCTTTCTCAAGCTTCCTCTAAAATTTGTGTGCTGGGAGTATGTTGGAAGTGGGAACCATCCCAACACGCTAGCGCTCAGGTTCTTGTGTTTGAAATCCTATAGTATTGTACCCTATGGGCATTTTATTCCACTTAATTTTTACGCTCAAGAGAACTCCATCATGATTTATTAAAAAAACAAAAACTTTACACGTACTGGTAATTTGCTCGCTTGTGATCAGATCTGCCGTACAAAATCTCATTGTACGCATACGGGAAAGGCGAGCTGGTTCACGTGAGCAAGCCTTTTTTCCCATATGGCAGACAGGATTCAGCGCAGGACAGGATAAGAATACAGAAACCGTGGACTGTTCTTGTGCCATCATGGAGAACCTGCAAGTTTTCATCGTTTTGGGACCATATGGGGACGCGAGCAGAGCACGGTTGCACGCTTTGCACTAGGAGTGCTCTGGTTGTTTCATCTGACGCGAGTCAGGGAAGACTCAGGAGTGAGAGTGAGTGCGTGCACTGAAACTGATGGCAGCTGGATCCTGGAAAGCCATTGGGCCAACGGACATGAGCTCTCTCGGCGCTATGCTGCTCGTCCGTTTGTGCAGCTCAACGCCTGCTTTTTTGGCCCTGGGGGACGTGGCTTTGCCCCACTAATTTCAGTCCCCCGTGTCCGTGTGACCGTGTGTGTGTGTCACCGACTCACCGTCGTGTAGAATCTATTGGCAACATTGCAAACGGAGTCGGACTATTCGGTGTAGCTCTGCAATCATGTCATGAAGCTCTCCAGTGGTCCAAATATTGTTTCTTTGGTTCTCGCGAGGAAAAACGTCATGCTGCATTGCTGGACGCTAGCAAGCCGTTGATCGGCCACCCACCGGCCCGAGACGATCAATTAGCCGTATAGCTGGGCATTTGGGTTGCCCGACATGACCCTCCTTAAGCACGACCCGACACGGCATGACGGGCCATCCGCGTCATGCTGAACCAGCCTATGGGTTCAAAGATCGGTCCATAACACGACACGAAATTGATTTCGTCGTGTCGGGCCAGCCTGTTTGACTCGCGAGCATAGAAGCATGGTAGCATGACGGCCCGAAGAGGAGAGGGTAGGCGACACCTACGCGCATGGAGAGAGCAAGGCACCGACAGTATGTTAGGAAAGACTAGAAAGGTGTTGCCGCTAGGTTGTGAGGCCGAAAAAGGCCAAAATGACGCTGGGCTGGCATTCCATCTCATGTTTTCGGGCTACTATCGGCTCGGTCCTCTTTCGAGCCGTGCCTTGTGTTGTGTCATGTGTTGAGGGGCCACCTTGACACGAGCCCGGTTTCATCCGTGCCGTGTCGACCACGTGCTGGCCCCACTTGGCACATCCTAGATACCCATGTATAATTGACGATAAAGGTACAACAAACTCTTCTTACGTTTCCTTCTTGTGCTGATTAGCTTTGTGTGTTTGTTTTTGGAAACGAGCTTGACCTTTTTTTTTTGGAAGAGCGTGTATTCGGAGTGGAATTTTTTTTAGGGGAACAAAAACAATCATGAATTGTTGGTCCTACGATCATGTAGCAGTTGTTTTTTTATTTAAATTTTGTTTTAATACGGTTAGTCTTTTTTTTTAGATCAATTTAAGACGGTTAGTCACATTTCACATTTCAGCGAGAATTTATTTTAGCTACTAGGCCACGGGCTTCCTCAGTCCTCCATGGGCTATAGCTACTGTTTCATGAAAGGCCCATCAATCAATGACGGTGATGCTCGCTCCGGCCTCCGGATGGCTGACTGCAGGATCACTGCGTAGCTGGGAAGCGGAATTTCTGCAGTCGACGGCACATGCTGACAGACATGCAACCGTTGGATGTCGACGACGATGTTTAAGATGGCCCACGACATCTTAGGCAGGTCCACGTATGCCACTAGCATATTTCTGACAAATTATTAAACAGGACACCGTATATCTGAAAAATGGTTGTGGGGCACTCACGGATTCTCGTCGTCCTCCTCCCGCATCGTAGCGCAAACGTAATTATTGGGCTCCCCCTTCTTCCTCCTCCAGCTCCTCTGCCATGCGCCTAATCCCCTACCTACACACCCTCTCTCCATCCAAGTTGTTCCGCCAAAGTTGTTCCAGTTTGCCTCTTTGTAATTCCAATTTGATTCGTTGTTCTCGTCACCAGCTGAGATGAAAACTCTCGATCAAGATGCAAGCAATTTTTAATAGCACTGGGTTATCATTGCTACTTTTCTTCGTCAAAACATTTTTTTGTCCCTGATCTGAGGTCTTCTTTCTTCCTTCCTTCTCGAACTGTCCTTGAATATGTTATTTACAAACAGGTTCATCTGGATCTGAAATTGAGTCAACCGTGTGTCAAATATTTATTCGTTGTTATGGTCTGGTCCTTGGATACGAAATTGATGTTCTCTGCCCTAAATTTCTTCTTTGTATTTTTTTAGCAAAAGGGCTATTCGCCCCCCCCCCCCCCCACTTCATTAACAAGCAGGTAACAGGATACAAAGATCCACCCGAAACAGAAATTTCTTCTTTGCATGAAGGATTTATCTGTTACCTGCCCACTTTTTGTGCAAGTTGCCATCTTGCATCCGTGATAACGTCATTGGTATAGGGTAAAATGTTGGGCCAAAAGATGTTCCCAGCGAGTGGGTATGATGTGGTACAATTTGGATTATGGTTGTTTAATTGCCATCATGTTAATAGATTCATGCTTCATCTCATGTCTGATTTGTAATTCATCATTTTTATTGAACAAGATGGACTGATCATCAACAAAGCTGTGGTTGGCATGTGATGATGTTCTTTCACTGCTTATAGCATATTCAACAGCACACCACACATTATTTACCTGCATACAAACTTAATCAAAAGTTTTCACAGGTTTCACCGGCCACTTACTTTCAGAAACAAAATCTAGCACACATGCTAATTTTTGAAGATCTTAGCTTAGAGACAAAAACAATCAAAAAGTTTTTTTTAGTACATTTAAGTTAAAATGCTATTTATAGAATGGAGTAGGATGTATGAACTATGCAGCCGCAGATTCACACAAACAATATAATTGTATCTAAAGTTGGAATCAAATTTAAGTTAACATTATATATACTTAATTTAAGTCAACATTACCTATGCTTAACTTTTTTTTTTTCTAAAAACTGTGAAAAAATTGGTTAGGTCATGGCATATGCCTTGCAAACAATTTTAATTTATTCTTCACTAAACTATGAACTTTCTTATGGCAGAGTGCTACATGCAAACACTTTAGCACTTTTACACTACTGGCCACCCACGCGATTCAATTATTGCTCCACACATGGTTCCGCTCCACCCACTGCTGTGACCCCCACCCCACCCTCTAGTATGCTAATCTTTTTTCTTTTTTTTCTGCAAACTATTTTTGCATTCTATTAACTGCACATGGTGTTTAAAAATGTTAAACTGTTTTTGCCGAACTCATATGTTTAGAATCAATTTCATTGTTTCATCTGTCAAGCAACTCACATTGGTAAAATCGCCATGCTATTTGAGGAAAAAGGACAGTCTGATCATGATTACATGACTGGCAACCTCGTTATCCAATTTGTGCTTACTGCGACCTTTTAATTAAGCTCATTATCACTGCACCTCAATTTACCGCAAATAACAGTTTGTCAATCATTGATGCTTAACTTTATCTGCAAACTAAGTAGATTAGCTCAGATGAACTGTTTTGTATATCAAAAGTAATGAGTAATTTTTACTAGTTCCCACATCCTGTTTTGTGCAGTCATGACCTTGTACATCTGTGTAGTCACTGCTCTTTGTTGTCCACTTGTCCTGGATTGATTACTCTCTCTCTCTCTCTCTCTCTCTCTCTCTCTCTCTCTCTCTCTGCATCACTATGCTATTTGAAGAAAGAGCAGCTATTTCATACTTTCAACGGTAGTCTGTCTCACTTGCTACTTAAGTTTCACAAGCTTGGAGTTTGCTTTCACGTGCAGCCATTTTAGGAACACTGAATATGCTAGTGCTTTTTTTTTTTGCACGTGTTGGTGCTTGCCTCTTGCCTGTACCCACCATCGTCATCGCTCCTTAGTTTAGCGCTAAACCAACTAGCAAGTGCTTTTAACAATATCAATCTGATTTGTAGCATTTGCACTATAACTTTGGTTTCATATAAAGTCAGTTTTATTGGTTACATTTTCTTGCACAAGGTAGTAAGTGCTTCAGCAGTAGAACACTCAAATTGCCATTTATAGAATGGACGAGGCTGTCTAAAATATGTAGAGATAGTGTCCAAAGTGATGACAGATTTACAGCAATATGTTTACATGCCATACAGGTGAAGTTTCTTTAGATTTATAACAAATCAAGAAGTGTCACACTTAAACTGAACATGTGTGTTAGCCATGGCATATGTCTTACAAACCTGTTTAACTATGCATTTAACTAACCTCGAGCTCTTTTTGTGGTAGACTGCTGTAGTCAAACACTTCAGCCATCACCATAGGTTAACCATGGTTCTTTTTCCAACCTATGTGCATATAGGTCAGCATTCATTAAACTGACATATTATTTAGAGTCTATTAGAGATGATACCTTTTTGTTTATCAAATCTAAGATTTATAGTGTAATAACCAATTGTTTTATTGCTCAAAATAATATGACTGACAACTTTTATTTTTTTTCTTTGGTCGCCCAAGCAACTCACATGTTTGTAATATTTATACGATCGACATGTTATTTGAGGAAAGGGCATGCAGCTCATACTTCAGCAGCCTGCCATAAGGAGAAACACTCAACTTCGTGACATGAGTTTATTACTACTTCAAAGTTAATAATCAGTTAATCACAACATAGTGCTTTGGCTGCCATGTAAGTCAATTGTCAGGTTAACATTTTGAGCAATTCATGGGCATCCATAGATTCATACTTGATAACAGTTATCAATATTAAATTTAAACGTAAATATTTTTTTGACAAACCTTAACCTCAATGAATTATTCTGATTTTTAGTTAAATCTTAAAATTAGACGCCTTACCCAGTCCATGGCTTTTTACGGCGGGATGTTGTACTTGTTTATCGTGTTAAATTGTTACAGCGCTAAACATTTCAGGTAACTTAAGGGCAATGCCAGATGCATGTCGTTGCTTAGTGTTTACTTTTAACTACAGTTGTAATTTAGCTGCGAGAAAAAAAAAATATTAACCATGCACTTGCTCCAAGCCCCTTCGCTAGATTTGGCATGAGTTGAAGAAGAAGGGGGTGGCGAGTTCCAAATCGGCCTTTCATCTGCCGCCATTGTGCAAGATATGGAAGCCCATCGGCTCCATTGAATGGCGGAGCCGTGGATCCGGCTGCTCTGCCGGCCGGAGTCGGAGATCCGATGAGAGCAGCGTCACCGCCGACGATCCTCCGACCATGGTTCTCTGGTAGATGACGAGCTCTCGAGACACAACGTCAATGATTGCACAACGACGCTCACAGGTGTTGCAGACATCTCCTGTGGTGGGGCCCGCCCCGCTGTATTGACTACCGTATATCGATTTAAACCGGTTTTTTCCCCTCAGTTACCTGCCGGTACATGCATGTCCATCGGCACATGCCACCGACGGCAAATTTGAACTTTTCGCTGCGCAGCTCCCACAGGCCTGAGCCCCCACAAAAACAAATGTCACAAACCAACCCACGAACTCCATTTGACTCGCAGCCTACGGCAAGGCCGTTGGTACTGGCGGCGGCAGTGAAGGGGCGGGTACAACGGGTTCGGGTCACCTCGACGCCGGCGGTGAGCCTCTACCAGGTGAGATCGACGCGCCCCTTCCCATCCCTTCCGCTTCTCGCCCCTACCTGCGTCTGCGTGTAGTAGCCTATCAGAGTATCAGGTAGTTGTGCAGGCTCGTGTGTTGTATTCCCAAACCAAAATTAGGACTAAAATTCTCACGATGTGGTGAAATTTTGACCCGGCGAAGTTGTTGAGTGTCCTGTTTTAATGTGAGGCGAGCCAAGTAGTTTGCCTTGCCTGGAGACCATGGGGATCCTCTTGGTCCGAATTTTGGATTAAATTGAATCTGTGAAATGCGATAAGGTGGACTATTGGCCGATTGGTGTTGGGGTTCCAGCTATTATTTGACTTATGCATAATTGTGGAATTGATGGTGGAGCAATACAATGATATACTAGCTTCAGGTACTATGTGGTAATTTGGTGTTTGCAGTTTTATGGGAACATGGTACACCTCCATTTGCTGTCAAAATCAAAGCGCCCGTGTGCTGTACACAACAATAGTGGTATACACTATTGTTGTCTGCTCCACGAGTTAGTGTGCCTATCAGCATCGTCAGTCTAGAAAACAAACATGTAAAGCAATTGTTCACACTTGTTATGACAATTTCCACGCTAATCTGCAGTAACCATCTTGATTTTCCATTGTCATTGACACAACAGTCATTATTCAGCGCCGTCAGTCTCAAATATGAAACAAGTAAAGCAATTGTTCTCCATGTCGTGACAATGTCCAAATTATTGTGTGTATATGTATTATTACTGTGGTAGAAATGCAGAACTGCGTGTGCTGTACCATAAATTAGATGCAGTCGCTAGTACATGCTAATATGCTTGAAATTACAACATAAAAGGTGGTAACCTTGATTAAAGCTGATCCATAAACACCAGTAACATCCTGTTGACGTTTAGCTTAACCCACCTGTGGCAGTTATAAACTAAAGGAAAATGTTTCGAAAAAAACCAAAATAAAGGTAAAGTTAATTTTAGTTATTATGGGATCGTGTTCATTTTTGAAGAAGAACTATTTGGTGGTCATGTTTCTCATGTCGTTGTAGTTACACATGTTATTTAGTTGATGGAATGATAGTGTTTCAATTCTTTTCTGCAAACAGTAAACAGGGCAAAGGCAAACTGCTGAGATATTTTTTCCTTGAAGCTGCATTATTTAACTTTGTTTTATATTTTTATCAGATATGTAATAAGATTAATTCTAATATTAATACCTTCTGAATATTGATATGGCATCACTTTAGGCATGGGTGTATTTGTCTATAAAGCTAAGGGCTAATTCACCTAGGATTACTTGATATCAGCTATTCTATGTGTTTCCAGCATGCTTTAGAGTTGTCAAGAACCTAGATATTAAAATTAAGCAATCCTTCTCATATTCTAGATATTAGATGACATGCAGTGCAAATAGTACTGAAACAAGCAGATATTTGCAAGGCTATAGGAACTTATCTACATGTTATGCACACAATTTGGTCACTGTTAGTTTTAACACCATTCACTAATTAATCTCATCATTATTTTTGGCAATCACCTGAGTTTTCATGCTTGGTCACAATTGCTATCATCTTTCTTCTCATCCAGCTGCTTGCTTTCATCCTTGTGTCTTGTATTGATCTCATCCGCATCTTTCATTTTTGACTCCAGGAGATCGACAAGATCATGGAGCGCAACATCAGTGTCATCCTTCCTTATTAGGACCTCAGCAACTTCTGCAGGTGTCACCATCACCTCTTTGATAAGCTCCTCGATCTTTGGATATGTGGCATGGTGCTCGATGGAATGGTAGTTATTCGCAAGGATTCGAAAGGACTCTGGTGTGCAGTACCCCATGTGGATGTGCATGTCCATCCTACCAGGCCGCAACAATGCTGGGTCAAGCCGTTCCTTGTAATTGGTCGTGAAGATGATGATCCTTCCTTCCCCACTTGTTGACCACAGCCCATCAACAAAGTTGAGCAGCCCAGATAGTGTTACCTGTGAAGAACGTACAAACTGAGATCAGCATAGCTGCATAGGATTTTTGTAGTATGTATTCTGACTGCAAACATACTCACCTTGCGCTCTTTCATTTCTTCGGAAGAATTTGCCTCACTTGACTCCCGTTCTTTCATTTCGATGGAGCAGTCGATATCTTCGACCACGAGAATCGAACGGTCACTCATGCCAGTGAAAAGCATCCTGAGGTCTAAGTTGCTCTCGACTTCAGTCAACTCAAGATCGTATATGTCAAACCTGAGATGGTTGGCTATGGCCGCGACTAGGCTTGACTTGCCAGTCCCAGGTGAACCATAAAGCAGGTACCCTCTCTTCCAGGCCTTGCCTATCCTCTTATAATAGTCCTTTCTATTGATGAACCTGTTGAGGTCATCAATGATGGATTGTTTCAGCTTCTGATCCATGGCAAGTGTGTCGAATGTAGATGGGTGGTGGAGGTCAACTGGGACCCAGTTGGAGTACTGATTTGTGTGAAGCTGGAGAGATCTTTCCTGATCTTTTATGGCCTTGGCTGTGGACACAACAAATGGAAGGTATGATTTGAGGGCTTTCTCCTTGTGCTTCTTGTGGAAGCTCAGCTCAAATGAGCGGACCTCTTGCTGACTCCCATTATCGTCGTTGCTGGAGTCCCTCTTAACAGGGTTCACCTGGACGCTGAGGCACCATTTGAATTCAGTGCCATCGTACACATCAACCATCTCCTCGCCTTCTGCCATACTAACCAACATCTTCTCATTTTCATTCACGCTGCTGACATGCAGGCGCTGCTGCATGTTGGTATTGATGCGTGTGGCAAGGTAAGTCTTCACGGCGGTGTAGATATGGTTGTTGGTGAAGGCATCAATCTTCTGATCGATGACGATTGTGTGTTGCATTGACATGCACGACCTCAGGTTGCCAAGGCGAGAGAATAGCATAGTGCGTACCTCAGGTGGCACCAGCTCATTCAGCACGCCACGCATCAGCATCAGGGATGCTGCAACTGATGCTGCGGTTGTGATGGCACTCTAGTAGGACTCGGCTGCATTGTCGAAGGATGTCATGGTGAGTGAATTCTTGCACACCTTTAATGTGAGCTTCTTTGTTCTTTGTGCTTGATATGGAACAGATTTGTGATAAGATGCGGTGGCGGAGAACAAGGTCTGCTGAGAAGGGGAAAGGAGCGAGAGTTTGTGTTGAAAATGAGGTGGAGCTACGGGGAGTTGGGTTGCCATTTATACGTGCGTGCGCTGGGACTTCGAATTTGCGAATGACCATGTGATTGATGACTTGATCAAAAAGTAACAACCACTTACGGAAGTAATATGCTTTTCCATCTCCCTGGTTTTGGTCCAGGTGAGTAAGAATGAAATGGGTAGGTGGTTGTTGCTTGTTTGTTTTTTAGATGCGTGAGTTGAGACGAATGACTGTGTGATGTGCGGTAACCGTGGTCTTACTGCGAACATAACTTTTGGATATTTTAATATATTTCATTCACACCGACAAATTTTATCTGCCGAAAAAGTGAAAATTGGAACTTTTTATATTTCCTTGGCATCTAAGCTTCCCGTGAAGCTGTTGCGAAATGCACGTTTCCTCCTGAGAGAAAAAAAATTCTGCTAAAACACAGCCGGGGCACTTGCACGGCGTTGCTTAAATCCGCATGTGTAGTCGAAGGCAGCGAATCAAGTTTCAAATACCTTCGAGGAAGCTTGAAAACAAGCAATTAGTGCGATTCGAGAGAAACCCTTTCACTTCTCGTTTTTTCTGTGTGTAACTTCATGGTTTCTTCCAACTCCTAAAACAGAGCGGGACGACCCAGACGAGAAAAGCGAGAATACAGACAATTTGATAGCTAGTACCAGAAGACGACACGCTCTGGAGAACATGACTTCTCAGTGTGCACAGAAACAAAATGAAAAGATTATGCTAATTTTCAGTCAGCTGAAAGTTTGAAAAACTTTCAATCACTATTTTGATTGGTTTACAAAAACTATTTTTTTTATAGTTTATAAATCAATAAATTTTTTCCTCTTACTAATATATATAATTATGTAAAAGTAAATACTAGTATAAATCTAATACAACTTCAACTATTTTTTCAAAATGACAACTTTCAGTTGTCTGAAAAGAAGAAAATATAAAAATAAAATGCACAATAATTCTTACCGTGGGAAAAAAAATAAAGATCATGATAAATGAAAGGATAGTGTTATAATATTAATAAATGTACAATTTTGTTGGTTAACATAATCTCTACCCTAACCCTAACCGACTTAGTTTAGACTAGAGCCCATGATGCTGTTAGTCTTAAGCTCGACCGCGACGAAAGCGTGCAGCAGCCATGGCACTCGCCCGTGTTGCGGACGCGGCCATGAAGCTCAGTCTCGCAGTGTGCCTGGCCATGGTGTTCGCTCGGCCTGCAGGTGTGTCCCTGGAGCTCAGGCCCGTAGCGCGTATGACATTGGTGCTCGTCCAGCCTAGCATGCCATGGAGCAGCAGTGACCATGGAGCTAAGTCCATGGGCGGGCGCAATGACGCGTAGCTCTTACCGGTGGTGCAGCGGCCATGTGAGTTCGCCCC
The DNA here is from genome assembly GCA_030378355.1 of Eleusine indica. Lineage (NCBI taxonomy): Eukaryota > Viridiplantae > Streptophyta > Magnoliopsida > Poales > Poaceae > Eleusine > Eleusine indica. The sequence goes on along the minus strand of CM059498.1, from coordinate 43,505,525 downwards.
TACTCCCTTGCAGCCATGGAGCTCGAATCGTCTCAAACAGACGGCGACGGCAATGAAGCTCGGCTCCCCAATGTCGGGACCTGATTTTTTCTCGGACAGACGACCGACGTCCATCGGTACCCGACGACGGCCATCTGGCTTACTCGCCTCCGGCCGAGAGCGAGCTCAGCGGTCAAAACTTGGGAGGTGAGGGAGGGGATCTCGCGTTGCGGCTTGCGGGCCACCAACACCTTGTGCAGGCTACAAAGCACTTTTTGCATTAGCAGAACCAGGCTTATAAGATGTATACAGGAAACCAAACAAGTGAGAAAGTGATTTTGCTGCATTGCATAAGCATGGTTAGACCTTTGTCAGGAAACCAAACACGTCCTTAGTCTCTGGCAACAGCAGAGCGTTGAAAGAACAAAATTCTAAGTGCTATTCTGTAGAGCTAAGCAGCACCCAAAATTTTTGTCCATTTGATTCAGATCAGATGGTACAAATTAAAATAGTACCAACAACTTCAATTTATCGTATAAAATCAGAATCTTAATGGCAGATTTGTAAGATATAAATAAATATATCAAACTGAATTGACCTCGATCCAGATTTTGACTTATTCAAAGATGAACATATATCACAATTTTGACTTCTAAATGAGATCAAATTATTTAATGACAACCATACATAAACTTCTGATAATGAAATCTCAATGCAAAGAGAAAAAGGTAGCACTATCTTCACTATATTAGCATAATTACAACTACTGGTGGTGTAGTTTTGATTCATATTTGAATGATTTCTATTATTAGATGGAAGAATAACAATGGATGGTCAATGAACCTAACACGATTCTATAAAACTCAGATTCAAATTACTGGTGCACTGGACAAATGCTGCCTTACAGTACTTCAAATAACAAAACATTGTTGTATCAAGAAGCAACTACAGGCCATCCGTCTAGGAGAGTGAAGGACATTAGTTCCCATGACTTAAAGAGAAGATTATGAGGTCCGGGGACAATACAAAGGTGGTCGGCAACAATCTTGCTGCAGCATGCCGCCATCATTGGTTGCCAGAGCTACAGATCCAAAGAGATCACTTAACAACATGCAAATACTGCAGAATTAGAGTAAAGCAGATTTTATGTCATCTAATCACTGAAATATATGCAATTAAAGGTAAGTAACCCCAAATGGTAAAACATTGACAAATGCTAATAAACTGATCACATTCCCAAATGGACAGATGGTTTCTATTTCCCACAAAATGACAGGTTTTTAGGTTCAATTTCAATCCTCAAAGGACAGAACTGATCATATTCCCAAATCTACAGATTATTTCTATAGATTTGACACATGCAACATTGGCGAGTTTAAAGAGCATTTATTTGTCAGTAAAACAGAAGTTGCACAAACATTCACTACAAATCCAGGAACCATTCAATGTAATTATAGTAATTCATAACCGTAACATATTCTGAAAAAATTTTAAACTGAAAATTTCAAATGTCTGCCTAATAAAACTGGCCACTGCAAGATTATGACCCACTTAGCACAACAATAGTGGGGACAAAGAGAACAGGCTATTATCAAGTGGTTCCTTTGTAGTGAGACATGACCTTACCATCCAATGCTATTTGGCACATAACACCTGTCAGACTTAGGCCGAGATGTGAAACCATAATTCTCAATGACCTTTTTATTCTCTTGAATCAAGGCAGCTATAACAAATAAACATGTATAGTTGTATACTGAAATGGAATCTACTAAACACATCTTTTGGCTCATATCAGATTTCTACCTCCTAGCATACTCATAGAAACATAATAAATAATATCTGTAATTACAAGAGTTCAACAACCAGAAAGTAGAAGCGTAACTATAGAAGAATGAGGATATAAAGTTATGTACCCTTGTAAGTTGTACAGACTTGGCAAGCTTCCTTTTCAACTTCTTTTACCTTCTTATACTGAAATGAAACATATGTGAGACACGCCGTATTCTAGGAAAAAAAGAATAAATTTTACAAAACTATAACTATTTGTGACGTTGTTTCAGACAACAAGGGTACATCAACAACAACACAAATAGACAACCAGAAATGCCAAGGCCAACCAACCAGACCAAACTGGCCTGCAAACAAACCAAATCCAATGATGTGAGTTAGCTGTCATACGGTTACAAAATTGAGTGTTGGAGAGTGCTGGAACACTCAAACACCCTTTAGCTTTTTGGAGACGATGGATACACTTCATGGTAATGCAAGGAAGTAAGGAACATGCATAACTATCATAAAGGAGACATTTGGGTCGATGTTCAACATTTTCCTTCAAGCCACGATATAAAAACACTATACACTGTGATCTTTCTAATATTGCAGAGACAGTTATCATAAGAATGACTTCAAGATACTTCATATATAAAAAGGGAGGCAGCAAGATATAGCTCATCTCTAATTTTTAGAAAGAATACCAAGTCCATACATGTCTCAGACAACAATATCACAACAAAGGTAAAACTATATGACTGCATAAAACATTGATTATATTTCAGTATACCAGGACAAAATCTTGGATGAACATACAAGTTCCCCGACCTCCAGAAAACACAACTATACTTTCTTGGCGAGAGTCCGCTGTTTAGTGCCATGCTCCACAACTTTTTCTTCAACATGCAGTCCTTTCCTTCGCCTCACAGAATTCATAAGTTTTTTAGCCAAGTTTGGCCCAATGCTTGAACCATCACCAAATTCTTCAAGCTCGTCCTGCGTCTTTGGGACAAAGAAGGGGTCCTGAGGAATAGCTTCCCAGTGGCTTAGAACAAGAAGAGCACTAACTGCACCTGCAGTTATGCTCCTAAGGTGGTTAGAAAATCCGACACTCTCAGCGACGGGCAAGTAAGCATGCACTGTAAACAATGAAGTCCCCTCTTGCATCTCTTCCTTCAGAATCCTTGCTCGCCTCTTGTTAAGAACTGCATATGTTGAGCCTAATTGTTCTGTTGGCGTAGTCAACTCACAAAAGTAGAAGGCCTCAACAAGCCTTGGCTTGTTCTGAAGAACAGCTGCTCGACATGCTTCTTTAACTGCAGTAATTACTTGACCACTGAAGAGGTTGTATTGATCAGAGTGATTAGCATTATCAGAGCTGTCAGCAAATATGTAAGGCTCAACAACAAATGCCAGACCCCACATAGGTTCATCACATAACGGTCCAGCATTAGTGGCAATCTGAAATCCTGAGACAACGCTGTTACTTAATGCCATAGATTCTAGATGTAATGATTCAGGAGCATCTGCTGCTGATTCACCGTTGTCAAGATTACTGTTAGCTTCAGCGTCAGATTCACTCACAAAGCCCAATCTCTCAGAGACATGAGATCTGCCACGCACAAGAATACCTTGCCTTCCATCTTGGGTGGTCATCACACCATTACTTGATTTCGCATCAGGCACGAGGAGGAGATTCGGACCAACCTGCCAAGGACCTAGGGACCAGATCCTTTCAAGGTATCCATGACATATCTTTCTATACCTCTCAAGTTTTTCTTTATCCACTTGATTAGAAATTGCTTCTAATTCACTCTCTATGGCATCAATTATCCGTTGCCTAAGTGTTCCAGCAGAATCACCATCATCCTGAGAAAGCCGTGGATCCAAGACACCATCCCTTTTTGCTGTTTTCCCCTCAATTATTTGACCAAACAATTGTTCACTTTCCTCAAGGACCTTGGTCAGAGCATTGGGAAGCCTCAAAACTTGAACTCTCACAGTGCATCTCCCATTTGGAGTAGTCCTCTCAACAAAATCCTGTGGAGCCTTCAAGCTCTCCATTATACCAACACCTTCTCCTTCGATTGTCTCTTTGAAGGAAACAAGGGGAGCTGACACCATCAATTTGACCTTTGCAAATCTCTCCTCTAAATCCTTTATGCACCGCTCCAAATGTATCTCACCAGCGGCAGCAAGGACATGCTCACCCCTCTGCGAGACATTGTACTCAACAAATGGATCTGCCCGGTTGAGAAGCTTCAGCCCTTTAACAAGAGCTACCAAATCAGAAGGATTTGAGGGCTCAATTGCAACCTTAAGCATTGGAGATGCCTGGAACATCATACTAGAGAAGGGCCAGCAATTCTTTGTGGATGACAATGTGGCACTCTTCAGTATATGCTGCCCAAGGCCCTGGATAGCAACCACATTGCCAGCACCCACCCTAGCAATAGGCTTCAGGCCCTGTCCCTGCATCTCATACAAATATTGCAGCTCCACCTCCTGCATATGCTTCTGTATCGCATCCCCTTTCACTGGATCATACAATGGTGACAGCACAAAAACCTTCTGCCCTGCATGAAGGATTCCACTAAAGACCCTCGCAAATGCCATAAAACACTCCTCAGACTCGCTGGCGCCATGGTGGTTCAACAGTTCCCCATTGACCCCCTTCAACGGCAGGGTCTTATATGGCACCGCAAACATCTTGGACACATAAACCACCACTGGTGCATCAGAACTCACATCACAGGCCTCCACACACTTCCTCACTTTCTCTGCTTCTGCAATAATTTCAGGGCAATCAGCAGCATCCTCAGGAGGAACCTCCCTCTTTGGCATAAGCCTCACAACCCTGACAGCTTGAGCAGCAACAGGGTCGGGCGTGCAATCCACCACCATATCCATCACTGCATCTGCCAGTGGTAGCCACCGGCTCATCACAGACTGCAGCACCACCTTTGGATCCTTGTTCTGCAGCTCCCGTTTGGGAATTTCCAAGTTCAAGTTTTTGATAATATCCCGAACGCCCTTACCCTCGCCACCCTCCTTCAGCACAAGCTGGTATACCTTCCACAGGGCCTTCAGCACGAACTCCACAAACATAGGCTGCGGGTCTGCGCTCTTGATGAATTTCTTCCCCACAACTTTTGTTGTCACCTTGTCGTAGTATCTCGGTCCCCACAATCCTCTGAGGAAGGCAGAGGCATTCAGTTTGAACTTTCGGGCGTAGAACTCGGCGAACTGCTGCAGGCGGAAGCCCCAGCCGTCGAGGGCACAGGCAAAGACAACGTTGCCCTTTAGGGGCTGGAAGGCGTCCTCATCGTCGTCGTCGTCCTCGAAATCCTCGGGGAAATCGTCGGTGGAGGACGAGGAGCTGGAGGCAGGACTGTCCTCGAGGGCGGAGAGGAGGGAGAAGTAGGAATGGGAGCGCAGAGCGGAGTAGATGGAGTTTACGTCGGAGACGATGCGGTGGAGCTTGGCGTAGGCCTCAGCGGGGGTGAGGTTGAGCTCGGTGATGAGGCGGTCGAGCTTGTTGAGCACGAGGCAGGGACGGAGGCGCTCGACGAAGGCCTGGCGCAGCGCGGCGTGCGTCTGGATGTGCACGCCCTCCACGGCGTCGACGAGGATGAGCGCCGAGTCGGAGAGCCGTGCGGCGGAGGAGACCTCCGAACAGAAGTCGATGTGGCCCGGGGAGTCGATGAGGCTGACGCGGTGCCCGCAGCGGCTGCGGAGCGCCACGGCGGCGGACTTCATGGTGATGGCGCGGCGCTGCTCCTCGTCAAGGTAGTCCATGAAGCGGAGCCGCCCCGCCAGCTTCGGGTGGAGCAGCCCGTCGCCGCAGGAGGCCACCAGGTGGTCCGCCAGCGTGGTCTTGCCATGGTCCACGTGCGCGAGGATGCACGTGTTGCGGACGCGGCGGGGGTCCTCCGCCGGCGACGCCGAGTCGTCGGCTCTCTCCGCCGCCGACATTGCCGGGGGACGGGGGTGGCTAGGGTTTGGGCTTGGGGACTTTTGGGTGGGGAACGTTCTGGACTTCGGCGAAGAGCGGTCTGAAGAAAGCAGAGGAAGGCCTGGGCTTTCGGGTGTTGGGCCGGTTAGGACCAGGAAAAGGTGATTTCCCCACGTAGCGGACAAGAAAGCTCTAAGAACCGTTGGATTCGCTGTTGAGTTCTAAGAACGTGTGTGGTTTGAATTCCCCGAGCAGAAACTTGACGCCCACGTGAAGGAAAGACAACAAGAAAGAAAACTAAATAAAATCGTGTAAGAAATTTGACACTTCCGAAACTGGCAATTAACAATCGACGGTCCTGCGAGTCTTTTGCCATGTTTCTATTGGGCACGATGGGTTTTTGCTGAAATGCACAATCCCAAATATTTCTCTTTGGATTACATAAAAGAAAAAAAAACTCTATTGATGAAAAGGTAGAAGTGCATTGCAAATAATACAGATCAAATGGAAAAGGACACGGGTAGTGTTTAGTTGAAAAATTGTAACACAAAGTAATCGGTATTAGAAAGGGAATGGCCAAATCCTTACTTTGTTTGGCCTGCATCCGCAATGGTATTAGAATTCAAAATATATAGAGAAATTTTGGAAGCACAACAGATCTGCACATCTCACCCATGAGATCGATTGCCACATTTGTGATGTCAGGCGGATCGCGTAGAGCCTAGAATCCATTCATATGGTGGTCCGAAGTCGAGCATGGCCTACATCGAAAGCGAACTCTAGACAAATTCATCCCCTTGTTCAGAGAATCAAAGAATTAGAGAGAGAGAGAGAGAGAGAGAGAGATTGAAGACCGTAGCAGTTGAAGGTAGCTGTAATGTTAGAGTCGATGAGGAAGAGACAAAGCAGGCAGGGAAGAAACACGGCGACGACGAGCGATCGACGTCGATAGGGAAGAGAAGGCGAGAAAGAAACACGATGGCGGTGGCGATTGGAAATGATGTATGATAACGGAGCATCAGGTAGTGTATTGGGTTTGTACTAGCCTGGAGTCCTGGACTTGATTACGGTGTGAGCTCAAACAAATAGGATTTAACGGAATCTCTATGTTCTTGGGCATGCCCATACTTTGTCGTCCGATTGGTGTTAGTCTGAGGTCCGAATCTCGAAAAAGAGCAATGGCTAGATCTCTTGTGTGCGCATAGCCACGTGGGCTTGCATTTCCCTACGGCCAGTTGACTCGCAGCCGACAGAGAGAAAGTCGGCGACGGGCACACAGGGTGTGGGCTTCGGCACCTGCGACGGCATTGCAGGGAGGTATGGAGCAACCACCGCAACGCTGGCGGCGAGCCTGTACCAGGTGATGGACGCCCCGCCTTTTTCCTTCCCCTCCCCTTCACTTCTCCCCCTGCTTGCGTCTGCGTTTAGCAGCCTCTAGCAAGTAGGTGTGCAGGCTCGCTCGTTTGATATTTTCCCAAACTGAAATTGGAACTAGAACGAAATTCACATGGTGTGGTAAAATCGGAATTGACCCGGTGAGGCGGTTGGGTTTCGTTGCCCTGTTTGAGTGTGGGAATCGGGATGAAGCGAGTCAGTGGGGTTTCACTTATTCGGATTTTGAATGGAACCGAATCATTTGGTGAATGATTACTACTGTCGGCACGGAATTGAAGGAATGGCAAGAAGTTTGGCAGGAGCAGTCTCTGAGTCTGAGTCTAAGGGGTTTAACCTTTGGCCATCGGTGTTGTGGTTGCAGATAGTTTTTTTTTCTTCTGCATATTTGTTCTTTTAGATGATGATTATGCATAATTGTTGAAGTGACACGTGACAGTGTAGAAATACCTCGATATAGCTTCAAACATTAGATGGGCTGCTTGCATTTCTGTGGGAACATGGGACATGTTCATTAGCCTTCATAGTTAAGTTGCCCAAAAATGAAATATGTTTGTGCATGTCATCATTATCAGTCTCAAAAATGAAATATGTAACATAGTTGTGCTCCTTTTCATGGTAATTCTATGTAATTGTGTTTTGCATGTTGTTACTGTGGCTCAAATGCAGAATTCCTTGTGCTACCTTAAATTAGATGCAGTGGCTAGTACATGATGTTATACTTAAAATTGCAATCTTAATGGGGGTAATCTGGAGTTAAACTGATCCATGAAACACCGATGGAACATCTTTTTGATGTTTAGCTTAACCTATGGCAGTTTGTACAGTAAACTGAAAATAACATTACATGAATTTCAATTTTAATTATTATTCTGGGATTGTGTTCATTCTGGAAGGAATAACTAGTTGGTGGTCATGTTTCTCAAATGATCTTAGAGCATCTCCAAAAGCTTTCTAAAAAAATTGACCCTAAAAGAGTGTTTTTGGGAGTAGCCCAAAAATTATTAGGGAGAAATTTTCTTGTCTTCTCCAACAGTTTTTAAGAGTTCTTCTTAAAAATAGATCAAAAAAACTTTTGATTGTGTCACATCAATATCTGAGATCACAACAATATTAATTCCCTTTTAAATACAAGTATTGGGGTCCCTAATTTTTCTCTCATTTCTAGCTACAAATGAGGAGAATTTATGGAGAGAATAAATCTGTGAGTTGTTTAGAGAAGCTGTTGGAGATGGTCTTTTAGACCAAACCCCATTAATTAAATTTTGGAAGAATTTTTGGAGAGCTTTTGGAGATGCTATGTAATTATACATTGTTTAGTTCATGAAATGGAAGTGTATCAGATCTTTCCTGCAAACGAGGCAAACTGATGAGATATTTTTCCTTTTGAGCTGCATTATGTAATAATAACATCTATTTGACTCATCTCAACATGCTTATTTGCATCGAGTCAAATATGATATGTTGAACTATCATTTTCTCTGCTCATTATGAATGTTGATATGGAATCGTTTTAGGTCTGACCCATGAGTATATTTGTCTATGGGCTTGGGAAATTCACATGGAATTATTTGATATCAGCTATCTATTCCAGCATGCACATGGAATTGAAAGTTGTCAAGAACTTCAAGATTAAACTATCCTTTTTTACATTCCAGATATTAGATGACACAATTGTGGAAATTATGGGAAAGACACGGCAACATAGCAAACTATGTTGTTTGATCAGGCCTGGTTTCCAAGATTGGCGTTGGTGGCGCAATGATATTTTTGCAGTTTCATATAAAATTTCATGTTGATGTTGCAAATCAGTATACATGCTGTCGAGACTTTCACACTTGAACTATTCCGTGGGCACAATTTTTATTGACAGTACACCTTGTTAATCCAAAGACACAAACTGCCACAACTTCCACATACTTACTTCACTAATTAACATCATCATTAATTTCTGGCAATTGCGAGAGTTTTAAATTTTCATCGCCAGTGATGTCATCTTTCTTTTCATCCAGCTTTCTTCTTTTATCGTTGTGTCCTGTATCGATCTCATGGACATCTTTCATTTTTGACTCAAGGAGATTAACAAGATCATGGAACGCAACATCACTGTCATCGGTCCTTGTTAGGACCTCAGCAACTTCTGCAGGTGTCACCATCACCTCCTTTATAAGCTTCTCGATCTTTGGATATGTGGCATGGTACTCGACTGAATGGTAGTTGTTGGCAAGGATTCGGAAGGACTCTGGGGTGCAGTACCCCATGTGGATGTGCATATCCATCCTGCCAGGGCGCAGCAACGCTGGGTCGAGCCTCTCCTTGTAATTGGTCGTGAAGATGATGATCTTTCCTTCCCCACATGTTGACCACAACCCATCGACAAAGTTGAGCAGCCCTGATAGTGTTACCTGTGCACAATATACAAATTGTGATCAGTGTAGATGAACCTTTGGGGTAGTTCTAGAATCGAACAGTAAGGGATTTCCAGTATGAATATTCTGATTCCAAACTTACCTTGTGTTCCTCGTTTTCTTTGTATGTAGGATTTGACCCACTTTCCTCGCGCTGATTCATTTCGATGCTGCAGTCAATGTCTTCAACCACAAGAATGGATCGGTTGGTCATGCCAATTAGAAACCTCCTGAGGTCTGAGTTGTTAGCAACTCCAGTCAGCTCAAGATCATATATGTCAAACCTGAGATGGTTGGCTATGGCTGCAACCAGGCTGGACTTGCCGGTCCCAGGTGGACCATACAACAGGTACCCCCGTTTCCATGCCTTGCCGATTCTCTTATAGTAGTCCTTTCTCTTCATGAATTTGTTAAGGTCATCAATGATGGATTGTTTCAGCTTCTGGTCGATTGCAAGTGTGTCGAATGTAGATGGGTGATGGAGGTCAACTGGAGACCACTCGCTGTACTCATTTGTGTATAGCTGGAGAGATCTTTCCTGATCTTTTATAACCTTGGCTGTGGACACAATGAATGGAAGGTATGAATTGAGGGCTTTCTCCTTGTGCTTCTTATCGAAGCGTACCTCAAATGAGTGGACCATTTGTTGACTCTCATAGCCGTTGTTGCTGAAGTCCCTCTTACTAGAGATCTCGTGGGAGCTGAGGCACCATTTGAATTCCATGCCATCATACATATCAACCATCTCTTCACCCTCCGCCATACTGACCAGCATCTTCTCTTTTTCATCCATGCTGCTCACACGCAGGCGCTGCTGAATGTTTGTGTTGATGCGTGTGGCAAGGTATGTCTTCACGGCGCCATGGACATGGTTGTTGGTGAAGGCATCAATCTTCTGCTCGATGATGATTGTATGATGTGATGACATATGTGATCTCAGGTAGTTGAGGCGAGGGAACAGCATGGCACGCACATTAGGTGGCACCAGCTCATTCAGCATGCCTCGCATCAGCATCAGGGATGCCGCAAATGATGCTGCGGTGGTGATGGCATTCTTATAGGACTCAATGAGCTTGTCATAGGATGTCATGGTTGGGGAACTTTTTTTGCTCTGTGTTCTTGATATGAGAAAATGAAATTTGCAAATAAGGTGAGACAGACAAGGTGAGAAGCAACCGGGTGAGTTTGTGTTGAATTTATATGGAGCTGGAACCAGGTCGCCCTTTACATATGATTGGTTTCTTCCCTAAGAAGGGACTAAAGGAAAAGAGAAAACTCAAAGTAGCTCTCCCCATTCTCAGGGTCTTATCTACGTCATTTGATTCCATTCCTGGCTGAAACGCAATAATCTTCTGCCACCTGATTTCAAATAGCATTTGCTTTGTTGGCTTGTCATCCAAGCTTCCTTTATTTTTTTTTTCTTTTTTTGCAGTGTGTGCTGCAAGCTTCGTCCTGGCACTGAAGTTCTTCCACGCAGACGTGGTCTTTTCTTCCAAGTTGACTTAAACCTGGTCGACGAGAGACTCGGTTTTGGAAATTTCTCCGGGGAAGGTGGAGAAATAAAACCTTTCACTGCTTGTGGCAAACTGACGTATTGGGTTTTGCATTGCACGGGTGGTTCTTGTTGGTAGCTTTTGTTCTTCCTCAATTTGTAAGGCCGTAAATTTTTTCGTTCTCTTATGAAGCTAGAAACCATGGTTCTGTAAAATTTACATGTTGCCTTTTTTTAAAGAGGCGACTACTTTGGGAATTTGCGGGATTCAGCTGAAATTTGAATTGGTCCCTAGAGTTTTGGATCTAATGTAGGAGAACATGACTGCACATAACCAACTCGAATCCCCTATGGTGAATTGGTGATCCCTGGCCTCTAACCAAAATCTCGCTGCTGGTCCGCGGCAAAGGCATATGGTGGAGTGTTTAGTAATATCTGCTAAGTGCTAACTCTCTCTTGTTCATTACTAAGATCCATTCGCCTCCTTTGCCTTGTCTGACGTGTCCCCTATAATTTTTCAGAGTGACACGTACGTGTGCGTCATCATGTGCATATTGAGTGTTTGTTGTTGATCCTCACGATTAGCTTCTCCTTCACACAAACTCGCAGGCAATTTCTTGCCTCGTCTCTTTGAGGCAGTTTTTTAGCGACGCTGCACACGGAGGCTCACGTCCTTTTCTATCTCTTTATTATTACGACTCTGACGCAATCACTAACCACTAAAGCCCTATTCTTAAGGCACTAAATCACTAAAAGATGCACCGACTGCAGTACTGCACTACTGACTCATCCACAAGGCGCGCTTACCAGCCTGACGATGAGCCATGTCTGTCATTGACGCCCTCTTAACTAACTTGATTATTCATTCGCAAAAAAAAAAAAACTAAACTGATTATTCCTGGACTAATCATCCAGTCTACTCGCCGCTTAACATGCATCACATGGCTGCAACTAACCTAGTATGCGGCTATGCGCAGCTCCGACTAACAAGCTTACACTACTACAGAATCGGTATTTAGTGACGGGATCTAAAGAATAGAGATGCAAATTGAAGTCGTCTTTATTTTTACGTCGCTAAATCTAAGACCTATAGATAAGACCTATAGACACGGAGATTTATACGTCACTAATTCCGGACCTATAGAGACGTTACTTATCCCCGTCCCTAATTCTTTCTAGGGACGGAACTCTTCCCCGTCGGTAAACATCACTCTGAATAAATAAATAAAAATAGGACCAGCTCGGCCCGGCCCGGTGGAGCCCGAGCTCGAGGGCCGCCGCCATCGGATCTGGCGCGCTCGAGGCCGTCATCACCGGATCTGCGAGGGAGGCGCGCCATCGGTTAAGAACTCGGCGAGGAAGGCGTCGGTTGAGAGCCCAGCGAGGGAGACGGACTGGTGGAGTCCGCCGGCGCCGGATCGTGCAAGCCCGAGGCCGGAGGGAGAGGAGGTCGCCGTTGTGGAGGGAGAAGGTGCAGTGCCATGTGTGCGAGGTGGAGGAGGAGGATGCCGCCACCAGATCTGTGAGGTGCAAGGCGAAGGAGGAGGATGCCACCACCGGATCCGCGAGGCACGAGGCGGAGGAGAAGGATACCGCCACAAGATCCGCGAGGCACGAGATAGAGGAGGAGGACGCCGCCACCTGTCCATGAGGCGTGAGGCAGAGGAGGAGGCCGTCATGGAGGGAGGAACTCGAGGGTGCGCGTGGCGACGGCGGGGGAGGGCAGATCGAAGCTCGAGGGAAGATAAGGAAGGACAAAGGATGGAGGCAGAGTGGAAGTCACAGTGGGAGAAGGATAGAGACGGAGGACGACTAGGTTTTCTCGTGAGACCGGAAAAGATAAGACCTATAGACACGGAGATTTATACGTCACTAATTCCGGACCTATAGAGACGTTACTTATCCCCGTCCCTAATTCTTTCTAGGGACGGAACTCTTCCCCGTCGGTAAACATCACTCTGAATAAATAAATAAAAATAGGACCAGCTCGGCCCGGCCCGGTGGAGCCCGAGCTCGAGGGCCGCCGCCATCGGATCTGGCGCGCTCGAGGCCGTCATCACCGGATCTGTGAGGGAGGCGCGCCATCGGTTAAGAACTCGGCGAGGAAGGCGTCGGTTGAGAGCCCAGCGAGGGAGACGGACTGGTGGAGTCCGCCGGCGCCGGATCGTGCAAGCCCGAGGCCGGAGGGAGAGGAGGTCGCCGTTGTGGAGGGAGAAGGTGCAGTGCCATGTGTGCGAGGTGGAGGAGGAGGATGCCGCCACCAGATCTGTGAGGTGCAAGGCGAAGGAGGAGGATGCCACCACCGGATCCGCGAGGCACGAGGCGGAGGAGAAGGATACCGCCACAAGATCCGCGAGGCACGAGATAGAGGAGGAGGACGCCGCCACCTGTCCATGAGGCGTGAGGCAGAGGAGGAGGCCGTCATGGAGGGAGGAACTCGAGGGTGCGCGTGGCGACGGCGGGGGAGGGCAGATCGAAGCTCGAGGGAAGATAAGGAAGGACAAAGGATGGAGGCAGAGTGGAAGTCACAGTGGGAGAAGGATAGAGACGGAGGACGACTAGGTTTTCTCGTGAGACCGGAAAAGATATATCTCATGCCGTAGGTGTCCGAGTATAGTTTATATTAAAAGAACTCTAAAGAGTCTTTTACAAAGATGGATAATTCTACTCGAGTGGCTGTTTGCTTTATTCTTATCCAATTGGTTCCAGGTTCAAATCGCCACCAGCACATGTTATTTTTTTTCCTTCCATATAGCGACAGGGCTTCTGGTGAGATTTGAACCCTGCACTATCCGCAATGAAGCATATACCTTACCACAGTGCCACAAACATAATTTGATTTGCTTCCGTTCATATGGGGTAATGTAATAGAGACGGGTGTTTAAAACTCCGTCCCTACTGCTGAAACTTATAGGGACAGACATCTATAAACCGTCACTAAATTCTTATGTTTTAGAGACGGATATCTATAACCCACCACTAAATCCTTAGGTTTTAGGGACGGATTTTTAAAAGCCGTCACTACTAGTAAATCCCGTCGCTAAATCTTAAAACTATAAGGATGGGTTTTTGGTATCCGTCACTAAATCTTTTGCTATAGACGGCTTTGTATATTGTCGTCGCTATTTGTGCCCTTCAGACAAAGAGCAGTGACGTAGTTTTAAACATCCGTCACTATAGATGATCCAGTGACATGGTCTTTTTATCCGTCGCTAAATGCACGTTACTAAAGGCCAAATTTATGATAGTGTTACTAGCTCATCATGCAAAGTCTAACCTTATACTTGTCAAGAATTTATGCTAATATTTGTGTTTTCGGTGCATCTGTTTGATGTCAGCGCTAAGTTCTAGCCCGTGCCACCATTCCTCAGGGTCTGTTCATAATGAACTACAGTTTCAGACAATGGGATATTGAACTCAATTTTGGTATCCTCTTGCATTGCATGTGTCAGTGCAAAACGGCTCAACTTGATATTGTATCGATGCAAATTGGTTGGATTTTGTTGGACGTACTCCGACTTTCATTTCTAAACATTCGTATTTCTGAAAGGACACCGATCCTCTCCAAAAAATTGTTTAACATTAGGATATGAAGGAAAGTTTAGATTTTAGATGTGCTTAACAGGCTAGATATTACTGATGTGCTTAATGGACCAGCTCGACACGACTTATTAAATTCGTGCCGTACCGTGGGTCGATGTCGCGACATGACGGGCGGCACAAAATGGTCCGAATTAAATTTTGTATCATGCCAACCTAACATTTAATATACCGGGCCTTTACGTGCCTGGGCTGGGCCGTGCAAGACGCCCCGTTTGGCCACCACTATGGTACTGCTTGCGCTTGGACACATTTTGGTGCACTTGTTGGTTGTGTGGGCTTTTATGCGCAATCCTCCATGGGCTGGTGCAGCAACGATCACCTCCGAACTGGGTTCCTTCAGAAAAATGCTTGGTAAAGCCACCGAGCAGGCCCACTTATACCAACATGTTTTTTACCTTTTTTTTTTTTTGCTTTGCCGAACTTATTGCTTGCTTTTGGTAAACTGCACTAAATCGTCATTTGCATCTTGCAGTTTGTTTCTTTTCCCAAAACAAAGAAAAAGCACCCGCCTTTTTCTGATAGTGCTATGCAGATTCCATGCATGCCATGCTTTATTGGGTGACTATCGTGCTATCCAAATGCACTATCATCCATCCATCACCCGAAAAGGACACGGGTTAAATCATTGGGAGACATGGGATTCTACAGGTCACGGATGGTATCTCACAATAATCTCCTGGAAACAAAGATTATTTACTGTGAAAAACTGGCTGTCACTTAACCTTACAAAATATACTCATTTTCTTTTTAATTGGTCAAGGGATTGGTCTGCACTAAAAAAAAAAAAGGATGAGATGGACATCTGAGCCGGCAATGCTTCTCGAATTGGTTGGGAGGTTGAACAGAGTCCAGATGCATATATTCACAACTTTAGCACGTAATCTATGATTTGTTGAAGTTGTTGGCCCGACAAATAGTCCAACCTCAGCAGAGGTTTGTTTGGAATGGGGTTGGCGAGTTTGTATTTTTCTCTACAGCAAGGAAGGCAAGGATATCTGAATGGATAATGCTCTTAGCTGAACACCCAACCCTACGAAAAAAGGGAGAAAAATGGATGCTCCAGGTAACTTGTCGAGTCGGGTCCTACTATCTTCAAATGGAGTGAATTATGAGAGTTATCATATATACGGCTAGATTGTATGACCAATATTGTTTTGTAGGAGTAACACGAATCTAATCCACATGCTGAATCAGATGTATGATCGAGCCATTGACATACATGATTTGTGAATTTTTGGAGTAAACCATTAGCATGCATCATCAAGCATCTACTCTATTAACATTAGTCGAATGGTCAGGTCAGATAACCAGCTTGTATGCATAACATTTCGTGATAAATAAGAGAGATCAGAAAATTATCATAATTCAGTTGTTTAACTTTTATTTTGAACCGATTTAATATTAACTTAGAGTATCTTTGAAAGAGTCTTATAAACTCTCCCTAAATCAAATTAATGAGGTTTAATTTAAACAATGATCTTCAACAGCTCCCCAAAACAACTCACATATTTATTTATTTTCTAAATTCATCTCATTTGTAGCTAGAAACAAAGACAAAGTTGGTGCCCTAATCTTTATTGTCGTTGTAACCCTAGATGCTGATGTGATCCTATCAAAAAATTTCTTGATCTATTTTTAGAAAGAATTGTTAAAAAAGACATATCTCAAAAATTTTTTATTTGCTATTAAAAATACGTTTTTAGAGTCTACTTTTAAGAAGCTTTTAAAGATGATCTTAGCAGCCAGATAATCCATTCCGTGTTGAAAACTGAATTCCCATTTCTAATCCTAGAGTAGAGTTGTGCACTTGGAAGCCAAGGAGGCCAACGTGGAAGCGGTGCAACGGCCTCTGCGAAGACCAACGGAACCGAACCAAACCCACACGTTCCTGTTAAACCACACGGCCCTTGGCCCGTCACCCGTTCGGTCGTTCCTGTTGTATCCGTCACACGAGACGAGACACGACGGTACGCTCACCACCTCAATGCTCTGGCCACCGCTGCCCGCTCGAAGCAGCTGGAGCAGTGGTGGGAGCGTCAACTGTTACTG
Organism: Eleusine indica; assembly: GCA_030378355.1. Classification (NCBI taxonomy): domain Eukaryota; kingdom Viridiplantae; phylum Streptophyta; class Magnoliopsida; order Poales; family Poaceae; genus Eleusine; species Eleusine indica. The sequence goes on along the minus strand of CM059498.1, from coordinate 43,488,877 downwards.
GGCGGTGAGCGGACACACCCACGAACCCCACTACGGTCCACTCTGCCCGTTGTATCCGCCAGACAAGACGAAGCAGAGCAGGCGAAGCAAGCGAGCGAAAGCCACGACCGCCGCGAAAGCGAAAGGCAGAGTCAGAGTGGTGGGGAGACCAGACCACCCCGCTAGACCAAAGCAGAGAAGCGAACTCTAGAGAGAGAGAGAGAGAGAGAGGGCGTGAAGCGGGCGATGGCGAGGCGGGGCGTCGGCGCCGGCGAGATCACGGCCGCTTTTCCGGGCCGCGGCATTGCCGGAGCGGGGACGGGGTCGGCGACCGCGACGCCAGCAGCGAGCCCGTACCAGGTAACGGACGCGCGCCTTCCCGCTCCCCTCTCCTTCGCTTTTTCCTTTTCGCTCACGCCCTCGGCGCAGCACGCGCGCTACCCCGCGTGCTTGCTTCTCCAAACTCGAAATTCGAAACCCACGCGTCCAACTGGAACTGAAATCGGCCGTTTCATGGGGTGGTTGGGGGTTGGGTGGTCTGTTTGAACGTGATACGGGACGAGTCAATGGCGTTGGTCTGCTTTTGGTTTGCCTGGAATTTCGGGTTCATTTTTCTGAATTTCGAGTTCAGCGAATCATTTGGTGAAACGGGTTTCACCATTGATACGGAAATGCAGGGACGGCGGTCAATTTTATATTCCGAGAGAATTTGAACAAGTAGTCGACTGTAATAATTTTGATTTGCAATCACTTAATAATGCATATTTGTCAAAGTTACCGCTCGGTAATACAGTGGTGTAGCTGGTAATTTGTTGCGTGTAGTTTAATTACGGGAACCTGGGACATATCCAGGTAAACGTTCCATGTTAAAATTGCTGCTGCAATGACGTAAGACATTTTTAATTTTGATTGTTATCATTACTGTTGTAATGTTGTTTGCACCATGAGTTGCTGTGAGTGTTAGGATCATCAGATTATGTACGAAAATAATGAAATATGTGGAAAGTTGTGTTCCAAATTACTGTAAATGTGTGGTATCATTGTGCCAGAATTGCTTGTGCTGCCATGGATGCAGTTACTAATAAAGTTTAATCTACTGTAAAATTGCTACACATTGGACTGGTCTGGAGTTAATTTAATCCAGCAATCACCAATTTGTCCTCCCTTGTGATTTTTGACTTAAACCAACTTGTTAGCTTTCGATTGTAGAAACACCGATTTCATTTTTAAATGTCCAAGAATATCCAGAAGTTGCCCCTAGGTCTAGTGGGAAATGCACCTTAGGTGTATACCCTAGGTCAAGTGTGTTGTTAGCTTTATCCGGTGATCTTGTAATTTCTAGAACAGTGACTGCTCCTCTAACCTCCTTCCGGAGGTAAGGAGTGTGTTGTACCCTTTCTTCTCTTCTAAATATAAAGATATGCAGCTCTCCTCCGTGTTCGAGAAAAAAAATGTCCAAATTGGAAGGAATTAATTAATTGGTGCTTATGCTTATCAAATAATCTTATGAGATTGTAGTGCCACCATGGTATGAAATGTTTAAATTCACTTCTTTTCTGCAAAGAGGGCAAACTGATGGCATCTTTTGCCTTTAAGTTTCAAATGGATACTATGCTGTTGTTAGTTGTACATGTATGATTAACTCTCCCTCAATGCGCTTCACCCTTCATTCAGTGCATTGAATTATCTTTTGCTCTGGACTAGTGCCTTTAAGCACAATCAAATGATAGTAAAAGAACTTCACATATCTGAATTGAACTTAAACTCATCAAAATTGAACTAAAAGATCACATATTCTGCTGATGAATTTGTTACTTTGGTTCGAACCGGCTTCTATTTTCTAACATTCTAAATATTACTTGCCCAGGCCGGCATTGAAATTGAAGAGCAAATTTACTCCCCAGCATTCGGCAATATTGCTGTCCCGGACAGTCGTGGTTGCTGCAGTGGTTTCACAGCAAGCGTAACAAAAGTGCTATTCATCTTGCACCTACTTGCTTTCGTTGCCCTCACAATATTCCTTGGTGTCCAGGCCTCTTCCCATCAGAACCCTTCCTACAAACCCTTCTCTAACTTTATCCCTCTTGTCTCCTCTGTCATACTATCCACCATTGTAGCCTGCTTCTGGGTTATCCTTGCTGTCACTAACGCTCCAAAAGCCATCAAAACATCTCTCTGGACAGCCCCTGTTTTTGCACTTGCCTGTGACGTAGTCATACTGCTTGTTGGTAATGGTGCTGCACTAGGTATCGGAGTGCTCGTAATTGTATTTGCTGTTGCAGCAGCATTATACAGTTGCTGGGCAACTGGCCCTCGTCTTCGACATGCCTCTGAACTGCTTTCCACTTCTATCATCAGAGCATATTTGCCACCATCTACGTCTTGCCTTGTTATCCTTGTCCTTGTTGCGACATTTGGCTATATGGCTTTCTGGACAGTTGCAATCAGCTGCATTGCTGCTGCAGAAGGGCACTTCATGAACTACCAGCTGGCTTATGTTGCTGCACTCCTGGTGAGCATGGCATGGACCATGCAGGTACTGCGCTACTTTGTCTATGTGACTGTTGCAAAACTGGCACACGCACAGCTTATCTATGGAGTCCGTATGCCAGGTGGTGCTGTTGAAGCACTCTGTGGCACGATGACAGGACCAGCCTTTGGGGACATATGCATGGGTGCAATGGCTGTCCCGGTGAACTCAGCAGTGCGGGGATTTGCTCGAGCAATGAAAACAGCGACTGCAGGCAATGATGAGTTCATTTTCTCGGGCCAGGGTTGTTGCCTGTCTATATCAGAGAAAATGCTGGGGCGTGCTAATCGCTGGGGTTTTGTTCATGTGGGTGCGCGAGGGAAGGCATTCTGTGTGGCTTCGCGAGATGTGTGGTCCCTTTTTGTTCTCTGTGGGATAGCAAAGCTTGTAGATTCAGACCTCACCGGTTCGTTCTGCTTCCTTTCTTCAGTGGCAACAGGCGCATTGGCCTCGCTGGTTGCTGGCTCATGGGCACTAGCCATGAATAAAGAGCAGAAGGAATTGGTTCTGCCTGTAGCCATCTATGCATTCCTAATCGGTTATTACATGGTATTCCACTCAAACCTCACTCCATCTATATTTTTATGTATTTAGCTGCATTAGTGAATCTTGATTGAATTGGCTTGAACTTTACCTAAAAAGCAGCATATCTTCTTGTTTCAGCATTTTGCATACCACCATATAGGCAGATGTTAATTAAGACCTTCCATACTTCCATAGGCTTGCAAACTGTAGTCACCAGCAACCACATAGAATCTTTGAATACGTATTCCATTGGGAATGCTGATGGAATGTGATTGACCTACCTTTTCTATCTGTTTTTTTAATTTATTCTAAAAAAATCTGTTTTTTAATTTCATATTTTCGGAATACTTTTAAGATGTAATGGATTCAGGACTAGTACTTTGTAAAGAGACGATGCATTTTCACGATCCACTCAAAAGTTTAAGTTTCTAGAATTTTCTTCTCCAATCTCCACAAAGTATTATTCTTCTCCAAACAAAAACATAGAAGACTATTACTTATCCGCTTATTTATCCTTCAGTTCTGACTTTAATTTTTGTCTTCTTGTTTCTATAGTGCCGGATGATGATAGCGTGGCCACAGGCATGTGTTGCAGCGTACCATGTTGCATATGCAGAGAACCCGCAGAACCCTCAGTTGGGCACACTGATACCAGACCATCTACGGGAGCTCCAAGCATTAGCAGCAGATCAACCTTCCAGAGATGTTGGTTCTTCTGATCAGATTGATGATTCGTAGTTTCTTCCATTCCTTCAATCATTTCCCCCGTTGACCCTGGAGCTTATTAGAAACCATGGCGGCAGATAGAGCTGAGGTTGTGTGCAGATGGTGGTTCAGGGCTGCTGCTGCTGATGGCATCTGCTTGACACAGGAATTCACATTGTTATAGTTCATTAGTTCTGTAGATATGGCAAGTGAGTAACTGAAAAACGAATAGATGATCTGAGACATCTCCAGCACATAGTCATAGCTGTACAAAGAGTCTAGCACAGGGAACAAATTTCTACATTAGTTACATGTGCATATTGAAATTCATTCTTTGTCCACGAGGCGTCGATTTTGCAATGCTTGTGTGAATCGTGATATTATTTGTGCCGTGTCTTTGAGTCTGATCCGGCGCGTGTGATGCTGCGGCTGCTTCACCCGGCAGCTGAAATGTTTCAGGTGGGAAGGCTATTGTCGCCACAAAAATATGCTCATGCTCTGCTTGCGTTTGCAGGCGGGCATACGAATCAAACCTTTTGGTCCCCTAAGCCTAAAAAATTTCGTGGGATCATGTGGATGGACGAGTGAGCTGTGAGCATGTATATCCTGCCTAATGCTTGCAAGACAGTATACACACACACACCAAAAAAGAAGACGGTATTTCCTAGTAGCAAAAAAAAAGGTATCCTTCCGTTGCCGGGACTCGAACCCGGGTCTCTCGGGTGAGAGCCGAGTATCCTAACCAGCTAGACTACAACGGATTTTGTTCATCTCTCCTAATTGTTCTTATTAATTGAAGTAGCGCTGATGTTTAACAATCATGAAAAATGAATAGCAAAAGGTTCGAAAGAAGTCATCATGTTTTCCTTCATTTATAAACAAAAGACATAACTATGCCAAAAAGGCATGAGAAAGGATACAAATTGTCATCTTGTTCCACCTCCATTAGTGTCAAACTCTCACTTCACGAATGGGGATATTAGTATTTTGAGATATATTCCCTTCACATTTATCTTCTCACTTCCATCTCCTTGTCTATTACAGATTAGTTACTATGCCATAAACCGTAATGATGTAATGGTTAGGTCAGATTCCACCACATGTAATGCGCCAATATGATATAGATTGTAACACTAATCTGAGCTAATACATTTCATGTGTTCCCTTGCACAAAAAAAACCAACAGGGATATTGCAAGACAAAGATCCCACCTGTCTCCAACGGTCAAGCAGATGCTTCTACATCTTCATGATCATCATAAAACGTTCTTTCTTTGATATTATCATTATCTATGTATACCCCTCCGGTCCTTAATATAAATATTTAAAGCATTAAAAAATTTATCCACAATATAAACATTTTTAGTAATAAGACAAAATCTGGTGGGTTGGTGGATGGATAGAAAAATTAATAAATTAGTATAAAATAAGAGGTACATATGACTTTTTCTATATTAACTAAATTTACATTTAAATCCTAAAAATACTTATACTATAGAATGGAGGAAGAACTTCAGTTGCCAGTTATTAATGTTGCCACTGCAGTCTGCAGTCCCCTATATAAAAAAAATGGTTGCGTGCGCTCCCCTTCACTAATCTGCGGCTAACCCGAACTCAGGTGCACTGGGCACAAGTGCAGAACCACCGGACCGACGGCGACTCTGGCGTATCCCACGACGACCCGTTTTGCCGTCACGCCAAATGCCGCTGTGGTCTGTGGACCCCGCCTCGATATTATCTCTCACTGACAGCTCGGGACTGATCGTCCCGATCGGTGCTCCTTTTCCGGATTAACCCTTTGGAAGCTTCGACATTTCCGCAAAATACAACCACGCTTCTTCCCCTCCCGGCCGTAGGCCGGCCCGTAGCTCGAAAGCAAAGCAACGGCTCAATTTGGTCGAGGCCCCCAAAACCCTCTCCCTCGAGATCTCGGTTCTTGTCCCCATCCCCCGCCACCGAAGCTTCGATCCCGACCTCCGGCGAGCGCGGCCGTTTCGGGTCCGAGATGCGCCCCAACATCATCACGGAGGTGCGGATTTCTGTCTTCGGTTCCGATTTCTGGGTGGTTTCCCCGCCGCGTATCTGGATCTGAGTTGCATTCGCTTTGAGTTGCTGCGGAACTCGTCCTGTACCCTCTCGTTGACCGGTGTGATTCCACGGGGAGGCGCTGCAGACTTAATTGCGGGTGGTGATGATACTAGGGTTTACGAGGGGAGTGGTCGTGTTAATCGAGCTAGGAACTGGGGGCAGTTTTCATTCTTTGGAACGAATTTCTACTGTTTTACTGAGAAGGGCTTTGATCCCTCTGTTCTCTCGGTGTGGTGGACTGGTGGTTATTAATTGGGTATTTAGGCTAGCAGGAAATTGTTGGGGATAAACACTTCGGATGGTGTTAATGCAGATTGCAGAGTAGTTAGGTGGTGAAGGGGAAATGTGGCGAAAATTTGATGGCCTTGTTCTTCCTTCTGACATGACCTCTTTCATGGACGCAGGCTGGGATTCCAACCAGGCTGAATCAGTGGTGGAGCAGCATTCCGTTCATCACTTCTGGTGTTGTCCTGATATGTGGAACGATTTATTTGCTATGCTTGTTGGTTGGCTATGACTCCTATGCCGAGATATGCTTCTTGCCCTCTGCAGTTGCATCACATTTTCAAGGTCCATCTCATCGTCACCTTCCCTATATGTTAACTTTAATCAGAGTTCCTTCAGCAATTGTAGAATAATACCCGATTATGCAAAGAGGAAACATATCCTTATCTATGCAGACCGTTTTAATTTTTCTATACTGCAGCAAGTTTTGAAATTCAATTATTTTTCTGCGGCAGCTTTTATACAAGTGTAGTAATTCATATTTGCACTTGAAGAAGGTTATATGCCAAAAGTGATGTGATATGCTAATTAATGACAACAGTCTCGTGCTAAGGTGTAAACTACTGCATAAGCTTTAGATTTTTATACGTCTGCCAACCTATCTAATTGTTGTAGACTTGCTTTAGATATAGATTATTCCTACCCTGCATATTCTGCCATAGTTTTACTATTTCTTTGGTATACCCAATTATGTAACCCTGATAGTGTTCATATTTTCCTCCAGTGTACAGGTTCTATACATCTGTTTTCTTTCATGGCTCTTTGCTTCATGTGCTTTTCAACATGCTTGCCTTGGTACCCCTGGGCACTGAGTTGGAGAGAATCATGGGATCAGTCCGTCTCTTATTCTTGATTTTTCTTCTTGCAACAACTAATGCAATTCTTCATCTCGTCATTGCTTTCTTGGTGGCCTATAATCCTCTGTACCCTGTTCCATATCTGGTGGCAGAATGCTCCATTGGATTCTCTGGAGTTATATTCTCAATGATTGTCATTGAGACGAGTCTGAGTGGTGTTCAATCTCGAAGGTTTGTTGATTTTCTGGTGATTAATACTTAATGTGCATTGAGGAATGGTTTAGTTTTTTAGTAGATAAGTGTCTCATAAAAGTTTGATTATGTACATATGTTGATAAAAGTCATGTTTGTTGTACTGTCTTAGTGTCTTTTATGCGTGCAGAATACAAGTTTGTAATTGCTGTTTAAAATATTTATGTTTGATTCTGTGTTGCATGACACATGACACTTCTAAATGACATAATTGAAATTGGAGTCACTGAGGTTTTAGTAGGCTTAAATGTCTCACTAAAGTTGATTATATACATTTATGTTGGAAGTTTTCGCTGATGGATACGTGGAAATTCTGTTGCTCCTTTTCTACATACATAATAAAAGACTGAGCTATCTGAAATGCTAAACATTGGAAGCATGTTGTATGATGACACATTAGACTGGTTGGTGTACGACACCATCATTAGATATTACTTTCATTTATTTCCAGTGTTTATTCTGAGAATTTTTCATTGGGCATACATAAATCGGTTCCACCAACCCTACACCTCAAGGTCCATGTGTAGAATCTTGGTGGCTACATCCAACATGAGTTCCCATTCGATACCTTGCTCTGTCTTAATCCCTATCAAATCTTTCCAATTCCTGTTAGTTGCTTCCTTTTAGGCCCTAGATATTTGTAGAAGGCAAGATCGGCCATTAGCAGAATAGTATCTAGGGAACTTGACTCCATACTTTTAGTTTTTTGAAAATAATTGCCCAGCTCTCCTGTTGTACGCCTGTAAGAAGTCAAATTGATATTTTCTATTTTGTGAAAGAAATTTACTGTTTTACTCTTTTATGATACTTTTTGCATATAGATTAACATCCTCTCTTACATGACAGTGTCTTTGGCCTCTTCAATGTTCCTGCAAAATGGTATTTTTCTATGCCCCTGTTGTTGTTGTTGTTCTCACTTCCAGTTTACTATAGATGCTATTGGAAAGCAAAACATGTTAAATGTGTTTCACTTCCAGGTATGCATGGATTTTGTTGGTACTGTTTCAGTTCCTAGCGAGCAATGTTTCGTTGTTGGGCCACCTGTGTGGTATCTTGTCAGGGTTTGCATGTTTGTCCCTTGCATCCTTCTTATTTATAAAGACATTTTGAGCATTATTAGTTATTGTCATGCTCCTTCCTAATCTCCTTTGTTTCCATCAGACACTTATGGACTATTCAACTACCTGCTGCCTGGACCATCATTTTATTCTTCTATTGAGGGATCATCTGTGCTAGTAAGTCTTGTCTAGTTGTTTTAATCTGACCTGGTTCTACTATCCTCCATCTTTAGGTCATCTAAATGTTTGAGTTGTCCTGGTCATATGATCCTCCATCTTCCTTTTGAAAATGCTTCTCTTTTATATATTTATTGTTGAGATATTTGTTTTGGTAGTCGGTTTGCGTGAGGCGTCCTGGCTTTATTCTGTGTACTGGAGGGACCACCTATGGTCAGCTTCCAACATACTCTAACACGTCTGCCACACCAAGGTATTGTTTCCCCACTGTTTTCTGTCAATGTAACATTCACAGTTGCACAGTAGTAATGCACTATTTTTTTTTCTAACTTGCAGCTCTCTGATTAATGGAAATTTCCTGAGGAATATCTCTTCATGGATACCAAACAGGCAGACATCCACTACTCAGGCAAGTTATAAATTATGAATATTATTCCTGTACTCACGGTTAGGGTTTAGATTATTGTGGGCAGGATTTTGGGACTCAAGTCTAATAATTAGTTTGCCACCTACTGATTTACTGATTTTATGAGTTATATACTTATATTATCTGGTGTGATGGTGAGAGGATAATTAGGCCTTATGCTTTGCCTAGAGCTTGGGAGACATTGGGGAATTGGGAGAATTGTTTCTTTATTGATTGGTTGGTTGATTCCAAATGACTGCCGTGCCTCTCTTTATATAGAGGTAGAGCCGGCCCTAATTCTAACTAACCTAACCTGACGGCTAAGTAAGGGAGACGCTACAGTAACCGCATCCCGTAACATCTGACTATAGTTGTACCTGTATGAGTGTATGGCGGTGACTGCTAAGTTTGCAAGCTACAATTTTGATCTTTCTTCCAATAAATGAGATCGAGTTAATTGATTCATGGAGCTTTCCCTGAAGTTAAAAGATTATATGCAGTTGTTGTGCCAAAAACCAAATAATTACTTGGATATTAGACATCACAAATTCACAATGTAGTTGTATTTGTTGTATATGTTGTCTAACTTGATTGCCCAATTGAGATGGCTACTTCCAACCATCACTCTAGATTAAATGGAAAGCTACACTGGCCAGCATATTTTTTGTAAAAGACAGTTGTACTTTAACAGTTTTTAAAAGCATTGTACTATTTCATGAACTATTAATTGGAGAACTACACAAAAACTTGCTTTTGTGATTATCATATAGTCGAGAATAATACTATTTGAGAAATATATATGTTTTAAGTCTCAATATATTCCATTCATTTGATCAATATGTTTATAGGTCTGTAACCATCTTCCAGAAATATGGCTTATTTGTGCAGCATAGGCTTAAGATTTGAATATGTTTGTAGGAGCAAGAAGATCCTAGGTTTCCAGGAAGAGCTCGAACACTGGGTTCTGCAGGAACTGAACCAACTTCAAGGGAGGCAAATGCGAATTTGCATGCTAGGTTGTTGGATAACAGTACTCCAAGTGATCCCATAACACATTCACAGTTATGCATTTTCTACATCACATTTTTTATGCATTGTTCATAATCTGACGTCTTATCCCTGGAATATAATTATGTTATTAAGTAGCTTCCTTTCGTCCCCCTCCCCCCCTGTTTTTTTCTTGTATTCTTTATGTGAATTCTACGTCCGATATGCCATTCGAACTTCAAAACAGGATAGATTAATAATATTTTCTCTTTGACAAGTTTGTTAAATGACCTAGCACGATGCAAAGACTGGTCTAAAGTAAAATACTGATCACCAAAGGAGACAAGGGAGCACTATTCAATTCAAGCAATCGTTGCTAGGCTTTGTGTGGTTTTTGTTTGGTTCTAGCTTGAAGTACCAGGTCAAGTTTGGTTCAGATGAACCAATGGTTAATGGCAATTTTGTTATACAAAATTTATAATTTAAAAACCATGTGCCTTAGATCTAACTCCAATTATGCTTTGCTACTTCACAAATCTGGATAAATGTGATATGTAAAACAGAGGCAGGAAAGTAGTTTTTCAGTGATTACAGCCTTGTACTTGATTTGGTTTTCCTTTCTGAGATGCATCATAAATTAATACCAATTTGTAGTATGCATTCAGAACAAATAACAATTTGGGAAATAAAGAACACATAGGTTTTTCTTCTTCCTACTCAACTGTGATCATAAAACAAATTGTTGGAAACGGGGAAAGTGTTGTCATCTGGTGTTTTGGGCATGTTTATTGATCCAAGGCTGCAGTTCGGTTAAGTGGCATGGGTTTTTACAGTGTTGCTTCGGTTTTGGATTTAGTTAGCAGGCGCCTGTGGAGAATGCAGATGAGTCCTAGGCTTGTAATCGTCAAAGAATAATACATTTGGTTTATGGCAGGACCGTCTTCAGTCACCGTGGCTGAGGGTGTTCCTCAGTCTGGCAAATCAGTTCACCAGTGCGTCCAGTTCATTAACCTGTTTGTTTTAAGTATATATTTACACTTCCACTTGGCAATGCAGAATCTGGTTACCGATAATCACACTTCTTGCCAGGTGCTGAGAATGTGTAACAGTTGGGTGTGTGGGTATGAATAATCAGAACAATTTTCTTCTCTTTTTTTGCCCTCATTGGCTTTTCCCTAACTTGCTTGGGATAAAAAGGCTTTGTTGTTGTTGTTGTTGTTGGCTTTTCCCTAAGTTTCAACTTTTATGCACTTAGGTTATTTTTGTTGCCATTATGTGTTCCCTTTGGTTTTTAACTGATGACGTCAGGACACCTTTCTTAGCTTAAATACCAGAGAGAGTAACCCACGTGGATTAGTAACCGTGACACTTTTTCCCTAATATGAGAATGGGCATTTTTGTTTTGTATTTTCTAACCTCTCACTACAACAGGCATACAGCTGCAAACCCAGTCAGAGTTGATGCAACAGTAACATCTGACCAGGTTCTTTGTTGCTTCCCAGTGATTTCTCATTAAGATGTCTATTGGTTTAATAAAAGAATCCTATAGTTAGTAACTACTTAACATGTGTTATGCAGGCTGATACATTTGATGAAGAACTTAAGAAGCTGGTTGGGATGGGCTTTGAAAAGGTACTTGAGGGCTTTCATGAATGCCAATTACATTGTTGTCCTTTATCTTTCTTAGCCTCCTTTTCGTCTGCATCTGCGTTTGGAGCGAAGGACTTGAACAAAAAACCTATTTTTATTTAGGGACTTGCTAATTTTCAGCTGATTGAAAGTTTGGACAACTTCAATCACCGTTTTGAGCCATCGGATCTAGATCTAACGGCTTATAATTATTATACAGATAATCCTATAAAGGCAAAATCAAAACAGAAAGTAACAAACCATTGACTGAAAGCTTTCAGTCGATTGAAGACTAGAAAATATGTTCTTTTTATGTTGTTAATATGGCATGCCGTGAAGCATCTCACTTATGTATTGATTACCTCGTTGCAGACTCAAGCTGAAGTTGCTCTTGCTGCTGCTGATGGAGATCCAAATGTCGCTATTGAAATTCTGATGAGTCAACAGGTTTGATTGATGTGTACCTGTTAGTTCATGATGATTATGATTAATCTTCATGTTTACAATTTCTTTGGTTCTGTTTGCCTTTAATTCCAGAGTTAAGATATAAACCACAAACAACTATTCGAGCAAAGAAGCAAAGTGCAATTGTTGAGCCATCTTGTTTCATTGTGGAAGGTTCAAGATTAGGCGATGATGCTGGTTGGTAAACTTTTGGGAACGGGGCATTTTGTTGATTTGATTATGTGAAGTAGTGCTCCTAATCATGTTTTTGTCAAGATGTACGAACTATATTGCACGGCCTGGTTGCATTGTATTACAAAAGGTTCTACATAAATTATAAATATTTGTAAATTAGGAGTTAATATGTTCGTGGCCCTGATGAACTTTGGCATACGGACAATACAGAAAGAACGTGCAAAACTAAATGACAATATGATTTGAACCAAACTTGATTAAAAAAGGTACTTTAAATATTCCTCTTGTCAACCAGATCACCAGATCAATCCATCGAAGTCGAGGCATCAGTTTAACCTCAGGATTTTGGCCTCAGAATTCGTAATTAGTACGGTGGAAGTGCCCGAGGGTCTCAAGCCTCTTTAGAGCATCTCCAACAAATCCCAAAAAATAAACTCCCAAAACAACGGTTTTAGCAAGTTCTTAAAATTTATTAGGAGTAAAAAAACACTTCTCCAACCGTTCTCAAAAAATAGTTACCAAGAAAATTGAATCATATCACGTCATCAATCAGTGGGCCTTTGAAGTTTGTGGTATGAATTTTACTGATTTTTGACTGGCCTTGGAGATGGGGAGAAGGGGAGCGTCCGTAGAAGATCGATTGCCAATGATACCGGATGTCTAGATTGATGTTTGTTCGATCAATTTTGCTTAATTCATGGGTTGTGACATTAATTTTGATGATTTATTTGCGGCTTGGTCTTGGAGACGATGATAACTCCATGCGCCAAGTTCAGGCGAACGACGGGATACCCAGCACCAGCAAAGGTCAATTGCGGCGACCAATAGGCGTGCGTTGATGATTTTGGTGCGGGAATAGCGGGATTCCACCGATCGGGAGTGAAAATCAGGTGTATAAATGTGTCAACCAGAATGGGGTGTATTGGAAGTGCGAAAATATAAGGCGTAGATTTACAGAACTGATAGAGGATGGTTTTTCTTCGCAACATCCTAAATTATGGTTTACGAACTGCTTTTATAAACTTGTTGGAGATGCTCTAAGATCAATAGAATAAACTAGGTTCTATTTTTCTTTTTCTGGAAATTGGAAAAGTAGTTTCATTTATGTTTAGCTAAGAAAGGTTGGAGCGAGCTAAGGGTGATCACTGGTAATTACTAATGGCACGACATCTTCGCTAAACAGCAAGACGTGCCTCTTTCTCCAAAACAAGCATTTCGAGGCATGACATCTCCAAACGTGGCAATGACAAGCGTCGAGTGCCATTGCTACCTTCAGCCATGGCACGTTCCGAGATGAGTGGTGGACAGGGGAAATAAAAACAGCTCGAGTGGCACAGGAGTATGGATTCAAAAACTGTTAAAAACCGTTCGGTTTTTGTGGTTTTTGATCAAACTGGTCCGGTCCGGTTTGATCTGACGACCGGCTTTTAGTCTAATATAATTTAAAATTTTAAAATTTTGAATTTTTTTAAAATCTTGAAACCAAGAAAATTGAGCGGTAAACCGAAGAAACCGGGCGATAAATAGGAAAACCAAGCAATTTGTTTTTAAACTGAGAAAACCAATGATAAACAAAGAAAACCGAGTAGTAAACCAAATGATAAATCGAAAAAACCGAGCGATAAACCAAAAAAACTAACCGGCTTGCTTTCAAATCATATTCAAATTTATGTTTTGACATTTGAACGGTTTATCATCCAATTTTTTTTTTGTTTTTTGCGGTTTTCGTTAAACCGGTCAGCTCGGTTTTTGTGATACAAACGGTTTTTTTAATCCTTGCACAGGAGTACTACTTGGTTTCCTCCAACCTCTCATCTAGCCATATCGCAGGGTATCTGGTATTAAGACAACACCTAGCAGCAATTTAGTATAAGAAGTACTTCTTGAGTTTTAAATGGTTGAAATCGTTGATAATTTTAGTTACGTTTGATCATTTGTTCTTTTTAAAAATATTAAAATTTTATCAAATATTTGTTATAATTTATTTTATCATTAAATAAAGTTTAAATCTATATTATAATTGTTTATATTTAAGTTAATATTATGAATAAGACGGATGGTCAAATATAATAAAAAATTAACGATGTCAATAATTTAAATCAAAGAGAGTATATTATTTGTAAAGAACTATCATGATTTTGAGATCAGATTGTGCGATTTCTTTTGGGCATATCTTGTGGATATGGCTTCTCTCCTCCCACCGTGTACTCCCATGCACACTCCTGAATACGTGGCATTTTATGATTGGTCTCGTTGCTATGATGGGCCAGCACGATGGAGCATCCTAACGTCGTTAACTCTTGATACAAATACAGAACCAATTAGCGCTGACCGCTAATCCACCACCACCGGCTCCTCGTGCATCCGCATAGAGACGTAAGAACGCCACGTCTCAGCTCGATGATGGGTGCTGCCCATGTTGGCCTCTTGACGACACCGATAAGATGCGGCTACATCTAACCTGTGAAATTTTATCGATTGAAATTTCTGGCATGTCACCGCTAGATGTTGGCAGCACCATCAACAGGGCCGGTCTTGTGTATTTTGGGGTCCGGGGCGAAGCTAAAAGCCGAGGTTCTTTATATATACGTGTATATATACATTTAAATTTTGTCAATGTAATAAAAGTATTATTACTAATCAAACAAAGTTAAATGTATACAGAAATTATTGTATATTATCTGTAGTGTTTCTACGAATATTTTTAGCGGCAAAGTCACTAATGATAGTGTCGCTATCAACCTCGTCCAACAATTTCTTTTTCATGTATAAAATGATCAAATCATTCAATCTTTCTTGAGACATTATAGATCTTTAATAGTTCTTTATTTCAACTTTGAAAAGTTTCTTTTAGCTATGCCACAGTCACGAACACAGTAAATAAGATTCGATATGCAATAGAAATATTAAGATATTTTCTAGTTGACATTATTTGTCCATGGCTCCTTTCTGAGATTTTAAAAACTCTTCTTCTTTTTTCTTCTTTCTCCTTTTCTCATGCCTAGATGGATATTTTCTAGTTGACATGACCTGAATAAAAAATTATAAAAACAATTAGTCAACTAACCTTCTTGTTTGATCATAAATTTTAAATCAATTATGCAAGGAATCAATCAAACTCGAACCTAGTCCTAATGGCTGCTCTGCTTGAACTTAACATATGGGTCAAATTTGTTTGTACATGTATATACATATGCTATTGGTCGGGGTCCCAAGATTTTGGAGGCCTAGGGCGACCGCCCCCTTTGCCCCCCCTCCAGGGCCGGCCCTGACCCTCAAATGAAGCATATTCCCACCCAAATTGCAGTTCTGGCTGTTGGATCGAAGTTCCCAATTGGTAAAATTACTGACAGATTTGAGGCTCTGAACTTTGTAGTTCAGATCAGGGTTAACATAACCGACCAAACCGGTATGACCGGTCGGGATTGGTTTGGCGGTTAACCGGTAAAACCGGCCAGTTAGTCAGACAAAATTTGTTTTTTGACTCACGCGGTTGTTGTCCGGTTAACCGGCCGGTTTTACCGGTTAACCGATTGGTTTTGGCGGTTTTACCAGTCGGTTACACTGGTTTTTATCATAGAATTTCAAAAATAAATTTTTAAATTCACATTTGGCGGTTAATCGATCGGTTACACCAGTTAACCGATCGGTTTTTCTGGTTAACCGCTCGGTTTCCCTGGTTTCAATATATATAAATTTTTTTAAATTTTAAAAATATTTAAATCAAAACCGGCGGTTAACCGGCCGATCGGGATAACCGGCCCGGACCGATTTTCCAGTTAACCGGGTTAATTAGCCGGTTAACCGCGGTTTTGTTAACCTTGGTTCGATAGAGAGGAGCCTCACGAGTTTGTGAGTTTTGACTTTTTTTCGTTTTGTTTGCTCTTGTTTCGGTGAGAGAGATTAAAGCACAGCCCGTTTCTTTTATTAGAGGAAGAAGACAGAGGAAACATCATAAACGGACGTTAGGTGGAGACGACGCTGCCTTTATATTGGGGCCAACAGAAAACAGAGTCCAATCAAAATATGTCACGTATTCGGGAGTACGCATGAAAGTACACGGCGGGAGGAGAGAAGCCGCATCCATATCTTGTGGCATGGATATAGTAGCTGCTAGCCGCTCAAACTTTGCCATACGTGCCTGAATGTATGGTAAGATCACTAAAGCGGTATGCTGGCATGCATCCTAGTGTGAGTGTGTAAATTCAAACCTTGCGAGTCCGCAAATCTATGGCTCTCCAATAATCTTCAGTCCACACAGCAAACCGCGTCACGTATTCGTTATTCCAGCTTGTTTATCAACTTGTGTGCGCCAAAAGATAATAAAATAAATTTCCTCAAAAACTACATAAGAGCGTCTCTAATGGTCGGCTCTAAGCTAGCTCTTAGAATTGTTTATTAGGAAAAAAGCAGAAAGAGAAGCCAGCTACCTCTTTATGAAGAGTCAGCCTCTAAGAAAAATAAGAGACTTAAACATAGACTCTACTTCTCATCAATTCTTCATAAAAGTTTGTTGCTAGCTCTTAACTAGCTCTATCTTTGAAGAAGCATTTCAACTATGTAGCATCTCAATATAGTCCCATAATAAAACAACCCGAAGCAACAGTCAGAGTTGGGATCTCAGCATAGCTCCACGTGGATGAGAGCATGAGACTCAGGCCAATGAGTGTAGCCGATTTAAATGTCTGAAACATCAACAATTCCTGACAACAGGAAGCAGCAGCTTGATGGACCATAGTGGCATAGAAGGACCGCTGCGTTATTATGTCACATATTATATTTCAGGACAAATTATTGAAAATGTAACTGTTATATCATCCCACCATGATCCTGAAAAGAAGTGCATCTAAACTATACGTACTACTATACTGCACTTCGGATTTCATTTCAGAATTCAGTTGCTTAAATTATCCGGGGCGTTATCGTCAAAATTTTTTTTTATCCCGGGCGTATTTTCTCAGAGCATCGCAAGAAAGTTTAACAGACAAAAGCATAGCCATTGAAACTTAAATTATAGCTACTAGATCGTTTATCACCAATCACACACTCTATTCATTCACAGAATCGAATTCTCATATTAACAACAGTTTTGGTGTGGCTAATCATCTCATGATATACCACCAACTGTTCTCGGGATGCTGCCTCAAGGTTGACTAAGCTGACTCCAACAAGGAGAGTTATTTTTAAGAGCCAAATTTGTCTCTTATATACAGTGTTTTGCATATGCTTTAAATAGTAGCATCTCCAACAGTCACATTGCAAATCACAAAGGCCTCCAGGACTTCACTCAAGCATTTCGTCGAGCAGCTCGCCCGCTTCCTCGCCGACGCCAGCAGCTCGCCCGCTTCCTCGCCGACGCCAGTGGCCAGCCACGGCCGCGCCGGCGCCAGCAGCTCGCCCGCCACCACCGCCTGCTTCGCCCGGCGATGAAGCCGCCTCGTCCCGCGTGCGTCGGCCCCGCAGCTCGCTTCACGCCGGTTCGTGCTTGTGGAGTGGTAGCTCGGCCACTAGCGCGCCACTCGTTGTTGTCGGTGCCGTGGACGCGAGGCTCGGATCGGAGTTCGACGCGGCGGAGGCGGACCTGGTGCTACGGCTCGGGCTCGCGTGCCTGCACCCGGCACCGGCGGCGTGGCCGACCATGCGCCAGGTCATGCACTACCTCGACGGCAGCGCGACGTTGCCGGACCAGCCAGAGACGTACGCCACATTCAACACGCCGGCGGCCATGGAGATCTACAAGACAAAGTTCTTCGACTCGTGGTCCACCCGCCCGCACCACCTCCTCCTCGGCCTCCCACTCCCTGCCGCGCCGCCCTCCACCGCGCGCGCTTGCCTGCCTCCGCGACCTCGCCGGCCTCCGCTACCTCCGCGAGCGCCCGCGCGACGTCCTCTGCAGCTTCGCCGCTGCATCGCGCTGCAAGAGACGGACGGGACGGAGCTCCAAGCAAATGCATCGGAGGAGAGAGGGATTGCAATTTTGGCTCGCCTCTCTCCTCCGATGCAAATTGGCTGCTCCTTTTGCATTGCCTGTTGGGAGATGAAATCGGTGATGCACAGTGCATTTTGAAGAGGCAAAAATGAAATTGGCTCATTGTTGGAGTCAGTTAACAGGACAGTAATATGCAGATATCTGGCTCGACCAATGATTCGGCCTTGGTAAATCTAGTGATAGCAAGTAAGCTCAATACGCTCTATTTATACTGGCAGTAGAATCACTGAAACAGACAGCTCGTTTCAGTGATACCAACGTTCATTTACTGGACAAATCACCCATTACAAAGCCATCTAGCGCTAGACTACTGTCCCCAGTACTAGTGATTCCGACTTTTGAAGGTTTGAACCTATATTCCTGGCAAGTTCCTGAGCAGCAGCATTACATTCACGCTTCCAGAATTTTGTTGAGAAACAAATGAAGCCCGACTCAGAATTACATTCATGCTGTGTGGGGTCATGCTTGAACCAATAGCTCCGCGTCAGATTCAATGATAAGACGAACAATGCCTCTGATCCACAGAAGAACTGGCATCAGTAATATCTACGCAGTCTCCTAAATGATCTCTGGTAATTGCATCCCAGCCTCCACAGAAGTCCCCTCTCTTATGCACTCCATCCACATTTGCCTCGAGTACATCGTTAGGTGGTGGCGACCATTTGATGCTGCACAAAGTCCGGTTAATACTGCCCTTGCCGTACAGGTCCAGAAACTCATCTGCACAAGACTGAGCTTTGTACTGTAACGTAAGCTGTCAGTTTGAGTCAGTTCACCTTGTCTCCTTTCATTCCCGTTATCAGACCAAAATGTAGTCACCCTTGGCATTGCGAACTGGCGGTCCGCCACTGCCTGTGGCCAGAGATATGCCATCAGCCATCCACTTGGCTTTGGCGTCCACTTTCTGGAGTGTGATTTGGTGTCTGTTCAACTGTTCCTATGCAGATCAGTGCGAGACGGTATTGATTTGCTCGCATTCCACTAAACTTGCCATTGCCAAGACTGCCACAGTAATGCACACCAAGTAACTGTAGTTGAAATCGATCTCGATCACGGATCACCCCATCAAATAACTGATGTGAAAAGATCTTAAATCCTGCTACTATGAATCTGCGCACCCAATCATGAAGCAATGCAACACCGACGGCAACTCTATTGGTTAGTAGAAGGTTTCCGCGTGATTAGCACGGAGGCGCGCGATAGTTAAGAAGAATCAGGCGGCCTCGCGGCGGGGGAATAGGAGGACGGCGAGGGCGACGTCGCCGGCGACCACAACGGCGAGCGCAGCGGCGAGGACCGCGGCGCGCATGACGAGGGCCACGACGCGCACTTGCCCCCAGAATGCGGCGGCGCGGCGCGGGACGGTGGCCGCGGGGACGAGCTCGAACTCCTCGGATCGCCCTCCCCCTTCCGGCGCGGCGGAGCAGGAACACGCGTCGCTGGCGACGTCGTGGTCAGGCGGCGGATCCATTAGGCGCGCGTGCGTCGGTGGGGTCAGCGTGGAAGAGGAGGCGGGGAGGGTGAAGTTGTCGGCGACCTGATCAGCACAGGGCGATGAGACGCGGCCACGCGGAAAGGCAGGACGAGATGCCGAGGCTACCTGAGAGATGACGATCACCGACGAAGACGAAGACGAGGAGGAGGTTGCGGAGATCGGGGAGATGCAGGAGGAGGTGGAGCGGAGGGAGGGAGTAGCGCGGGGGCGACGGCGGACGAGGCCGCCGGCGGAAGGCTTCGGCATCGTTGGATTTGGGCGGGAGGAAGGGCAGGAGCCGCGTGACTGCGCGCTGAGGCAGGGGTATTTTGGGTTGGGTGGGGAAGGGAGCTGGCCCACGTGTCTGTTTTGGAACAAATGGCAGCTTGTGGGCCTCACACGATCTGTAACACCCGTTCTATAAAAATTGTTTCAAACATCAAGGAAACAGAAGATTGTGAAAAATTAAGTGGCTTCAAGAATGCATCCATTTGTGCTTGTCAGAAAACCATAGTCCACATTGATCTCCGGCAATCAAATACACAAAGGAAAGTGATCTTCTCAAATCACACGAAGTTACACAGCCTTTTGATTGTATACTATGGCATTCAGTTTCAACAATGTGAAAACCTTGATATATAAACTAATACATGTCATTCTTTGTTCAGAACTCTTGGCACTTTGATGTATGGATCATCATAACCCGGGATGGCCTCGACTATGGCATCTCTGCATTGACAGAAACAACAGAGGCACTCAGCTTTTCGTTGCAAAGCATGGTGACGCTCCAATCGGAGGAAATAACATGGATGTCGTTGCTTCCTTACCTGTTGGCAAATGTTTCAGGCTTATCTTCTCTCAAAGAACTACCAGCTGCCGTACCTGCAGATGAGATAGTGGGACATGAAAAAGGTTTACACACTGTTGTAGACAAAAGAACAAAAAACCAGCATATAAACAGCCAAAAAAACTGCATAACAGCACTAAGGACTCTAAAAGTTTTAAAAGCTCGACAGGATAAAAAAAAAAAAAAGGGTATACTACATCATGATTCATGATACAATATTTTCAGGGGCAATTAATATATTTGGACGAAAGCATAAAAACACTAAATCAGAAACTCAGAATGCTTGTTACCATGCTCTGTTACACATTATGATCGTAACACATAACTAACAATGACATTGCTATCCTCCACCTATGATTCTTCTATTTCACATGTGCTATTAAGTGCAGTACTGTTTTACAGAGCATGCATCAATGAGACCATGAATACAAAAGATTCAAAATCATATGTAAAACTAACCATTTGTAAGTTGCATTTATTCTCAAGTTAGCATGAATTGAATATTATGATGCTGAACATTGCTGAAACAGCGCTGAACAAAGCATGAAGCAAATGACTAACTGATAGCTAAATTATTAAAAGGCCTCAAGTATGCCATGATAACTGGGACTGGGATTATACAAGACTACACCGAGAACGGTGCAAGCGTTTCAGATTCTTTTAAACCAAGGTATGCTGACAAGCAAAAACCAATGATGACGTAAAGTCTAAGATAAATACCAGCTCTAAGTGAAGGCTCAATGGATTCAAGATCAACAGCCTGAAGTTGCCCAAACCTGTAAACAAAGAAAAACATGAGTCAGCCAACACAACCAATATAAACATCAAGCCAACAGCCATGTATTCATTGACCACAAAACATGCATTTCAGTTAAACCGCTAGCAAGAAGCCAAAGAATCATCATTTTCCATTTGTATCTCCACAAGTTGCAAAGCTGAACAATATGATCAAGTTATAATGCCACGTGGCCAGATTTAAAATGCTGGCCTTTCATAAATGAAAGCCCCATGCTTTCATGCATCATGACCATCTTATCCCATCCAGATTTTACCACCAACAAAAACCTCTTAATATGTCTCCTACTCACACTGTCTCACGGCATCATTCTACAAGGAACTTGCTTGTCTCCTAGATGTTTATATTTCGCTACCCACTAAATGTCTACAGTGATGAAATTTGCTCCATCTTTTTCGAATTTAGAAAACCGTTGCTCCTCACATCAAAGTTGTGGTACCAATTCAAGCAATTAGAGGGTCAGTTCAGAGGTACCAAAGTGACACGTAATTTACAGTTTGCATGTTTTGTTCACAGTGGCATTCATTTTATTTAGAGTAAACTAGGTTTTACATGGGAATGTTTCAATGGGTGTTGGAAAATGACAGAATAAAGTATCCAGCAATTGAAGCATATGCAATGCACTGTAAAATCCCAATTTAAGTATTAGGCACTACAATGGAAACTTAAAGGTTGCATCAATCAAAAGCTCTTTAAATAAGCAAACAAGCCATAGTAGTAATTCCAAGTGGTGCCAGTGTAAATTTTTCGCCTCATTTGACCTACCATTAGCTTCTATGTCATAAATCAATGTCATTTTCATCAGGATTAGCATTTCTTTCAACACATTGAGTACATAATTTAAAAAAACTCTATGCAACAGGCAGATGATTTTTATTCCAGTTAGGATAATCACATACATGTAAAGTGTAAGGCCAACCACCTCAGTCGGGGAACATCAAAACTTGTTCACAGGGCAGAGGGGCACCTAACTGCAAATCGGTTGCACATATTACAGATGAATTCTTCCTAATTCTGAAATTTCTAAAATTTCATTTTCCTTAAAGACGCATGGACGTATTGGTGTAGTGAGATTTATGGCAGTCTAATATACACTACAGCATTTTCAAGCAGGATGACATCAATCCAATTCGCAAGAACTAGAAACCGAGGTTTTGTAGTACCCGGAGACAGAAAAGACAGCATAAATTACCAGTCCACCACTTGCTGGATCTTGGGGGCGAACTCCTCGGCCTGTCGAGCGAGCACACAAACACAAAGCCAAGCATCATCAATTCAGCTCGAGTCCCCCAATGCTCATCACATGGAAAGAGTTACAGATAGGGAGGGAAAGAGGCGCGGCGACGGACCTCCTGCGGGGAGAGCGAGATTCGCGCGGCGTTGGCGAGGCGGGGCAGGTCCGGCGGCTCCAGCTCCCCCGCCCCGGCCGCGGGCGTTACATTGGGCACGGAAGAGGAGAGGGGGCGACGCCGCGGCAGCAGCCACTGTCTCCTCCCCGGAGCTCGCCGCAGCGGCGGAGGCGGCGCCGCCAAGCGGAGCCGGGGTACGGCGGACGCAGCGGCGGCGAGCATGCTGCCTCCGGCTAAGGATTGGATTGGAATTTTTCAGGTCGTCGACGGGGTGGGCGGGCCAGCAGACGAGCCGAGGCCCGAGGGAGTGAATGAATTCGACATTGAGCGTGGGCGATCTGCACGGCGAGGCCCAGTTGCTGCTGCTTGTGGGATCGGTTTGGGCTTTGGTTACTGGCTCACTGTTTTTGGGCTGGATGATTATTTGGGCCTAATGTCACGAGACCGGGGCCAACTCTAGATTAGTGCTGTCCAAACGGGTCGTGCCGAGCGGGCTGATCTGAAGCATGCAATTTTTGATCCGGTCCAAACACGGCACGGTCTGTTTAATTTCATGTCAGGCCGGTCCGATTAAAGTCTCCGTGCCATGCTTGGGCCGAGGGGGCGGCCCGACGGGCGACGCGGGCACGACCCGATTAGCCGACGACTCGATAAAGCACGAATATGACCCATTAGACACGGTCTGCTACCAGCCCATTACGAAGCCTGCTATAAAACCTAAGTATATACTAGCAAAGTGTCCGTGCGTTGCGACGGGCTTAAAAAAATAAAATACTCTTTATGATTTAAATATAAATTATTTACACAATATAATTATTAGATATATGTAATATTATTGATATTTCTACATAAAAGATCATATTTGTATTACCGTTGGCACTTCTTAGTATACTATTTTATATCTCAAAAGTAATAATTTTTTCACTATTTTTTATTATATTCTTATCATAAATATGTTTTTTAACCTCTAATGTTAATGATTTCCACATGTAGTGTTGTTTGAGTACTATGTTATAAAATTAAGTGACATGATATTAAAAAAACTTAAATATAAGAAGTACCGATATGAAGCCTAACTCGTCATGTAAAGAGGGTTTTTCATAAGACTATGACACCTACAAGACAACTCTAGATCTCCATCAAGCCCAACACAAGGCTAAGGTCGTGGACCAATGACTAAAGATTTCTAGAAGCTTTATCCGGAAGAAAAAACATCAATTCACGTAGTCCAGAAATAGCACTGCATTGTAATGTAATTTTGAACTTGAAGACTTACTCTAATGGGAAAAGTTAAAACACAAAAATTATAGATCTCGTCGAGACCTTTTTAAAACATATGTAGATCATATTATTTGGACTTCAGAGCTAGGAGATATAGATCCCGCACAGAGACCTACGCAGAGGAGTCCGAATCAGAACAAATATTTTTGCATCGTATATTTAGAAACCAAAACTGCGCGATCTGGACTTCTATTGAATATCAAAGTTGTAGAACTTTTCACGGGCTACGCGATAGAGTCCGAGTTTGCCTCATTTGAGCTCCGGATGTGGAAGTTATGATTTTTTAATTTGATACATGATATGGAAGTTACGAAACCGATTTGAATTCAATCTTTAACTTTGTGGACACGAAGTAGACGACCGCACGTTAATTAATAAATTATTAAGAAGCATCCGCCGCCTCTCCCACACTTTGCCCGCCAGCCGCCCCCGCCTCGCTCCCTCACATGACGCCGCCGCTTCGCTCGGCGCCCCTGCCTCGCTCGCCCAGCGCCACGTTGAGTAGCGCTGACCTCCGCCTCCCTCGCCCCCGCCCTCGCGTCGCCAGCCCGCCCTCGCGTCGCCGCGTGAGCTCGCACGCCCTCGCCGGCCTCAGCGTCGTCCCTGCCTCAGCGTCGCCCGCCCTCGCCGACCTCAAAGCCACCGCGTGAGCTCGCTCGCCCTCGTCGGCCTCAGCACCGCCTGCCTGCCCCTGCCTCGCTCGCCTTCGTGCTGTTCAAGCCCCCTTCCGCCGTCGGGAGGTTGAGGGAAGAGGAGAGGTCGGACGTCAGTGCTGCGCGAGCCCTCCTCCATCGTTGATAGCCCCTCCTCCTTCAGATCTCGCCGACACGGCATTGCGCGAGGCTCCCTCTGAGCTCCCCTTCGACACGCAACCTCAAGGGCGTCGAGGATTTGAGGGCGCTCCTATCATCGGGCTCATGGGCCTCAACGGGCCGTGCATACTCATGGGCCTAACGGGCTGGCCCGGCACGACTATCCATTTTCGTGTCGTGCCGTGGGCCGACGCCCAGGAACATGGGCTGGCACGACACGGTCCAAAATAAATTTCGTGCCGTGCCAACCCGAAATTCAACGGGCTATACCTTTTCGTGCTTGGGCTGGGGCATGCCATGCCAGGCGGCCCGTTTAGACAGCACTACTCTAGATGCATTATGAGTTTATGACCATTTCTTTTTTCAAGCAATGGTATGATGCCAATGGGATGTTCTCCAGAAAAAAGGCAAGGCATAGTCAATGGGGAAAATAGGAATTTGTAGCCAATAATACGCGTGCAAGTCTAGTGGCAAAACCCTTTTGTCAAAAAGAAACAAGGAAGAATTTCTAGCGCCAAAGCATGTTCTGCCGTCCGTCCATCCTCGGCGCTGCTGCTAATCATGGGTTCGCTGTGGTCGCTGGCCCGCCGCTAATGACCTAATTAGGCGACGCTAAGAAGCATTGCCACTGGCAGACACGTGGGCCCAAGATGCTCCTAACCCGTCCAGAGTGCCTACCCGGTTAGCTATCCTGTCTGCCGCCGGCGGCGTAAAAGCTGGGCGGCTTCTTTTTTCACCTACGCGCTCCACTTCGCCGTCAGAATTCTCAAAGCAAACGAGGCCAAGGCCAACTACGCAACCGTTGCCTCCCAAAACTGCTTGGCAGGTGGGCCCCATCACCGACCTTGTGTGTGTCGGCCCCAGCCTCCAGGTCAGACGGCCACAAAGGCAGGCGGCCCCCTTCCTCGCGCTTCCCGTTTCCATTGCAACATCTGCGGGGGCAGAGTCGGCCACCCAAAGAAAGAAGGGAAACACGGGAGAGAGATAGAGAGGGAAACTTTTGATTTGCGCCCAAGCAAGCAAGCGCGTCGCCGGCGGCCGCCGCCTTCGCTCCCCTGGGACTGTATCCGCACGGCGATCCCTAGTCCATGCAGCCGCAGGTAACCCCAGCAACTCGCCCCCCTCCCGGGGGATTGCAATGGCTTCTCCCTTCTCTGCTCTTGGGTATACAGTTTCGTGTGATCTCTTCTTTCTGCATGCGCCATTTTCGGTCGGCTGCGGCCGCCGTGATCTGGCTCCCCCGATTTAGGATGCTGCTCCGCTGTCGCCGGGCCGGCGCCGCGATCAAGATTCCGCCATTCAAGACGCGGTAATAATCGATTGCGTTTGTTCAAGTTTAGAGCTTCAGTTCCCGAATCCACCGAAATCCCTGCGTGCCGACGAGGACCAGGTGGCTGGCGGAGAGAGAGTTTCAAACCTTTCTTTCTCATCTACTGTTTTCGACCTCGTCAATTCGATGCTTGTGGGGAATACGATACTGTTTGGTTGGTTGATGTCATGTTTCGTTCCTTGTCTTTTCCGCTTCCCCATACGTCGTTCTCTCCCCAGTTTATTGCAACGTCAACTATCTTGATTGGAGATTATCAGTTGATACGGTTTTGTATGCGGTTTTAAGCTACGCCAACTCTAAAGACAAACAGAAGGCTCTATCCAGATAGCTTAAAAAATCGATGTAGCGCCGTTCTGATCCTCTAATTCGTCGCTACGTCAGCAAATGAACTTGGCTTTGTTTGGCGATTTCTGTCAGTACGTCTTTTTTCCTATTCTTCCAACCAACTGTCTATGGCTTACTGTGTGCGGATTTAAAGGTACACCTGTGAAGAAAAGTCAAATGCTTTATCCTATTAATAACTCGCTGCTCCTGCAATGATGCTGACATTCTTTCAGAAAACGGCACTCATGTTGTTCCTATATTAAAAATGTTTTATAGGATCGACAAGATCAATTCTTTTCCTTTTGGAGCCAAAGTCAGCAGTCTCCATCATTTTGCACGGCTACAATATTGATCAATCTGATGAATAATTTATTATTATTTTTAAAAAGATGAATATACAGTTCCACCTGATCGAAGGGATATTTAATAATTCACATATACGATTGCATGCCCTTAGATGAAATTTGGAATGTGAAATTATTCTTGTAGTATCCGTATCCAGCAAGGACAATTGATTTTTTTTCGAACAATGAGCAAGGACAATTGATAGTATATCTTATGAGTAGCAGCAACTGCAACTGAAACGCGAAAGCTGCACAGGTAGCATATCACTGTATCCGGAGAAGATGGTCTGATTTCTTTAAGTTTTTCTGGGAGGACGACCTTTCACACGTTTAAGTTCTGCATATATTGCCGTCTGCTGCATTTTTTATTGTATACCATGTACTCTTTTTTGCGTTATATTTATAAAATATCTCTCTAATTTGTAATGTTCAGGGTTATTTTTGTGAAATTTAAGTTGTTTTCGAATTGATAATTTTTCCTTGTTAAGATTCTGAATTTGGAGTTGGAAAATGAATCGATAGTTATTGCCTTGGGAAAATGTGGCTGAAATATTCTTTTATTGAATCATAGTCATAATATTGTGGTTTGCTGTACATTATATGGCATATTGCTAGTGGTTGTTGCTTTGTTGATTCTGTTTTTACAATTTCATAGCGTTGTTCCTAATCTCATTGAAATTGTAAGGACAGATCTGAACTATCATTTTTTTTTCTTTTTGTAGACAAGATGAAGTTTGGTGCGATATATGAAGAGTATCTCCGGGCAGAGCAGGACAAGTACTTAGCAAAATGCTCCCGCATAGAATACAAACGCCTCAAGAAGGTACTAAAGAGATGTCGAGTTGGTCGGTCCTTGCAAGAAGATGCCAAAAATGGTCATGATCAGCAGGAGGGGAATGTGGAGTTTTCAGACGTTTGCCAATGCAACTCATGCGCATGTAAGTCCAATAAGTCAGAGTTGTCTAACGATACATCATTACCTTCATCTTTCTTAATACCGCAGTAAATGTTATCATCATCATATCTAACAATCATCATTTTGCATTTGCCTATTTTGTCCGATACAAGCACATGATAGTCAATTATTCACTTTTGTGAAATAATACATGAGTATTATTTCACTTTGTATTTGTACTAGTGGGTTCAGTTTTAGATGGGAGGCAACTCGTGATTTCTGTCTGACGTAACAGTAAAGTATTATGGTCTGACTATTTGATTTTATAGCTTGAAGCGTGGAATTACCTTGTGTGATTAGAACCTCTCGGGGTCACTAACGTTACAGTTTGCTACTATTGTCAATTTTCTTTTTCTTGGTTTACGGCCTGCACTTCTGTGGCCCTGACTGTTACCATCTTTCTTGTTCAGTATGTGATCAGATGTTCTTTACCGAACTCAACAAGGAGGCGTCAGAAATTGCTGGCTGTTTCAGCTCGAGAGTACAGCGTCTCCTCCATCTTCATGTCCCATCCGGATTGCAACGCTACATATGGCGTGTTAGGCAGTGCTTCATAGATGATCAACAACTCATGGCCCAAGAAGGCAGAATGCTTCTTAATTACGTGACCATGAATGCAATTGCCATTCGCAAAATTCTTAAGAAATATGATAAAGTGAGTATAGACCTGATCATAATGTTACATTACAAAGATCTTTGAGCTTATTTGTTTGGTTAATCCTGCAGATACATGGCTCTGTGAGTGGCAGAGAATTCAAGAGCAAAATGCAAACCGAGCATATTGAACTGCTGCAATCACCTTGGCTTATAGAGTTGGGTGCTTTCCATCTAAACTGCAATGATTCTAATGCTGATGAACATTCAGGGTTCTTTAAGAATGAGTTCTTCAAGAATTTTTCCTGTGATCTGACAGGAGCACAGCCAATACTGACAATGGCCATTTCTGATGCTATGAAATATGATTATAGCCTAACTTGTCCAATTTGCTTGGTGAGATGTTCTTTAAGGTTTCTATGTTTCATTGTTTTTTAGAATACGTAGTTGATTTACACTCTGGTAAATTTGGTACGATTTAGAAACTTGAATTTGGCAGTAAGGTGAGATATAAATATTTCCATGTATACGTAGCTGAGTTATACTATGGCTATGCTGTTGGCATAAGCATAGTTTTGCTTTTCCAAATACAAATATTTCTGCTTGCAGTGTATGTACGGCATGGAATTTTTCAACTTTTTAATGAGTGCTCGATCTTGCAATAGTGAGGTTAGGTTAGTAAACAATGTACACCTAAATGAAAGAAGTGGGCGATCTGTGAAGATATTTTTTGGGTAATTCATAGGAAAGCTCGGCAGAGAAATAACTTATCCCCCCCTCCCCGCCCCCTCCCCCCCCCCCCCCCCCCCCCTGCTAAAATTTATCATCCTTCTATGCTGATTATTTCCAACTTGTGACATTCCATTTGTACAGGACACTTTGTTCAACCCATATGCTCTTAGCTGTGGGCATCTCTTCTGCAAAGCCTGTGCATGTGGTGCTGCTTCTGTCTACATCTTCCAGGGTGTCAAATCTGCACCTCCAGAAGCCAAGTGCCCTGTATGCCGAGCGGTATGTGAGAAATCCTGCATGGCTTATCGTTCAATCTCTCCATTTCCATGAAATTCCCTTCTGATAACCTTTGTTAATAGCGACCGTAAAATCGCTTACCTTACAGATAACCAATGTATTTATGGTTGCCCCTATTAAGTGGTAGTATTCCGTGCACTTTTAACTTGATCAGGTTGGCGTGTTTGGCCGTGCTGTGCATATGACTGAACTTGACTTACTTCTCAAAACAAGGTACGATTAACATTAACCAACCTCCCTTGTTCAACAAGAAATACGGAAAGATGTCAAATATTTTCGTGATGTAATCTCCTCTCTTGTTTAATCAGGGACAAAGATTACTGGAGGCAAAGACTGCGTGAAGAACGAACTGATATGGTGAAGCAATCCAAAGAATACTGGGACTCACAGGCGATGTTATCAATGGGAATTTGAAGTCACAAGTAGCTTACAAATTAAACTCAATTTGTAGCCTAATATTTGTCAGTAATTATCAAGATGGCATGCTACATTTGTTAAACACAAGCAAGGAACTACCTTGACAAGATTGACATAACCAAAGGTTATTTCGTTTGAGAACTTGATCGGACTGCATGTTGTGGTTGTCGACCTGGGGCAGATTTGAAGAAATAAAGGGACAGATTTAACCAATTCTCATTTGTCCCATCCGTTGTCAATTGGAAAGAATGTTGTATATGTCTAGTTAAATCAAATGTTCGTGACGTGTTATTTGTTTGTAAGTCAAACAAATGTTCGTGTAATGATTTTAACATGCAGGAGTTACTCCTTTTTGCCCACTTTCCAACTCCTTTTTAAGCGAATAAAAAGAAATAAGTATAAAAACTACCGCAAGCACAAATAAAACACCAACATTCGCAGACAGGTCGTCCATGAGGAATGCAGTTGCTGTCGTGGCATCCAACTTGACAGACAGTGCAAAAGCCAGCTGTCCCTATATCCCTATCTGTTGCGTGTTCATGCAGGTTCGCTGAGAAATTAACAGTACCAAAAAGAAAATGCCATAACAATGACCAAGCGTTACCTGGAAACAAATGACACTAGCAACAAATTTATACACATGCTACTGATAGCAGCAAACAGACTGAGCATGGACAAAAGTACTCCTTCATTCCGTATTTGTTGTCGCCGGCTAGCTCAACTTTGAGCTAACCAACGACAACAAAAGGAGAACAGAGGGAGTAACACTTTGGAAAAAAAAAAAAAGGTTGAACACAATTCGTTAATACTCTCTCGGCAATCTGGAAGCAAGCAAAACAACTAACCACCACCTCGTATAACAAGCACACTATATATGCATATAGCTTTTGCTGATGAAATAAGCAAAAGCGTTTCCATGACATGAACAATTGCAAGATCAACGCATAACCATCAACTTTCCTTGTGATGGGACCAAAAGCAAAATCAATCAATAACTAAAGAATAAAAAAAACTCTGGCTCCATCCAACCTTCACTAAAGAATGCAACTGATACCAACATCCCAACTGACAGCTATTTATTTACATTAAACAGCAACCGTCCTTCAGACAAGTTTTTACTTTGTTCTTGCGAGGGTTTTCTGAATTCGCGGGCACTTATCCAAAAGTAGGAGCAGGCCGACATTGTTACTTGACATGCCAAATGTATACCTGTTAATGAATTAAGAAACAAGTCAATATCACTATGCTTTACAGATAAAAGAAGTATCATGAATTCCAGACTTCCAGTTGAAGTCCCTCCTACCTGCTTTGTCGTGGCTTCTTTTTCTTGCAAAATAAAGTGCGTATCCACTGCAAAGGATAGCAATTATGCTTAAGTTTTGGGAAATATGAAACTCTGATGTCCTTAGAGAAGTAACAGTTTTGTAGAAGTTATAGGAAATCTGAATTCATGTGGAATGCAGAATAGAAATTAAAATTCTTTAATTTAATATCACCCCCCCACCCCCCCTCCTTCCTAAGATTTGAGTAGATAGTCACTGGATAATAAGATAGACTGCTTTGCTATTTGACTGGTATGTACTAAATAGATAATTATGTTTATGAAGAAAAAAGCTCATCTATAATTAGACACCCACTTGGCTATCAGGAGCATTATCGATCAAATGAATCTGCACAAATGCTCTTCATTGGATACAATACTACCACAGCTATGATTTTAGAAGTTTCCAACATTCAATTTCACGTGTGAAACAAAGTCCATCTAATAAAGAGTTTCCGTGTTTTGATTCATAATAACTAGAAATACGGATAATAGTTGCAATCAAATTTAGCGTCTATAGCTGGTTACCAAAACAGAAATTTTACTATATTTAGGGCCCACAAGTATAAATTTAAAAGAAGTTGTCGGCGAGAACACTAAATAGAACCATTTATACAAGAACATTCCATGAAATTCATTTCTGCAACTCAACAAGAACCATGAAATGCAGATATGTATAAGTCTTGCTCGATCAGATGAATGCATCTGCGTGGATGCTTTACCCACATATAACTACTATGGCTTCAAAATTCCAAGTTTCATAGTGTTTAAGTTCGACAAACGACAACAAAGTCCAGCAAATGAAGGCTCTCTCAACCACCATGGCTTCAAATTTGCAAGTTTCACACTGTTCAAATTCAATAAATGACAAAAAAAAAACAGCAAACAAAGGTTCTCTCTTATTTTAGTTTGTAGTAAGTCAAAATTTGGAAAATTGCAAATAGAAACAGTGTTTTTGTAGATGATAAACGCTACATGGGCAGTCAACAATCATATAGCCAATGGACGGGGCTACACGGCCATTTAGGGAAACACACACAGTTTGGCCAGTGTAGCATTTAAGCGCTGTGTGCAGTGCCTTTAATCCCGTTTATGAAAAACAGTAGAAACTAAGTTGAGAATCATTAATTGATTTAATAAAACTAGTTAGCACTAGGAATTAGCCAGAAATATATAAATAAGGCCATAACGATAATTTGAAACAACTATACTTGAACCACTTCTCGAAGGGAAAAAAAATTAAAATGCTCCTAAACATTCCATGGTTGTACCCCATAGGATCAAATAAATAAAGCGAGAAATGATATAAACATTAAATCAGCACAAGTCTGTCACCCTTAAATCCTTAGTAACTGTGCACTACATCAGATATACTAAGACAAAGGCAAGACCAGTGAGATGCTACAATGTTTTGCAAGAAATCAATTGATACATGTGATTTACTACCATCCTAAGAGTATCCTATACCAGAAGAAAAGAGCATCATACCTTAAACAACGCAACCATGGAGTACGTCTTGACAAGTGCCGCCTTCTTGTCCTCTATAGACCTCCTTTCAGTAATGCCCACAGTGCGTTTTCCAGGTGAATGTTGTACACCTGGCACCACCCTAGCTCCTGCCCCAGCTGGAGCTCCATCCTTGGCAAGCTGCTGCGCTATCTCACGGAGAAGCACAAGCTGTGCCTTCTCTGTGCGCATTGCCACAAGGGCCTGCCGCATCGACTCCCGGTCAGCTTCCAGCGCCTCTAGCCTCATGTAAAGCTTCTTAATGTCTGGCTCCACTGCTTCATTCAGGTACTTCTCCGGAACCCTGGCTACAGGCACAGACACTCCTTGATGAACCTTGTCAATGGTGTATACTCTGTCGCTGCCGCTGCCACTGCCGCTTGCACTGCTAACACCACTCTCACTCACCCCCTCCTCCCCACTACCACATCCAGCATCCGGAGACTCCGGTATCTCTTCATCATCATCATCATCGAGACCATTTCGTTCTTCCACAGCCACATCAGGTAACATCTGATTGTCATAAAGGACGCCTCGTTCCAGCCCAGACGATTCCAGCAACACCTCGTCCACGTAAAGATGGGCCCCTTCCTCTTCCTCCCCTGCCGAATCAAGCAGGTTCGCTTCATGATCATTTTCGAGGCGGCAGATCCGGCGCTCTAGATCGGCGGCCACCACCTCCTCCTCCTCCTCCTGTTGCTCCTCCACGTAGTAGTATTCCCCGTCGTAGCAGCGTAGCTCAGGGTAGTAGCCCCCGTCGCCGTCCTCGGCCTCGCCCTCGAGCATGAGGTCATCTTCCTCCTCGCCGTTGTGGTCGACGAGGTCCTCCCCCTCAGGTAGCGGGATGCCGAGGTGGATGAACTGGAGGCGGTACTCGCGGAGCCTGGAGCGGAGTCGGAGGAGGCGGCGCGCGCGGCGTGCGAGGAGCCCGCGGAGGTGCTCGATCTCGGCGGCGTCGAGCGCCATCTTCTCGTCGGCGAAGCGGCGGAACTGGCGGAGCTCCATCTGGACCTCGGCCTTCTCGCGCTGCAGGCGGAGCATCATGGCCATGGTCTCGCTGGCAGCGGTGGCGGCGGCGAGGCGCTCCTCCTCGACCTCCGCCCGCAGCAACGACGCGGAGGCCTGCGCCGCCGCAACCGCCTCCCGCAGCGCCGCGCACTCCTCCTCCGCCTCCACCCGCGCCGTTGACCCCGCCCCTTCCTCCTCCCCCTCGCCGCCACCCGATAACCCCTTCTCTGCGTCCAGCTTCCGCTTCACGGACCTCCGCCACGCCGCCGCCCCGGACGGCGAGGAGCAGCACCGGCAGCGTCCACCGGCGGCCACCGGCGGGGATGTGTCAGGGTCCTGGTCGTCCATGACGGCGACCGGCGGCGGGTAGCGAGGAGGAGGGTTTGGGGGCAATCGAATCGAAGCGCGGCGCGGCGTTGTTTGGATTTGGGGGAAATAGGAATCGGCGCGACAGAGGAGTTTGGTGATGGATGATGATGTGCTGTGCGTTTTCTTCGTCTTCTTTTCCCCTTCTCGAGGTGGGGCCGCGGCCCTGCCTCGATGGTGAGACAGACAACAAAGTATAGGCTGCGGCGCCCATCCCAGATGGCGAAAGTTATTTGGAAATCTGATTTGATATGCCTCTTCCTTTCGAAACAAATCTCGAGTATTTTTTTTTTCATAACCACTCTCCATGTTTGAAATACAGTAAAGGTGTATTTTGTTCGATTTGTACTGCGGATCAGACCACCTCTCCAAAATATCCGTATCAAAACTGCAATCGTCGTCGCTTTCCCCTCTACGGATAAATCGTTTCGTACATGGTATAGGTAAATCGAGTGGACGGGGGTTGGACATGTTGATGATGTTCGTTCAACTTTTTTCCCTCTACAGATCGTGATGTTTCCATCTTTTTGTTCTTGAGATATTTGTGCTTAGAAGGAATCTCAAACTGCAAACTCGTGTTCGTGCTTTTGGATCGTAGCAGCATAGGGCTATGTGGATTCCTTCAGTCGTTCTCGATGATCGTCGGCAGTTGGACTTGGAACGAGTCGCGAAAGCGGCCGTGCACGCCGTGGACAACCAAAGGCAAAGGGTTTGCCAGGCAGCGGAGAGATGGGAATAATCTTTAGCGATTTGGCTTGATACACGAGAATGGGACGATTTTTAACTCGCACTAATATAGCTGTAAGTCAAGTTTGGTACTCGTAAGTTTCGTACGAATTGCAACATCAGCTACTACTCATTCATCACTCTCTACAAAATTTATGGACGAATTAATACAAAATACAGTAGCGCGACTACCGTTTCAACTTGGATTTTGAAACAAATGATTAACGGCCGCGACCAAAAATGATTCGGTCGAATCTCCTCCGGGAGAAAAGCATGTCCAGCTGTCAGTTTTCTTTGTCAAAACCGTCACGCCCTGCACGTTACTATGCTTCTGGCGTTTATTGTCGGGAGATCACGAGGTGGGCCGTGGCGTCCTCTGTTCTTCCTCCTGCTTCTCCCAAGCCGACTTCTTCCAAGCTCCCAACTCCTGGCGCGCAGTCGAACGGCACGTGCTGTCTTTCTCCCTTTTGATGACGGGCACCCTCTTTAGTCTTTACGCCAACGGAACGGGGTTCATCACATGGATATCAGCCAACACCTCGTCTTTAAATTGGATCTAATCTTGGAATACTATTGACAATCTTCTTTTCTTTTGAAACAGGTAATCACGCATCGTCGTCAATTGGCATTGCAGCATCTCAGTCAATCACACGTGGAGATTCTCATGGTGTGGAAGCGTATTTGTGCTAACTACCAGCGACCGACCCAGTCATCAGGTGGACAAGGACTTTCCTCTTCTCCTGCCTAAACTGACCGAAAGCTGCTTCACCCCGATTAACTAATTTCGGATACACGCGTTCGTTGCAACATATGGATCTTTCGGTACACGGCGGCAGGACCAGGATGATGATGGATGTGGTTTGGCTACTAATAATACCATTAATCAACAACAAAGAAATCTTTGGGCGAATGTTTGTGTATTGTTAAGTCTATGATCTTTTGGACCTTTGTGACCACGTCATATCGATTGCATGATCTTTCTCTTTTGGAACGCTGGTTAATGCTCGGCTTCAACTTTAATGATTGCTTGACGATCAATGTGTCTTTGTCATCGACTCAGCTGCCTCACAGTTTTGGACGGAGTATGTCGTGCCCAACAGCCCAAGGATAACGGAAAATACACGTAGCTATCGATCCAGCAACATCCGTTATAGTATCATTTTATAAGAAAACAAACGGGAAAAAGTCATCAGGACCAGATTCTTTCGGTATTCGGATACAAGACGGTCGCCAGAAAAGGACGCTGCCTGAATTGAACATGATGAACGTGCTGCTGCTGGAGTCAGAACTCAGAAGGCGATGCACCAAACCGGCCAGATCAACCGAACACACCTCCACCGAACTCTAACTGTAACAGAGCAGTACCACGTGAAAGCGCGATCCGGTTCAAAAGGGAACCATCAGGCGCCTCTCGTCGGGCTCTTTCCTGACCAGGCAGGAAATGGTTGGAGATGATGCGTTTGTGTTTCTCAGCTTCTTTGTTTCGTTGGCCATGCCGAGCTTGTTCTCTTGCAGCTGTCGTCCTCCTGGCCGTTTACATTCCATCTTTGATTGTTTCCGTCAGAGAGATTAAGGTGATTGTCACGTCAAAGAATGCGTGTGGACAAAATGACGCTCTATAAATTTGGCTTCATAGTCACTCAAAACGTGTGGTCTCCCTGAGTTTTCATGCTATTATTCATTTTGAAACAATGTTTTTTCTTGAAAGACCTATAACATGAAACAATGTTGTGAACGGCAGTTTCTAGCTGCTATATCGACGGAATCAATCAACTTTTAGAGTGCCAAATACGTGAAGCCCAATTTTTAAGGAAGAAGAAATTCTCGCCTTAATAGTTTGGCCTCATATGCTCTGACCTGGAATCATTCTATGAAGCCAATGACGATACATGATAGAGGGGGTCTGCCTCAAAGGCATAACATGTTATTATTATTATTATTTTCTTCAACAAGTTCGACTAGAGTTTGTAATTAGCATAACATGCAGCATGATGAGCATAAAACAGAGAGGCATCAAATTGACATTGTGAGACAGTTCATATTCTTTTCATAACAAGATCAACCATTATTCATCCGTCTGTTGCAAACTTTTGGAAGCATGTTAGGACTGGAGCGTTTAAAACAGAGACACAGCATGGTTTTGTGCTTGTTCATAGACTGATGGAGCGCCAGAATAACATGATGAATATTTCTGGTAACTTCAATTCTACACTTAGATTTCGAGCTCAAACTACAAGTATATATGCTGCCTCCAGGCAGTGCCCAGTGGCCGGCTTTCAACTAATCCCAATGTTTTGGAAACAGAGCGCCGTGAGTGTATTTTTCATTTTAAGGGACTTTCAACCCAAATACAGTGCCTAAATATTGAACTATACGTAAATCATCCTTTGTAGCTAAAAATGCTAGGTCAGCTTAACGCCAGATAAACCAACCAACCTATACAAAAGTAACAATCACTTCAAACCACATAAATAAAACATGCTGTTTCAGATGAGAGGTGTTGTTTGAAAGAAAACAAAATGAAACTGCCAAAATCAAACTGTGCAAGATCAAAGAAGACTTCGAGAAATGCAAAAATCTTAACATCTGATTTTTATTTTATTTTTGAAACTGGGCAGGAGAGCTGCCATTCACTAAGAGGAAAGCAGATCACTACAGCCTAATATTTACAGAGGCTAAATAAGGGTACTAAAAGGGTAGAAAATACACGACAAAGCTACAAGGGTTGGCGAAATCCACAAAACAAAAGAAAGCAGTAAGGACATCTGATTTGAAGTCATAAAGTGACCAAGAACATCTAACTGGTTTCAATATAACATGTATTGCAGTAACGGGTTCCCAGCGATTGCTAATGTGCATCAAAGACCAATGAAAGAAACAAAGGAATCATAGATACTTTTGCCTTTTCTGACCCAGGTTGATGCAACCGTCGTCATTCTACAAACGCCAAACAAGAGATTTGTCCTTGCAAGCTTTTTGTGAAGGTAAAAGTTTGCAGCACAGTTCACTAGAATGAAAACTTCACCCTGATTAGCACGCAGAAGAAGGTATGCTTTGGGGAAGTACACAGCACAAATGAAACGTTCAGTTCAAGCACACTTATAATGAAAAAAAAAAGAGAGATGAAGATTTATGATAAATGGATAAATACTGCTATATATTATTGTACTATTAATATCACCACTCGTCATGTAACGAGTTATATAATACATTAATTCTCTGTAATACCGAAAGGTGGTTTAATTGCTCGGAATGTATTGTTTGTCAATGATATTCTGCAAAACACAAATTATAATTAGCTAGGTTATACTCTGGGACGAAGGGCATATTAGTTGGATATATATATATCTAGATAATAAAAAAGAAACTAAATGATGATGGCGCCAAATTAAAGATTTGTTACCTCATGACGGAATTACGTTGGCAGCAGACATATAAAGTTCCGTTTAAGTAGACAGAATTATTGGAGATATGCCCAAGAGACAATACGGATTTGATCCGTATGTGAGGGTCATACGGATATTGATCCGTGAGGAATTAGTCCACTAATAGGCCAACTAGTCGAGGCCCATTAGAAGGGTCTATTTAAGTGGAGGAGGGGCTTAAGGCGCAGGTGATTCCACCAGTCCTTAACCCTAGCCGTCGTGCTCCTCTTTCTCGCCCACAAAACCCTAACCGTGTTGCCGGTGCTAGCACGCCGCGCACGGTGCTCCAACCCTGTACATGTGGATACCGCGAGGAGGCGCTGCTGCTGCTGCGGTGCCGACGGCTGGACTAGAAGAAGACGATTGACGTGATCGACTACTTCCTCTACACCGACGCGCGACTACGTTGGATCGAGCTGCTCCAACATTCGCTTCCGCTCCGCCTGCGCGTCTAGTGGTAACGATCCATGATCCTCTCTTGCAAGGTTTTCTGGTTGAACGGTAGAAATTATTATATGCTATCGTAGCCTACCCGTTCCCCAATAGTGGTATCAGAGCCGACCTTGTGTAGTTTGTGATCTAGATCTTGTGCATATAGTTGATATGTTGATGTACTAGATGAGATCTATTATATATTTTTTTGTGTTCGGATTGATTAGATCAATGATGATAGGGAGGTTCACAAGGTACTGGGCGGATAGCGATACATGTATCATTGATTTATTTGTGTTCCTTCTCCGTGCATGCGCGACTTGTCCCTACCGGCTGGAATCACCATCGGGACTAACTGCGTGCGCCAGTAGAGGAGCCAATAGTATTATAATTATGTACCGCAGTCTACTCATGAAAACCTAATGGAAAACTAAGTCATTGTGAATGACTCAAAAGCGGGACCGTCGTACGGACATGCCTAGATTGTTACAACCCTTTTTGGCCACATGTTAGCATTCGCTTCTCGCCTAACTTGTTTTTGCAGAGAATGTTATGAATGGTATGACCCAAAAGATGCATGTGATGTATATGTGTGATTTGCATGGCCTGCGTGTCATGATTAATTACAGCTGGGTTGAAGCTGTCATATTATTGTATAACGGCCTGCGTGTCGACCTGTGATGCTTGATATTCTCATATAATTTATTACTAGCTATTAGTTGTAGTAGCTAAGTGTTAGTTCATGAAGGCCTCAAGCATGATGGTTGAAGGGACGGGAGACATGACGATGACAATGGAGATGGAGATCACCAATTGAAAGGGGCCATACTATTTTACAGTTAATATGATTGCCTGTGATGATGTTCCTATCATCCTATTCTTTCATCTGTTATTTATATTAGATATGATTAACATGCTAGAATAGGTTCCCTCAAGAAAAATGAAATTATATACCCTTCCAATAGCTGCACCTATTAAAATTATGATCGTTGTATGGTAGGTCTGCCAAAGTAGAGTACCTCAACTATCTTAATTATTAGGATAAATGTCGGACATTTATATGCATAGTATTGGTTTAATTAACAAAGCTATCAAAACGGTTTTGGGCTTTGGGGCATGGTGTTGGCGCCGGGGCATGTGATGCCACCCAACAAACAAGAGTCACATAGGGATGTGATTAGCACAGTGTTGCTTACCTATGTCACTAGATTTCTAGCGGTGATGCCAAAGCTCACTAGGATCTAAGTTGAATATGGATCTTGAACCACTATATGTCGTTTTGAGGGAAAACGGTTCCAAGCATATAGTGGAATAATGAACTTTTGTTAAAATATTTATAAGAGTTTTATATTTACATAGTGCTTATATTTGCATATTTTCTGTTGTAGATCATGGCACCAACCGCTAGTAACAGTTTCAATTTACGCTCCATTCTTGAAAAAGAAAAGCTT
Organism: Eleusine indica; assembly: GCA_030378355.1. NCBI lineage: Eukaryota > Viridiplantae > Streptophyta > Magnoliopsida > Poales > Poaceae > Eleusine > Eleusine indica. Next base: position 43,449,045 of record CM059498.1, on the reverse strand, counting down.
AATGGAACAAACTTTATTGATTGGTATCGCAACTTGAGAATTGTTCTCAAGCAAGAGAAAAAGGAATATGTTCTAGAGCTTCCCTATCCTGATGATCTGCCAGAAAATGCTACTACCACTCAGAAAAGGGAGTATGAGAAACATACCAATGATGCAGTCGGTGTTAGCAGTCTCATGCTTGCCACTATGTCCTCTGAGCTTCAGAAGCAATATGAGAATGCGGATGCCCATAATATGATTGAGGGACTTCGTGGCATGTTTGAGAACCAAGAAAGGTCTGAGAGGTACAACATCTCAAAGTCCTTGTTTGCGTGCAGGCTAGCTGAAAACGGTTCTGTCAGTCCTCATGTGATCAAGATGATTGGTTACATTGAGAATCTGAAGAAACTTGGTGCTGCTCTACACCCTGATTTGGCCACAGATGTGATTCTCCAGTCGCTTCCTGCGAGCTATGAGCCTTTCATTTTGAACTTTCAAATGAATAGCTTAGAGAAGACATTGGCTGAGTTGCATGGGATGCTTAAGACAGCTGAGGCAAGCATCAAAAAATCTGGTCCAAGTCAAGTTAACTTGGTTCAAAAGGATAGCAAGAAACGAAAGCGCAAGACTAAGGCTAAGACTACAGATCAGATCTCTAGCACTAAGCCTAAGCCTGCAGCAGCTCCTAAGCCTAAACCGGCGGGTAGTGATCCTTGTTTTCACTGCAAGAAACCCGGTCATTGGAAGAGGAATTGCAAGCTTTATCTGGAAGAGCTGAAGAAGAACGGTGGAGACACTTCTAATTCAGGTATCAATGTTATTGAAATTAATAATGTTGCTACATTTCCTTATGATTCATGGGTATTTGATACCGGATCGATGATTCATACTTGCAAATTGTTGCAGGGGCTTAAAGAAGCAAGGAAATGTGCAAAGGGCGAGGTGGATGCTCGTGTCGGTAATGGTGCAAAGGTTGCTACGTTGGCCGTCGGAACTTATCCACTTTCATTACCATCAGGATTAGTTTTGGAGTTAAATAATTGTTATTATATTCCCGCCTTAGGCAAAAACATTATTTCTTCAAAGTGTTTGGAGGAAGATGATGGTTATGAGGTCATAATAAGGAACAAGTGTTGTTCCATTTATTTGAATAATATTCTCTATGGTAATTGCCCATTGGTGAATGGATTATATCACTTAGATCTTGAGAATAAGCCTATTTATAACATTGATGCGAAAAGGCTCAAGCCTAATGATTTGAATCCCACGTATACTTGGCATTGTCGTTTAGGTCATATAAATGAGAAGCGCATAAAGAAGCTCCATACAGATGGTCTTCTAAGTTATTTTGATTTTGAATCAATTGATACATGTGAGTCTTGTTTACTTGGCAAAATGACTAAGTCGCCTTTCACAGGAAATAGTGAGAGGGCGAGTGAACTATTGGGACTTGTACATACGAATGTATGTGGACCAATTAGTTGCACGGCCAGAGGTGGTCTTCAGTACTTCATAACTTTTACCGACGACTTTAGTAGATATGGTTACATCTACTTAATGAGGCATAAGTCTGAATCCTTTGAAAAGTTCAAAGAATTTCAAAATGAAGTACAAAATCAATTTGGCAAGACTATTAATCTCCTACGATCTGATCGTGGTGGTGAATATTTGAGCCATGAATTCGGTGAACATCTAAAGCAATGTGGAATTGTTCCACAATGGACTCCGCTAGGAACGCCCCAATGGAATGGAGTATCCGAACGGAGGAACCGAACCTTGTTAGACATGGTTAGGTTTATGATGAGCCAAAGTGATCTTCCATTGTCCTTCTGGGGATACGCTCTAGAAACTGCCGCTTTCACACTTAATAGGGTTTCATCTAAATCCGTGCAAAGGACACCATATGAGATATGGACTGGGAAGCGTCCCGGGTTGTCTTTTCTTAAGATTTGGGGATATGAGGCTTATGTAAAACATATGACGTCTGATAAGCTTTCTTCCAAGTCTGATAAATGCTTCTTTGTAGGATACCCTAGGGAAACCAAAGGTTATTATTTCTACAACCGGGAAGAGGGCAAAGTGTTTGTCGCTCGTAATGGTGTTTTTCTAGAGAAAGAGTTTCTCTCCAAAAGGGTAAGTGGGAGAACGGTGCAACTTGAAGAAGTTCAAGAAGCTCCAGAAAATATTTCTTCTTCCGCTATACCACAATTGGATGAACAAATTGTTGTTGGCCAATTGTTGAAACACCAGCCCCGCGTAGGTTAGAAAGGGCACGTCGTGCTCCTGAAAAGTTCACGCTCCTAACCACGGGGCAGCGAGACATATTATTGTTAGACAATGATGAGCCTAAGACTTACAGTGAAGCAATGATGGGACCAGACTCTGAGAAATGGCTTGGAGCCATGAGATCCGAATTAGAATCCATGAGAGAAAATCAAGTTTGGAACTTGATAGATCCGCCTGATGGTGTAAAAACCATTGAGTGTAAATGGGTTTTTAAGAAAAAGATAGACATGGATGGAAATGTTCACATCTATAAGGCACGATTGGTGGCGAAAGGTTTTAAGCAAATTCAAGGGGTTGATTATGATGAGACCTTCTCGCCCGTCGCTATGCTAAAGTCTATACGGATCCTTCTAGCAATTGCCACATTTTATGATTATGAGATATGGCAAATGGATGTCAAAACGGCTTTCCTTAATAGAAACCTAAGTGAGGATGTGTACATGACACAGCCTGAAGGTTTTGTCGATCCACAAAATGCTAGGAAGATATGCAAGCTTCAAAAGTCCATTTATGGACTAAAGCAAGCATCTCGGAGTTGGAATCTTCGCTTTGATGAGGTAGTCAAAGGGTTTGGCTTCATTAAAAACGAAGAAGAGCCTTGTGTTTACAAAAGGGCTAGTGGGAGCACGCTTGTCTTTCTGGTCCTTTATGTGGATGACATATTGCTGATCGGTAATGATATTCCAATGCTTGAACCTGTTAAGACTTCTTTGAGAAAGAGTTTCTCAATGAAGGACTTAGGAGAGGCAGCTTACATTTTGGGCATTAAGATCTATAGAGATAGATCAAAGAGGCTAATTGGATTAAGCCAGGACACGTACATTGACAAGGTATTGAAACGGTTCAATATGCAGGATTCCAAGAAAGGTTTCTTGCCCATGTCACATGGGGTTTCTCTTAGCAAGACTCAATGTCCCTCGACATCAGATGAGCAAGAGAAAATGAGAGCGATTCCATATGCTTCGGCTGTTGGGTCCATCATGTATGCCATGATAAGTACTCGCCCAGATGTAGCCTACGCTCTTAGTGCTGTGAGCAGATACCAGTCAAATCCAAGAGAAGCTCATTGGAGAGCTAATAAGAATATCCTAAAGTACTTAAGAAGTACTATGGGTATGTTCCTAGTCTATGGAGGTGAGGAAGAGCTCATTGTAAATGGTTACACTGATGCTAGCTTCCAAACCGACAAAGACGATTCGAGATCGCAATCTGGATATGTGTTTTGCCTCAATGGAGGCGCGGTGAGCTGGAAGAGTTCCAAGCAAGATACGGTTGCTGACTCAACAACGGAGGCTGAGTACCTTGCCGCTTCAGAAACTGCAAAGGAAGCTGTTTGGATCAGAAAATTTGTTTCTGATTGGGGTGTGGTTCCTAGTGCATCGAGTCCAATGGACCTCTATTGTGATAATAGTGGTGCCATTGCGCAAGCCAAGGAGCCTAGAGCGCATCAAAAGAACAAACACGTACTACGGCGTTATCACCTTATTCGGGACATCGTCGCTCGAGGTGATGTAAAGATAAAGGTGCACACGGACTCAAACATCGCTGATCCGTTGACAAAACCTCTCTCTCAGCCCAAACATGAGGCACATATGAGATCCATGGGTATTAGATATCTGCATGATTAATATATGAGAGATTATGTAATGTCTATGTTTATGTGTGATTGAATAAAGTGTTATTCTGTTCTATGGATAATAATTATTGCATTGATTGACAAGTGCGTGACTTGTTTGTGAAACTCATTGTTCTTTCATAATATTATCCTAAATGATCCCTAGTTCCTTATCATTGTGTTGGACAATAATGATTCATGGACTAGCACATGTATTGGTTGATGATCATGTTTCACAGATCATTGATATGGAGATATCAAATCAATAATGTGGACATATGTTGGAGAACATAGTGTTGGACTGACCCACTAATAGACTTTACTGAGATGTTATTATTGTGCCATCAATTGTTGTCTTGAATGATGTACCTTTGGGATCCTTAGGCCTGAGATTGTCATTGATTCCCAGAATGTGTAATAGCATATTTAGAGATTACCAAATGTTATTCCGTAACTGGGTAGTTATAAAGGTAATTTTCGGGTATGCTATGAAACATGTCGTGGGGTGTGAACGGTCAAGATGGAATTTGCCCCTCCTAATAACAGGAGAGATATCTCTGGGCCCCTCGAGTTAGATGGATTTGGAAGTACATGGCCATGCCAATGTGATTAAAAGTTAATCATAATGACTAAAAGTTAGTCATGATAAATCCACTAGACGTTCGAGTGAATGGTCGAACTATTATAGGGATGACACGTATCTCGCCTTAAGCTTGACTGATATCGTGAGGCAAAGGGATCGCTGACTGCGTATGTCAAAGGTTCAGCCGATATGATCTTTATGTGTACACGAGAATCAGTATGTGCTGCTAGGTGCCGCTATTGATTTATGATTTGAAAAATGGTTTTCACATCATTGTCGTGTACATGTGAACCTAACGGGTCACACACTTAACGGGTTGGAATATCGCTTGTCTATGTGATTGTCTCTAGTACAAGTGAGAGATTGTTGGAGATATGCCCAAGAGACAATACGGATTTGATCCGTATGTGAGGGTCATATGGATATTGATCCGTGAGGAATTAGTCCACTAATGGGCCAACTAGTCGAAGCCCATTAGAAGGGTCTATTTAAGTGGAGGAGGGGCTTAAGACGCAGGTGATTCCACCAGTCCTTAACCCTAGCCGCCGTGCTCCTCTTTCTCGCCCATAAAACCCTAACCGTGTTGCCGGTGCTAGTACGCCGCGCACGGTGCTCCAACCCCGTACATGTGGATACCGCGAGGAGGCGCTGCTGCTGCTGCGGTGCCGACGGCTGGACTAGAAGGAGACGATTGACGTGATCGACTACTTCCTCTACACCGACACACGACTACGTTGAATCGAGCTACTCCAACATTCGCTTCCGCTCCGCCTGCGCGTCTAGTGGTAACGATCCATGATCCTCTCTTGCAAGGTTTTCTGGTTGAACGGTAGAAATTATTATATGCTATCGTAGCCTACCCGTTCTCCAACAAGAATAGGGTAGCTCTATTGTGTCTTGCATCTCGAGGGCCTTCCCTTGCCTGGCAAAGGACCGTTCTTCCCACTAACTGGTCCTGGACGAGAGTAAGTGCATGGTGCACGACGACGGTGGCCATTCGGCTCCTTGTACTGACGGAGGCAAGTGGTACCAGCGTTTTACATGTGGAACCGATACCACTTGGTAGTCGGGCGACGAGGTGGGATCGAACGCTATGTAGTCGTGGTCGTCTCGATCGAGCAGTATGAGGCCGTTGCAGTGCCCGGAGCTGGACGCGTCGTACTCGATGGAGTCTAGGGATAGCAGGTAATCCATGTGACCCGAGACCTTATTCGTCGAAGGCCGGGAGAAGTACTCGGGGAAGTTGTGGCCCTGGAACTTGAGGAAGATCCCGCCTACCGACAGCAGGAGGAGGTCCGCGCGCAGGAGGCGGCCGTCGTCCACGACGGCGCGCCACGCCTTGCACACGGCCCGCGACACGGCGACGCCGCGCAGGGGGAGGCGGGCGAGGATCTCCGCGAGCACGTCGTCGGGCAACAGCGCCCGCCCCGGCCGTCCGTGCTACAAGTAGCCGGCACATGAGTCAGTTCGTGCGTCTCGATCGGTGATCTGTCCGTATCGATCACGTTCAAGTTAGACAACGGGAGTTCATGTAATGCAAATGCACGCCTCAGATGCGGGTCGGTAAGTAGAACGTGGAATTCCGAAAGCAGAGGGGCGTTGCGCTTGGCGACCTCGGACAGCTGCAGCGTGGTGGACAGGGCGGCGTGGTGAGGACGCCACGCGTCATGTGCTCATCAGGGTCGGGCGATCACCTCAAACGGAGCTCACACTTTCTTTCACAGCACATTACATTCATAAGGTGCAACAGACCAAATGTACCAATCTCCATTTACAAATACTTGCATTTTAATCGAATGGTTTCATGCATGTTTAACTGCTCATTTTTCTATAAACTTTTATGTAAATTGATACAACTAAGATACACTTAAAGTATATGTGATGTCAAATCTCACGTTGTTATAAAATCTCCTGTTGTTATTTATAATTTACTTAATTAAATATTTTAAATATTATTGTTAATTATAATATGAATAGTAAAAGTCAAAAAAATGTAATTATTATGAACAGAAGTTAGTAAAATATGGAGATACTTATTATGTCAAGCGAGGAATGCTGTTGGCGCCTTCTTGGACCCACAGCCACCCTGTCCCGAACCATTTTGGTTGCACGCGTCCCCGTTGTGCTCGGTTCCGCACCCATATAAACCCATCCCACTGCCACCGAGTTCGATCCGCTTCTCCTCGTTTCCCCCTCTAAATTTCTCCAACCGTCTTCCACCTCCTTCACCGCAATCGCCATCGGTGACCATGTCGGCGAGGGACAACAACCACGATGACCCGCCCTGCCCGGAGTTTGACACCCACCCGTCGGAGCTCGTGCTCATCCAATCTCACCTCCTCCCATGGATCGCGTCGTTCTGCCTTGTCAAGGCGGCGTTCCTCCACGAGTTCGACCTCTACAGCGCAGAGCCCGATGAGGTGGCACGGGCCTTGAGGCCCGTGGTGGCGAGCGACGGAGAGAAGGCGTGGTATCTCCTCACGAAGCTCCATCCCAAGAGCAAGCATGGGCGAGCCCGGCGATTCGCACGAACGATGAAGTCCGACGCCGGGGCATGGCCCGTCCTCGACACGTTCAATGGGGGCCTGCTCGTCGGGCGTAGGCAGACCTTCTCCTACGTGGTGGGTGGCGGGTGGGAGAGGAGTAGGTGGATCATGATCGAGCTCCGGGCTGGCGCGGATGATGGCCTCCTGCACACCAAGCTTCCCGTGCTGTGCAAGGTCTACCGCAGCCCGCGGCACTGCGTCCACGAGGAGACCCACTACAAAGATTCCTATGATAGATGATATTTCATTTTTGTCACAGAAAGTCAAAAATATGTCATTGTTCAGGGTTTTATGACGTTAACATGACACAAACTAATTCGTCACCTATCATACGTAATAAAAGAGGTTTCATGATAAAAAACTAATAAATTTGTCATAATTATTTTGTAATGTTTCTTATATCGTCATGATTTTATGACATTAATTTTTTATCAGTGTTTTGCTCAAAACGTCATAAGATACCAGCTCAAACTAGCCAATTTCTAGTTGTGGGCTGGGCCTAATTTTAGTTGTGGGCTTAATCAATTTTGACTTTTTTTGAAACCTAAGTCCACTTTGAATCAGCCAAGCCCATTTTAATTTCAAAATTTAAACCCGATAATTTCGAACGATTTTGATTGACAATCCCACAGTTTCATTCAGATCGGGCCTAATGTGTTGATGGGCCTGACAAATTTATTTCCACTTAAATTTATTTCTGCTTAAATTTATTGTAATAATGTTATCTCATATTTCCCGTCCAAAACAAATTAAGCCCAGACCAAATAGACAAGCAATATAAGAATTGCAAAACTTACATTATCCATCAATATCAGAATTACTCATCCGCAAATCATTTCCAGAAAAAATCAACACAATTATCAGGTGTAATGCATACATGTTCCTCTTTAGTGCCATTAACAAGTCTTCCATTTGATGCCGACAACATACTGATGTTTCAGCTACTTCAACTTCTCTTGCTGCATTAAAAGGCAGGTGAACTTGTGAGGTGATTGATCCAACTTAAACCATGATGCAATATTATGGAGCGTAGAAGTTAAACAAAATAAGAAAAATAGTACATGCTGTTCAAAAAAGATATATCATTAGAAGTTTATTTTGTTGTTCATATATAATAATTAGGTAAAAGAATATTTCTCTCTTACTATGTACAATAACCTTCCTGTTCATTTGCAAAACATCGCAATTTGTTTTCCTTTTTACTAAAGCATGCATCTTGGTCTAGAATAACTGAAAACTCCACTAAAACACTAAATGTTATACCCTGTTGTAAAAATGATCAGGAGTGGAAAAATAACATCCTCATTGAAGAATAACACATACCGGTTCGTCTACCACTTAACCTTGGTGAGGGTCAATGATGACGATGATGCAGATTTCATTAGAATGACCCCACTGCAAGAGAGCAGCATATATCTCAACCTTTTGGAATGAATAGGAGTCAAGTTAATTCTGTAGCTGCATAGAGGTGACACGATGCACTAGATGAAACAAACTGGTGCAACTAATAACTTTGAAGTACAGCTTGCCACCTACTTGTCCTAATTAACATACATTAAAGATCCAGGTTTGCTGTATCACCTTCTAGTGTTTTGACAAAGGAAAAACAATTGCCAAGATAGTATCGTTTTACAAATCCAAACATTTTCCAGATTGCTTGTTAAATTCTTAGAATGAAACAAACCTAATGTTTCAGCGGAATCTATGGTAATTTGAATCTGGTTCGTCATGAATCCAAACTCACAGTCTCATTCAGATTCAGCCACTATAAGGACAGGCTAGTGTCTGAATGAATTAGCAAGTATGACTCACCGCAGCGTCACCACCGTCCATGGCGCTCGCGTCAATTCACTCACTGGCCTTTCTCCCTTACTCTCTCCAGGGACCCTGCAGCACGCAACGCAAGCAAGCAACCATCCAATCCATGCCTCAGTGTCTCATACGAGACGAGCAAATTCATGGAGAAAGGGATTCCAGAAGAGGAAAATAAAAACAGCACCTCCTTCATGAAAAACTTGGTGATGAAAAAATATTAAGTTATGACAAATTACAGTTGTCATTAAATTATAACGCTATTATTTGCTTTACATGACGAACATATTTCGTCACGATAGGGTAATGAAGGAATTTGTGACGATTTCGAGCAGTTTTTTATGACGTACGTCTAATCTTCGTCACTAAAAAGAATCGATCGTCATAAACTGAACAACTTAGTGATGTTTTGATCTATTGTCATTGTCAAATCCTCAGCTATCATAAGATTTCTTGTAGTGACCACAGCGGTGGCGCCCGCGAAGGAGATCGCAGCCCCTGGACGCGCCGAGGAGCACCAGGGCTCCACGGACGAGGGCATGCCTAGCAGGATCTCATCGCCTGGCCGCCGTGAGGAGGACGAGCGCTCCGCTGACGTGGCGGCCCGCGAGACCAACGCCGCCGTGGTGGACGACGACCTCAACTCCGTCGCGCCGTGCAAGAGGAAGGCCGCGGACGACGACAGCCAGAGCTCCACCGCCGCGCCGCGCATCAGACAGGCCGCAGAGACCTGCTGCCCTCGGTGCGGCTTTCGCCTCCACCCGCTGCCATGCCTGGACCCAACCCGCTTCGGGACGGAGACCGTCCTCCTCGCCGAGGGTGTCGAGATGGTGGTGGGCCCACCCAAGGCAGAGATGGAGGTGGCCCACGCCCAGGGACAGGGAGTCGAGACGATAGGCCCATCCAAGACGGACACGGAGCATGCCCAGCGAGGCAATATGGTGGGCCCACCCCTCTTCTATAGATTCTTCTGATCCCCTCAGTCCTCTCAAAATTCGATGGTCCGACAAAAAAAAAAAACAGATACAAATTGTTTGCTAGATTATACATATTTTAGATACTAGATCGTTTAGATTAGGGTCTTCTCACTAATTCAGTCAAGGTGCTCTAACTTTTTGTTCTCATACTAACTCATTCGAGAAAAAAAAAGCAGTATCTCTGCTCGATAAAAACAACAAATATCACATCATAATTTGCATTTGTTTTGCTACGTGTCCTGCTAACCCTCAAACTTTGGATGTCTTCCAAATAAGCGATCTGAGCTCTACCAGCATGATCAATCGAAGCACGCGCTCTTTTTCGATCGATGCACAACACCTGTTGGACTCGGATCGGACCTCTCGATGCTCAGCCTCACTAGCTCGCCACGCTACCCCGCCTCTTCCCAACTTGTTCCCCCGCCACGCCAACTGGTCGTTGTCGAGCTCCTCCGACTCGTCGTGGCCCAACCCCCGCTGCCTCCATCGGCTCTCCCTCCCCCACCGCCTCTCACGCTTGCCTCTCTGAAGCCCGCCTTTTCTAAGTCCGACAACAACAAATCTCCGACAGTCATGACCCGCTATTGCCACTCCTTCTTGCTTTGTCTATTAAAATCATAAGAGATTTGAGTCGACTAAAATCAAGAATTTTCAGAATGTAATAGAGTGAGCAATTATGTTATCGTTAACAAAATCTTTTAATATATATATATATAGGAGGCCTTTTTCCTACTCCCAGAAGTAGCTACTCCCACGTGTATATCTCACAATCTAGAGAGTATCACTATATATTTGAGTTTTGTAAATTAAGTATGTAGTCATATTAGAGGGTATGTGGAGATACTCACTTTTTTTTATTAAAATATATAAAGTGTGGGAACATATTCACTTTTATATAATAGTAAATACGATATATATTCATATGCTTATAACTAGAAAACCATTCAAAAAAAGAAACCGAGAATCGATATTCTAAAACAATTGTTTTTTTTTTTGGCTCCAACGTATGTCCACTCCCTGATGGATTCAGAAGCATGAGAATCAAAGGGCTAGCAGCGCTTGTGCTTTGTTTGGTACTAGCAAAGTCGTCTCCCGTGCGTCCTGGTGGGCGAACCAGGGGAGCTTGAGCGCGTCGGCCGCCGTGAGCCGCCTTTCGGGGTTGCAGACGAGGAGGCCGCTGAGCACCTGGAAGCCTTGGTCGGACAGCGCCGTCTCGGGCACGATGTCGCGCATCACGCTGGGCTGTCTCAGGTCCAGCTCCGGCATCCAGCTCACGGCGAACGGCGTGTCCAGGAACCCCGGCCACGCGTCCTCGTCCGGCACGCCGAGCACGCGGAGGATCGCGAAGAGCTCCTCGTCGGGCGGGTCATTGAGCGCGTTGAACACCGACCTCCCGGTCACGACCGATGCCATGACGCATCCCAGCGACCAGGCGTCCACGCGCGCGTCGAGGCTGCCGGGCATGTCGAGCAGGACCTCGGGGGCGCGGTACCCCGTCGTGCCGGGGTGCTCGTCCTGCGTCGGCGGCAGGTTGGAGGCCCGAAGTCGCAGAGCTTGACGGCGCTGAGGTCGTCGGCGACGAGGATGTTCTGGGGCTTGATGTCGCGGTGGATGACGCCGCGGGCGTGGATTCCGGCTGCGGCCGTCAGCAGCTGCCACATCATGGCGCCAAGGGTGGGCTCCGGGAGCGGCCAGCATCCGAGGCGGCGCTGGTCCTAGAGGAAGGCGCCGATGCAGGGGCCCACGCACTCCATGACCAGGCCGAGCTCCGAGGTGGCCGGGTCGCGGACGAGCTCGTGGAGGCGCACCACGAAGGGGACGCCAGCGCACGCCGCCATGAACGCCGCCTCGTGGAGGAGCAGCTCCTCCTCCTCCAACTCTTCGTCAGACGGGGTGATGCGCTTGATGGCCACGCTCCTGCCCGTGGCGCGGTGCCGCGCCTTCACGACGGTGCCGTAGGCGCCCACGCCGAGGCGGCAGATCTCCTCGTAATCCTCGGCGCCGCCGACGATCTCGCGACCGGGCTCCAGGCGAGGGCGCTTGTTGGTGCCGCGCGACCGGGCTTCGACCTCGCGGTTGCGGCGGAGGAACACGTCCTCCATCGCGGTGCCGCCGGATCGATATGCAAGGGCCACAACTCAACCGTGTTTCCTTTCCTCTTTTTTGTGCGTCGCAATGCGATAATATACTTCGAACTGAACCGTGTTGGATTCCAACCAACTAGGACTCGGCGGAACAAGGGAAAAGCAGAAAAGCACGCAGCGTCGCAGCCTCGGCGGTGCGTGGGGATATTACCTCAAGTGGGGCCCGGGTGAATTTTGTCGACCACGCCGCTAAACTGAACTTCCGAACTGCTTGCGTCAGATACGTGGCTCTGCCACTTCATCTCCTTCCTGTTCTGCACTGCACTGTGATACAGCAACCATGTAAAGAACGCTGACTTGTTGTGGGTGAAAATAGTTAAAACAAAAAGAGGAAAAGGTAGATATAGCTCTTCTAGGGAGAGTTTAAACTCTGATAGATTACTAATTTTGTAACAAAAATTAGTAAAATATTAATAGAAGTGTTAAGCTACTATACACCGACCAGTAGCATCTAAACATCTAAACTAATAGGGAAGAATGGATAAGTCACTTACGATTCAATAATTTCTCTCAAGTACAACTTTATTAGGACACAAACATGAAAATAGGAGTGGTGCAGCTGAAAATGTGATCACCAGAACTTGAATTCAAGACCTTTAAGCTTGACATCATGTTAAACTACTATGCACCGATCAGTAACACCTAAAATTGGACAATTCACTTATGATTCAACACTCTCTTTTACGTGCAGCTCTCTCGAGACACAAATATGAAAATAGGAACGACGTCGCGAAATATGCGGTTATCAGGACTTGAACTTAAGATCTCTGACTATGATACCATGTTAAGTTACTATGCACTAACCAATGGCACCTAAAAGCTCTAATTGATGGGAAAGAATGGATAATTCATTTATGGTTTAACAGTAAGATTTGTGCGTGGTATAGACTAGTCCTTAGTACTCGCGCGTTCTTGCTACTTGATGTTTTGAGTCATTCAGCATGGAGCGTGATATAGCTAAGCGGGAATGATATTATTTTTCACAAGAATTCAATGATCTCTTTGATGCAGGAGATTTTTAGAGCAGCTTACTAGTTTTGCTTCTGAAGTGTCTCGCAAAAGGATATCCATAGAGAATTTATTATGCACACATGCCATGTTTTGGAGGTGATTGTCATGAGTGTATTCTTAAGGATTGGTTGGTCACTCAACATAGACTATGCATCTATCTTTTTTTTAGGGACAATTGCATAAATCACCTCATAAGTGACTTGAGTTTGAGATTTTCACCCATAAATGTTTTTGTCGCAAATCCCCACCCACCCAATGAGTTTAGTTAAAAAACCACTCCAATTGACACATGTTTAATTTATTTTATATATTTTAATTGATATAAATTTAGAAATAAATTAAATTAAATGAGCTTAAGATTGTTAAAGATTTTATATGTTGGGCCGTATATAAAACTTGTAAAAGACCGAACCTTCAGCGCCCCCCTTGGCGGCAAGCGGCTCAGGCACAGCAGCACGTAACGTGCCTTGCCTTTTCTTCTATGTTAGCATCGGTACTAATTTATTTCCTCTTTTCCCTCCTAAATAATTAATCTTTTTCCTAATCAATGGCATCAACTAATTTATGCCTAAAACAGATATATCTTGCATATGAGTCCTGAAAAAATTGACCTGGTTTTGCATTAAAGCTTGTATTATATAAGAAAGAATAGATGGTGAATAGGATTCGTGCTTCATCACAGCATGCTCGCAGCAATGATGAAGACGAGCGAAGTAACAGACATGACCCAGTGATGATGGCAACAATGAACGAAACAGTTATAATTAATTTGTTGAGATGTAGTTAGATCCATTTCAATGCTAAAATTTTGTTTAGATGACTGATTTCCCTGTAAATCTGTTAATTAAGTAAAAGATAATTATTGTTTAGAAGGGAATTGAGAAAACAAAAACAGAGCCCAGCCCAACATAAAGGGAGAAACGGGCCCATGCGTCCTATTGATGTGCGTGGAGGAAGGCACGTTCCATGCTGCCGTGCCTTAAGCACGGCAGAGGAGCCGGTTCCCCCTTGGCGTGGAAAAATCAAGCATCAGTGTTAGTTAATGGTAAGTCGGCCAAGTCTCATGCCTCCTTCCTAACAAAACAGCCCCGCGTGTCCCATTGCTGAGTAAACGCAGCGGGAAGAGAAAATATTCATGTGCATCATTTGTTGCCTTTTCTATTCGTATGCATGCCTTCCGCGGTTCCGCTAATCATCGAATGGTCTTGGCCAACGCCGTCATCGCTTCACTTTGTCTCACCAATGCCTTCTGACTCCACGACGTTGTTCGCACGAGCGCATGGCGCCGAGTCTACGAAAGCTCATCCCCTGTTGTTATGCCAATTGCGGAAGCTAAAAAATTAATTAGTTGTTCTTAAGATTTTAGTTTCTCAAATATTCGACTCACGACATTCCTAAGATTTGTCAGATTTTTAGGTTGCTCTTGCATCTTACTTAGCACCCCCTTGGCTCGAACAAAAAAAAAGGTGATAAAATGCGTGCAGTATTACTGCTCAAACAAAAGAACAGAAAGTTTTATTAATCCATACGTCAACAAACTGATCTACAATTTAAACGTTGCTTTTGCATCAGGCTGAAAGATGAATGATATGCGTACGTGTATACTATAAGAGTACCGCTATAGGTCCAACCTGAATGTCCTACTCATGTACAACTCAAGTCATTATAGAAACTAGATATCATCAATTGGAAACTTTAAACACTTGGCTGCATATATTCATCAAGTCGGAACAAAGTTGGACAACACAGTCGGACCTATAGCAATTCTCATACTATAAATGTCATCAGGATGTCCTGTTTTACTGCAGAAACAAAATATAGCATTATTTGTGAGATTCATCCTTGAACAACTGCACGGTCAGTTCCTAAGTGCAAGGTCAGTTAGACTGAATGAAAAGAAAAAACAGAAAGATGTTGTGGCAGAATAGGAACACATAGATGCACGACGGATGTACAGACTGAGGGAACATACAGATCATTTCGAAGAGGAACCTACTTATGAGCATTGTGAAACCTTCTGGAATGGGTAGAAATGGATGCACGACGGATGAGTTGATTCTGAAATTCAGAGAACGTGACCCCTACATCAGAGCTCCATGCGTAGCAGAAAAGAATTCAGCGAGGCAAGACTGTGGCACCTTATTGAGTAAATAATTCTGTTAACATTAATATCACATTTACATCACATTGTTGAAGCCTTTTCATTTCAATGTACATGATCCCTGTCCGGATTCTTACATAGTGGCAACGGCAGAATTGTAGCAGCCTTCTTCTCTTGCTTCGTGAATCAGGCGCCCTGCAGGATGGGCTTCCTCCTCCTCTGCTTCGACAGTGGCAGCTTCTTCGTCTTGTTGGGCAACGTCGACGGCAGTTGCTTCTTCTTGATGGGCAGTTCTGTGGCGTCGACGCCGGCGAACCAAGGGAGCTTGAGCGCCGCGGCGGACGTGAGCCGGTTCTCCGGATTGCAGGTGAGGAGGCCGTTGAGGAGCTCGAATCCTTGGTCGGACAGCATCGTCTCGCGGAACAGCTCACGCAGCCAGCTGTGCTTCCGCACGTCAAGTTCCGGAAGCACGACGGTGGCGAACGCCGTGGAGGAGAACCCGGGCCACGTGTCGTCGTCGGGCACGCCAAGAACATCGAAGATGGCGCAGAGCTGCCCGTCCTCGTAGCATCCCTGGAAGAGCGCGGAGCCCTTGATAATGGCGGCCATGACGCAGCCGAGGGACCAGGCATCGACGCGCGCGTCGTAGAACTGGATGTCGAGGAGCATCTCGGGGGCCTTGTACCAGAGCGTCCCGGCAGGCTCGTGCGGCGGCGGGTCGGAGGTCGACATGGCGAGCCCAAAATCGCAGATCTTGACGGCGCTGTGGTCCTCCGTGACGAGGATGTTCTCCGGCTTGATATCGCGGTGGATGACGCCGCGCGCGTGCATCCTCGCCGTGGCAGTCAGCAGCTGCCACATCACGGCACGTAGCGTGGACTCGTCGAGATGCGGCGGCGCAGAATCGTGCGAGCGGAGGAAGTGGGCGATGCTGGGCCCCACGTACTCCATCACGAGGGAGAGGTTCTTGGTGGCCGGGTCGCGGACGACGCCATGGTAGCCGACGACGAAAGGGATGCCGGCGCAGGACTCGAGGAAGCGCGCCTCCTGCATCAGCTCCTTCTCCGGGTCGCCGTCCGCAGCGATGACGTGCTTGATGGCGACGGCCTTGCCGGTGACGCGGTGGCGCCCCTTCACGACGGCGCCGTAGCTGCCCTTGCCGAGGCTGCTGCACGGCTCCTCCTCGTACTCCTCGGCGCTGCGGGGGACGATGCGCCGGCTCTTGCGAGGTGGTGACATCGCCTCTGCGATGGTGGCGGCGGCGGCTGAGCGCTTCATCTCGAAGCTGGTCTGAATTGGGGGAAGAAAGGATGACGAGATGATCTAGGAGGTGTACGGGGTTCCTCTGCCTGCTCTTTTATAGTTTTACGCATCCATGGAGGCGGCGCGGAGGGGGTTGAGCAATGGGGGGACTGCGATTTCTCCAATCGGGCTCGGATGGCTGAAACTGCGTGCCTCGCACGCGCGGACAGACAGAAGCCAAGTCGGATTCGAACGGACCGCGCCTGCGCGCCAAAACTGAGAGCAGAGGGCCATGCCTATCATCAGGCTCAGGCGGAATGTCGATTTCGCCAAAATGTCAATTTGTCAGATGACACACTAAAATGTCGAGGCGCGAAATTTCGCCAAACCTCCTGGGATGAAGAGAAATGGGTCAACTTGGGAAGAACATATGCCAATCCAGAGATGTAATGTTGTTTCTTGTTTGAATGGCGGTCAGTCTGGAACGAAGGGGCCGGCCAGCAGGAGAGGAAATTTCGGTCTAGATGTTGGATGAGTTCGTGGCCACATAAGTCATTCCACTTTGCTAATTTGGCTATTAGCAAAATCATTACAAATAATTAGTTTATATTATAGTTAATCAACAATTTGGCATATCATTATAATCTATAATTAGTTATTTTTTATAAACAATTTTTAGAAGCATTTTTAATAAACAATTAATAATATATGATTAATATTGATAGTAGACCGAGCTTGTTGATTAATTACTATAAAAAGTATCTAGCAATCTTTAAAATTAGTAATTCTCGATCCATCCGTCCTCAATCATCCAATCAAACGAAAAATATAAAACGAGATTTTGGACAGATTCGGAGCCTTTCAAAGTTTCAGTTCCTTAAACTGTAAAAAATAGCACTATACACTACTAAAATAATGCTTTATAGCGAAACAGAAACGAATTTCGTCATTGAGCAACTGTTACTATGAACGAGAAAACATAGTAGCAGACTAATGTCCACCACTAAATTTATGTCAGAAAAAAAAAGAGATCCACGGATGACAGTCGGGAGCCGCCGCCATCCGCGCCCGCGCTTGGATCTGCCGCCGCCGCCGTCGACCGCGCCCGATGACAGTCAAGAGCCGCCGCCATCCGCGCCCGCGCCCGGATGACGTGCTTGATGGCGACGGCCTTGCCCGTGACGCGGTGCCGTGCCTTCACGACGGCGCCGTAGCTGTCCTTGCCGAGGCTGCTGCACGGCTCCTCCTCATACTCCTCGGCGCTGCGGGGATGATGCGCCGGCTCTTGCGAGATGTCGCCTCTGTGATGGTGGCGGCGGGGGCTGGGCGCTTCATCTCGATGGCGTCGTCTCTCTGATGGGTGGATTGGGGGGAAGAAAGGATTGTGAGATGGTCTAGGGTAATCGGTTCCCCTGTTCTTTTATGTAGGCGGCGGTGGCAGAGTAATGCTATTTCTCAGATCGGACTCGGATTGCCGAGTACGCGTGCCTACGCGTGCCGCGCACGCGCTCTGACAGAACAGAAGCCGCCACAGCGTACATGTCGGATTCTTGTTACCGGGCGAAGAGAGAAATTGTGGCACGGAACGCTGATGTCTTGATTTGCCTCGAGAGTATTATATGCATCTTTTCGCGTGTTTTCAAAACATGAACAAGAAATCGCATTTAAGTAGTCCGAGAAATCAAACGATTCCGTTCTATGTAGGCAGTGATAATGCTCACTTGCACCAAATACTCCACAAACTCTTAATCCAAATCAGCAATGGAATTCCATGTAGTATTGACCATCATAGCATATGAATCACCGTACTTTAAAAGTTCCTCGCCCCAAAAAAACATACTTGAAAAGCGACAAGTGTGCAAAACATATTGTGTATATATAGAACCTGAATAAGTACAGAGGTCAAATGGGAACATCACTCATGTGAGAAAAGAATAAGACCAACCACATTTTGATCTGTGGTGTAAGTGCGACACTGCTGCATGGATTACACGCCAGACAACAGTTGAACGAATAACCTATATATGACCTATATGGAGCTAGCAAAATTGACACAATCTTCTACTTCATATGTGCCAAGCACCAAAGACAGACGATCATGCAACTTAACATATTGATCGAGAAGATCAATACAAGTACTAGATACTGCAGCACTAGAATCTTGGACATATTGACGGTGAATCTGTCGAAATGGCTATATGAGTTCCTAATCTCTTTTGTAAACTTTGTCGTTCCTTTATATATGTTACCACACCTATTTCGTTATCTTAACAAAGACTGGATGCAGAAACTCAGCAGTAGGAGGGAGTAGCCAGGGCCAGCTCGGTGCCCACCAAACCGATCCCTCCCGCGTCTGGGTTGAAGATGCCCCTCTTTCTCTCCAGCAGGCTGGCAGCGCAGGGAGTAGGCGGCGAGGACGAGGAGTCCTGCACATAAAATGGGCATATGAATCAGCTTCCAGGTGCCTTGAAAACTGAAGAAAGCCACTGATGCATACTGGTAATTATGGAACAGAGAACCACTATAGAATCATTATACTAGAAGAAGGAAGAAACAGGGGAGGGGGAACTAGGCCCGGCAACTTCAGACAATTCGAGGCACTTGGATTTGCCCAATGTACAAATTCAACGAATTCTTAGCAGCAGCAAGGATGAAGAGAGCGCAAAGTAAGGGAACTTACCACATGGCGTAACGTCAGGCCGGACAGATGCTGCTTCCCAGGTGAGGTGCTGAACCGAACAGCAGCACTAGTAGCAGTAGCACCAAATAGCTGTTGTGGCTGGAGGGGTGACCTCGGGCTGGGCAGGGACAGCTGCAGCGTGGTGGACGATGCAGAGGGCGGCGTGGTGAGGGCGCCACGCGTCATGTGCTCATCAGGGCCGGGCGGTGTGGCCATCACCTCAAACGGAGCTCGCGACGACGGCGGGAGACCCGTCCCTGGCCCAGTACTGCTGAGGCGGCTGTTGCCGCGAGGGAACCCAGGCCTAGGGCAGCCGTTGCTGGCACCCCCGCTGGTGGTGATGCCGGACGCCATACTTGGCCACTGGAACGTGCTCTGTGGCTTGCAGATGCGGAAACTGTTCTTCCTCGCCGCACGGTCAGGACCACCTTGGACGACGATTCCATCTGCAGGGTGGGTCATCTGATCGCCGCTAGCAGCATACAGTGATGTGCGAGGAAGAGCTTCTCGAATGCCGGCACGGGGAGACACTTCCACCTGATTAGTTCCTTCCATCTTCAGCAGCGGCAGTATCTGATCCTGTACCATCCAATTAGCAGAGATGTTCTTAGTTAATCACTTGAACAAATTCAGGAAAGTCAGCGGGCATATGTATCGTTGCATATTCACAAAACCAATAAACAGAGTACATTCTCACTCAAAAGAAGCTACCTTGAAAGAAAGGTAGGAGCTGGAGAGAGAGGTGATCTGCTCCTCCAGCTTGTCATTCTTGTCACCTATATGTTCAAATTTGTCCTGAAACCAGGAAAACTGGCTCAGTAATTGTATTCAGAGTTTCACAGAGACATAGCAAAAGAACCCGAAATTAGGACGATGCAATGTCACTTCTAGATGCCTGGAAATATACCTTCAAGGATAACACCTCATTCTTCAGCTCACCATTCATTTGAACCACATGCTTGTACTTGTCCTGAACACAAATGCAAGATTGTTTATTAAAATCCAGCAAGAAAAGTGAAGTGAATGCTTCACTGTAAAACATTGCAGGCATCCAGTGCAACAGATTCAGAAATGCGTATCACTTGAGGCAAATTAACAGCCGCGATTTATCGGTTTTTCATATTTCTAAAAACAAAATGCAAAGGGATTCACGGTGCAATGGTAAAGACCATTGGCTGGGGAGCTCCCAAATGGGCTGTGTTTTCTGCAGGCATGCACTTACCTTCAAAGACAACACCTTCTTCTCAAGTTTTTCATTGACCCTGATAACAGTCTGGTATTTCTCCTGATAAATAAATGCAAGTGCAAATGAACTGGATCAGTGGGAAAGCAAATTAATAAACTTCCATAACTAGACATGCCAAAACATTTCATTATTCCATTTTTTTCCCTGTTAGTTCTCGGTGCAAGCACCATGGGAAATGGGAAAGTGTAGTTTTATGCTTCTATGCTAGCTAGATACCCAGAATGTTAACATCCTGGTATCTGAGATTTGGATATAGTTCAGATTGGAAGTATCAAATAACTGAAACATAGGCTATAGCACTTCAAAAGACATTCCATCAGCAATGAAATGAATGTCAGATTTGTGCAATCCTTAGAAAATCATACAGAAAATTTTGCATTGATGAGCAAGTGAAAGGATTCATAGGGGAACGAAAACGAGAATATCTTTTGGGTACCTTCAATGAAATGTAAGCTCTTTCTGCATCAAATTTCCCATCCTTTCCCAATAGCTGCTCCATGTGCCTTCACTCCAGCACAGAAAATAAACTTAGCACAAAACAGGGAAGAAATAACACCGGTACAACTACAGGCTACAGAGTACACACCAATGCAGATAAGTAGAAACCGCGAGGAAAAAAAGAGGGAAAAAGGAAGACCTTTTCACGCCATTGATCTCCTCGGCGAGCTCTTCCACCTGCCTCTTGACCAATAAGTCGCCGGCAACGGGGGACACGTCGTCACCTGGCTTCCATCCCGGCGGTGGCACCCAGTATGGATCAGACACACCGGCCTCCCGCCGTATATCAGCAAGCTCGGCCGGCTCCAGCCAGTACTCCATGGCACCATCTGCGTTATGGCGGCGTCGGAACCGGTGAGCGCTGCCATCTGGCACCCGGCCGGCCATGTGCTTGAGCAGGTGGTCAAGGAGACCGGTATCGCCGATGTGCTTCCGTGCTTCCTCACGCAGCACCGGTCGCATCACGGGCTCGCCGTATCTGGCACCACGGGAGAGCATAATGTTAAGCAGGCTCTTTTCAGCTGCGGCGTAGCGCTCGGCTGACCACCGGTCTTTGCCGCGCCGAGGGTCACCATCCTTGGCCTCAACGGTGCGCTTCTTCTCCACGGGGCTCTTCTTGCTGCGGCCCTGAACCTTTTTCTTCTTATTTCGTTCGTCTCTGTGCGTGCCTGGGCTGCTTCGTTCCGCCTCCCGCTTCCTCTTGCAGTTTCTTGGACTCCTCCTGATCTCCCGCGTTGCCGGACGCGGCTCATCCTCCCTGACGCCGGCCTCTGTTTCGTAGCCGTCGAAGTCCTTGGGATCATCACGATGGCGGCCGATGTACCTGACACGGCGCCTCACGCCCCACCCGGTGCCATCGCACTTCAAGGTGGTGAGCAGACAGGAGCCGGCTGCTGGAGCCAGCTTATTAGCTGCCTGCGGAGCGGGCGGCGAGGACGGCGACGCAGCACTTGATGGCGTCTGCTGGGACACGCCGAAGTCGTAGAGGAGGGGCTTGACGAGCCAGAAGCTTTCCAGGTGTACCTCGCTCTCGAGCTCCTCCTCAGCCACCCGGCGGCGCAAGATGCGGGCGGCGTGGCTGACGCTCATGACGAAGCGCTCGTCGAGCTCCGGCCCGCTGCCGGACGTCTGGTAGGCGGAGAAGAAGCTCCGCAGCGCCAGGAGGGACGGGAAGCACACCGTGACGTCCAGGCTCGTGCACTCGCTCACCTATCGTACAGAGTCATCATTTGATGATAAGAAACAAAATTAAATCAAAGTATCAGGCACGCTTCAGAAGTACTAGCAGTTCATCTCAAGGAAAGCCTTACCTTTACCACTCTTATGGACTTCAGATGGATTGGGGATTTTGGGGGCAGCTTCTCGTGATCGATCTCGTAGAAGGCTCCTGATGAAAATCAGACCAAACACAAGATTTCAAGAACTTATCATGACAAGTGGGTGAAAGACATGCAGCGTGCTACAACACATGTGCCCGTGCTCACCAGAGTGGTATGTGGAAGTGCCGCGCATGGTCAGACTCTGTCCGCTCAAGGGCGACCTGGGCTCGATCCTGGAGTTCCCATCTGTATCGTCCTTGCCATTTCTGCTTTGGCTACTGGTCCTCTTCTTGAAGTAGTACTTGCTCACATGTGGCTTCTTGTGATGTGCAATTGTCACACCAGAATAGGTGAGACTGGTGTACGAACCATGAGAGAGAGAAAAAAAAAAGAGACTGAAATGGTAAAGTATTTGGAGGGCGTGTGCAGTGGGCGCTGTGAGCCTAGCTTGCATTGTGAAAGGGACACCAGTCAACGCTCAGCAACAAAAAAGACCACAGTCAGAGAAAGGGAAACATCCTTCTGCTAGTAAGGCAAAATGGAGTATGCTTTTTACGATGCAAGGCTGATGGTCGTATTTTGATCCATTGACATATCCTCTTTTTTTTATTCAATGAAACATTGACATATGCATACAGTCGTCAATAATGAATTTGCGTATCGGTCTAACTGACGTATCCGACTTGAAATGTTAATAGTAGTGGCTAGTGAAACGAAAAATCATTATTGTACATGGTACCAAACTGTGCAACTTTCTGGGACTTTATATGCAGGGCCTAATAGAGAGAATGGATTCAAAACAAATTGATGCAGTACAACTAGGCAAGAGAGAGAAAATCCTACAAAAGCAACTGCAACAGAAACAGAGTGACGTATCGAAATCTGGTTTATCAGCTAATTACAGTTGGCTAGCTCCATTTGATGGTAATTCAGCACGTGCATACATGTATAAAGTTCAGTAGCAAAAGGGGTTCCTGCAAAAAGTTGCAGAAGCAATCTTCACTGGCCACAGGAAACAACGGGACACGTGACTTTAACGTACTCAGCTGCACGGTTTATGACAACCACATTTCAGTCACATACACATGAAATACTAAATACTGTGTGTGCATTGGCATCAACAGATACATTACTACCTGTCGATGAATTACTCCATTCAAAACTAAGCAAAGATAAGCGAATTCAATATGCTTCATTTAATGATCTCAGGAAATTTTAACTGGTGTGCATTGGCATCAACAGATACAATACTACCTGTCGATGATTTACTCCATTCCAAACTAAGCCCAGATAAGCGAATTCAATATGTTTATTTAATGATCTCAGGAAATTTTAACAAGGATCATATGTATGAAGAACTAAAGAGCCTCTTGTGCCTATTTATTTTGAAGCACATCGCATGCACTTGCACAGACAGGTTTATCACACTCTACCATACACTAATTATATCGAGCAACACTCTGCATGCAGTTCAGATAACTATTTATCACTGATAATACCAAACCAGCTGCTACTCCGTACGTTGAACTTGCGGGGCATCAAGTCATTATTTACATCCCAAATACTACACGTGAACACGTCGATCAAATCACCAAAAGTCAATTACAGCAGCACACATGTCTGTCTGCATTTCATACCAGTTTAACCGACCGGAGCAATAGATCAATCCATGGGAAAGCAAGCATGTCAGCTAGACAGCTAGTGCAGTGCCCAGGTAACAGAAAGCAAAAGGAAAAGAACTAGTGAAAGCCGCTGTTTGCACGTACGAACGTACTGGCTCAACGCACTTACCGTGGGCGAGTTCTGCAGAAAAGCCACGAGCGCAGGAGCCGCCTTCACCGTCTCTGCGCCCATCTGCATCCCCGTCACGGCCACAGCCTTGTCTCCTGCATAACAAAAGCCAAACCAACAAACACGTAAAACGAATCAGCACCGGAAACACTGCACTGAATTAAGCAGCACTTCCACTTTGTTCGAGATCATAAGACTGCAGTACTTCGGATTTTTTCGCTATCATAAGAACTCCGCAAAAATCTAAGGAAATTAAATGGAACTAAACACTGGATCTGCATACTGTGATTTCACAATTTTGAGAAAAAGGAGTGTCCAAAAACACATGCTGCAACACCATCAAAAGACGGCTCAAATCACACCGAATCCCCAAACCGAGATCGAACACTCCACCGTGGCACTAGAGAAAAAGAGAGCAAGGCGTCTCGTCACGCAGCAGCGCATGTGATACTGGCTTGGCAGCACGAACCTGCAGCCGCTGTCGCCGCTGCGACTGCGAGACGGATCAAAAAGCAAACGCAGCGAAAAGCAAGCGACACGGCAGAGATCCGAAACGAAAAATCTCGCTGCTTTTGCGATCAAACAAACAGTGGCCTTGCTCGGAATCGCGCAGCGCGGTACGATCTGACCCCGCCTGCGACGGCTTCCTCCTCCCAGGCCAGTACCATCTCGAGATTAACCAAACACCACCAGGAGACGATCAAGTAGCAGCAAAAACGGCAAAAGGAATCTCGATGTCTTTCCCATCCAACAGTACATCCACCTCGAACCCCGAGAGATAGAAAGGAGCCAGCAGATCAAAAGGAAGAACGAGATCGAAGCAACAACAAGAGACGTACAACAACTACTAGTACTCTACTAGAGAAAGTGCAAGAGAGATCGCACGAACCATGCGCGCTCGTGCTTGATTCGGACACTCACCTTCTTTTACGTGCTGCTACTAAATTAACGAACCCCAAATGATCGCTGCGCTGCTTATGGGATCTGGCTGAACTAAATAGGATTTAGGCCGAAATGGAACGAAAAATATAATGAGGAAAACTAATAAATCAAACTTGGGTGGTGATCATCTACTGGTATCTGGACTAGCTGCTGGCTAAAACGGATCGATCCAGCGAGGGGATCGATCCCAAAAAAGGGTGGAGCTTTTGGGGTGGGTAGCTAGTTCATCGTGGTGAGGTGGGGGAATCGGTGGATCTGTCGGGACGGAGGCGGGGAGGTGGACTAGGTAGGGCTGCTGATCGGCGATCGGGGCTCGCAGCTTCTCCCCGGCCTCACCTCGCCGATCCCTGTTGCCTCGCTCCGAATATATAGTGGCGTGGAGAAGAAACTAACCTCTCTCTAGAGAGAAAGGAGGGGCATGGGGCTGTGCATGCGTGAGTTGTGACGCCGTTGCAGAAAAGAGAGAGAGAGAGAGCAAGGCACCGGCCAAAACGGAGCTGCTCTGACGGCCAGAGCCGTGACGAACGTGTGCGCATAGTGAGAGCTGTTGCCTCAATGACATGTGGGTCATGCATTTTCCAGCCTAGCGTGTCAGTGAAATGGGGTTCATGCAGTCGAGGTGCTTTGGTGGTGACAAGCTGAGTCTCACGTTCCGGTGGGTCCGATCTGTGGGATGTGGTTGTGATCAGGGTTCGAATAACCGGTAGAAATTGGTCCGGACAGGTCACGTTAATTGATCGATTAGTCAGAGAAAATCGAATTTAATGTTATAATAATATGGTTAATCAGTCGATTTTTTATCGAACCGAACCGATCCGATCAGTTAAATCGGTTATTTGAATCCTGGTTGTGATACGGCGAAGGGCGGGTAAAAAGGTGAAAGCGTAAATCTACCTGCGGTAAAATGTCTAAAAGAGCTGCACCTCCGATGAACTGGTGATTCCTTCTAGAAGCTTCATGGCGCGGCCCGTGCGAGCACCGGACCGTGCGGTCTCGACGGCGCCGGCTTGTAGCTTGCCGGCAAGGTGGCATGGCAACGCCAGCGACGTTTTTTTTTTTTTGAAAAATGCGGCAAGAGAGCTACCATTCATTAAGAAGGAAACAGGATTACAACCTAGTATTTATAAAAATCTAACCAACTTATAAATTACACAAGAGGGCAAATCCAAAACAAACCGACTACTAGGAAAAGCGAAAGAGGCAGAGCACAGAAACACAACAGTCTTTAGTTGTTATGAAGAAAGGCAAGTTCAAACAGTTTCACTTCCGTCACCACTCTGCTTGCAATTTGAATAAAGGAGAGTTCTTTATTTTCAAATATTCTTCTATTGCGCATGGATCGAGGAAACAAGCGTGACGCGCTTCCATGAAAGTTTGCAGCGAAGGTGAAGAAGGAATACGTGCGGCGAGCGGAAGAAAACACTGTCCGTCGGATCCCAACGCTTACGCGTGCAACATGAGAGCCGTGCCGCGATTGATAGAGCGAGCAATCAAAGACGGTGCTCTGCGCAGCAATGATCATGTCCACCGCTGTTTTACACATTTACTGCTGGAGTCTGTCACGAAAGTTTGCGGCGAGGGTGAAGAAGGAATATGGGCGGCGAGTGAAAGAAAATATCTTTCGGATCAACGGTAGATGGGATAGGACCGGCCTGATCAAACGCAGTTCTGCGCGTCACGCTTGTTTCCTCGTCCTTGATCCACGTCGCTGCCGTTGCCGCCTTACCTGCAAGCTGCAAGCCTGGGCTAGCTCAGTGGGTCGCCGAGACCGCACGGCCCGGTGCTCGCACCAGCCGCGCCGCGAAGCTTCCGGAAGCAAACCACTCGTCGCATGTGGCCGTAAAATGCATGACCCACATGTCATTGACGGGACAGCTCTCACGATGCGCACACGTCCGTCACGGCTCTGGCCGTCAAAGCACCTCCGGTTCCGCCGGTGCCGTGTCCTTCTCGCTCGCTCTCTCTCTCGCTCGCTCTCTCTCTCTTGCGATGAAAACGGCGTCTGCCCCATGCCCCTCCTTTCTCTCTAGAGAGAGGTTAGTTTCTCCTCCACGCCACTATATAATCGGAGCGAGGCAACAGGGATCGTCGAGGTGAGGCCGGGGAGAGCTACGAGTCCCGATCGCCGATCAGCAGCCCTACCTAGTCCACCTCCCCGCCTCCCGATAGATCCACCGATTCCCCCACCTCACCACGATGAACTAGCTACCCACCAGCAGCTAATCCAGATACCAGTAGATGATCACCACCCGAGTTTGATTTATTAGTTTTCCTCATTATTTTTTCGTTCCATTTCGGCCTAAATCCTATTTAGTTCAGCCAGATCCCATAAGCAGCAGCGATCATTTGGGGTTCGTTAATTTAGTAGCAGCACGTAAAAGAAGGTGAGTGTCCGAATCAAACACGCGCGTGCATGGTTCGTGCGATCTCTCTTGCACTTTTGATTGTTGTTGTTGTAGCGTCTCGTGTTGTTGCTTCGATCCCGTTCTTCCTTTTGATCTGCTGGTTCCTTTATATCTCTCGGGGTTCGAGGTGGGTGTACTGTTTGATGGGAAAGGCATCGAGATTCCTTTTGCCGTTTTTTGCTGCTACTTGATCGGGGGTGGTGTTTGGTTAATCTAGAGATGGTGCTGGCCTGCGAGGAGGAAGCCGTCGCAGGCGGGGTCTTCGTTTCGGATGATCGGACCTCTGCTTGTCGCTTGGTTTTCGTTTGCTTTTTGATCCGTCTCGCAGTCGCAGCGGCGACAGCGGCTGCAGGTTCGTGCTGCCAAGCCAGTATCACATGCCCTGCTACGTGACGAGACGCCTTGCTCTCTTTTTCTCTAGTGCGACCGTGGAGTGTTCGATCTCGGTTTGGGGATTCGGTGTGATTTGAGCCGTCTTTTGATGGTGTTGCAGCATGTGTTTTTGGACACTCCTTTTTCTCAAAATTGTGAAATCACAGTATGCAGATCCAGTGTTTAGTTCCATTTAATTTCCTTAGATTTTTGCGGAGTTCTTATGATAGCGAAAAAATCCGAAGTACTGCAGTCTTATGATCTCGAACAAAGTGGAAGTGCTGCTTAATTCAGTGCAGTGTTTCCGGTGCTGATTCGTGTCACGTGTTTGTTGGTTTGGCTTTTGTTATGCAGGAGACAAGGCTGTGGCCGTGGCGAGGATGCAGATTGGCGCAGAGACGGTGAAGGCGGCTCCTGCGGTCGTGGCTTTTCTGCATAACTCGCCCACGGTACGTTCTGCATAACTCGCTCCTGGGCTCTGCACTAGCTGTCTTATAGCTGATATGCTTGCTTTCCCATGGATTGATCTATTGCTCCGGTCTGTTAAACTGGTATGAAATGCAGACAGACATGTGTGCTGCTGTAATTGACTTTTGGTGATTTGATCGACGTGTTCACGTGTATTTGGGATGTAGATAATGACTTGATGCCCCCCAAGTGCAACGTACGGAGTAGCAGCTGGTTTGGTATTATCAGTGATAAATAGTTATCTGAACTGCATGCAGAGTGTTGCTCGATATAATTAGTATATGGTAGAGTGTGATGAACCTGTCTGTGCAAGTGCATGCGATGTGCTTCAAAATAAATAGGCACAAGAGGCTGTTTAGTTCTTCATACATATGATCCTTGTTAAAATTTCTTGAGATCATTAAATGAAGCATATTGAATTCGCTTATCTGGGCTTAGTATTTGGAATGGAGTAATTCATCGACAGGTAGTAATGTATCTGTTGATGCCAATGCACACCAGTATTTAGTATTTCATATATGTATGTGACTGAAATGTGGTTGTCATAAGAAACCGTGCAGCTAAGTACGTTAAAGTCACGTGTCCTGTTGTTTCCTGTGGCCAATGAAGATTGCTTCTGCAACTTTTTGCATGAACCCCTTTTGCTACTAAACTTTATACATGTATACACGTGCTGAATTACCATCAAATGGAGCTAGCCAACTGTAATTAGCTGATAACCAGATTTTGGTACGTCACTCTGTTTCTGTTGCAGTTGCTTTTGTAGGGATTTTCTCTCGCTCTTGCCTAGTTGTACTGCATCAATTTGTTTTGAATCCATTCTCTGTATCTGTCCTGCATATAAAGTCGCAGAAAGTTGCACAGTTTGCTACCACGGTGAATAGTGAATTTTCGTTTCACTAGTCACTACTATTAACATTTCAAGTCGGATACGTCAGGTAGACAGATATGTAAATTCATTATTGACAACTGTATGGATATGTCAATGTTTCCTTGAATAAAAAAGAGAGGATATGTCAATGGATCAAAATACGACCATCAGCCTTGCATCGTTAAAAGCATACTCCATTTTGCCTTAATAGCAGAAGGATGTTTCCCTTTCTCTGAGTGTGGTCTTTTTTTTGTTGCTGAGCGTTGGCTGGTGTCCCTTTCACAATGCAAGCTAGGCTCACAGCGCACACTGCACACGCCCACTTTCCAAATGCTTTACCATTTCAGTCTCTCTTTTTTTCTATCTCATGATTCGTACACCAGTCTCACCTATTCTGGTGTGACCATTGCACATCACAAGAAGCCACATGTGAGCAAGTACTACTTCAAGAAGAGGACCAGTAGCCAAAGCAGAAATGGCAAGGACGGTACAGATGGGGACTCCAGGATCGAGCCCAGGTCGCCCTTGAGCAGACAGAGCCCGACCACGCGCGGCACCTCCACATGCTACTCTGGTGAGCACGGGCACATGTGTTGCAGCACACTGCATGTCTTTCACCCATTTGTCATGATAAGTTCTTGAAATCTTGTGTTTGGTCTGATTTTCATCAGGAGTCTTCTACGAGATCGATCACGAGAAGCTGCCCCCAAGATCCCCAATCCATCTGAAGTCCATAAGAGTGGTAAAGGTAAGGCTTTCCTTGAGATGAACTGCTAGTACTACTTCTGAAGCGTGCCTGATACTTTGATTTAATTTTGTTTCTGATCATCAAATGATGACTCTGTACGATAGGTGAGCGAGTGCACGAGCCTGGACGTCACGGTGTGCTTCCCGTTCCTCCTGGCGCTGCGGAGCTTCTTCCCCCGCCTCACCACGTTGAGCGGCGGCGGCCACGGGGCCCGCCGATCAGCAGCCCT
Source organism: Eleusine indica (assembly GCA_030378355.1). Taxonomy (NCBI): domain Eukaryota; kingdom Viridiplantae; phylum Streptophyta; class Magnoliopsida; order Poales; family Poaceae; genus Eleusine; species Eleusine indica. The sequence goes on along the minus strand of CM059498.1, from coordinate 43,419,180 downwards.
ATCCGGCGTCCGTCTGCTACTGCTGCTGCTGCTCAGCACCGTCGCCGGAGGAGCGGCGGCGGCCACGAGGCTCGCGGAGGCGGCCTGCGAGCCCGCCAACCTCGCCACCCAGATCGCCCTCTTCTGCGCGCCCGACATGCCCACCGTGCTCTGCTGCAAGCCAATCCTCGCCTCCATCGACCTCGGCGGCGGCGTCCCCTGCCTCTGCCGCGTCGCGGCGCAGCCGCAGCTCATCCTCGCCCGCCTCAACGCGACCAACCTCTTCTCGCTCTACGCCGCCTGCGGGGGACGACTGCGCACAGGAGGAGCACACGTCGCAGCCGCATGCCAAGGTAAGCAATGTACCACCTCTCTCTGGTTCGGATCTACATGTTGGAGTTTTTTTTTTTGGTGCCGTCGTGTTTGTTTTGCGTTTGTTTCGACTTGTTGTCTTACCGTGGCGAACAATTCGTACATCAGGGTTCTTACTTTTGGCTTGGCGAGTGGTTTCGTGTTCCTCTATAGGTGTTTGCTCTTTTTTTTAGCGAGATTTTTTTGGGTTTTAGGTCGTCGTTTGTGTGTTGGTAGGGTCTTTTTGGGATTTTATTTTTTGGCTGCTAGTTCCTGCCGTGCCAAAGCTGTTGGATGGGTTTCTGACCAGTGCAACTGCCATCTATAGTACTTCTAGCCTTTTTCCATTTCTTGGCACCCACGAAATGGCGTCTCGGTGGCTCGGTACATGCTGCGAGTGACGACGATATCTCCCTTGCTATAAAAGTTTTCTCATCACTTTTTTACTTAGAGTGGACCGGGTTAGAATAGTTAGTCAGATAAGGGAAAAGATCAGGTGTTACAAAGTATTTAGGTGTTACCGTATTACTAATTATAATAACATCTTTAATTATGTATATAAAATTGTAATAAAAATATGAATAGATAGAGCATGCAACCATCTAACATCATGTAAAAGTGGAGGTATAAGTAAAACTTATACAAAGAGAAATAAAAAAGAAAAATCAGTCTGTAAATAGTGCGGATTGTAACTGTTCATCCAAGATCCACAACCTGCTACTATTTATAGACTGATTTTTTTTTTGTTTCTCTTCACACAAGTTTCAGTTATACCTCTATTTTTGCATGATGTTAGATGGTTACATGTTCTATATATACATATTTTTGTTATAATTTTAGATCACTCTATTAAATTAGTTATTGTAGTTGGTAACACGGTAACACCTAACCGGCTGATAACACTTGATATGCACTCAGTCAGATAAAAAGACTTGTAAGTTGTCGTGGGTCGGTCTGAAAAATGGGCCAGGCCTACTTTCTATTTCATTTTCGGCCCTGTAAGTTTCACATTCATGTGACTGCGTTTTCATCCCGAATCCCATCGCCTCTTCCACTCTCGGTTGTGTGGCGCTCGCTTGACTCCCTTCGTGATACGCTTCAACGAGCTGGTCCGCAACCTGGCCATAGCCTTGTCATGTAGTGCACGGGCCCCAACATCGATGCGTTCTTCCGCCGCCTCGGATTCGCACCCACACTCTCGGAGGCCACCTTCGCGCCGTGATGCGGCAACGCGGCCGCCGATCGGAACCACGCGCCGTGAAGCTGAGACATCGGCCGCGCGATGCGCGTGTCTGACCCGCCGTCACGCTGGGGGTACCCCCCCTCCCCCCCGCCAGGATTCTGCTCGAGATGCTTGGTCATGACGCGTACGTCATGGTGAGCCACGCAGACGAGGACGCGCTGGAGATGCTACCGAAGAAAGCGGAAGACATCAGTGATTCAGTGTTGCCCACGGATAGAGGTGGTGTCCTCTGATTGTTAGACGCAGCCCCGTTATGTGTGGCACGATTCTGTAGAATTCAGCCCCTTATATCTGTAGGAGGAATATTAAGGGTGCCGTTTGGCATTGTACCGGCTTGGCGCCTTGCCCCGTTGCCCGGCCGGGGGGGGGGGGGGCTCTCATCTAGTTAGTCCGCGGCACGCCCTGCTGTCGAGCGGGAGCCCGGAGATGGAGTGCAGCACAATCTGTTCTTGCCTAGGCTAGAAAGCTAGTGAGGATCTAAGGTATTGTAACGGGGCTCTGGTACAGGATCTAGAGAGAGAGAAGAGAGGTTACCGAGGTTGTGAGGAAGTGATCCGGGTGCCGAGGGGGAGGCGAAGGCAGGCGTCATCGTGGTGGTGAGGGTCGGGGCCGATGCAAAGGCGGCGGTTCTGGCCATGTGGACAGAGGCGTCGTGTCAGGGCAGAGGCGGTGGTGTACGGCGTCGTGGAGGTGGCTTTCAGTCCTGACTGCGTCCCGCCTTAATGATCGAATTAGGGATCTGTAGGAGGCGAGAGTGGCGGGGTTCAACTTAGATAAATGTGCTCCAGCCAATCTCCCTCTTTTATATGCACAACACGATGAGGGCCCACCAACCAGAGGAAGGTTGGAGCGTCTCGTCTGTTAGGCCCAACGTGGAGATTTACTAACACAATCGGCCCACACAGGCGGAAGCGAGGACGGGGTGTCCGTCCCCAAGTGCTGCTCTGCTGATGATTAGTGTGTTCGGTTGTTTGATGTGGCAATTGTGTGGTCATCAGACCGTATGGTGCCTGCAGTATGCAGTGAACTGCTCTAATTGTTTTCAGTTCTGTAAGTACGTATGATGTGTTTACTGACTTATTTCTCAGGCATGTACTATTCTACCTCGGCTATCTTTTATCAAATTACGTAGTTTTTTTGAACCGACGCCTTGTGCAATGCAGGTTCTTTCTCTCGTGGTGATGTGGTCATCCACCGGCCGCGGATGCTCGCCGCGGCACCGGGCACCGCTACCTCGGTTGCCCACAAAGGTAATATTGCATAAGTTGCGTTTGCTCAAGCTGGGTGCTCTCTCTCTTTACCTGCATACTAAAATTTGTATCAAACTGCAGGTACCGCGCTCCCAACATTGACGTCACCAGTTCCAACCCGCCGTAGAGCGGTTGCTACGGGCGCCTCATGCGACCCAGATGACTTGGCTGACCACGTTGTGGAGCGCTGCATCCCCGGCAAGCCAACGCCGGCGTGCTGTGAGCCCTTGCTGGCAGCCGTGGGAGCGCAACCAAATGCAAGTTGTTTTTGTTCCATGTTGGCGACAGTGACGATGATGACACAAATAGCCATCACTAATGAACAAGCAATTAACTTGTGTCTTTTATGCGGGGCGCCTAAAGATATGGAAACTTGTGGTGTTTTTGCATCGAGTCCTGAGGCCGGCCCTTCACCGACTCCACTTCCCAGCCCTTCACCGAGTCCTGGTGCTGGTCCTTCGACAGACACTACACCTTCACCAACTGCGAGCGACGCGACTTTATCCACAGGTCCCACAGCCTCGACCAAGAAGCACGGTAAGTCAATCTATCTCGAGGCATCCACCTTTAAGTTCCAATTAAGCAAAATTTCGTTTTGTTGAGCATGTTTATTTTTTTTCTTGTTTTCAGCTTGGGTTCTTCCTCTCGTGGTGGTGGTTGCCGTATGTGCGGCAGTTGTACTTTTAGGCGCGGCGTATTGGGCGTGGCGACAGTATGTAAAGCTTGACTCGCGTGGCAGAGACATGGGCATGGCTGTGGAGATGCAGCCACTGTGGCGCGCACCTGCTTCCACTTCGCCAGCATCGACTCCTTTGAGCGAGGCACTGCATTCTTCTGCTACATCTTCATCTTCATCTCATTCAAGTCCACTCCTTCCATCGGTGGTGCCGCCATCTACGCCGTCCACTGCCCAAACTGTATTGCCGCCATTACCACCCTTCGCTCCATTGGTGCCCGTGTCACAGCCAACCTTGCCGCGAGCTCCTCTTCCACCGGCCGTGGAGCGACCATTGCCATTGCGTTTGGTGGTCGTCTCGCCCCCATCAACTCCAACACGGCTGCTCTCTCCCACTCTTCTCACTCTTCCACCGGCCGTGGAGCGACCATCGTCATTGCGTTTGGTGGTCGTCTCGCCTCCATCAACTCCAACACGGATGCCCTCTCCCGCTCCTCTTCGACTCTCAGGTGGCAAGAGGAAGGTGCCTGAGGGAGACACGGCACCCTCTCCGCGTCCTCGTCAGAAAGGGCGAGAGAGGAGGGAACTTGAGAGAGGCACGACGCCTTCTCTACCTCCTCGGCGGACAGGACGCAAGAGGAGACCTCCTAACAGGTACAGTCCGTGACATAACTGGTCCAAGCGGTGTTGTTCGATCTTGGATTCGAGGTGCACGCGGTTCAAGATTTAAGCGGCATCAGCGTTGCCATAGCGTTTACTAGTACTTAGTTGTACTTGCCAGAGCCAGATTATGAATTTCTTGTAGGGACTTATTCACAAGTACAATTACAATCGGTTGTTTTGTTCTTGATTTTGAGTCTTGTGCTTCTCTCTGTTGGTAACCTCCATTTGTTATTCTTGTTACAGGGATGTATTAACATTATCCATGTTTTTTTCCTTTTCCCAAGGTAGTATCATGACAAATAGTAAAAGAGGAAATACTAAATTAGTTCGCAATTACAAATGCAGATGCAGTTAGCTATCGATGACCCTATTTGAGGGATTTGAGATACGTTCGAGCCAAATAAAGCTGTAAATTCCTCGTAGAGTCTTAGTGATAATTACAGCTAATAGATTGCTTTTTTTTTTCTTGATTTTGATTGTTGCCGGTGCTTCCTATCACTACCACAAAAAGTACTATAACGGCATGGTCAAAAATCACGTAGCGGCGTTTTTATTATCAACCACCACTATAAATAGTTTTTATTTTTAGCAACAATCAACGAAACCCACCAACGCTAAACGTTGCTTTTTACAGGTGGTCCATAACTTGCACCGCAGCTACAAATGATCGAACATTTGTAGCGACGGTTCAGATTATTATCCGTTATTGAAAAAACCCATGAGAAGGTGCGCCGCTACTGTGCTCAAGTGGCCCATTCATTGAATCCAGCCCAAATGACAGTTACGGTTTTGGAACCAACACTTCTTCCTGCCTCGTTCCAAACGTATCCTTCTCACGTTGCCACCTCCCTTCCTCCAAATTTACCCTCCTCAAGTCCTCATGCTGCCGCCTCCATCCTTTGTGTCCTCACGCCACCGCCTCCGTTCCTCACGCGGCGAGCCACGGAGGCGATGCTCGACTACGGCGACGCGCAATGGAGGCAATTCACAGCAGCACGGGGTGAGCGAGAACATCTCGAGGATGCGAGATGGTGGTGACGCGCGATGGCCTCCCCCTCCCTCTCCCCTCTAGGCCTCCCTATCCTTGTCCCCACAGCCAGCGCCGCTATCTCTCCCTCCCCCTCCCCTCTATTCACGTCGGCAGGTGTGGTTGCGGTCGGATCTGGCCCCCTCCAGGCACTGTGACGGGCGGGGCTGTAATTGAATCTGGACCCTCCAGGCACGGCGACGGGTGGGGCTGCAGCTGGATTTGGCCTCTCCAGGCGTGGCGACGGGCGGGACTGCGGCTGGATTTGGCCCCCTCTCCCTCCCTTCTCCCCCCTTGAGATGGTGGCAACGGGCTCTTCCCTTCCCGGCGGCGTCCCCTCTCCAGTGAGGATCTGGTCGTAGAGCAGCCAGATCCAGCCATGGCGAGGGCGGGTTCGACTGGAGTGGTGTTGGGCTGATTCCACGGCGCTATTTTTTTTAGTTCATCGGTAGCGGTGGGTGAAGATGTCACCTACCGCTACTAATCCTTCTGTAGTGGAGTCGCTACAACTACTGAATTTTTTCTGGTTCGTTGCGTTCTATCCGTCTTTACAAAACGTGTTGTGGTAGTATATGAAGATGAGTTTTGTAATCCAGTCGATCAGCACGCAGGTCGTTTCGTGCCTCTATTGTTCCTTTCGAATGATTAACAACATCGATGTTACTTTCCCCTTTCCGGTTAGGATCAACAATTATAGTAAAAAGGAAATAATTTTGATGAGTTTGTGTTGTGTATAGGTAAATTCACAAGTCAACTGGAAAAACATTTTTCTTTTACCTGTGTCTTCATATTTTTTCCTTTGATTTGTTCAGATAAATAAGACGCTTCGGGAAGCGTCTCGGAGCAACGTGGCCACACAGTTTTCCAGTAAAAACAGAATGGGAGTTAGCTAAAGTTTAGTCGACTGAAAATTAGAGATGCTACAATTACCGCTCATAGCTATAGATCTAGATGGGACAACTAATAATAACTTACAAATTTGTTTTTAGTCTATACAATGATAATTTTTTCTCTCTGGTCTAAAGATGACAACGGGTGCAACACCCGCGGATAGTGCCTCGTGACGCCTGTGCCCGCGCCCGCTGACCACAACAGGTGAGAAATGCTGCCCGCGTCTGTTGCTCATGGATAGTTCATGCCCACGGGCATGTCCGTGTGCCCGTCGCCATCGCAAGGGGAGCAAGCTGTGCACCGGGATCTCGCACTGGGAAGATCGATAGGTTGAGGTCGTGCTCAAGGAGGGGGTCGACACGCTAGAGTCTCCATGCCAAACAGGAGAGCAGGCGAGCAGCGAGCTGGTGCCGGGTGCAAGGGAGGGCTGGAGGGGTGGGACACCGAGCTCGCATGCAAGGTCATTCGGCATCGGCGTGCGGGGGAGTGGCCGGATGTGCTGGCCATCACGCTATTTAGAGGTAGATTCAAGAGGAGCTGGAATGGAGACTAGAGAGAAAGGAGACGAGTAGCGGCGGAGAACAGACCAACGAGAGAGAGAGAAGCTCCGTTGTTTTTTATGAGGATTTTTCCGGTCTTCCACCTGACTGTGATGTGGAATTTCGAGTTTAAGATTGAATTACAGGCTTCTCCCACATCCCGTACACCTTACAAAGCGACACCTAATGAGCACCCTGAAATGAAAACACAGTTGAATAAATTATTAGACAAGACTTTGCATATGTGTACCGGTCATTGAGTGAAGTTACTATTAAAAATAAATATCCGTTGTCCTGCATCAATATTTTGTTTGATCAATTAGCTGGTGGCAAAGTATTTTCCAAGATTAATCTTTGCTTAGGTTCCTAATCAAATTAAGATACGAACATAAGATATTCCAAAGACTGCATTCTTCACTAGACATGATCTATATGAATATCTACTGAAGTCTTTTGGGTTAATCAATGCTTCGACGTACTTCATGTACCTGATGAACTCAGTGTTCATGTCAGAGTTGGATAAATTTGTGATGGTATTTATGGATGATGTTCTCATCTATCTGTATTTTTTAATAATTTAGGTGAGGTCGTCATCGGTGTTGTTTTAGTTTGATTTTAGATTTGGTGTTGGTTTTACGAATTGAATTAGTTTGGTACGAGCTCACGCGAATTTGATTTGTATACTCACGTTATGTCACGTCTAGCCAACACATGAGTTCGATTCATATACAAATGCTACGTCGTCTGTAGTCATAAAGAGTTTTTTTAAAAAAAGAAAGTATGACAAGAGTTATAAAATTCACATACATTTTTTATGCATAAACAATTTTTCTTAAACCCGTAGCAAAGCACGAACACTTTGCTGGTTCTAGATCTAAAGAAGAATGTGCAGAACATTGTATTGTACTATAACGTCTGTGTCAACAAAGTAATATGCTAAGTTCAGTAAGTATGAATTCTGGCTAAATAGTGTACCATTCTTTGGACATGTTGTTTCAGCGAAAGGTATTTCAGTGGATCCAGGAAAGATTCAAGATATTGAATTGGAAACAACCTAAGTCTGTATCATAGGTTTGCAGTTTCTTAGGGCTAGCTGGATATTATCATCACTTTATTCTAAACTTTTCAAAAATCGCCTAGCCTATAACCGAACTACTCAAGAATGAAGTGAAATAAATGGTATCCATTATGTGAAGAAGCTTTTCTGACTTTGAAGAAACTATTTACTACTGTTCCTGTATTGGCTCAATCGGACATTACGTGTTCTTTTGACGTAGATTGTGATGCATCAGGAACTGAACTTAGATGTGTTCTCATGCAAGATGACAAAGTTATTGCTTATGCATCTCATAAACTGAGAAAACATGAAGAACACTATCCTATGCATGATTTGGAGTTAGCAGCACTAGCCCTTGCACTAAAATTATGACGTCATTATCTGCTAGGAAATTTAGTGCATATTTATATAGATCATAAGAGTGTCAAATATATTTTCATCTAATCGGATTTAAATATGAGATAAAGAAGGTGGCTTGAACTGATTAAAGAGTATGAATTAGAAATCAATTATCATCCTTGTAAAGCCAACATCATAGCCGATGCCTCAAGTCGTAACAAATATTGTAATAATTTAACACCACAATTGTTGGACAACACACTGAGTATGAAGAAGAAGAACCAAATTTACATCTCATACCTGAAGCAACCATGTGTAATTTGGAGGTACATTCACCCTTACGAGAAGCAGTAGTTGTTGCTAAAAAAAAAAGAATCTTGGTATGGATTATCTTAGAAAGAAAATCAGCAAAGGCATTGATGATGTAATCTGATTTAATAATAGATTGGTGGTACCTAAGGATTTTGAACTCCTCTTAGAATTCTTGATAAAGCACATATAACCAATTACTAAATACACCCAGGCAACAGTAAGATGTATCAATATTTAAAAGAAAATTTTTGATGGACAATGATGAAAACAGAAATAGAATGTTATGTCAAAGAAAATGATACTTGTCGCAGAGTTAAAGCTCATCTAAATAAAGTTAGGTTACTACAACCTTTAAAGTTCCTATGTGGAAATAGGAAGATATCAACATGGATTTCGTTGTTTGTCTTCCTATGACATATCGCAAATGAACTCATTTTATATCAGTAAACACAAGGTATGAATCAAGAAATATGCTAAACTTTACCTTGAGAAAATAGTGTGTTTACCTGGAGTACCTAAGATGATTGTGTCTGATCGAGGAGCTTAATTTATTGCACATTTTTGGGAATAGTTACATGCATCCATGGGTAGTAAATTAATTCATAGTTCAAGATATCACCCTACCACAGATGGTCAAACTGAGAATGTGAATCAAGTGCTTGAAGATTGTAAGCTTCATGACCATTGGAGCTTAACCCCAAAGGTATGAATGTTTTGATTATTGAGTATTGTAAGCTTCATGACCATTGTGGGTCACCCTAAAGGGTATGAATGTTTTGGTGATTGGATGACAAACATGAAATGCGCTTAATGTCTACTTGAGTATTGTGCATGTAGGATCTACCTATTAACTCAAATAAGAACATAGTGAATGTTGCCTTGATGATCAATGGAGGACTCGGTGAAGTGCCATGGATCTTGATGGAGAGTCACGATGATGGATCCAGGCTAAGGACAGCTTGGCCAAAGTGTTTGTGATCACTTTGGCTAGTGTGTAGGCTTGAGTCCATAGGAAAAACCGGACTATCAAGAAGGCACGAGTCATTCTCTTAGGCTTCTCTAGGGTTACGGTGTTGGGATGCTCAAGTAAAGCTCTAGGACACTTGGTGTGACAATGGAGAAGGATTGGGAAAGGTTTGAAAGCTTGGAGACGAGTCAAGAGGACAACAAGTTTCAGCTTCGGGACAAGTCACCGTTAGGTATGGTGAGGTCATCGTAATGTACGGTGATTGGACACCAGATCGACTCTGGAACAGGAACCAAGTCGATGGTGCTTAGGAGGTTGCCATAAGATACGATGAGCCAAGGGGCTGTTTTCAGGTACTCTCTGGAGACCTTACAACAAGGTCGCTGTAAGGTACGGTGACCTAGAAGATTTGTGCGTAGAGAGGCACTGAAGATTAGAGGTTGTTGTATGGTTGAGCGGAGGTCGCCGTATTGTATGATGACTATACTCAAAGGTCGTCGTACTGTATGGTGGCACATTACGGTGGTTGGCTCTCAGGTTTCGTCAGCTTTTTGGCAATGACTAGTGGAGTAGTTGGAGACTATATATAGCTGTTGCCGGTGGTCGTTCTGACCCCTCTTGGCCATTTGGATAGTTGAAAAAACTTGAGGAGGTCCAAGAGGAGAAGAGGTGACACTAGAGCAAAGATTGGAGCTATATTTGAGTGTCTTGGAGAGTAACACAAGAGCATCCCGTGTCCCTAGCCTAGGAGAGGTTGTAGAGAGGATTAGTGTTGTTACTCTTGGTCAATGGAAAGGCCTAGACCGGTTAGGTGTTGGTGATCAAGCATATCGTATCGTGATGTGTTGTGAAGGCCCTCACAAGTCTATACAAGGTTTGAGCTAGCCTTTAAAAGTAGTATCATGATAGAGCGCCTGTGTGTTGGCGCTCTCTAGATACACATTACTAGGCCATAATTAATGTGTTTTGCACTTTACTTCATTGGATTTCCTAACAAGTAACCCTCAAACATTGCATATATTCGTAGTTTTCTGGATTTCTATGTCTGATGGAGTAAATAGATAAAAGCAGAGAATTTATGGATCAGGAGCAATGAATTGGGCCTAGACGAGAGAGCTACAAGGACATGTCGGTCGACATATCCCATTTGCCGATCGACACTTGTAGAGGAGGCCAGAATCAGGGATTGATTCTACATAGGCGAAGCCCAACATTGAATTAGAGTCGATGTCGATACAACCACCAGCAGCAGCACTCGTCAACGGCGTACCACCACCACCACCAGCACTCGCTGACGGCGTACCACCACCAACAACAACGTCACTTGAGGATGGAGTTGATCTTGGCCCGGTCCTCCTCGTCGAACCAGAGGATGATGCGGTTGTAGAAGACTACGATGGACGCGGAGGAGCTCGTGACCCGGTGCCGGATGCAGAGCCCGTCGCCATGCTCCTACGCCTGCATCCACAACCATGACTGCCACCGTGAGATGTGGTGAGGAACCACGACAGCCTTAGCGAGTCGCCGTGGCATTGCCGCCAACCAGGAGTTGAACGCGAATCCGTCATGAGGGTTGGCGTGCACCGTGCGTTGGGGCGTCATGCAACGTGCGCTCGCGCCGTGCGCCGGGGACTCGGGACGGTGAGGACTGCTGGGCTGGCGACACATCAGGGGCTCAGGGCGGCGGCGATTGGGTGTGTCAGGGCAAAACAAGGACTATCGATCTGGCGGTAGGCGTTGGGGGCTCGGGGCGGTGGCAATTGGCGCTAAGGACTGTTGGTGGGCGGACGCCGTCAAAGCGGCAACGATTGGCGGCATCTGACGTGCGTGAGTGGCGGCAGGGTTTGCTAGAATCATCTCTTAACTCTACTGTTGATGGTCATTAACTACCATTTTTGGCCATCAACATTACTCAAAATAAAGATGGATTATATATTCCCACCATGCATATTTGTTAGAATTAATAAATATCCACTATAGCTTGGAGAACCGCTGACATGCAGGAGAAATAAAGAAATGGAGGAGGAAACACACCCATGTGGTGAAGAAATACAACTTCTACCAATCAGAGCTCGCCAACTGAGACTCCCACGGCTTGAATGGCCTACTTACAGAAGCAAACCAACCTAACAACCGACCTTATAGTGTCACTAGGAAGGGGACCCACCTGGCAGGCCACCAGAAGCAGCAACATCTGAGGGGTTTCCCCCCTGTTCGGCCGAACATGTGGTGTTCGGCCGGATGGGGAGTGGCCCCCCCCCCTGGTGCATGGCTGCCACGTGTTGGCTCATGGTGGCTCCCCAATGGTAGGTGTGCACATTTGGCAGTGGTTACCGACTCCAGGAACCGACTTTGGGTAGTATAAATAGAAGAGAGAGGCCCCACTCCAAAGCACACACAAAGAAGCATTACTCTCTTTACCATTTCATAATTCTCTTTAGTTTTAGTGGAGTTAGGCTTAGAATAGAGTCTTTTTCAGTTCCCAAGTCTTCCTTGGAGTTGTGGTATGACTCTTGTATCTTTCTCCTTTTGTAAGACTTTATTCTATTTAATATATTTAGTCTTTCTATATAGTTATGTTTGGGTCATGTTTTCTTGTTTGATTATACGATCCATTCATGTGTGTGGTTATTATGCTAGCATGTTAGTAATATAGTCATACTATATTACCATATTAGACATAAGCCCTTACTGTAGTCTTTATTTATATTGTTATAATGATGCATGACTAATGTGTGACTTAGATCATTTCCATGTGCTTAGTGTTCACTTAAATGTGATTACTCCTTTTCTGATCCATCGCTTAAGGGAATAGGAGTATTGTTTTAGAGATGTAAGCATGGTGCTTAGATCAATAGAATGCATTATTTTTCATGTAGCGCACGGATTGCTAGGGGTAGGCAGTAGGTGGTGACTGCAATAGGCTCTTGGCCGGAATCGTACTGTGGATGCAGGGGAAAACTGGATGCCTAGTGTGTGATGATCTGATTGTCTTGCATTGTCTTACATCTGTATAATTGAATATAATGTGGACTATGTAATTATATAAAAGCAACATAGAAAATTAGCTCTTTCTTTGTCCTTCTCCATTAAACAAATATTTGTCTAACTTGAGTGTGCTATCTGTGTGTCCACTACCATGTTTATCTTTATCCTTACCCCTGTGAGGACTTTGTCTCATAATCCAATGTGCAATGTCTAGAATTATGGTAATTACTATGATCAATCATACGCCCTCCTTTGGGATAAAATAAATACAATACACTGAATACTTCCGGGTCAAATGCTACAACGGTATTCTCCGTGCGCTTGTGGACTCTCTGCATTCGTTAAAGATTACCAATACACATTTCTGAGCATCGTTGCTAAGGCAACTTAGTGATGACGCTTAGAAATGCCAACATCTACTACAAATCTTATTAATGATGGTTGCCTTGGCGGTTGATGACAATAACCACAAGTATGGAGCTTGATGAGCTTGATGGCGTCCAAGGGTCGATGGAGATGGATCAAGGCTAAGGACAAGCTATGGAGAAAGTGTTTGGAACACTTATCTAGTTGTTAGGGATTTGAGTCCATAGGAGGAACGGGACTATCAAGGGGGTCGAGGTCATGTCTCTTTAGGTCATGCTAGTCGGTGATGTGTGTGCATGCTCATTGAAATCACAGGCACTAGGTGACAGTGGAGAAGCCAAGGAGCTGTTGGAAGAAGTCGGAACATGAAGTCATTCGAGGACGAGGAGTTTCAGCTTCTCGACATAGTGACTGTATAAAGGGGTCAGTGAAGTCCGGACTGTACGGTCATTAGAGGAGAAGGCAAATCAGAGAGAAGACTTTGCGAGAAATTTGTTTGTGCTAGAGACCATAGAGACCGGACGGTACAGTCTATAGACCGAATGGTTTGGTCTGTGTGGGTGAAGCGCAGAACAGAGAGGAAGCATTTTGAAAGCTCTCTTTTATCGATGGACATGAAGAGACCGGACGGTCTGGTCTACGGACCGGACGATCCGGTCAGTACGAGGTCTTCTGAGCATAGTGAAGCCAACGGCTCGGGGAGCCGTTCCAGGAGAGACCAAATGGTCCGGTCAGGTGTCCAGAAAGGTGATCTCGTGGAGCAATGACTAGTTTGAGATTAGAAGCCTATATAACTTCGTTTCTGAGGTCTTGAAGACCCCTCTTGGCCATTGAGATAGCTGGGAGAATCTACTTAAAGCCAAGGGGAAAAGAGAAGAGCACTAAGAGTGCATTGTTAAACTTGAGAGGTCAACGAAGTACAAGTGGATGCCCAAGAACAAGACCTAGATGATAGTGGTCGTGGTGGACTGGGAGCTTACTTGAAGATCAAGTGAAGTCCACCACAAGTGACATGGACCTCAACGACATATCTACTCATGAGGGAGATATCCATGTGTGTTTGTTCTTGATAGTTGTAGTGTGTTCTTTCTTTTCTTGCATTGCATAGTAATTAGGACTCCTTTGTGACTAGTTTGCTTTGCATCCATGCATGTGTAAATAACTAAAAGAAAAAAAAACATAAAAATTAGTCAATGTCGAACCGACTCAAGATAGCTATAAGCAGGGGGGGGGGGAGTGCTTGAGATGGTGGTTTGGCTTCTCTCAAGGCAAGGGTATGGCTTATAGTGGGTAAGCTTGGGAGGGTTTTAAATTTGACATTGTTAGGTTTCCTTTGTATCTTGTTTAAATATTGCTTGCATTCACATGGCATGTTTACCTTCATTGCATATGTAAAATGCTTGTTGCATGCATCATATAGGAAACACAAATGAGCCTTGTCTCACTTAGAGATATTTGTGCCTCATGATCAATATGAGAATACATCTCCATTACTGTGACCAAAGGAAAGGATTGTGCTTCATGTCCATTAAGCAAGCTCTTATGAACTATGAGGTTAAATCTACTTGCGCGGTACATGGACTAAGGCTCATACATACCCATTTGGTTCTTTATTGCCTTGGTTCTTATTTGCTCGATTCTTCATTTGGCATTTGCGAAAACTACAAGGCTATAGAGAGCCACTATTTGAAAAGGAGTGTTTGAGAGTTCCATTCGTGCTCCAAGTGCAGGGTTTAAATTGGGTGTTAAGTGAGGGCACTTGGAAATTGGAGAAATTCCTTGGTTTTGTGAAAATTTAGTAGTGACTGTACATTTCTCTCTAGAGACCATATAGTCTGGTCTGTGCACTAGTGCACAGTGCTTCAAGAGGACTAGAAATGGAGACAGGACAGAACTGGTTTAAAGACCGTACGGTCTAGTCTACATGTTGTTCAGTTCTCAAGATGTTGATTTCCAAAAACCTCGAAGTGACCGGACGGTCCGGTCTAGAGAGCGTACCGTCCGGTCACTACGGTTGAAACGCGTAAAGCATTCCTAATCAGACTATCGATCTGTCCTTGATCTGATCTTGGCCATCAATTGTCTATTTGACCTAAGTCAAAATCAAGAAGAGCGTTGTCTTCATCTCTGTTCGTCCCTGACGTCGAGAACGCACACCTGCCACCATTTTCGTTGCTGTCGCCAACGTCTCTCTGCTGAGCCATCGCGCCACCTCACCACCACCGACGACGCTGCCCCCACGCCGTTGTTTGGCCTTGCGCACGCAGCGGCGCTTGCCCAGAACCCTAGACACCGTAGCCGCAAGCTCTAGCACCGCCGTCGCTTGCCGTCGCTACTGTCGCTTCGCCGCCGTGCGCCCTGCTGCCGACTCACCATCGAGCATCGCCGTGCACCTCTGCTCCCACTTCCTCGCGCGTGTGCACCTTCGGAGCAGCACCCGCCTAGCCGAGCTCCACCAACTGGGGCAAAAGTTGCCCCTTTTCACCCTTCTTTATTGCCGATGACCAAAGCTCTCACCTTTTTGACGATCGGTCATGTGATCCTCGAGTCTTCGGCTTCAATGACTCCGAGGGTATTGTGCTTATCCTGCATTCATCATTTCATGCCCTAATTTTGAGCAATTTACATGGTTGACGCAATTAGAAGTAAAAATCCAATCTTTAGTTGCATTAATGGTTAAATTGGCTCAACCTAGTTTGCAATTAATTCCATGCCTATCTGTTAATGCAATTCTAGGGTTATCTCTCATTTAGTGTATTTTTTGATTAATTGCCATTATTTGACTGTACATTAGATGATTCACACCAGCCACTCATAGTCAATGATCACAGTTGTTACTTTGCATATTTGTCCAGTGATCATGTCCTTCATTCAGTGTTAGGATTTCTATTGCGCATTCTTACCTAGTGGTGCTTTGCTTATAGATCATATTAGGTTCTATAATCATCCTATCCCCACCTATGTGCATGCTGTGACAATTGTCATCAGCATTGATGGTAGAAGGACAAGATAAGGGTAAGAGTAAGATGCGAGAGAAGCCTAGAGGCAGGAAGAGGACCAGGCTGGACCTAGAGTCTGAGAGAGCTAGATAGATAGCACAACACCTGGATGCCATGGAGCAGGCATCAGGACTGCAGGAGGAGCACCAGGTAGAGGACCGCAACTCCAGAGCTGTATATAGAGATCAGGTTGCCATCGTGGTCATAGGGTATTCTGACTTCTCCCCGGGGGAGGTCGTTGAGGACTACGGAGCAGGGTTCCATGCAGCAGGAGGAGGAGTCCGAGGAGGAGACAGGAGAGTCATAGACAGATTCAGAGTCCTTAGAGGAGAAGCAGCAAAGTGCAGCCAGAGGAGATAGGACCACGACAGAGGTCAGATCAGTGGGCAGGAGACCCGTAGTGCACGTGTGCCGTGTGCACCAGGAGGCTACAGAGGCTGGTAGCTTCAGCAGGAGAGAGGGACATCCTTGAGGTTCCCGCTCAAGATCTCAAGGTGAGTTGCCTTGTCCCCTTCGAGCAGTGGGTTCCAGTCCCCAGGGACCCTGCTGGAGGAGAGAGGTACTAGACGAGTCTACAGAGGAGGATTGGTGAGGGTTTGACACACTACCTTGTTAGGAAGGGCAAGTCTGGACTATTCGTGCCACAACAGTACACTACTTACTAGGCCATGAGGAGAGCCACAAGCACGGACATGGAGCAGTACTTCGAGTACATGCCCAAATAGGCAGAGTTGGTCACCAGTCCGTACAGGTACAGAGAGGATATAGTGATGGAGTTCTACGCCTCACTATGGGTAGCCAGAGATTGCTCAGAGATCTGGTTCATGTTCAGAGGAGAGCCCCACCGCTTGAGAAGAGAGGACCTGATAGCTGCATCAGCATTGATTGCTTCAGATTTGCAATTGTACAAGAGTGCCTACAGGACTTGGGCTCCACCCCACAGACTATAGGAAGGGATGCTACCTCCAGACGACGTGGTGACTGTTGCCTTTTCGCCACCTCACACTCCTGGTTTTGACAGATGCCGTACGAGACTCACTGCAGAGGCGTAAGTGGTTAGGGCAATACTCGTCAGGACTATCATTCCACGGTCTAGGTACAAGGAGGAGTTCATACTACTTCACCAGTGGGCAGTTGCAGCTATGATGAAGAGACAACAGTTTGACTTGGCAGACCTGTTTATAGCTAAGATGGAGGAGGTTATTTCTGAGAGGGTTGGAGGACGTCATCTAGTCTACTGTGCTTCAAGCAACAATAGGAGGATCCATTGTTGATTTTAGACCTATTCAATTGCAACATCTTGTTTTTAGATTCTCTGTCTCATCCAAGAGTGTGGGTTTTCATATTTACGACGTAAGATCTTTTGAGTGTAAGCTCTACAAGGTTTTTTTCATCTTTGGAAGAAAGAAGGTCCCTTCTCAGAATGGGATTTCCTGAAATTTGATCAGGAAGAAGAAGCCTTTTGGACACTAGTTCAAAATAACAAGAAAAAAAATCATATGCTAATGTCACTCGATCAAGGAATGTGTTATCAGGAGCCAATGCGGTCCCGATTCATCAGAAGGATGGGATGCAAAGAATACCAATGTTTGGCAGAATTTCTTGGAAGCGAAAATCTGTTTTTGATCGAATGCAGTTTAAGGACGATTCAGGGAAAGCGAAGAACATGTTGGCTAAAGGCGGTAATTAAGGTAACGGGCCTTTTTGAAATTCAAATGCTTTTCATTTAGGGTCTCAT
Source organism: Eleusine indica (assembly GCA_030378355.1). Classification (NCBI taxonomy): domain Eukaryota; kingdom Viridiplantae; phylum Streptophyta; class Magnoliopsida; order Poales; family Poaceae; genus Eleusine; species Eleusine indica. The sequence continues at coordinate 43,401,795 of CM059498.1, read as the reverse complement.
TATTCTCAGAAGGATATAACTGGGCCGCGTATTCTGATTTGTGCATGTTGCCTCCTATCGGGTCATCATATAAGCAAATGCCGCCGACCCATTAAATGTCGCACTTGTCTTCAGTTCGGGCACATCTCAACTTCCTGTAGCACGCCCGCACAAAATCTGGGCTTCATTCCAAAAACTTTGGGCTGGGGATAGTGGATACAGTTGGCTGACAACCAACAAGTGCATGTTAATGCAGATCCAGTTGACAATGCAGAAGAGCTGCAGAATGCCATCTTTCTAGAAGACCTTAACCAAGATCAGGAAGACTTTCCCTAGGAGGAAGTGATACAAGAAGAAGAAAATATCATTGACTTTAATGATCTAGATCTTCAGAATCAGGAACAGGAAAGTCTTAATATGTCGGACCGCTCTGGGGACACATCAAGCTCGGTCAATCTGGATCTGAATCAAGAAATTGAGGAGGAAGAGAACATTGTTATCCTGGGATTACCAGCTCATTTCCCTCAGGAAGAACCTGTAGGTTCCTTTCATCATGAAATTCAGGAGGATGAACTGATGAATGAGGTTGTCCCTTTGGATGCTGATATTGTTAATGCACCTTAGGACCTTAATGAGCAAGTCCTAGATCAACCCTTCCAACCAGAGCAGGATGTTGAGGATCTAACTCAACACCATATCCATGTAGGAATTTGTAGAATGCTGGATGAACCTGAGGTTGACTCTGGTTTTGCTTCTTACTCATCTATAAGCCCAATTCTGCCTTGGGTTCCAAAACAGAATCCTGATAGTGTTAGGCTCTGAGCCAAGTACCTCTCACCAGTCTCCTCAGATGCTTGTGTTACCATACCATCCAATTGGGCTCACGTCTTCACTCTAATGTTACTCACTCCAATAATGTTTGACTGGGCCAAACCCTTCTTGTCAGGCAAGGCTTGGGAACTATATTCATAGATTTTATATGGGCCCTCAGTGCAGTTTCAATTGCCGCCATCTTGTCCTAAAGCTCAGGTGCCTTCTTGCTCTTTGCTTCAAGGACACCCAACTAGGAAGAACAAAGGAAAGGAGATCCTAATTGAGGAAGAGCAGACTGAATTATCAGTTTTGATGGAGCATACTGACAATCTCCCTGATGCTAATAAAAGTAAGGATTCCCCTTTGCCAAACAGGTCCAAGGTCTCTATGGTGGTGACAGATGTGAGGAGAAGTTAGGATGGAAAGGAAAAACTTGGGATTCAAAAGTGATTCATGTGCAGAAAGAGATTCATGTGCAGAAAGAAACTGCTTCTCTTGTTCTATAGCTCCACCCACAATTCCAAGCAGAGTTAGAAGAAGTCTGGGATCTGAATTTTGTAAGATGAAGGCAGATAATTTAAAGGAAGAAGCATTGACAAAAAAGAGGAAGCCGAAGTCTGCCATTGGAGCAGGAAGGCTAGCTGGGAAAGGGAACAAACCTGAAGCCCAGCAACACTCCAAATCAAGTGACAATGATGACAAGAAGCCAAAGAATCCCAAGAAGAAATGAAGAAATGTTAGTTGCAGGAGTTCTCAATAACCTTAAGTTGTTCAGTTATCTTAGCTTTCGTTTTATGTTGCCACGCTTTGTACTTTCTAGGACTATGAATCGTATGATGCATGTTGCCTTGAACCTGTTTAATGTGTCTTCTGTGATTTTCTTTGATTATTGGTTCTCTGGTCCTCTCCAGAGATACTCTTTTTTTTGCTAGTTCTCTGGTCCTCTCCAAAGTAATTCTTTTACTACCCTGGGTCAATATCCTTCACATATTGCATATGGTGGAGAAATCACTTTATAATCTTCATTGGTTTTTTAATGGATATGCAACAACATGAAAGCAAGAGACAGTGGAAAGTTCTTTGTTGGAACATAAGAGGCATTAATTCGGATAAGAAATAGAATGCAATTAGAACAAAGGTGCAAGAAGCAGAATGTGATGTCATCTGCATTCAAGAAACCAAAAGAGAGCACTTTGACATTAATTATATCAATAATTTTTGCTCGCCCCAATTTGATAATTTTGCCTTCCTCCCCTCTGTGGGAGCTTCTGGAGGAGTTCTTGTAGTCTGGAAAGGGTTAAGATTTACAGGGGAGATTATCTCAATTAATGAATATGCCATAACTGTAGAGTTCACCTCTCTTTATTCTGGAGCTAAATGGACTTTGATAAATGTATATGCTCCTGTACTGATGAAGGTAAAACTCTTTTTCTACAATGGCTAAATGCTGTAGATATTCTAGATAGAGAAGACTGGCTCATTTTAGGCGACTTTAATCTAATTAGAAAACCTGAAGATAGGAACAGAGCTGGGGGAAATGTGCAACATTTGCTTAATTTCAATGCTGCCATCAATAACCTTGGTTTAATTGAAGTACCCCTTAAAGAGAAAACATTCACCTAGAGCAATAATCAATAACAACCCCTGCTTGAAAGACTGGATTGGTTTTTTATTTCTAACACTTGGTATGTTAGTTATCCGGGTACCTTTGCTTGAGCTCTTACTAGACAAAACTCAGATCATGTCCCTTGTCTTATTTCGATCAATACTGATATACCAAAATGGAAAGTATTTCGTTTGAAAATTACTAGCTCTAGAGAGATGATTTCATGCAAGTTATGCAGCATGGATGGTCTCTGCCTGTTACTTCAACTGATCAGGCAAAAAGAATAGTTGCTAAGCTCCAAAAAACTGAGAAGGGTTCTCAGAGCCTGGCAAAGGCAGCTTTCAAATCTAGCTACAACTATTTCTAACACCAAAGAGGTTCTGATGTTTATGGAAATAATTGAGGAAAATAGGGATCTTGAGCTTCATGAATGGAACTTTAGAATTCTCCTGCAAGAACATTTGGATGATTTACTTGAACAATATAGGACTTACTAGAAGCAGAGGGGAAATATAAAATGGGTCAAGCTCGGAGATGAAAACACTATATTTTTCCATGCCCATGCAACAATAAGATTCAGGCAGAACTTAATCACCTGCATTACTGACTCCGAAGGGGTTACTCATTTCAGTCATGAAGACAAAACTGCACTTCTGTGGAAATCTTATAAAGAAAGGTTAGGTAAATCTGAATTTACCTCTATTTTTTTCAATTTGAATGAACTGCTGGCTCCAATACCTGACCTTCAATGGCTAGAAGAAACTTTTCTGAATGAAGAAATTGACAAGATAATAGAAAATCTACCCTCAGATAAATCTCCAGGCCCAGATGGTTTCAACAGTGATTTCCTTAAAAAGTGTTGGCCCCTCATTTCACATGACTCTTATGATTTATGCCAGGCCTTTAATGAAGGTAATTTGTGTATGCAGAGTATTAATGGCTCTTATATTACTTTGATTCCCAAGAAAGACAATCCAGAATCAGTCAATGATTATAGACCAATTTCTCTTCTGAACTCAACTCTGAAGCTTATCACTAAACTCTTGGCTGACAGATTACAATAGATCATTGTTTAGGTAATACATGCAAATTAGTATGGCTTTATCAAAAATAGATCTATCCAAGACTGCTTGGCTTGGGCCTTTAAATATTTGCATATCTGCCATAAGTCAAAAAAGGAGATTGTAATTCTGAAGTTAGACTTTGAGAAAGCCTTCGATAAAGTAGAGCATGAAGTCATTCTACAAATTTTAAAGCATAAAGGTTTTGAAGATAAATGGGTTGATTGGATTTCTATAATTCTAAGCTCAGGAATTTCATCCATCCTGCTAAATGGGGTGCCAGGAAATGTATTTCACTGTAAAAGAGGGGTCGGGCAAGGGGATCCTCTCTCCCCATTATTATTTGTGCTTGCAGCTGATCTCCTCCAATCTATTGTAAATCTGGCAAAAGAAAGAGGAGTGTTGAAGCTCCCTATTAATATCACTAGCTCCAATGACTTCCCAATCTTGCAGTATGCAGATGATACACTTCTTGTGATGGAGGCAGATTCAAGACAACTTCTGGCTTTTGAAAGCTATGCTCCACACTTTTGCAGAGTCCACTGGCTTAAGGGTAAATTATAATAAATCTTTTATGGTTCCAATAAATGTCAGTGAAGATAAATTAAGTCGGCTAGCTCAAACTTTTAACTGTCAAGTAGGGTCCTTTCCTTTCACTTACTTGGGACTGCCTTTAGGGTTCAATAAACCAGCTATGGCAGATTGCCTCCCCCTAGTACATAATATTGATAGGAGATTGGTGGCTCGTTCCCTGTTTATAACTCAAGGTGGAAAGCTTCAAATGGCAAATTCAGTCCTCTCCTCTCTGCCCATTTCTACATGTGTTCTATTCTCTTGCCTGTTACAATCATAGAGCAAATTGATAAATATAGAAGACACTGCCTATGGAGAGGTGCAAATATGAATGCCAAAAAACCATCTCAAGTTGCTAGGAAATGGTAACGAAACCAAAGTCAGAAGGAGGGCTAGGAGTTATCAAACTCAGAACACAAAATGAAGCTCCGCTCCTCAAAAATTTACATAAATTCTTTAACAGAGCTGATTTTCCTTGGGTCTAGTTTTTATGGGACAAATATTATTCAAATAGTGAACTACCTGGGGTTAAAAAGAGAGGGTCTTTCTGGTGGAGAGATGTCTTGAAATTAATCAACACTTTCAAAGGAATGGCACATGAAAATATCAAGGATGGTCGCACTGTGTTTTTCTGGACAGATTCTAGCACAAAATTTTCCGGATCTACATTCTCTTGCTTTCAACAAATCAATCATAGGTTATCATGTCTCTCAAATTGATCATTTACAACAGCTCTTTACACCAGCTATGAGGAGACTAGGACCTGTGATGGAGGAGCAGTATGAGGCATTCCCTGAGGTGACCACCAGCTATGCACCTCGAGCATCCAGGGGATCACAGTCAGCCTCCACCTAGCAGACGGACGAGCAGGAGTCGTCGCCAATCACTCACGAGCAGGAGGCTCATCTAGAGACGACGGTTCGTGAGTCAACCAGTACTGGAGCACCACCTCAGCCAGCAGCTATAGAGACTGATCATGCCTCCACCGTTGTAGTGCTTGCTAGACGTCTGGGTGACTTCATCCAGAACACTACTAAGGAGAGGCATCAGATCATGGATGTGTTGAGGATGCAGGGATAGTTCCAGCAGCAGCAGATGAGACTGATCACACATCTGCTGAGTCAGTTGATAGAGCTTACTAGAGGACAACCCAGTCTATAGACAAGAGTTCCTATCCATCCATAGGCTCAACAGGTTTCGACACAGGGAGGCCCCTTCACTGCTATGATGATGGCACAGTCCAGTGGCTTGTCATCACACCTAGGGGAGTTACAGACAGGGGGAACAGGACATCCTTTCTCACCGACACAGTTCTCCCTAATGTCAGCCTTCTCAGTATCTACGATGTTCACCTCGCCCGCACAGTCTACAGCTTCGCAGATGGCTGGACCTTCTACCTCCCAGCAGCTGCCAGTTAGGAGTCTGACTTTGTTAGAAGAAGTGCGCACTACTCGGGCACCTCCACAAGCAGCTACCAGCACAACTCTATCTCCTTATGCCATGGTCACAGCAGGACAGGACAGAGGGGCTAAGTCACCAGAGGATCTCATGTACTTTGAATAGCTCGACACTCAGGTGGCATAGGCTCAGGCAGAGCAGCAGGATCTAGCACAGGAGCAGCCCAACACAGAGCCTTCTCAGGATGTCACTGCAGCACCACCTCCTATGACCTTGAGCACTCAATAGTTTTTCCCTCTCTTTTTGGTGCTTGATACGAAAGGGGGAGAAGACATAGAGATAGGGGGAGTGTGATCCTGTGACGATTGAGGGAGTAGTCTTGTATCTTGGGGGAGTATACGTGGTATACCAGTTTTGTGAGATATGTTTGGATCTTATTTTGATGGATTTATAGATGTTCTTGGATTTTGATGAGTCATGGTTTTCATTCACTTGTGTTTGACTCATCATGATATCACTTGGTTTATTTTCATACGCTGTTGACGGTCATTAAATACCAATTTTGATTGTCAATATAGCCATAAATAAGGGAAGACTTATCATTTCATACACGCATGTTAGCTAGGAATAATAAGATTCCACTTGTCCTTGGAGATTTATGTGCACGTAGAGAATATATATAAAAGGAGTGGAGAAATGGAGAAAGATCCATAAAATAATATTCTGACCAATGGGAGAGCGCTAACCAGACTCCCCACGAATCAATGACATGGCTGCACAGGATTCCTCCGGAGAACACCTACCTAAATCAGATAAGGACCCACCTATCAGCCACCTCAAGAAAGCATAGAACCAACGGACCCAACTCTTGGTCGAGCGACCGAGCCCTCTGGTCGGCCAACCAGGTGTGGCTTAGCAGATGTCAACAAGCAATTCTGGCGCCGTTGCCGGGGAAGCACTGGTTAAAGAGAACCACTAGCATTGTTCTTAATTTTATCTCTATTAATTGCCATTGTCTAGATAGGTTTACCTTTGCTTTGTTTTCTCTTTATGCGAAAACAGGGTAGTGTACCTCTGGCCTTGACTTGCTGAAGAAATACATCAAGAATCTGGAAGTAATCTTGAGAAGAGCACAACCTCGAGTCATCCATCCTCAAGACACCCTCGACAGTCAAGTCAGCTACATCTGCACCATCAAGCTCAACACCAATGGCCAAAAAAGTGCTTCATGAGTACTCCGCTCCCTCTGTTGACAACGTGGCTATTGGGCCAAAGGTCAACACTAGAAACAGGAACTTCAGTCTCAAAGCCGGCCTAATCTACATGGTGCAGGCCAACCCATTCAGTGGAACGGCCAATGAGGATGCAAATGCTCACCTTCAATAATTCCTGGAAATTTGCAACACTGTGTCCATCGAAGGAGCCACTCAAGATGAAATCCGACTCCGTCTGTTTCCCTTTTCCCTCTTAGGGAAAGCGAGATAGTGGTTCTATGCCCACTCAAGTGTTGTGGCTACCTGTTGGCACTAGAATTTGGACCGGTCCCATTTGTTAGAGAAAGGGAGTTGAAATCGGCCAAGGGAAGTGAAGCTCAACGACCAGAGGGAATAAAGTGGGCCCAATAGGGTTATTTTATCTCTTTCTATTTTTAGTTAAGATTTAGTTTAGAAATAAAGTATAGTCGGTTCACTTGTTTGGAAATTGAAGTGTCCTGGTCGACTCAGGTCAGACACCTTGCATGGGGTTATAAATATGTAATAGGGTCTATACAGAAAGAAGAACACTTTTGTTCAATACAATTTGGGGCATCGCCAACCTTTCCTACTCGACGAAACCCTCGTCTCACGCGGGCTGCATTGGCTCCAATCTCGGTGAGAGACTTGGATTAGCCAACCTCGGTAATTCTATCAATTTCAACTAGTACTTTCTTATTGATTTGATATTCTAGTTGTTATCGTTAGAATTACTAGTTATCTGGTAATTAGATCTTCATTGTGCTTGTTCTATCGACTTTTAATTGCAATACTGTCGTGGTTGAGTCTGATCTATTGTGATTTTGAGTAGGTTTTATGAGTATAGTTTAGATCTATTTTTTGAGTCACTCTATTGATTTATCTTTAATTGAGTCAAATCTATCTTTATTTGCCATGTTTGGGCATTGTCTCGATTAAGTTTGATCTGCTTGAATCAGCAAGGCTGCATCGACTTTGATCTGTTACTGGGTAAATAGGGCTAGATTCGATTAGGTTATAGGTAGAGTTGATAGAGTTCTATCGGGATGTTTAGCTGATAGGTTATCACGGCTCAATCGACTTCTTAGTGTTTAATCTGATTATTTGATTTCTTTGATAGTCGTTTGCCGCCTTATTATAATAAGTTAGATCTTTGCCTCTTGAGACATTTTTGTAATACCAACTATCAGATCTATCGACTTAGCATTATCGACAGGACGAGTCTTTGCGTGTTTACTGTAGATTCATCGACTCTGTTCTATCGACTTAGTACCATCGGCTGAGCGGGTCTTGGCATGTTTGTTACAATCTTATCGACTCTGCTCTATCAACCTGTTTTCTTATTGGCATTAATGATGCATAGTGTTTTATCTATTTAATTCGCCAATAAGTCAATATAATTAGCTGATTAGTTTATTTTCTTTTATAATATTCACATGCTAGCATCGACTGGTTTTCATGAACAGCGACTATCGGCTTTCTTCATCAACCTGTCTTGGGCCGGTGACTCGTGAAATTTGACCGTCTGTTTCTTTGTCGATTTGCAGGGAAAATCAACTAGCCCACCCCAGTTTTTTGTATTGAGACTGCACTTGAGCTAAGGAGATCTCCCTGGTCACGCGTGCAGATTTTTGCGTCAACACGTTTTTTGGCACGCTCGGTGGGACCAAGAACTTTAAACTCTACAACATGACTTAGGAAAGAGCTCTTCCTCCAAAGCACGATGTTGGTTCAGATCTGAAGGTGGAAACAAGTTGCCTGTTGATAAAGATGATCTGAGTGATAAGGCGAAGGCACAAATTGATCTGAGAATTGCTGAGTTGGGGAAACTTCTATTGGGAACCTTCAGTAAGACTAGGCATGGCAAGATCGTACAAAAAGGAAAGCTACCTGTTGCTGCCTTGATTGAAGATGGAACTGAGAAGTTACCTGCTAATAAGCCAATAGAGGTTATCGATGAAGAAGCTTTGAATAATATGATTCATATGGCCATACACCACACATTGATTAACCAGTCGCCTGTATTGGTTAACATATTAAGGGCCTTAATCATTCAGACTGTGGAGGGCTGCATATATGATGATCCAGCTCGTGGGCCAATGTATTTCCATGTATCTGGGAATATTCCTCGGTCTGCAATTGAAGCACCTAACTCACAACAGCCTAGTGCAAGCACGACGCATCCTGTTATGGGTGTGGCATCGGGCTCGTGATCATATCGCCTCGGGGGGCAAGATTTGAATTTGCATTTGCTGTAGAGGCATCAACTAATAACCAGGTTGAATATAGAGCTGTTCTTAAGGGGTTGCAGATGTTAAAAGAACCTAGAGTCGATTGTGTTGAAGTCGTTGGGTATTCATTATTGATACTCAGGCAGCTAACGGGAGAGTTTGAATGCAAAGATGATGTATTAAGGTTGTTTTATGCTAAGTGTCAGGATTTATTGCGACACTTCAAAGCAGTAAGATTCAAACATGTCCTGAGGGAACAAAATATGGAAGCTAATGATTTAGCACAGAAGGCATCTGGAAGTCATTGTCGATATAGCCGATGTCGATAAAGAAGATTGGAGATCCAAGATCGTCCAATATCTCAAAGATCCAACTCAACGTAGTTCTCAGAAGATTCGATACATGGTATTGAGGTATGTTTTATTAGAAGATAAGCTTTATTACCGGATGATTAATGGTGTATTATTAAGATGTTTAAATCAAGAAGAAGCAAAGTTGTTATGTGCGAAGTCCATGAAGGCATTTGTGGTACACATCAATCGGCTCATAAGATGAGATGACTGTTGAAGAGGACTAGGTACTATTGGCCTACTATGCTGGAAGATTGCTTCAAATATTACAAGGGATGTCAAGATTGTTAGAAATTTGGAGCAATATAGAGAGCACTAGTATCGGCTATGAATCCAATCATTAAGCCGTGACCATTTAGAGGATGGGGTATGGATATGATTGGTCAAATTTATCCAGTCAAATTAGGGTGACAAATATATTCTGGCAGCTACAGATGAAGTTGTGCCTATGAAGAATGTGATGACTGGTGACGTGATCAACTTTGTGAAAGAACATATTATATATAGGTTCGGTGTGCTGCAGGCTATTACAACTGACCAAGGTTCTGTTTTTACTTCGGAAGAGTTTTAAAATTTTGCCGATAGTATGGGTATTAAATTATTGAACTTGTCGCCTTATTACGCCCAAGCCAATGGTCAAGAAGAAACATCCAACAAAAGTTTGATCAAGTTGATTAAAAGGAAGATAGATGAGCAACCGAAGAAGTGGCATACAACATTGGCCGAGTCATTATGGGCATATAGGATGGCTTGTCATGGGTCAATAAAGGTGCCACCCTATCAGTTAGTTTATGGGCATGCAGTAGTTTTGCCATGGGAAACGAATCTGGGGTCTAGGAGGACGGAGCGGTAGGATCAGTTATCAGCCGATAATTACAGGCAAGTCATGTTTGACGACTTAGAAGATGTCCTGCAACATCGGATGAGGGCCTTAAAAAGAATTCAAGAAAACAAAACTCATGTGTCCAAATTTTACAATAAAAAGGTGTTACCCAAAAGTTTTTTTGAAGGAGATCTTGTCTAGAAGTTGATTTTGCCCATCGGTTCTAGAGATAATCTGATGTGAACAAGGGTTCCTGATCTTTTGAAAGGTTCTGGTAAATCTTGATTTGGGCGGAGGCGAAGCACAAATCAATCTGGCTTCTAAACAACACCGTTTAGAACCCCGCAATCACAGCACAACGTCTCCTCTGGTTATCAACCGTCCAAGGACAATTGACCTCGCCGAGAAGGCTAATCCCAGCCTATGAATCAAGAACACAAGCAAGAACAAAGAAGAATGCAACACAATTGTTGATGAATGATTAAGCTCACGAAGTTAGGGTCTCACCAACCGATGAATGACGACACTGTTTATGAACATAATTGATCTAAGCAAAACCCAAACCCTAATGGTGCGGTGGTGGCTGTATATGAAGACCCTAGGATCGTGCAAGACCCTCTGGATGCGCTCCTAATTGGGCTCAACTGGATACAAAGCCTAAAGGTCAAAAATAGGCGACGCAGCACCGACACAGATTCTGGACCCTCTCTTGTTTTGATGATTCCCGATGCCTCCGGATGAATTTTACATAAGGCCGATGGCATTGGAAAGGTCTTCTCCTTATCTTTCCGTGCATATATAGAACATCCAAATCCGAGTCTGTATGCGTCCTGGAAGACTGTTTTAGTGTAGACTGGTCCTAGGCCCTGAAACAGACTCGAAGTCGGTTTTGATTGGGCCTCCACCTTGGCTTCCAAGCCCTTGTTGGTTCTCCACATTCACAACTCCTTCTCCCATCATCTCCTGGTCCTCTCCATGGTTCCTAATCATAAAATAATCATTAGGTAGCAAACCATTCTCAAAAGTAACATATAGCAAAGAACGTAGGAGCGAGCTCACCTCTAAATTTAGTCGTCATGCACGAGCTCAAGACATTGGACCTTGCAAGTCCAGAATTGGAGGAGTGTTGTGTGTATCCATAGGAGTGATGTACTCATCATCCTCCCCCTCTTGAAGTGGAGTCGTCCTAGACTCAAGCTCATCTTCTTCTCCCAAGTATGGTTTCAAATCTAAAATGTTAAAAGTAGGACTAACCCTGAACTCGGGAGGCAACTCAAGTTTGTATGCATTATGATTAATCTTCTCCATTATTTTGAATGAACCATCAGCTCTAGGCATTAGTTTAGACTTTCTTAATTCTGGAAATCTATCCTTTCTCAATTGTAACCACACTAAATCTCCTACATCAAGCTTTACCTCCTTTCTACCTTTACTACCAGCAATTTTATACTTTTCATTCATCTTTTCAATGCTAAGTCTAGTGGTCTCATGCATTTGCAAAATAAATTCAGCACGCTCCTTAGCATCAAGATGAACTCTCTCATTAATAGGTAGAGAAAGTATATCAAGTGGAGTACGGGGATCAAAACCATACATTACCTTGAAGGGACTTACCTTGGTAGTAGAATGTGTTGCCCGATTATAAGCAAACTCAATATGAGGCAAGCAGTCTTCCCATTGCTCCAAATTTTTCTTCAAAATAGCTCTCAACATAGTGCCCAAAGTGCGGTTCACAACCTCAGTTTGTTCATCAGTTTGTGGATGACAAGTTGTAGAAAATAGCAACTTTATACCCAACTTATTCCAAAGCACGCGCCAAAAATGACTCAATAATTTTGCATCATGATCTAAAACAATATTAGAAGACATACCATGCAAACTTACAATTTCTTTGAAAAAGAGGTCAGCAATATAACTAGCATCATCAGTTTTATGACATAGTATAAAGTGTGCCATCTTAGAAAAACGATCCACAACAACAGAAATGCTATCACTCCCCCTCTTAGTCCTAGGCAGTCTTAAAACAAAGTCCATAGAAATATCCGCCCAAGGAATAGAAGGAACCAAAAGTGGCATGTATAAACCATGTGGATTCAAGCAAGACTTAGCTTTTTGACATGTAGTGCAGCGAGCAACAAAACGCTCAACATCTTTCCTCATCCTTGGCCAAAAAAAGTGTGTGGCCAAAATATCCTCCGTCTTCTTAGCACCAAAATGACCCATCAATCCACCTCCATGCGCCTCCTACAACAACAAAAGATAAACGGAGCCAACTGGAATGCATAGGCGGTTAGCTCTAAACAAGAAACCATCATTCAACACAAATTTGTTCCATGAATGACCTTCTTTACAGTGCAGTAATACATCTTTAAAATCAACATCAACAACATATTGTTCTTTAATTGCCTCAAGTCCAAAAATTCTACAATCAAGTTGAGACAACAAAGTATATCGCCTAGATAAAGCATCAGCAATCACATTATCCTTCCCTTTCTTATGTTTAATAATATAAGGAAAAGACTCAATAAACTCAATCCATTTAGCATGTCTACGGTTCAAATTGCATTGAGAACAAATATACTTAAGTGATTCATGATAAGAATAAATAACAAATTCTTTGGGCAACAAATAATGACACCATGTCTCTAAAGAATGTACAAGTGCATATAATTCCTTATCATACGTGGAATAATTCAGAACAGGCCCAGTAATTTTCTCACTAAAGTATGCAAGAGGTTTACCATCTTGCATCAAAACACCACCAATGCCTATACCACTAGCATCACATTCAAGCTCAAAAGTCTTATCAAAATTGGGTAATTATAGCAATGGTGCATGTGTAAGTTTGTCCTTCAAATCATCAAAAGACTCATGATGTACCTTACCCCAATAGAAGTCAACGCCCTTCTTTGTCAACTCATGTAATGGTGCAGCAATGGTGCTGAAATCTTTGACAAAGCGGCGGTAGAAACCTGCAAGACCAAGAAAACTCCTCATCTGTGTGATAGTTTTTGGTACAGGCCAGCTCTTTATGGCTTCAATCTTCGCCTCATCCACCTCAATTCCCTGTGGAGTCACAACATAGCTAAGAAAAGAGACTCGATCCGTGCAAAAGGTGCACTTCTCAAGGTTACCAAATAAACGTGCAGCTCGCAAAGCATCAAAAACAGCTCGCAAATGAATCATATGATCATCCATGGATTTGCTATAAATCAAGATATCATCAAATTAAACAACCACAAATTTGCCAATAAAAGATCTTAAAACCTCATTCATCAAACGCATGAAACTACTAGGTGCATTAGTTAAACCAAAAGGCATTACTAACCACTCATACAACCCGAATTTGGTTTTGAAAGCTGTTTTCTATTCATCTCTAAGTTTTATTCTAATTTGATGGTAGCCACTACACAAATCAATTTTAGTGAAAATTATAGCACCACATAACTCATCAAGCATGTCGTCTAGCCTTGAAATAGGATGATGATACCTAATAGTAATGTTATTAATGGCTCTACAATCTACACACATACGCTAAGAACCATCTTTCTTAGGAACCAAAAGTATAGGAACAACACAAGGACTAAGTGATTGACGAACATACCCACGATCCAAAATGTCTTGGACTTGTCATTGTATCTCCTTAGTCTCCTCAGGGTTGGTCCTATAAGCAGCACGGTTTGGCAAAGTAGCACCAGGAATCAAATTAATTTGATGCTCAATCCCTCTCAAAGGTGGCAATCAATTTGATGACGAAAAAAATCTAGAACAAGTTATGTCGCTGCATCGTCTCGGGCTGCTGGGTTTGTGCATAATAATATTCATGTAGCCCGTGGTATCTCCGCCTCCAAGGACGAGGTCACCACTGGTGGCAGCGTCATCCTTCACATCGGAGGTGCTCATATAACCGCCATCGTCTGTCGCCACATATACCCGCCTACTTGGGCAATCTTTCTGCACACGACCAAGACCATGGCAGCGGTGACACTGAATCCCTGTAGTGCGTCCTGTCGAAGCAACAGAGGAGGCACTACTAGCTGGTAACTGCATAGAATTTTTACCTGAGCGCATTGAAGGGACATGGGCTGATCTTGGTGCTGCAGAAACAACACTAGTTCCCTTGGCAGCTGCTGGTGGGGGCAGCCGAAAAGATGGCTTGGGCAGCCCCAAAGTCCCCGTCGGCCGTGGTGGGTAGAAAGTCCTGGACTTGTTGTACTCCTCAAAAGCCAGGAAAAGTCCCTGTGATTCTTTCTCTGCAAGCATAGCATATTGGAAACACTGGTTGAGGGTATAAAATTCTTTATAATCAAGGATGTCCTAAATTTCTTTTCTCAAACCAGAATAAAAGCGGCAAATCTGATCCTCTACTTTTTCAACCACAACACAACAAATCAAACCCTTCTGAAGCTCATTAAAATACTCCTGAACAGTTTTACCTCCTTGATCTAAACGCTGTAGTTTATTATGAATCTCTCTATAAAAAGAAGAAGGAACAAAACGATCACGCATTGCTACCTTAAGTTCTTCCCAAGTAGTAGGCAAATCAGTTTCAGCAGCTAGACCACTCCACCAAACAATAGCAAAGTCCTTAAACTCACTAGTGGCTTGTCTAACTCTATGTTGTTTAGGAACAAGGTGGGCATTAAATTTTTGTTCTACAGTCATTTCCCAATCAAAGTAAGCATCACCATCGTACTGACCCGAAAACGAAGCAATTTAAAACTTAATTTTAGCATACGGGTAATCTGGAGCATGGTTACCTTGTGTGCGACGGTTGTGATTGTGGAAACCACCCATATCTTGAGGGTTACATTGCAAACAACGTTGTAACCTTGCAGTCCTTGTAGCTGACCTATCGACGGTGCCATCAGCCTTATACACCGGTTCTTCATCATGATCGTCTTCAACGTCGTTGTTGGTGTTGGTGTTGGTGTTGATGGTCTTGTGAGCGGTCTCCAATTCGACAAACTGAACGGTTAACTTAGAGACTCTCTTATCCAATCGCTCAATGCTTTCTCCCAGGTGAATCTTGGTGACAGCGTCGATGACGGCCCTGGTGATCGTCTCTACCAAATCAGTCTGAACCGCCTACAAAGCCTTCTGTAGCTGACTTTGGCTCACGCACTCATCAAATTTTGAGGGCGAAGCACCCTCTCCATCACTTCCTGACATCAGAAACACCAAAACAGGAAACAAAAAGTGAAGGTTATCCCTACAAAACTACTAAGCAGTGGTGCCTCTCAACACAGCAAAAGGAAGCTTCTTGCAAAGCTCTTACAAAGTTCTGAAAAAAAATAAAGCAAAGGACACCAGGGAGGTGTGTTCCATGATTGCAACGGTTACAAAATAACCTGTGTGCTGTCTAGAAGAAATATATTGAGCTAGGAAGACCGGATATATATATGTGAGTGGCACACAAATCAAAAATAGATAGTAAAGCTGAATAAGTGCCCAAGTAACTTGTCCCTAGTTGCTGATCTAACTATGTGCTAGAACATTAGTGATAGCAAAGAAGAAACAAGGAGACAAAGGCACACAGTCGATTATGGGGGGCTAAGTGTAAAACAGCCAAACTCAGAAATTTCAGGGGGCCA
Organism: Eleusine indica; assembly: GCA_030378355.1. Lineage (NCBI taxonomy): Eukaryota > Viridiplantae > Streptophyta > Magnoliopsida > Poales > Poaceae > Eleusine > Eleusine indica. The sequence goes on along the minus strand of CM059498.1, from coordinate 43,386,135 downwards.
GATGGAGCACTAGTAGGAATCCCAAAATTCTTTATTTTATTTTATTTTTTTGATAGTTGTTCCAACTTACTAACAATGGGGAAGAAACCACAAAAAATTTCAGCTCAAACAGAGTTAGGACGTGGCCTACACAAATTCTTGAAGTTTCAGAAAACATCGGGTTTCAACTTGAATGAATTTTTTCTTTATCTTCTCGATTTTTTTTGAATTTTTTGACGAGGGCACACAAGGCATAGCCAAGTGTGGGTCACCTCAATTTTTTGTCAAGAATCTCCTATAAAAATTTCAGCCAAAATAGACAACCGAGCGAAAAGTTATGGCCGTTTTACCGAAGGGGAAGATGCAGCGGAAAGTGGAATTTATGAGAATTGGTACAAGGTGTGGAGAGTGCATTTAGGGTGGGATTAGGGTGGCCGTGTCGATCAATCAACCCTAGCACACAAAGCCGACAAAACCGAGGGTGGTGGAGGGGATGGCAGCTAGGGTTGCAAGGGAAACACTATTGACGACAAAAACACAAACTAAATCAGTGACTAAACAAGAACTAGGGCACAAACGCAACACTATGGACTCTAAAATTGAAATTTGCAAAGGCTAAACACGTGGTTACGGGCAGGGGAAATTTTTTTTTTGGCTTTTCTGTGGACGATAGGAAGAACACGAAAACAAAACTATAGGGTAGTGCGAACCTGACGGTGCACCTGAAGCTCTGATTACCACTTGATGTGAACAAGATTCCCGATCTTCCGAAAGGTTCTGGTAAATCTGTATTTGGACCGAGGAGAAACACAAATCGATCCGGCTTCTAAACAACACCATTCAGAACCCCACAATCACCAGCACAATGTCTCCTCTAGTTATCAACCGTCCATGGACAATTGACCTCGCCGAGAAGGCTAATCCCTGCCTGCAAATCAAGAACACAAGCAAGAAGAAAGAAGAATGCAACACAATTGCTGATGAATGATTAAGCTCACGAAGTTGGGGTCTCATAAACCGATGAACGACGACACTGTTTATGAACAGAATTGATCTAAGCAAAACCCGAACTCTAATGGTGTGATGGCGGCAGTATATGAAGACCCTAGAGTCATGCAAGACCCTCTGGACGTGCCCCTAATTGGGCTCAACTGGATATAAAGCCCAAAGGCCAAAAATAGGCAACATAGCACCGATACAGGTTGTGGACCCTGTTGACGGCTGTTAAGTACCATTTTCAACCGTCAACTATACTCAAATAAAGGAGAATTTGGCATTTCATACACGCATGCTTTAGCACAATAATATAGTTCCACTTGTACTTGGAGAACTTTGTGCATGCAGGAGGAAATGTGAAGGAAACACCTCAAAAGGCAAGAAAACACACTTTCGACCAATCATGGACGTCACACGGATTGAAGGGCCCATTTTCAGCACTTAACCGACGTAACTCCCTGTAATACCGCGCAAACGGGTGTCAGGGCCCACAGGACAGCCACCTGGAGAAAGCACAGGCCAGGAGGGGCCACCCCCAGGTCGGCCGACCCGGCCGGGCGCCCTCTCCGCCTGGGCTTCCACGTGTTGGCTCCTCCGCGACTTCTGATGACGGTTTGAGATGCCTTCCGTGGCGGTTACTCTCCCTTGCCGACCTATTGAGGCTATAAATAGGAGGGTGTGCCTTCACACTCAACACACACCACAAGAAGCATTTCTCTCTTGCTAGTAGTAGTTCTTGGAGTTTTAGTGGAGTTAGGCTGAGTCTAGAGCTCTCTAGTCCCAAGTCTTCACTTGGAATCGGTATGGCTCTTGTATCTTTTCCCTTTTGTAAGACTTTGCTCTTATCAATATATATATATTTTCTATATAGTTGTGCTTGGGTCATGAGTTTCTTGTTTGATATTGTGATCCATATATGTGATAGTATAGTCTACTTGTGTGATAGTAGTTTATATTTATTATACTACTATTGTCATGCTAGTTATATACCGTCACTATAGTCTAGTTTATATGTTATAGTCTCTATGCTTAGTTTTAGCTGATAAAGTATAGCATGGGTTTGGTGATCGTATTCGTACGGTAACTCTGCCTCGTTAATAGTAATCGCGGAGGGGCAGAGTGCTCTTTGGTCATGCAAGTATGGTACTTGGGTGACTGATTTGCATCAATTATTCGTTAGTCTACTGGTTCCTTGAGTAGGCGGCAGGTGGTGACAGCCCTGTCCGTCCTTTGAAATCCTCCCCGCTAGGCTAGTGCGTAGGCTCTTGGCGGAAGTCGCCTGTGGATGCAGGGGTAAGTCCGTGCCTGAAGTGCTATACTATTGACTGCTGAACCTGAGTGTGGGTCTGTATGTATTCTACTTAGGCTATGCAACTGTATAGGAATGTATAGTAGGAGTAGCTTAGCCTAGTCTTTCCTCCACTAGACTTTATTTATTTGGTAGGAATCTTCTGTGTGTGTCACACTACCCGGTTATTATCATATACCCGCCTGTCTTGGTTAGATATCCTTGCTAATTGTTAACATGATCTTATATGTTAGTAACGCTTCTTGATCATAACCTTCCTCTGGGATAAACAAATACGATACCCTGAATACTTCCGGGTGAAATGCTACAGCGGTATTCTCCGTGCGCTTGCGGATTTTACCTACTTGACTCTGGGACATATTAGTGAACCGTTTCTGGCCCCGTGCCGGGAATGATTTATTAATATGGCTTAGCAAAAGTCAACAGACCCTTTCTTGTTTCGATGATTCCCGATGCCTCCTGAATAATTTTGACATGAGGAAGGCGGCATTGGAAAGGTCTTCTCCTTATCGTTCCATGCATATGTAGAACGTCCAAATCCGACTCCGTATGCATCCTAAGCGACTGTTTTAGTGTAGACTGGTCTTGGGCCCCGAAACAGACTCGAAGTCGGTTTTGATATGGCCTCCACCTTGGCTTTCAAGCCCTTGCTCGTCCGCCACGTTCTCAACTCCTTCTCCCATCATCTCCTGGTCCTCTCTTTGGTTCCTAATCATAAAATAATCATTAGGTAGCAAACCATTCTCAAAAGTAACATATAGCAAAGAACATAGGAACGAGCTCACCTCTAAATTTAGTCGTCGTGCACGAGCTCTAGTCATTGGACCTTGAAAGTCCAGAATTGGAGAAGTGTTGTGTGTATCCATAGGAGTGATGTCCTCATCATAATCGATTTGGAAAATGGTCGTCAACATGGGAAGGGCCGTTTAAAGTGAGCCGCTTTTCACCGAGCAATGTATATTTTCTACAAGAATTGGACGGAGAAGAGTTTGGGAGAGCGATTAGTGGCAAATATTCGAAGAAATATCATGCAAGCGTTTGGGTTGGCTCATAACCTTGAGTGTCTGATCACGGGCGATATGAAAAATATCGTCCTTAGCATAAAAAAGAAATGAAAAGAAAAAAGAGAGGCTTAATAGCCGATGAGTTATCATCATCTTCAGATGGCCGATATCATGGATATCGCCCTTAGTTCAAAAAATATTACAAAACAAAAGATTGTATTTCCCGTGCTTTATAGGTCAAGGATGCCTACATCTACTATTGAGGGCAGTAGAAGTCGATGGCTTAGAAGCAAAGCTGGTCGACGTTGGTGATGATGAGTGCGTCTTCTTTGATCGACCCTAGGGTGCTGGAGGCTATGTTCCACAGGTTGGTGGCTTGCGTATAAGCCGATATGGCAACGCTTTCTTGCGCCGAGATTTCTTCTGGTATCCGGGCAAGGGCTGCTTCCACACAGCTATTTCTTTATTCTTCGCTTCCAGTGCTGCTTGGATTTCTTCGTGCTCTTTCTGCAAGCTTTCAAGTTTGGTCTGGAGATCATCCAATTTGGAAACCAGGGAGGAGTATTTGTTTTGTTCTTTGGCTGCCTTTTTATCAGCTACTTCTGCCTGACTTCTTTGCTCCAACCGCTGTTCAATGCGAGCTTGAGCTTCAAGCACTTGAAGTTGGTCGAACTCGATGTGAGCTATGGGGTGCAGCACCGAGACGAGACCAAGCGGCAACATATACTTGATTTCCAAATAGCGCTGCCTGATAGGAGTAGCGTCCAACACCAGTCGTTCGATGGGGATCCCATCGAGTCGTCGACAGATTTGTAGAAGAGTGGCTGTAACTTATGGAGGCAGATAAACTGAAGATGTGCACCAAGAAATTTGAGCCGGAAAGAAAGAATGTTAGAAAGAGTGGCAATAAGTTGATAAGTCAATTTAAAAGTAGTTGCTCTTACCACTGTTTCTGGAAGGTTAGCAGATGTGGAGGCGTCGGTTGGCGCGATGTTGATAGGAGTCAGGGATTGCATGGCCGATGATAGAAAAGCCTGAAATTCAAGAGGTTAGGGTATGAAGTGATGATTAAATGATGAAAGGATAATAACTGTGGGTCAACCCAAGGGATGATGGCCAAAGTCAATGACGAGGGTGCAGAAGATGCTGGTTGGACCGCTACATCAGAGTCTGCAGTATCGACATCCTCGGAATCGACAAAAGCCGTACACACCGAGGGGTGGTCTGATAGAGTTGCGCTGCTAGATCGACTACCAGGGCTAGGTATGATTTCCTAAAAAGAGCCAGAAGGGTAGATGATGGGCTGCAAAGAAAGGATTTATATGGCGAAGGAAATATTTTTATTGTGGCTATCGAAGAAGAAGGTTGATCCATTGGCTCGAGAGGATCTGTAGGTTCTTCCATTGGGGAAATTGTCGATGCCGATAGAGCCGTCGTGTCTAGCGACATCACGGGAGTCGATGAGATGGTAGGTATCGATGGTAGCGTCTGAAAGAAAGATTGTTAAATGTGTAAATCAAGAAAGACAAAATGAATATGAATTGATACCTGAGTAGCATGGGCAAGTCCGGCTATGACTTCTTGAGCTACTGGTATACTAGCAATAGTTGATAGGGTGAGCTGATGATCAAAAAGAAGGGTCACGAATAGAGCTGCAGGTAAATTTAAAAGGTTGAGAAGATTATTACCTGGGCCATTGGTGCAAAAGTAGTATGAGTCGATGAAGATGCTGCAATCCTAGCATGTTTCTATTTCTTAGTGGCCTGAGTTGCTTGGATTGAAGGGTCATCTTTTCTTTTCTGAGATATTTTCTTCACAACTTTACGAAGACCTCGGCCTCTTAAGATTTGAGCAGGGGTTGGATCAGTACAACCTATGATGGGGTTGTTAGCCATTTGGCAATATCTTATCGGCTTCTTGCTATTGCTCACGGTTGGAGGAGTTATGGCCGGATCCTGCATATTAATATGGTTTATTCTTATGAGTCGATGAGAGGAAAACTATAAAATATGAGAGGATTAAAAGAACTTACTGTATCTTCTACACCAATGAGGTGGCTGGTCAGCTGCTTGCAGATGAGGTGTTTTTTTCTATTCTCTCCACCAGGTTTTAAACAAGACAGAGATCGAAGAGAGTAGTTGCTGTTGGTCGTAATTACGCACCCACTTATATACCGCAAGAGGACGGTGTATAGTTGTAGCTCTTTTTCCCTCAGAGTATTGCAAGGTTATCGAATCCACAGGGAACGAACGGAACTAATACTATTAAAGGGTTACTAACAAATTGCAATGGGTTGGTTGGTGTGAATGATGACGGTGAGAAAGTGGAAGGTGAATGTTATTGAAGAGGTAACAGGATGATGAAGGATTCTCTCCTTAGGATTGGTTCACTAGCATGCAATCTTATTCTTATCAACTCGAGTGATGACTCTAATATTCTACAAGACATGGGGGTTTCGTTCACCCCGGCTGTCACTACAGAGGCTATTAGCTCCCCACTGGTTTCTTGCACTATGTAATGGGCAAAAGTGTATTGGCCGATACACTAATGAAAGGGATAGATAGATGTGCAATAAATTTCATCACTTAGATTAAATTCATCAAGAGAGTATCAACAAGTATGAGAGTTACATGACCAGATCCCCGCACCAGAGAAGAGAATATGAGACTACTCACTCATCCTTCCGCTAGACATAGCAGAGGGGTGAGAAATAGCGCTAGAACGCGCACGAGCCGATTGGTGAAACCTCCCTTCTGGTGGATCTCGTCAGTGTTGACGAACCTCCGCCGCCAATATCCTGGAACCCTAGTTCTAGTAATTGATTCTCGCGATCCGCCATCTCTCTCTGGTTGTCCTTGGCTCTTGATAATTATCTTCCTTTTATACTTGACGAGACTAGGTCAACTTTCACCAACTCTAACTCATACTGGGCTGGGCCTTCGTCTTTCTTGGACCGGATCGTGTTTTCGTCATCTTTTCCTCCTGCACCGATCGGAGCAAGGGTCGCGCCGATCGGCGCTGCTCCGCATCTGGCCCATCTTCGTTACTCTTCAGCTCTTTATCCATAATTGCCCTGTTTTACACCTGCTTCCTGTGATTACATCCAAAATAGAACAACTACAAATATATACAAATATGGGGTTAATTGTTAGTCCAAACTACCAAATTAAGACGCAAAACATCCCTTATTGGTAGATAAAATAGGCATCTAGAAACCACCAACAGTTCCCCCACACTCAAATCATTGCTAGTCCTCGAGCAATACAAAATCAAATATCTAATAAGAATTTTCACCCCATCTCTCATGCAATCAGTCTCAATCATCATTTTTACTCGTTATCCCACCACAAAGATTTGCTCTCATCTCCTTTTAACCAATAGGCATATCATACTTGAACTTAATCAAATTACCACAAAACCTTTTCAAAACAATTTTAGTTCTCCTCAACTCATCTTTTAGCATCAAACATCAAGCATTTGGTCTTCTCTAGGTCTCTCAAGTGTATTTCCTTCCCTCTCCTATCTAATCAAGGATTGTATGTGGATCTTGGAGGGCTATATGACTAAATTAAACCATAAGATTAACCATATCAACAATGTGCTCAATCATGCCTATTAAGAAAGAATTTCCTTGGAAAAGAACTTTTAATGGAGAAGAGGAATGTAGAAGATCTAAAAAAAATATTTCAATAGGAACAATGGCAAAGAATGAGAAATAATCAGAAATCTGCTTTCTTTGATGACCTTACTGCCTCTTAGGGAATATATATTTTTTCTCTTTACCTCTTTTTTTTATAGTAACCTCTTTTTTTTTCTTTTGCAACAGCGCCGATCGGCACAACCCTGCGCCGGTCGGCGCGGTCTATTTTTTTTCTTTTCTTTCACTTTTTTTTTCTATTCCCGATATGATCAGCAATTTTTGTCTTGTATCAGGAGCGGAAATTTTCTGAATTCCCTTTTATTGAGAATATAGGTTATATCAAGGAGGAGGGAGAAACAAAGATGTATGGTTTTCATGATAGCAAGGAATTTAAATGGATAAGAATGGCTAGAAATACAGAGGTAAACAAAATAGATCATCCTTTCCTAACTTGGTCGAAATCATGAGCAAAAAGTTGACAAGGTTACTTACAATCCACTTAGTTCAAATGTGTAGCTTGCTCTCATTTACTCGGCTATGTAGGTATTTAGGCCTTGCTTTGGCTTTAGCTTATGATGAGTCAAAAGAAATTTTCACATATACAAAGCTCAAAAGTTAAGTGGTAACCAACAAATTCAAGTAATCAACAAATCGATCATCAGAAAGACAAGATAAATAGCATGGTGCACTTTCAATTTGACAATCGACACTAACTTTATTAAAGACAATGCAATAATTCAAACTACATAAAAGATCTTGAAGCAACTCTCAACATGACTCGTGACTCTCTTAAGCACACACACAAACTTAAATAAACACTCATTAAGAAAAACAAATGAGAAACTAGACTCAAAAACACTTAAAAAACTATAAACACTCATTAAGAAAAACAAATGAGAAACTAGACTCAAAAACACTTAAAAACTATGACTAATGGCAAAGCCCTTCCCTCACACTCAAAATTTGCAATGTCCTCATTGCAAGAGAAGAAACTCAACACACTAATCATGCAGACCATGCCTGTTCAAGACTCAGAAAATTCGTCTTATACTCCTTATGAGAAAAGTGTAGTCCGCATCGTTCATCTCGATTATATCCTGGATTCTGCGGTCCACATCTCTTTGATGCTTGTAAGCACGATCTCTGTCTAGATATAGGCGCTCAATGTTTCTTTGGCAGACAGGACAGCAAGCAGGCGGTTGCAAGTTATGATTTTCAATGCTGTAAGGGGAGGCACTATTCAAATTCCTCTGAGCCGATCGGCGCATAGGCTGAGCCGATCAGCGCAGTGGTGTTCTTCCACCATTGCGACTTTCTCCACTTCCCTCTGCATTACCATTAACTCTTGAAGTTCCTGCTGCTATGTCATTACTGCATTCTGCAACTGTTTTCCGATTTTTGAACTTAGGACTACCAAAGCTTCTTCGCATATCAAAATCATCACTAAAATCTCCAGGCACACTAGGATCACCGCTTTCTGAAGTTTCCAAATAGTATGACGTATAGTCGCTATCCCATTCGGAATACTTTTGAATTGGCTTACCCGATAGTCTAGCAGATCTACGAACCTCTGGTGTAGTCTTACACTTCCTTGCAGTAAATCATAACCCAATATTCTAGTCAAGGCTACTGTCAAAGTCAGGTTGCATGAGGGGGAGACTGGCCAGCGCAAAGGTGCGCCATACAGTAAATCTTTCGTCGCGCCGATCGGCGCAGAGGTTGAGCCGATCGGCACACTGGTCAATCTAAGCCAAAGTGCGCCAGACCTTGTAAGTCTGTCATTGCGCCGATCGGCGCAGGAGCTGAGATCGTAACCAGAAAGTCTAATTAAATAGTATCATAATGGGTAATTACATAGATCAATGAAGACCTATAATGAATAAGACCACCCTGCTTTCCGAGCGGCTCCTGATTTATCGCTGCCGAGAGGAAACCCTTAATCGCGCGAGTATCTTACCCTACTCAACTATCCAATAGTGCTGCGCAGGCTTAGTGCTGTCACCGCTAAACCACACTACTAGCATCATCAAGCAACCATAATCAATACAATGTCCGAATACTATCCTAATCACCACGATCAAGATAATATCTACTTACTTAGCCTAGATCTAAGCAATTGGAATAAGCATATGCATGATTATAGAATCAAGATAGACAAATCACCAAAACCATCATCAACATATTCAATCATCCTTGAGATACATGGAGTAAGATTCATCCCCGTCGAGATGGCCTACCTTGATGGATCAACTCTTAACACCAATGGTTCTTGAAACTCAACTAGAGATCTATTCTAACGAGGCAAGCCCCGATGGCTCTAACTCATGGATCTGGTGTCCCTCTGTTGTCTCCTCTTCCCGCGGCGAGGGTTTACAAGTATTTATAGGGGTTCTACTCGTAAAGGACTCGGTTTCTAGCAAATAAGGCGGTTGCGCCGATCGGCGCAAGCCATGTCTTCTCTGATTTCTTCTTCGAGTCGGTTCCTCTGTCTTCCCTAGCTGCCATGTGGGCCATTTCCTTCATGACAAAGTCTTGTACTGCACGTTAAGATCTTGAAGTTCCATAAATCTTCTTGAAGTTCCATAAATTTTCTAGACAAATATCTTCAAGTGTCTTGCGCAGATAAACTTCCATAAACATGTGGAATGGGCCTCGGTCACTTCTGTGGGCCAAAACACCCTTGCGCCGATCGGCTCATTGTTGACGGCTGTTAAGTACCATTTTCAACCGTCAACTATACTCAAATAAAGGAGAATTTGGCATTTCATACACGCATGCTTTATCACAATAATATAGTTCCACTTCTACTTGGAGAACTTTGTGCATGCAGGAGGAAATGTGAAGGAAACACCTCAAAAGGCAAGAAAACACACTTTCGACCAATCAGAGAGTGCCACATGGACGTCACACGGATTGAAGGGCCCATTTTCAGCACTTAACCGACATAACTCCCTGTAATACCGCGCAAACCAACGTCAGGGCCCACAGGACAGCCACCTGGAGAAAGCACAGGCCAGGAGGGGCCACCCCCAGGTCGGCCGACCTGGTCAGGTCGGCCGACCCGGCCGGGCGCCCTCTCCGCCTGGGCTTCCACGTGTTGGCTTCTCCGCGACTCCTGATGACGGTTTGAGATGCCTTCCGTGGCGGTTACTCTCCCTTGCCGACCTATTGAGGCTATAAATAGGAGGGTGTGCCTTCACACTCAACACACACCACAAGAAGCATTTCTCTCTTGCTAGTAGTAGTTCTTGGAGTTTTAGTGGAGTTAGGCTGAGTCTAGAGCTCTCTAGTCCCAAGTCTTCACTTGGAATCGGTATGGCTCTTGTATCTTTTCCCTTTTGTAAGACTTTACTCTTATCAATATATATATCTTTTCTATATAGTTGTGCTTGGGTCATGAGTTTCTTGTTTGATTTTGTGATCCATATATGTGATAGTATAGTCTACTTGTGTGATAGTAGTTTATATTTATTATACTACTATTGTCATACTAGTTATATACCGTCACTATAGTATAGTTTATATGTTATAGTCTCTATGCTTAGTTTTAGCTGATAAAGTATAGCATGGGTTTGGTGATCGTATTCGTACGGTAGCTCTGCCTCGTTAATAGTAATCGCGGAGGGGCAGAGTGCTCTTTGGTCATGCAAGTATGGTACTTGGATGACTGATTTGCATCAATTATTCGTTAGTCTACTGGTTCGTGGAGGTAGGCGGCAGGTGGTGACAGCCCTGTCCGTCCTTTGAAATCCTCCCCGCTAGGCTAGTGCGTAGGCTCTTGGCGGAAGTCGCCTGTGGATGCAGGGGTAAGTCCGTGCCTGAAGTGCTATACTATTGACTGCTGAACCTGAGTGTGGGTCTGTATGTATTCTACTTAGGCTATGCAACTGTATAGGAATGTATAGTAGGAGTAGCTTAGCCTAGTATTTCCTCCACTAGACTTTATTTATTTAGTAGGAATCTTCTGTGTGTGTCACACTACCCGGTTATTATCATGTACCCGCCTGTCTTGGTTAGATATCCTTGCTAATTGTTAACATGATCTTATATGTTAGTAACGCTTCTTGATCATAACCTTCCTTTGGGATAAACAAATACGATACCCTGAATACTTCCGGGTGAAATGCTACAGCGGTATTCTCCGTGCGCTTGCGGATTTTACCTACTTGACTCTGGGACATATTAGTGAACCGTTTCTGGCCCCGTGCCGGGAATGATTTATTAATATGGCTTAGCAAAAGTCAACAAGCATTTCTGGCGCCGTTGCCGGGGAAGGCGTATGATCTAAGAAAAATTACTAATGTATATAGTAGTGTTGCAATTATTAAGGCTATCTCCTAGGCAGGCTAACCTTGCTTTGTTTTCTGCATTTTGTATGAAAACAGGGTAGTGTATGACTGGTTTCGACTTGCCGACAAACTTCACTGAAGATCCTGAGTCACTCCTGAGAAGGACACGAGCTAGGCTCACCCCTCCTCGTAAGGAGACTCGGCCAATCGAACCTGTCATTCCCGCACCATCAAGCTCTGAGCAAATGGCCGACAAGACCCTCCGCGAGTTCTCCGCTCCCTCCGCTGCCAACATCCCTACGGGACCAGCTGGCAATGTGGGAGATGCGAACTTCGAGATCAAGACCGGTCTCATCACCATGGTGCAGGCTAGCCCATTCTGTGGGAAAGCCAATGAGGACGCTAGTGCTCATCTGCAGCAATTCCTGGAGATTTGCAACACGTTCAAAATGAAGGACGTCACCCCCGACGCTGTTCGCCTTCGACTGTTCCCGTTCTCTCTCCTTGGGAGAGCGAGACAGTGGTTCTACGCAAACCCTGAAGCTGTGAACACTTGGGAGAAGTGTTCAGCTGCGTTCCTTGCAAAGTTCTTCCCGCTGGGCAAGACCAATGCCCTCCGCGGAAGGATCTCAAGCTTCCAGCAGGAGTCGAAGGAGTCGATTCCTGAGGCATGGGAGAGGCTCCAGGAGTACATCCTGGCATGTCCCCACCACGGGATGGATGATTGGCTGATCATCCAGAACTTCTACAACGGGCTTACTCCGTCAGCCCGCGACCACCTCGACGCTGCTGCTGGTGGAGCCTTCTTCTCGCTCACTGTGAGCAAGGCAAAAGATTTGATCGAGAAGATGGTGTCCAACCAAGGTTGGAATGAAGAGCGCCTCCAACCTCGCCAGCGAGGCATGCACTCCGTTAAGGAGGTTGACATGCTCGCCGCCAAGATTGACCTTCTCATGAAGAAGATGGACGACCAAGCCAATGGAGAAGTGAAAGCCCTAGACGCTCGTATGACTTGCGAGGTCTGTGGCAACACGGGACACTCGGGCAATGACTGCCCCGAGACCCGTGAGGACGCAATGTTCATGGGCAACAACAACAACAATGGCTACCGTCCACAAGGAGGTCAAAGTTGGGGTCCACCACGTCCCAACTACCAAGGAGGTAACTCTGGCAACTTCTCTGGTTTTAATTCCGGTTATAATCAGCCCTCCTTGAAAGATCTTGTGCTTGGTCAAGCTAAGGTTAATGATAACATCAGTAAAAAGCTTGCCACCACTGATAGGACTCTTGAGAGCATCCACACTAAGATAGAGGGTGTTTCCTCTGCTCTCAAAAATCAGCTGAGCTTTAATAAAATGATAGAAACCCAATTAGCTCAGTTAGCTGCTGCTGTTCCTACTGCTGAGTCGGGGAAAATCCTGGGGCAACCCGAGACCCCCTTAGAAAATGTTAATGCGGTTACCACGAGAGGAGGTAAGTCCACTCGGGATCCGCCATACCCTAACCATGCAGGAAAGGACACATCAGCTGAGAAGCCGGCAGAAGAAGAAGAACTGCCGCCCAGGAAAACGGCCCCACATGAGTTCTATGACACAAACCTCATGCCGTTTCCTGAAAGAAGAAGGAAGCCCACCGTGGACGAGCAGTTCACACGCTTCGTTGAGGTGATCCAGAAGCTGCACATCAACGTGCCCTTGCTAGATGCGATACAAGTACCCACGTACACTCGCTACCTCAAGGATCTTATCAGCAACAAGCGCCCACTACCGACCACAGAAATTGTCAAGCTGACGGAAGAGTGTAGCGCTGCTATACTCAACCGGCTTCCCGAGAAGAAGAAAGATCCGGGGTGTCCCACGATCACCTGCTCGATCGGGACACAGAACTTCGACCATGCCTTATGTGATCTTGGGGCAAGTGTGAGCGTCATGCCGAAGGATGTCTTCGACAAGCTCAACTACACCACACTATCCCCCACGCCGATGCAGCTGCAGCTGGCCGATTCAACGGTCCGCTATCCGGCGGGGATCGCCGAAGACATTCCGGTGAAAATCCGGGATTGCTTCATCCCCGTCGACTTCGTAGTGCTTGACATGGACGTCGAGAAGAGCACACCGCTCATCCTAGGACGCCCATTTCTCAGCACTGCGGATGCTCGCATCGATGTAGGAGCCGGAGAAATCCGCTTCCACATCAATGGCAAGGAGGAGAAGTTTGACTTTCGGCCAAGGAAAGAACAGTGCAACATGATCCGTATCAAGTACGGGCCGAACCCAAGCAACATCAAGGAAGTGGAGGTCACTCCGCCAAAGAAGGACAGCCTCATCACATTCATGAAGAACTTCCTTGAGAAGGAAAAGGTTGCACAGCAACAACTGATGAAGGCAAGGAGGCAAAGTTCACACATTAAGCAATAGCCTCTGAAGTCCACAAGGCAGCAACCTCCGAGGTCTACAAAGAAACAGGCTGTGAAGCCTGCAAAACCGCAGCCTCCGAAGCCCGAGAAGCCACCGACCGCAACAAAGACCAAGAAGGTGTGGCGAATGAAACAAGAAGCATCATCCGTGTCTTCATCTCCGGGACCGGACAACGCTTCATCGAGCTGAACGCCGGAGAAAAGTCCCGCTCGTCGGACTTTAAAAGGTGAGTCCTCGCCGGGAGGTTAAACCGGTAGTTATCCATATTTGCTCTTTTAATTGCATATTTGCTTTCTACCACATTTTGATTTTTCCCGACCACTGCATTTCTGCATTTTTGAATTTTTCCAGCCACCTTGGAATTTTTCAAAACTCATTTGCATTTTTGAAAATTTAGAAAATAGGTTTTTGGGCTTTCCATTTTGAAAAGATTTTTTGTCGAGCTTTTTGAGCAAAAAGGCAGCAGGGGACAAATCCCCTAGCCGTTGGGGAACACATAGGAAAAAGGGGGCTGCCAGGAGGCCCACCTGCCAGGTCGGCCGACCTGGTGGGATCGGCCGACCCCCTGGCCCCACCTTTTCCTGTGCTCCTTTCTCCCAACGGCTATATGGCCGTTGCTCTGTCCCTTTCTAACGGCCATCTTGCTTCCTTGGCTATAAAAACCGCCCAGGAGGAGGAGCTTCACCATTCTAAGCTCATCTTTCACTCCCCTCCTTTGCTCACTTGTTGCTCTCCCAAAATTTCGTGTTCTCCAACTTTACTACAGCCCCAAAAACCCAAAAAAAATATTTCCCCTCTGTTTTAGTGCATTTGCAAGTTGTTGTGAGAAGAAAACCAATTTCGGAGAAGCTCGGGTTTGTCGTTTTCACTAACGCTCACCCGAACACTTGTTCGATCTTGTTTTTGTTCTTGTCTTGTGTTTGTTCTTGTGTGCAGCCATGTTCAACCGAATGAAGCAAGTCGCTGGAATCAAGCGGAGAAAAAGCACTCGTGCAAGCACGAGTCAAGCATCCTCCGTCAATTTCAACGACAACCAATTCCGCCAGCTGAACGCGATGATGGCTCAGAATCAGAGCAATTGGGATGCCTTCGTCCGCTCCCAAGGCTACGACCCGAACCAGCAGATATGAGCAAGAACAAGCTTGGGGGAGGACCCCCCTTCTCACGGTAGCTTGTATCTTTCCCCTTCCCTTTATTTCTTGCATTTGCTAAATCTGAAAATCCATAAAAATTTGCAAAATATAAAAAGAACAAAAATATTTCCCTTTTTCATGCGCGGTATGAATGTGTATAATTTTCCTATGTTGAGATGATGAATAGTTGCTCTGTCCTTTATTCCTCTCTAAAGCTAGTTTACAACTTAGTACTCTCTCAAGAGTTAGGTTTGTTGGTAAATCTCGCCTTGAACTTGAATCTTGTGGGTAGCATATGCATTCTCTAGTTCTAAGTTGTTGAGAGGTATGATATGATAGATAGGGCTGCTATGATCTTGCTCAACGTAAAGCTTGAATTCCGGAGTTTTATTTTTCAAAATGACAAATTGATAAGTTCCTCAATGATGAAATTCCCACCACAGCCATATGTAGTGTTTACATTTGAAAACCTTTACACATATGCTGCTTGTTTCACATTGAGCTTAGTCAAAATTGTTGTGACCCTAGTAGAACACTTTTCATGCTTTCTTGATCAAGATCATATACACACATCCACCGCCATGAGCTATCCTTCTAAATCAAGAAGATAGCATCCACCATATCCACCATATCCACCGTGAGCTATTCTTCTACACCGGAAGAAAGCCGCTATCCATCCATCCATCCAAAGAAACACTCCATATATCCATTGCAAAATTCCTCTCTCAAAGTATTCATTGCAAACTAGGACTATGGCTATGCAAAAAGAAAAAGAAAAAAAATGCTCAAAAAAGAGAGCAAGCAAAAGATAGCCATAGCCTAGAAACTCCAAAAGAGAGAAGGAAAATTCAAAAAGGAGTTATTTCTTCCCATCCACCATTCCTCCGTTCTCCCACACACTTGCACATCTTGATCAAGATTGTTTGAATTGATGTTTTTCTTGGATCCGGTCTTTTGACATAGCAATATTATGTGAACATGAGTGCCTTATATATCCCTACCTTGAGCTCCACATAAAGCCTTATTTAGAAGTAGGTGATTATAGGCAACACTTTGCCTTGGTGAGGAATCATACACATATTGAGTGATCCGAGAGAATCATTTGAGGAACTTGGTTTTTATTTTCAAACTCTTTTGAAAACCTCCGGAATAACATAGCGGAATCTAGAGCAAGTGATTGGTGCCCTGCAATTGTTCTATCTCTCAACCGCCCAAGACAATGAGGTGTAAAAGCCCCATGGATCGAGGTAAATGGGTAAGTTATGTGCCAACATATTTAATTCTAGGAAGAGTACTTTGTTGTGCGCATAGTATTATTGAGGAGTAGGACATTGTAGCAACTCCTGATCAACAACTTAAGTTTATCTTTGCTTCGGGACGAGCAAAGGGTAAGCTCTGGGGGAGTTTGTTGACGGCTGTTAAGTACCATTTTCAACCGTCAACTATACTCAAATAAAGGAGAATTTGGCATTTCATACACGCATGCTTTATCACAATAATATAGTTCCACTTGTACTTGGAGAACTTTGTGCATGCAGGAGGAAATGTGAAGGAAACACCTCAAAAGGCAAGAAAACACACTTTCGACCAATCAGAGAGTGCCACATGGACGTCACACGGATTGAAGGGCCCATTTTCAGCACTTAACCGACATAACTCCCTGTAATACCGCGCAAACCAACGTCAGGGCCCACAGGACAGCCACCTGGAGAAAGCACAGGCCAGGAGGGGCCACCCCCAGGTCGGCCGACCTGGTCAGGTCGGCCGACCCGGCCGGGCGCCCTCTCCGCCTGGGCTTCCACGTGTTGGCTTCTCCGCGACTCCTGATGACGGTTTGAGATGCCTTCCGTGGCGGTTACTCTCCCTTGCCGACCTATTGAGGCTATAAATAGGAGGGTGTGCCTTCACACTCAACACACACCACAAGAAGCATTTCTCTCTTGCTAGTAGTAGTTCTTGGAGTTTTAGTGGAGTTAGGCTGAGTCTAGAGCTCTCTAGTCCCAAGTCTTCACTTGGAATCGGTATGGCTCTTGTATCTTTTCCCTTTTGTAAGACTTTACTCTTATCAATATATATATCTTTTCTATATAGTTGTGCTTGGGTCATGAGTTTCTTGTTTGATTTTGTGATCCATATATGTGATAGTATAGTCTACTTGTGTGATAGTAGTTTATATTTATTATACTACTATTGTCATACTAGTTATATACCGTCACTATAGTCTAGTTTATATGTTATAGTCTCTATGCTTAGTTTTAGCTGATAAAGTATAGCATGGGTTTGGTGATCGTATTCGTACGGTAGCTCTGCCTCGTTAATAGTAATCGCGGAGGGGCAGAGTGCTCTTTGGTCATGCAAGTATGGTACTTGGATGACTGATTTGCATCAATTATTCGTTAGTCTACTGGTTTGTTGAGGTAGGCGGCAGGTGGTGACAGCCCTGTCCGTCCTTTGAAATCCTCCCCGCTAGGCTAGTGCGTAGGCTCTTGGCGGAAGTCGCCTGTGGATGCAGGGGTAAGTCCGTGCCTGAAGTGCTATACTATTGACTGCTGAACCTGAGTGTGGGTCTGTATGTATTCTACTTAGGCTATGCAACTGTATAGGAATGTATAGTAGGAGTAGCTTAGCCTAGTATTTCCTCCACTAGACTTTATTTATTTAGTAGGAATCTTCTGTGTGTGTCACACTACCCGGTTATTATCATGTACCCGCCTGTCTTGGTTAGATATCCTTGCTAATTGTTAACATGATCTTATATGTTAGTAACGCTTCTTGATCATAACCTTCCTTTGGGATAAACAAATACGATACCCTGAATACTTCCGGGTGAAATGCTACAGCGGTATTCTCCGTGCGCTTGCGGATTTTACCTACTTGACTCTGGGACATATTAGTGAACCGTTTCTGGCCCCGTGCCGGGAATGATTTATTAATATGGCTTAGCAAAAGTCAACACTCATGTACTGCACCAATCGGCGCACTGGGCTTCTTCAGTGCTTTTCGTCGGTTTTGGACTCCTGTCCTCTCCATAATCACTTTAATCACCAATTTTACCTGTTTCTGCAATAGAGCTCCAAAACAACGCATATACAAATATATAGACAATATCATAGGTAAATGACGTAAATTAGTATCAATTATGCTCTAATTGGGGTAATATTCACATATAAAAGGGGCACTTGGGAAGTGCCAACAGTTCCCCCACACTTAAACCTTTGCTTGTCCCGAGTAAAGTAAAAGAAAGAAAAATCAAAAAACATACTCTTTCTATCATAAAAGATATCTCAAATCCGCAAATGTTGAGCATTGTTCTATTGTGGTGTATTTCATATTGGTATTCAGCAAAATAGTTCAAATATGGGCATAAAGCTTAAAGTTCTCCCCAAAGCAAAAGATCATGTCCAACTCATAAATTATAACTTTTCCACACATGAGAATCACTTAAAAGATAGTTGTGAACATAGAGAATCTATCTTCCAAATAATCCAAGGCAACAACTCATCTTTCAAATCACTCAACCTATATTCTACATCATAATGATCAAATAATATTAGTGTAAGGCTTATATGAGTAGCTAGGTGAGGTAATTCAAGGATTGCAAACATAAATCAATAATATATTGTAAAGCTAGGAGATTATTCTTTGTTGGAATTATAGAAACTTATCAAGATGGCCATTAAGAAAGAAAAATTTAAGAAAGGACTCACACTTTGGATATGTGGACATGTGCATAGCAAAAATTTGATCTTGGAAGATTGCACATGGTTGGAATGATTCATGACTATATTAGAATGAATTTTGAGAATAAGCATGTCATATACCACCTTGTCGCCTATGCGCGTCGCCAACCACCGATGGAAGACTTGAATGGTCGGGTTGCGGATGTTGCCACGCTTCATCTCTTCTACAAACGAGAGCTGCCACCAAAAGGAGTCCAACTCCCCATGTCCCAAGATGCCGGCGATGTCGGCGTCGGCATCGAAGCTAAAGGCTTGAGCCGCCGCCTCCATGGTCACCGTGTAGCTGATGTCGCGGACGCGGAAGTTGACGGCCTCGCTGCCGTCTTAGACGGTGCCAAGCCTCATCGCAGAGGCAACCTCGGTGATGACGTCGTGGTTGTAGTCCATGGGGAGGAGGTGGAAATCCACCCAGCCGAAGTTGTCTAGCATCCTCCTTAAGTCCTCCCACATGCCGATCGAGGTGAGGAAGGTCTCGTCCAAGTCGAAGTTGGGGACGAACCTTCCTCTCACCACGAGGTAGTGCTGCTGTTCCTTCGCGCTCAGGAGGGTGAAGCCCTCCTCCACCGTGCGCGGCATGAATGCCAGCGGTGGTGGTGATGTGGGAACCCCATGGCTTGCCGCCGTTTGGCTCCTCGTAGCACGCCTCGTTGGAAGGGACGCGTCGAAGACGGAGTGGCGGGCGCGGATCTCGTATGTCGCCGCCGCCGAGCCGATGGATGCACCTCCCACCGACATGTCGTCGCGAGCGTCGGAGCCACCCCTCGCCGAGGAGTCACCGCTCGACTCGCCGCTGTCGCCAGAACTGCTTCCCCGGCGTAGCCTCTTGCCCAACTTGCCGACGGAGGAGCGGAGATGATCCATTTGCGAAAATTGCGGAACGTGTGCGAGATCATGAGTAGTGGGGAAAGTGGAGAGATTACCGGGATGGTGTGCCGAACTGGGGGCGCCTGGCCTCCCTTTTATAGTGTGGGAAACCTCCACGAGAAGGAACCGCAATAAAATTTCAAAATTTGAGAGCGCGCCGATCGGCACGGCAGTGTGCCGATCGGCACAATTCAAGTTTGAATGCTCTGACCACTCTGGTGCTTGATTACCATCCTTTATGTCGCTTCCTGGTACATCATGTTGGTTGGCAGGGGAACATCACGGAATCCCGATGTCTTGTTGACTGCGCCAATCGGCGCGGGCCCGCGCCGATCGGCGCGCCGTCTCTTTTTCAGCTTTTGGTCAATTCCGTGTCTCCTCTGCACTGCACACCTGCATAGTAATCATAGTTGTTCCTCAAAATTAATGCCTGCCGCCTTTGTCGCCCATTTGGGAACCGTATGGGTACCTGCGCCAATCGGCGCAGAAGGGCGCCGAACGGCGCAAGTCCCTTGCACCTCGTCTTTTGGTTCGGCGCTGATCCTGATGCCTCGTGTGCATCTCTTTCACCTAATTTTTCCACTCTTCCCAGTGTTCCTGTAGTATTGGCATACATAGCAGGGCTCATCTGGTGACAGTGCCGATCGGCGCTGACTCGCGCCGATCGGCGTGACGTCCATTTTAGCTCCTGGCCCCTCGCTTCTTCGCTAGATGTTTCTCTTCATCCTTTCCTGTGTCATTTAGCAACCAATTTGCACACAAAAAATAATTCAAAAAGATTTTTGATTACCTTGAAAATAGCTCCATCTCTGAAAATTACTGTGCTGGTTGATTTTTAGCACCCCTTCAATTCTGGGCGTCGTCAGCCTTCTGTCTTGACTTGGGCAATAATGTGCCGATCAGTGCGCTGTGCCGATCGGCGCAGAAGCGTGCCGATCGGCGCAAGCTCTGTTCCTTCCTGTTTTTGGTCTTTTTTTTATATTCCTGCATTATTAGTCTACAGTATGTATATACACAGTTTTGCACGAATAAATATATACACAGTTTTGCACGAATAAACAGACAACGCAAGAGCACACAAGAATTAAGCACACACTTTTCTATTTTTTTATTCGGGAGATTGTTTATATCACAAGCATGCAAATTAAAAACACCGGGTTGCCCTCCCGACCAGTACTAATTAACTAAATGAACTGGGTTGCCCTCCCACAAGCACTAAACAACTTCTAAATCCCCCGATCGTTGGGTTGCCTCCTAAGAGCGCTCTAGTTATTTAGAGGTCAAAGAGCTTGACCTCCCCGCAAACAATCTTAGTGTCGTGGTGCGGGATGTGAGGCCGCGACACTACAAGGTTATCTTATCACCATGGTTAATATAGTTTGGACGACCTATCCATACATCCCCTCTAATTACTTTTTGATGCTACGATGCCACGGTGTCTTGTATCTCTTCACTTCATCAATAGCACGGCACTCTTCTCCCTTTGGGCGAAATTTGGAAGAGTAGGGAGTCCCACTTATATCGAAGCATATCTCACAACTCCCAACATCAATACTTGCCTTTGCTGTCCTCAAGAAGGGTCTGCCTAAGATCAACGGGGTCCTCGTCCTCTTATCCATATCAAGCACAATAAAATCAACAGGGACGATGTGATCTCCAATTTGAACAGGCACATCCTCAGCAATTCCATCAGGGAAGCGTACCGATTGATCGCCTAACTCCAAACACATACCCGTAGGCTCTAATTCAGGCAAATTAAGATTTTTGAATATATGACGGGGCATAACACTTATGCTTGCTCCAAGATCACACAAGCATCTATCAAATATCCTTGTTCCAATCATGCATGTGATGCTTGGTGATCCAGGGTCGAGTTTCTTCTCCAGTGTAACATCGTTGATTGCTGCCGTTAGTTCCTTAGTGACCTTCACAACCTCCTCAGAAACTAGAGACTTCTTGTTTTGCATCATGTCCTTAATGTACCTTGCATAGGTGGGAACTTGGATAGCATTAACAAAAGGGACATTGATGTAAAGCTTTTTCATAATATCGACGAACCTTGCAAATTGCTCGTCGTGTTGCCGCGCTCTTTCTATCTTCGTAAGTAGTTGAGTATCCAGGAACGCGGCAGGGCCATGCCCTTCTGTCTCCACGCCCATTTTCAGACCAGAGAGGTCATCATCCTCCTTGTGCCGATCGGCGCTGACAGGATCGTCGCGCCGATTGGTGCCAGGTGTGCGCCGATCGGTGCGGGGCTTCCTTGGTCCCGCAGAGTGCTTTGGATCTTCTATTTGTTTTCCTGACCGTGTAGCTATTGCCTTCAATGGCTCTGCAGACATCATATTGCCAGGAATAGCCCCCTTGTTGCCCTGAATGGCTTGCGATAGCTGTCCCATCTGTTGATCCATAATCTTGGTATGCTTCAAAATCTGCTCATTGGAGCTCCCAATTTCTATAACCTTGTCATTAATTCCCTCAAGGACACGATCAATCTCCTTGAATTTAGCTTGATTGTCCTTGTTGATCTTCTCTTGAGCTTGGAAGAACTCATGACATTGGAGACGAAGTGGGATAGAATTTTGCATGGACGAACTAGGAGAGAAAGAACTCCTTTGTTGCTGATATTGGGGCTTCCATCCACTATTCTTCATATATTCTAGCATCTTCATCTCTTCAGGGCAATCTTTCTGCATATGACCAAATTCTCCACACTCACTTACATGTGGAGCGTGATTCCGCCAGCTTGAGTGTCTCTTTCTTAGGGATATGAAGATTATTGTCCAACCTCCTTTGAATAGCATCGAGGCGATCTATAATCAATTCTTCCTGAGTCTTCTCAATCACACTCTTCACTACTCCTTTTGAAGGTTGCAAATTCCTTGAGCTTCTCTCACCATTCCATGATTGATTTTCAACTAGCAACTTGATCAAATTCTTAGCTTCGGTGGGGGTTTTTGACATGAATGATCCTGCAGCTGAGGCGTCCAAGTGTTGACGTGATAGAAGATTCAATCCTGTGTAGAACTTCTCAACAACTTCTCCAACCGTCAGACCATGATGAGGGCATGCATCCATATATTCATTGTATCTTTCCCATGCTTCTCCAATGCTCTCATCAATATTCTGTGTCAATCCAAGAATCTTATGTTTCAAAGCTTGAGTCTTACCAGGAGGGAAGTATTTGGTCAAGAATTCAGCTGCTAACGTGTTCCACACCATTTTTACTGTGTTTTCCAATCCATTGTACCATTGCTTGGGGCATCCAACTAGAGAGAAGGGGAAGAGCCGCACACGTGCTTGATCTCCTGTTAATCCCGCTATCTTGAATGTACTGCAAACCTCAAGGAAGTGTTGCAAGTGATGATTGGGATCTTCTGAACCTGTGAACGGTTGTTGCGCCACTATTCCAACATATCTCTCTAATTGATACAGAAGTTGATCTTGAGCTTCTTGGAAATCTGTCTTGACAATACTAGTCAATTGTGGCTTGAGACGATTAACCATAGGTACCTCTGCCATCTCCTCTTCTTCTTGCTCTTGAACTTGGTCTTCTATCATGAATAATACTCGAGGTGTTGCGCGGACTGCTTCTCCAACTAAATCTCCAAGTGACTTGCTTCTCTTATCCGCTGTTCCCTTCTTGTGAACGAGTCTTTCTGGATCATCGACGTAATTAGAGGGTTTGTTTGACTTAGAACCATCCATACCTGTTTGTTTCACTTAACAGAATATATGTACTAGAGAGACAAGTAAATCACAATGACTAAACACTAATACATCAAACAATGCTTAAAAACCTGCTATGTTCCTCGGCAACGGCGCCAGAAAAGTGTAGGCTTGTTGGTCGTATCTACGATTGTAGCACTTTTCCCTTGAATTGAGTATTCCAAGATTTATCGAATCCACTAGGACCTTAGGGATGATTAAACAAAGTTAACAGTATAAGATATAGTGAAGGCTATTGTCAAAGTAAGGTTGCATGAGGGGGAGACTGGCCAGCACAAAGGTGCGCCAGACAGTAAATCTGTCGTCGCGCCAATCGGCGCAGAGGTTGAGCCGATCGGCACACTGGTGAATCTAAGACAAAGTGCGCCACACCTTGTAAGTCTGTCGTTGCGCTGATCGGTAGGAGTTGAGCCGATCGGCACACTGGTGAATCTAAGCCAAAGTGCGCCAGACCTTGTAAGCCTATGCTGTTAAGTGAGTAACCAGATATCTACTAGTGAGATCGTAACCAGAAACTCTAATTAAATAGCATCATAATGGATAATTACATAGATCAATGAAAACCTATAATGAATAAGACAACCCTGCTTTTCGAGCGGCTCCCGATTTATCGCTGCTGAGAGGAAACCCTTAATCGCGCGAGTATCTTACCCTACTCAACTATCCAATAGTGCTGCGCAGGCTTAGTGCTGTCACCGCTAAACCACACTACTAGCATCATCGAGCAACCATAATCAATACAATGTCCAAATACTATCCTAATCACCACGATCAAGGTAATATCTACTTACTTAGCCTAGAACTAAGCAATTGGAATAAGCACAAGCATGATTATAGAATCAAGATAGACAAATCACCAAAACCGTCATCAACATATTCAATCATCCTTGAGATACATGGAGTAAGAATCATCCCCGTCGAGATGGCCTACCTTGATGGATCAACTCTTAATCTCAATGGTTCTTGAAACTCAACTAGAGATCTATTCTAACGGGGCAAGCCCCGGTGGCTCTAACTCACGGATCTAGTGTCCCTCTGTCGCCTCCTCTTCCTACGGCGAGGGTTTACAAGTATTTATAGGGGTTCTACTCGTAAAAGACTCGGTTTCTAGCAAATAAGGCGGTTGCGCCGATCGGCGCAGGATTGCGCCGATCGGCGCAAGCCGTGTCTTCTCTGATTTCTTCTCCGAGTCGGTTCCTCTGTCTTCCACAGCTGCCATGTGGGCCTTTTCCTTCGAGATAAAGTCTTGTACAGCACGTTGAGATCTTGAAGTTCCATAAAGCTTCTTGAAGTTCCATAAATCTTCTAGACAAATATCTTCAAGTGTCTTGCACAGATAAACTTTCATAAACATGTGGAATGGGCCTCGGTCACTTCTGTATGCCAAAAGACCCTTGCGCCGATCGGCGCACTTGGCTTCTTCAGTGCTTTTTGTCGGTTCTGGAGTCCTGTCCTCTCCATCATCACTTTAATCACCAATTTTACCTGTTTCTGCAATAGAGCTCCAAAACAACGCATATACAAATATATAGACAATATCACAGGTAAATGGCCTAAATTAGTATCAATTATGCTCTAATTGGGGTAATATTCACATATAAAAGGGGCACATGGGAAGTGCCAACACGGATCACCTTATTCTGCTGCCTTCGTAAAATCTGATCATTAATCTCTTTAGGCGTCCTCCCTCCAGGAACTGCGCGATAGCCATCATCATATATTAAATCTCTAGGTATGAAAGCTGGATCTTCTGCCAATTGGAGTCCAACCTTGCATTAAAGATCTTTAGCACAAAAGAGACACTTGCAACCCTCAATACAACTATTCCTATGAATCTTATTTTCTTGAAAACTTTCCCAATCGGTAAGAACCCTAGGAAAGTACTCATCCCTTCTAGCTTGAAGATCCTTCTCCGCATCCTGCTGGTACATAGCCTCTTCGGCTTCCTCTCGCAGCTTGAGTTCATACTTGGCGGCAATGTCATCTTCACAATAAAGTCGGCACCTATGAATTGTGAGGGTGCTCTATTCATCTAGCTCTTCCTTCTCTTGCTCAGTTAATGATCTTTCGAAAGATAGGAAATCCTCATACGACAAGGGCTTAGCAAGATCAAGAAGACTTTCCATGGTATACCTTTGAGAAACTGCTTCACTTTCAATAGGCGCTACAGATTTTCCTTTGCGCACCAATACTCTCTTCATCATCTGCCGAAGTTCATTGTACATCTTCACCTTGTTGACGTTCCATGCGTCAGCTTCGCTTTTCTTCATGAATTTCTTCCGTAGATCTGACCAGACGAGAGGATCATCTTGTGTTGGTGTCAACACTTCGTCGACTTCTTCCCAGGACAAATTTGCAGAGGGCTGAGGAAATCCGCCGCCGAGCCGATCGGCTCCAGAGTTGCGCCGATCGGCGCCGCCTTGGTTTCTGCCTGATGCGCCGCCTTCCATCGCTTCTGCTCTTAGGATTTGTTCTGGTGACGATGTAATACAAGTTAATCCGTGGGTTTGCTGTCCCCTCATATTTATATCCCTTGATTTCCAATTAGACTAGGACTCTTTCTCTTATTCGTGGAATTTAACGAGTCTTAAAAAGGCAAGGTCCAAAACCGACTCAAAAACCAAAAGGACTCTACCGCGCTGATCGGCGCGGTACACTAAATTACCAAATCAGAAAAAGAAAAACTATAGAAATCAAAATACATACAAGCCTTTGTTTTACATCGTTAAGCTCGACCACACGGGATACTATGCAGTGAAATACACATCAAAAGATTTTAATTCAAATGTGTCAGGTTCTAGGTATACCTTTAGACGTTGTCCGTTCACTGTGTACTTGTTTCTCTTGCCATCCATTATGATTGCCGCTCCCGAAGGTAACACCGTATTCACAAGATAAGGTCCCTCCCATTTGCTTCATAGTTTGCCTTTACCAAATAATCTGAATCGCGAATTAAATAGGAGCACCCGATCTCCTTCCTTGAATTCCTTCTTCAAAAGCTTCTTATCGTACCACTTCTTTGTTTTCTCTTTGTATATGGCTGCATTTTCATATGCACGCAATCGCATCTCTTCTGATTCACTTATGGTCCGTTCACCATGTACTTGTTTCTCTTGCCATCCATTATGGTTACCGCTCCCGAAGGTAACACCGTATTCACAAGATAAGGTCCCTCCCATTTGCTTCACAGTTTGCCTTTACCAAATAATCTGAATCGCGAATTAAATAGGAGCACCAGATCTCCTTCCCTGAATTCCTTCTTCAAAAGCTTCTTATCGTACCACTTCTTTGTTTTCTTTTTGTATATGGCTACATTTTCATATGCACGCAATCGCATCTCTTCCAATTCACTTATTTATATCTTCCTTTTCATGCGGGCGACATCAAGATCCAAATTCATTTTCTTTATACCCCAATAAGCCTTATGTTCCAATTCCACCGGTAGGTGACACGATTTCCCATAGACAAATTGATATGGTGACATACCAATCGGTGTCTTGAATGCCGTCCTATATGTCCATAACGCTCCATTAAGCTTCATGGCCCAATCTTTTCCTTCCTTTGTAACAATCTTCTGCAGAATTCCCTTTAATTGCTTATTTGAAGTTTCTGCTTGTCCATTCGTCTGGGGATGGTAGGCCGTTCTAGTTCTATGTTCAACTCCAGATTTGGTTAAAAACCTAGTAAATTCTGCTCCTGTAAAATGGGATCCTCCATCTGTAATTATTATCCTCGGTACTCCATACCTAGGAAATATCTGCTCCTGAAGTATACTCCTTGATTCTCTTGTAGTATTAGCCCTGCATGCCATTGCTTCGACCCACTTGGAGAAATAATCAACGGCGACCAATATGTACTCGAAACCATGAGAATTCACAAAGGGTCCCATAAAATCCATACCCCAAACATCAAAGATATCGACTTGAAGATTGTACTTAAGAGGCATTGCATTCCTACTGTTAACATTCCCTATTCGTTGGCATTGAGCACATGTAACATACCTTTTTGCATCTTCATGCATAGTAGGCCAATAGAATCCACTCGCCCATACCTTTGCCTGTGTTCTGAAGTAGCCATAGTGTCCCCTATAATCCGAAGAATGACATTTTGCTAAAATGCTCGCTCTTTCTTCTTTGGGTACACATCTCTGTACTGCTCCGTCTTCGCAATACCTATACAAGTATGGGTCGGCCCATATAAATTTTCTCATTTCACTCTTAACTCTTTTCCTTGTGTTCTTGTTCATCAGATCAGTTTGTCCCTCGAAACCTTTGATAATATCCATCATCCAATTCTCTCTACGATCAAATGCGGCAAACAACTGCTCTTGTCGCATTTCATCTCTTATAGGCTCAGTTTATGATGATTCAAGACGAGATAAAAGATCTGCTATAGAATTTTCTAGTCCTTTCTTATCTCCTATCTCCAAATCAAATTCTTGCAGCATCAATACCCATCGCATTAACCGAGGCTTAGACTCCTTCTTTGAAACCAAGTATCTTATAGCAGCATGATCAGTATATACAATGATGTGAACAAGGGTTCCCGATCTTCCGAAAGGTTCTTGGTAAGTTGATTTGGTCGGAGGCGACACACAAATCGATCCGGCTTCAGAACAGCACGTTCTAAACCCCGCAATCGCAGCACGACGTCTCCTCTGGTTATCAACCGTCCAAAGACGATTGACCTCACCGAGAAGGCTAATCCCTGCCTGCGAATCAAGAACACAAGCAAGAACAACGAAGAATGCAACACAATTGCAGATGTATGATTAAACTCTCGAAGTTGGGGTCTCACAAACCGATGAACGGCGACACTGTTTATGAACAAAATTGATCTAAGCAAAACCCGAACCCTAATGGTGCGGCGGCGGCTGTATATAAAGACCCTAGGGTCGTACAAGACCCTCTAGACGAGCCCCTAATTGGGCTCAACTAGATACAAAGCCCAAAGGCCAAAAACAGGCGACGTAGCACCGACACAGATTCTGGACTCTCTCTTGTTTTGACGATTCCCAATGATTCCAGATGAATTTTGACATGAGGCCGGCGACATTGGAAAGGTCTTCTCCTTATCTTTCTGTGCATATGTAGAACGTTCAAATCTGAGTCCGTATGCGTCCTGGGCGACTGTTTTAGTGCAGACTGGTCCTGGGCCCCGAAACAGACTCGAAGTCGATTTTGATTGGGTCTCCACTTTGGCTTCCAAGCCCTTGCTGGTCCTCCACGTTCCCAACTCCTTCTCCCATCATCTCCAGGTCCTCTCCATGGTTTCTAATCATAAAATAATCATTAGGTAGCAAACCATTCTCAAAAGTAACACATAGCGAAGAACGTAGGAACGAGCTCACCTCTAAATTTAGTCGTCGTGCACGAGCTCTAGTCATTGGACCTTGCAAGTCCAGATTTGGAGGAGTGTTGTGTGTATCCATAGGAGTGATGTCCTCATCATCCTCCCCCTCTTGAAGTGGAGTCGTCCTCGACTCAAACTCATCCTCTTCTCCCAAGTATGGTTTCAAATCTGAAATGTTAAAAGTAGGACTAACCCCGAACTCGAGAGGCAACTCAAGTTTGTATGCATTATCATTAATCTTCTCCATTATTTTGAATGGACCATCAACTCTAGGCATTAGTTTAGACTTTCTCAATTCTAGAAATCTATCCTTCCTTAAGTTTAACCACACTAAATCTCCTACATCAAGCTTTACTTCCTTTCTACCCTTACTACCAGCAATTTTATACTTTTCATTCATCTTTTCAATGCTAAGTCTAGTGGTCTCATGCATTTGCAAAATAAATTCAGCACGCTCCTTAGCATCAACATGAACTCTCTCATTAATAGGTAGAGGAAGTATATCAAGTGGAGTATGGGGATCAAAATCATACACTACCTTGAATGGACTTACCTTGGTAGTAGAATGTGTTGCCCGATTATAAGCAAACTCAACATGAGGTAAGCATTCTTCCCACTGCTTCAAATTTTTCTTCAAAATAGCTCGCAACATAGTACCCAAAGTGCGGTTCACAACCTCAGTTTGTCCATCAGTTTGTGGATGACAAGTTGTAGAAAATAGCAACTTTGTACCCAACTTATTCCAAAGCGTGCGCCAAAAATGACTCAAGAATTTTGCATCACGATCTGAAACAATAGTAGAAGGCATACCATGCAAACGTACAATTTCTTTGAAAAAAAGATCAGCAATATAACTAGCATCATCAGTTTTATGACATGGTATAAAGTGTGCCATCTTGGAAAAACGATCCACAACAACAAAAATGCTATCGCTCCCCCTCTTAGTCCTAGGCAGTCCTAAAATAAAGTCCATAGAAATATCCGCCCAAGGAATAGAAGGAACAGGAAGTGGCATGTATAAACCATGTGGATTCAATCGAGACTTAGCTTTTTGACATGTAGTGCAGCGAGCAACAAAACGCTCAACATCTTTCCTCATCCTTGGCCAAAAGAAGTGTGTGGCCAAAATATCCTCTGTCTTCTTAGCACCAAAATGACCCATCAATCCACCTCCATGCGCCTCCTGCAACAACAAAAGATGAACGGAACCAACTGCAATGCATAGGCGGTTAGCTCTAAACAAGAAACCATCATTCAACACAAATTTGTGCCAAGCACGACCTTCTTTACAGTGCAGCAATACATCTTTAAAATCAACATCAGCAACATATTGTTCTTTAATTGCCTCAAGTCCAAAAATTCTACAATCAAGTTGAGACAACAAAGTATATCGCCTCGATAAAGCATCAGCAATCACATTATCCTTCCCTTTCTTATGTTTAATAATATAAGGAAAAGACTCAATAAACTCAACCCATTTAGCATGTCTACGGTTTAAATTGCATTGAGAACGAATATACTTAAGTGATTCATGATCAGAATGAATAACAAATTCTTTGGGCAACAAATAATGACGCCACGTCTCTAAAGAACGTACAAGTGCATATAGTTCCTTATCATACGTGGAATAATTCAAAACAGGCCCAGTAATTTTCTCACTAAAGTATGCAACAGGTTTACCATCTTGCATCAAAACACCACCAATGCCTATACCACTAGCATCACATTCAAGCTCAAAAGTCTTATCAAAATTGGGTAATTGCAGCAATGGTGCATGTGTAAGTTTGTCCTTCAAAGCATCAAAAGACTCATGATGTGCCTTACCAAAATGGAAGTCAACGCCTTTCTTTGTCAACTCATGCAATGGTGCTGCAATGGTGCTGAAATCTTTGACAAAGCGGTGGTAGAAACCTGCAAGACCAAGAAAACTCCTCACCTGTGTGATAGTTTTTGGTACGGGCCAGCTCTTTATGGCTTCAATCTTCGCCTCATCCACCTCAATTCCCTGTGGAGTCACAACATAGCCAAGAAAAGAGACTCGATCCGTGCAAAAGGTACACTTCTCAAGGTTACCAAATAAACGTGTAACTCGCAAAGCATCAAAAACAGCACGCAAATGAATCATATGATCATCCATGGATTTGCTATAAATCAAGATATCATCAAAGTAAACAACCACAAATTTGCCAATAAAAGGTCTTAAAACCTCATTCATCAAACGCATGAAAGTACTGGGTGCATTAGTCAACCCAAAAGGCATTACTAACCACTCATACAACCCGAATTTGGTTTTGAAAGCTGTTTTCCATTCATCTCCCAGTTTCATTCTAATTTGATGGTAGCCACTACGCAAATCAATTTTAGTGAAAATTATAGCACCACATAACTCATCAAGCATGTCGTCTAGCCTAGGAATAGGATGACGATACCTAATAGTAATGTTATTAATGGCTCTACAATCTACACACATACGCCAAGAACCATCTTTCTTAGGAACCAAAAGTACAGGAACAGCACAAGGACTAAGTGATTGACGAACATACCCACGATCCAAAAGGTCTTGGACTTGTCGTTGTATCTCCTTAGTCTTCTCAGGGTTGGTCCTATAAGCAGCACGGTTTGGTAAAGTAGCACCAGGAATCAAATAAATTTGATGCTCAATCCCTCTCAAAGGTGGCAATCCCGGGGGTATCTCAGCTGAGAAAACATCCTCATACTCCTGCAAAAGGTTAGTGACAGCAGGAGGCAAAGCACTAGAAGCAATATCACCAAGCGAAAACAAGGCTTGTTTGCATATCAAAGCATAGCAAATATCATCAGTAGAAATTTCAGCAAGCTCAGATTTTGTGGCAAGACATGAACGACCTTGTAATTTAATTGCAGCACCATTAGAACTTGAAGAATCATTAACATTACTTGGTGTAGAAGCAGAATTAACAGGTTGCTGAATTTCAGGGCTTTTATTTTTCAAACTAGCAGCTCGTTCTAAATCAGCTTGTACAATTTCAGCAGGGGTCATTGGTAACAAAGTAATTTTAGTTCCTTTATGCATAAAAGTGTACTTATTACTTTTACCATGGTGTACAGCATCATTATCAAATTCCCAAGGTCTACCCAATAAAAGTGAACAAGCTTGCATGGGTACAACATCACAATCAACAGAATCCACATAGGAACCAATGGAA
This sequence comes from Eleusine indica, assembly GCA_030378355.1. Classification (NCBI taxonomy): domain Eukaryota; kingdom Viridiplantae; phylum Streptophyta; class Magnoliopsida; order Poales; family Poaceae; genus Eleusine; species Eleusine indica. Next base: position 43,354,501 of record CM059498.1, on the reverse strand, counting down.
AAAGAAACTCTGCAAGTTTGTATTACCTTAGCTTTTCCAGAGTCATTTAACCACTGAATGTAGTATGGATGTGGATGTGGGTGTGTGGTCAAATCAAGCTTCTTAACCACATCAGAACTCACCAAATTGTTGCAGCTTCCTCCATCAATGATGACACGTGCCCGACGGTTCTTGATGACGAAGAAAATCTGGAACAAGTTATGTCGCTGCATCATCTCGGGCTGCTGGATTTGTGTGCTAAGCACACGCTGCACAATAATATTCATGTAGCCCGTGGTATCTCCGCCTCCAAGGACGAGGTCACCACTGGTGGCAGCGACATCCTCCTCCTCATCCTCCACATCAGAGGTGCTCATGTAACCGCCATCATCTGTCGCCACATATGCCCTCCTACTTGGGCAATCTTTCTGCACATGGCCAAGACCATGGCAGCGGTGGCACTGAATCCCTGTAGTGCGTCCCGTCGAAGCAACAGAGGAGGCACTACTAGCCGGTACCTGCACAGAATTTTTACCTGAGCGCGTAGAAGGGGCAGGGGCTGATCTTGGTGCTGCAGAAACAACACTAGCTGGTGGGGGCGGCCAGAAAGATGGCTTGGGCAGCCCCGAAGTCCCCGTCGGCCGTGGTGGGTAGAAATTCCTGGACTTGCTATACTCCTTAAAAGCCTGGGAAAGTCCCTGTGATTCTTTCTCTGCAAGCATAGTATACTGGAAACACTGGTTGAGGGTATAAAATTCTTTATAATCAAGGATGTCCTGAATTTCTTTTCTCAAACCAGAATAAAAGCGGCAAATCTGATCCTCTACTTTTTCAACCACAGCACAACGAATCAAACCCTTCTGAAGCTCAGTAAAATACTCCTGAACAGTTTTATCTCCTTGATCTAAACGCTGCAGTTTATTACGAATTTCTCTATAAAAAGAAGAAGGAACAAAATGATCACGCATTTCTACCTTAAGTTCTTCCCAAGTAGTAGGCAAATCGGTTTCAGCAGCTAGACCACTCCACCAAATAATAGCAAAGTCCTTAAGCTCACTAGTGGCTTGTCTAACTCTATGCTGTTCAGGAACAAGGTGGGCATTAAATTTTTGTTCTACCGTCATTTCCCAATCAAGGTAAGCATCACCATCGTACTGACCCAAAAACGAAGGAATTAAAAACTTAATTTTAGCAGTGGTGCCTCTCAACACAGCAAAAGTAAGCTTCTTGCAAAGCTCTTACAATGCTCTTACAAAGTTCTGAAAACAACAAGGTGAAGGATACCAGAGAGAAGTGTTCCACGATTGCAAGGGTTACAAAATAACCTATGTGCTGTCCAGAAGAAGTATGTAGAGCTAGGAAGGCCAAATATATATATATGAGTGGCACACAAATCAAAAACAGATAGTAAAGCTGAATAAGTGCCCAAGTAACTTGTCCCTAGTTGCTGGTCTAACTATGTCCTAGAACAGTAGTGATAGCAAAGAAGAAACAAGGAGACAAAGGGACACAGTCGATAACAGGGGGCTTAGTATAAAACAGCCAAACTCAGAAATTCCAGGGGGCTAGATGGAGCACTAGTAGGAATCTCAAATTTCTTTTTTTTTTCTTTTATTTTTTTGATATTTTTTTCCAACTCACTAGCAAACAGGGAGAAACTACAAAAAATTTCAGCTTAAACCGAGCTAGGACGTGGCCTACAGAAAATCTTGAAGTTTTAGAAAACGTCAGGTTTCAACTTGAATGAATATTTTCTTTATCTTCCCGATTTTTTTTGAATTTTTTGACGAGGACACACAGGGCGTAGCCAAGTATGGGTACGCTCAACTTTTTGTCAAGAGTCTCTTGTAAAAATTTCAGCCAAAACGGACAACCGAGCGAAAAGGTATGCCTGTTTTACCGAAGGGGTGTCGGAATCGGTTATGAAGAACCCGGGGGTTTGAGTGAAATCCGAGTCGGGCTTGGGGTCGGGTAGGGATTTTGTTTTGGCGAGGTGGATGCAGCGGAAAGTGGAATTTATGAAAATTGGTCCGAGGTGGTGAGGGTGGATTTAGGGTGGGATTAGGGTGGGCGTGTTGATCAATCAACCCTAGCACACAAAGCTGACAATACCGAGGATGGTGAAGGGGATGGTGGCTAGGGTTGCAAGGGAAACACTACTGACGACAAAAACACAAACTAAACCAGCGACTAAACAAGAACTAGGGCACAAACTCAACAATACGGACTCTGAAATTGAAATATGCAAAGGCTAAACACGTGGTTATGGGCGGGGGAAATTTTTTTTTGGTATTTTCTGTGGACGATAGGAAGAACACGAAAACAAAACTAAATGGTAGTGTGAACCTGACGGTGCACCTGAAGCTCTGATTACCACTTGATGTGAACAAGGGTTCCCGATCTTCCGAAAGGTTCTTGGTAAGTTGATTTGGTCGGAGGCGACACACAAATCGATCCGGCTTCAGAACAGCACGTTCTAAACCCCGCAATCGCAGCACGACGTCTCCTCTGGTTATCAACCGTCCAAAGACGATTGACCTTGCCGAGAAGGCTAATCCTTGCCTGCGAATCAAGAACACAAGCAAGAACAACGAAGAATGCAACACAATTGCAGATGTATGATTAAACTCTCGAAGTTGGGGTCTCACAAACCGATGAATGGCAACACTATTTATGAACAGAATTGATCTAAGCAAAACCCGAACCCTAATGGTGCGGTGGCGTCTGTATATAAAGACCCTAGGGTTGTGCAAGATCCTCTGTACACGCCCCTAATTGGGCTCAACTAGATACAAAGCCCAAAGGCCAAAAATAGGCGACGCAGCACCGACACAGATTCTGGACTCTCTCTTGTTTTGACGATTCCTGATGACTCCGGATGAATTTTGACATGCGGCCAGTGGCATTGGAAAGGTGTTCTCCTTATCTTTCTGTGCATATGTAGAACGTCCAAATCCGAGTCCGTATGCGTCCTGGGCGACTGTTTTAGTACAGACTGGTCCTAGGCCCCGAAACAGACTCAAAGTCGGTTTTGATTGGGCCTCCACTTTGGCTTCCAAGCCCTTGCTGGTCCTCCACGTTCCCAACTCCTTCTCCCATCATCTCCAGGTCCTCTCCATGGTTTCTAATCATAAAATAATCATTAGGTAGCAAACCATTCTCAAAAGTAACATATAGCGAAGAACGTAGGAACGAGCTCACCTCTAAATTTAGTCGTCGTGCACGAGCTCTAGTCATTGGACCTTGCAAGTCCAGATTTAGAGGAGTGTTGTGTGTATCCATAGGAGTGATGTCCTCATCATACAATCACCTTAGAATTTAGAATGTAGTATCTAAACTTCTCAAAAGCAAATATAACAGCTAACATCTCTTTCTCAGTTGTTGTATAATTGATCTGCGCCTCATTAAAAGTTTTGCTAGCATAATAAATAGCATGCACTTTACCTTCCTTCCGTTGTCGAAGAACAGCTCCAACTGTATAGTCACTTGCATAACACATAATTTCAAAAGGTAAACTCCAATCAGGTGGCTGCATAATGGGTGCAGAGCATAGAGCTTCCTTTAATCTTCTGAAGGCCAAGAGTTTTTCCTCGTTCATGACATATTCTGTATCTTGCCTTAACAATTATGTCAAGGGTTTAGCAATCTTCGAATAATCCTTAATAAATCTACGATAGAAGTTGGCATGTCCAAGAAAACTCCTCAAAGTTGTAAGATCAGTAGGGGGGAGGTAATTTCTCAACTATAGATACCTTTGCCTTATCAACCTATATCCCTCTTTTAGATATGACATGACCAAGTACTATCCCTTCTGTTTCCATGAAGTGACACTTCTCCCAATTAAGAACTAAGTCGCACTCAACACACCTTTTCAAAACCTTCTCCAAATTCTCCAAACAGCTATCAAAATCAGCACCATGCACGGAGAAGTCATCCATAAATACCTCCATAATATCTTCTATGAATTCAGCGAATATTGCATTCATGCATCTTTGAAATGTGGCAGGCGCGTTGCAAAGACCAAATGGCTTCCTTCTATATGCATATGTCCCAAAAGGGCAAGTAAAAGTTGTTTTCTGCTGATCTTCTGGTCTTACCTGTATTTGAAAGAAACCACTATATCCATCCAAATAATAAAAGTATGAATTCTTTGCTAACCTTTCAAGCATCTTGTCAATGAACGGAAGAGGATAGCGATCTTTCTTCGTCACTTTGTTCAAACTTCTATAATCTATGCACATTCTCTATCTAGTTACAGTCCTTTGAGGGATCAACTCATTGTTCTTGTTAGGCACTACTGTCAACCCTCCTTTCTTGGGTACACAATGCACTGGACTAACCCATTCACTATTAGCAACAGGGTAGATCATACCTACATTAAGTAGCTTCAAAATCTCCTTTTTAACCACTGACTTCATTGATTCCTTCAACCTTCGCATCCCTTCAACCACTGGCTCAAAGCAACATTCTAGCAATCTCTTCGCTTGTTTCACCTCGGTTCCATCAAGCTCTATATCATCTTGGTAAAGCTTCCCTAAAACTCTCCCAATAATCTCTTGATCAAAAACTTCCGACTTGAGGCGATTACATGGAAAATTATACTCAATTCCGGCTTCGGAGGTGTCTTGCAGACTGAAGGATCTTCTCATATTGAGCAACTTTTGTAAAAAATCAATGGGAATCCAGTCCATCGGCTCAAATTCGTCAAGTGGTTTAGCGTTCGCCAATGTTCTATCCCCCTTTGGCTTAGCAAAGTTCCCTTCAAATTACTTTAGGTGGTTGTCCAGAATCATAGCTTCTATCTTGGTATATTCCTTGCTACTTGACGGAGTCGTCAGGGTGATCGGTTCTCTTGTCGTCGCGACTGCGCCGATCGGCTCAGAGACTGCGCCGATCGGCGCACACATCAGATCCACAGAGGCGGGTCCGACGGGCTTTATTTCTTTGAATTGCTTCGAAGTAATCATTGATCTACTCTCGGACATCAAGATCTATTCAGCTGGCGACTCTTCCTTCTGAATAACTTCTGGGCATTGCCGATTTGGTTCTAGATATTCTTCCCAATGCTTGTGCAAATCTTCATTCTCGGTGATTGTGCCTAACAATTCGATCCCTACCTTGGCTGTCAATCTCAGAAAACTTCCTCTGGCCGATCCGTCCAAATGCATCCTCGATGCCTTGTTTATGGCCATGTAGAAGGTTTGAGCGCACATATTCTCATCAATGCCGAGGTCAGGTCCTTGTTTCAACAATGTTTGAAAACGCGTCCAGGCTTCCACGAGAGATTCTTCATCTTCTTGTAAGAAGTTCACCACTTCCCTTCTCAACTTCTGCACGTTTGGCAAAGGAAAATAGTGGAGACAAAACTTTCCAACTAACTCACTCCACTTACCTTTTGCGTCTCGAGATGCTGCCTTGTGCCACTCTTTGACTTTTCCTCCCAACAAGAATGGGAAAAGCAGCCACCTGTAAAGATCCCGAGGCACTCCTTCATGATGAAATGTTTGGCAAAGTGCCTCCAAATCTTGTAAGTGAGTATACGAGTTCTCCTCTTTTGCTCCAAAGAACTTGTTTGCTTCAGCCATGCTAATGATAATGGGGTTCACCACATACGAGGAGGTCGTGGCCTTCTCATCTGAGGATTGAGGCACCAGCACGTCTGGAGATGGTAGAGAAAATGCCCTGAGCGTCAGAGAAGGTCCTGTCGTACTCATCCGGAAAATTCACACAAAACACAAAAACAAAAACAACTAGAAAAGAGAGGATTAGACGTTAGTAAAATATTAATAGTAAAAGAACTGGCTTGTTCCCCGACAACGGCGCCAGAAAAAGGGCTTATTGGTCGTAATTACGCACCCACTTATATACCGCAAGAGGACGGTGTACAGTTGTAGCTCTTTTTCCCTCAGAGTATTCCAAGGTTATCGAATCCACAGGGAACGAGCGGAACTAATACTATTCCAAGGATTGTAAAACTCGTATGAACGAGTTCTGTGCTGACCGCCATGGAAATCGATGGGCAAGATGCCCGGTCTGATGTAAGCCTCCAGGGTAAGTGCTGGTTCTTTGTCTTCAAGAGGGTTGTTAGGACAAAATCTAGAGGGGTTCTCAAATTCCAACTCATCATAAGGGAACCAGACTTGTTTTTGTGTTTGGATGCCATTATAGAAGAGACTGAAGTAGATGTTGAAGTTTTCCTTAGTCATCCGGGATCCAAGGACTACTATGGCGGCCTCGCTTAAAGATGTGCAGTGACGCTCTGAAATTTCTTCATCTTCTGCTCCATCGGTCAATGGGAAAGTGTTTTCTGAGAAAGGGGCGAGTTCCATAGCTTAAGAATAATAAATATTGAGCCAAAGCTGTATGAACCACCATGGACCCCCTGCTGCAATGGTCTGGTTAGTTTGGAGGCTGACGGCGGTGCGGTGAAGGAGCTGGTACACGAAGCCTAAGAGGAATCGGCCCAGAAGAAATTTTCTTCCATCGGCTAAGATCTCTGCCATACCCTAGAAGTTAGTGGTTGGCCTGTAGGAAGACATGCAGAAGACAAAGTGATCTAGCCAGAGATTCAGAAACGCGGTCAATTCCCTGTGAGGAACTGATCCGGTTTTCTGATAAGCAGTGACGAATTTGGGCCAGCTATTTACGCTCTTTGTATCAAACTTGTGTTGCTTTTCAGAGGCTGAACAAGGGAGGGTTCCAAATACTGATCAATGTTCAGACCGATCAGCATAACTACATCCATGAGAGAAGGGGCCAAGGGTCCTTGGTTGAACAAGAATGCGTTCAGAGCATCGGACCAAAAGTAAGAGGCCGCAGCCAGAATAGGTTCATTTTTTGCCATGTCAACCAGGGACAGTGGCAAGGCCTCATCGATTTGGCATCCAGAAGGATAGCAACATGAGAATTGGTAATCCTATAGTACCAATTCCTGCATCCTTTGACTTCTGATGGCCAAGATCTAAAAACGGTTTTCCAAAGGGATTCTATTGGTTTCAAAGTTGATAAAGTCTGTGGGATCAGAATTATTGAGTGGACCCAGGTAGAAATGGTGCTCATCAACAGCAGAGGGACTACAAATCTGGTTCTTGAGTTCCTAGTACAAGCAAAATATAAAGCTGCTATTAAAGAGAAGAGCCAGATGATCATGGTTTAAAAGACATAAGATAAAGGCGCTACAGTGGTTATGAGGTAAAAATACTATAGTAATGAAGAACATGGCAGATTGGATCTAAGATAAGACCTAATAGCAAAGGAGAGCGGAAAAGTATTACCTCAGGTACGCTGTCTAGAGTTGCCATCGCCGGGGTTCAGCTCGTTGATGTTCGTCGGTGCTTAGAGTCGGAAGCAGTTCGGGAGGGAAAGTGCGCCAGTGAAATGAGGGAGAGAGGAAGGTGTAAGGATCATGACCATTGATGTCACCCCAAGGTATGATGTTTTGGTGATAAATGACAAACATGAAATGTGACTAATGTCTACACGAGTGCTGTTCGTGCTGAAAGCCTTTTCTACATTATGATGATTGTCAACGGTGACCTTGGCAATGGATGACAATGACCACAAGCATGGAGCTTGATGAGCTTGATGGAGTCCAAGGGTTGATGAAGATGGTCAAAGCTAAGGACAAGCTATGGAACAAGTGTTGGGAACACTTGTCTAGTTGTTAGGGCTTTGAGTCCATAGAAAAAACCGGACTGTCAAGGGGGTCTAGGTCATTTCTCTTAGGTCATGTCTAGTCGGTGATGTGCATGTATGCTCCATGAAATCACAGGCACTAGGTGATAGTGGAGAAGCCAAGGAGCTGTTCGGAGAAGCTGGGAAACGAAGTCAAGCAAGGACGAGAAGTTTCAGCTTCTAGACAAAGTGACCGGATAGAGGGGTCAGAGGTGACCGGACTGTACGGTCACTAGAAGACCAGAGAGGAGTCTACGATGAATCTATCAAGTCTAGAAACCCTAGAGACCGGACGGTACGATCTAGTGACCGGACGGTCCGGTCAGTAGGGATGAGGCTCGAACACAGAGAGGAAGCAGCACTGAAATGTTTCTCTAATGGAGAGAGAAACAGGCAAGACGGTCCAGTCAGCTGACCATATGGTCCGGTCAGTGGAGAAGTCAGCAATGGGCAGAGCCGTTGGAGCTGAAGACTATAGTGACCGGATGGTCCTGTCAGGCAGTGACCGGACAATCTGGTCAGTAGGCCCAGAAAGCTGAATTCATGGAGTAACGGCTAGTTGGAGGTTCGAAGCCTATATAACTTTGTTGCTGGGGTCTTAGGGACCTCTCTTGGCCAGTGGAATACCTGAGGGCATTTGGTAAGGTCCAAGACGAAAAGAGGAGAGCACTAGGAGGAGATATTGCATATCTTGAGAGTGCTAGTGAGAGTAACTAGAGCATCTTGCACATCTAAGGCTAGGGTGTCCTTGAGGGTGTGATCTAGGCTGTTACTCTTGGTCTATGGTGAGACCTATACCGGTTAGGTATCGGTGATCGAGTCTATCATGATTGGTTGTGAAGGCCGTCATATATTTGTACATGGTTTGAGCCCACCGATGAAAGGGGCATCAATAGTGAGCGCCCGTGTCGGCTTGGGGAGTCCGACAAGTTCTCGAGGGAGGCGAGCTTGTGCCTCGGTGGCAGCGGCGACGCGCACCGTGTATTCACTTCGAGAGTGATTGTGGGCTCGTGGGCGAGAACTCTACATTGGTGCCGGGAGGGACCCGGACTCCGGTGGGAGTGGTCCAACGAAAAGTAGGGGAAGGCGCCATCCTTTCAAGACATTGGGAAAAAAATCATGAGCCATCTCTTACTCTATTCCTTACTATGATGCATTACTTTCCGCATTTACATATCGTCTTATTCATGCTTGTGTGCTTACCATGCTCTTCTTGATTATCTTGTAGACTTGCATGAATAAGCTTCTTGCTTCCTAGTAGTGTTTAAGCTTCCGCAATTAATCACTAGCATGTATAGGAGTTGCCTTGTCTTGATTGCTCAACCTTGTATGTGTTGTACTACTCATGCTTGTTTGCTCTAGTTCACTATGTTGTAGCTTTGCATGAGTAGGCTCCTTTGATAGCTTGTTGTGTGCTTCCGCGTGTCTTTATTTCTAGCTTGTGTAGGAGTAGTATTACCTTGTGTGATCTACTAGTATGCTTAGGTTGTTGTTCCTTTCATAGGGCTATTCTCTTGCTAGTGTGATCACCACTAGATTTCCATAGGAGTTGACTGAGCTCATCATAGGGCTTAACTGCCTTGAGTAGTGACCATATTGAGTTGGGATGTCATCCCATTCGGGGCCGGGTCATGGCTCATGGAAGGATCGCTTTCAAAAGCTACCAAAATGCCATGATTCCAGATGAGTTGATGGATACTATTGTGGACTTTGCCAATACTTTCACCAATAATCATGTGTATGATGATTATGATGATTGTGTGGATGTGCCTAGTTCTAGTGAGTGACTAGATTCTTCTAGTTATGACTTGATAGGTTGCTCTACTAGCGTGCCTAATGATGAGGGCATCACTCCTATGGATACACACAACACTCCTCTAATTCTGGACTTGCAAGGTCCAATGACTAGAGCTCGTGCATGACGACTAAATTTAGAGGTGAGCTCGTTCCTATGTTCTTCGCTATATGTTACTTTTGAGAATGGTTTGCTATCTAATGATTATTTTATGATTAGAAACCATGGAGAGGACCAGGAGATGATGGGAGAAGGAGTTGGAAACATGGAGGACCAGCAAGGGCTTGGAAGCCAAAGTGGAGGCCCAATCAAAACCGACTTCGAGTCTGTTTCAGGGCCCAGGACCAGTCTGCAATAAAACAGTCACCCAGGACACATACGGACTCGGATTTCTATGTTCTACATATGCACGGAAAGATAAGGAGAAGAATGTTCCAATGCGGCTGGTCTCATGTCAAAATTCATCCGGAGTCATCGGGAATCATCGAAACAAGAGAGAGTCCAGAATCTGTGTCGGTGCTGCGTCGCCTATTTTTGGCCTTTCTTTGTATTTAGTTGAGCCCAATTAGGGGCACGTCCAGAGGGTCTTGCACGACCCTAGGGTCTTTATATACAGCTGCCGCCACACCATTAGGGTTTGGGTTTTGCTTAGATCAATTCTGTTCATAAACAGTGTCGCCGTTCATCGGTTTGTGAGACCCCAACTTCGAGAGTTTAATCATACATCTGCAATTGTGTTGCATTCTTCGTTGTTCTTGCTTGTGTTCTTGATTCGCAGGCAGGGATTAGCCTTCTCGGCAAGGTCAATCGTCTTTGGACGGTTGATAACCAGAGGAGACGTCGTGCTGCGATTGCGGGGTTTAGAACGTGCTGTTCTGAAGCCGGATCGATTTGTGTGTCGCCTCTGACCAAATCAACTTACCAAGAACCTTTCGGAAGATCGGGAACTCTTGTTTACATCACCTAATATGATGATTGATGATGTTGGTTCTCTTGATCTTGCTTGCTCCACTAGCATGACTAGGATTGATGATAGTGTGCCTTTTGATCTTACTAGTGATTCTCTTGTTGAGGAGTTCTTTGCTTTTCATGCTAATGATAATGAGGACTTACTTGACTCTCTTATTCGCTTGCGAGATATTATGGACAAGATTGAATCAAATGAAAAATCCTTCAAGCTTTCCAAGATTGTGATAGTCGAGAAGATCCTCAACTTGCTCCCAAGTAGCAAGCTCTTCTACGTCACCCTTGATCTTCTCATGGAGAAGAATCTCTCCGTCGAGGATATGATTGGGTTGCTCTTTGAGGATAAGGAGACCACCGCAAGCTGGACCGGGGAGAAGACTTCCAAGGCAAACAATGGAGCATCTTCAAGCAAAGGGAAAGAAGTAGCTTCAAGCTCAAACTTCTTTGATCCCTCCACAAGATTGCCTTGCAACAGCTTCTACAACCCCTTCGGATCAAGACCTTCACCAAGCTCATCATCAGACGCTTCATCAAGCTCTACGATAAGTGCCATTCTGAGTTCTATCCCAAGCACTTCGGGTGGACCATGCATTGGTGTAGAGGGAGCGCCAACAACATTGCTAGCACAATCAATTGAGATGATCAATCTTGCAGCTCAGGCTCAGGCGCCCCCACCACCACCTCTACAACAAGATCGACTATGGCACATGTGTCGAACTCAACAACAGGAGTTCTTCTTTCAATTTGATGATGTTGTGAGAAATCCGAATGAGGACCTTTGTGAGACTTTCTTGAGGATTTATGATCTTGTATGCAGGATAAACTCCTTCAGAGGCCTTCGGAAGATAGCACCAATTGAAGTGATTGACAAGCTCCCCCAACTAATCATAGCTCCTGAGAGGGGTTTCTTACTTGAGGAGGTAGTCGACAGAAGGCATGAGCTCTCAATTGAGAGGGCAATGGAGATGATACTTGTGCTCCACTCAGAAGTGGGACATGTGCTTGAGCACGTCACTGGCCTCTATGATCCTCCCCATTACTACATCGACCTCGACAATGTGCACATGGTGGATGGTCATGGACATTGGAGGTATCAAGCTCCTCACTATTTCATCAGGAGGAGACTTCAGGAAGGGATTGCAAGAATCCCTATCTATGAGGATGGGCTTATCATTCGATGCGATGAGGTTGGTACTAGTCAATCAAGTAATGCTTTGGATACTAACACTCTTCCTCTAGTGCTTGTCTAATGACTACCACCAAGGTTAACTACAAGAGTCGAGATACTCATTGGATACTTGATAGTGGGTGCACTCAAAATATGATCAGGAAGCCAACCATGTTCACCACCATTGATGAAGATGAAGACAGTGAGAAGGTGACTTTTGGGGATAACTCAAAGGGGAGAGTTAGAGGCTCGGGCAAGGTGGCAATCACAAATGACCTCCATCTCTCTAAGGTCTTTCTTGTGGAAACCCTCAACTTCAACCTCCTATCTATTGATCAACTCTGTGACATGGGATTCAAGTGCACATTTGATGAGAATGGTGCAATGATTGAGAATGCAAAGAAAGGGCTAGTATTTCATGGAGTGAGACATGGGAACTTGTATGTCACGGACTTTAAATCAAGCAACATGCCACCAAGTAGTTGCCTATTCACTAAGGCATCCAAGAGATGGCTGTTGCATAGAAGACTGGCACATGTTGGAATGTATCAGCTCAAGAAAATTGTCAAGAGGAATATAGTTGAAGGAATCAAGGATGTGACCTTTGAGAAGGACAGATTGTGCAGTGCTTGTTAGGCTGGAAAACAAGTAGCATCTTCACATCCCACAAAGTCATTCATGTCTACATCCCGTCCTCTAGAGCTCTTGCTCATGGACTTGTTTGGGCCAACACATTACAAGAGTCTAGGAGGCAATCTCTATTGCTTGGTGATAGTTGATGACTTCACAAGATATACTTGGACTTTCTTTATTATGGACAAATCTCAAGAAAGTGATATCTCCAAAAAGTTTGCTAGAGGGGCAAAGAATGAATTCAAGGCTAGCATTGTGAAGATAAAAAGTGACAATGGGATAGAGTTCAAGAACACAACAGTGGAGGAGTATTGTGACAAGAAAGGGATCAAGCATGAATTCTTCGCTACATATACTCTGGAGCATAATGGAGTAGTGGAGAGGAAGAACAAGACACTCATCACTCTAGCCCATGCAATGCTAGATGAGTATGGAACTCATGAGAGGTTTAGGGCAGAGGCAATCAACACAGCTTGCTACACCTCCAACCGTGTCTATCTCCACCGGTTGTTGAAGAAGACACCCTATGAGCTATTGGTGGGACGGAAACCCAATGTTTCCTATTTTCGGGTCTTTGGCTGCACTTGCTAGATTCTAAAGAAGAGGAGAAAGCCAGGGAAGTTTGAGAGCAGGACTGATGAAGGCATTCTTGTTGGGTACTCAGTGACTTCTAAAGCATGTAGGGTCTACAACTCAGCCACGGGTTGTGTAGAAGAATCCTATGATGTGCAATTTGATGAGTCGAATGGATCTCATAAGGGAGATGAGTTTCATGAAGTGAAATTTGAGGATGAGCCTATGAGGGAAGCTTTGAGTAATATGCCCGTGGGCGAGGTTTTACCCCATGAGGCCAATGATGGTGATATTGATGAGCCCTCTACTCCACCACCTCAACCAACCTCTTCCTCTGATGTGCAAGAACCGACCCATGATACAAACAACACACCTTCTAATTCCTCCTAAGATTCATTGAGAGTGCATCCACCTGCCTAAGAGGGAAATCAAGTGAGAAGTGAGTCACAAGCCTCCCCACATACTTCACCACAAGCCACTTCTCCAAGCTCTTCACAAGATACATCTTCATCCACTCCAAGCTCTAAGTCCAAAACAAGAAAAAATAAGAGTGATTCCCCCACTTCTCTCAGAATCCAAGACACTCATATATCAAGAGAGCAAGCAACGCATGATGCACAAGATACTAAACCTAGACATCCTCCCACTCAACAAGAACATCATCCTAGACCCAAAGCCATAAAAAAGGATCATTCTCGTGACTTGATCAATGGGAGCCCATCTCAAAGAGTGAGGACAAGAAGAAATCAATACAAGCCCAACTATGTGAATGAAGGAAGTGATGAAGAAAATGATGAGGAGGCAAATGTTGCTATTGAGAACTCCTCTTTTGTCTCCATGATTGAGCCCACAACAATGGAAGAAGCAATGAATGATCACAAGTGGATTAATCCTATGCAAGAGGAATTGAACAACTTTCAGAGATGCAAAGTATGAAAGTTTGTGGAAAGGACCAAGAATCATAATGTGGTTGGCACCAAGTGGGTCTTCAAGAACAAACAAGATGAGAAAGGGGCCATTGTCAAGAACAAGGCTCGCCTAGTGGCTAAGGGATATTCTCAAGTGGCGGGCATTGACTTTGAAGAAACATTTGTTCCCGTGGCTCATCTTGAGGCAATCCGGATCTTACTTGCTTATGCATCACATAATGGCTTCAAGCTCTATCAAATGGATGTGAAAAATGCCTTCTTTGATGAGTACATCACACTCACGGATACACACAACACTCCTTCAACTAAGATGAAAGTTCATGTGTATCACCCGAATTTACAGGTGAGATCATTTCTAATATTTTTAGAATAGATTGCTACCTAATGAATTAATTGTTGTTAGAAACCATGGATATGATGATGAGATAGCTGGGGAGGTGATTGGAGACGTGATGGGCCAGCAAGGACGTCCAATCCAAGGTGGAGGCCCAATCAAAACCGACTTCGAGTCTGTTTCGGAACCCAGGACCAGTCTGCACTAAAATGGATGCCCAGGACGCATACAGACTTGGATGTGGACGTTCTATATATTCCTGGAAAGATAACGAAAAAACCTTTCCAACTCAACCAGTCCCATATCAAAATTCGTCCCGAACCGTTGGCAATCGCCGAAACAAGTCGACTTCCAGAATCTGTCCTGGTGCTGCGACACCATAATCGGTCTTTGGGCCATGTATCGAGTTGAGCCCACTTAGGGCTGCGTCCAAGAGGTCTTGCACAACCCTAGGGTCCTCATATAAAGCTGCTGCCTCTTCATTAGGGTTTGGGTGTTGCTTAGATTATTCTGTCGATAACAGTTTTGCCGTTTGATCGGTTTGTGAGACTCCAACTTGTGAGATTCATCATATACTTGCAAATTTGGTTGCATTCTTCTTTGTTCTTGCTTGTGTTCTTGATTTGCTGGCAAGGATAAGCCTTCTTGGCGCGGTCAATCGTTCTTGAATGGTTGATAACCAGAGAAGACGTTGTGCTGCGATTGCGGGGTTCAGAACGTGTCGTTCGGAAGCCAGATCGATTTGTGTATCGCCTCCGCCTTAATCAAGATTATCAGAACCTATCGGATGATCGGGAACCCTTGTGCACATCAAGTGGTAATTAGAGCTTCAGGTATACCATTAGGTTCATCTTTATCCTCGTTTATTTGTTCTATCCTATAGTCCAGAAAATTGCCCCCAAAAAATATCGGTTCGTCGTGTTTCCGCTGTCCTACACCCCATTGTGACTTGCAAATTTTTATTTCAGATTGCTTCTCTGAATTTTAGTCCCTATAAAGTCATTGTGTTGTTCTAGTGCTTGTTCTTTGGTCTTGTTTGAGTCGTGCATATCCTTGTCATAGACAAACAAGAGAAAAAATCAGTGTTGCACATGTTGAGATAATAGTATTGATGGAATTGTGTGCACTAAATATTTCTTTAACATCTAGCCTTCTACTTTCGTGTATAAAAGAAAATTAGAGTGCTCTGCTGCTGTCTCATTGTGATCAAAAGCCAACCAATTAGTGCTTGATCTTGTTATAGAAGTTTGTTTTAGTTGTGCTATTATTCTTTTGCTGCACTTGTAGTAAGAAAAAAAATATTCTGGGGTTCCATTGGTTGTAAAACTTGTAATACCTTGCTGCAGTTCTGATTCTCAAGAAAAGAAAAGAAAAAGGCAAAAGTGCACAAGAGAAAAAGCCGCACAAAAAAAAGGAAGTAGAAAAAAAGAAAAGATACAAATTCAGAATTGTTTGCATCCTTTGTGTCCTTTGTTGAGTCATTCGCTTGCTTGCTTGAACTAGGTCCAAGACAAGTTTAGGCCGGTGACATAGACTAGTTTCGGACTATTATTCAGTTTTGCAACTTCTAAATTGAAATTTTGCTACTCCTTTCTACCTAATATTGCCTATCCAAGCTCCATATATTTCCTTCTGAACAGGCATAAATTTTTTTGACTCTCGCAATCATCAGTTCACACTCTCCAATGTATCCTTTGCTTGTTGTAATTAAGAACTTTGTAAGAGCTTGATAAGATGCTTCCCTTTGCTTGTTGAGAGTTTACACTGTGATCACATAGTAGTGATAGGAAAATATACTTTCGTGTGTTTTCTTGTTTGCTACTAACAATGACAGGTTACGCCACTCATGGTGATGATTCAACGTCGACTAATGAGAACAATATGAGTGATGTAGTACAAAGAGTGCTCAGTACTCAAATGGAGAAGGTAGAGCAAAATCCAATGAATAACTTGTTTCAGACTCACTTTATTGTGAAGGATCGACGTTGTCGTGTCATCATTGATGGAGGGAGTAGCGACAACATCGCAAGCTTGGAATTGGTCGAGAAGCTCGGCTTGACCACACAGCCACACCCATGTCCATACTACATCCAATGGGTAAATTCTTGTGGTAAGATAAAGGTAGATAAAATTACACGCATTGAATTTTTTATTGGTTCTTATAAGGATAGTGGAGAATTTGATATAGTACCTATGCAAGCATGTTATTTGTTATTGGGTAAACCTTGGATTTGTACAAATAATGTTTTGCACAATACCATTACTAATAGCTACTCATTTAAATACAGTGGTAGAAGGGTTACTCTTACACCAATGACCGCTGCTGAAATTTTAGAAGAGGATCAATAACGATTTGAGAGAAGAAAGAATAAACCGTTTAGGATAGAATGGGTTGTTTCAAATGTCGCAACACTTTCATTAAAATCTGAATTGCTAGAGGATGAACATATTTCTTTGCCTCTTGTTACAACTAATACTTTTCAGCATATACACAAAGAAGATGATAGTGGGAACGATAAAGAACAGGTTGTTGCTTCAGGTAAGAGCTTTCTTGATGTGATGGATTGTTCCAATAGTCTTGCTATATCGGAACCTTATGATCATGTTCCTTTGTCACAAGTTGATTTACCTAGTGGTCCGTGTGATAAAGAGGAGTTGTGTGTCAATGCTTCATTTATACCTTTGCCACAACAAATGAATGAGCTTGATGCTTTTGCTTATGATTCAACCACTAGTGCTGAAATTAAATGTTTGATTTTAGTTACATGTCAAAAGGATGAGCAGAAATTATTGTCTTCTCTAAATACTTTAGGTTATATTGAATTTGATGTTCTTTGTGATCTATGTACTTTGGAGAAGCAAATCTTTTCTCAAACTGAATTGCCTTTACTAACAAGAAACAATTTTTATGCTATAGGAAACTATGATCATAGAGGTGTATTTATGGTGCACAAAGTTTATATTTGCTCAAACATGAATCCTCCTTGTGTTACTGAACCAAATGATGAACTAGAAAACTGCACTAACAATTACCATGTCATGTCATGTTTTTCTAGTGTTTTTAAGATCACACATTTTTCATCTTGTCATAAGAGTGAGAATGACATTCATATTGCTGTGCAAGTTTTCAAAGAGGTCATTAATTTGCATGGCATGCCTTCTATTGTGGTTTTACATTGTGATGATAATTTTCATAACACATATAAACACGAGGTGCATCCCAAGTTTGAGAATAGTTCTATATTTTATATTTCAGATTTGAGACCACTATTAGGAGCAAGAGATGGGATCGAGTCGAGGATGACTCTAATTCAAAAGGGGGAGAATGATGAGTACATCACACTCACGGATACACACAACACTTCTCCAACTAAGATGAAAGTTCATGTGCATCACCTGAATTTACAGGTGAGATCGTTTCTAATGTTTTTATTATGTGGTTTTAAGAATAGATTGCTACCTAATGAATTAATTGTTGTTAGAAACCATGGAGATGATGATGAGATAGCTGGGGAGGTGATTGGAGATGTGATAGGCCAGTAAGGACGTCCAAGCCAAGGTGGAGGCCCAATCAAAACCGACTTCGAGTCTGTTTTGGAGCCCAGGACCAGTCTGCACTAAAATGGATGTCCAGGATGCATACAGACTTGGATTTGGACGTTCTATATATGCCTGGAAAGATAACGAAACGACCTTTCCAACTCAACCAGTCCCATATCAAAATTCGTCCCGAGCCATCGGCAATCGCCGAAGCAAGTCGACTTCCAGAATCTGTCCTGATGCTGCGACACCGTAATCGGTCTTTGGGCCATGTATCGAGTTGAGCCCACTTAGGGCTGCGTCCAAGCGATCTTGCATGACCCTAGGGTCCTCATATACAGCCGCTGCCTCTTCATTAGGGTTTGGGTTTTGCTTAGATTATTCTGTTGATAACAATTTTGCCGTTTGATCGGTTTGTGAGATCCCAACTTGTGAGATTCATCGTGTACTTGTAAATTTGGTTGCATTATTCTTTGTTCTTGCTTGTGTTATTGATTTGCAGGCAAGGATAAGTCGTCTCGGCGCGGTCAATCATTCTTGAACGGTTGATAACCAGAGGAGACGTTGTGCTGCGATTGCGGGGTTCAGAACGTGTCGTTCGGAAGCCGGATCGATTTGTGTATTGCCTCCGCCTTAATCAAGATTATCAGAACCTATCAGAAGATCGGGAATCCTTGTCCACATCATTCTTGAATGTAGAGATCAATGAGAAAGTCTATGTGGAACAACCTCTAGGGTTTGAGGATCCTAAGTGTCCAAGGCATGTGTACAAGTTGAAGAAGGCTCTCTATGGTCTCAAGCAAGCTCCTAGAGCATGGTATGAACGCTTGAGGAACTTCCTACTCAAGAATGGATTCTCCATTGGAAGCATAGACAACACCTTATGCACAAGGCATGTTGGGAAGGACCTCTTTGTGTGCCAAATCTATGTGGATGATATCATCTATAGGTCAACCAATGAGAAGTTCAACGAGTAGTTTCGGGAGATGATGGATAGGGAATTCCAAATGTCAATGATTGGAGCATTGCATGTGTTCCTTGGTTTTCAAGTCAAACAATTGAGAGAAGGGAATTTCATCTATCAAGAAAAGTGTACCAAGGACCTTTTCAAGAGATTCAACATGGACAATTGCAAGCCTTTGCACAAACCTATGGCAACAAGCAAACCCTTTGATGATGATGTGAAAGGAAAACCGGTGAACCCCAAGCTCTATACATCTATGATTGGTTCTTTGCTCTATCTCACCGCTCCGATACCGAACATCATGTTTAGTGTATGCTTGTGTGCACGCTACCAAGCAAATCCAAAGCAGTCACACTTGAAGGCAGTGAAGAGAATATTGAGATACCTCAAGTACACACGTACCATGAAATTATGGTATCCTAGAGGAACAAGCTTTGAGTTACTTGGGTATTCGGACTCGGACTTCACGGGATGCAAAGTGAATAGGAAGAGCACTTCTGGGGGCTGCCAATTTCTTGGAAGATCTCTAGTATCTTGGAGCTCAAAGAAGCAAAACTCAGTGGCTCTATCTACAGCTGAAGTGGAGTACATGGCAGCGGGGGCGTGTTGTACCCAACTTCTCTATATGCGGCAAACGCTCTTGGATTACGGCCTCAAGTACACTCAAATGCCATTATTTTGTGATAGTGAGGCAGCAATCAAAATGGCTCTCAAAACTGGAGATAATGGTCATGCAAAGCAAATCCAGGTGAAGCATCACTTCATATGAGACCATGTTGAGAAAAAGGACATCGAGTTGGTGAGTGTGCGAACTCATGAACTACTAGTGGATATCTTCACCAAGCCACTCGACGAGAAGACCTTCAACAAGCTAAGGGGAGAACTCAATGTTCTCGACCTCTCCAGCTTTACATGAGTAACCCTTGAGCTTGTCCTTTGTAAATATGTATAGTATTTATTTGCCTTGTTTTGTTGTTTGTGTCTTTGTTTTATGCTTGTTTCTCTTCTTTTGTAGGTTGACTTCGGACCTTCTTGAGATAGCAATGGACATGGATTAAGCTTGGGAAGGTGGTTCATGATGTACCCAAGGCTTTGAAGAATGGTCCATTGTGAGTAAGCTCGAGAAGGTAACAACTTGTCATTGACACTTTGGTTTGTAGTGGTTCTCTCTCTTTTCTTTAAGCATCGCATCATGCATTGTATACTTGTTGCATTTGCATTCTTTGCATTCATGCAACCTTGCATTGTGATACCATACATGCTTCCAAGCATGTGTCTAGGGGGAGTTGCTCGTTTACAATGGGAGTAGATGACTCTCTAGATGATCGAATAGTGATCATTGTGCTTCATGCCCATTGAGTCACGTTCAACTGAGCTCCAAGGTTAAATCTACTCTCGCGGCTCAAAGACAAGTGGCTCATACATTCTCACCCCACAAATGACTAACCCTTGCATATTTGAGAAAATATTTTTGGTGAGTCATGTGTGTAGGGGGAGCTACGGTGGAACACCATCATGACCAAGGATGAGCACTGAGAAAGGGGGAGTTTCCTAACTCTCGCCATTTATTATTTGCTCCTTAGTTCTCTTGTTGGTTTGTGTTTGGTTTTTGGTGATAGGTGACAAAGTGGGAGAAGAACATGAAGATCCAAAAGCCAAGTCAAAGGTCAAGAAAAATACAAAGGGAGAGAAATGAAGATCAACTACCAAGAAGGGGAGAAGAACAAGAAGATACAAGGAAGCTATGAAGTGACAAAGAGGAGAACATGAAGATCAAATGAAGATGATCAAGACAATGGTGCATGTTCACTTGGAGTACACATGAAGATCATGTCAAGATAAACATCTACACCGACATGGAGAAGAACAACAATGGTGCATGCCTACGATAACAATGCACATCTACACCAACATGAACATCTACGTCTTTGGTGCATGATTACTTCAACAAGATCATCAACAGCGACACCAAGATAGGCGCAAAATTCAACTCTCAAGATCGACATCAAGTGCACTATGTAATTGGGTAGTTTTCCCTCAACACCTAGCACATTTCAAGGGGGAGACTACTCACATGGTAAGGACCAAGGTAATCCTTTCCATGCTTTCTTTTCCTTTGGTTTCTTGTTGCTCATCTGTTTTGGATCATCATAAGTAGTGGTTGTCATCCATCACCAAAAAGGGGGAGATTGTAAGGATCATGACCACTAAGGTCACCCCAAGGTATGATGTCTTGGTGATGAATGACAAATATGAAATATGACTAATGTCTACACGAGTGTTGTTTGTGTAGAAAACCTTTTCTACATTATGATGATTATCAACGGCCGCCTTGGCGATGGATGACAATGGTCACAAGCATGGAGATTGATGAGCTTGATGGAGTCCAAGGGTTGATGAAGATGGATCCAAGCTAAGGACAAGCTATGGAGCAACTGTTGGGAACACTTTTCTAGTTGTTAGGGATTTGAGTCTATAGGAAAAACTGGACTATTGTAGGTGGTTTCTAGATGCCCATTTTATCTACCAATAAGGGATGTTTTGCGTCTTAATTTGGTAGTTTGAACTAACAATTAACCCCATATTTGCATATGTTTGAAGCTGTTCTGTTTTGGATGTAATCGCAAGAAACAGGTGTAAAACAGGGCAATTATGGATAAAGAGCTGAAGAGTAACAAAGATGGGCCAGATACGGAGCCGTGCCGATCGGTGCGACGCTTGCGCCGATCGGCGCAGGAGGAAAAGATGACTAAAACACGATCCGATCTAGGAAAGACAAAGCCCTAGCCCAGTATGAGTTAGAGTCGGTGGAAGTTGACCTAATCCCGTCGAGTATAAAAGGAAGATAATTATCAAGAGCCAATGAGAACCGGGAGAGAGACGGCGATCGCGAGAATAAATTATTAAAACTAGGGTTCTAGGATATTAGCGGCGGAGGTTCGTCAACACTGACGAGATCCACCGGAATGGAGGTCGCGCCGATCGGCGTGACGCTCGCGCCAATCGGATCGTGCATGTTCCAGCGCTATTTCTCACCCCTCAGCTATGTTTAGCGGAAGGATGAGTGAGTAGTCTCATATTCTCTTCTCTAGTGCAGGGATCTGGTCATGTAACTCTCATACTTGTTGATACTCTCTCGATGAATTTAATCTATGTGATGAACTTTATTGCACATCTATCTATCCCTTTCATTAGTGTATCGGCCAATACACTTTTGCCCATTACATAGTGTAAGAAACCAGTGGGGAGCTAATAGCCTCTGTAGTGACAACCGAGGTGAACGAAACCACCATGTCTGGTAGAATATTAAAGTCATTACTCGAGTTGATAAGAATGACGTTGCATGCTAGTGAACCAATCCTAAGGAGAGAATCCTTCATCATCCTGTTACCTCTTCAATAACATTCACCTTCCACTTTCTCACCGTCATCATTCACACCAACCAACCCATTGCAATTTTGTTAGTAACCCTTTAATAGTATTAGTTCCGCTCGTTCCCTGTGGATTCGATAACCTTGGAATACTCTGAGGGAAAAAGAGCTACAACTGTACACCATCCTCTTGCGGTATATAAGTGGATGCGTAATTACGACCAACAAGCCCTTTTTCTGGCGCCGTTGCCGGGGAACAAGCCAGTTCTTTTACTATTAATATTTTACTAACGTCTAATCCTCTCTTTTCTAGTTGTTTTCATTTTTGTGTTTTGTGTGAATTTTTAGGATAAGTACGACAGGACCTTCTCTGGCGCTCAGGGAATTTTCTCTACCATCTCCAGACGTGTTGGTGCCTCAATCCTCAGATGTGAAGGCCACGGCCTCCTTGTATGTGTTGAACCCCATTATCATTAGCATGGCTGAAGCAAACAAGTTCTTTGGAGCGAAAGAGGAGAACCTGTATACTCACAAGATTTGGAGGCACTTTGCCAAACATTCCATCATGAAGGAGTGCCTCGGGATCTTTACAGGTGGCTGCTTTTCCCATTCTCTTTGGGAGGAAAAGCCAAAGAGTGGCACAAGGCAGCATCTCGAGACGCAAAAGGTAAGTGGAGTGAGTTAGTTGGAAATTTTTGTCTCCACTATTTTCCTTTGCCAAAGGTGCAGAAGTTGAGAAGGGAAGTGGTGAACTTCTTACAAGAAGATGAAGAATCTCTCGCGGAAGCCTGGACGCGTTTTCAAACATTGTTGAAACAAGGACCTGACCTCGGCATTGATGAGAATATGTGCACTCAAACCTTCTACATGGCCATAAACAAGGCATCGAGGATGCATTTGGACGGATCGTCCAGAGGAAGTTTTCTGAGATTGACAGCCAGGGTAGGGATCGAATTGTTAGGCAAAATTGCCGAGAATGAAGCTTTGCACAAGCATTGGGAAGAATATCTAGAACCAAATCGGTAATGCCCAGAAGTAATGCGGAAGGAAGAGTCGCCAGCTGAGCAGATCTTGATGTTCGAGAGTAGATCAATGATTACTTCGGAGCAGTTCGAAGAAATAAAGCCCGTCAGACCCGCCTCTGTGGATCTGATGCGTGCGCCGATCGACGCAATCTTTGAGCCGATCGGCGCAGTCACGACGTCCGGAGAATCGATCACCCTGACGACTCCGTCAAGTAGCAAGGAATATACCAAGATAGAAGCTGCGATTCTGGACAACCACCTAAAGGAATTTGAAGGGAACTTTGCTAAGCCAAAGGGGGGTAGAACATTGGCGAATGCTAAACCACTTGACGAATTTGAGCCGATGGACTGGATTCCTATTGATTTTTCGCAAGAGTTGCTCAATATGAGAAGATCCTTCAGTCCACAAGACGCCTCCGAAGCCGGAATCGAGTATAATTTCCCAAGTAATCGCCTCAAGTCAGAAGTTTTTGATCAAGAGATTATTTGGAGAGTTTTAGGGAATATTACCAGGATGATATAGAGCTTGATGGAACAGAGGTGAAACAAGCAAAGAGATTGCTAGACACTTGCTTTGAGCCATCCCCCTACGAAGGATTATGTGGTGTGTATGTTGTAGATCTCACTGAAGAGGAAAGAGAAGAACCGTACATACCATGTGAGATATCGGGGAAGAAATTTCCGAAAGCCTTGTGTGACTTTGGTTCCTGTGTCAGCTTGATGACTTATGATGCATTCATGGGCATGCCTTATGGAACTCAACAGTGGCTGATGGGGACTGAACTTGAGCCAATCATGACGGATGGTAGGAAGACCAAGCCACTGGGAGTGATCAAGAATGTCGAAATTGAGATCGGCTCGAAAATAATGCCGGTAGATTTCTTTGTTCTAGACAATAAAGAAACTGGGGTTGAAGATATCATTCTGGGAATTCCATTCTTAAGATTAGTACAAGCTGTTCTGGATGCTGGGAAAGGTCAAATTACGCTACACCTAGGAGAGGAAGAAGTGCGATTTCAATTTAATGATCCTTCTCATCAAGACTCTTCTTACTGTCAGGAATTCTGCCCAGAGGAAGACGAGAGGATAGGGATGGATATGAGAGACCCACTGGACCACATCATGCGTGGAACTGACAAGTATACTGCCAGCGCCGATCAGCGCGACCTTTGCGTCGATCGGCTCAAGCATACGGCCAACGCCGATCGGCGTGACCCTCACGCCGATCGGTTCAACCAGGAAAATCCTGATTTTGAACCTCTCGGGGAGCTGGATCCAGATGAAGTGCCAGAAGTGGAACAGAAGGAACTTCCAAAGGAGCTACGCTATGAATATCTAGGAAAGAATAGAACATATCCAGTTATTGTGAACAACGCCCTAACGAAAGAAGAAACAGAGAGGTTTCTTGCTATGCTCAAAAAGTATAAGAAAGCCATTGGTTACACATTGGATGACATCAAGGGAATCAGCCCCGCATTTTGCACCCACAAGATTAACTTGGAGGAGAATACTAAACCAGTGGTTGAAGGGATGCGAAGGTTGAAGGAATCAATGAAGTCAGTGGTTAAAAAGGAGATTTTGAAGCTACTTAATGCAGGTATGATCTACCCTGTTGCTGATAGTGAATGGGTTAGTCCAGTGCATTGTGTACCCAAGAAAGGAGGGTTGACAGTAGTGCCTAACAAGAACAATGAGTTGATCCCTCAAAGGACTGTAACTAGATGGAGAATGTGCATAGATTATAGAATTTTGAACAAAGTGACGAAGAAAGATCGCTATCCTCTTCCGTTCATTGACAAGATGCTTGAAAGGTTAGCAAAGAATTCATACTTTTGTTATTTGGATGGATATAGTGGTTTCTTTCAAATACCAGTAAGACCAGAAGATCAGCAGAAAACTACTTTACTTGCCCTTTTGGGACATATGCATATAGAAGGATGCCATTTGGTCTTTGCAACACGCCCGCCACATTTCAAAAATGCATGAATGCAATATTCACTGAATTCATAGAAGATATTATGGAGGTATTTATGGATGACTTCTCCATGCATGGTGCTGATTTTGATAGCTGTTTGGAGAATTTGGAGAAGGTTTTGAAAAGGTGTGTTGAATGCGACTTAGTTCTTAATTGGGAAAAGTGTCACTTCATGGTAGCAGAAGGGATAGTACTTGGTCATGTCATATCTAAAAGAGGGATAGAGGTTGATAAGGCAAAGGTATCTACAGTTGAGAAATTACCTCCCCCTAGTGATCTTACAACTTTGAGGAGTTTTCTTGGACATGCCAACTTCTATCACAGATTTGTTAAGGATTATTCGAAGATTGCTAAACCCCTGACAGAATTGTTAAAGTAAGATACAGAATTTGTCATGGACGAGGAAATACTCTTGACCTTCAGAAGATTAAAGGAAGCTCTATGCTCTGCACCCATTATGCAGCCACCTGATTGGAGTTTACCTTTTGAAATTATGTGTGATGCAAGTGACTATGCAGTTGGAGCTGTTCTTGGACAACGGAAGGAAGGTAAAGTGCATGTTATTTATTATGCTAGCAAAACTTTGAATGAGGCGCAGATCAATTATACAACAACTGAGAAAGAGATGTTAGCTGTTATATTTGCTTTTGAGAAGTTTAGATCCTACATTCTAAATTCTAAGGTGATTGTATATACTGATCATGCTGCTATAAGATACTTGGTTTCAAAGAAGGAGTCTAAGCCTCGGTTCATGCGATGGGTATGGATGCTGCAAGAATTTGATTTGAAGATAAGAGATAAGAAAGGAGTAGAAAATTCTGTAGCAGATCATTTATCTCGTCTTGAATCATCATCAACTGAGCCAATAAGTGATGAAATACGACAAGAGCAGTTGTTTGCTGCATTTGATCATAGAGAGAACTGAATGATGGATATTATCAAAGGTTTCAAGGGACAAACTGATATGATGAACAAGAACACAAGGAAAAGAGTTAAGAGTGAAATGAGAAAATTTATATGGGCCAACCCATACTTGTATAGGTATTGCAAGGACGGAGCAGTACGGAGAAGTGAACCCAGAGAAGAAAGAGCGAGCATTTTAGCAATATGTCATTCTTCAGATTATGGGGGACACTATGGCTACTTCAGAACACAGGCAAAGGTATGGGCGAGTGGATTCTATTGGCCTACTATGCATGAAAATGCAAAAAGGTATGTTGCAACATGTGCTCAATGCCAACGAATAGGGAATGTTAACAGTAGGAATGCAATGCCTCTTAACTACAATCTTCAAGTCAATATCTTTGATGTTTTGGGTATGGATTTTATGGGACCCTTTGTGAATTCTTATGGTTTCGAGTACATATTGGTCGCCGTTGATTATGTCTCCAAGTGGGTCGAAGCAATGGCATGCAAGACTAATACTACAAGAGAATCAAGGAGTATACTTCAGGAGCAGATATTTCCTAGGTACGGAGTACCGAGGATAATAATTACAGATAGAGGATCCCATTTTACAGGAGGAGAATTTACTAGGTTTTTAACCAAATCTGGAGTTGAACATAGAATTGGAACAGCCTACCATCCCCAGACGAATGGAGAAGCAAAAACTTCAAATAAACAATTAAAGGGAATTCTGCAGAAGATTGTTACAAAGGAAGGAAAAGATTGGGCCACGAAGCTTAATGTAGCGTTATGGGCATATAGGACGGCATTCAAGACACCGATTGGTATGACACCATATCAATTCGTCTATGGGAAATCGTGTCACCTACCGGTGGAATTGGAACATAAGGCTTATTGGGCTATAAAGGAAATAAATTTGGATCTTGATGCCGCCGACATGAAGAGGAAGATACAAATAAGTGAATTGGAAGAGATGCGATTGCATGCATATGAAAATGCAGCCATATACAAAGAGAAAACAAAGAAGTGGTACGATAAGAAGCTTTTGAAGAAGGAATTCAAGGAAGGAGATCAGATGCTCCTATTTAACTCGCGATTCAGATTATTTGGTAAAGGCAAACTGTGAAGCAAATGGGAGGAACCTTATCTTGTGAATACGATGTTACCTTCGGGAGCAGTAATCATAATGGATGGCAAGAGAAACAAGTACACGGTGAATGGATAACGTCTAAAGGTATACCAAGAACCCGACACATTTGAATTAAAATCTTTTGATGTGTATTTCACTGCTCAGTATCCCGTGTGGTCGAGCTTAACGACGTAAAACAAAGGCTTGTATGTATTTTGATTTCCATAGTTTTTTGTTTTCTGATTTGGTAATTTAGTATACCGCGCCAATCGGCGCGTTGCTGCGCCGATCAGCGCAGTCCTGCACCGATCGGCGCGGCAGAGTTCTTTTGGTTTTTGAGTCGGTTTTGGACCCTGCCTTTTTAAGACTCGTTAAATTCCATGAATAAGAGAAAGAGTCCTAATCCAATTGGAAATCAAGGGATATAAATATGAGGGGACAGCAAACCCACAGATGAACTCGTATTACATCATCACCAGAACAAACCCTAAGAGTAGAAGCGATGGAAGGCGGTGCATCAGGCAGAAACCAAGGCGGCGCCAATCGGCGCGACTCATGTGCCGATCGGCGCGACTCTGGAGCCGATCGGCTCGATGGCAGATTTCCTCAGCCCTCTGCAAATTGGTCCTAGGAAGAAGTCGACGAAGTGTTGACACCAACACGAGATGATCCTCTTGTCTGGTCAGATCTGCGAAACAAATTCATGAAGAAAAGCGAAGCTGACGCATGGAAAGCCGACAAGGTGAAGATGGACAATGAACTTCAGCAGATGATGAAGAGAGTATTGGTACGCAAAGGAAAATCTGTAGCGCCTATTGAAAGTGAAGCAGTTTCTCAAAGGTATACCATGGAAAGTCTTCTTGATCTTGCTAAGCCCTTGTCGTATGAGGATTTCCTATCTTCCGAAAGATCATTGACTGAGCAAGAGAAGGAAGAGCTAGATGAAGAGAGCACCCTCACAATCCATAGGTGCCGACTTTATAGTGAACATGATATTACCGCCAAGTATGAACTCAAGCTGCGAGTGGAAGTCGAAGAAGCTATGTACCAGCAGGATGCGGAGGGATCTTCAAGTTAGAAGGGATGAATCCTTTCCCAAGGTTCTAACCGATTGGGAAAGTTTTCAAGAAAATAAGATTCATAGGAACAGTTGTATTGAGGGTTGCAAGTGTTTCTTTTATGCTAAAGATCTTCAACGCAAGGTTGAACTCTAATTGGCAGAAGATCCAGCTTTCATACCTAGAGATTTAATATATGATGATGGCTATCACACAGTTCCTGGAGGGAGGACGCCTAAGGAGATTAATGATGAGATTTTACGAAGGCAGCAGAATAAGGTGATCTGTAAGCGTAATCTAGAGCAGTTAGATGAGTATATGAAGGAAGTTGCTAGCTGCGCCGATCGACGTGACACTGGAGCCGATCGGCACGATCTGAAGATAGCTGAATTTATTAATCTGACGGCTCTGCCAAGTGAAGACGAAGAACCTGCTGCAAGGAAGTGTAAGATTACACCAGAGGTTCGCAAATCAGCTAGACTATCGGGTAAGCCAATTCAAAATTATTTTGAATGGGATAGCGACTATACGTCATACTATTTGGAAACTTTGGAAAGTGGTGATCCTAGTGTGCCTGGAGATTTTAGTGATGATTTTGATATGCGAAGAAGCTTTGGTAGTCCTAAGTTCGAAAATCGGGAAACACTTACAGAATGTAGTAATGATAGGCCAGAAGGAACTTCAACAAGAGTTAATGGTAATGTAGAGGGAAGTGGAGGAAGTCGCAATGGTGGAAGAACACCACTGCGCCGATCGGCTCAGCCTATGCGCCGATCGTCTCAGAGGAATTTGAATAGTGCCTCCCCTTACAGCGTTGAACATCATAACCTGCAACCGCCTGCTTGCTGTCCTGTCTGCCGAAGAAACATTGAGCGCCTGTATCTAGACAGAGATCGTGTTTACAGGCATCAAAGCGATGTGGACCGCAGAATCCAGGATACAATCGAGATGAACGAAGCGGACTACACTTTTCTCATAAGGAATATAAGATGAATTTTCTGAGTCTTGAACAGGCATGGTCTGTTAGTGTGTTGAGTTTCTTCTCTTGCAATGAGGACATTGCAAATTTTGAGTGTGGGGGAAGGGCTTTGCCATTAGTCATAGTTTTTAAGTGTTTTTGAGTCTAGTTTCTC
Source organism: Eleusine indica (assembly GCA_030378355.1). NCBI lineage: Eukaryota > Viridiplantae > Streptophyta > Magnoliopsida > Poales > Poaceae > Eleusine > Eleusine indica. The sequence goes on along the minus strand of CM059498.1, from coordinate 43,325,349 downwards.
ATTTGTTTTTCTTTCTCATTTGTTTTTCTTAATGAGCGTTTATTTAAGTTTGTGTGTGTGCTTAAGAGAGTCACAAGTCATGTTGAGAGTTGCTTCAAGGTCTTTTATGTAGTTTGAATTTTTACATTGTCTTTAATAAAGTTAGTGTCGATTGTCAAATTGAAAGTGCCCCATGCTATTTATCTTGTCTTTCTGATGATCGATTGGTTGATTACTTGAATTTGTTGGTTACCACTTAACTTTTGAGCTTTATATTTGTGAAAATTTCTTTTGACTCATCATAAGATAAAGCAAAAGCAAGGTCTAAATATGCCTACATAGCCGAGTGAATGAGAGCAAGCTACACATTTGAACTAAGTGGATTGTAAGTAACTTTGTCAACTTTTTGCTCATGATTTCGACCAAGTTAGGAAAGGATGATCTATTTTGTTTATCTCTGTATTTATAGCCATTCTTATCCATTTAAACTCCTTGCTATCATGAAAACCACACATCTTTGTTTTTCCCGCCTCCTTGATACAACCTATATTCTCAATAAAAGGGAATTCAGAAAATTTCCGCTGCTGATACAAGACAGAAATTGCTGATCATATCGGGAATAGAAAAAAAAAGAGGTGAAAGAAAAGAAAAAAAAATAGACCGTGCCGACCGACACAGTGTTGCGCCGATCGGCGCTGTTGCAAAAGAAAGAAAAAAACGAAGAGGTTATTATTGTAAAAAAAAAGAGGTAAAGAGAAAAAAAAATATTCCCTGAGAGGCAGTAAGGTCATCAAAGAAAGCAGATTTCTGATTATTTCTCATTCTTTTCTATTGTTCTCATTGAAATTTTCTTTTAGATCTTCTAGATTCCTCTTCTCCATTAAAAGTTCTTTTCCAAGAAAATTCTTTCTTAATAGGCATGATTGAGCACATTGTTGACATGGTTAATCTTATGGTTTAATTTAGTTATTTAGCCCTCCAAGATCCACATACAATCCTTGATTAGATAGGAGAGGGAAGGAAATACACTTGAGAGACCTAGAGAAGACCAAATGCTTGATGTTTGATGCTAAAAGATGAGTTGAGGAGAACTAAAATTGTATTTGAAAAAGTTTTATGGTGATTTGATTAAGTTCAAGTATGAAATGTCGATTGGTTAAAAGAAGATGAGAGAAAATTTTTGTGGTGGGATAACGAGTAAAAATGATGATTGAGATTGATTGCATGAGAGATGGTGTGAAAATTCTTATTACATATTTGATTTTTTATTGCTCGAGGACTAGCAATGATTTGAGTGTGGGGGAACTGTTGGTGGCTTCTAGATGCCCATTTTATCTACCAATAAGGGATGTTTTGCGTCTTAATTTGGTAGTTTGGACTAACAATTAACTCCATATTCGCATATATTTGTAGTTGTTCTGTTTTGGAAGTAATCGCAGGAAACAGGTGTAAAATAGGGCAATTATGGATAAAGAGCTGAAGAGTAATGAAGATGGGCCACATACGGAGCCGCGCCGATCGGCGTGACGCTTGCGCCGATCGACGCAGGAGACAAAGATGATTAAAACACGATCCACTCCAGGAAAGACGAAGGCCCAGCCCAGTATGAGTTAGAGTCGGTGGAAGTTGGCCTAATCCCGTGGAGTATAAAAGGAAGATAATTATAAAGAGCCAAGGACAACCGGGAGAGAGACAGCGATCGCGAGAATCAATTATTAAAACTAGGGTTCTAGGATATTGGCGGCGGAGGTTCGTCAACACCGACGAGATCCATCAGAAGGGAGGTCGCGCCGATTGGTGCGACGCTCGCACCGATCGGCTCGTGCGTGTTCTAACGCTATTTCTCACCCCTCTGTTATGTTTAGCGCAAGGATGAGTGAGTAGTCTCATATTCTCTTCTCTGGTGCGGGGATCTGGTCATGTAACTCTCATACTTGTTGATACTCTCTCGATGAATTTAATCTATGTGATGAACTTTATTGCACATCTATCTATCCCTTTTATTAGTGTATCGGCCAATACACTTTTGCCCATTACATAGTGCAAGAAACCAGTGGGGAGCTAATAGCCTCTGTAGTGACAGCCGGGGTGAACGAAACCACCATGTCTTGTAGAATATTAGAGTCATCACTCGAGTTGATAAGAATGAGATTGCATGCTAGTGAACCAATCCTAAGGAGAGAATCCTTCATCATCCTGTTACCTCTTCAATAACATTCACCTTCCACTTTCTCACTGTCATCATTCACACCAACTAACCCATTGCAATTTGTTAGTAACCCTTTAATAGTATTAGTTCCGCTTGTTCCCTGTGGATTCGATAAACTTGGAATACTCTGAGGGAAAAAGAGCTACAACTGTACACCGTCCTCTTGCGGTATATAAGTGGGTGCGTAATTACGACCAACAACTATCAAGGGGGTCTAGGTCATTTTTCTTAGGTCATGTCTATTTGGTGATGTGCATGTATGCTCGATGAAATCACAGGCACTAGGTGACAGTGGAGAAGCCAAGGAGCTGTTCGGAGAAGCCGAGAAATGAAGTCAAGCGAGGACGAGAAGTTTTAGCTTCTGGACAGAGTGACCAGACAGAGGGGCAGAGGTGACCGGACTGTACGACCACTAGGAGCCTAGAGAGGAGTCTGCGAGGAATCTGTCAAGTCTGGAAACCCTAGAGACCGGACAGTACGGTCTAGTGACCAGATGTTTCGGTTAATAGGGATGAGGCTTAAAGACAGAGAGGAAGCAACACTGAAATGTTTCTATAATAGAGAGAGAAATGGACCGGACGGTCCGATCAACTGACCATATGGTTCGGTCAGTGGAGAAGTTAGAAGTGGGCAGAGTCGTTGGAGCTAAAGACTGCAGTGACCAGACGGTCAGGTCAGGCAGTGACCGGACAGTCCGGTCTGTAGGCCCAGAGAGCTGATTTCATGGAGCAACGGCTAGTTGGAGGTTGGAAGCCTATATAACATCGTTGCTGGGGTCTTGGAGACCTCTCTTGGCTAGTGGAATACCTGAGAGCATTTGGTAAGGAGAGCACTATAGGAGGAGATATTGCATATCTTAAGAGTGCTAGTGCTAGTAACTAGAGCATCTTGCACATCTAAGGCTAGGGTGTCCTTGAGGGAGTGATCTAGGCTGTCACTCTTGGTCTATGGTGAGACCTAGACCGGTTAGGTGTTGGTGATCGAGCCTATCATGATTGGTTGTGAAGGCCATCACACGTTTGTACACGGTTTGAGCCAGCTGGTGAAAGGGGCACCAATAGTGAGCGCCCGTGTCGGCTCGAGGAGTCCGGCAAGTTCTCGAGGGAGGCGAGCTTGTGCCTTGGTGGCAGCGGTGATGCGCACCATGTCTTCACTCTGAGAGTGATTGCGGGCTCGTGGGCGAGAACTCCACATTGGTGGCGGGAGGGACCGGGACTCTGGCGGGAGTGATCCAACAAGGAGTATGGGAAGGCGCCATCCTTCGGAGACCTGAGGAAAAAATCATGAGCCATCTCTTACTCTACTCCTTACTATGATGCATTGCTTTCCGCATTTACATACCGTGCTATTCATGCTTGTGTGCTTACCATGCTCTTGTTGATTATCATGTGGACTTGCATGAATAGGCTTCTTGCTTGCTAGTAGTGTGTGAGCTTCCGCAATTAATCACTAGCATGTATAGGAGTTGCCTTGGCTTGATTGCTCACCCTTGTATGTGTTGTACTACTCATGCTTGTTTGCTCCAGTTCTCTATGTTGTTGCTTTGCATGAGTAGGCTCCTTTGCTAGCTTGTTGTGTGCTTCCGCTTGTCTTTATTTCTAGCTTGTGTAGGAGTAGTATTGCCTTGTGTGATCTACTAGTATGCTTGGGTTGTTGTTCCTTTCATAGGGCTATTCTCTTGCTAGTGTGATCACCACTAGAATTTCCATAGGAGTTGACTGAGCTCATCATAGGGCTTAACCGCCTTGAGTAGTGACCATATTGAGTTGAGATGTCATCCCATTCGAGGCCGGGTCATGGCTCATGGAAGGATCACTTTGAAAGCTACCTAAATGCCATGATTCCAGATGAGTTGATGGATACTATTATGGAATTTGCCAATACTTTCACCAATAATCATGTGTATGATGATTATGATGATTGTGTGGATGTGCCTAGTTCTGGTGAGTGACTAGATTCTTCTAGTGATGACTTGATAGGTTGCTCTACTAGCGTGCCTAATGTGATGATTGATGATGTTGGTTCTCTTGATCTTGCTTGCTCCACTAGCATGACTAGGATTGATGATAGTGTGCCTTTTGATCTTGCTAGTGATTCTCTTGTTGAGGAGTTCTTTGCTTTTCATGCTAATGATAATGAGGACTTACTTGACTCTCTTATTCGCTTGCGAGGTATTATGGACAAGATTGAATCAAATGAAAAATCCTTCAAGCTTTCCAAGATTGTGATAGTCGAGAAGATCCTCAACTTACTTCCAAGTAGCAAGCTCTTCTACGTCACCCTTGATCTTCTCATGGAGAAGAATCTCTCCATCGAGGATGTGATTTGGGTTGCTCTTTGAGGATAAGGAGACCACCGCAAGCTGGACCGGGGAGAAGACTTCCAAGGCAAACAATGGAGCATCTTCAAGCAAAGGGAAAGAAGTAGCTTCAAGCTCAAACTTCTTTGATCCCTCTACAAGATTGCCTTGCAACAACTTCTACAACCCCTTCGGATCAAGACCTTCACCAAGCTCATCATCAGACGCTTCATCAAGCTCTACGACAAGTGCCATTCTGAGTTCTATCCCAAGCACTTCGGTTGGACCATGCATTGGTGTAGGGGGAGCGCCAACAACATTGCTAGCACGGTCAATTGAGATGATCAATCTTGCAGCTCAGGCTCAGGCGCCCCCACCCCCACCTCTACAACAAGATCGACTATGGCAGATGCGTCAAACTCAACAATAGGAGTTCTTCTTTCAATTTGATGATGTTGTGAGAAATCCGAATGAGGATCTTTGTGAGACTTTCTTGAGAATTTATGATCTTGTATGCAGGATAAACTCCTTCAGAGGTCTTTGGAAGATAGCACCAATTGAAGTGATTGACAGGCTCCCCCAACTAATCACAGCTCCTGAGAGGGGTTTCTTACTTGAGGAGGTAGTCGACAGAAGGCATGAGCTCTCAATTGAGAGGGCAATGGAGATGATACTTGTGCTCCACTCAGAAGTGGGACATGTGCTTGAGCACGTCACTGGTCTCTATGATCCTTCCCATTACTACATCGACCTCGATAATGTGCACATGGTGGATGGTCATGGACATTGGAGGTATCAAGCTTCTCACTATTCCATCAGGAGGAGACTTCAGGAAGGGATTGCAAGAATCCCTATCTATAAGGATGGGCTTATCATTCGACGTGATGAGGTTGGTACTAGTCAATCAAGTAATGCTTTGGATATTAACACTCTTCCTCTAGTGCTTGTCTTATGACTACCACCAGGGTTAACTACAAGAGTCGAGGTACACATTGGATACTTGATAGTGGGTGCACTCAACATATGATCTGGAAGCCAACCATGTTCACCACCATTGATGAAGATGAAGACAGTGAGACAGTGACTTTTGGGGATAACTCAAAGGGAAGAGTTAGAGGCTCGGGCAAGGGGGCAATCACAAATGACCTCCATCTCTCCAAGGTCTTTCTTGTGGAAACCCTCAACTTCAACCTTCTATCTATTGGTCAACTCTGTGACATGGGATTCAAGTGCACATTTGATGAGAATGGTGCAATGATTGAGAATGCAAAGAAAGGGCTAGTATTTCATGGAGTGAGACATGGAAACTTGTATGTCAGGGACTTTAAATCAAGCAACATGCCACCAAGTAGTACTTTCTCATTGATTTGATATTCTAGTTGTTATCGTTAGAATTACTAGTTATCCGGTAATTAGATCTTTATTGTGCTTGTTCTATCGACTTTTAGTTGCAACACTATCTTGGTTGAGTCCGATCTATTGCAATTCTTAGTATGTTTTATGAGTATAGTTTAGATCTATTATTCAAGTCACTCTATTGATCTATCTATATTTGAGTCAAATCTATCTTTATTTGTCGTGTTTGGGCATTGTCTCCATTAAGTTCAATCTGCTCGAATTAGCAAGGCTGCATCGACTTTTATCTCTTTCTAGGTAAATAGGGCTAGATTCGATTTGGTTATAGGTAGAGTCAATAGAGTTCTATCGGGATGTTTAGCTGATAGGTTATCACGGTTCAATCGACTTCGTAGTGCTTAATCTGATTATTTGATTGCTTTGATAGTTGTTTGCCCCCCTATTATAATAAGTTAGATCTGTGCCTCTTGAGACATATTTGCAATACCAGCTATTAGATCTATCGACTTAGCATTATCGGCTGGACGAGTCTTTGCGCATTTACTGTAGATTCATCGACTGTGATCTATCGACTTAGTACCATCAACTGAGCGGGTCTTGGCATGTTTGTTACAATCTTATCGACTCTGCTCTATCAACCTTTTTTCTTATCGGCATTAATGATGCATAGTGTTTTATCTTTTTAATTCACCAATAAGTCGATATAATCAGCCGATTAATTTATTTTCTTTTATAATATTCACGTTCTAGCATCGGCTGATTTTCACGAACAGTGACTCAACTTTCTTAAGTGGCCTGTCCTAGGCCGATGACTCATGAAACTAGACTGTCTGTTTCTTTATCGATTTGCAGAAAAATCGAGTGGCACACCCTGATTTTTTGTATTGAGCCTGTAATGGAGCTAAGCAAATCTCCTAGATCATGCATGTAGATTTTCGCGTCAACACTACCTGGAATGATTGTTCCACAACATTCCTCAAGAAATTCTTTCTGATAGGCAAAACCCATACCCTTCATGGAAAATTTCAAACTTCTGGCAAGCATAAGAGGAATCCATTCCTAGAGCTTGGAAGAGGCTTCAAGAGTACATGTTAGCATGCCCACATCATGGACTAGATGATTAGTCAATTTTGACCACCTTCTACCACGGGTTGGCATCAACAGCCCGTGATCATCTCGATGCTGCTGCCAAAGGAGTCTTCTTCTCACTTACCGCTACTAAAGCAATATAATTAATTGAGAAGATAATCTCCAACCAAGGGTTGGATGAGAATCATTCGGAACCCTGCCAGAAGGATGAGCATGCCAGCAAGGATATGGAGATGCTCAATACTAAGCTGGACCTGATCATGAAGCGTGTGGATGAATATTCCGAGAAGAAGATGGAGATCCACAACATGGTACAAGCCGTAGAATGTATGAAGCGTGAAGTCAACCATAACATGGAGATGATCACCCTAGAGCATATGAGGACATGTCATGCAATACCAATAGGAATCATCCACAAGGAGGTAAAGGGTAGAAACAATGCCCTTATCAACATGGATGTAAGAAAACAATCTTAATACTTGCGATTATAGTTTTCCCTCCTTGAGAGATATTATTCATGACCAACCTAAGATAAATAAAAAAATATTTAAAAAGCTAGAAGCTCATGAAAAAATTTTAGAACATGTCAACACTCTGATGGAAACGTTCTCTACTTTCTTTGAGCACCAACAACAATTTAATGAATTAATCTAAATTGGCTTAGTGAGCTGCTGCTATTTCCTCTGTTAAAACTATTGTTAGCAATCCTTAAGCCTAACAGAGAAATCCGCAAGCATATGGATGCCGATGTAGCCTTCACGTGGGAGTATTCCAAGGTATCGAATCCACGGGGAACGAGAAGTGAAATACTATCCTAATCCAATTCTAGTGAACAAAAGAGAAGAATAACAACGGGTTGAGAGGGTCCTCCAGCCTTGGCTTCATGTGACAACTTATATCCAAATAATTATCAGACTTCAATATTTACTCTTGTTTATTTTGGGGCATAGTTGTCCGAGGTATAGAAAGGGATGAGAAGGGACCTCGGGTAAAACTACCATCAATGCCTACGAGCCCAACCCGAACGTGGTGGAATACAGAGGATAGCTCAGTGCTGTCACCACCTAACTACCTACCACACAGCCCGTGGGGTTGGGAGCAAACTTAGATAATTCTAAGTCTATACACCACGTATACACTTACAATTACTACTCTAACCTTGTTAACTAAAGGCCGAGTAACCACAGTCAAATAAAGTAAGTAACTTTATCTTACATGGACTAAGAACCCATAAACAAGATATAAATAATGAAATATTCAATGATTAAATGAACAAAAGAATATCTACATGTTACCCGGCCGAAGGACGGGGACTCTACTCTTAGGGGAGAATCATCCCCAAGGCACAAGGTGGAGAAGGAGCCGACATTCCCGGCTCCCTCCCGAACTTCTACCACTCACTCTCACTCCCTATTCTAATACATTTCTGCAGCACGGCGCTTGTTGTTCTCCTCTTCAATTATTGATCTTTTTTGCCGAATTCTCCTTCTATTTATAGGTGGCACTTGGCCGGGGGGGGGGGGGTGCTTGTAGGTGAAGGTGAGTCGGTAGGCAAGGCCGGGCGGCCTGGCATGCCGGGGGGCATGCACCACCGGGCGACCCTTGGATCGTGTCTGTTCTCCAACCGACTCATTCTTGATGGCCGTGATGATGTTCTAAGGTCGGTTTTGAGTGTTGGTTGGCCTTTTTCCTTTGGTTTTATGTCAGTAGGTGTGGCAGGCCGGGCGGTAGACTTAATGGGCCGAATGTCCTGGTAGGCCGGGTGGCAAGCCCACCGGGCGGCAAGGTCCATTGTGCGACATAACTCGTCGGGCGGCAAGGTACGTCGGATGGCATGGGCCGCCAGGTGGCAGCCCATTTTTGGGCGACAGCCCTTTGGCCTTGTGGCCTAGTTGTACTTCCCTTCTTCTGGTTAGACCACTTATTAGTCTTCTCTCCTTAGCCATATTTCATCACTTTTGGTCCGGAGGAGAAAACGGCATCATGGTGGAGTGTTGTGCAGAATCAGTCGGGTCAGATGATCAGCTGGACAATCATTCCAGTTGGTCAACCAGGTGGCTGATTTCAGCCTTAAACGACCCTGTTGGTTGGGTCCTAATTTCAGCCGTAACGACCCTGTCGGCCGGGTATTGATTTCAGCCGTAACGACCCTGTCGGTCGGTGGTCTGAGGTCGTTTTGCTGTATGATCGGGAATTGATTGAACACTTTATTGACCCTGGAAGGTGATGGTAACTTATCATCCAGTCGGTTGACAATTTTACTTGGTGATGACCTGATCGGGTGGTGATTCTGGCTGTTAACGACCTATCGGCTGTCAAAACGACTGTTTCACAGCTGTGATTGGCAGATGGGGTATTTTCACATGTTTTTGCATATTTTGACCCTATAGCACCTACAACCACATATTTCACCAAAAACTTGTGGAACTCATGAGTAGAAAGATTACTTTCATCAAATTATTAATTAAGATCCACCTTTTTCTTGTAAAATGCTAGTCGAAAAAGGGAATTTGCTTTTTATCATGAGTTCCAAGAGGATGTGATGAACCCAAGGTGATGTGAATCCAGTCGCGAACAGTCGTATCCTAACCATGATGCAAGAAACAATATGAAGGAGGAGAAGTTGCCCAACACCACCAAGAAAGGAGGACACGAGGGGAAGAGGATTCACACAAGTGCTATGAAAAGATAGCCACAACCCCAACGTGAGAAGTTGTTTACATCCTCATCTCCGGGATCAGACACTGCACCACCAAGCTAAATGCAACGGAGAAAAGTCCCGCTCATTGGACTTAAAATTGGTGAGCCCTTGCCAAAGGTAATTTGGTAGTTATCTCATATTTACTTTGCATCAATTTTTGCATTTGCATTTGCATATTTGAATTTTTCAACCACATCTGCATGTTGGAATTCACTCCAACCCATTTCCCTTTTCCAAAATTATAAAAAAAATAGAATAGAATATCAGAGTTCATCCTTTGAGAAAATGAGAGTACATAAGATCAAAAATGTTTTTCTCTTTGAAATATATTTTCTTTCTTGTGGGCCATCACAAGTAGGGCCCACTGACCAGAGCAGAGGACGAGAGGGGCCATTCCCTGGTCAGGCGACCAGACCTATTGGTCGGCCGACCACAGAAAAATGGCCCTCTGGCCCCACTTGCCCTGACTGCTAGCTTGCAACTGTCATGTCCCAATATGACTACTGGTTTGCTCTGTATTTTGAGGCAAGGTCCACGAGAGGAAGTTCTTCATCACATTCACATATTTAACCTCTCCATTATGCTCTGGTCGTTCGTTGTTATTTTTTCCACTCTCTGGCATTAGTAAACACTCTAAAATTCTGCCAAAAATAGTTGCTTTGAGTTTTATTTGCATCTTCATGTTTCCTTCAAATCTTTATAAGAGCAAACTTGATGGGAGCTTCATAACCATCGAGTACTTGACTTGTTGATCCGTCGGGTCAAAGTTAAGTATACTCTTATTTTTGACTTGTTGATCTATAGGGTCAAAGTACTATGAGAAATAAGAGTGGTTGTTCTTGTGTACTCTTGCTCTCTTATTGCAGCCAAGACTTGAAATGCTCCATCAACATGTTGTGTCTAACCGTGGGCAAGAGCCAGCGTGGGGGGAGTTCCTGCCCTCCCTAATATGAAGGTTACATGTATCATTTCCCTTTTCAATCAGGACATGCATGATAAACTAAAAACAACATAAAGACTTTTTTCCCTTTCACATGCATGATAAAAAGAAAATTAAAAAGAAATAAATTCAAGCGCGGTATGAATGCATAAGGTTTCCTATGTTGAGATGATGAATAGTTGCTCTGTGTTTTATTCCTTTTATGTGCCTAGTTTACAACCTAGCACTCTATCTACTTTTGGTTTGTTGGCATGATTAATTTTCACCTCAAACATACTGGTGGGTATCATAAGCATTATCCTTCTAGGTTGTTGGGAGATATGATATGGTTAGTTAGGGCTGCTATGATCTTTCTCAATTTGTGAAACTTGACACCCAGAGAATTAATTTGATAAAAATGACAAGTTCCTCAATGATATAAATTCCTACCATAGCCATATGTTAATCAACATTGCAAAACCTATATACATATGCTACTTGTATTTTCATTGAGCCTTGTCAAAATTTTGTGACCCTAGTGAGAAATATTTTTTGCATTCATGATCAAGTCCGTGCACATCATGCTAAGTTTTCACAATGGTAATTAGCAATCATCTATATCACACCATCCACCCACAAAATAAAGACTCTGTCCTCATGATTGGTCTCTCCCCAAGGCAATCAAGGTTATGGCTATCGGAAAAAAGAGAAAAAAAGATTCTTGCTCCATGAAGAGCTTGACAAAAAAAGAGAGAGAAAAAGACAAAACTCTTGCTCCATAAAGAGCTTGAGAGGAAAAAAAGGAAGAAAGGAAAGATAGCCAAAACTACCAAATAAGGGGAGAGACAAATAAAAAGAGTATCCATTCCACTCCACCATATCCGCCACACATGCACATCTTGATCATGCTTGTAGGAAATGCTTTCTACATGGATCTACTCTTTTGACTAGGTGACATATGAAATAGAGGTATGCCACATTTATCCTTACCCTGAGCTCCACATATCAGCCTTTAGAGGTAGGATTATTGAGGCATCATAAGCCTTGGTGAGATATATATACACTTTGAGAGATCTGGGTGAATCATTTGAGGAACTTAGATTTATCACAAAACATAACCTTCGGGCTAAAGTGAATCAAAAAGAGTAGATGAAATGGTAGTCCTACGAACTGTTCTATCTTCCAACCGCCCAAGATTTGGAAAAGCTACAATGCCCCACAGGTAATAAAAGGTGAAGTACTCGTGCCAACTCATTCAATACTTTGTAGAAACTTCTGGGTATATATTAGGAGTAAGACATTATCTTAGTTGTACACTTGGGTCTATATTAGGGGTAATACATTGTAAAAACTCCTAATCAATAGAACCTAAGTTTAGCTTTGCTTGAGACGAGCAAAGTTCAGCTTGGGGGGGGGGGGGAGGGGGGGTCTTGTTGACGGTTGTTAAATACCAATTTTGACCGTCAATATAACCATAATTAAGGAAAGACTTAGCATTTCATACACGCATGTTAGCTAGAAATAATAAGATTCCACTTGTCCTTGGAGATTTATGTGCAGGCATAGAATATATATAAAAGGAGTGGAGAAATGGAGCAAGATCCGTAAAATAACATTCTGACCAATGGGAGAGCACCAACCGGACTCCCCACAGATCAATGACATGGCTGCACAGGACTCCTCCGAAGAACACCGACCTAAATCAGAAGAGGACCCACCTGTCAGCCACCTCAAGAAAGCACAGGACCAACGGGCCCAACTCTTGGTCGGGCGACCGAGCCCTCTGGTCGGCCGACCGGGTCTTGGGGCCTTTTCGGCCAGGCTTCCACGTGTCACTCCCTCGGCCTTTGCCAATGTTGGTGCGCTGAGGTTCCATGGTGGTTACTCCCGAAAACCGACCTTTGGACACTATAAAAGGAGGGGAGTGCCTCCCACTTCAACACACACCAAGAAGAATCCATTCTCTAGCATTACACTTAGTCCTTAGGTCCTAGTGGAGTTTAGGATAGAGGAGAGCTGTCTTGAGGTCCTTGATCTAGTCTTGGAGTCTTGGCTATAGTTCCACACTACCCCTCTCTAGTAAGACTTGTTCCTTTTATTAATAGAATTATCTTCTTTACTCCTTGTGCTTTATTTATTTATACTAGTGTGATAGTCATGTGCCTTTTATATGGTTGTTGCCTAGTTATGTTTGGTTGCTCTATGCTTCACATACACATACTAGTCAGTCTATGATTTTGCACTCATTTACTATATATTATGGTTAGACATGCTTTATTCCATAACTTGTTAATCCATAGGGTTAATGTTCTGTGTACTATAGTTTGTAGCTTGTTAATCTATAGGGTTAAAGCTATGCATGTCCCAACCCTTTACTTGTTGATCCGTAGAGTAGTAGTTATGCATTCTCTAGTACTTGACTCGTTGATCCGTCGTGTTAGAGTTAAGTGTACTCTTATTCTAGACTTGTTGGTCCGAAGGGCTAAAGTCCCATGGAAATCGAGAGTATTATTTAGCAATGTAAGCATGGTGCTTAGTTTGGTAAATATCTTTGAGTGATTGGTTGTCCCATGAACAGGAATAGGTGTCGCGGTAAGGACTTAATTGCCTTTTGTCACGTGTTCTAGTAAAGGATTGCCAGTAGGTGGTGACAGCCCTGATGTGCTTATTAATCCACCATGTCTTGGCTTGGCATAGAACTTAGGCTTGTATGTGTTGCATGTATCTAACCGATAGACAGGAGTACAGAAGTACATAGGGACCCAGCTTAACTCTTCCTAACCCACTTAACCTAGACTTTGGACTAATGTTAGATTGGATTGTTCTGTGTTTCACTACCCACTATCATATATATTATCAATACTCCTATCTATGACTTTGATATATTATTAGTTATATGGTTACGAACATGCTATCTGTTGACAATCAAAATTGACACTCTAGGAAACCCGGAGGTTCTGGTTTTCACAACCGGATGGTCCGGTTTTCACAGACCAAGTATGGTCAAAATTGTATAAACAAAAGCTAACAATTATTTCACAAGCTTAGTGTTTAGACATGTTTTGCAGGTTATGGGAGTATTTTAGGTGCATTTTGGATAATTTTCATCCAAGAAGTAAAGAAGTGTTTAAATAGTTAATATGAGTCAAAATGCATATTTGAAGTTTTCATGATGAAGCCCTCGTCGATACGATCCAAAATGGATATATGGAACACTTAATTTGGACTCCAGATGAAGAAGTTATGGCTTTTGCAAAGTACTCCCACGCTGCAAAATTGGACACTCCGCCTTTGCAAACCGGAGGGTCCGGTTTTGACAGTTTTGTTAGGAAAATCAGAGGGTCCCGTTTGGGAAACCAGATAGTCCGGTTTTGACTGTCCGAGACCAGAGTTCTAGATCCGTTTTAGGTTGGTTTATTTAAGTTTTCCTTATGGATTACACCTCCCACGGGGGTAGACTTCCCCACCCTTTATATACAAAGGGCCATGGGCGATTGAGGCAACAACCCAATCGAATCTATCAATTTACTTACATGTCTCTCCTTTTATCCTACTTTTCCAACCTCTCCTTGCTGTTCATCTACTGATCTCCACGACCATAGGTGGCGCCCTATGGCTCGCTGGTCGACCTAGGGCACACCAGCGATGCTCACGTCCTGACGGGGTCCCTCCTGGGCGAGAGTTTTGACGGCCTTTGCTAGTTTGCTCATAAACTAGTCGTTCTTCGTCACGTAAGGCATCGCTTACCACTTTGTTGGTTTGCTCGTAAACCTAGCTGTCCCTCACCATGTAACGGTGATAGTTACCCTCTTTTCTATCGAACCCGACAAAACCGGAGCATCCGGTTTCCGCAGACTCAGCAACAGAACACCGGCCTGCGGGTTGCACGTTTGCGTGCTCGTGTTAACAGCGTGTTTTCGCATGAACACACTTTTTGGCGACTCCGCTGGGGAAAGAATATTCAGGTTATTTAAATAACCGAAGTTTTCTACCCTAGCGAATTCTTTAATTGATCTATTCTTGAGATTTGCCATCACCATTGAATCTAGCCCTACAAGCCAATTCCATTGTTCCTACTGTTTTCCCCTTGTTGGACAGGTATTGCTAGTAAGGAATCAAGAGCTTCGTCGTTGAATGGTGAAAGTTTCAAAGGAAAGGAGAAATCAAGGCTACTTTGGTGCTGCGGTTTCAGAATAAAAGCAATCACATGGCAGGCTATCCGTATACTACACAACAGTGTTACTACAATGATCATAAGGTAGAAATTACAAATACATTGCCTATTGCTACTAATTATTTTGCAAGTACCATGAATTCTCATGTTGATGTTGCTAGACCTACCTATGAGCATGCTGCAATAGTTAGTAATTATTCGGATAGTGGTTTTAGATATACAAATTATGAATCTGATAGATATTTGTAGAGTCCTATGTCAAATAATATGCATGCTTTGAATTATAATACAACTAGTAACATGCAACATATACTCACATATCCTCATATATCGGCACCAAGTCATGTTCATATGTCGATTAATTATAATCAAGACCAAACTAACATGGTGAGTTCAGCAAATAGTCATGAAGAATCATATGCTACTCTTAATTCTCATAATTCGGTTTCTCAAGTAAGTAATAATTATAATCAAATTAATGAAAATTGAGCAAGCATGCATACAGCTCCATATACTACTGTAGCACACACTTATTCAGCTCCATATGCTGCTGAAAAACATAGCCGAATAAATGAAATTTCAGCAGGTATACACACTACTACATCATGTACTTTGCATGCTACACAAGATCGTTTTGGCAATGGTTGTACATTAGAAAGTAGGCTACACCAAACTAAAGAAGAACCTAATGATTTTATTAGTAAAGATTAGGTCAGTCGGTTTGTAGATTGTTTTCTCAAAAGCCAGTTAGCTTAGAATTATCACTTATTAATAAGGTAGAGGAAACAAATTTGACCACATAGAAACATGTTAAGTGTAAAAAGACAGCCACGTTTGATTTTTCTAAAGAGGTTGTGTTTTTATCTAGTGAATATGCTATTGATGATAAGCAAAAGCCTATAGCCGAACAAGGTTCGGTTAGTGAAAAGTTTCAGCAGGACCAAGAGCGGATTCACGAAGGACAGGAGAAGGCATTGGAGTGCAAAGATTTGGAAAGGCCCGGATATTTTGGATTCAAACCGAAAACTCCATTTTGTACAATTAAGATGGCATACACCTCCAACATACTGAAGAAGGTACGGTCTATTAATATTTTACATTTTACCCAATCTGATCATGTATTTACTATTAACATGCCTATTAGTAATACTGTCATGAGTAGTCTTATGAGATTGATTGAGGATGGTAACTTGTGTGATGACAGTAATGGTGTTTCAGAAAATATCGGCCAAGGCATTATTAAAATTAAAAAGGCCAATGGTAGTAATGTTTTGACACTCAAAATTCCTCATCATTATTGTCAAAATATTGGGCTACATTGTTTGCTTGTGATCATTTTCAACCTAGGAGTTTTAGACGCAACTTTGTAAAAACTGTAAAAACCGGATGTTCGAATTTAGGAAACCAGAGGTTCCGGTTTTGTCTAGGAAAATCTGGAACTCCAATTTTGGATACCAAGGTGTTGGGTGACATTGTAGAAACTGATGCTAGTATATTTGTCAATTCTAAGGCATCTAGAAAAGACAACACAAGCAAATGTATAGCCGTATGGATTGAGGAGAAGTTTGAACCATTCATTTGCTTTTCTTTAAAGCCATCTCCACAAAAGAAATGGTTGAAGAAAATGAAGTACACTTTTGACTTAAGTTTCTGTGATGATTTATTTGATAGTTTGTTAGAGAACAATTTTATTAGGCTATTAGATCACAAAGTCATGTCATCTACTCAGGATTTAAAAAGCAAATATATTGCAAGTGGCATAATTCTTTTGATCATAATACTAACAAGTACAATATGTTTCGACAAATAGTTCAATCGGCCATTGATAACGGATGATTGAAATTTGAAGATATAAATGAGAATGACCAGTTGACTTCAATTGGTATTGATGACAAAAAGCTTCTAAATCGGTTGTCATATATCGATTCATCTAAAACTGAAGAGTTAGTTGTTGGAGAAGATGACTTGAAGCCCTCAAATGAAGAAAAGATTACTACCCATGAGATAAAAGTTGATTCACCTAGTAGTATTAATTCTATAAAGATTTTAGAAGATACATCAAGCACTGGGGGGCAACAAAACTTTTCAGGTCTTGTACATGACCGATTAACTTCAAATCAGCCATCAAAAGTGAGTCTGGAAAAACCGGACCATCTGATTTGCCAAACCAGACCCTCCAGTTTTGGTAGGGTTCAGAAACAGAAGATATTGAAATCTGGAAATTTGGAGATCGATAACTATTGGACTAAAGGAGGTAAAGGCTGAGTCAAGCATGAAAAGCTGAAGGTCACTTTTAAGGAGCTTCTGGCTAAATATGTGAAAATAAGAGATGCAAAAGGTGCTTATCGGCTAAACAACATCAAACAATCAAGATCACCTCCAAAGTACAAATCTGAAGATTGGAATCTGCAAAGGAAGGAGTTCCATACTACAATGCCATATTCTCCATTTATGCCGATTGATGCACCAATGTCATATGGACCACCTCCTACAGTTTTTCATCCTTATTCATCATGGGGATGGCATGGTCCATGGGTACAACCTACAACATATTCTACACCTTGTTATTCTCAAAATGGAGGTTCAAGGAGGCCAATCCATGAAGGGTTGCTTGTAAAAGACCGTTTTGATCAAAAGAATCGGTCTAGTGTTCAAGAGAAGAAAAAGATAGTCAATCAAGTTTATCGTGTCAAGAGCGATGGCCGTAAGGATAGAAGTTCAGATCTGTCCTCAAATAATGAAAAGCTGATAGATACTTTGGCTAATATTGTCAAAGAGGTGAAGCAGCAATTTTTTGATTCACTAGATGCCAAATCTGAACCAAAGAAGTTGGAGGTGCCCGAAATCAAGGTAGAATTGCCAATGTCCAAGAGAGAAGTAAAACCGAGAGGTTCACTTGGTTTATCAAATTGGCAAATAAGAAAATTGCAAAAACTTACTGCTGAGAAGTTGAAGGAGAAGAACATGGCACGGGTTCCCAAAGGGAGTGTGCAAATTCATATCAAGGATGATGCTCAAGTGAAGGGTGCAAAAGAGCAAAAGGAGAAGAAAGTGAAAACAAAACTAAGGAGTGGATCATGGAGCTACATGCATGGATGATGAGTTGTATTGACCATCGTTGAGAAACAATGACTCCAACGCTCGGGGGGCAAGAGCTATTGAGTAAGATCTAGGTGAGGCCAACATGTATGTGGATTATCTTGTTTAGGCATTTTTGGTTCAAAAGATTATTTTCTGGTACGCAAGCTTTACTAGAAAATAGGAGGGCATGTGTTGACAACCAAAATTGACACTCTGGTAAAACCGGAGGTTCCGGTTTTCAAAACCGGATGGTCCAATTTTCACAGACCAAGTATGGTCAAAATTGTATAAACTAAAGCTAACAATGATTATTTCACAAGTTTGGTGTTTAGACATGTTTTGCAGGTTATCGGAGTATATTAGGTGCATTTTGGCTAATTTTCATCCAAGTAGTACAGAAGTGTTTAAACAGAAAATATGATAAAGTCAAAATGCATATTTGAAGTTTACATGATGAAGCCCTCGTCGATACGATTGAAATGGATATATGAAACACTTAATTTGGACTCTGGATGAAGAAGTTATGGCTTTTGCAAAGTACTCCCAGGCTGCAAAACTGGACACTCCGCTTTTGCAAACTGGAGGGTCCGGTTTTGACAGTTTTGTTAGGTAAATCGGAGGGTCCGGTATGGGAAACCAGATAGTCCGATTTTGACTGTTCGAGACCAGAGTTCTAGATCCGTTTTAGGTTGGTTTATTTAGGTTTTCCTTATAGATTACACCTCCCACGGGGGTAGACTTCCCCACCCTTTATATACAAAGGGCCATGCCCGATTGAGGCAACAACTCAATCGAATAAATCAATTGGCAGTGCCGGTTGGCACCGTCGGCAGTGTTGGTCATGCCCATCGGCAGTGCTGATGTGGGGTTCCCAGAACTCAGAAAGAAAATAGTCAAAGCGCATCGGTAGTGCCGATCATGGCTATCGGCAGTGCTAATGCGGGATTCAGACCCAAGCCACCGGCACTGCCGATCGTGGCATCGGCAGTGCCGATCCGGGTTCAGACCCACCGGCAAAGCCGGTCCTAGTCGTCGGCAGTGCCGATCGACCCCGATAGAACAGAAAAAAGATTCGGGATTAGGCAATACTTGACCAAAACCTAATCAAATGAACTCTAAATGATTTTATTTTTGGACCAGGTAATCCTCACAACATCACGACCCTAATCCAAGAAGATCCACTCGATTGGCTCAAGAAATCATCATGAATTTCAGATCTCGTGCCAAGAACACCAAAAATGGTAAAGTTGAGAAATCCTTCAAATCAAGGGTACTAGAGCTCTTGATTTGGTCAAGGACCCATATAGGATTGTTCTAGCTCATTATAGCAACAAGATCCCCAAGAAATCCGCCCCAAACACTCATCCAAAAATAAGATAAAAAATTCTCATGAAAATAGCTCCAAAAATAGAGAAAAAGAGAATTTCAGGATTTAGTGAGAGAGGAAGATGTTGAGCACGAAAATAACTCTGATATCATTAAAACATGCTTACAAGATCCACGGGTACAAAAGCTAGGAAGCCACCCTCTTCCTCCCACTTTTTGGAAGAGCAAGAGATGTTTCTCACACACCCACTACTCTCCTCTTTACATGAAGAACTCTCCTAGCTCTTTAGAATGAAACCCTAACACAAGGCTATGGGAAGAAGCTCCCCTCTCCCATCAGCCCTATCTCACCTTATATAGGCCTAAGGGTTGTCCACATGACCACTCTACCCTTGACCTACATTACACTGCTACCTACCACCAGGGGCAAACCCGTCCATCTTTTTCCTCGTCGCCCGAACACCCTCGGGCCTTCACGACTTTGCTTCGCATCAACGCAAGCTCCGTGATGGTGCCACGTGCACCACCAACCACGCCACCGGTTTTGAGGCCCAAACCGGGAAACCGTCTTGCACGCTTCTCAAAGGAGGACTTCATGCTCACTTCCACCGAAGCAAGATTTCATGATCTTGACGCATGTCACCTTGTCCCGTGATCCTCCTTGCCGGCAAGTCTCCATTTGCACCGACACACGATCACCTTTGATTTGGTCAACCCTGCCGTCTTGATCATCACCCACGGTTTTGAGGCTCAACTGTGAAACCGTCCGTGCTTCTTGCCTCTCCATGTGTACGGTATGGATCACCCTTGACTCCACCTGGCCTCCTGATCGTCTGGCCACAAGTCTCCTACTTGTGCCCAATCCTCTCGCCGTTGACCACCAAGTTGACTCCAGTGACCTACACATCATGAGACAAGCAAACACACTTCCAATCTCCTGCAACTTCACCAACTCAAACACCCACTCCGGTTAGTCATAACAATTACCATGCACACACTCATGCAATCCCCGGATTCCCGCATTTCAACTCAAACACCGAATCATCCCAAGTCAATTACTCATCACATATTGCAAACCATGGCACATCTCAACATGGTTTCTCAATATCCCCCTTGATGAGTACATTGAAACACCGAATGCACAAAGATTTAGAACTTGAAATGCGAATCCGAATAGGCACATCCAAATGGCTCAAACCCAAAGAAAAGGTGAAATGTAGTCATCTAGCATAAGAAGGATCATAGAAACCAAGAGTTGGCAAAGAAAGCGACTTAAGGCGCAAAGATCACAAAAAGAAGCTCAAGAAACGCTTCAAAGCAATGGTATGCTCCCCCTCAACTTGTGGTAGTAGGCATGAAATGCAACATGAGGTCATTTTTAGAATCTTAGCATTTTTGTGCATGACCCGAAAGCATTCTCCCCCTTTGGCAATGAACTCATCAAAGAAACAAAAGAGCAACAATGCATGAAAATGCAAATCTAAAGAGCTTCAACAATTATGCCAACAAGCATTTTACCTTGCTAATTATAAACATAGAGCTATGGAGTGTAAAAGCAATAGCTTACAATCATACAAAGACAAAAATAGAGGGCAAGGCATAAACACCAAGAGCTATACAAGCTAAGCAGAAAGATTGACTAGCTTAGATAGAATCAAATTTGCTTATCATGAGAAAAGCTGCCACCACATGTATAAGTACTCCCATCCAAGGTAAAACAGGCATCAAGTTAATCAAAAGAAACTAGCCAGTCCCAATCTCAACCATGGCAACAAGCATTCATAGAAAATAAGCTCTATAAATGCTCACATATGCAACAGAGACTCAAAGGAGGGAGAAGGACATTATTTTCATTTAGTTATCCTCATGCAACTTCTAATCCGTGCGGAGGGTCGCACGACTGGGTACGGCAAACACCTCGAGGCTTCAAAGCACAATTTTTGGATTTAGCATTTTTATGTAACTTCTAATCCATGCGGAGGGTCGCACTACTTGGTATGGCAAACACCCCGAGGCTTCGAAGCACAATTTTCATTATATTAACTTAACTTGCAAAGAAAAAGCAAAAGTTTGAGCATGCCTTTGCGGCAAAAGGAACAAACGTTCCCATAATGTTCCATCATGAGCTAAACATTTGCAAAGCCACATTTTGTAAACACAAGGTGCCAAAGCCAAGATATCCTCTAGACTAGCCCCAATGCAAGTTTCAACAGGGATAAAAGCAATTATTCACATGGTGAGCAAATTTTGGCAAGATTAGTTCATGAGGTTCCCAAAAAGCCAAGTTTATCTTTAAGATTAGCAAGTTGCTTATGAAGAGTCTATATCAAGCCATCTAGACAATCTAAGCATGAGAGATTGCTCATCACATCCACACAACATAGCTCAAGCTCAATCATAGCAATAAGAAATGCAAGAAGGCATAAGAATCAAATCTCATCTACAAATGCATATATTACAAATGAGATGCAATGTAGAAAAGTAAGATACATATATACAAAAGCACCAACTCCAAGAGCAAAGAGCAACTCCCCCTCAAATGATGTCATAGGGATGGCAAACACCAAGCTCCCCTTGAAGAAAAGCAAATCTCGCAGCATCTAGGGACTTGGTGAGAATATCAGCCAATTGGTGTTTGGTGTCGATGTATTTGAGCTCACCATCTCCCTTCTCTACATTGTCTCTCAGGAAGTGGAATCTCACATTCATGTGTTTGACCTTACCATGTTGGATTGGGTTTTTGGCTAGACAAATGGCACTGAAGTTATCACACATGAGTGGAACACTCTTAAAGGTCAACCCAAAATCTCTCATGGTAGAGACCATCCAAAGGATTTGTGAACTGCAACTAGCAGCAGCAACATACTCAGCTTTGGTTGTGGATTGGGCTACACTAGATTGCTTATGAGAAGACCAACAAACCAAAGAAGCACCCAAGAAATGGCAAGTCCCAGAAGTGCTCTTCCTATCAATTTTACACCCAGCAAAGTCCGCATCCGAATACCCAATGAGATCAAGAGAAGAAGATGCAGAGTATCAAAGACCAATATCAAGGGTGTATTTGAGATCCCTGAATATGCGCTTGATAGCTTTGCGATGGGTCACCGGAAGCTTGAAAGTGAGCACAAAGACACACCGCAAAGTGGATGTCGGGTCTTGTCGCCGTCAGGTACAAGAGGGAGCCGATCATGCTTCTATACTCCCTTTGGTCCACCGCTTCACAGTCTTCATCAGGGTCAAGTGTCGTTGTAGTGGACATTGGTGTTGACAACGGCTTCACATTGACCATGTTGAACTTCTTTAGAAGATCCTTCGTGTACTTGGCTTGATGTATGAAGGTGCCTTGCTTGCACTGCTTGATTTGAAGTCCAAGAAAGAAGGTGAGCTCGCCCATCATTGACATCTGAAATTCACTTTCCATGGCTTCCTGAAATCTGGACACAAGAGCATGAGAGGAACCACCAAAGATGATATCATCCACGTATATTTGAACCATTAGAAAGTCATTGGCATGCTTTAGAGTGAACAAGGTTTTGTCAACACACACCATGACATACCTGCACTCGAGCAAGAAAGACTTAAGCCTAGCATACCAAGCCTTGGGTGCTTGCTTTAGCCCGTACAAGGCCTTCTGAAGCTTGTACACTCGGTTTGGGTATTTGTGGTGCTCAAAGCCAGGTGGTTGTTTCACATAAACCTCTTCTTCTATGTAGCCATTTAGGAAAGCACTCTTGACATCCATTTGATAGAGTCTAATGCCCTTAGAGGCAGCAAATGCAAGCAAGATCCTAATGGCTTCTATGCGCACAACAGGAGCAAAGGTTTCACCATAGTCTAAGCCCTCCACTTGGCTAAAACCCTGAGCAACTAGCCTAGCCTTGTTTCTCACAACCTCACCGTCCTCCCCATGCTTGTCTTTAAACACCCACTTGGTTCCTATGACATTGACACCGGTGGGAGGCTCTACAAGGGTTCAGACTTTGTTTCTCTCAAAGTTTTTCAACTCCTCATGCATGGCATTAACCCAATGTTCATCAGATAGTGCGTGTCCAACATCCCGGGGTTCAAAGGTAGCAACAAATAGAGAATTGGTAAAGCAGGCAAGATGTGCGGACCTTGACCTTGTTGTCCTTTCATAGAGATTACCAATCATCTCTTGAGGTGGATGTTGTCGCTGAATATGGCTAGGGGCTTCTCTCTCAGAGCGTACCTCCCCCTCAACCATAGCTGGAGCTGGCTCGATAGCGACTGAGGTTGATGTAGAAGCTTCTGGACCCTCTGCTAGAGTAGTAGTTGCAGCAGGAACAGGCTCGAACGTAGGATGTGTTGATTCATATCATCATCATCATCCAAGCCCTATAGGCCCTCTTCTACAAAAATGCTTTCCTCCATCTCCTTGTCACCTGCAGTCTCAACCATATTGCTTGCACAAGAGTTTGACTCATCAAAGGTTACATCACAGGATTCTATGATGGTGTTAGTTTCCAGGTTCAAAACTCTGTAGGAATGGCCATGAATGGTGTAGCCAAGAAAGATGCCATCAGAAGATCTCAACTCCATCTCATCAAGATTGCCACGCTTGAGAATAAACCACTTGCAACCAAAGGCACACAAATGAGAAATAGATGGCTTCCTTTCAAAACGTAGCTCATAGGAAGTCACATGAAGAATTGAGCGCAAGAAAATCCGATTGGAAACATAGCAAGCAGTGTTGATGGCCTCAGCCCAGAACCGCCTCGGAGTCCTATGCTCATCGAGCATCGTCCGGGCCATCTCCACCAAGGTTCTATTTTCTTTCGACCACACCATTCTGCTGAGGAACACGAGGTGCTGAAAATTGATGCTCAATACCATGCTCAAGGCAGAAAGTATCAAAGGAGGAGTTCTTGAACTCAGTGCCATTATCACTGCAGATTGCTCGTAATGCACCAGGGCGTTCCTTGAACAACCTCAAAGCTAAGCTTCAAAAGTGATGAAACACTTCATCCTTGCTTTCAAGAAAGTAAACCCAAGAGTAGCGAGAGTAGTCATCCACAATTACAAGAACATATCACTTCCCACCCGCCGAACGAACCCGAGAAGGACCAACAGTGTCCATGTGAAGCAATTCTCCAGGGCGTTCAGTCATCACCAAATTAATTGGAGGATGAGAACCGGCGATCATTTTCCCGTGATGACAGGGAGCACAAACCAAATCCTTTTCAAATTTGAACTTAGGCAATCCTCGGATCAAAACCTAGGCCAGTCAAGCGACAAAGCAAGTCAAAGCTCATGTGACCTAGTCTCCTATGCCATTTCCAGAGCTCAAAAGAAGATTGAGCAAACAAGCACTTGTGAGAACCAGGTGAAGTAGCAAAATCAGCCTGAAAAACTCTCCCAATACGAGAAATCCCACAAACCAAAGAACCATTCAAATCAAGAACACAAGAAGCATTGTTCTTAAAGCGCACTTCTAAACCAACATCAAGAAGCTGAGAGACAGAGAGGAGATTGTACTTGAGAAACTCAACCAAACCAACATCCTTGAGAGTGAAGTTGTCATTTACCTTTACCGCAACTCTATCCTTCACTCTCCCTCTCTTGTCATCTCCAAAGGTCACATACTCCCGCCGCTTCACGGGAGTGACGCTGGAGAACCATTTTGCATTTTCGGTCATGTGACGCGAACACCCGAAATCCATCAACCACTTGTTCTCCAAGCCTCCACCTGCTGCCTACAAAGAACAAGAAGGAAAGATTGATGGCTCAGTGTTGGGGTTAGAGAGAAACTTTTGGGGAGCCAGCACTTCACCATAGTTCTTTGCACATTTCCATTCGGACGCACGGGACGAGAACCACGATGGGGAAAACGTGGCCTGTCAAAGCGTCTCGGCGCAAACCTTGTGTTCTAAGGATAGAAATCATCTGTGTGAAAGCCAAATCCATGCGAGCGACGCTCACCATGATGGGGAAAACGTGGGGTGCCAAAGCGCTGCTGCGCTAAGCCTCTGTTTTGTGAATCAAAGCCATATGAGGACTGATCCTGTCCATGATAGGCACGAGAAAAAGAGCGAGGCTGAAAGTCAACAAAATCATCATAAAAAGCATTCCTAGTCAACTCAGCTTGCTTCCTCTCAATTCTTTTACGCCTATAACAGAATTCATCCAAATGGCCCTTGCGACCACAAAACATACAACTGTAGTTTCTCTTAGGATTAGGCTTGGTTTGTATAGCAGGCTTAGGTTTTGGCTTTTTTGCTTGTTTTGGATTGAAGGAGGGTTTTAGATTGGGTGGATAGTATGTGCCAGTGGGTTTGATGGATTTTTCCTCATCCTTGTAGCTGGAGCTTGGCACAAACTTACCCAAGTTTTCAATCTCCTTGTCACACCTCTCAAATCCCAAGCCCAAGTTGTAGGTAGACCTAGAAGCACTCTCCTTCACTCTAGCCAAATCACTCTCAATCTTTTCCTCACTCACTAGGGTTCTTTTGAGCCTAGAAATAAGATAGTCATTTTCCTGAACTAGGACTTTGTTTTCCTTCCTAGTGATTACTAGCTTGTTCTTGAAGGAGACACACATTTCACACGGATGTGGGAGAACTTTCGAGCGAGTCTTATTTTGCAGCATGGACTCGAGCTCTTTGACTTTGAGGGACTGAACTTTCACTTCGCTAGCAAGCTTGGGGCACTTCTGACATGCACCCAAAAGGATTGGTCTAGCCTTGAGTTTATCAAGCTCTTTAAAGGCACTCTCAAGCTGACTGGCAACTTGAGCATGCACACTTTCCCTCTGATTGAGATCATTCATCACAACTTGATAAGACTCACACTCAACAACAATGTCATCACGAGTAAGCTTAGGCCTAAGCGAAGCAATTTCAAAATCAGCACTCTCCAACTTAGACTTAAGCTCTCTACTTTCACGAACAGCGCTACGAAGCTTATCATCTTGCATGAGCAAAACATTGTGCAAATGATCAAGTTCAGAAGAGAGCTCATCAAGAGTAGGAGGTACCTCGCTTGTGTCGGAGTCGGAGCCAGAGTTGGTGTCGTGATCATTCTTGGCCATGAAGCAAAGCCTGAAGAAGTCGTCCTTCCTCTTGACTCGTGGCTTTTCAACCTCCTCCTCCGAGCTTGTGAGGCCATAGCTTGATGTGAAGTCGACATCGCTCAAGGCGGCAACGTAGGTGCGTGCGACTACCTTAGCGAACTTCTTGGAGTGCCTTCTTCGCTTGTAGAAGTGGTTCTTCTTCTTCTTGAAGTCTTCAACGTTGTTGTCTGGACTTCTTTTTCTTCTTAGGGCAGCCAGCGATGAAGTGTCCAGGGCCACCACACTTGAAGCAGGTTCTTGAACCACCTCCTCTTCTCTCCTTTCGGTTGTTGTAGAACTTCCTGAACTTCCTTGTGAGCAGGGAAAGATCCTCATCAGGAATACACTCCATCTGTTCGTTGAAAGCTACAACAAGAGAAGACAAAGCAAACTCCAAGGTAGACTTGTCAAGTGAGGGGTTAGTTTCATAAGAGGAGCAACCTTGACTACCCTTTTGAGAGCTAGAAAGCAAAGCCATGGTCGAAGCTGGATTAGCATGATGAGGACGATATTTCCTAGACAGTTCATGAGATTTCAGCTTGCTATACAGTTGCTCACAATTCAAGGTACTGAAATCAGCAGTTTCCTCAAGAGCAGCAATCTTAACCCCTTAGACATTTTCATCAAGAGAATACAATAGTTGTTTAGCCCTATCATTATCATCGTACACTAGGTCACCACAAGCCCTCAGGTTGCACACAGTTGCCTCAAACCTACAAAAAGTGTCATCCAGTGACTCGCCAGATTTTTGTGCAATGGTTTGGTACTATCTATTGTAAGTGTCCTTACGCATAGACTTGACTTGATTGGTACCCTCATGGTACGTGCACAGTTTTTCCCAGATTGCATGAGCAGTCTCAAGATGAGAAACATGATCAAATTCATTCCTACCAAGAGTAGAGAGCAGAATGTTAATAGCTTTGGAATTGTTGTCATACTTGTTCACCTCAGCAATAGCAGCCCTCTCGAGGTTCTCAGGTATATGGTAGTCCTGTGCGACGATCTCCCAGATAGCACGACCTTGGCTCAAGAGATAAGCCTTGGTCTATGATTTCCAATAGGAAAAGTCTTCCCCATCGAACATCACAAGCTTGATTGCACGCTTCTCCATGTCACCTCCGGATCACAAAGCTAGTTAAGGTCAACTAGTGATCAAACCGGCTCTGATACCAATTGAAGGACCGAGAAGGCGACCAGAGGGGGGTGAATGGGAGCCAATTACAATTCTTAACAAGAACTTGGCCTATGTCCCAATTACAATCCAAGCCAACCTCTAAACCGATCACCAAGGCTACACACACAAACTAGTGATGTGTTTCCCTTAAGAGTGATCAACAACACTAGTGGAACACAACGGAAACAATGGAAAACTACAGAGACAAGAAATAGCCAAGAAATGCACACAAGTCAGACCTTACTAGACCTCTATTGGCAGTGCCGATCACTACCATCGGCAGTGCCAGTGCGGGGTTCTTAGAACTTAGAAAGAAAACAGTCGAAGCGTATCGGTAGTGCCGGTCATGGCTATTGGCAGTGCTGATGCGGGGTTCAGACCCAAGCCACCAGCAGTGCTGATCGTGGCATCGGTAGTGCCAATCGAGGTTCAGACCCACCGGCAGTGCTGATCCTGGTCGTGGGCACTGCCGATCGACCCCCGACAGAACAGAAAAAGGATTTGGGATTAGGCAAAACTTGACCAAAACCTAATAAAATGAACTCCAAATGATGCAATTTTTGGACCATGTAATCCTCACCACATCACGACCCTAATCCAAGAAGATCCACTCAATTGGCTCAAGAAATCATCATGAATTTTAGATCTCGTGCCAAGAACACCAAAAACGGGAAACTTGAGAAATCCTCCAAATCGAGGGTGCTAGAGCTCTTGGTTCAGTCATGGACCCATATAGGATTGTTCTAGCTCATCATAGCAACAAGATCCCCAAGAAATCCGCCCAAAACACTCATCCAAAAATGAGATAAAAAATTCACACAAAAATAGCTCCAAAAATAGAGAAAAAGAGAAATTTGGGATTTAGTGAGAGAGGAAGATCTTGAGCACGAAAATAACTTTCATATAATTAAAACATGCTTACAAGATCCATGAGTACAAAGGCTAGGGAGCCACCCTCTTCCTCCTACTCTTTAGAAGAGCAAGAGATGTCTCTCACACACCCACGACTCTCCTATTTACATGAAGCACTCTCCTAGCTCTTTAGAATGAAACCCTAACACAAGGCTATGGGAAGAAGCTCCCCTCTCCCACCAGCCCGACATCTCCTTATATAGGCCTAATGGTTGTCCACATGACCACTCTACCCTTGACCTACATAACACTGCCATCTACCACCAGGGGCAAACCCGTCCATCTTTTTCCTCGTCGCCCGAACGCCCTCTGGCCCTTCACGACTTTGCTTCTCCTCGGCGCAAGCTTCGTGATGGTGCCACGTGCACCACCAAGTACGCCACCAGTTTTGAGGCCCAAACCGGAAAACGCCTTGCATGCTTCTCAAAGCATGCCTTCATGCTCACTTCCACCAAAGCAAGATTTCATGATCTTGACACGTGTCACCTCGTCCCGTGATCCTCCTTGCCGGCAAGTCTCTCTGCCTCCGGTCCATTGGAAGCCTCTACTTGCATCGACACCCGATCACCTTTGACTTGGTCAACCCCGCCATCTTGATCATCACCCATGGTTTTGAGGCTCAACCGCGAAACCGTCCGTGCTTCTTGCCTCTCCATGTGTACGGTATGGATCACCCTTGACTCCACCCGGCCTCCTGATCGTCTGGCCTCAAGTCTCCTACTTGTGCCTGATCCTCTCACCATTGACCGCCAAGTTGACTCCAGTGACCTACACATCATGAGACAAGCAAACACACTTCCAATCTCCTGCAACTTCAACAACTCAAACACCCACTCCGGTTAGTCATAACAATTACCATGCACACACTCATGCAATCCCCGGATTCCCGCATTTCAACTCAAACACTGAATCATCCCTAGTCAATTACTCATCACATATTGCAAACCATGGCACATCTCAACATGGTTTCTCACCTAGCTGTCCTTCACCACGTAACGGTGATAGTTACCCTCTTTTCTATCGAGCCCGACAAATCTAGACCCTCCGGTTTTCCAAACCGGAGCATCTGGTTTCCGTAGACTCAGCAACAGAACACGAGGCTGCGGGTTGCACTTGGGCGTGCTCGTGTTTAACGGCGTGTTTTCGCGTCAACACTATCTCTTGACCGCCGCCTTCCCTTGGGAGAACTATAAATGACAACCATTGGAGTAATCCAGTGGTGAAATACTACAACGGGATGTCCATGCGCATGCGGATTTAACTTGCCCACACTCACCATCTGATGAGTTCTACAACAAGTAGTTCTAGCGCCTTGCCCAAGTCTATTTATTTAGTGTGACTTAGCAGATGTGATGAGGACGTCACTCCTGTGGATACACACAACACTCCACCAAATCTGGACTTGCAAGGTCCAATGACTAGAGCTCGTGCACGACGACTAAATTTAGAGGTGAGCTCGTTCCTACGTTCTTCGCTATATGTTACTTTTGAGAATGGTTTGCTACCTAATGATTATTTTATGATTAGAAACCATGGAGAGGATCAGGAGATGATGGGAGAAGGAGTTGGGAACGTGGAGGACCAGCAAGGGCTTGGAAGCCAAAGTGGAGGTCCAATCAAAACCGACTTCGAGTCTGTTTCGGGGCCCAGGACCAGTCTGTACTAAAACAGTCGCCCAGGACGCATATGGACTCGGATTCGGACGTTCTACATATGCACGGAAAGATATGGAGAATACCTTTCCAATGCCGCTGGTCTCATTTCAAAATTCATCTGGAGTCATCGGGAATCGTCAAAACAAGAGAGAGTCCAGAATCTGTGTCGATGCTGCGTCGCCTATTTTTGGCCTTTGGGCTTTGTATCTAGTTGAGCCCAATTAGGGGCGCGTCCAGAGGGTCTTGCACGACCCTAGGGTCTTTATATACAGCTGCCACCGTACCATTAGGGTTCGGGTTTTGCTTAGATCAATTCTGTTCATAAACAGTTTCACCGTTCATCGGTTTGTGAGACCCCAACTTCGAGAGTTTAATCATACATCTGCAATTGTGTTGCATTCTTCGTTGTTCTTGCTTGTGTTCTTGATTCACAGGTAGGGATTAGCCTTCTTGGCGAGGTCAATCATCTTTGGACGGTTGATAACCAGAGGAGACGTCGTGCTGCGATTGCGGGGTTTAGAACGTGCTATTCTGAAGCCGGATCGATTTGTGTGTCGCCTCCGACCAAATCAACTTACCAAGAACCTTTCGGAAGATCGGGAACTCTTGTTCACATCAAGTGGTATCAGAGCTTCAGGTGCACCGTCAGGTTCACACTACCCTTTAGTTTTGTTTTCGTGTTCTTCCTATCGTCCACTGAAAGTACCAAAAAAAAAAATTTTCCCCCGCCCATAACCACGTGTTTAGCCTTTGCATATTTCAATTTCAGAGTCCGTAGTGTTGAGTTTGTGCCCTAGTTCTTGTTTAGTCGCTGGTTTAGTTTGTGTTTTTGTCGTCAGTAGTGTTTCCCTTGCAACCCTAGCCGTCATCCCCTTCACTATCCTCGGTTTTGTCGGCTTTGTGTGCTAGGGTTGATTGATCAACACGCCCACCCTAATCCCACCCTAAACCTACCCTCACCACCTCGGACCAATTTTCATAAATTCCACTTTCTGCTGCATCCACCTCGCCAAAAAAATCCCTACCCGACCCCAAGCCCGACTCGGATTTCACTCAAACCCCCGGGTTCTTCATAACCGATTCCGACACCCCTTCGGTAAAACAGCCATAACTTTTCGCTCAGTTGTCCATTTTGGCTGAAATTTTTACAGGAGATTCTTGACGAAAAGTTGGGAAGATAAAGAAAAATAAAAAAAATCGGGAAGATAAAGAAAAAATTCATTCAAGTTGCAACCCGACGTTTTCTGAAACTTCAAGATTTTCTGTAGGCCACGTCCTATCTCGGTTTGAGCTGAAATTTTTTGTGGTTTCTTCCTGTTTGCTAGTGAGTTAGAAAAAAATATCAAAAAAATAAAATAAAAAAAAGAAATTTTGGATTTCTACTAGTGCTCCATCTAGCCCCCTGGAATTTTTGAGTTTGGCTGTTTTACACTAAGCCCCCTGTTATCGACTGTGTCCCTTTGTCTCTTTGTTTCTTCTTTGCTATCACTACTGTTCTAGGACATAGTTAGACCAGCAACTAGGGACAAGTTATTTGGGCACTTATTCAGCTTTACTATCTGTTTTTGATTTGTGTGCCACTCATATATATATATTTGGCCTTCCTAGCTCTACATACTTCTTCTGGACAGCACATAGGTTCTTTGGTAACCCTTGCAATCGTGGAACACTTCTCCCTGGTATCCTTCGCTTTGTTGTTTTCAGAACTTTGTAAGAGCTTTGCAAGAAGCTTACTTTTGCTGTGTTGAGAGGCACCACTGCTTAGTAGTTTTGTAGGGATAACCTTCACTTTTTGTTTCCTGTTTTGGTGTTTCTGATGTCAGGAAGCGATGGTGAGGGTGCTTCACCCTCCAAATTGGATGAGTGCGTGAGCCAAAATCAGTTACAGAAGGCTTTGCAGGCGGTTCAGAGTGATTTGACAGAGACGATCACCAGGGCCGTCACCGACGCCGTCACCAAGCTTCACCTGGGAGAAAGCATTGAGCGGTTGGATAAGAGAGTCTCTAAGCTAACCGATCAGGTTGTCGAATTGGAGACCGCTCACAAGACCAACAACAACAACAACAACAACAACACCAACACCAACAACGACACCAACAACGACGTTGAAGACGATCATGATGAAGCAACGGTGTATAAGGCTGATGGCACCGTCGATAGGTCAGCTACAAGGACCGCAAGGTTACGACGTCGTTTGCAACGTAACCCTCAAGGTATGGGTGGTTTCCACAACCACAACCGTCGCACACAAGGTAACCATGCTCCAGATGATCCGTATGCTAAAATTAAGTTTTCAATTCCTTCGTTTTCGGGTCAGTACGATGGTGATGCTTACCTTGATTGGGAAATGACGGTAGAACAAAAATTTAATGCCCACCTTGTTCCTGAACAACATAGAGTTAGACAAGCCACTAGTGAGTTTAAGGACTTTGCTATAGTTTGGTGGAGTGGTCTAGCTGCTGAAACCGATTTGCCTACTACTTGGGAAGAACTTAAGGTAGAAATGCGTGATTGTTTTGTTCCTCCTTCTTTTTATAGAGAAATTCGTAATAAACTGCAGCGTTTAGATCAAGGAGATAAAACTGTTCAGGAGTATTTTAGTGAGCTTCAGAAGGGTTTGATTCGTTGTGTTGTGGTTGAAAAAGTAGAGGATCAGATTTGCCGCTTTTATTCTAGTTTGAGAAAAGAAATTCAGGACATCCTTGATTATAAAGAATTTTATACCCTCAACCAGTGTTTCCAGTATGCTATGCTTGCAGAGAAAGAATCACAGGGACTTTTCCAGGCTTTTGAGGAGTACAGCAAGTCCAGGAATTTCTACCCACCACGGCCGACAGGGACTTCGGGGCTGCCCAAGCCATCTTTCCGGCCGCCCCCACCAGCTAGTGTTGTTTCTGCAGCACCAAGATCAGCCCCTGCCCCTTCTACGCGCTCAGGTAAAAATTCTGTGCAGGTACCGGCTAGTAGTGCCTCCTCTGTTGCTTCGACGGGACGCACTACAGGGATTCAGTGCCACCGCTGCCATGGTCTTGGCCATGTGCAGAAAGATTGCCCAAGTAGGCGGGCATATGTGGCGACAGATGATGGCGGTTACATGAGCACCTCCGATGTGGAGGATGAGGAGGAGGATGTCGCTGCCGCCATCGGTGACCTCGTCCTTGGAGGCGGAGATACAACGGGCTACATGAATATTATTGTGCAGCGTGTGCTTAGCACACAAATCCAGCAGCCCGAGATGATGCAGCGACATAACTTGTTCCAGATTTTCTTCGTCATCAAGAACCGTCGGGCACGTGTCATCATTGATGGAGGAAGCTGCAACAATTTGGTGAGTTCTGATGTGGTTAAGAAGCTTGATTTGACCACACGCCCACATCCACATCCATACTACATTCAGTGGTTAAATGACTCTAGAAAAGCTAAGGTAACACAAACTTGCAGAGTTTCTTTTTCCATTGGTTCCTATGTCGATTCTGTTGATTGTGATGTTGTACCCATGCAAGCTTGTTCACTTTTATTGGGTAGACCTTGGGAATTTGATAATGATGCTGTACACCATGGTAAAAGTAATAAGTACACTTTTATGCATAAAGGAACTAAAATTACTTTGTTACCAATGACCCCTGCTGAAATTGTACAAGCTGATTTAGAACGAGCTGCTAGTTTGAAAAATAAAAGCCCTGAAATTCAGCAACCTGTTAATTCTGCTTCTGCACCAAGTAATGTTAATGATTCTTCAAGTTCTAAGGGTGCTGCAATTAAATTACAAGGTCGTTCATGTCTTGCCACAAAATTTGAGCTTGCTGAAATTTCTACTGATGATATTTGCTATGCTTTGATATGCAAACAAGCCTTGTTTTTGCTTGGTGATATTGCTTCTAGTGCTTTGCTTCCTGCTGTCACTAACCTTTTGCAGGAGTATGAGGATGTTTTCCCAGCTGAGATACCCCCGAGATTGCCACCTTTGAGAGGGATTGAGCATCAAATTGATTTGATTCCTGGTGCTACTTTATCAAACCGTGCTGCTTATAGGACCAACCCTGAGGAGACTAAGGAGATACAACGACAAGTCCAAGACCTTTTGGATCGTGGGTATGTTCATCAATCACTTAGTCCTTGTGTTGTTCCTATACTTTTGGTTCCTAAGAAAGATGGTTCTTGGCGTATGTGTGTAGATTGTAGAGCCATTAATAACATTACTATTAGGTATCGTCATCCTATTCCTAGGCTAGACGACATGCTTGATGAGTTATGTGGTGCTATAATTTTCACTAAAATTGATTTGCGTAGTGGCTACCATCAAATTAGAATGAAACTTGGAGATGAATGGAAAGCAGCTTTCAAAACCAAATTCGGGTTGTATGAGTGGTTAGTAATGCCTTTTGGGTTAACTAATGCACCCAGTACTTTCATGCGTTTGATGAATGAGGTTTTAAGACCTTTTATTGGCAAATTTGTGGTTGTTTACTTTGATGATATCTTGATTTATAGCAAATCCATGGATGATCATATGATTCATTTGCGTGCTGTTTTTGATGCTTTGCGAGTTGCACGTTTATTTGGTAACCTTGAGAAGTGCACCTTTTGCACGGATCGAGTCTCTTTTCTTGGCTATGTTGTGACTCCACAGGGAATTGAGGTGGATGAGGCGAAGATTGAAGCCATAAAGAGCTGGCCTGTACCAAAAACTATCACACAGGTGAGGAGTTTTCTTGGTCTTGCAGGTTTCTACCGCCGCTTTGTCAAAGATTTCAGCACCATTGCTGCACCATTGCATGAGTTGACAAAGAAGGGCGTTGACTTCCATTTTGGTAAGGTACATCATGAGTCTTTTGATGCTTTGAAGGACAAACTTACACATGCACCATTGCTGGAATTACCCAATTTTGATAAGACTTTTGAGCTTGAATGTGATGCTAGTGGTATAGGCATTGGTGGTGTTTTGATGCAAGATGGTAAACCTGTTGCATACTTTAGTGAGAAAATTACTGGGTCTATTTTGAATTGTTCCACGTATGATAAGGAACTATATGCACTTGTACGTTCTTTAGAGACGTGGCGTCATTATTTGTTGCCCAAAGAATTTGTTATTCATTCTGGTCATGAATCACTTAAGTATATTCGTTCTCAATGCAATTTGAACCGTAGACATGCTAAATGGGTTGAGTTTATTGAGTCTTTTCCTTATATTATTAAACATAAGAAAGGGAAGGATAATGTGATTGCTGATGCTTTATCTAGGCGATATACTTTGTTGTCTCAACTTGATTGTAGAATTTTTGGACTTGAGGCAATTAAAGAACAATATGTTGCTGATGTTGATTTTAAAGATGTATTGCTGCACTGTAAAGAAGGTCGTGCTTGGCACAAATTTGTGTTGAATGATGGATTCTTGTTTAGAGCTAACCGCCTATGCATTCCAGTTGGTTCCATTCGTCTTTTGTTGTTGCAGGAGGCGCATGGAGGTGGATTGATGGTTATTTTGGTGCTAAGAAGACAGAGGATATTTTGGCCACACACTTCTTTTGGCCAAGGATGAGGAAAGATGTTGAGCGTTTTGTTGCTCGCTGCACTACATGTCAAAAAGCTAAGTCTCGATTGAATCCACATGGTTTATACATGCCACTTTCTGTTCCTTCTATTCCTTGGGCGGATATTTCTATGGACTTTATTTTAGGACTGCCTAGGACTAAGAGGGGGAGCGATAGCATTTTTGTTGTCGTGGATCGTTTTTCCAAGATGGCACACTTTATATCATGTCATAAAACTGATGATGCTAGTTATATTGCTGATCTTTTTTTCAAAGAAATTGTACGTTTGCATGGTATGCCTTCTACTATTGTTTCAGATCGTGATGCAAAATTCTTGAGTCATTTTTGGCGCACGCTTTGGAATAAGTTGGGTACAAAGTTGTTATTTTCTACAACTTGTCATCCACAAACTGATGGACAAACTGAGGTTGTGAACCGCACTTTGGGTACTATGTTGCGAGCTATTTTGAAGAAAAATTTGAAGCAATGGGAAGAATACTTACCTCATGTTGAGTTTGCTTATAATCGGGCAACACATTCTACTACAAGGTAAGTCCATTCAAGGTAGTGTATGGTTTTGATCCCTGTACTCCACTTGATATACTTCCTCTACCTATTAATGAGAGAGTTCATATTGATGCTAAGGAGTGTGCTGAATTTATTTTGCAAATGCATGAGACCACTAGACTTAGCATTGAAAAGATGAATGAAAAGTATAAAATTGCTGGTAGTAAGGGAAGAAAGGAAGTAAAGCTTGATGTAGGAGATTTAGTGTGGTTACACTTAAGGAAGGATAGATTTCCAGAATTGAGAAAGTCTAAACTAATGCCTAGAGCTGATGGTCCATTCAAAATAATAGAGAAGATTAATGATAATGCATACAAACTTGAGTTGCCTCCCGAGTTCGGGGTTAGTCCTACTTTTAACATTTCAGATTTGAAACCATACTTGGGAGAAGAGAATGAGCTCGAGTCGAGGACGACTCCACTTCAAGAGGGGGAGGATGATGAGGACATCACTCCTATGGATACACACAACACTCCTCCAAATCTGGACTTGCAAGATCCAATGACTAGAGCTCGTGCACGACGACTAAATTTAGAGGTGAGCTCGTTCCTACGTTCTTCGCTATATGTTACTTTTGAGAATGGTTTGCTACCTAATGATTATTTTATGATTAGAAACCATGGAGAGGATCAGGATATGATGGGAGAAGGAGTTGGGAACGTGGAGGACCAGCAAGGGCTTGGAAGCCAAAGTGGAGGTCCAATCAAAACTGACTTCGAGTCTGTTTCGGGGCCCAGGACCAGTCTGTACTAAAACAGTCGCCCAGGACGCATATGGACTCAGATTTGGACGTTCTACATATGCACGGAACGATAAGGAGAAGACCTTTCCAATGCCGCCGGCGTCATTTCAAAATTCATCCGGAGTCATTGGGAATCGTCAAAATAAGAGAGAGTCCAGAATCTGTGTCGGTGCTGCGTCGCCTATTTTTGGCCTTTGGGCTTTGTATCTAGTTGAGCCCAATTAGGGGCACGTCCAGAGGGTCTTGCACGACCCTAGGGTCTTTATATACAGCCGCCAGCGCACCATTAGGGTTCGGGTTTTGCTTAGATCAATTCTGTTCATAAACAGTTTCGCCGTTCATCGGTTTGTGAGACCCCAACTTCGAGAGTTTAATCATACATCTGCAATTGTGTTGCATTCTTCGTTGTTCTTGCTTGTGTTCTTGATTCACAGGCAGGGATTAGCCTTCTCGGCGAGGTCAATCGTCTTTGGACGGTTGATAACCAGAGGAGACGTCGTGCTGCGATTGCGGGGTTTAGAACGTGTTGTTCTGAAGCCGGATCGATTTGTGTGTCGCCTCCGACCAAATCAACTTGCCAAGAACCTTTCGGAAGATCGGGAACCTTTGTTCACATCAAGATGGCAACATACGTAGTGCCTTGTCTTTCATTAATTATTCTATATGCCTATGTATGATCTCATGATGATGATCGCTTGGTTTTAATTCCTTGCATGTTTTATGCTATCCTGTTGCATAGCATCATCCATGTCTTGTGTTGCATGTCCTTATCCTTTTTTCAATTATCAGCTAACATGACATGCATGCATTATCATCTAGAGTGTGCTTTTCTCTTTTTATCCTGTAGCTCTTGATGATGCTTGATTGAGTAGGACCTTATTCGCTCTTTCCTTATGCCTTTAAGGTTCCTCTCGATCATAGTGTAGCTCTGTTAGCCTTGATGTTTTTATGTTAAGTAGTGGTTGTCATCAATGACCAAAAAGGGGGGAGATTGTAAGCTTCATGACCATTGATGATTGGATCCCCGAGGTATGGATGTTTTGATGATTAATGACAACTATGAAATTGTGGGCTAATATCTACATCAGTGTTGTCTATGTAGGAATCATCTCTTAACTCTACTACAAATCTTATTGATGATGGTTGCCTTGGTGGTTGATGACAATGACCATAAGCATGGAGCTTGATGAGCTTGATGGAGTCTAAGGGTTGAAGGAGATGGATCAAGGTTAAGGACAAGCTATGGAGCAAGTGTTTGGAACACTTGTCTAGTTGTTAGGGCTTTGAGTCCATAGGAAAAACTGGACTATCAAGGGGGTCTAGGTCATGTCTCTCTAGGTCATGCTAGTCAGTGATGTGTGTGGATGCTTAGTGAAATCACAGGTCCTAGATGACAGTGGAGAAGCCAAGGAGCTGTTGGAAGAAGCCGGGACTCGAAGTCAAGTCAGGATGAGGAGTTTTAGCTTCTGGACAGAGTGAATGGACAGAGGGGTCAGTGGAGACTAGATTGTACGGTTATCAGAGGAGAAGGCAAATAAGTAAGAAGACTTAGCGAGGTATTTGTTTGCGCTAGAGACCATAGAGACCGGACGGTCTGGTCTGTGTGGGTGAAGCGCTGAATAGAGAGGAAGCATTATCGGAGCTCTTTGGAATCAACGGACATGAAGAGATAGGATGGTCTGGTCTACTAAATAGACGGTCTGGTGAGTATGAGGTCTTCTAGGCACAGTGAAGCCAATGGCTCTGGGAGCCGTTCCAGGAGTGAGCTGACGGTCCGGTCAGGCGGTCACTGTGTCCAGAAAGGTGATCTCATGGAGCAACGACTAGTTTGAGGTTAGAAGACTATATAACTTTGTTTCTAGGGTCTTGGAGACATCTCTTGGCCATTGGGATAGTTGGGAGCATCTATTGGAAGCCAAGGGGAAACGAGAAGAGCACTAGGAGAGGATATTGGATATCTTGAGAGTGTTAGTAAGAGTAACTTGAGCATCTATCCATATATAAGGCTAGGGTATCCTTGAGGGTGTGATCTAGGCTGTTACTCTTGGTCTATGGTGAGACCTAAAGAGGTTAGGTGTCGGTGATTGAGCCTATCGTGATTGGTTGTGAAGGCCGTCACACAATTGTACATGGTTTGAGCCCGCCGTTGAAAGGGCCATCGCTAGTGAGTGCCCATGTAGGCTCTGGGAGTCTGATAAGTTCTTGAGGGAGGCGAGCTTGTTCCTTGGTGGCAGCGGTGACGCAACCGTGTCTTCACTCCGGGAGTAATTGCGGTCTCGTGTGCGAGACCTCCACTTGGTGGCGGGAGGGCTTGCACTCTGGCGGGGGTGGTCCAACGAGGATTAGGGGAAGGCTCCATCCTTCCAAGACCTCGGGAAAAAATCATGAGCATTCCGTGATCACCTCTTCACAATTCCGCAATTGTGTGCTCTAGTGAGTAGGTTGAATTGTGGCTTGCATAGGAAAGTCTGTTTAGCTTTCGCATTTGCACTCGTCATGAACACTAGCATGTGTAGGGTGTTGGCCTACTAGAATTGTTAGGTTGCAATGATTGCCGGGTTTTAGTGGTATGAAATTGAAGTATTCAAAATTGTGGTCGGCTTACCATTGCACCCCCATTTCGGTACGCCTTTGGTCCATATAATTGGTATCAGAGCCAAGTGTTCAATCTAGAGGCTTCATCGCCTTGAGTAAGAATGCCGAGAGAGATGTGGAGTGTTCTCATATTCAGTGGCGAGGACTATAGCTATTGGAAGGCTCGTATGCAAGCCTATCTTGAGACCTCGATTCGGAGATATGGAAGGTGACCCATGATTCGGATGTGGATGTGAACCCGCTTGATCCTAAATTCATTAAGCACAACACTAAGGCCAAGAATGCTCTGTTTGCATGCATCTCGAAGGATGTCTTTGCTAGATTGGATGCGAGTTCGTCAGCATATGGTATCTGAATGAGATTCAAGGTATTTATGAGGGTACCAGTGATGTGAAAGAGGAAAGATACTTGGTGCTGAAGAACAAGTATGATAACTTCACTAGATTACCACATGAGAGAACTTGGAGGAGATCAATGCTCTTGGGGATGACTTCAAGCTCAAACCTATGGAGGTGATTTGAAGATCTGTGAGGCTGTTTAAAGACCCCAAGTATGAGTCCATCATCTCCTACACCTTGCAAGGTGACCTCAGGACAAAGACTATCAAAGAAGTGCTTCGGAAGATCACTGCCTTTGAGAGCTACGAATTGGTTTTGGATGATTCTCAACCATCCAACCTAGCTCTTCAAGCGGAAAAGCAAGAGCCTATGAAGAGCAAGAAAGGCAAGAAGAAGGTTGCGATTGAAGAAGAAGATGATGATGATGACTTGAGTAAGGACTTGGCTCTTCTCATGAAGAGATGAGGACCTTCAAAAACAAGTTTGCCTCCAAGTCTAGGAGAAAGTTCTTCAATTGTGGCTCCAAGAACTAATTTGTTTAGGATTGCCCCAAGTCAAAGAAAGAAGCATTCAAGACCCAAGACTCGAGTAATGAACAAGAAGATGAAGAAGAAGACCCCAAAGCCAAGCAAAAGAAGAAGAGGTACTTCAACAAGGATAAGAGCGAAGGCAAAGGCAATGCCAAAGATTTCAAGAAGAAGTTCTCACGCAAGGCTCTTGTTGGAGAGTGGACAAGTGACAACCCAAGTGAAGCATCCTCCCCCTCAAGCGAGGATGAAGAAGTGGCCGGCCTAGCCATGAGCAAGACCACTCTACCTCGAGCTCTTCCTTGACCCCCACATGCCTCATGGCCGCTAGCCACTTTTGGGAGAGTGAGGAGGAGACCAGCAATGACAACGATGATGAGGAGCTCTCTTGCATCGAGCTTTGGAACATGCTTCAGCAACCGCAACATCACCGTCAAGAAATCCAAAATGTTGGAAGTGGTAAGAAAAGAGTGTAGGTTGGCTAAGGACCGTGTTGGTGAGCTTGAGAGTGAGCTCAAGGACCTTGTCACATCTCATGAGGCCGTAAACAAGAGTTATGACAAACTCAAGGGTGATCATGTAGAGCTACATGAGAAGTACGAGGCCCTTGAACTTACTTTTGAGGCCATCAATGTTGATAACCTTGCCTCTCCCTCCTCTAGTTCATCAAAGAGCGATGCTTCCACAATGAGTGATGAACTAACCACCTCGGTCGAGGTTTCTTCTGTTGACCCATTTATTTTGAAGGAATATTATAAGCTCAAGAAAGATAGGAAGATGGTGATAAACGGCTTTGAGAGGCTTACACGTGGTAGAGCCATCCACAAGGAGATCCTTGGGAGAAATCTTGTGAACAATGTCTCCCATCGTGGTCTTGGCTCATATCCTGCCGCCATTGACATCATTGGGGCGAGTGTCTCCATTCCCGTGTGGGTCAAGCCCCTACTCGCGAATGACTACTTTTGCGAGAGGTGTTGCAAGGATGGCCACACCACCAAGGATTCTCCTATGGTGTGAAGTTCAATTGTTTTGCCTAACGCTAATTTGTTCCATGAGAACACCCATTTCAAGCTTTTTAGGGACAAGGGTGGCAAGGCAAAAGCAAAGGCTTTGGGACCACCAAACAAGAAGAGAAAGGTCAAGAGCATATGGTTGCCTAAGTGCATTGTTGATCTTGAGAGGTCAATGAAGTACAAGTGGGTGCCCAAGAACAAGTCCTAGATGATGGTGGTGGTGATGGACCAGGAGCTTACTTGAATATCAAGAGGAGTCCACCACAAGTGACATGGACCTCAACGACATATCTACTCATGAGGGAGGTATCTGTGTGTATTTGTTCTTGATAGTTGTAGTGTGTTCTTTTTTTTCTTGCATCACATGGTAACTAGGACTCGTTTGTGACTAGTATGTTTGGCACCCATGTATGTGTAAATAACTAAAAGAAAAACACATAAAATTAGTCGATGTCTAACACACTCAAGATAGCTATAAGCAAAGGGGAGTGCTTGCGATGGTGGTTTGGCTTCTCTCAAGGCAAGGGTATGGCTTATAGTGAGTAAGCTTGAGAGAGGTTCAAATTTGACATTGTTAGGTTTCCTTTGTGCCTTTTTTAATATTGCTTGCATTTACATGGCATGTTTAAATTCCATTGCATTTGTAAAATGCTTGTTGCATGCATCATATAGGAAACACAAAGGAGGCTTGTCTCACCTGGAGATATTTGTACCTCATGATCAATATGAGAATACATCTCCATATGTGTGACCAGAGGAAAGGATTGTGCTTCATGCCCATTGAGCAAGCTCCAATGAACTCCGAGGTTAAACCCACTTGCTTCATGCCCATTGTGCTTCATCCCCTTTTGGTTCTTAATTGCCCTGGTTCTTATTTGCTCGATTCTTCATTTTGGCATTTACGAAAACCATAAGGCCATAGAGAGCCACTATTTTGAAAAGGAGTGTTTGAGAGTTCCCTTCATGCTCCAAGT
The DNA here is from genome assembly GCA_030378355.1 of Eleusine indica. Classification (NCBI taxonomy): domain Eukaryota; kingdom Viridiplantae; phylum Streptophyta; class Magnoliopsida; order Poales; family Poaceae; genus Eleusine; species Eleusine indica. Next base: position 43,283,119 of record CM059498.1, on the reverse strand, counting down.
GCAGTGTTTAATTGGGTGTTGAGTGAGGGCACTTGGAAATTGGAGAAATTCCTTGTTTCAGTGAAATCCTGGTAGTGACCATACAGTCCGCTCTAGGGACTGTAGAGTTCGGTCAGTGCCATAGTGCCTCAAGTCAGTCTGGTCATAGAGACCAGACAGAACGGTCCTAGAGATTGGACCATCCAGTCTGTATGGGTCGCCAACAGACTCAGGATCAGACCAGACACTTTGGTCCAGAGACCGTACCATCCAATCACTATGGTTGAAATGTCAGATTTGTTTCGATCTGTGACCATTGATTGTGCCCTTGAGTAATATCGGTCGTTCATTAGTCTTTGACCTAGGCCAAAATCAAAACCGCCTTGTCTCTTCCTTGTTCATCCCCGAAGCCGAGAACTCACCCTCGCCATCATCACTGACGCTGCTATCGCCGTGCCGCCCTCTGCTGCACCAAGCTCGCCCGCGCACGCCGTCATTCCTCGCACCCACATCGCCTCTAGCCCCTACTCTCACGCGCAGCTACGCTCGCAAGATAAACTCTAGCGCCACTACCGCAAGCCAGAGCCGCTGCCGAAGCCGCGTGCTCACTGTGCCTCACTGCTTCTGTGCGCCTGCTATTGTTGCTGCTCCGTCGCCATGCTCTCTCGCCCTCGCGCGTGCAGCCTTCACCAGAGCCGAGTGTTGAAGGTCACTAAGTACCAAATAAGACTATCAAATACCTGCATAACACTATAAAAGTAAACAACCAATATAGTGGTAGGCATTTATTACTAACGAATTCCACAAGTATTGGTGAATATTTGCTTGCAGGTGATTTACCCTCATAATTAAGGGAAAATCCATGTCATCAAGGGAGAAAGCACACTTCTGGCCAATCGAAGCACAGCACACGGATCCACTGGCCCACTTTCAGAAGGAAACAGACATAACCCACCACCTTACGGTGTCAGGAGGGATGAGGGCCCACCTAGCAGGGACATAGAACAGGGGGGCCACCTAGGCCCACAACCCATGTTCGGTCACACATGGGTGTTCGGCCTTTGAGAAATGAAGTACTAAACTAATCTTGAAGTGTTGAGAGAGTGAGGCCACTTCCCTCCTTATATAGGGGTCCCAAGGCAGTTCCAGAGGCGGTAACTTCCTTCTAACACGCACAACCGACCTTAGGGAGGCACCAGGAGACGACATGTGGAGATTAAGGGGGTAATTGAAAGCATAGAAGTGGTGTCTAGGCCATAGGTTACGTTTGTTTATCTCATAGTGCACGGATTGCTAAAGGTAGTCAGTAGGTAGTGACAGCCCTAGCTGTCCTTTGAAATCCTCCATGTTCGGCTACGCAGTAGGCTCTTGGCCGAAATCGCACTGTGGATGCAGGGGAAAACCGGATGCCCAATGCAAGCAACCTAGTAGTACTCTTACCTTGATTAGGACCTTATACCTATTAGGAATCCTCTCTACCCAAAGCCTTATTTATCTTGGTGTCATAGGTCGAACTAGAATTGAATATTAGGCACACACATTCCCTATGAATTCGATACCTTGAAATACTCCTGGGTGAAAGCTACTTCGGTATCCGTATGCTTGTGGATTTATTCTATTGTCATTAAAATACCCAACAAGCTTTCTGGCGTCGTTGCCGGGGAACGGTTGTTGTTTGATCTTCAAACCTAGTTCACCCTCGTATCTTTTTTCCTTCTATATATTTCTTTCCCCTTCTCTACCATGGAGCGACTATCAATTCAAGACCTTTCTGCTCCTAAGGGTGAGTTCTTTGAGCCGACACTTTCTGTGGACCCTTCATTCATTTGGCTTTGAACTCCGCCCTGGCTTTATAGCCATGGTTTGGGAACAATCCTTCTCGGGTTTAAATAGCAAAAACCCCATTCCATCATTTGCTAGAGTTTGAGCATTTGTGTTCATGCCTATCGATCAAAGGCATGACTCAAGACACTCTCAAGTGGAAATTGTTTCCCTGTTCCCTCATGGAGAGTGCGAAACAATGGTACACTCATTTTGTTGGGAGTACAAATGGTGATTGGAAAGTTCTTCGAGATAAAGTTTTTCTCGCATTCTATCCTACATCACGTATCGTCTCTCTACGAAGGGAGATTCTCGACTTTCATCAAAGCGAGAAGGAATCCATAGGTACAACCGGAGCCAGGTTTTCCTTGTTAACCTCTTCCAATCCTGACTTGTCTTTGCCCGACCACATGTTGTTGCAACACTTTTGTCTGGGTTTAAGCAAGGAGTCTGCCCTATATCTCGACGTCACCGCTAGAGGTTCGCTCGTCCACAAGACGTCTGCAGAAGGAAGAGCTATCCTAGACCTTATCCAAGAAAACTCTTCTTTCCTAGCCGACTATAGAGAGCCCCTCAGGAGGATGCTTCGTCGAGCATTGAGGCCACCCACTAGTTGAACCTAAGCCAAATACTTGTCTATATATTGATTCATCTAGTGAGACCTCAACCGAACCGCGACCAATGGAGGATGAAGAAATTCAACCTTCAAAGCTCTTTCTCCAATTCGACGAAAATCTTGTAAAAGATTGTGGGAAATCCTCGAGTTGTCGCTATCAAAAGAAATCACCAACTCCTGTATCTTCTCCCAATCCTCTTAAGGAGCCTTTGCTCCCAGAGATGGTGAAGGAGTTAACTTCAATCGTGAGCAATGAGTGGTCGAGAGAGGCTGAGCTTTCTCCGAACCTAATTTGGATTAGCTCCCCTTCCTCTTCTATTCAATGCCTCATAAGAGGAGTGAAGGTGAATATTCTTTATAATCCCACTATTGGTGCCAACATAATTTCCGATGCTCGTGCTTTTGCCATTTTGGATGAAGAACCCTTGGCACCGACTTGCAAATTTCTTCAATGTCCCTCTGGATCTATTTCAGACGGATATGGGATTTTGCAGAATGTGTCTTTAAGACACAAAGATGTCAAAACTCTCCTTGATTTCCATGTGTTCGAAGTCCATGACTTTGACATTTTAATCAGGCATCCCATGGAGAGACTTTTCTCTGGTGCACCGACCAAGGAGATGCTAGACATCGAACTCAGGGGAAGACATTATTCTGTCCCAATGTCTCAATTAGAAAATTCCCCTGAGTTCTCTTTTAAATTCGAGGAAGGTCTTTCAAAACACCATGGGGAACACCTCGAATTATTTTTGCAAGAAGAACCCACCAATTCTCATCTCTCCTCCTGATCCCCTAGAGGACAATTTCCTCCAAGAGGATGAGGGGGAGTGCTTTGTCATGCCAGGCAATGAATAGTTGAATGAGGGAGAAGATTCTCTTGATTTAATTTGGATTAGGCCTCCTTATTCAACCATTCAATGCCACATAAGAGAGATGAAGGTGAATGTTCTTTTCAGTCTGATAATCGGCGCAAATATGATATCAAAATCTATTGCACCAGCCTTCATAGCTGGTGAGCCCTTGCACCGATTAGCAAATCCTTCATGAACACCTTAGGCAAATCTTTAGAAGGATTTGGGACCTTGCAAAACGTGCCTGTAAAGCACGAAAGTGTTGAGACTATCCTTGACTTCCATATAGTTGAAGTCACTGACTTCCAAATTTTGATCGGGCATCCGACGGACGAGCTATTCCAGGATGGACCGAAGCTAGGAAGTCTCAACACAAGACTTGGGAGAGACAGCTTTTTTGTCCCGATCTGTCAATCAGAAAATTTTTTGATAGAATCTCTCCCAAGGGGTGAGCCAATCAATGAGGTGATGGCAACATTACCCTTTTGAGCCCCTGGATCTATCCTCGAGGAATAAGATCAGCAATTTATGCAGGGGGAAGGCAAGCCAACCCACGAGGGTCCCTCAATAGCCAGATTTGAATCCATAGCTATCTTACCTTTAGACTGTGCTGTTGAGACCACTCGAGAGGTAGGAGAATTCCTACCATCAAGGTTGCCAGTTGAATTCGAGGAAGGAATACCTAATCAACATGGAAACACCTCGAATCATTTCTGGCAGAAGAATCCTACAACATCCCTTTCACTTCCCAAGCCTTTCCAAGAAGAAATCCTACAGGAGGCCGCTAACAAGGAGTGTTTGAAGGAAGAAAGATGTTCTTCAAGAGAAATCCAAATCTCTTCTCCTTCTTCTACCATTCCATGTTATATAAAGGGAAATGTCGTAGAAGCTCTTCATGATCCCACCATAGGAGCCAATATCATCCCTGCGTACATAGCTTGGCAACTTTTGGATGATATACCATTTGATACAAATGACACACTCCTCAAAGATGCCTTGGGAGTAACCTTTCCATATCGGGGGATCACAAGGGCTGTACTGGTTGAGATGGGCAAAGTCAAAGTTCGCCTAGACCTCCACGTCTTTCCTATCATCGACTTTGAACTTCTCATTGGCTTTACGCTTGAAAGCATTTACCATGAAGGTGAACTACTAGGGAGCCGATATGAAAAGCTTAGAAATATTGCTTTTGCCACCAATGCCCATTGCTTAGAAAATCCTATGGTGAGGCCTCATCTCATCAAGCACTCCCCACTTGAGGAGGTGATGTTTGTTTCCCAACATGCATTGCCGAGGTTTGTTCTTTATGAGGACGCGAAGCATTGCATCCAAGAAGGAGATGATTTTGGAGAAACTCTTAATCCGTTTGAAACCAAATCATCATCTTTCTTGCCTAAGCCTTTTTCCTTTGGTCCTCATTATTCCATTCTCTGCGATGATGAAAAATCAACCACGAGCTTTGTAGATAAATTCTTGAGAAGGAAATCCTTTGGGCCATTGGAGTGCTTGAGGAGTTGACTCTAGAAGAAAATGATTCAATTAATGAGCATGAGCGCTTCTTCCCTCAACAACCACAAGATACATGCTCATCCAACAAACTTCTAGAGTTGATCGGTCCTTTTGCTAAAAGCACCTACGAGGACTACAACCACCTTAAGGCCCTCATTAGTAAAATGTTTAGAAGGATGGTTGTAGATGCTTTTGTCTATTATAAGTATTGCAGATCTCGTAGTTTGCATTTTGGCACTAACCTTATAGCTAAGGCTTATTTGATACATCAACAATTGGCGGTAAGATGGGAACTACATCACCAATGATAGCTGTAGCATAAAGTCCCCATAGTCGAGCTTCTGACTATAAACAAAGCACTGCCAGGAGATGGCTATCATTCCTTTTCCTTTATTTTTTAAAAAAACTACAAGGATATGTTTTCAAGATATATTTGCCTTCGGGTATTGTGGTCACTAACCTTTTTCAGGTGAGGATTGAAAAGAATGATGGCCACACTATGCCTAAGAACACGGGAGCTACATCAGCTTGACACCGTGGTACTTTTGGCGATGGAACTTACTATGAGAAGGCTGCAACACTGCACACTGATTGTTGTGTCTGAGTGATACAAAAATCAAAGTGTGGGGGAGTTCTGTAAGTATCACGTATTAAGTTCCATTCATGCCAACTTACCTCTTGGTTTAGAAATGTTGTTAGTTCTTGCATGCATGCCTTGCTTTAAAAAAATGAATGAAAGGTGCTTTAGTTTATTTCCTTCTTTTTTATTTCCTTTCAATTCAATTATGCAGTGCGCCTTGAAAAAGGTAACTAAAATAAATAACTTAATAATAAAGTTGTGACTCTACGAGGCCCATAAAGATGGTAGAGTCCATTTTTCTTTTAACCATCTTGTTTTGTTTCTTGTGTCAAATAAAAGTGCAGGCAAGCGAACAAGTGAGGGGGAGATCATCAGGATACTCGACGAGCAACAAAGGACCTCATCGGCCAAAATATAATGAACAACACCGCACAGAGCACCATGCCATACGGTGACGAAGCTAGATGCCAGGATGATTCAGCCGAACCCTCTGGGTCGACTGAACCCACCTGGCCTTACTCGGCATCATCTACTAGTGCGACGGTATGCGTGTCTTATCCCTCTATCTCCCTATTTTGTGCATTGATTTAATTTTCCTAGTACAAATTGACAAAATATAAACATGGAAATTAAAATCAACCTTGATGACCTTCTAATTATTCAAAGTTTTCCATGGTTGGCCTGCATGCTCTTTATTTCTTGCTCATATGTCAATGCTAGTAGACTATATTCATAGGGACCACATGCTACCTAGGTTGTTGACTAGTGTGATATGGTTTGATGAAGTGATTCTTGCTCTCTATTGCACAAAGTACTTGGAAATTCTTTTTGAAAAATAAAATCTACAAGCTTACTCCTCAATGATTTGAAATATCCCACCAGATCCATATGATAGATTCATTTGATAAACCTTATGCATATGTTGCTTATGTCTTTATTGAACCCTGTCAAACTGTTGTGACCCTAGTGAGATGCTTGTTATGCATTGTTGATCAAGTTCAGATGCACATTCTCTTGATATGTTAATCTTCTACTTTGGAAGTTAGCATTATCATCATCACCATCCATCCATCCACTGAAAAGAAATACTCCATGATTATACTGTTATGACTCTCTCTTGATTGTTCACATAGAAGGCATGGCTACCAAAAAAAAAGCTCTCAATCCTTGAGCATGAAAAAAAGAGATAAAAAATAGTCATGCCCAATATCATTCCAAGGAAAGAGAGAGTCTACACATAAATGAGTATTCATCCACCTCCATCATCCATCACCTTCTATATGCTACTCTTCTACTCCGGAAGATAACATCACACATATCCATCATCCATGCACAAAATAAAGTGCTCCACCATGCTTTAAGAAACTTCCTCTCCAATTATCCTTACAAAAAGAGACATGGGCTATCAAGTATTCAAGAAAAAGAGAAAAAGAAGAAGAAGAGAGATAGCCCATGTTCTCAAATAGAAGAGAGGGAGGATATCAAGAGGAGTATTAACATTTCACCACCACATCCATTCCATCCATATATGTGCACACACTTGATTGGTGATTCATGACTTGTTTTCTCTTTGGATCCATTTTTTAACTTGACAATATATGAAGCACATGTATGCCTTCCTTTTATTATCTACCCTGAGCTCCACATAAGCCTATCTGTAGAGGTAGGAACAAAAAGAGGCAATAGCAAAAGCCTCGTTAAGGATCCACACACATATATGATTAACATGAGAGAATCACTTGAGTAGTGCAGCTTTGTTTTATTTTTTAAAAATTCTTCAAAAACTCAAGTTACTTAGCACAAGGAGGAGAGATGAGCATAATTTGTATCATTCCACTCTTCAACCACCCAAGGTGACATGGTAGACACTTCAAGTCCATTGGTATAGGTATGGTTTAGAATAATTTGCATGCTAGCATCATATGGTTTGGAGATTATGATCCACCTTAGTCCTTTTCCTTTACTTGAGGACGAGCAAAGGCTAGGTGTGGGAGAGATTGTTGACGGTCACTAAGTACCAAATTGGACCGTCAAATACCTGCATAAAACTATAAAAAGTAAACAACCAATATAGTGGTAGGAGTTTCTACTATAAAATTTACAAGTATTGGTGAATATTTGCTTGCAGGTGATTTACCCACGTAATTAAGGGAAAATCCATGTCACCAAGGGAGAAAGCACACTTTTGGCTAATCAGAGCACAACACACGGATCCACTGGCCCACTTTTAGAAGGAAACTGACATAACCCACCGCCTTACGGTGTGAGGAGGGACGAGGGACCACTTGGTAGGGACCCAGAACAGGGGGGGGGGGCACCTAGACCCACAGCCCATGTTCGGCCGAATGCGGGAGTCCCCCCATGGTGCATGGCCTTCACGTGTCGTCTCCTGGTGTCTCCGCAAGGTCGGTTGTGCGCGTTAGAAGGAAGTTACCGCCTCTAGAACTGCTTTTGGACCCCTATATAAGGAGGGGAGTGGCCTCACTCTCTCAACACTTCAAGATTAGTTTAGTACTTCATTCCCAAAGGCTTTTGCACTGCCAAAGTGCTTAGAAAATAGAGAGTGAGTGAGAGAAAGTCCGGAGGAGGAGTGGGCCTGTTCACCTCTTCTCCATGTGAAGGACCAAGCAAGGCGACTAGAAGGGGGGGGGGGGTGAATAGGCGCCATAACAAATTTCTTGCAAAACAAATGTCTGTTCCTAATTTTCACCCGATGCACCTCTCTTCCGACCTACCACGATTTGGTAGTCACGACGGACATACAAACCGCAGGAATAGACCGGGAAAATCCTTAACGTAATGCGGAAGCGGAACAAGATAAAACGAGAAGTGTGCTACTAATTGGAAAACAAATTGATTGTGTAAGGATCAGACTGTAAAGATGATTATACTATTGCTAGTCAAGTACAAAGACACGATGCTATAATGGAGCACTCAAAAGGCTCAAAGCATATGACCGTAGCAGATAAATAAGCAAACAGACAAGCTTCAAGAATTATGAAATTCGATTTATCAAAGCAAACAACTACAGGAACATACAGCCATGAGCTTAATTAGCCGGCAAGGATTAATCAATTTACTGATGCAAGCAAAGGAAAGTGTTGTTCGAAGTGCGCAAGCTAATTAGAAAATATAACATGCATGCAGATGAGATCGTGTACAGAACTGAGCTATAACAACTAGCACCAACAAGAATTAGGCAAAGATACTTGCTCACTGTAGCGACATAAGAAAAACACGACATGCTTCCTGTCCATGCATGCTTGTCATCAAGATTAATAAACAATTATTAGTTCACAAGAGAAAACCGGCAAGCAAAATCAACTCAGTAGCAATCAGTACATGCAGGACCTGGCTAAGCAAGAAACTATGCTACGATGATTTACTAGGCTTTTCTACTCAAGCCACGATGATATTTGGCAGAGTGCAAAACGAGCTGTAAGGAAACACATCAATTTGCAGGAGCGACGTTCAGGCAAAATGAATTGTTCTTTCCATTTATCTAGAGCATCTGATGATGAATTAAACAAAAGCTCGGACAAATTAAATCTCAAGTCAAGCACACAGCTAAGACTCTGCTAATCAGCCATAGGAAGAAAAGCTACACGAGTTAAGCTCACTGAACAACCCAAGCGCTGCTGCTGCTGTACCTGTAAGACGAATTCGTGCAGTGACCACTGCTTCCCCTGTCAAAGTTCAGAGCTACACAATTGGAGTTGAGGACTGGGGCTTGCCACTGAAATCTTCAGGCTCGAGAGCCAACACAGAACAAGGCGGAGGCTAGCTGCTGAATCGTTGCGGCCGAGCCAAAGTAGTCGTGCTGCTGGGTCAGCCTGTGCGCTCCTCCGTCGTGTGCTCGTCGTCGCCGTCCAGCAGGCCAGCAGTGGGCTTTGCTTCTTCCTGCTGGAGCCTCGTGTTGTTTCTTCAGACCTGAAGACAAAACTACAGAGACCAGAACACTGGCGCTATACAAGCATGTAGCAGATTAAATCCAAGTCGCATAGCAAGAGGCAGAGCTCTTCAAAGCAGCGAGTCATGAAGGAACCAAATGCCTATTTCTGCAGACCAGGTGGAACAAAGCTCAGACGCAAGAACCAGAGCAAAAACTGTAGCAGGAACGCTTCTGTAAATTTCCAAAACTCAAGGAAACAGGCTCCTAAAATCGTGAAATCAAAACAGCAAGCTTCTCACATGAACCGTGACCTATTCCAAGTGAAAGCCCCATCAAAAGATCAAGATTCCGGATCAATTTCAGGATTTGGTACAACCCTAGCAAATAGGGAATATTTCGAGAAAACTAAAATTAAAAGCTCCTCGTGAAGGATTTCGTTCAATCTGTCATGAATTCATATTTTCACATGTAATAGCATCTAAATCCCCAACAAATCCCGAGCCAAATCTCAGCCAAAATAGGGATTGAAAATTCTAAAAAAATAGCTCCGAAAAATGGAAAAAAAAGAATTTCGGGATTTAGGAAGAGAGAAGATATTGAGTACGAAATTGAATCTTATATCATTTATCCTTGGATATAATATTCATAGATACATGTTTATTAAGTCATCCTCTTCCTCCTACTATTTGAAAGAGCAAGACATGTTTCTCACACATCCACTACTCTCCTTATTATATGTAGCTCTTTTCTAGCACTTTAGAATAAAAGCTTAACAAAAGGCTAATGGGAAGAGGCTTACTCTCCCACGAGCCAATCCTCTTCTTATATAGGTCTAAGGGTTATCCTAACAACCACACTACCCCTTACCTAAAATACACTATCACCTACCACCAAGGGCACAACCGTCCATCTTTTTTCTCGTCACCCGAACGTAATCGAGCCCTTCACGACTTTGCTTCGCCTCAACGCAAGCTCCGCGATGGTTTCACGTGCACCTCCAGTTGTCGCCACCGGTTTTGAGGTCCAAACCGGGAAACCGCCTTGCACGCTTCTCAAAGCATGACTTCATGCTTACTTCCACCAAAACAAGACTTCTCAATCTTGACGCGTCTCACCTCATTCCGTGATCCTCCTTGCCGGCAAGTCTCTCCCGCTTCCGGTCCATTGGAAGCCTCTACTTGTACCGACACCTGATCACCTTTGACTTGGTCAACCCCGCCGTCTTGATCACAACCACAGTTTTGAGGCTCCACAGTGAAACCATCCGTGCTCCTTGCCTCTCCACGTGTACGGTATGGATCACCCTTGACTCCATCCGGCCTCCTGATCGTCTGGCCCCGAGTCTCCTACTTGTGCCCGATCCTCTCGCTGTTGACCGCCAAATTGACTCCAACAAACTACACATCATTTGACAAGAAAACACACTTCCCATCTCCTGCAACTTCTCCAACTCAATCACCAACTCCGGTTAGTCATAACCATAACCATGCACAGTCATGCAATTCCCGGATTCCCGCATTTCAACTCAAACACCAAATCATTCCAAGTCAATTACTCATCACATATTACAAACCATAGCATATATCAACATGTTTTCTCACCATGCTTGTACCTCGACGGATGCTTACCATATTCAATAAGTCTTCGTGATTTCTTTCTTGGTATTTATGTTTTATTTTTAAGTATGTTTTGTACTTAGTTGCTTTGGTCGCTCAATGCTTCTATTTAGTTAGAGACCTTAGTCTTATATCATCGCACGTGGAGATTAATGGAGTAATTGAAAGCATAGATGTGGTGTCTAGGCCATAGGTTACTCTTATATCATCGCACGTGGAGATTAAGGGAGTAATTGAAAGCATAGACGTGGTGTCTAGGCCGTAGGTTACCTTTGTTTATCGCATAATACATGGATTGCTAGAGTAGGCAGTAGGTGGTGACAGTCCTATCTGTCCTTTCAAATCCTCCACGTTTGGCTACACAGTAGGCTCTTGCCCGAAATTGCACTATGGATGCAGGGGAAACCGGATGCCCAATGCAAGCAACCTAGTAGTACTCTTACCTTGATTAGGACCTTATACCCTTTAGGAATCCTCTCTACCCAAAGCCTCATTTATCTTGGTGTCCGTGGTCGAACTAGAACTGAAGATTAGGCACACACATGTTCCCTATGGATTCGATACCTTGGAATACTCCTAGGTGAAAGCTACTTCGGTATCCGTACGCTTGCGGATTTATTCTATTATCGTTAAAATACCCAACACCAAGCTCCACCGCAAGAACAAAGGCAAAATTGATTCTTTTCCCTCTTCCTCCATTGCCGGCAAGCAAAGTTCCTATTTTTGTGGCAATCTATTGCGAGTTCTCTGAGGTGTTCAACGTTGATTCCTCCAGGGTATTGATACTTTTTCCTATTCATCGATTCACACTCTAAATTATGAGCAATTATCTTAATTGGTGCAATTAGATCAATTCCTATTATTTGATTGCATTGCTTAGGATTAATTGGCTCAACCTAGTTTTGCAGTTAATTTCATGCCTATCTATTAATTGCAGTTGTAGGGTTGTCTCTTATTTAGTCTATAGTTAGATTAATTGCCATTATTTGACTGTACACTAGATGTTTCGCACCAGCCACATATAGTCGATGATCACTGTTGTTACTTTGCATATTTGTCTAGTGATCATGTCCTTCATTCAGTGCTAGGATTTCTACTGCGCTTTCTTACCGAGCGCTGCTTTGCTTGTAGATCATATTAGGTTCTATACTTCTCATGTCCCTACGTATGTGCGTGCAGTGTCAGTTAGTCAGTAGCAGTGATGAAAGGAGGACAGGATAAGGGCAAGGGCAAGATGCCAGAGAAGGCTAGAGGATAGAAGAGAACTAGACTTGACCTAGAGTCCGAGAGAGCCAGACGGTTAGCATAGCACCTAGATGCCATGGAGCAGTCACGTAGGACGCCTAGATGTTTGTTGATCACAGGGACACAGATTGATGATCAGGGCCACAGGAGGAGCACCAGGCAGAGGACCGCAGCCCCAGAGCTGTACATAGGGATCATACTTCCACCATGGTCGTATGGTACTCTGACTTCTCATCAGGGGAGATCATCGAGGACTGCGGACCAGGGATCCTCTAGGCAGTAGGAGGAGGAGTCCGAGGAGGAGACAGGAGAGTCCGACGAGTCTGAGTCAGAGAAGTCAGAGGAGGAGGAGCCACACCAGCAATAGTAGATAAGAGCTCAGTAGAGGTTAGTTCACCGGGCAGGAGACCCATAGTGTATGTGTGTTGTGTGCACCAGGAGATCGTAGAGGCTTGTAGCTGCAGCAGAACAGAGGGACGTACTTAAGGTTCCCGCCAGGGATCTCAAGGTGAGTCACCTCGTACCATTCGAGCAGTGGGTTCTAGTCCCTAGGGACCCCGCTGGAGGAGAGAGGTACTGGACCCGTGTTCAGAGGAGGATTGGTGAGGGCTTGAGATGTTATCTTTCTAGGAAGGGAAAGTGTGGACTGTTCGTGCCACATTAGTGCATGACTTACCAGGCTATGAGGAGAGCCATAGGCAAGGACATGCAGCAGTATTTCGACTACATGCCCAAACTAGCAGAGTTGGTCACCTGTTCATATAGATTAAGAGAGGATTAGTGTTGGAGTTCTACGCCTCACTATGGGTAGCCAAAGATCGCTCGGAGATCTGGTTCATGTTTAGAGGAGAGCCTCGATGCTTGACCAGAGAGGACCTGATAGCTGCACTTGGGTTGATTGCTTCGGACTTGCAACTATACAGGAGTGCGTACGGAACTTAGGCTCTGCCCCGCAGACCACTAGGAGGGATGCTACCTCCAGATGACATGGTGTCAGTAGCCATTCAGCCACCTCACACACCAGGCTTTGACAGACGCCTTACAAGACTCACTGCAAAGGCGAAAGTGGTTAGGGTGATAGTCATCAGGACTATCATTCCATGGTCTGGCTATAGGGAGGAGTTCACGCTTCTACACCAGTAGGCAGTTACAGCTATGCTTAGGAGACAACAGTTTGACTTGACTGATCTGATGATTGCTGAGATAGAGGAGGTCATTTCTGAGAGAGTTGGAGGACGTCACCTAGTCTATGGATTGTATATCTGTTACCTTTTGAGGAGACTAGGACTAGTGACAGAGGAGCAGTATGAGGCGTTCCCCGAGCTGGCCACCAGCTATGCACCTCGAGCCCCTAGGGGATCACAGTCAGCCTCCAGCTATCAGACGGACGAGCAGGAGTTGCCGCTAGACACTCACGAGTAGGAGGCTCATCCAGAGATGGCGGTTCCTGAGTCAGGCAGTGTGGTGCACCACTTCAACGGACACTTACAGATTCAGATCACGCCTCCATCGTTGCAGCGCTTGTAGCACGTCTGGGTGAATTCATCCAGAACACCACTGAGGAGAGGCGTCAGATCATGGATGTGATGAGGGTGCAGGCAGAGTCCCAGCAGCAGTAGATGAGTCTGATGACATATTTGTTGACTTAGATGACAGAGCTTACTCGAGGACAGTCTAGCCAGTAGGCAGGAGTCCCTACTCTACCATAGTTTCAGCAGCCTCCGACTCAGAGTGTCCCCTTCACCATGATGATGATGGCGCAGTCTAGCAGCCTGCTATCACTTTCAGGGGAGTTACTGACAGGGGGAGCAGGACAGACTTTCTCACCAACATAGTTCTCCCCAGTGTCAGTGTTCCTAGTGTCTGCACTCTTCACCTCACCAGCTCAGTCAACAACGTCATAGATGGCAGGACCTTCCACCTCCCAGCAGCTACCAGTCAGGAGTCTGACCTTCTCAGACATACTGCACACCACTCACGCATCCTCACAGTGAGTTACAGCTACCAGCACAGCTCTACCTTCTTCTGCTACAGTCTCTATAGTTGTCACACCATAGATAGCAAAAAATCTTGTTCAGAGAGGCTTCACTCAGGAGGACGTGGCCGATCTTGCACTCCTTTAGGCATCTGTTGCATAGGAGACCACCATAGTCATAGGAGAACAAGACAAAGAGTCCGAGTCACTAGAGGATCTCGCATACTTTGAGCAGCTCGATGCTCAGGTGGCACAAACACAAGCAGAGCAGCAGGATCCGACACAGGAGCAGCCTAGCGTAGAGCCTTCAGAGGACGATGCTGCATCACCACCTCCTACAACCTCGAGTGCACAGTAGTTTTCCCTCTCTTTTTGGTGCTTGTTGCCAAAGGGGGAGAAGACATAGAGCTAGGGGAAGTATGACTTGTGTCGATCGAGAGTAGCTTGTATCTAGGGGAGTATACGTGGTATACATGGTTTTGAGAGATAGATACTTTTGGATCCTATTTTGATGGATTTATCGATGTTCGTGGACTTTTATGAGTCATGGTTTTCATTTGCTTGTGTTTGACTCGTCATGATCTCACTTGGTTTATTTTCATGCGCAGTGCTTTGTCTTTCTTTATTTATCTTGTATGCATGTGTATGATTCCTTGCTTTTAATTCCTTGCATGTGTCATGCTATCTTGTTGCATATCATCATCCATGCCTTGCATTGCATGTCTTTATGATTTCTTTCATTATCACCTAACATGACATGCATGGATTATCATCTAGAGTGTGATTTTCTCTCTTTATCCTTTAGCTCTAGATATGCTTGATTGAGTGGGATCTTGTTCGTTGTTTGCTTATGCCTTTGAGGTTCCTCTCGATTGTAGTGTAGCTCTTTTAGCCTTGATGTGTTAAGTAGTGGTTGTCATCAATCACCAAAAAGGGGGAGATTGTAAGCTTCATGACCAATGATGATTGGATCCCCGAGGTATGGATGTTTTGGTGATTAATGACAACTATGAAATTGTGGGCTAATATGTACGAGTGTTGTCTATGCAGGAATCATCTCTAAACTCTACTACAAAACTTATTGCTGATGGTTGCCTTGGCGATTGATGACAATGACCACAATCATGGAGCTTTATAAGTTTGATGGAGTCCAAGGGTTAATGGAGATGGATCAGTGCTAAGGAAAAGTTATGGAGCTAGTGTTTGGAACACTTGTCTAGTTGTTAGGACTTTGAGTCTATAAGAAAAACCAGACTATTAAGAGGGTCTAGGTCATGTCTCTTTGAGTCATGCTAGTCGGTGATGTGTGTGGATGCTCAGTGAAATCATAGGCACTAGGTGACAGTGGAGAAGCCAAGGAGCTGTTGTAAGAACCTGAGAAACAAAGTCAAGGGAGGTTGAGGAGTTTCAGCTTGTGGACAGAGTGACCGAACAGAAGGTCTAGAGAGACTAGACTGTACGGTCATCAGAGGAACAGAGAGTATACTGTGAGGATTCTATCAGCGTGAAGGCCCATAGAGACCGGACAGTATGGTCTATAGACCGGACGGTTTGGTCTGTATGGATGGGAGCTGGGGCAGAGAGGTGCAGCTTCAGGTGCTCTTTGGAATGAACAGGAGATGAAGAGACTGGATGGTCTGGTCTACTGACCGGACGGTCCGGTCAGTATGAGATTATCTACGGAGAGTGAAGCCAACAACTCTGGTAGCCGTTCCAGGACTGACCGGATGGTCCGGTCAGACAGTGATCGGACAGTCCGGTCAGTGTGTCCAGAAAGGTAATTTCATTGAGCAACGGCTAGTTTGAGGTTGGAAGCCTATATAACTTCGTTGCTGGTGTCTTGCAGACATATCTTGACCATTGGGATAGCTGGGAGTATCTATCGAAAGCCAAGAGGAAAATAGAGGAGCACTAGGAGGGGAATATTGGATATCTTGAGCGTGCTAGTGAGAGTAACATGAGCATCTATCCACATCAAAGTCTAGATTGTTATTCTTGGTATATAGTGAGACCTAGACCGGTTATGTGTTGGTGATCGAGCCTATCGTGATTGGTTGTGAAGGTCGTCACATGTTTGTAAATGGTTTGAGCACGCCATTGAAAAGGGCATCGCTAGTGAGCACCCGTGTCGCCTCGGGAAGTCCGGCAGTTCCTAAGGGAGACGAGCTTGTGCCTTGGGTGCAGCAGTGACGCGACCGTGTTTTCACTCCGGGAATGATTGTGGGCTCGTGTGCAATTACTCCACCTGGTGGCGCGAGGGACCGACACTCCGATGAGAGTGGTCCATGTTGACGGTCGTTAAATACCATTTCCGGCCATCAACATTGTCGAGAGATATTCTCGATAGTAGTTCTAGGTATGCATATGAGTATGAAAGTCAATGGACACATGACACAAGGTTTAGACAGGTTCAGAGACAACAACCCTACGTCTTGTTTGGTATTTCTGTATTGCTAGGGTTCGCACTAGGGTTAGGGTTCCCAATGCGAGTTCTGATGAATGCTGAAGACCCCCTGCCGTCCTTATATACCTGAAGGGCAGCGGTTTACATGGTAATCAATCATTCAGTTACATCTGATCCTACCTATACATCATATTTGTTAACCTAGCATGCTGCCTACTCAAAACAGATATCCAAATATTTATCTTCTAGGCCTTACTCTCCAATGCTTTGTAACTAAACCCCCAGCCCACTCGACCATATAGCCGAGTGGTTAGCTATCCTAGGTATACATGACCTACAGTAGCCCCGAAGAAGTTTCCAATTTTGAATACAAATCTTTAATCTATCTTGATACTTCTCAAAATTGAAAAGTGCTTCTCTTATGGTATATAAGAATTCCTTCCTTCATAGATGCCTAAAAAAGGCGTACTCTATGAGTATAGCCCCCAACTCAGAAGATGTTGAGTCTTCACTTGAAATGTCTTGTGAGTTAAAAGATCAACAATCTCATATTTCAAAATCACCAAATGTCCTTAACCAACTATAGCCTCCAGCTCAAAAGTTATTTAAATAAAATACCTTATTAGCCAACGATATTAAAAACTGTACATACGACGAAATTGTAGCCCCAAAATTAGTACTACCATTTTCTCCAAGTAATTTGTCATGAAACTAAAACAGTAGCCCCCAAGATTGGTGCTACCACTCTCTCCGAGTGATTTTAACAATAAATCAATAAAACAAGTGTACTATAGCCCCCAGGCATGGGGTCTTTTGTCATCCGAGTGATTTCAATGATAAATCATAGAAAGTAACGGCATTATAGCCCCGAATAATGACACTACCCGTTATGCAAGTGATTCTACTATTGAATCACCAAAAACCCATTTACGGTGCACAATAAATGCTGCAAACAGTACCCCAACTTTCACGTATCGGGTCGATAACCCATTAACCATTTCCACCCGTTAGGTTGAACTTATCAGTATATATAATCGCTTCGACAACACTTGTAACCCTTCACCTTCTTCACTCAATATTTCAGCCGCCGCCTTCTTCTTCCTCTGAACCTAGATCCCCATCTGCGCGCTTCTTCCCTCAGTCTCCTGCCAGCTCCATTTCCATCACATCGGAACCCAAATGGCATCCAAGCGCACCCGCAAAAGCACCAAGAGGTCATCAAAGGGGCAAGCTTCCCCTGTTCGTGCGGAAGATGACACATTTTTTGACATCCCTAAAGGAATCAAAGAGTTCCCCATATCTTCCATAGACACAGAGAAAATCAACTGGCTCGTGATTGATGGGGTTCTCCAAGATCAACAAACGGGAAGTTGGATTGAAGCGCTAGGTCAGAAATTTCCGCAATCCCCTATAGATCACATCATAGTTTTTGCTCCCTTTTTCTACTGCGGATTCGGGATGCCATGCTCCGATTTCTTCCGCGCGCTGTTGTTCTTCTATGGGATTAACCTTGTGACTCTGAATCCCAATTTGATCCTTCATATTTCTATATTTATCCATCTATGTGAAGTGTTCCTAGGGATTGCCCCTCACTTCGATATTTTCAAGGAGTTATTTGTTCTGAAATCTAACAGCAACAACGTCATTGGTGGTGCTGGATTTCAACTGAGGAACAAATCCAAATATATTGAAGTTCCTCTTCCTTCTACAAACAAGTGGTGGCACGCTGATTGGTTTTATCACGGAAACCATGTGACCGCTCTATCAAATTTTACTGCTGAAGTCCATGTACCCCGTCTAGAATGGTCGGAGAAGGCGTCACCTGAAGAAGAGCCAAGTAGAAGCACTTTTAAAGCAATTTGCAGTGCTGAAATTCTAAGGGTACAGTGGAGTTGATATCACAGCGAGCTTCATATATCACCGAGTCCAACCTATCAAGAGACGTCATGTCCCTGGTTGGAAATTCAATCTTGCAGGAGATCATAACATGGAGGTGCCTGAAGAAATAATCTGAGCAAGGACTAACACTTCGGCTTGAGAATATTTTTTTTCTTCCTTGCTCAATGGGACCCTAGGGTCTAAAAAAGTCGGACATCATTCCAAGAACCCCAGGAACGATGTAAGTAAATGTTGCTGATTATGTTAATCACACTAACTGAAATATGCAGAATTAATATATCTTGTTAAATGTAGAATATGGACATATATTCGTCAAGCCCACCATTGCCTCCTGCCGCGCGAGAGAAATCATCGAGTCGCTAGCCGGGCCACAAGCATCGTAAAGTTGAAATTGTTGACTCTGATGAAGAAGAGTGTCTGGCAGACGAAACTTCTAGACTTCAGGAAGAAGTGAGGAGGAGCGCTTCAGCCAAGTCATCAGCCACTCGGCAAGGGTCCAGGTCTAATGTAGGAGCCAGAACTTCAAATGAACAATCCCAACCAAGTGAGAAAAATACTCGACAGGCTTTGGCTTCGGACACCCCCAATGGTGTGAAGAATATAACACCATCCAGCTCCACCAAAGATGTCAGGATTACAATTTAAATGTTGGCCAAAGTAAGTTTTCTTATGGTCATAGTTCTGTCTTGTAATATAACAGTGAATAACTCTATCAATGATTATATGGTATGCAAATCATCTAGCACCGCATCTTCGGGCGGCACCGTACCTCAAAGAAATGTTCCTGAGGAGATGCAGGCCAAGACCAAGGACAAGGCATCCAAGGGTGACACCCCTGACCACTCGGCGAAGAGGCCGAGTGATGCCAATGATGCTCCAACATCAAATCTATCGACAAAAGATCCCAAGAAGCCAAAGAGCCCTCTTGTTTTGGACCTGAATATTCCTGAGACAACCACAACACAGGGCAGCTCCCCTTCGCCAGTCGTTGAAGAAGAGCATACTCTGGTATTCGAAAGGATGCCAGAGCCAACGTATGATCATCCAATCGGCCCCGAGGAAGATGCCATTCCAACGCCGATACACCGAGTGGTAAACGAAAAAATTTTAGAGGAAATTGGTCTGTTAGGACCATGTATCACATCGATGAGTTTGCCATCGCGGGCCTGAATGAAACTGGCGAGTAGAAGGAACTGAAAAAATTCAAAGGCCTCACCGAAGAAGCTTACCACTCTTTCCAGGTAAAGGTTTAACTTTTATCCATCTGCCAATGGTCGTATTCAAGGAATAATACTCATTGTTCCTTTTGCTATCTTCACAATGATTGAAGTCACACATGGATGATAAAAACAAACTGTTGCAAAGTGTGCAAAAGAAGTATGCTAAAGCGATGGAAAATGAAGTTCAGCTTGCCAAAGAAAGACTGGAGGTCGGCCGTCTTACTGTTCAGCTACAATCGCATTCATCCTAGGTAGATGAACTTCAATTCAATGTAACCAGTAAGTTCTTCATGAGAACCTTGTACAAAAACAATGTGACCTATAAGTTGACAAAAATTTCATTCTTTCTTCTCACAGACTTATTGCAAGAGCTTGCTACCAAATACAAGCAAGAGGATGACTCAACAATCCTTATTGCCGAATTAAAAGAGTATTTAAAAACTCTAGAGTCATCCTCGACCGCCATTGAAGATTTGAAGAGAGTAAACCAAGAATTAAAGAAGCAACTTCAAACTTTAGAGGAGCTCAAGAGCAATTTTGAAAAACTAAAGGATGGCTTCAAAACAATGGATGAGTCTCGTGCCCATTGGAAAAAGAAAGCTGAAAGTATTCTTTGACATTCGATACTGATTATTTTAATAACATGCTAAATGACTCTTATGCACCTAATGTATAATAGATGCATTGTTGGAAATTAAATCACATGAGAAGGAACGTCAGGAGTTCAACAAAAGGGTTCTCGTGTCGGAGAAATTTGTGAAAGATGCAACGAAATCGCTAAACGAGATCAAAGCATCTTTCAAAAGTGTTGAGAAAGAAAGAAACAATCTCAAGGAAAAAAGCACAACTTCTGAAGCTGAAAAGAGGGAGCTCAAAAAACGCCTGAAAGGTAACCAGTACTTGCCTTTATGTTACCTGTATATCCAGATATCCTTCATGGTGCAAGATTTATATACCTTTGTTTTTAGGCTCCTAAAAAGCTTATGAACTTCTACAAACAAAATTTATTGAGGGTGATCAAAATCTTCGTTGGTCCCTTGCAGCTCTACAAAAAGATGCCAAGGAGGTGGCACGATATATTATCCCAGAAGAAAGACCACCAAAATGCCGAGATCTACTCACTCGGCTACAAGAAGCTCCAAGCCGAGTACAAGGGCATCCACGACACATTGCAAGACTGGCGGGTGCTCAAGTGTTAGCTATCACCAAATCCCATATCCCAGAACTTAAACTGGATGTAATTACTAAAGGTTTCCAAGAGGACCTGTCTGACGTGCAATGTGAAGCTCCGGTAGTGAAAGCACAGGAGACAGCTAACACTCTGATTGACCAGATAGAGCTAGATCCATTACGAAGAGTGTAATGTATTGCAACATGCAATGTTTCACTACCAGTCATGTAATGAAATCATTTAGTCCAGTAGATCTCTAAGATCTAGATTCATTACTAGTATTGTAACGAATGCTTGGGCCATGCTGCTTTGTATATGTATTGTATGAACTCGTGCTAAACACTCACAACCAATATACAACGCACGTCAACACTCTAATCAACACCCCTAATAACCGATATGAACCATGGAGACTAAGAACCCACTCGGTCAAGCATATGTAAATTAGGGAAGTTGACTCAGTGTTCAACCGATGACATGAACCGTGGAGACTAAGAACCCACTTTGTCAACATGTGCGAGTTGTGGTAATACCGAGAGTCCAAATTTGAGTCATGACTATATTTAAGAAAGGAAAAGATCATTCACAGAAATCATAAATCTTATGGCAAAACATCATGACCGCATAGTATATATTATCTGAGAATGTAAAAATGTACAATAATAAATAAATTTCTAAAGCTAAGCATAGAAACGATGTAGCTGGGCTATGTTCCAAGAACTAGGAAGGTCCGATACATCTTCACGCATCAATGGCTAAGTGCCTGGCCGAGTGACTTCCTTGTCAATGAAAGGTCCCTCCCATGGAGCCGATAGCTTGTGCTTGTCGACCGTGGACTGGACTTGTTTTAACACCAGATCGCCAACTACGAAATCTCGTGATCTAACGTTCTTGTCATGATATCATCGGAGGCTTTGCTGATACTTGGCCGACCGCATCAAGGTGGCATCATGTCTTTCTTCCAATAATAGGAGGTCATCACATTTGTGGTCATTGGAGACCTCATCTTCATACGCTACCACACGTGGCGAGGTGAATAATACTTCAGTCGGCAGCATTGCTTCAGACCCATAAACTAGCAAGAACGACGAGTGCTTCGTGGCCTGACTGGTATTGGTTCGAAGCCCCCACAATACTGATGGTAACTCTTAAACCCATTGTCGAGCGTATTTCTCCAATCTATTGAATATACGAGGCTTAATTCCTAACAATAAGAGGCCATTTGCTCGCTCAACTTGGCCGTTACTTTGCGGATGGGCAGCACAAGCATAACCAATCTTGAACCCTACCTTTGCCACAAAGTGCCTAAACTCATGCGCTGTGAACTGACTACCATTGTGAGTAATGATCTTGTGTGGAGCGCCGAATCGAGTTACTATTTTATCATGAACTCGACAGTCTTCTTTGCTGAAATTTTCCCGATTGGTTTCACCTTGATCCATTTCGAGAATTTGTCCACTACTACAAAAAGATGAGTGAAGCCGCCTTGAGCCTTCTCGAAAGGGCCAACAATATCTAAACCCCAGACTGAAAATGGCCATGTTATCGGGATATTCTGAAGCTCCGTAGCAGGTACATGCATCTGGCGGGCAAAAAATTGGCAGCCCTCACACTTTCAAATGATGTCCTTGGTGTCAGCACCAGCAGTTGGCCAATAAAATCCTTGCCTCATTGCTTTGGTTGCTATTGTTGATGAACCCGCATGGTTACAACATATGTTTGCATGGATTTCCTGCAAAACAATTATGCCCTCCTCTTGCAATAAACACTTCAGGAGCACCCTATATGTACTCTGCTTGTATAGGAGGTGACCGACGATGTAGTATAATCTTGACCTGCGAATGATGCGGAGGGCTTCCTCTTTGTCCGCTGGTAGTATTCCATTGTCCAAATACTCAATGAATGCAGTTCTCCAGTCGACTTCTATCAAGGTGACCTGAGGTGTCGCTCCATTGTGCGTTGTAGCCTGCACCATAGTTTCGTGCGTTAGTACAGATGCCTTATGTAGATCATCGAGGAATACTCCATCGGGTATTTGAGCTCTGCTGGACCCAAGCTTGGCCAGCTCGTCTGCCTCCTCGTTGAACTTCCGGAGGACGTGCTTATACTCGATGCCATCAAACTTGTTTTCTAGCTTCCGAACTTCAGCGCAGTATGCTGTCATGCTTTCTTCGGAGCAACACCATTCCTTGGTCACCTAATTAATTACAAGCGCTGAGTCGCCGAAGATACTTATCCTCTTGATGCCGAGTGATATGGGTACTTATCCTCTTAACGCCGAGTGATATGGCTGTTTGCAAACCATGTAGGATGGCCTCATATTCCGCTGCTTTGTTAGATGCACAAAATTGCATACGAAGGACATACCGCATCTTTGCTCCATCCGGAGATGCCATGGTTCCCTCCAGCTGTAGGGAACCGTCAAATGACATTGTCCAGTAGCTTAACTCCTGCGGGGTTGGTGGTAACTCGGACTCTCTCCACTCAGCAATGAAATTTGACAGTGCCTGGCCCTTGATTGCGTCGTGGGGCTTGACGATAATCTCATACGAACCAAGCTCGATAGCCCACTTGGCAATTTTCCCGGTTGCGTCTCGGTTATGGAGTAATTTGCCGAGCCCAATGGATGTGTGAACCTTGATCGGGTGGTCCTCAAAGTAATGCTTTAACTTGCGAGATGTCATCAGTAGTGCGTAAACTAGCTTCTGGAGCTGGAAGTATCATATCTTAGAATCTGATAAGACTTCGCTTACGAAATACACCGGACGCTGCACCTTTTGAGCCTTGCCATCTTCCGCCCGTACGACTACCAACACAGTGCTGACAACGTGTATGGTTGCAGAGATGTACAACTACAAAGTTTCCTTCGGTTCAGGAGGTGTCAGCACTAGTGGGCCACTAATGTAGGCCTTGAATTCCTCCAAGGCTTTTTGGGCTTCATCGTTCCAGGTGAATGAGTCTTGTTTCTTGAGCAATCGGAAGAAAGGTAGCCCTCAGACGCCAAGTCATGACACGAATCGGCTGAGTGCTGTCGTGCAGCCAGTCAACTTCTGGATGTCTTTCTATGAATGCGGGTGGCCCATTCATAATATGGCGTTCACCTTCTTCGGATTTGCCTCGATCCCTTGGTGCGAGACCAAGAAACCGAGTAGCTTCCCTGACGGGACGACGAAGACGCACTTCTCGGGGTTCAGCTTCATGTTGTACTTGCGAAGATAATCGAATGTCTCGGCCAAGTCTTGTATCAAGTCAGAGGCAAGTCGGCTCTTGACCACCACATCATCGACATAGGCTTCGATGTTCCTTCCAATCTGGCTATCCAAGCACCATTGCATGGTCCGCTGGTAGGTGGCACCAGCGTTCTTCAGCCCAAAGGGAATTATTGTGTAGCAAAAAGCTCCAAACGGCATAATGAACGATGTTTTCAGCTGGTCGGATTCGTTTAGGGGAATCTGATGGTACCCGAGTAGGCGTCTAAGAAGCACAACAAAGCGCAACCAGTCGTTGAATCGACCACTTGATCAGCACGAGGGAGAGTGAAAGGATCTTTGGGACATGCTTAGTTAATGCCGATATAATCCACGCACATCCACCACTCCTTATTCTTCTTTCGCACTAGAATTAGGTTAGCTAACCAGTTGGGGTGAAAAACTTCTTTGATAAAACTGGTTGCCAGTAACCGGCCGATCTCTTTTCTAATCGCATCCTTACGGTCCTGCAAAAATCGTCGAAGTCGCTGCCTCACAGGTTTAGCATTGGGTCGAACGTGTAGTTTTCCTCAGCCTTTTCCATTCGAACACCCGACATATTAGAAAATTTCCATGCAAATATGTCTTTATTATCGCGAAGAAAAAGCATGAGCGCGCTTTCTTATTTAGTATCTAGATTGACCCCAATATTAGTGGTCTTGGATACATCACTATCATCTAACTGAATCTTCTTTGATTCAACAGTTTCTGCCTGCACCGTGGCGTCCAGCACGTCCTTGGGAGGGGAATCAAGCTTGGCCTCCTCTGCCCTTGCAACTTCCAACTTCAATTCGGTGAGCTCCGATGCCGCCACCTTCTTTTCTACCAGCTCGCAACTCTGGTTGTCATAGTCGTAAGAGGTCCTTACATCCGAGTGCAGAGAGATGACTCATTTTGGCCTTGACAGCTTCATCATCATATATGGATAATGTGGTATGGCCATGAACTTGGCGATGGCTGGCTGCCCAATAATAGAATGGTAAGTGAAGTGCAGATCCGCGACCTCGAAGGTGATGCGCTCTGTCCTATAGTTCTCCCAAGTGTTGAATGTCACCAGTAGAGTGATTTGACTCAACGGGACTATCTGCATGCCAGAAATGACACTGTGGAAGGGCGACCTACTAGGCTTGAGGTCGGTCAAACGTATGCCGAGCTCCTTGAAGGTCTTCACGAAGGGATGTCTAGGCTGCTCCCACCGTCCACCAGTACCCTATGGAGTCGCACTCGGTTGATAGACAGCAACAGAACTAGAGGGTATTTTCCAGGTCTAGGAATGTGAGTCGGGTGGTCCGACCAATCAAAGGTTATCGGGACCTCAGACCATCGAAGATACTACGACACGACCGGTGAAACCGAGTGGACCTGTCGGTACAGGATCTTCTACTGGCACTTCGAGTTGGCTATGGATCTACCACAGATGTAATTGACCTCGCGCTCGGGATCTTGGAATTCTTCTTTGTTGTCGTCTTCCTTGTCCTTGTCTTTCCTACCACCTTTGGGATTCCAGGGGCATTCCTTGTAGACTTTCAGAGCGTGGTGTGCGAAGCTCTTCAGCTTGAAGCACTTTTTTGCATTGTGAGCACCATCATGCAGCAAACAAGGGCCTTTGAGCATTTTGTCAAAGTCATCCTGCATGACTTGTCTTCTCTGATGGGGACGATTGGTGTTAGCAACCGTTCTGTCCTGCTTGCGCTTCCTATCGCCATCCTTGTTGTAGTTGGACGGTCCTAGCTGACTGCGGTTCCGCGGCGCCTCCTGCTTGTATTGACGTACTTGGAAGAGGGCCGAGTTGCTCGCTGCGTACTTATCTGCCATGGTAAATAGCTCCTTGGCTGTCAAGCTACCAGCGGCGTCCAGCCTCCCGATCTTCTTCATTAAGTCGTCATTGCGAAGTCCGAACTGGAAAGTGGCGATGACCTGAGCATCTGAAATGTTGGGAATGGTGTTCTTCACTCGGTAGAAGCGCTGGATGTACTCTCTTAGCGGCTCTCGGTCCTGTTGCTTGATCCTGACGAGCTCCTAGTGATTCCTGGGCCGGTTGAACATCGCCTGGAAGTTGGTGGTACACTGCCTGCATAATTCTACCTAAGAACTGATAGAGTTGGCAGGCAGATTGGTAAGCCTTGTCCTGACTGGCTGCTGGGGCCAGGCATACATGCAGATAGTTGGCCATGACGAAACTGTTAGCACCGAGTTCTCGGATGGCAGTCGCATAGACATTAAGCCAATCACGCGGATCTGTCTTGCCGTCGTATTTCTCAATGCCGACTGGTTTGAAGCGAGCCGGCCAGCTGACAGTGTGTAGTTCTCGGGTGAAGGCTCTGATGCCGGCCTCACCATCGTAATCCTCGAGGAGGGGAGTCTGCTTCCGTTCGCAACCAGCTTCTTCACGACGTCTGTCTTCATGCCACCCATCGTTCCGCCGATCACAGTACCGATCATCTTGAGGTGGCTCCATTTTATCGTTGCGCTCATAATAGCAGTCGTCAACAAAGCCGCGGTGATGTCATTCATCCTCGTACTCTCGGTGGGCCGCCTCATCCCGCTCTTGATACGTATTGTCTAGTCGGATGCGGAAATCATGCTGTGGTATGCCGCTGTGGAGCTCGGCGTGTGGGTTCTGATCGTGGTACTCTGTGATGGGCCGCCATTGGGTTCAGTTGGCGGGGTGGCCTGCTGATCGTTTCATTACCGGTCTCTTCTCTCCTGGCTAGGTACCGAGCTGGCGGCACTAGATGCTGTTTTGCTAGGTGTTGAGCGTGTCGCATGCATCTCCAGCATAGTCACGGCCTTGATATGTGCTTTCAGCTTGTTGACCTGTGGTGTCATCTCTAGGTTGTCTGAGAGCATAGGCTCCAACGAGTTCAGCAGGGTTGCCGCAGTTGCGATGCTGTGCTGCGGGGTTTTGAAAACCTCCTCACCATCCAGTTGCAAGGTGAGGTCGCCCATGTCCAAGTTTTGCATGATCCTGGATCTGCTCTGATGGTCGGCTGACCGTCGCAGTGGAGGGGTCTCAGCTTCTGGGTCATCATCTTCAAGTTCGGTCTCGTGCCCGTCTCGAAGGTTTGCACCCAGTGCTACTCCCCGTGCAGCATCTGCCGCGGATGTATCCCCGACCGCGCCTCCATCTGGGGTCGCCGGTGCTACCATGAAGACCTCATAGTAGTCTGACGAGTGGCTTCTACAATCACTCGATTCTTCAATCAGGTCCAGGATTGACTCGTAATCGACGCCGATTGTTCCTACTAGTCTTGAATCAAGAAAAAAATTGGGATCTTCATCTGACTCCTCTATGTAAGGAGTTGGGAGATCGACCGTAGATAGATCCGAGGTGGCCAGGCTTACCGATCGGTCCATTGTGGGCAACAC
The DNA here is from genome assembly GCA_030378355.1 of Eleusine indica. Classification (NCBI taxonomy): domain Eukaryota; kingdom Viridiplantae; phylum Streptophyta; class Magnoliopsida; order Poales; family Poaceae; genus Eleusine; species Eleusine indica. Next base: position 43,255,724 of record CM059498.1, on the reverse strand, counting down.
TAAGAAGGAACCTGGGTGGGTTTCCGCCTGAAGAACCGCTGCCGCGTTGTTGAGGCCGAGTGGGAGTCGGCAGATCGGGCTGATCTTGCGATCAGCCAATGAAGCTTCGCTAATCCTAGATCTAAAGGCACGGCTGCCGTAGAGGGGGGTGTCAAATCTTGCTTGACAAGGCTCCTGCTCTGATCAGCAATGAAGCTGAAAGTGCCAAAGCGGATCTTGTCTCCTGGGTTGAACTTGACGTCGAAGAAAGCCATTAATTTCAACAAAGTTGAACTCAACGCTGCCCCTACCTAGCGCGCCAACTATCAAGATATATTCTTGACAGTACTTCTAGGTATGCGTATGAGTATGAAAGTCGATGGACATAGGACATAGGCTTTAGACAGGTTCGGGCCTCCCCAAGGATAACAACCCTACGTCCTATTTGATGTTTTTGTATTGCTAGGGTTCACACTAGGGTTAGGGTTCCCACTGCGAGTTCTGATGAATGCCGAAGACCCTCTGCCCTCCTTATATACACGAAGGGCAGCAATTTATGTGGTAATCTATCATCCGGTTACATATGATCCTATCTATACACCATATCTGTTAACCTAGCTTGTTGCCTACTCAAAATACATATCCAAATAATTATCTTCTAGGCCTTATTCTCCAATGCTTTGTAACTGAACCCCCAGCCCACTCGGCCATATAACCGAGTGGTTAGGTATCCCAAATATACATGTCCCACAAACATTACTCAAAATAAAGAAGGATTCAACATTCCCACCATGCATATTAGTTAGAATTAATAAATATCCACTATTGCTTGGAAAATCACTGACATGCAGAAGAAACAATGAAATGAAGGAGGAAACACACCCATGTGGTGAAGAAACACAACTTCCACCAATCAGAGCTGGCCAACTGGGACTCCCACGGATTGAGTGGCCCACTTACAGAAGCAAACCGACGTAACAACCGACCTTACAGTGTCACTGGATAGTGGGACCCACTTGGCAGGCCACCAGAAGCGGCAGCACCCGAGGGGGCTCCCCCCTGTTCGGCCAAACAGTGGTGTTTGACCGAACGAGGAGTGGCCCCCCTGGTGCATGGCTGCCACGTGTTGGCTCCTAGTGGCTCCCCAATGGCGGTTGTGCACGTTTGGCGACGGTTACCGACTCTAGGAACCGACTTTGGGCAGTATAAATAGAAGGGAGAGGCCTCACTCCAAAGCACACACCATAAAGCATTACTCTCTTTACCATTTTGTGATTCTCTTTAGTTTTAGTGCAGTTAGGCTTAGAATAGAGTCTTCTTCAGTTCCCAAGTCTTCCTTGGAGTTGTGGTATGGCTCTTGTATCTTTCTCATTTTGTAAGACTATGATCTATTTAATATATTTAGTCTTTCTATATAGTTATGTTTGGGTCATGTGTTTCTTGTTTGATTATATGATCCATTCATGTATGTGGTTATTATGCTTGCATGTTAGTAATATAGTCATACTATATTACCATATAATGAAACATGACTAATGTGTGACTTGAATCATTTCCATGTGCTTAGTGTTCACTTAAATGTGATTACTCCTTTTCTGATCTATTGCTTAAGGGATTAGGAGTATCGTTCTAGAGATGTAAGCGTGGTGCTTAGATTAGTAGAATGCATTATTTGTCTTGTAGCCAACGGATTGCTAGGGGTAGGTAGTAGGTGGTGATAGCCCATCTGTCCTTTGAAATCCCCCATGTTTGGCTATGCAATAGGCTCTTGGCCGGAATCGTACTATGAATCCTCCTAGGGGAAAACCGGATGCCCAGTGTGTGATGATCTCATTGTCTTGCATTGTCTTGTATCTGTATAATTTAATATAATGTAGACTATGTAATTATATAAAGGCAACATAGGAACTTAGCTCTTTCCTTGTTCTTCTCCACTAAACTAATATTTATCTAACTTGAGTGTGCTATCTGTGTGTCCATTACCATGTTTATCTTTATCCTTACCCCTGTGAGGACTTTGTCCCATAATCTAATGTGCAATGTTTAGAAATATGGTAATTACTATGATCAATCATATTCCTTGCTTTGGGATAAAACAAATACGATACCCTGAATACTTCTGGGTGAAATGCTACAACGGTATTCTCCGTGCGCTTGCGGACTCTCTGGATTCGTTATAGATTACCAATACACATTTCTGGGCATCGTTGCCAAGGCACTTAGTGACGACACTTAGAAATGCCGACAAGTATTTCTGGCGCCATTGTCGGGAAGGCAATTGATCAAATGAATTACCCATAGTCTATACTTGCATATGAGATTATTTGGCATTCGCCCAAACAGGCTAAACTTGTCTATTTTCTCCTTTTGTGTGAAAACAGGGTAGTCCATGACCGGTTTCACTGTGCCTGAAAATTATATTGAAGATCCTAAACAACTCTTGATAAGGGTACGTGCATGTCTCGTCCCTCCTTAAAAGTTCGTGTCAGCAAGTGAGCTAGTCATTTCCGTGCCATCAAGCTTCAAGGTCATGGCAGAAGAGTCCTCGTGATTTCTCCGCCCCCTTGGTGTCCAATATTCCTGGTGCACCTAACATCACGGGAGATGCGAATTTCGAGATCAAGACGGGTCTCATTATCGTGGTACAGGCTAGCCCATTCTGTGGGAAGGCCAATGAGGATGCCAGCGCCCATCTATAACAATTTCTGGAGATTTGCAGCACCTTCAAGATGGAGGATGTCTCTCAAGACGCCATTCGCCTTCGTCTGTTTCCATTCTCCCTTCTAGGGAGGGAAAAATAGTGGTTCTACGTGAACAAGGATGTTGTGGGTACCTGGGAAAAGTGCTCAGTCGTGTTCTTCACCAAATTCTTCCCACTGGGCAAAACCAGCACCCTTTGTGGAAGAATTTCAAGCTTCCAGCAGGAGTCCAAAGATTCAATCTCCAAGGCTTGGGAGAGGCTGCAAGAGTACATTGCCACCTGTTCTCGTCACGGGATGGATGAATGGCTTATCATCCAGAACTTTTACAACAGGCTGACTCCGTTGGCTCGTGATCATATTGATGCTGCTGCGGGAGGAGCCTTCTTCTCACTGACCGTTGATAAGGCTAAAGAACTTATTAAGAAGATGGTTTCCAACCAAGGATGGAGTGAAGACCGTCTTCACTCACACCAGTGGGGCATGCACACCGTCAAGGAGGTGGACATGCTAGCCACTAAAATGGACCTCCACATGAAGAAGATGGACGAACAAGCCAAAGGGTATGAAGTCGGCACCATCAATGCCTTAGACTCTCAAATGACGTGTGAGGTCTACGGCAACATGGGTCACTCAGGCAATGATTGCCCTGAGACTCGTAAGGACGTGTTGTACATGAACAACAACAACAACGGCTATCATCCACAAGGAGGCAACGGGTGGAATCAACCATGCCCGTATTGTCAAAGATGTAACAACTTTAACTCTTCCAATAATCAACCCTCCTTTAAAGATCTTGTCTTAGTCTAGACTAATATCAATCAAACCTTCACTAAAAAGCTTGCCGCCAATGATAAGACTTTAGAAAGTGTTAATGCTAAGCTAGAAGGTCTTGCATCTTCCATTAAAAATCAGCTTAGCTTTAACAAATGCTAGAAACTCAACTTGCCTAGCTAGCTGCTGCTGTTCCTCCCCTAGAGTCTTGGAAGATCTCGGGGCAACCCGAGTCTCCCGTTGAAATTATTAATGCATTGACCATGAGAGGGGGTAACACCACTTAGAACCCGCCATATCCTAACACTGCAGGGAAGGACAAGGAAGAAGAAAGACCCTCTAACAAGGATGAAGTGGTACATGACGGGAAGGTGGCTCCACATGAGGTTTTTTGACAGCACCGCTATGTTGTTTCCCCGTTGTAACAGGATGCCAACTGTGGATGAGCAATTCGCCCGCTTTGTTGAAGTTATCCAGAAGATCCACATCAATGTGCCCTTACTGGATGCGATAAAAGTACTAACTTATGCCCGCTACCTCAAGGACATCCTCAGCAACAAGTGTCCGATGCCCACCATAGAAGTTGTGAAGTTGACGGAAGAGTGTAGCACAGCTATTCTCAACCAACTTCCTGAAATGGAAGAATGATCCGAGATGCCCCACGATCACTTGCTCGATTGGGGCGCCGTAATTCGACCAAGCCCTGTGCGACCTTGGTGCGAGCGTCAGTGCGATTCCTAAGGGGGTCTTTGACAAGCTAAACTATACAGCTCTATCACCTACACCGATGCAACTTCAGCTGGTCGATTCATCGGTCCGCTATCCTGAGGGAATAGTAGAAGACGTTCTGATGAAAATCCGGGATTGCTTCATCCCTGTGGATTTTGTGGTGCTCGACATGGATGTTGGGAAGGAAACACCACTCATTCTTGGGTGCCCGTTTCTGAGCACTGCTGATGCACACATTGATGTTGGGGCCAAAGAAATCTATTTCCTCATCAATGGGAAAGAGGAGAGGTTTGATTTTTGGCCAAGGAGAGAGCAGTGCTCAATGATCAAGATCAAGTATGGGCCAAACCCAAAAGAGTATTTAATAGGTCGAAGTAATACCCCTGAAGAAGGATAGCCTCATTCTCTACATTAAGAAGATCATGACAAAGGAGATGTTGTACCGTTTTGAGAAAAAACCCCCACCGACAGCAAGGCCAAGACTATGGGCAAAGCACAACCTGTTAAATCCAAGAAGCCACCGACCGCACCATAGATGAAGAAGGTGTGGTGAGTGAAGGAAGTGCAACCATCCGCGTCCACTTCTCCAGGATCGGACGCAACATCAAGCTAAACGCGATAGAGAAAAGTCCAGGTTCTCAGACTTTAAAAATTAGTGAGCCCTTGACAAAGGTAAATTGGTATTTATCTCATATTTTATCTCAATTTTTGCACATTTGAATTTTTCCAAACATTTGGATTACATCAATCCAAGTACACAAAGGACCTCCTGAAGAAGTTCAGCATGGTCAATGTGAAGCCGTTGTCAACACCAATGTCCACTACAATGGCACTTGACCCCGACGAGGACAACGAAGCGGTGGACCAAAGGGAGTATAGAAGCATGATTGGCTCTCTCTTGTACCTGACGGCGACAAGACCCAACATTCACTTTGCGGTGTGTCTTTGTGCTCGCTTTCAAGCTTCCCCAAGAGTGACTCATCGCAAAGCTGTCAAGCGCATCTTCAGGTATCTCAAATACGCCCTTGAGTTCGGTCTTTGGTACTCTACATGATACGAACACGACGACGCTGTCCGGATTTTATCCCAATCTTTCACGGTACAGCAAGTACTAGCAAGTATATATAGGTATTGAAACTTGTTATCTCAGCTATAAATAGATAGAACAACAATCTCAAGCTCAATGATCCAGCAACCACAATAAAATAGACACCACAGATTTGTTATCCAATAGTAATCATAAACCAGCTAGAACACGATAGGAAAATACCGGCTTACAAGAACTTGATGTAGATGCAAACTAGTAGAGATAAACTCTCCAACCCATTACTTAGACAAGCATGATCTGGAGATGGGGAACCACAAGGTCCAGCACGCACCCAAGGGAAGAATCACTTGATCACGCACTTCAGCGACCGGCAGAGATCGGCGGCAGCAACCGGTTTCTTGGAGGACACCACCACCAAAAACACAATACAATCATCTCCTCCCTCACAGGGGCGCTGGCCCTAGGTTATATGGCATGCAAGCCAGCCAAAAATCCGGTTCGACTCGAACACATTTAAAAACAGACTCGGACTCAACACAACTCAGAATTGTTTTGATTATTGCGACCGCTAGGGAATTTATTTGACTATGGGGCCAGATCCGTTGGAAAGGTTATCAAATTATCTTTCCAACGAGTATTTACTCAGTCCCATCCGACTCCATATGGCCCAGTTATGCTACTTTTACTCCGCACCTGTCTGGCTGATCCTAAACCGAGTCCGAACTGATTTTGAGTTTTCATATCTTCTGATTTCGTGACTCGGTAGACTTGAGACCGTGTAGACTTTGAAAGTAAAGTATTGCATACCTTTGGGAAGGCCTGTAACACCAATATATGTTCCTTACTTTTCACAAGTGGCACAACCATTGATCCAATCATAACATATTCCTTCGTTTCTCCTTTCTTTTCCTCAACCTTCAGATTGGTCCCAATGAAAACATTGCATGACATAGAATAATTGGCTAGCAAATCCTCACTTTGCTCTTCATTATTCATAATATTTGTCAAAGATCCAAACTGAATGTTGGAGTATTTTGACACATCATGTTCGGCAATATGTGTAAAATTATGCTTGTTTTCAGAATACGTAGTTTTAATGACTCGATGAGCCATGGGCTCATCATCCTCCCTTCCTTGAATCAAAACCGTCCTCGGCTTTGACATAATTTGACGAGCTCCTCTCCTGTTCAGATCAACACCAATAGCACTATTTAGACAATTCTTTGCATCACTATTATTTTTCTCTTCATGTAATTCATCTTTGACCAAATCACAATGAATGGTACAATGTTCAGGAGCAACAACTGAAAGAAATTCAGAAATACTAGGTGCACTTGTTACAGCAGGAACTACCACATCATTCTCTCCCCCTTGAAACAAAGCCGTCCTCGGCTTTGAGGTAATATCGGCACCATGTTTCAACAAAAACCTCAGCCTTAATATCACATTCCTTCATTAGCACATTCGAACACACCTCAGCTTGCTTGAGTTTGGACAAAACAGCACTAACAGCCTCCTTGACACAATGATGAATTGTATCATAATCTAGCTTTAGAACATCGAAGGACTCAAGTTCAACAATCTTCTTCTTTGACTCAAGTAGGGGATCAAATCGGTGTCGTAATTCCGACTTCATCGCTGCCCAAGATGTGCAATAGTTATCACCTTGGTATGTAAGATCTTGTTGCAATTGCCTCCACCATGGCAAAACAGCAAAGGAGAATGTTTGCTTTGCCAAATTTACTAGTTGGTTTAGTGGCAATTCACCAATCCTATAGAAAGCTTCTATATCATCCTCCCACTCATAATACTCAGATCAAGAACTTGTTGTATATAGTGTTGGCACAAACTTCAAGTATAGGTCAAAATCGTAGGAATCCATCACCACAAATCAGCAGCAAGTACCGTGAGCAACCCGGCAAAACTGATACCAAATGATACGAACACGACGACGCTGTCCGGATTTTATCCCAATCTTTCACGGTACAGCAAGTACTAGCAAGTATATATAGGTATTGAAACTTGTTATCTCAGCTATAAATAGATAGAACAACAATCTCAAGCTCAATGATCCAGCAACCACAATAAAATAGACACCACAGATTTGTTATCCAATAGTAATCATAAACCAGCTAGAACACGATAGGAAAATACCGGCTTACAAGAACTTGATGTAGATGCAAACTAGTAGAGATAAACTCTCCAACCCATTACTTAGACAAGCATGATCTGGAGATGGGGAACCACAAGGTCCAGCACGCACCCAAGGGAAGAATCACTTGATCACGCACTTCAGCGACCGGCAGAGATCGGCGGCAGCAACCGGTAGAGGAGGGCAATACCTCTAGGGTTTCTTGGAGGACACCACCACCAAAAACACAATACAATCATCTCCTCCCTTACAGGGGCGCTGGCCCTAGGTTATATGGCATGCAAGCCAGCCAAAAACCCGGTTCGACTCGAACACATTTAAAAACAGACTCGGACTCAACACAACTCAGAATTGTTTTGATTATTGCGACCGCTAGGGAATTTATTTGACTATGGGGCCAGATCCGTTGGAAAGGTTATCAAATTATCTTTCCAACGAGTATTTACTCAGTCCAATCCGACTCCATATGGCCCAGTTATGCTACTTTTACTCCGCACCTGTCTGGCTGATACTAAACCGAGTCCGAACTGATTTTGAGTTTCCATATCTTCTGATTTCGTGACTCGGTAGACTTGAGACCGTGTAGACTTTGAAAGTAAAGTATTGCATACCTTTGAGAAGGCCTGTAACACCAATATATGTTCCTTACTTTTCACAAGTGGCACAACCATTGATCCAATCATAACATATTCCTTCGTTTCTCCTTTCTTTTCCTCAACCTTCAGATTGGTCCCAATGAAAACATTGCATGGCATAGAATAATTGGCTAGCAAATCCTCACTTTGCTCTTCATTATTCATAATATTTGTCAAAGATCCAAACTGAATGTTGGAGTATTTTGACACATCATGTTCTGCAATATGTGTAAAATTATGCTTGTTTTCAGAATACGTAGTTTTAATGACTCGATGAGCCATGGGCTCATCACTACATCTTCTTCTCTTGACCTTCTTGGGTATTCGGATGCGGACTTTGCGGGTTGTAGAATTGATAGGAAGAGCACTTCTGGTACTTGTTACTTTTTGGGTACTTCTCTGCTTTGTTGGTCTTCTCGGAAGCAATCTAGTGTGGCCCAATCCACAACCAAAGCTGAGTGTGTTGCTGCTGCTAGTTGCTGTTCACAAATCCTATGGATGGTTTCCACCATGAGAGACTTTAGGTTAAACTTCAAGAGTGTTCCACTTATGTGTGATAACTCCAGTGCCATATGCTTAGCCAAAAACCCAATCCAACATGGTAAGGTCAAACACATCAATGTGAGATTCCACTTCGTGAGAGATAATGTTGAGAAGGGAGATGTTGACCTCAAATACATTGACACTAAACACCAGTTGGCCGACATTTTCACCAAGCCCCTAGATGCTTCGAGATTTGCTTTTCTTCGGGGAGAACTTGGTATTTTCCATCCCTATGGCATTGTTTGAGGGGGAGTTGCTCTTTGCTCTTGCAGTTGATGCTTTTGTACATATGTATCTTACTTTTTTGCATTGCATCTCAATTGTAATATATGCATTTGTAGATGAGCTTTGATTCTTATGCCTTCTTGTATTTCTCATTGCTATGGTTGAGCTTGAGCTAAGTTGTGTGGATGTGATAAGCAAACTCTCTTGCTAGGATTGTCTAGATGGATTGTCATAGACTTTTGTTGAGCAACTTGCTAATCTTAAAGATAAACTTGGCTTTTTGTGAACCTTATGAACTAATCTTGCCAAAACTTGCTCACCATATGGATAATTGCTTTTATCCTTCTTGGAACTTGTGTTGAGGCTAGTCAAGAGGATATCTTGGCTTTGGCACCTTGTTTGCGAAATAGAAGGCTTTGCAAATTTTTAGCTCATGATGGAACATTGTGGGAACGTGTGTTTCTTTTGCCGCAAAGGCATGCTCTTTTGTCTTGTGAATCAATCATGAAAAATCTGCTAAGTGCTTTGATCAAGATAATTCAAAATTGCTAAATCCAAACACTGTGACTTGAAGCCTTGGGATGTTTGCCGTATCCAGTCGTGCGACCCTCCGCATGGATAAGAGGACACATGAGGATAAATAATAAACACTTGATCAAATGAATCTCGGTTGCATATGTGAGCATTTGTAAAGCTTATTTTCTGTGAATGCTTGTTGCCCTAGTTGAGATTGAGACTGGCTAGTTTCTTTTGATTCACTTGATGCCTCTTTTCCCTTGGATGGGAGTACTTATACATGTGGTGGCAGCTTTTCTCATGATAAGCAAATTTGATTCTATCTAAGCGAGTCAATCTTTGTGCTTAGCTTGTCTAGCTCTTGGAGCTTATGCCTTGCTGTTTGCTTTGGTCTCTGCATGATGGTGAGCTCTTGCTTTTACACTTCATAGCTCTATGTTTATGATTAGCAAGGTTAAATGCTTGTTGGCAAATTGTTGAAGCTCTTTAGGTGTGCATTTTCAGGCGTTGCATGTTTGCTCTTTTGCCTCTTTGATGAGTTCATTGCCAAAGGGAGAGAAATAAGTGCCTAAAGGGAGGAATTTTTGGGTCATGCACAAATAATGCTAAGAAACTTAAATTGGCCCATTTTGCATTCATGTCAACTACCACAAGTTGAGGGGGAGCATTCCATTGCTTTGAGCGTTTCTTGAGCTTTTTGTGATCTTTGCGCTTTGTTTGCCAACTCTTGGCCTTTGTGATCCTTCTTATGCTAGATGGCTTTCTTTTCACCTTTTCTTTAGATTTGAGCCATTTGGATGTGCTTATTCGAGTTCGCATTTCAAAATCTTTTCTCAATTCTATTCTTTGTACATTTGGTGTTGTCAATGTACACATCAAGGGGGAGATTGAGAAACCATGTGGATATGTGCCATGTGTTGCAATATGTGATGAATAATTGACTTGAGTTGTTTTGGTGTTTGAGTTGAAATGCGGGGATTTGACGATTGCATGGGTTTGTGCATGATGATGTTTTGACTAACCGGAGTTGGTGGAGGTGTTGGAGAAGTTGCAGGAGATTGGAAGTGTGTTTGCTTGTCTCATGATGTGTAGGTCACTGGAGTCAACTTGGCGGTCAACAGCGAGAGGATCGGGCACAAGTAGGAGACTTGGGGCCAGACGACCAGGAGGCCAGGTGGAGTCAAGAGTGATCCATACCGTACATGTGGAGAGGCATTAAGCACGGATGATTTTGCGGTTGAGCCTCAAAACCGTGGTGGTGATAAAGACGGCATTTTGACCTTGTCAAGGCAAGCGGGATGCCGGTGCAAGTGACAAGGGGTCCCGATGGACAGGGACCGGGAGAGACTTGCCGGTGGTCAGGATCGCGGGACGAGGTGACACGCGTCAACATCGAGAAGTCGCGCTTTGAGAAGCGTGCAAGGCGGTTTCCTGGTTTGGGCCTCAAAACCGGTGGCAGTGGTTGGTGGTGCATGTGGCACCATCACGGAGCTTGCTTCAAGGCGAAGCAAAGTCGTGAAGGGCCCGAGGGCGTTTGGGCGACGTGGAGAGAGATAGACAAGTTTGCCCCTGGTGGTAGGTGGCAGTGTTATGTAGGTCAAGGGTAGAGTGGTCATGTGGATGACCCCTAGGCCTATATAAAGAGAGGTAGGGCTCGTGGGAGAGTGAGCCTCTCACTCCATTAGCTTTGTGTTGGGGTTCATTCTAAAGTGCTAGAAGAGTGCTTTATCTGTAAAGTGGAGAGTATTGGATGTGTGACAGACATCTCTTGCTCTTCCAAATAGTGGGAGGAAGAGGGTGGTTTCCTAGCCTTGTACTCATGGATCTTGTAAGCATTCATCTATGATCTGAGATACAAATTCGTGCTCAAGATCTTCCCTTCTCCCTAAATCCCGAATTTCTCTTTTTCTCTATTTTCGGAGCTATTTTCATGGGAATTTTTGGTCTCCTTTTTGGATGAGTTTTTGGGGCGGATTTCTTGGGAATCTTGTTGCTATGATGATCTACAACAATCCTATATGGATCCTTGACCGAATCAATAGCTCTAGCACCTTCGATTTGAAGGATTTCTCAAGTTTCCTCTTTTTTGTGTTCTTGGCACAAGATCTGAAATTCGTGATGATTACTTGAGCCAACTGAGTGGATCTTCTAGGATTAGGGTCCTGATGTGTTGAGGATTCACTGGTCCAAATTTCGTGATTTTTGGAGTTTGTTTGATAGGGTTTTGCAATTTTTCTTTGCAAATCGCTGTTGCTGTTTTGACCCTGTCGGGTCCGACCGGCAGTGCTGATGGCTACTACCAATGGCACCAACTGCCGATGGACCAGCAGGACCGGCAGTGCCGATGGTCACTACCGATGACTGGACCAGCACTACCGATCGACACTACCGATGACCTGACATGCACTGCCGATTCTTTATCAGAACTGCTCAGTTTTGAGTGTGTTTCTTCCATAGTTTTGTGCCTTGGTTGTCCACCTTCATTAATTGTTTTCTATGTGTTTTTCCCATAGCTTTGTGTCTTGATTGTATTTGACCGACACTGCCGATGGTCTTTACCGGCACTGCCGATGGTACCAGCTGGCACTATTAATGGCTGCGATCGGCACTGCCGATGGTAGTTGAGTTTCGCATTGTTTTGAGTGTTTTTAGTTCTCCTTTGTTTCCGTTGTATTCTGCTGCTGTTGTTGATCACTCCTAGTGGTAGCACATCACAAGTTGGTGTGTGTGGTCTTGGTGATTGATTTAAAGGTTGGCTTGGGTTGTAATCGGAACATAGGCCAAGTTCTCTCAGAGAATTTTAATTGGCTCCCATTCACCCCCCCCCCCCCTCTGGTTGCCTTCTCGGTCCTTCAGAACATGCATCTCATAAGAGTCATGTACTACCTAATGGAGGTGCATTACTTGTCCTCTGGTTTGAAGCACAAGTTCAAGACGTGGTGGCCACTTGATGCCGAAAGAGAGCAAGTTGAAGTTGATGTGTTGATGCCCAGATTTGGTCCTTCAACTTCATGATGAATTCTGTATCATTCTAAGAGGTATCACCCTAAGTATTGTACATGGATGGAAAGGTCTTGAAGTCTACTTTCATATGCAACAAACAACGCATTCATTGGATCTATGTAGATAGAGTTATGCCTGTTTTAGTGAAGACTGCTCTAGACTCTTTCTGTCTTAGGGCGTATTGCTTTTGCTCAGGGTGTGTTACTTTTGCACCGGAAGTGTTCCTTTTTTTAAGTTCAGACTTGTCCAATCTGAACGGCTATTACTTTTTCTTATGTCATGTTACTTTTCTCCGGGAGTGTTCCTTTTCAGTTCGGACGTGTTCGATCTGAATGGATGTTACTTTTACTTAGGGCGTGTTACTTTTTCTTAGCGAGTGTTCCTTTTTCTAGTTCAGACTTGTCCGATCTGAATGGATGTTACTTTTATTTGCCTGTTTTGCAACAGGCCCGTGTAACTTCAGTTTGGCTCAGCTAGGAGAGATGTTCCTAGTATAAATAACCCTTGTACACCTGGTGGAAACCCTAACCACGAACTGAACTTAGAAAAATAGAGAAGCATATTACTCTTATCCTTAGGGTTTGTGCCATAAGTGCCCCCTTGAGGATTGGGAGTATTCTCTACCACTTATTCTTGTGTTTCCTTGTGATTTGCAAGAGCATTGCCTCTCCTTTGTGTGGTTCAGGTTACGCATCATCCTAAGCGTGTTGTTGGGCGAAATCTCTGTCATAGGTGACTGTTCTAGCAGTTGTTGGTGCCAAGATTCGTCAGGTTTCACGTGTCAGTTATCCTTAGGTCCTACGATAATAAAATCGAACAAGCCCTCGCATCATCTTGGTATTCAGAGCTACAGTTTCCTCGGTACGATCTTGACCCCTTTGTATCCCCATTTGTTTTCCCCTGTTGTTCACCATCCTAAACTGAAAATACCAAAAATTTCTACTATCCAAAACCCGATCTGAAATTTCAGTGAGTTTTGTTAAGTTTCAGTCCAATAGATCAAGTTTGGTTGTTGAATATATGTGTTTCCCTCCATATTCCACCTCTGATTTGATTTACCCATTAGTTCCCTATCAGGATTTGTGTTTTCCCCTTCGTTTTTATGGTCTTGTTCATGTCAACTTTCATCCCAAAATATTTTCGTGCTCAGATCTGAAATTTGAACATCATACACCAAAACAAGCATAACATTTGCATCTAAAATCCTTTTTTGGTGTTCTTGAGCTCGTTGGAAAGCTTATTTGAAGTACTATAAAAATATGAGGTGCTCAAGTTGTGAATAACAAAAGGTGAATATCTATTTGACCACAAAAAGTTTCAGTTACTACTGCTGTTGACATTTTAGATTGTGTTGAAACTGAAATCTTGTGTATCGGCTCATTCTTTGTGTATACTGATGAGGACATCACTCCTATGGATAAACACAACACTCCTCCAAATCTGGACTTGCAAGGTCCAATACCTAGAGCTCGTGCACGACGACTAAATTTAGAGGTGAGCTCGTTCCTACGTTCTTCGCTATATGTTACTTTTGAGAATGTTTGCTACCTAATGATTATTTTATGATTAGAAACCATGGAGAGGACCAAGAGATGATGGGAGAAGGAGTTGGGAACGTGGAGGACCAGCAAGGGCTTGGAAGCCAAAGTGGAGGCCCAATCAAAACCGACTTCGAGTCTGTTTTGGGGCCCAGGACCAGTCTATACTAAAACAGTCGCCCAGGACGCATACGGACTCGGATTTGGACGTTCTATATATGCACGGAAAGATAAGGAGAAGACCTTTCCAATTCCGTCGGCCTCATGTGAAAATTCATTCGGAGTCATCGGGAATCGTCAAAACAAGAGAGAGTCCAGAATCTGTGTCGGTGCTGCGTCACCTATTTTTGGCCTTTGGGCTTTGTATCTAGTTGAGCCCAATTAGGGGTGCGTCCAGAGGATCTTGCACGACCCTAGGGTCTTTATATACAGCTGCCGCCGCACCATTAGGGTTCGGGTTTTGCTTAGATCAATTCTGTTCATAAACAGTGTCGCCGTTCATCGGTTTGTGAGACCCCAACTTCGAGAGTTTAATCATACATCTGCAATTATGTTGCATTCTTCGTTGTTCTTGCTTGTGTTCTTGATTCGCAGGCAGGGAATAGCCTTCTCGGCGAGGTCAATCGTCTTTGGACGGTTGATAACCAGAGGAGACGTCGTGCTGCGATTGCGGGGTTTAGAACGTGCTGTTCTGAAGCCGGATCGATTTATGTGTCGCCTCCGACCAAATCAATTTACCAAGAACCTTTCGGAAGATCGGGAACCCTTGTCCACATCATATATCAAGTGTAGTACATATGAGTAGTACACCATATCATCCTTTGTGGAAACTTTGAACCTATTGAGACTAGCTGTAGGTTATTGCTTAAGGGCTTTGCACTTTGCTAAAACTGGACATTAGTTTGAATATCAATACTTCATTGTTATATACAGTCTGATGTGCTGATTTCAGTAGCAAAAAGAAAAAAGAAGAAGAAGAGTGAAACAAAAAAATTCAAAAGAAAAAGATTAAGTGTTGAGTTCACCACATTGATTGGATTTCTTGTTATTGTTTAAGTTTCTCATATATTCAACATTTGTGTAAATCTTGTAGCCCTCTCATTTATGTAAGCAATCAGCTAGCGTCTCTCCATAACTTATGTAGCATTGAGCATTGTTCTTGAGTTGAATATTCAGTTTAGCTCATTTCTTGGCTGCAACAAGTACTACCATCTTTGTGTGTGAGTTGCTAAACACAATTGCCATTTCATTTGCTTTCAGTTCAGAAACTCAACTTTGCTATCTTGGTTGGATTGTTACTTAACTTGACAATAGCTTGAAATTTTTGTTTGCATACTACAGAAATAACCCTCCAAGCTCCACAAATAAACTGTTGTTTAGAATGCACTGTGACTTTGATTTCGCTTGATATATCACCTTTGTTGTGCCGACTACCACCAAGGTTTGTTTCCAGCTTGCAATTTCAACAAGGATTCATAAGAACTTCGGTGGTAAGAGAAGGTGAGTTTGAGGGTTTTTCCATACAGCCACATAACTTGAATTAGCTTGTTTTCCCACTAACCATGGCAGGTGAAGAAGGAGAGCAACCGAGCTATATCACACAAGAGCAACTCCAGAAGCTAGTGCAAGACTTCAACGCACAACTCAATCAGAACATGACTACTGTCCAAACAAACATGGTTGCTGAACTTGTGAAGGCACTGAAGGCACGAGGTTCTATAGGTGCTCATGAAGAAGATCTAGATGAGACCGATGAGGAATATGCAGCCCGGTTGCAGCGGGAAGAGCAAGCAAGGAAGAATGCCCACGGGCAAGGGCGTGGTAGAGGAAGAGGTGGTGAAGCTTTCGGTCATGGAAGGGGTCGTGCGTGGTGATGATGGTGCAGCTGAAACGTATCCATATACATTTAGATTACATCGCAATGACAAATTTCAATGTCATCGCAATGGCAACAATGATCAGCCCAATGAAGAGAAGTTTGGAAAGCTAAAATTCAGCATGCCAAAATTTGAAGGCACATCTGATTCCGATGCATATTTCACATGGGAGTTAAAGATTGATAAAGTATTCCGTATGCATAATTATTCAGAGGAAAAGAAGGTGCATATGGCTGCACTTGACTTTGATTGATATGCTCTCATTTGGTGGGAACAAATTCAGAACCAAACAGAGGAGTTTACTGAGCTTCCAGCAGCAACATGGGCTGAAATGAAGAGAGAAATGAGAGCATGTTTTGTTCCAAAATATTATAAACGTGATCTCTTTGACAAGCTGCAGAATTTGAGGCAAGGAAGCAAATCTGTGGAAGAATACTATAAGGAGATGGAGCAGGCCATGATTAGAGCTCGTGTGCATGAGGATGAAGAGCAATCCATGGCACATTTTCTTTCCGGTTTGAACAAGCCAATCAAACGTGTGCTGGAATTTCAGACCTACAACAATATAGTGGAGCTAGTCCTTATTGCACAAAAGGCCGAGAGACAATTGAATGATGATGCTAAGCCAAGTAAGACTTCAACCTTCAGCTTAAAGTCATCATCAAATGCTCCAAAAACAGCAAGGTTTGATTTGGGGCGAGGCATGTTTTCATCCGGATCAAACTCCAACAACAACTCTCGTTCCAATGCTGCTGAAAAATCTAATGCATCTCCAAATGTGGAGAAATCTGCTAGGCCAACATCATTAAAGACCAATACCTCAGTGGGTTCCAGCTCTAAGAGTAGTGGAATTCAATGTTTCAAGTTCTTGGGTCGAGGCCATGTCATCAAGGATTGTCCAAACAATCGTGTTGTGATTGTTACAGAAGGTGGAGAATATGATTCAACTAGTGAAGATGAGTGTGAAACTGCTGCTGAAAATGACAAGTTTGATGATGCACAAGAATCTGAAGAAGGTGACTACAAAAACTATACTTTTGAAGCTAGCAACACCATCATGGTCACCAAAACATTAAGTGTTCCACTCAAAGATGAAGATTAAGAACAGAAGTTTAATTTATTTTAGACCCAAGCCAAGGTAAACAATAAGTTGGTAAAACTGATCATTGATAGTGGTAGCTGCCACAACCTTGCTAGCAAAGAAATGTGTGATAAATTAGGGTTGACCATGATAAAGCATCCTCATCCTTATCATGTGCAATGGTCCAGTGATTGTGGAGATGTCAAAGTGCACTACATGGTGAGGGTCACTTTCAGCATACATGATTACACCGACACCGTTGAGTGTGATGTTGTGCCCATGACAGTTTGTCACTTGCAGTTGGGAAGGCCATGGCAATTTGATACACATGCTTTACATGATGGCCATGACATTACATATGCTTTCAAATGGCAAGGAAAGGGCGTCAAGCTTCTTCCCATGACTCCCACTCAAATCATGGCAGCCAACATGCAAAAGAAAATGAGTGAGAGTGAGAGAGAAAAGAAAAACACCAGTGCTGTCCACAAATCAGTGAGTGAGTGCCACAAGCCAAACATTAGTGGAAAAAGAGAGCATGAGAGAAAAATTGTGGTTGCTATAGCCACAAAATCTGAGTTGAAAGAAATGAGAGAAAACCCTAACCTAACATATTTTGTACTCTTGTACAAAGATGCAATTCTTTCCACTAACAACATCTCTTCCTAGTGTTGTTTCTCATGTGTTGCAGGCATTCAATGATGTTTTTCATGAGGAGGTACCTGCTGGCCTACCCCCACTTCATGGGATTGAGCATCAAATTGATCTCATCCCTGGAGCTTCTCTTCCAAACCGGCCATCGTACCGCACCAACGCGGAAGAAACGATGGAAATTCAGCAACAAGTGCAAGCACTACTTGACAAAGGGTATCTACGTGAGAGCCTTAGTCCTTATGTTGTCCCTGTTATTCTTGTTCCAAAGAAAGATGGTACTTGGAGAATGTGTGTTGATTGTAGAGCTATTAACAATATCACTATCCGATATCATCATCCCATTCCTAGGCTTGACGACATGCTTGATGAACTTAGTGGTGCTGTTATTTTCTCTAAAATTGACCGACATAGTGGATACCATCAGATTAGAATAAAGGAAGGAGATGAATGGAAAATAGCCTTTAAAACAAAATTTGGTTTGTATGAGTGGTTAGTGATGCCTTTTGGTTTAACTAATGCACCTAGCACTTTTATGCGCTTAATGAATCATGTTTTGAGGGATTTCATTGGAAAATTTGTGGTGGTTTATTTTGATGACATATTGATACATAGCCGCACCCTATAAGAACATGTTGAACACATCAAAATGGTGTTGGAGGTGCTTAGAACTAAAAAATTGTATGCTAACCTAGAAAAGTGCACCTTTTGCATCGACAAGGTTGTGTTTTTGGGCTTTGTTGTTTTAGGATAGGGGGTGGAGGTGGATGAATCCAAGGTCAAAGCTATCAAGAATTGGCCAACTCCTGTTAATGTGAGCCAAGTGAGAAGCTTTCATGGTCTTGTCGGCTTCTGCTGGCGCTTTGTGAAGAATTTTAGCACCATTGCAGCCCCATTGAACGAGCTAACCAAGAAGGGTGTTGAATTTGTGTGGGGTAAGTGACAAGAAGATGCTTTTCAAGAGTTAAAGAATTGTTTAACTTCAGCCCCATTGCTTTCTTTACCTGATTTTAATAAATCCTTTGAGATAGAATGTGATGCTAGTGGGATAGGCATAGGAGATGTCCTGATGCAAGAAGGCAAACCCATAGCAAATTTTAGTGAGAAACTTGGTGGTGCTCAACTAAATTATCCTATGTATGACAAAGAATTATTTGCTCTAGTTCGTGTGCTTGAAACTTGGCAACATTATCTTTGGCCTAAAGAATTTATCATTCATTCTGATCATGAGGCTTTAAAAAACTTGAAAGGCCAAGCAAAAATGAACCATAGGCATGCCAAGTGGGTTGAGTTCATTGAGTCTTTTCCCTATGTTGTTAAGTACAAGAAGGGGAAATGTTGTTGCTGATGCTTTATCACGAAAAAGTGTTTTGCTTAATCAATTGGAGGCCAAGGTCCTAGGATTAGAAAACATAAAGGAGTTGTATGCTACTGATCTTGTTTTTGCAGAACCATACTTGAAATGTCAAGAAGGAAAAGGGTGGGACAAGTACCATATGCATGATGGATTCTTGTTCCGAGCTAACAAATTGTGTGTTGCAGATTCGTCTGTTCGTTTGCTTTTATTGCAGGAATCACACATGGGTGTTTTGATGGGCCACTTTGGGAGAGAAAAGACCTACTTGCTGCTGAGTGATCACTTCTATTGGTCAAAGATGAGACGTGATGTGGAGAGGTTCGTGCAGCGATGTACAACATGCATGTCACAAGACTAAGTCAAAACTGAACCCCCATGGTGTGAATACTCTACTCCCCACTCCAAATGCACCATCGGAAGACATAAGCATGGATTTTGTTCTAGGATTACAAAGAACTAAGAAGGGGAGGGATTCAATTTTTGTTGTTGTGGATAGGTTCTCAAAGATGCCACATTTTATTCCATGTCATAAGACCGATGATGCGTTGCATGTAGCTAACTTCTTTTTTAGGCAAATTGTGAGATTACATGGCATGCTGAAGGACCGAGAAGGCGACCAGGGGGGTGAATGGGAGCCAATTAAAATTCTCCAAGAGAACTTGGCCTATGTCCTGATTACAACCCGAGCCAACCTCTAAACCGATCACCAAGGCTACACACACCAACTTGTGATGTGCTAACCCTAGGAATGATCAAAAAAGAACTCAACAGTGCAAAACTGGACTACCATCAGTGATGAGGACATCACTCCTATGGATACACACAACACTCCTCCAAATCTGGACTTGCAAGGTCCAATGACTAGAGCTCGTGCACGACGACTAAATTTAGAGGTGAGCTCGTTCCTACGTTCTTTGCTATATATTACTTTTGAGAATGGTTTGCTACCTAATGATTATTTTATGATTAGAAACCATGGAGAAGACCAGGAGATGATGGGAGAAGGAGCTGGGAACGTGGAGGACCAGCAAGAGCTTGGAAGCCAAAGTGGAGGCCCAATCAAAACCGACTTCGAGTCTGTTTCGGGGCCCAGGACCAGTCTGTACTAAAACAGTTGCCCAGGACGCATACGGACTCGGATTTGGACGTTCTACATATGCACGGAAAGATAAGGAGAAGGCCTTTCCAATGCCGCCGGTCTCATGTCAAAATTCATCCGGAGTCATCGGGAATCGTCAAAACAAGACAGAGTCCAGAATCTGTGTTGGTGCTGCGTCGCCTATTTTTGGCCTTTGGGCTTTGTATCTAGTTGAGCCCAATTAGGGGCGCGTCCAGAGGGTCTTGCACGACCCTAGGGTCTTTATATACAGCCACCACCGCACCATTAGGGTTCGGGTTTTGCTTAGATTATTCTGTTGATAACAGTTTTGCCGTTTGATCGGTTTGTGAGACTCCAACTTGTGAGATTCATCGTATACTTGCAAATTTGGTTGCATTCTTCTTTGTTATTGCTTGTGTTCTTGATTTGCAGGCAAGGATAAGCCTTCTCGGCGAGGTCAATCGTTCTTGAACGGTTGATAACCAGAGGAGACGTTGTGCTACGATTGCGGGGTTCAGAACGTGTCGTTCGGAAGCCGGATCGATTTGTGTATCGCCTCCGCCTTAATCAAGATTATCAGAACCTATCGGAAGATCGGGAACCCTTGTTCACATCAAGTGGTAATCAGAGCTTCAGGTGCACCGTCAGGTTCACACTACCCTTTAGTTTTGTTTTCGTGTTCTTCCTATCGTCCACTGAAAATACCAAAAAAAAAATTTTCCCCCGCCCATAACCACGTGTTTAGCCTTTGCATATTTCAATTTCAGAGTCCGTAGTGTTGAGTTTGTGCCCTAGTTCTTGTTTAGTCGCTGGTTTAGTTTGTGTTTTTGTCGTCAGTAGTGTTTCCCTTGTAACCCTAGCCGCCATCCCCTTCACCATCCTCGGTTTTGTCGGCTTTGTGTGCTAGGGTTGATTGATCAACACGCCCACCCTAATCCCACCCTAAACCCACCCTCAGCACCTCGGACCAATTTTCACAAATTTCACTTTCCGCTGCATCCACCTCGCCAAAAAAAAAAATCTCTACCCGACCCCAAACCCGACTCGGGTTTCACTCAAACCCCGGGGTTCTTCATAACCGATTCCGACACCCCTTCGGTAAAACAGCCATAACTTTTCGCTCGGTCATCCGTTTTGGCTGAAATTTTTACAGGAGATTCTTGACAAAAAGTTGACCATACCCACACTCGGCTACGCCCTGTGTGCCCTCGTCAAAAAATTCAAAAAAAATCGGGAAGATAAAGAAAAAATTCATTCAAGTTGAAACCCGACGTTTTCTGAAACTTCAAGATTTTCTGTAGGCCACGTCCTATCTCGGTTTGAGCTGAAATTTTTTGTGGTTTCTTCCTGTTTACTAGTGAGTTGGAAAAAAATATCAAAAAAATAAAATAAAAAAAAAAGAAATTTGGGATTCCTACTAGTGCTCCATCTAGCCCCCTGGAATTTCTGAGTTCGGCTGTTTTACACTAAGCCCCCTGTGATCGACTGTGTCCCTTTGTCTCTTTGTTTCTTCTTTGCTATCACTACTGTTCTAGGACATAGTTAGACCAGCAACTAGGGACAAGTTATTTGGGCACTTATTCAGCTTTACTATCTGTTTTTGATTTGTGTGCCACTCATATATATATATTTGGCCTTCCTAGCTCTACATACTTCTTCTGGACAGCACATAGGTTATTTGGTAACCCTTGCAATCGTGGAACACTTCTCCCTGGTATCCTTCGCTTTGTTGTTTTCAGAACTTTGTAAGAGCTTTGCAAGAAGCTTACTTTTGCTGTGTTGAGAGGCACCACTGCTTAGTAGTTTTGTAGGGATAACCTTCACTTTTTGTTTCCTGTTTTGGTGTTTCTGATGTCAGGAAGCGATGGAGAGGGTGCTTCGCCCGCAAAATTTGATGAGTGCGTGAGCCAAGATCAGTTACAGAAGGCTTTACAGGCGGTTCAGAGTGATTTGGTAGAGACGATCACCAGGGCCGTCACCGACGCCGTCACCAAGCTTCACCTGGGAGAAAGCATTGAGCGGTTGGATAAGAGAGTCTCTAAGCTAACCGATCAGGTTGTCGAATTGGAGACCGCTCATAAGACCAACAACAACAACAACACCAACAACGACACCAACAACGACGTTGAAGACGATCATGATGAAGCAACGGTGTATAAGGCTGATGGCACCGTCGATAGGTCAGCTACAAGGACCGCAAGGTTACGACGCCGTTTGCAACGTAACCCTCAAGGTATGGGTGGTTTCCACAACCACAACCGTCGCACACAAGGTAACTATGCTCCAGATGATCCGTATGCTAAAATTAAGTTTCAATTCCTTCATTTTCGGGTCAGTACGATGGTGATGCTTACCTTGATTGGGAAATGACGGTAGAACAAAAATTTAATGCCCATCTTGTTCCTGAACAACATAGAGTTAGACAAGCCACTAGTGAGTTTAAGGACTTTGCTATTGTTTGGTGGAGTGGTCTAGCTGCTGAAACCGATTTGCCTACTACTTGGAAAGAACTTAAGGTAGAAATGCGTGATCGTTTTGTTCCTCCTTCTTTTTATAGAGAAATTCGTAATAAACTGCAGCGTTTAGATCAAGGAGATAAAACTGTTCAGGAGTATTTTAGTGAGCTTCAGAAGGGTTTGATTCGTTGTGCTGTGGTTGAAAAAGTAGAGGATCAGATTTGCCGCTTTTATTCTGGTTTGAGAAAAGAAATTCAGGACATCCTTGATTATAAAGAATTTTATACCCTCAACCAGTGTTTCCAGTATGCTATGCTTGCAGAGAAAGAATCACAGGGACTTTTCCAGGCTTTTGAGGAGTACAGCAAGTCCAGGAATTTCTACCCACCACGGCCGACGGGGACTTCGGGGTTGCCCAAGCCATCTTTCCGGCCGCCCCCACCAGCTAGTGTTGTTTCTGTAGCACCAAGATCAGCCCCTGCCCCTTCTACGCGCTCAGGTAAAAATTCTGTGCAGGTACCGGCTAGTAGTGCCTCCTCTGTTGCTTCGACGGGACGCACTACAGGGATTCAGTGCCACCGATGCCATGGTCTTGGCCATGTGCAGAAAGACTGCCCAAGTAGGCGAGCATATGTGGCGACAGATGATGCCGGTTACATGAGCACCTCCGATGTGGAGGATGAGGAGGAGGATGTCGCTGCCACCAGCGGTGACCTCGTCCTTGGAGGCGGAGATACCACGGGCTACATGAATATTATTGTGCAGCGTGTGCTTAGCACATAAATCCAGCAGCCCGAGATGATGCAGCGACATAACTTGTTCCAGATTTTCTTCGTCATCAAGAACCATCGGGCACGTGTCATCATTGATGGAGGAAGCTGCAACAATTTGGTGAGTTCTGATGTGGTTAAGAAGCTTGATTTGACCACACGCCCACATCCACATCCATACTACATTCAGTGGTTAAATGACTCTGGAAAAGCTAAGGTAACACAAACTTGCAGAGTTCCTTTTTCCATTGGTTCCTATGTGGATTCTGTTGATTGTGATGTTTTACCCATGCAAGCTTGTTCACTTTTATTGGGTAGACCTTGGGAATTTGATAATGATGCTGTACACCATGGTAAAAGTAATAAGTACACTTTTATGCATAAAGGAACTAAAATTACTTTGTTACCAATGATCCCTGCTGAAATTGTACAAGCTGATTTAGAACGAGCTGCTAGTTTGAAAAATAAAAGCCCTGAAATTCAGCAACCTGTTAATTCTGCTTCTACACCAAGTAATGTTAATGATTCTTCATGTTCTAAGGGTGCTGCAATTAAATTACAAGGTCGTTCATGTCTTGCCACAAAATCTGAGCTTGCTGAAATTTCTACTCATGATATTTGCTATGCTTTGATATGCAAACAAGCCTTGTTTTTGCTTGGTGATATTGCTTCTAGTGCTTTGCCTCCTGCTGTCACTAACCTTTTGCAGGAGTATGAAAAGTATAAAATTACTGGCAGTAAGGGTAGAAAGGAAGTAAAGCTTGATGTAGGAGATTTAGTGTGGTTACACTTAAGGAAGGATAGATTTCCAGAATTGAGAAAGTCTAAACTAATGCCTAGAGCTGATGGTCCATTCAAAATAATAGAGAAGATTAATGATAATGCATACAAACTTGAGTTGCCTCCCGAGTTCGGGGTTAGTCCTACTTTTAACATTTCAGATTTGAAACCATACTTGGGAGAAGAGGATGAGCTCGAGTCGAGGACGACTCCACTTCAAGAGGGGGAGGATGATGAGGACATCACTCCTATGGATACACACAACACTCCTCCAAATCTGGACTTGCAAGGTCCAATGACTAGAGCTCGTGCACGACGACTAAATTTAGAGGTGAGCTCGTTCCTACGTTCTTCGCTATATGTTACTTTTGAGAATGGTTTGCTACCTAATGATTATTTTATGATTAGAAACCATGGAGAAGACCAGGAGATGATGGGAGAAGGAGCTGGGAACGTGGAGGACCAGCAAGGGCTTGGAAGCCAAAGTGGAGGCCCAATCAAAACCGACTTCGAGTCTGTTTCGGGGCCCAGGACCAGTCTGTACTAAAACAGTTGCCCAGGACGCATACGGACTCGGATTTGGACGTTCTACATATGCACGGAAAGATAAGGAGAAGACCTTTCCAATGCCACCGGCCTCATGTCAAAATTCATCCGGAGTCATCGGGAATCGTCAAAACAAGACAGAGTCCAGAATCTGTGTCGGTGCTGCGTCGCCTATTTTTGGCCTTTGGGCTTTGTATCTAGTTGAGCCCAATTAGGGGCGCGTCCAGAGGGTCTTGCACGACCCTAGGGTCTTTATATACAGCCGCCGCCGCACCATTAGGGTTCGGGTTTTGCTTAGATTATTCTATTGATAACAGTTTCGCCGTTTGATCGGTTTGTGAGACTCCAACTTGTGAGATTCATCGTATACTTGCAAATTTGGTTGCATTCTTCTTTGTTCTTGCTTGTGTTCTTGATTTGCAGGCAAGGATAAGCCTTCTCAGCGAGGTCAATCGTTCTTGAACGGTTGATAACCAGAGGAGACGTTGTGCTACGATTGCGGGGTTCAGAACGTGTCGTTCGGAAGCCGGATCGATTTGTGTATCGCCTCCGCCTTAATCAAGATTATCAGAACCTATCGGAAGATCGGGAACCCTTGTTCACATCAATCAGTAGTGACGATCACAACCATTGGCAGTGCCGGTTGGCACCATCGGTAGTACCGGTAAAGCCCATCGGCAGTGCCGGTGGGGGACTCTCAAAAGCACCTAACATAGTGCATCGGCAGTGTCGGTCTGACCATCAGTAGTGCCGGTGCGGGGTTCGGACTCAAGCCACAGGCAGTGCCGATCCAAGTTCTGACCCACCGGCAGTGCCGGTCCCGGTTGTCGGCAGTGCCGGTCGACCCCGATAGAACAGAAAAAGGTTTTGGGATTAGGCAAAAACTTGGCCAAAACCTAATCAACGAACTCCAAGTGATGCGATTTTTGGACCAGTGAATCCTCAACACATCACGACCCTAATCCTAGAAGATCAACTCGATGGCTCAAGGAATCATCACGAATTTCAGATCTTGTGTCAAGAACACCAAAAGGGGGTAACTTGAGAAATCCATCAAATCAAAGGTGCTAGAGCTATTGATTTAGTCAAGGAGCCATATCGGATTGTTCTAGCTCATCATAGCAACAAGATTCCCAAGAAATCCGCCCCAAAAACTCATCCCAAAAGCAGACCAAAAATTCCAACGAAAATAGCTCCAAAAATAGAGAAAAAAAGAAATTCGGAATTTAGGGAGAGGAGAAGATCTTGAGCACGAATTTGAATCTCATATCATAGATGAATGCTTACAAGATCCATGGGCACAAGGCTCGGAAGCCACCCTCTTCCTCCCACTATTTGGAAGAGCAAGAGATGTCTGTCACACACCTACTACTCTCCACTTTACAGATCAAGCACTCTCCTAGCACTTTAGAATGAACCCTAATACAAGGCTAATGGAATGAGAGGCTCTCTCTTCCACCAGCCCTACCTCTCCTTATATAGGCCCAAGGGTTGTCCGCATGACCGCTGTGACATCCCATCCGGGATAACCAGGATCGAGTACAGGAGAACACTCGACGAAGCGATTTACAACATCATATACATTCTTACAAGCCCAGAATATATTACATCATGGTATAATACAACCAGGTTTTCGGAAAACAAACAAGAGTTTGCAGTGGAAAAACATTTATTACAACAAAAGAGTTTAAAAACTCAAATAGAAGTTGTTCACTGACAAAGACTTTATTCCAAAGCAGTTCAGCTTCTACACTCTCTAAACAAGGGTGATCTTCTATTCTTCCGGGGACGGGATGCGTTCCCACTGAATGGAACCTCCCTCTGGTAGTTGCCCTTCTCCTGGCATGGTCTCGGACCAACCATAAGGATATGGCTCATCACCTATGAACAAAATATTACGAACAAAGCCCTGAGTATCTAATATACTCCGTAAGACTGACCCGTCAACATGGCTCACTAAGGCTGACACCTAGAATGCATACGCCTTTGGCTGGTGAGTTGACTCAGACTTGCGAAAACAGCACTTATTAGTGGATATCTATTTTTAAATTTTAGCTCAAGATTATGTTTATTTAATATTAAGGTTTGCATCCTGCAACTAATGCAAACATGTTTTGCAAGAAAGAATCATTTAACTCATCCACGTATTTGTGGATATCTATTTTTAAATTTTAGCTCAAGATTATGTTTATTTAATATTAAGGTTTGCATCCTGCAACTACTGCAAACATGTTTTGCAAGAAAGAATCATTTAACTCATCCAACTCTTCTCTTCTCATTACTCTTGATTATCTCCGTTGTGAAGAGCGATCAAGTGATACTTATTGCTGCGAGCGATAGCGATTCGAACCAATTTCACCAGCTGGGTAGAACCCGACTACACGACACATACGCACCGCATTGGTCATATATGACAACTTTTCCCACTAATCCCAACCAGAGGTCGATCCGTTTCCAACTCCCCCAGGAATATGGAGACCCCACTTGATACTCATCCCAGAGTTATCCATGGGCGACCACCATTTCCCTCCCGTGAGACTTCAATCTCACTAACAGCCAGAAAAAGAAAGTTGGCTATGTCCTACCAGTGAGGTAGTTAGGTTACATCAGCTTACTGAGTCCCATATACCAGTATGTAGATGGTACTGTTCAATACTTGCTCCCTAGGCCACAACGTGGTCCTAATTTGACACGGACGGGGCTATCACCTTGCAAGACCCAGTCTTTGCCCTTTCCTCTACGGGGCCCGTCCGGTCTCATCATCATCATCAACTTTCATCTGAATTCTCAAGGATCTCAATCAACTTAAAGCCTCCATGCTTTAACATCATCCTATGTAGTGCTACCGACATTCCTACGACATAAGCATAGCGCCTATCGAGCTACCTGTACCTGTATAGTATAAAGACATCATAGGATATGGTAGTAATGCAGGTAGGTGTCAATCAATTTCTGGGACCTAATGCACAATCATGACTCGACTGACTGTGATTATGAAAGAATTTAAAAAACATAGGTGGGATGCATCGAGGGTTCCCTTGGGTTTCGTTCGGATACGATGCTCCAGGTGCGGGGTTGGTCTCGACGATCACCACCTCAGGTTCGATCTCGACAGGCTACTCGACGATCTCGGGTCCTATACGATTCATCGATACATCGCAAGTTAGTACTAGTGATGCATTAATACGAAATGCCATGCTTAAAATGATGGTTCGATAAAATAGTAGACAAGAACTTAATTACTCTTGTCTAAAGTATTTCGTTCTAATTAAAAGTAATTAAGCCTATGAGTGAAAAGGGATTAACATGCTTCAATCCAAATTAATTACCCTATTTAATCATAAATTAAAACTATTAAAAAACATTAATGAAAGAATTGAAGTAATTAACAATTAAAAGGGTATTTTTTAATCTTAATTAAATGCTTAAAAATCATATAAAATAAATATTTAATTTTATTTTATAAAGGGGTAGAGAAAAATATTTGGAACCTAACAAAATTAACCCCATAATTTTAGGAGGGCAAAAACTGTGGTTATAATTTTTCCAAAGTCCTAGAATTATTTTTAGAAGAAAAAGCCTGGAAATTGAAATGGGCCAATTTAACTCAGCCTCATGGGCCACTCAGCGACCCAGCCGCTACTGGACTTGGCCCAGCAGCATGGTGGCCCAGCACTCGGCCCAGCTCCAGGGAGCTCCCGGGCTCGCCCACGTGCGCGCACGGCGGCACGGCCGCGGCGTCTTGGGCGTGCTCTCGAGCGAGACTCGACCAACCGAGCTCGCGGGCGGGGTAGCGCGGGAAGGAAATGGGGCAGGGTTGGCAACAGTGATGCTCACCGGAATCAAGGCGACGGCAGGCGGCAGAAACAGTGCTTGGCGTCGGCGATGAGTAGAACTAGTATCATGACTCACTCCCCAACAGAAACTAGTCCGGGACCTATCCAAACGAGGCGCAAACAAGTGAGCAAGCCTCGTTTAATATGATTTGATGTAGCTTGAGAATTTGAAGATGAACAGAGGATATGCTGGTGCTCACCGAGAGGGAAAACGGCTTCAATTTGTGAGCTGTGGTGGAATACTTCAATTGACGGCCATGAAGAACTATTGGGAAGTCTTGTGTGGCGGCTTGGGGTGACAGATTGGCTGGGAAGGCGACGGCGGTGAATGGAGCTCGAGCTCCGGGCTTGAGCTTGCTGCGGCTAGAGAAACAGAGAAGCGAGAGAGAGCCGGGAGAACTGAGAGAGAGAAAAGAGAATGAGGGAGAGGAGAGAGCGAAGAGAGCCGGGGTAAAAAAAATTTCCCGCCCCCCCCCCTTGAAGCGGTGGCGGGACCCAGGCGCAGGGCGGTGCCGTGTTGTGTGGAGCCCTCGCGCGCGCGCGCGCCAGCGCTGCCCCGGCGCGGGCGGCAGGCGGTGCTGAGCTGGGGACTGACGGGTGGGGCCTACGGGTCCCACTGTGTAGTAAAAGTAATTTTTTTTTGAAATAGAGATGTCACAGCCCTCCCCCCTTACAGGAATCTCATCCCGAGATTCAGAAACGTACAGTACTAGGAAAGACACTTCTTTAGTTGAGATACATGAAAGACATTGTGGACTCCAGAAAGATGTGTAGGCAATTCCAACCGATAGGCTACGGGTCCACATTGTTCCTGAATAACAAAAGGTCCAATATATCGCGGTGCCAATTTTCCTTTGATTCCGAAATGTTGAACACCTTTTGTGGGAGATATTCGCAAATATACCTGATCTCCAACGTCGAATATAAACTTACTTCGCCTTTTTTTTTGTATAGCTGAGTTCTCAAGATTTAGCCCGCTTCAAATTTTGTTGAATTATGCGTACTTGTTCTTCAGCATCTTGTAATATATCGGGACCAAAGATTATCCTTTCACCACTTTCAGACCAATTTAGTGGGGTGCGACAGCTTCGTCCATATAAGGCTTGGAATGGTGACATCCGAATACTCTCTTGATAGCTGTTGTTGTAGGAGAATTCTACCAACGGTAAGCATTTTTCCCAATCTTTGCTATACATCAATACACAGGCTCGGAGCATATCTTCCAGATACTGATTGATTCGCTTTGTTTGCCCATCTATCTGAGGATGGTAAGCTGAACTTCGAATCAATTGAGTTCCAAGAGACTTATGTAATTGCTCCCAAAATCTAGAAATAAATTGAGCCCTCTATCCGAGATAATAGTCCTTGGTATCCCAAGTAAGCAGAGAATATGAGATATGTAAAGCTCGACATAATTCTCCATAGTATACCGAGTATGTACTGGGATGAAATGAGCAGACTTGGTTAACCTGTCAACAATAACCCAAATAGAGTTGTGCTTCCGTGGACTTAGTGGTAAGCCAATAATAAAGTCCATACTAATATCCTCCCATTTCCACGTAGGAATACTTAAAGGTTGAAGGGGTCCTGCTTGTTTCAAATGGTCAGCCTTTACCCGTTAACATGTATCGCATTCATTGACATACCTCGCTATTTCTCGTTTCATTCTTGTCCACCAAAATCTTTGTTTCAAATCTTGATACATTTTATTTGTTCCAGGATGAATAGAATACTTGGAAGTATGAGCTTCATCCAAAATTTTCTTATGAAGGTTGAAGTTCTTAGTAACTACCAATCTATTCTTGAGCCAAACAATACCTTCATCGTCTTCCTGGAAACATGTTATATCTCCGTCTTCCTGGAAACATGTTATATCTCCAATCTTTATTCGCCTCTTTATATGTTGTATACCCATATCCTTGTTCTGGGCTATTACAATATCTTCACAAATGGTGGGAATAAGTGCCAAGTTGGTTAGTACTCCATATGGAAGAAGGCGAAGATTGGGTTCACTCACTCCTTTCTTTAACTCCTTGGTTAGTAACTGAGTGGTGAGATTATTGCAATGCACTTTCTGGCTTAAAGCATCTGCCACAACATTTTCTTTACCAGGATGATAATGAATCTCAATCTCATAATCCTTGATTAGTTCCAACCATCTCCTTTGGCGCATATTTAGATCTGCTTGGGTAAATATGTACTTGAGACTCTTATGGTCCGTATAGAGATGTACCAGATTTCCCAAAAGATAGTGTCACCAAATCTTTAAGGCTAGAACCACTGATGCCAATTCCAAATCATGTGTTGGGTAGTGTTCCTCATGCTTCCTAAGTTGTCGTGATGCATATGCAATTACTCGACCTTCTTGCATAAGGACACAACCAAGTCCTGTACCCGAAGCATCACAGTAAACATCAAATGACTTCGTCAAATCTAGTTGGGCTAACACTAGTGCAGAGGTTAGCAATCTCTTTTAAGTTTGGAAAGCTGCATCACACTCCTTGTTCCATTCATACTTTTGATCTTTCTCCAATAATTTTGTCATTGGCTTAGCAATCTTCAAGAAATTGGGAATAAATCTTCTGTAGTAGCCTGCCAATCCTAAAAAGCTTCAGATTTGAGTGACTGACTTTGGTGGTTCCCAATCTAATACCTTCTGAACATTGCTTGGATCGACCGCTACGCCTTATGCTGAAATCACATGACCTAAGAATGATATCTTCTTTAACCAAAATTCACATTTACTGAACTTGGCATACAATTGGTGATCTCTTAGGCATTGCAAAACAATTCGCAAATGTTGAGCATGCTCCTCTTCTGACTTGAAGTAAATCAGAATATCATCTATAAAAACTATAATGAATTTATCCAATTCTGGCATAAATACCAAGTTCATCAGGTACATGAAATGTGCCAGTGCATTGGTCAGACCAAAAGATATCACTAGATATTCATAGAGTCCATACCTGGTAGAGAAAGCTGTTTTAGGTATGTCTTCAGCTCTAATTCGAATCTGGTGGTATCCCGAATGAAGATCTATTTTAGAGAATACCTTGGCCCCCATCAACTGATCAAATAGGTTATCAATCCGAGGTAGTGGGTACTTGTTGTTGATAGTAACGGTATTTAAAGGCCGATAATCCACACATAACCTCAATGTGATCCTTCTTCTTGAGAAACAAGGCTGGACAACCCCAAGGTGATGAACTTGGACGTATGTATCCCTTGTCTAATAATTCCTGTAATTGTACCTTCAGCTCGGCAAGTTCATTGGGAGGCATCTGATAAGATCTTCGAGATATAGGTGTTGTTCCAGATTGGAGTTCTATCTTGAATTCTATGTTCCGTTCAGGAGGTAATCCTGGTAAATCTTCGAGAAAAACATCCGGATATTCCGAGACTATCGGTATCTCTTTCAGACTTTTACCGATGACTTTATTAACCATTGGCAAGAGGGTTTGTGGGATGGTTAAAGTCAAACAATCTTGACCATGGACAGGAGAATCCAAATATACGGCTCGAGAAGCTATATCTAGGACTGCTCTATGAAAATTCATCTATTGCATCCCAAGAATTGCATCTAATCCTTGCCCTTCCAAAATAATCAAAGATGTAGGATAACCTTGCTACCCAGTTTTAGTGGCATGTTTGCCATAATTTGATTGGCAAGTATTCTACCCCAGGTGTAGAAATAAGATGTGGGCATGATAGTTCAGATGGCATGATATGATGATGTTGAACATATGCTTTGCTGATAAATTATGAGTAGCTCCGGAATCAAATAATATCATAGCGGGATGATCAGTAATAGAAAACATACCCGCGAGAACTTGTCCTCCTTCTGGTATTTCCTCAATCGTGGTGAAGTTAGCATGTCCCGTTTTCACTTTGAGGATTCTTGGGCTGATTCCTCTGCTGATTTGGTCCTGGTCCTTGAGGACGAGGTGCATTAGATGCCTTTGGTGGATATGGACAACTACGAGCAAAATGTCCAGGACGACCACAATTGTAACAAGGCAGAGCATTCGGCGGTGGTATTGAATAGGTTTGCCGAGGCTGCTGCACATTTTGCTGCTGATATGGTGGACAAAATTGATATTGTTGTGGCGGTTGCTGAGGTGCCCGATAGATATTTGGGCGGGAAGTTGTAGGACGATAGCGCTGACCTGTTGGCGAAGTGTAGACCAACCTGTACTTGGTTGGTCCTCCACTTCCCTCTCCCATTGAAGTCCTCTTCTTGTCTTTTGCAGTTTTATGGATACAAAGAGAATCTTCAAGAATAATAGCATCACTAACAAATTCACTGAAGCTAGCAGTCCGATTCAGAACGATACGAGACTGTAGTTTTGTAGTTCATCCTCCCTTGAATCGAGCTTTCTTCTTGTCCTCCGTATCCACATATTCTAGGGCATATTGGGCAAGACAGTTGAATATCTTAGAGTAAGCATGCACCATCATATCACCTTGCTTGAGTGCCAAAAACTCATTCCGCTTCTGATCTATAAGACCTTCTGGAATATGATACTCTCGAAAAGCCTTAATAAACTCTACCCAAGTAAATTGATAATCAGGTGGGTGCATTGCCTTATAATTTGCCCACCAAGCTCTAGCAATTCCTTGTAACTGCTGCGCGGCGAACAAGGTTTTCTGAATATCCGTGCATGGTATTAACTCCAGCTTGGATTCAATAGTGCGTAGCCAATGATCCGCTTCCAAGGGTTCTCCCATATTTGAGAAAGTAGGCCGACGAGTGGCTATAAAGTCCGGGTAAGTTACTTGATTAGCTGGAGCATGATGACCTTGACGATTCTCTGGTGGTGGTGTATTCCGAACCAATTGACGAAGTAGATCTTCCTGTGCCACACCAAAGTTTAGTATGGCTGCAATAGCTTGTGCCAAGGTGGATGGAGGTGGTGGCACTTCTGTCCCTCCACGCTGAGAATTCTCCACGCCATTTCTATTTCCTGTTTCAACCATTCTGTCCAAGAAAAATCTTTTCATTAATATCTCAATACTAATGTGTGAAACAGGAATAATTGATAGCAACATTTCCATGGCACAGCTTTATATAAATTAATAGCTTATTGTAGCATCTTAACATTTGTCATAAAGTATGAGTCAACACACGTAGTTTACATCAATTTTATTTCATCATGCCAACTCGTAGCTACTGCATGTCTACTTCAACCCCTTTTTATTGCTAATGTACATGATACAACGTGATAATGCTCACTGTACTGAGTGAAACGTGGAGGTTACTTCCTGATCCCTAGAATCCTCCACTTCTGAACTCTCATCCTGTAGTGGCAGAATTTCTGTTGATTCTATTACCGATTCCATATCTATAATTTCCTCCGGTTCTTCTTCCACTTCCTCATGTTGTTGTTGCTCAAATTCTTGATTCATCATATTATTACGCATCTGAATTAAATCCCCTTTTAGTTGTTGGATTGTAAGATTAGCCGTTGCAAGTTGTTGATCCATGTTCACAAGTTGTTCATCCTTGTCGTTTAATTGACTCTCTTGAATGACCAACAACCCATCCTTTTCCTATAGTTGACTTTCCAATTCCGCTATACGAGTGTCCTTCTCTTGACACAAATAACATTGCTGCCCTTCCGCATCACTGATGCCATTACCACCACTGGTCATCTTTGCTGAGCAATAAAATTGGCATGTATTATAATCAGTTTGCAATTTAGTCTGAAACATACTCAACTGAAGTAGTTCACTAAAAACATCCACTTTTATTTATTAGCAACATGATACATCAATTTCTACTACTACTACCAGTACAAGCTGCTATAGTGGGGATTAGGTCTACTGTCGACCTACTGTACAATCTGACCCATGTCAGCAAAAATATGGTGACTATCACCATCCTACCTAGACACCCATGTCTCTAACCTACTAACCGGTGGCTATACAATCTGACATCTTGTCAGCAAAAATGTGGCTACCCTCCTACTCCTGCTCCACTACTCCTATCATCCTACCATTACCCTCGCACCATCTACTGTGGTGGTGCGTGGCTATCCGCGTCTGACGCAACCTCATCCTCCGACTCAACAGGGGCTCCCTCAGAGTCTAGGCCTGACACAGGGGCCTCGTCGTCTTCTGCCTATCCGTCGAGCTGCTATTGTGGCTGTAGTTGGTGCTCTAGCTGCGCGATCTGTAGGTGAAGATCCTGGTGATGCTCCTCGAGTACCTGTTGTGCCTCCACAACGTGCTAGAGCTATAACTGGAATTGATCTCTCTGGTCGGCAATGTCGAGCATAAGCTTGACCGCCTGGTTACGCTGCTGTGTAACCCCCGTAAGCTCACCTTCCATGGCTGTAACCCTCTGTCGGGTCGCGTCAAGCTCTCCGGTGAGTCCTGCCATCTGCTCCTCTAAGTCCATCGCTCGCTGGTGAAAGCCGTCACGGTCCTCAGTAGCCTCCACAACCTGTCCCTCAAGCTCTGTAATCCGTGTGCGTGACTCAGTGATCCGCGCGCGACTCATGGATCTGATGACTATCTGCCTCGAACTGCTCTCGAAAGACAACCCATTGGTTGTTTCTCTACTGAGTGACCTCGGCTAACTGTGTCTCCACGTCGTGAAGCTGACGCTCTAAGTCTACCGCACGTGCCCCCTGCATGTCAGGCTCGTGAACACGTCTTTGTCCCCGTGGCATCTGTAGGAAAAAGGTTTAATGGGTTAAACACTTCTTCCCACAGTAAAACAGAGTGAACAAAATAACAAGAGAAAAAACTAACAGTTTAAAGACTTGATGCAAGCAATATGCAACACAAGGTTAATAAGTTAATAGTTAGTAACATATTCTATAACAAATAGCAACATCTACTTGTGTCTTCTAGCGTCTTTCTAACTTGCCGTTCTCACTCATTGGGTTCTATGGAAGTTTTGCAAATTGAATTTTAAAAATAGACTTGAGAATGTTATGTCGTTGCTCCTGTATTGCTCTGATACCATGTGACATCCCCTCCGGGATAACCAGGATCGGGTATAGGAGAACACTCGACGAAGCGAGTTACAACAGCACATACATTCTTACAAGCCTAGAATATATTACATCATGGTATAATACAACCAGGTTTTCAGAAAACAAACAGAGTTTGCAGCGGAAAAACATTTATTACAACAAAAGAGTTTAAAAACTCAAACAGAAGTTGTTCACCGACAAAGACTTTATTCCAAAGCAGTTTAGCTTCTACACTCTCTAAACGAGGGTGATTTTCTATTCTTCCAGGGACGGAATGCGTTCCCACTGAATGGAACCTCCCTCCGATAGTTGCCCTTCTCCTGGCATGCTCTCGGACCAACCATAAGGATATGGCTCATCACCTATGAACAAAATATTACGAACAAATCCCTGAGTATCTAATATACTCCGCAAGACTGACCCGTCAACATGGCTCACTAAGGCCGACACCTAGAATGCATAGGCCTTTGGCTGGTGGATTGACTCAGACTTGCGAAAACAACACTTATTAGTGGATATCTATTTTCAAATTTTAGCTCAAGATTATGTTCATTTAATATTAAGGTTTGCATCCTGCAACTACTGCAAACATGTTTTGCAAGCAAGAATCACTTAACTCATCCAACTCTTCTCTTCTTATTACTCTTGATTATCTCCGTTATGACGAGCGATCAAGCGATACTCATTGCTGTGAGCGATAGTGATTCGAACCAATTTCACCAGCTGGGTAGAACCCGACTACATGACACATACGCACCGCATTGGTCGTATATGACAACTTTTCCAACTAACCCCAACCAGAGGTCGATCCGTTTCCAACTCACCTAGGAATATGGAGACCTCACTTGATACCCGTCCTAGACGTTATCCATGGGCGACCACCATTTCCCTCCCGTGTGACTTCAATGTCACTAACAGCCAGAAAAAGAAAGTTGGCTATGTCCTACCATTGAGGTAGTTAGGGTACATCAGCTTACTAGGTCCCAGATACCAGCATGTGGACGGTACTGTTCAATACTTGCTCCCTAGGCCACAACGTGGTCCTAATTTGACACGGACGGGGCTACCACCTTGCAAGACCTAGTCTTTGCCCTTTCCTCTACGAGGCCCATCCGGTCTCATCATCAACTTTCATCTGAATTCTCAGGATCTCAATCAACTTAAAGCCACCATGCTTTAAGATCATCCTATGTAGTGCTACTGATATTCCTACGACGTAAGCATAGCGCCTATCGAGCTACCTGTACCTGTATAGTATAAAGACATCATAGGATATGGTAGTAATGCATGTGGGTGTCAATCAATTCTTGGAACCTAATGCACAATCATGACTCGACTGCCTGTGATTATGAAAGAATTTAAAAAACATAGGTGGGATGCACCGGGGCTTGCCTTGGGTTTCGTTCGGATATGACGCTCCAGGTGCGGGGTTGGTCTCGACGATCACCACCTTAGGTTCGATCTCGACAGGCTGCTCGACGATCTCGGGTCCTATACGATTCATCGATATGTCTTAAGTTAGTACTAGTGATACATTAATACGAAATGCCATGCTTAAAATGATGGTTCGATAAAATAATAGACAAGAACTTAATTACTCTTGTATGAAGTATTTCGTTCTAATTAAAAGTAATTAAGCCGATGAATGAAAAGGGATTAACATGCTTTAATCCAAATTAATTACCCTTAATTACCCCATTTAATCATAAATTAAAACTATTAAAAACATTAATTAAAGAATTGAACTAATTAACAATTAAAAGGGTATTTCTTAATCTTAATTAAATGCTTGAAAAGCATATAAAATAAATATTTAATTTTATTTTGTAAAGGGGCAGAGAAAAATATTTGGAACCTAACAAAATTAATCCCATAATTTTAGGAGGTCTAAAACTGTGGTTATAATTTTGCCAAGGTCTTGGAATTATTTTTAGAAGAAAAAGCCTGCAAATTGAAATGGGCCAATTTAACTCAGCCTCATGGGCCACTCAGCGGCCCAGCCGCTACTGGACTTAGCCTAGCAGCATGGTGGCTCAGCCACTTGGCCCAGCTACGTGGGCACGACCCAGCTCCAGGGAGCTCCCGGGCTCGCCCCCGCGCGCGCACGGCAGCGCGGCCGCGACGGCTTGGGGGCGCTCCCGAGCAAGACTCGACCAACCGAGCTCGCGGGCGGGATAGCGCGGCAAGGAAATAGGGCAGGGTTGGCAACGGTGATGCTCACAGGAATCAATACGATGGCGGGCGGCGGAAACAGAGCTCGGCGTCGACGACGAGTTGAACTAGGATTACGTGTCACTCCCCAACAGAAACTAGTCCGGGACCGAACCAAACAAGACGCAAACAAGTGAGCAAGGCTTGTTTGCAAGGAATTTGAATATGATTTGATGTAGCTCGAGAATTTGAAGATGAACAGAGGAGATGCCGATGCTCACCGAGAAGGAAAACGGCTTCAATTCACGAGCTACGGTGGAAGACTTCAATTGACGGCCATGAAGAACTATTGGGAAGTCTTGTGCGGCAGCTTGGGGTGACAGATTGGCTGGGAAGGCGACGGCGGTGAATGGAGCTCGAGCTCCGGGCTTGAGCTCGCTACGGCGGGAGAAACAGAGAGGCGAGAGAGAGCCGGGAGAACTAAGAGAGAGAAAAGAGAATGAGGGAGAGGAAAGAGCGAACAGAGCCAGAGTAAAAACAAATTTCCCCCGGTTGAAGCGGCGGCGGGACCTGGGCACAGGGCGGTGCCGCACTACGTGGCGCATTCACGCGCGCGCGCGCGCCAGCGCTGCCCCGGCGTGGGCGGCGGGTGGTGCTGAGAGCTAGGGACTGATGGGTGGAGCCTATGGGTCCCACTATGCAGTAAAAGTAATTTTTTTTTGAAACAGAGATGTCACAACCACTCTACCCTTGACCTACATAACACTGCCACCTACCACCAGGGGCAAACTTGTCCATCTCTCTCCTCATCGCCCGAACGCCCTCGGGCCCTTCACGACTTCGCTTCGCCTCGAAGCAAGCTCCATGATTGTGCCACGTGCACCTCCAATCGCTACCATCGGTTTTGAGGCCCAAACTAGGAAACCGCTTTGCATGCTTCTCAAAGCACGACTTCTTGATGTCGACGCGTGTCACCTCGTCCCGCGATCCTGACCACCGGCAAGTCTCTCCCGGTCTCTGTCCATCGAGCCCCCTTGTCACTTGCATCGGCATCCAGCTCGCCTTGACTTGGTCAACACGCCGTCTTCATCACCACCACGGTTTAAAGGCTCAACCACAAAACCAACCGTGCTTCTTGGCTCTCCACATGTACGGTATGGATCACCCTTGACTCCGCCCGGCCTCCTGATCATCTGGCCCCAAGTCTCCTACTTGTGCTTGATACTCTCGCCATTGACCGCCAAGTTGACTCCAGTGACCTACACATCATGAGACAAGCAAACACACTTCCAATCTCCTGCAACTTTCCAACACCTTCACTAACTCTAGTTAGTCACAGCATAATCATGCACAAACCCATGCAATCGTCAAATCCCCGCATTTCAACTCAAACAACAAAACAGCTCAAGTCAATTACTCATCATATATTGCAAACCATGGCACATCATTGACAAGCAAACACACTTCCAATCTCCTGCAACTTTTCAACACCTTTGTGTACTTGGATTGATGTATGAAAGTACCTTGCTTGCATTGCTTGATTTGAAGTCCAAGGAAGGTGAGCTCGCCCATCATTGACATCTGAAATTCACTTTCCATGGCTTCCTGAAATCTCGACACAAGAGCATGAGAACAACCACCAAAGATGATATCATCCACGTATATCTGAACCATTAGGAAGTCATTGCCATGCTTTAGAGTGAACAAGGTTTTATCAACACACCATATGACATACCCCCGCTCTAGCAAGAAGCTCTTAAGCCTAGCATACCATGTCCTGGGTGCTTGCTTTAGCCCATACAAAGCCTTCTGAAGCTTGTACACTCGGTTTGGGTATTTGTGGTGCTCAAAGCCAGGTGGTTGTTTCAAACAAACCTCCTCCTCTATGTAGCCATTTAGGAAAGCACTCATGACATCCATTTGGTACAACTTGATGCCCTTAGAGGCAGCAAAGGCAAGCAAAATCCTAATGGCTTCTATGCTAGCAACTGGAGTAAAGGTTTCACCATAGTCTAAACCCTCCACTTGGGAGAAACCCTAAGCGACTAGCCTAGCCTTGTTTCTCACAACATCACCATCCTCCCCATGCTAGTTTTTGAACAGCAATTTGGTTCCTATTACATTGACATCGGTGGGAGGCTCTACAAGGGTCCAGACTTTGTTTCTCTCAAAGTTTTCCAACTCAACATGCATTGCATTAACCCAATGATCATCAGATAGTGCATGTCCAACCTCTCGGGGTTCAAAGGTGTGTTGGTCGTAACTACGCACCCACTTATATACCGCAAGAGGACGGTGTACGATTGTAGCACTTTTTCCCTTGAATTAAGTATTCCAAGGTTTATCGAATCCACTGGGACCTTAGGGATAATTAAACAAAGTTAACAATAAAAGATCTAGTCAAGGCTACTGTCAAAATCAGGTTGCATGAGGGGGAGACTGGCCAGCGCAAAGGTGCGCCAGACAGTAAATCTGTCGTTGCGCTGATCGGTGCTAGAGTTGAGCCGATCGACGTACTGGTGAATCTAAGCCAAAGTGCGCCAGACAGTATATTTGTTGTTGCGCCGATCGGCGCAGGAGTTGAGCCGATCGGCACACTAGTGAATCTAAGCCAAAGTGCGCCAGACCTTGTAAGCCTATGCTGTTAAGTGAGTAACCAGATATCTACTAGTAAGATCGTAACCAGAAAGTCTAATTAAATAGCATCATAATGGGTAATTACATAGATCAACAAAAACCTATAATGAATAAGACCACCCTGCTTTCCGAGCGGCTCCCGATTTATCGCTGCCGAGAGGAAACTTTTAATCGCGCGAGTATCTTACCCCACTCAACTATCCAATAGTGCTACGCAAGCTAAGTGTTGTCACCGCTAAACCACACTACTAGCATCATCAAGCAACCATAATCAATACAATATCCAAATACTATCCTAATCACCACGATCAAGATAATATTGACTTACTTAGCCTAGAACTAAGCAATTGGAATAAGCACATGCATGATTATAGAATCAAGATAGACAAATCACCAAAACCATCATCAACATATTCAATCATCCTTGAGATACATGAAGTAAGATTCATCCCCGTCGAGACGGCCTACCTTGACGGATCAACTCTTAACACCAATGGTTCTTGAAACTCAACTAGAGATCTATTCTAACAGGGCAAGCCCCGGTGGCTCTAACTCGCAGATCTGGTGTCCCTCTATCGCCTCCTCTCTCTAGGACGAGGGTTTACAAGTATTTATAGGGGTTCTACTCGTAAAGGACTCAGTTTCTAGCAAATAAGGTGGTTGCGCTGATCGGCGCAGGATTGCGTCAATCGGCGCAAGTCGTGTCTTCTCTGGTTTCTTCCCCAACTCGGTTCCTCTGTCTTCCACAGCTGCCATGTGGGCCTTTTCCTTCGAGATAAAGTCTTGTACTGCACGTTGAGATCTTGAAGTTCCATAAATCTTCTTGAAGTTCCATAAATCTTCTAGACAAATATCTTCAAGTGTCTTGTGCAAATAAACTTCCATAAACATGTGGAATGGGCCTCGGTAACTTCTGTGGGCCAAAACACCCTTGCGCCGATTGGCTCATGGACTGCGCCGATCGGCGCACTGGGCTTCTTCAGTGCTTTTGTCAATTCTGGACTCCTGTCCTCTTCATCATCACTTTAATCACCAATTTTACCTATTTCTACAATAAAGCTCCAAAACAACGCATATACAAATATATACACAATATTATAGGTAAATGGCCTAAATTAGTATCAATTATGCTCTAATTGGGGTATTATTCATATATAAAAGGGGCACTTGGGAAGTGCCAACAGTTCCCCCATACTTAAACCTTTGCTCGTCCCGAGTAAAGTAAAAGAAAGAAAAATCGAAAAACATACTCTTTCTATCATAAAAGATATCTCAAATCAGCAAATGTTGAGCATTGTTCTATCGTGGTGTATTTTATATTGGTATTCAGCAAAATTGTTCAAATATGGGCATAGAGCTTAAGGTTCTCCCCAAAGCAATAGATCATGTCCAACTCACAAATTATAACTTTTCCACATATGAAAATCACTTAAAAGATTGTTGTGAACATAGAGAATCTATCTTCCAAATAATCCAAAGCAACAACTCATCTTTCAAATCACTCAACCTATATTCTACATCATAATGATCAAATAATATTAGTGTAAGACTTATATGAGTAGCTAGGTGAGGTAATTCAAGGGTTGCAAACATAAATCAATAATATATTGTAAAGCTAGGAGATTATTCTTTGTTGGAATTATAGAAACTTATCAAGATGGCCATTAAGAAAGAAAAATTTAAGAAAGGACTCACACTTTGGATATGTGGACATGTGCATAGCAAAAATTTGATCTTGGAAGATTGCACATGGTTGGAATGATTCATGACTATATTAGAATGAATTTTGAGAATAAGCATGTCATATACCATCCCCCCACACTTCAAATTTTGCTAGTCCCTTAGCAAATAGCAGAGCTTTTTTTTTCCTTTTTTTATTTTTTATTTTATTCTCTTTTTTTTTTGGCTCTATGCTGCGCCGATCGGCTCAGGGTGCGCCGATCGGCTCTCAACCCAAATTCACCAATATTTGTTGGTTTTTGATCTGTCTGGCTTCAACATTTATTCAAGAATTAAATATAGCCAGAAATATAGGATGTTGTCAAGGAATGATACTCAACAAGATGTTTTGGGTTTATGGTAGTGTACTCAACGGAATTTAATTTTTGCATGAGTAATTCAAGGCTAGAAAGAGATACACAAAGAATTGCCATCTTAGTAAAGTTCATACCAAAAAGAATTAAATCCTAACCGAACTCAACCATCAATTTAATGTTTATCTATATATCAAAGGTTCATGAGTATTGCTCAAAATATGGCATTGGTAGGTAAGGATCTTGAAAACAATAAATTCCAAAGTTCACAACATGAAAATTTATTTATGAAAAGATTGGTACTAAGTGATCATCACAAACTGGACAACACAAATGAAGCACATGGGTACACAAAATTGCTCCACATAAGACATATTTGCCGAATAATCATTGAGTGTAAGTTTGAAATTTATTCAATGCTCAACATTATTTGGTCTTCATCAACACTTTTCAAGAAAGAATAAATAATTCAATTCTCCTAAAAGAGCATAACCGCCACCATTATATTAAGATCAAAACTCGAATACATGGTGATGATTATTGCACACACTTGCATGAAAATAAAACTACTACTAACACACTTGCATGAAAATAAAACTACTACTAACACATTTGCTTGAAAGTATGCACACCCAATACATGGTTTCCCAACCCGCTCACACACATATAAGCAAATAAATATAAAAGAAAATGCAAACCGAGAACCGATACACGTGCCAACTCCTAGGCACTCCAGTCATCCGAAAGTGGAGGCGGTGGCTGATCGAAGCCATATCACCGCTCCTTGAGTCGCTCGAACTCCTCCACCATCGCCTCGTGGTTGCCCCTACATTGGGATGTGGCGTCCTCCACGCGCTCGATATAGTGGCATGTTGTTGTCAAGGTACCCCTGCATGGGCACGAAAAAGTCTGCACCGGACACAGGAGGCACCACTGGTACACGCCCTTGATACCTGTAGTCGATACTCGCGCTGAAGTAGGGTGCACCGACCGACACATCGCCTGCACCGACCAGCGCAGAGGGCTGTGAATCTTCCGCTGCGTCGCTCCACCCTGACTGGTACTGCTGAGGCTCCTGGCGTGACCCCTAGGTGTCCCACTCGCTGCCGGCTGCTATAGATGTGTCCGGCTATCGAACCCGCCCACGGCGGTCCTTGAGACCTCGGCCCCCCTCCAGGAGACCTTCCTCAAGCCAATTTCCTCCTTCCAGCTTGCGAGGGAGGAAAACTCCTAGCTCCGCACACGGGAGCTTAACGTTGGTGCCGCTGACATGGAAGCCGGCACGAACGCTTTTTGTGACCATATTGCCACGAGTCATATTCTCTCCGATCTCCATCGCGCACTCCCACTTGTCATTGCGCCCTCCCGGTCCATCGCCGTCGCAGATGAGGGCTGCTAGGTGTTGAAAATAGGCCCCGAAGGCCAACTTCTTGCTTGCCTTGCCCCTCTTGTCGAGCCAACCCCGCACCATCACCGACATGGGGTTGCAATGAGACGGACTCACGATGGCGTTGTAGAGCCACCGCAAGTCCGCATCGGTGACGTTGCTAGAGTCGACCTTGTCGCCTATGCG
Source organism: Eleusine indica (assembly GCA_030378355.1). Classification (NCBI taxonomy): domain Eukaryota; kingdom Viridiplantae; phylum Streptophyta; class Magnoliopsida; order Poales; family Poaceae; genus Eleusine; species Eleusine indica. The sequence goes on along the minus strand of CM059498.1, from coordinate 43,212,056 downwards.
CGTCGCCAACCACTGATGGAAGACTTGAATGGTCAGGTTGCGGATGTTGCCGCGCTTCATCTCTTCTACAAACGAGAGCCGCCTCCAAAAGGAGTCCATCTCCCCACATCCCAAGATGCCGGCGACGTCGGTGTTGACGTCGAAGCCAAAGGCTTGAGCCGCCGCCTCCATGGTCACCGTGTAGCTGATGTCGCGGACGCGGAAGTTAACGGCTTCGCTGCCGTCTTCGATAGTGCCAAGCCTCATCGTGGAGGCAACCTCGATGACGACGTCGAGGTTGTAGTCCATGGGAAGAAAGTGGAAGTCCACCCAACCGAGATTGTTGAGCATCCTCGTTATGTCCTCCCACAGGCCGATCGAGGAGAGGAAAGTCTCGTCCAAGTCGAAGTTGGGGACGAACCTTCCCCTCACCGGGAGGTAGTGCCACTGTTCCTCCGCGCTCTGGAGGGTGAAGCCCTCCTCCACCGTGCACGACATGAATGCCGGCGGTGGTGGTGATGTGGGAACCCCACGGCTTGCCGCCGTTTGGCTCCTCGTAGCACGCCCCGTTGGAAGGGACGCGCCGGAGACGGAGTGGCGGGCGCGGATCTCGTATGTCGCCGCCGCCGAGCCGGTGGATGCACCTCCCACCGACATGTCATCACGAGCGTCGGAGCCACCCCTCGCCAAGAAGTCACCGCTCGACTCGCTGCTGCCGCCGGAACTGCTTCCTCGACGCAGCCTCTTGCCCAACTTGTCGACAGAGGAGCGGAGACAATCCATTTGCGAAAATTGCGGAATGTGTGCGAAATCGTGGGTAGTGGGGAAGGTGGAGAGATTACCGGGATGGTGTGCCAAACTAGAGGCGCCTGGCCTCCCTTTTATAGTGTGGGAAACTTCAAGGAGAAGGAACCGCCATAAAATTTCAAAATTTGAGAGCGCGCCGATCGGCACGGCGGTGCGCCGACCGGCACAATTCAAGTTTTGAATGTTCTGGGCACTCTGGTGCTTGATTCCCATCCTTGATGTCGCTTCCCGGTACATCATGTTGGTTGGTAGGGGAACAACATGGAATCATGTCTCTTTTTCAGCTTTTGGTCAATTCCGTGTCTCCTCTGCACTGCACACCTACATAATAATCATACCCGATCGGCGCAGTAGGGCGCTGAACGGCACAAGTCCATTGCACCTCGTCTTTTGGTCCGGCGCTCATCCTGATGCCTCATGTTCATCTGTTTCACCTAATTTCCACTGTTACCAATGTTCCTGTAGTATTGGCATGCGTACCGGGGCTCATCTGGTGACCGCGCCGATCGGCGCTGACTCGCGTCGATTGGCGTGACGTCTTTTTTTGCTCCTGGCCCCTCGCTTCTTTGCTAGATGTTGCTCTTCATCCTTTCTTACGTCATTTAGCAACCATTTTGCACACAAAAAATTAATTCAAAAAGATTTTTGATTACCTTGAAAATAGCTCCGTCTCTGAAAATTATTGATTTTTAGCACCCCTTCAATTCTGGGCATCGTCAGCCTTCCGTCCTGACTTGGGCAATAATGTGCCGACCGACGTAGAAGTGCGCCGATCAGCGCAAGCTCTGTTTTTTTTTTATATTCCTGCATTGTTAGTCTACAATATGTATATACACAGTTTTGCACGAATAAACAGACAACGCAAGAGCACACAACAATTAAGCACACACTTTTCTATTTTTTTTTTATTCAGAAGATTGTTTTTATCATAAGCAAGCAAATTAAAAACACCGGGTTGCCCTCCCGGCTTGCACTAATTAACTAAATGAAATGGGTTGCCCTCCCACAAGCATTAAAGAACTTCTAAATCCCCCGATCATTGGGTTGCCTCCCAAAAGCGCTCTAGTTATTTAGAGGTCAAAGAGCTTGACCTCCCCGTAAACAATCAATCCTTAGTATCACGGTGCGGGATGTGAGGCCGCAACACTACAAGGTTATCTTATCTCCATGGTTCATATAGCTTGGACGACCTATCCATACATCCCCTCCAATTACTTTCGACGCCACACTACCACGGTGTCTTGTATCTCTTCACTTCATCAATAGCACGGCACTCTTCTCCCTTTGGGCGAAACTTGAAAGAGTAGGGAGTCCCACTTATATCGAAGCTTATCTCACCACTCCCAACATCAATACTTGCCTTTGCTATCCTCAAGAAGGGTCTGCGTAAGATCAATGGGGTCCTCGTCCTCTTATCCATATCAAGCATAATAAAATCAACAGGGACGATGTGATCTGCAATTTGAACAGGCACATCCTTAGGCTAACTCCAAACGCATACCCGTAGGCTCTAATTCAGGCAAATTGAGATTTGTGAATATATGACGGGGCATAACACTTACACTTGCTCCAAGATCGCACAAGCACCTATCAAATATCCTTGTTCCAATCATGCATTTGATGCTTGGCGATCCAGGGTCGGGTTTCTTCTCCAGTGCAACATCATTGATTGCCGTCGTTAGCTCCTTAGTGACCTTCACAACCTCCTCAAAAACTAGAGACTTCTTGTTTTGCATCATGTCCTTAATGTACTTGGCATAGGTGGGAACTTGGATAGCGTCAACAAAAGGGACATTGACGTAAAGCTTCTTCATAATATCGACGAACCTTGCAAATTGCTCGTCGTGTTGCCGCGCTCTTTATATCTTCATCAGTAGTTGAGTATCCAGGAATGTGGCAGGGCCATGCTCTTCTGTCTCCACACCCATTTTCAGACCAGAGAGTTCATCATCCTCCTCGCGCTGATCGGCGCTGACAGGGAGCCGATCGGCGCTGACAAGGTTGTCGCGCCGATCGGCGCCGGGTGTGCGCCGATCAGCGTAGGGCTTCCTTGCTCCCACCGAGTGCTCTAGATCTTCTGTTTGTTTTCCTGACCGTGTAGCTATTGCCTTCAACTGTTCTGCAGACATCGTATTGCCAGGAATAGCCCTTTTGTTGCCTTGAATGGCTCGCGGTAGCTGTCCCATATGTTGCTCCATAATCTTGGTATGCTCCATAATCTTGGTATGCCTCAAAATCTGCTCATTGGAGCTCGCAATTTCTATCACCTTGTCATTAATTCCCTCAAGGACATGGTCAATCTCCTTGAATTTAGCTTGATTGTCCTTGTTGATCTTCTCTTGAGCTTGGAAGAACTCATGACATTGGAGACGAAGTGGGATAGAATTTTGCATGGACGAACTAGGAGAGAAAGAACTCCTTTGTTGCTGATATTGGGGCTTCCATCCACTATTCTTCATATATTCTAGCATCTTCTCTTCAGGGCAATCTTTCTGCGCATGACCAAATTCTCTACACTCACTACATATGGAGCGTGATTCAGCCAGCTTGAGTGTCTCTTCCTTAGGGATATGAAGATTATTGTGCAACCTCCTTTGAATAGCAACGAGGCGATCTATAATCAATTCTTCGTTAGTCTTCTCAATCACACTCTTTGCTACTCCTTTTGAAGGTTGCAAATTCCTTGAGCTTCTCTCACCATCCCACGATTGATTTTCAACTAGCAACTGGATCAAATTCTTAGCTTTGGTGGGGGTTTTTGACATGAATGATCCTGCAGCTGAGGCGTCCAAGAGTTGACATGATAGAAGATTCAATCCTGTGTAGAACTTCTCAACAACTTCTCCAACCGTCAGACCATGATGAGGGCATGCATCCATATATTCATTGTATCTTTCCCATGCTTCTCCAATGCTCTCATCAATATTTTGTGTAAATCCAAAAATCTTACTTTTCAAAGCTTGAGTCTTACCAGGAGGGAAGTATTTGGCCAACAATTCAGCTGCTAACATGTTCCACACCGTTTTTACTGTGTTTTCCAATCCATTGTACCATTGCTTGGGGCGTCCAACTAGAGAGAAGGGGAACAGTCGCACACGTGCTTGGTCTCCTGTCAATCCCGCTATCTTGAATGTACTGCAAACCTCAAGGAAGTGTTGCAAGTGATGATTGGGATCTTCCGAACCTGTGAACGGTTGTTGCACCACTATTCCAACATATCTCTCCAATTGATACGAAAGGTGATCTTGAGCTTCTTGGAAATCTGTCTTGACAATACTAGTCAATTGTGGCTTGAGACGATTAACCATAGGTACCTCTGCCATCTCCTCTTCTTCTTGCTCTTGAACTTGGTCTTCTATTGTGAATAATACTCGAGGTGTTGCGCGGACTGCTTCTCCAGCTAAATCTCCAAGTGACTTGCTTCTCTTCTCCGCTGTTCTCTTCTTATGAAAGAGTCTTTCTAGATCATCGGCGTAATTAGAGGATTTGTTTGACTTAGGACCGTCCATACCTATTGGTTTCACTTAACAGAATATATGTACTAGAGAGACAAGTAAAGCACAATGACTAAACACTAATACATCAAACAATGTGTAAAAACCTGCTATCCCTGGCAACGACGCCAGAAAAATATAGCTTGTTGGTCGTAACTACGCACCCACTTATATACCACAAGAGGACGGTGTATGATTGCTGCACTTTTTCCCTTGAATTGAGTATTTCAAGATTTATCAAATCCACTGGGACCTTAGGGATTATTAAACAAAGTTAACAGTAAAAGATCTAGTCAAGGCTACTGTCGAAATCAGGTTGCATGAGGGGGAGACTGGCCAGCACAAAAGTGCGCCAGACAGTAAATCTGTCGTTGCGCTGATCGGCGCAAGAGTTGAGCCGATCGGCGTACTGGTGAATCTATGCCAAAGTACGCCAGACAGTATATCTGTTGTTGCGCCGATCAGCACAGGAGCTGAGCCGATCGGCGCACTAGTGAATCTAAGCTAAAGTGCGCCAGACCTTGTAAGCCTATGCTGTTAAGTGAGTAACCAGATATCTACAAGTGAGATCGTAACCAGAAAGTCTAATTAAATAGCATCATAATGGGTAATTACATAGATCAATGAAAATCTATAATGAATAAGACCACCCTGCTTTTCGAGCGGCTCCCAAAACCCTGGACGAGTGCACTGGTGATTCTAGGATGGATTTTTCTTCATCCTTGTAGCTAGAGCTTGACACAAACTTACCCATATTGGGACTCTCTTTCTCGCACCTCTCAAAACCCAAACTCAAGTTGTAGGTGGATCTACAAGCACTCTCCTTCACTCTTGTCAAGTCACTCTCAATATTTTCCTCACTCACTAGGGTTCTTTTGAGCCTAGAGATAAGATAGTCATTTTCTTGTACTAGGACTTTGTTTTCCTCCCTAGTGATTACTAGCTTGTTTTTGAGAGAGACACACACTTCACACGGTGGTGGAAAAGATTTCGAGCGAGTCTTATTTTGCAGCATGGACTCAAGCTCTTTGACTTTGAGGAACTGAGCTTCCAACTCATCAGTGAGCTTGGGGCACTTCTGACATGCACCCAAAAGAGTTGGTCTAGCCATGAACTCATCAAGCTCCTTGAGGGCACTCTCAAGCTGACTGGCAACTTGAGCATGCACACTCTTCCTCTGACTCAGATCATTCATCATAACTCGACAAGACTCACACTCAACAACAATATCATCACGAGCAAGCTTAGACCTAAGCGAGCAATTTCAAAATCAGCACTCTCCAACTTAGACTTAAGCTCTCTACTCTCACGAGTAGCACCGCGAAGCTTATCATCTTGCATGAGCAAAACATTGCACAAATGATCAAGTTTTGAAGAGAGCTCATCAAGAGTGGGAGGTACCTCGCTTGTGTCGGAGTCGGAGCCAGAGTTGGTGTCATGAAGCAAAGCCTGGTGAAGTCATCCTTCCTCTTGACTCATGGCTTCTCAACCTCCTCCTCCGAGCTTGTGAGGCCTTCTCTTGATATGAGATCGACATCGCTTAAGGAGGCAATGCAGGCGCGTGCGACGGCCTTGGCGAACTTCTTGGAGTTCTTGCCCTTCTTGTAGAAGAGGTTCTTCTTCTTTTTGAAGTCTTCACGGTTGTTGTCGTGGTACCCGGCCTTCTTCTTCTTCTTGGGGCAGTCGGCGATGAAGTGTCCAGGGTCACCACACTCGAAGCAGGTCCGAGAACCACCGTCTCTTCTCTCATTACGGTTGTCGTAGAACTTTCTGAACTTCCTTGTGAGCAATGACAGCTCCTCATAAGGAATGCTCTCCATCTGTTCATCGGAGGCTGCAACAAGAGAAGACAAAGCAAACTCCAAACAAGACTTGTCATGTGAGGGGTTAGTTTCATAAGAGGGACCAGTGAGATTACCCTTATGAGAGCTAGAAAGCAAAGCCATGCTCAATGAAGGATTAGCATGATTAGGACGACACTTCCTAGGCAGTTCATGAGATTTAAGCTTGCTATACAGTTGCTCATAATTAAGGGTGTTGAAATCAGCAGTTTCCTCTAGAGCAGTAATTTTAACCCCCCAGACATTTTCATCAAGAGAATAGAGCAATTGTTTGGCCCTATCATTATCATTATACACTAGGTTACCACAAGCCCTCAGGTTGCACACAATTGCTTCAAACCTACGAAAAGTTTCATCTAGTGCACTACAAGGTTTCCTGGCTAATGCCACAGATTTTATCGCAACAACATGATTTTGGTTGCAAAACATAGGGTTTATTGTGACAATAGTCGATTTTCGTTGCTATAGAGTGACATATTACCACCAATTAGGTATTGTTGCTATTTAAAACATCGTTGTTGCAATAACTAGACAATATCGTGACGATGATTTGTGCGTTGTATTTAGAGTGATGTTATTGCCACCCCATCTTATGATGGTTGCAATAAATGTCCGTATCGCAACTGAGCAAAAGCATGGTTATAGGTAGCATTGATTGTTGCAATAGACTCTATGCTATGACAACACAGAACTGGGGTGTTGCAAAAGAAATATTACATATAGCCACGTAAACTACGAGTGTTGCAAATGAGGCTTGAGTATTGCAACGTGAATGGAAATCGATGCAACAAGACGTAGATATAGCAACAAATACGACGAACGTTGCAACAAATCGTATTAGTAGCAACTCAGAATCGTTGCACAACAGGGGTGCATGGAGCCAGGCTCCTTGTAGTCACATGAGCCCGTGCACTATTTTATAGTTGGGCCTAATCTTCAGGTGTCATTTCCTTCTAGGCCCAGAGATCAGTAGGCAATAGCTAGTTTTTCACCACGCCATGCATATTCACTAAACTAGCTATTGCCAACTTAATTTTATAGTTTAGTTAATGGACTCTGATATTGTTTAGTTAATGGACTCTTAATTTTATAGTTGGGCCTAATCTTCAGGTGTTATTTCCTTCTAGGCCCAGAGATCAGTAGGCAATAGCTAGTTTTTCACCACGCCATGCATAGTCACGTGATATTGTTTAGTTAATGGACTCTTAATTTTATAGTTGGGCCTAATCTTCAGGTGTTATTTCCTTCTAGGCCCAGAGATCAGTAGGCAATAGCTAGTTTTTCACCACGCCATGCATAGTCACGTGAGCCCGTGCACTATTTTATAGTTGGGCCTAATCTTCAGGTGTTATTGGCCAATGGATATTTTCACCACGCCATGCATGTTCACGCCTTTACCTTTAAAAAAAAGCATGTTTTCATGCTTTTGGATGGCCCGGGCGTGGTCAGGCCTATGAATGACCCAGGCTTCCACGCCACCCCAACCGGTTAGGTCATTTGAACGTTCCATAGCGTCAGTCTTGGGATTCATGATAGGTCTCGGGTGCAACGACGCCTTGCCTGCACAAAGCTGCTGCCGCCTGACGCTGTGGACGCCGCCGCGCACGCCCAGGCACACGAAGGACGAAGCCTCGCGCGTCCAGGAATTGATAGGACGCTGCGCACACAACTTGAGGACGATCATCGATGAAGAAGCACATGGCCGCCATACACGTGCTCAAGGGCTCTGCAATCTCTTAGGGTGAAAGGCAGAAGAAAATCTCGTGTGCTGCTGTGTCGCCATTACGCGTTGCTAGCTGTGGGCTGCTCAAGATTCAGGTTTGCAAATTGTTTCTTGTTTTGTATATAGAGGGGATTCAAGGACGATCAGACAATGGGTTTAACCTTTTCCCTTCTCTGATCAATCTACGTAGGTTGTCCAGAAGAAGTTGCTGCCTGACGCTAGAGCACTTTTGTAAATTGTATACCAATCGTCTGTCAGATGCGTTATTTGAACTTGTAAATTATTGCTGCGTCATACCTTTGCTGGCACATGTTTTGTAATTGTAAAATTCATCAATATTGCTAGAGATCTGTCCTTGTTTCCTTTACCCATCTAGCACTACTATTAGTTCAATTATTAGTGTCCTTTTTATAATTGATAGTTTAAGTAATCAGTAATGTATTTATCTATTTACGTTGTAATTAGTAGTATTGAAGACTTGTCATGTTTTTTAGTACACGTATACCAAGTTATGTATGCAAATTATACTCAGACACCTTTTTAGTTTAATCCTTTCTCATCGTTGTCCTGTAATTATTGCACCATGCTTAAATTAGGCACAGCTAGTTATAATATATATTGTTGTTTACGTTGTTGATCAGCGCTGGACACTCGACATGGCTGCGGAGGATTATAGCTAGATGTTATTGCCTAGGTCAGAAGATTCGTGGCAAGTTGGATTTGAAAAATATATTGAAGACACGTATGAGGGCCGCTATCCAGGAGAGACTGCATCTTGTCCATGTTCGAGGTGTCGTTGCATGGCGTTCAGAATGAAGATGGAGGTTCAAAAACACTTGCTTGACAAAGGGTTTGATAAGCAGTTTGTAAATCGAAAAATTCGTCGTCGTGCTGCTGAACCTCCTGCTACTGAGCCTATGGTTGTGGATGATGAGCAGGATTTTGATAAAGACGAAGGTGCTGATGGAGCCAGTGTGAGTAATCTGCTGTCATCCCTAATTAGTGGTGCTATAAATGGAGAATTTACATCTGAGGAGCCTAATGATTCAGCAAAGAAGTTTTTCAATCTACTGGAAGAAGCGAAAAAAGAATTATACCCAGACTGTAAGGAGGCTACTAAAGTATCTTTTATAGGCAGGATGTTTCAGATTAAGTGCCAGTTTGGTATTAGCAACAATGCTATGGAGCAGATACTTCACTTATTCTGTCTCTTGCTCCCCAAAGGACAATGTGTGCTAGATTTCATGGATAAAATTTGAAAGGTGGTTCGGGAGCTTGGCCTAGGGTATGAAAAGATTCATGCTTGTGTCAATGACTGTGTGTTATTTCGTGGGCAAAACAAGGATATGAATACATGTCCTATATGTGGTGAGAATAGGTGAAAAAATTCGGATTCAGTGGGGAATGCAGATGGTGGTGGTAAAACTGGTGGAGTAAAGAAGAAGCTCCTTCCTCAAAAGATTCAGTGCATTTTCTCGTTCCTAAACATGACATTTTCACTCACTGCTAGAATATTAGCAGCCAGATTTCTTCCAATCGTAAAAAAATTAAAACCATGCATGTCATGGGCTCAAAACCTTTCTCTCAGTGTAGTTGGGAAAAGGTAAGAATTTGTTACATTATTTTCTGACTTTCCTTACATAAAAATGATATATTAATGATGCATAATGTTGTTACTGTAGAGAGATATACAAACAGGCGAGCCAGGTGTTTTGGAACTTTTTAGAACTACTCAGAGGCAAATGGTCAAATGACTTTTAGAACTACTCAGAGGCAAATGGTCAAATGAGATGTCGGAGAGTATTTAGGTGAGTACACTTTTGACTCAGTCTGGCTTCAAAAATGTAACTTATATTTTATGTGTGACCAATACCTCATTCATATGATACTTTTTTTTCGCTTCATCATAATAATGCAGCCAGGAAGTTGTCTATGTCTGAATCCAATGATGTGGGTGAAGAAAATCCGACACTTGTCGCTGCTAAAGAAAGCCTTGCTTTGCAGGATGCCTACAAAGAAACAACTGGAGCAAAATCATCGAAGTCACGTGGGTATGGTTACATGTCCAATCCAAATAAAAAACAACCGCTTCAGGAGAGGGTCCTAGAACAAGAACTTTAGCTTCATCGATTAAAAGAGCAGCTAGCAAAGCAAGCTGCTGAGAAGGAAGCAGAGAAGGAACAACTCAGATCCTCAATTATGCTAGAAGTCAAAGCAATGATGGCTCAGGTAAGTAAACTCTGACCTACAACTATTCTGAATGTGTATCTATTTATGTTAACTTGCATGATGATTGAGTGATTTACTGTTTTACATAAGGCATGGCAAAGTTACTGAAAGCATGCTTAATTATTTCTGATATGTACTCCATTGCATAATGATTGAGTGTACAATTCTTTTCTATGAGGCTTGTCAAGATCTTAAGCATGCTTATTTCTGCTACGTATGTATATTGCATAAGTTTCAAGTACAATAGATATATGCAACTGCTCATCGCTTAATTGCATTGCTTCGAATGTGCAGAATGCTGCCCTAGTAACTGGTGCCCCTGAAACTGCTGCCCTTGAAACTGCTGCACTACCAACAATTCAATAGAGAATGAAGCTGCTATCTCTAAAAACAACATGTAACACAAGATGAACATAGGAGCAATGAAGATGACCATGTGGCGACACCAGTGCTGAATAATGTTCTTACTCCACACCTCGATACTCAGGTAACGATAATGAAGATGCATTCCAATTATCATGATATGTTTCAGAATTAAATAAAAGCCAACATTATTCAAAGAATCTTTTTTTGAAATTGCAGATTGAGCCAAGAAGTGTTGTCACAAGACATAAAGAAATTATTCCACCTACTATGCAACCAAATGCTTCCAAAGTTTCAAAGAGTATGTTCAGTGACAAGCATGACAAAGCTACAAGACCCAGATATATTTCTACAAACTCGCTGGTGGCAGGTGCTAAAACGCGTGCTGGGAAAAAGAAACAGCAGGTGTGTAATGAAATAGTGCTTGCAGAAACCCATATAACCTAGTATCTCTCATCTCACTTCATACAAATTGTTTCCTATGCAGAACCAAGAAGCTTTTTGAGGGAAATAAGACTCAGGATTGCCTATCCATTTGAAGTTACGATGCAAAGGTCAAGATTCTTGTTTTTGGTTGATACAAACTGTTTGTATACTTGCCTTGATCTTTACAATCATTATTCTTTTGTGACATGCAGTGCTCTACAATAAGGAATTGGGGATACAGTTCATCTTCAAACTTTGTGATGAAGCTACATTTGTAGTTTGTAATTTCATATTCTGAAATTCTATTATCCAAATGGAGACTCGTGTTTAAGGTGTTGTTACTATTGTGCTGGATGGGTTGTAATAAGACATGATGGATTGATTTACTATTCGTACTCGCTTTTGTGAAATATTTTCCTCGCATTTCCAATTTAATATTCTTGTATCAATTATAAAATAAAAATTTCTAATTAGACGTGAATTAAGTATTGCCACGATCATGGAGGTATAACGCTACATGTGGTTGTTAAAACGCTATATAGCGACCATAAATATTTTGTTGCAATTGCCTATAAACATATAGCAACACCAAATATTTTGTTGCGATTGCCTTTAAACATATCGTGACGCCTTTATTTCGTTGCAACACGTACTTACCTATATAGCCTCGAATTCGTAGTCGTTATGAAAGACATTGCACATATCACGGCGACTCCTATTTCGTTGCGTTAACCTTCACGTGTATAGCGACGGCCGTATTCTCGTTGCTATACCCCTCAAGCATATGGCGACGACTCGTGCTCGTTGTGATAACCACTAAGGCTATTGCAACACTATGGATGTTTTTGCTACATACATCTAGCGTGGAGATATTTAGCATTACAACCACATGGGTGCATTGTAATAGTACTTGATTGCCACCACCATTCATTATTGCAATCACAACTATAGCCATGATGACGATGGTTGCTAATTCTACTCATGCAACACCAATGGTCGTTGCTTTATCAAAGCATTGCCACACTACATGGCGTGGCGAAACCCTATATTTATGGCAACGATACAAAAAAGGCGATGCAATATGCTATTGCAACGGTGGTACATGCAACACCACGCCTTTGTTGTGCTTCCTCAATATTGCAACCAAATTACCCTTATCGCAACGCTTTCGCACCGTTGTGCTAGCCGGGAAACCTTGCATTGGTGATTCGCCAGGTTTTTATGCAAAGGTTTGGTACTGTCTATTGTAGGAGTCCTTACACATAGAGTTGACTTGATTGGTACCCTCATGGTACGTACACAGTATTTTCCAAATTGCATGAGCAGACTCAAGATGAGAAACACGATCAAATTCATTCCTACCAAGTGCAGAGAGCAGAATGTTAACAGCTTTGGAATTGCTTTCATACCTATTCACCTCAGCAACAGCAGCCCTCTCGAGGTTCTCAGGTATCTGGTAGTCCTGTGCGACGATCTCCCAGACAGCACGACCTTGGCTCAAGAGATAAGCCTTGGTCCGTGATTTCCAATAGGCAAAATCTTTCCCATCGAACATCACAAGCTTAACTGCACGCTTCTCCATGTCACCTTCGGATCACAAAGCCGATTAAGGTCAACTAGTGATCAAACTGGGCTCTGATACCAATTGAAGGACTGAGAAGGCGACCGGAGGAGGGTGAATGGGAGCCAATTAAAACCCGAGTCAACCTCTAAACCAATCACCAAGGCTACACACACCAACTTGTGATGTGCTAACACCAGGAATGATCAACTACAGCAACGGAACACAGAGGAAACAAAAGAGAACTCAAAACACTCAAAACAGTGTGAAACTGGACTACCATCGGCAGTGCCGATCATAGCCATCGGCAGTGCCGGTTGGCACCATCGGTACTACCGGTAAAGCCCATCGGCAGTGCCAGTGAGGGATTCTCAAAAGCAGCTAACAGAGCGCATCGACAGTGTCGGTCCGGCCATCGGCAGTGCTGGTGCGGGTTCGGACTCAAGCCACCGGCAGTGCCGGTCATGGCATCGGCAGTGCCGATCCAAGTTCTCACCCACCAATAGTACCGGTCCCGGTCATCGGCAGTGCCGATCGACCCCGATAGAACAAAAAAAGGTTTTGGGATTAGGCTAAAACCTAATCAAACGAACTCCAAATGATACAATTTTTGGACCTGTGAATCCTCAACACATCATGACCCTAATCCTAGAACATCAACTCGATGGCTCAAGAAATTATCACGAATTTCAGATCTTGTGCCAAGAACACCAAAAGGGGGTAACTTGAGAAATCCTTCAAATCGAAGGTGCTAGAGCTATTGATTCAGTCAAGGACCGATATAGGATTGTTCTAGCTCATCATAGCAGTAAGATTCCCAAGAAATCCGCCCTAAAAACTCATCCAAAAAGGAGACCAAAAATTCCCACGAAAATAGCTTCGAAAATAGAGAAAAAGAGAAATTCGGAATTTAGGGAGAGGAGAAGATCTTGAGCACGAATTTGAATCTCATATCATAGATGAATGCTTACAAGATCCATGGGTACAAGGCTCGGAAGCTACCCTCTTTCTCCCACTATTTGGAAGAGCAAGAGATGTCTGTAACACACCTACTACTCTCCACTTTACAGATGAAGCACTCTCCTAGCACTTTAGAATGAACCCTAACACAAGGCTAATGAAATGAGAGGCTCTCTCTTCCACCAGCCCTACCTCTCCTTATATAGGCCCAAGGGTTGTCCACATAACCACTCTACCCTTGACCTACATAACACTGCCACCTACCACCAGGGGCAAACTTGTCCATCTCTCTCCTCATCGCCCGAACGCCCTCGGGCCCTTCACGACTTCGCTTCGCCTTGAAGCAAGCTCCGTGATGGTGCCACGTGCACCTCCAATCGCCGCCACCGGTTTTGAGGCCCAAACTGGGAAACCACTTTGCACACTTCTCAAAGCGCGACTTCTCGATGTCGACGCATGTCACCTCATCCCGCGATCCTGACCATTGGCAAGTCTCTCTCGGTCCCTGTCCATCGGGCCCCCTTGTCTCTTGCACCGGCATCCCGCTCACCTTGACTTGGTCAACACGCGTCTTCATCACCACCACGGTTTTGAGGCTCAACCATGAAACCATCCGTGCTTCTTGCCTCTCCACGTGTACTGTATGGATCACCGTTGACTCCACCCAACCTCCTGATCGTCTGGTCCCAAGTCTCCTACTTGTGCCCGATCCTCTCGTTGTTGACCGAAAAGTTGACTCTAGTGACGTACACATCATGAGACAAGCAAACACACTTCCAATCTCCTGCAACTTTCCAACACCTTCACCAACTCTGGTTAGTCACAGCATAATCATGCACAAACCCATGCAACCGTCAAATCACTGCATTTCAACTCAAACACCAAAATAGCTCAAGTCAATTACTCATCATATATTGCAAACCATGGCACATCTCAACATGGTTTCTCACATGCCGAGGACCATTGTTTCAGACTGAGATGTGAAGTTCATGAGCTATTTTTGGAAGACTTTGTGGGCCAAGCTAGGGACAAAGTTGTTGTTTTCAACAACTTGTCACCCACAAACTGATGGACAAACGGAGGTGGTGAATCATACACTTTCCATGCTGCTGTGAACAATGGTCAAGAAGAACCTAAAGGAGTGGGAGGATTGCTTGCCACATGTTGAGTTTGCATATAATAGGGTAGTCCACTCAACAACGCAAATGTTCCCATTTGAAGTTGTGTATGGTTTCAAGCCCATTACACCACTTGACTTGCTGCCACTTCCACTTCAAGAACGTGCCAACATGGAGGCTTCCAAGAGGGCTAACTATGTGAGAAAAATCCACATGAAGACCAAGCAGAAGATTGAGAAGAAATCAGAGTACAATGTTGCAAAGGGAAATAGGAACCGCAATAAGGTGATCTTTGAGCCCAGTGACTATGTTTGGGTTCACATTCGAAAGGACAGATTTTCGGAGAAATGGAAATCCAAGTTGCTGCCCCGAGGTGATGGCCCATTCAAGATCCTTGCAAGGATAAATGACAACGCATACAAGATTGAACTTCTAGGAGATGAATATGTAGCGAGCAACACCTTCAATGTTGCTGATTTGTCTCCATTCCATGGTCAAGAAGGATCAGAGTCGAGGTCGGCTCTTTTTGAAGAAGGGGAGGATGATGAAGACATCCCTCATTACTACACCTATAATAGACCATTGTCTCAAGCCAAAGCAAAGCTACATGGATGGAAAGGTCTTCAAGTCTACTTTGATATGCAACAAACAGCGCATCCATTGAATCTCTGTAGAGAGAGTTATGCCTGTTTTAGTGAAGACTGCTCCAAACTCTTTCTGTCTCAGGGCGTGTTGCTTTTGCTCAGGGTGTGTTACTTTTACACTGAAAGTGTTCCTTTTTTTTCAGTTCGGACTTGTCCGATCTGAACGGCTGTTACTTTTTCTTATGGCGTGTTACTTTTCTCCGGGAGTGTTCCTTTTGAGTTCGAACTTGTCCGATCTGAACGGATGTTACTTTTTCTTAGGATGTGTTACTTTTTCTTAGGGAGTGTTCCTTTTTAGTTCGGACTTGTCCGATCTGAACGGATGTTACTTTTACTTAGGGCGTGTTACTTTCTCTTAGTGAGTGTTACTTTTTCCAATTCAGACTTGTCTGATCTGAACGAACATTACTTTTATTTGCCTCTTTTGCAACAGGCCCATGTAACTTCAGTTTGGTCTAGCTAGGAGGGGTGTTCCTAGTATAAATAACCCTTGTACACCTGGTGGAAACCCTAACCACGAATTGAACTCAGAAAAATAGAGAAGCATATTGCTCTTATCCTAGGATTTGTGCCATAAGTGTCCCCTTGAGGATAGATCCACAAGTTTTACCTTATGTTGTATAATTTCTGTGTATTGATTGTGGTGGATCTGTTCTTTGTATTAGGCATATGTATCACAGGTTGTTTATGCTTCACATCTATGTCATGCACTGAGCTTTATATTCATGGTCAATGAAGAAACATGATATGGGTGGCGCATGCATCACATATCGTAGCCTAGGCTATATTTTTGGTTTGATTTTTGTATGATTGTTTGCTAGCAATGAGCACAGTACATTTACCATCAGTTTGCTATGTTCTTGGTTTTGTAGACATGGATCCTATCACTAAGCATCGCCGTCTCAATGTTAGAGCTGCGGTCTTAGTTGTTGTGCTTGCTGCTTGGTTTTATTCTTGGATGAGTTGTCGGTTGAAGGGTCAGGGGCCCACAATTGCCTATGGTCCCATGGTATAGAGGGATCGGGAAAGAATGAACAATCTACGGTACATCTATGAATCTGATGATGTAAACTATGTTGAACAGTTGCGTATGAAGAGGGCCCTATTTTTTCAGTTGTGTGAACTATTTAGTCTAGGACCCTCCTTCATGACAGCATTCATAGTTTGATAGGAGCATGTTGCCAAGTTTTTGAATGTTGTTGGCTATAATCAAAGGTTTAGGTCTGTCAAGATGACCTTTAGGAGATCAATTGAAACTATTAGTAGGTACTTCCAAGAGGTTTTGTATGCTGTGGGTGAGCTCAAGAATGAGATGATTGTGCCCCCCTCTACTGTTGTGCCACCAAAAATCTTGAACAGTAGGAGGTGGTATCCATTCTTTAAGGTTAGCTTTCACTTAAATAAAATAAAACTTATTTTGTAGGGTCAACTTGTCCTAATTGACCGTAGTAATAATTTGCTAATGCAATGTAGGACTGTATTGGGGCTATTGATGGGACTCATGTGTTAGCTAGAGTCCCAAAAAGGCACAAAGGAGCTTTTTTAGGGAGGAAGCACACCACAACCCAAAATGTGCTTGCTGCTGTGGATTATGATCTAAGGTTTACATGATGAGGACATCACTTCTATGGATACACAAAACACTCCTCCAGTTCTAGACTTGCAAGGTCCAATGACTAGAGCTCATGCACGCCAACTAAATTTAGAGGTGAGCTCGTTCCTTCGTTCTTCATTATATGCCACTTTTGAGAATGGTTTGCTACCTAATGATTATATTATGATTAGGAACCATGGAGAGGACCAGGAGATGATGGAGGAAGGACTTGGGGATGTGGAGGACCAGCAAGGGCGTGGAAGCCAAGGTGGAGGCCCAAACAAAACTGACTTTGAGTCTGTTTTAGGGCCCATGACCAGTCCACATTAAAACAGATGTCCAGGATGCATACAGATCAGATTTGGACGTTCTACATATGTACGGAAATATAAGGAGAATACCTTTTCAATGCCACTGGTTTCATATCAAAATTCATCCGGAGTCATCAGGGGTCATTAAAATAAAATAGGGTCCAGAATCTGTTTTGGTGCTACGTCGCCTGTTTTGGCCTTTGGGCTTTGTATCCAGTTGAGCCCACTTAGGGGCGCATCCAGTGGGTCTTGCATGACCCTAGGGTATTCATAAACAGCCACCATCGCACCATTAGATTCGGGTTTTTCTTAGATTATTCTGTTCATAACAGTTTCGCCTTTATATCAGTTTGTGAGACCCTAACTTCGTGAGATTCATAATACATCTGCAATTGTGTTGCATTCTTCTTTGTTCTTGCTTGTGTTCTTGATTCACAGGCAGGGATTAGCCTTCTCAACATGGTCAATCGTCCTTGAACGATTGATAACCAGAGGAGACGATGTGTTGTGATTGCGGGGTTCTGGATGTGTTGTTTAGAAGCCAGATCGATTTGTATTTCGCCTCCGCCCAAATCAAGATTATTAGAATCTTTTGGAAGATCAGAAACCCTTGTTCACATCATTACGTATGTGCTTGCTGGGTGGGAGGGTTCTGCACATGATGCTCTCATCCTTGCAGATGCCTTGGAAAAGACATGATGGGTTAAGGGTTCCTCCAGGTAACATTAGTTAGCCAACATACCCACCTAAATCCTCTCATAAATGTTAGTCTAATAACTCAAATCTACATTCATAGGGAAATTCTACCTTTTTTATGCTAGATATGCTGTCAGGCCAGGCTTCCTTCCACCATACGTGGTACACGGTATCATCTGAGTGAATATGGTGCAAGGAGTCCACAAAACCTCAGGGAGCTATTCAACCTAAGGCACTCTTCCCTTAGAGTCACAGATGAGAGGGCATTTTCTGCACTTAAAAATAGGTTTAAAATTCTGTACAACAAGCCCTTCCATACTTATAAGACTCAAGTCAAGCTTGTGCTGGCCTGTTGTATTCTTCATAACTGGATACTTAGGCACGGTAACGATGCTCATATACCTGCTGAAGCTACATGGAATGCTAACCATGTTAATGAGGCAGTCCCTAATGATGTCCGGATGGACAATGCAACATGGGCACAACAGATGTGGGACACCAGGGGAAACCCTTGAACTGTGTATGATTGTCTGCAATTTCCTTGAACTATGTATGATTCTGATGGTGTGTGTACTGCGGGTAGTTGTTTTATGATTACACTACTACAAAAATGGACTAATGCCACGGTTTTTGTTGCAACACCCTGATTTGCGATGCAATATATGGGTTCTATTGCAATAGTAATCGTTTTTGGTAGCAATAGATCGAAATATTGCCACAAATTTGGTGGTGTTGCGACTGAAATTGTGGTTGTTGCGAAAAGTCAAATAAATCACAACAAATATTTGTTCGAAATATCCGTTGACATATTGCCACAAATATATATTGTTGTTATTAGAATTTCTTTGTGTTACAAATGAGTCGATGTTACTGCAATGACAAATACTTGTTCTGTTGTAATAATTCCGAATGTATTGCAACACTTTTTTAACATGGTTGCGAGTGGTCCATATCGCAACGAATATATATTGTTGTTATTATTACTTATTTGTGTTGCAAGTGAGTGGATGTTCGGCAACAACAAATATTTATTCGTTGTAATACTTCCGAATGTATCGCAACCATTTTTGGACATGGTTGTGAGTGGTCCATATTGCAACAGATATATATTGTTGTTATTAGTACTTACTTGTGTTGCAAATGAGTCGTTGTTACTATAACAACAAATATTTGTTAATTGTAATACTTCTGAATGTATCACAATGCTTTTTTGACATGGTTGCAACTGATCCATACCGCAATGGAAAATGAAATGATGTGATATTTGTGGTAGATATTGCAATGCAAAATGAGGATGTTGTAAAGAAATATGAGAAATTGCATCGCAGACTCAAATCATTGTGATCACTTTTAGGTATCATAACAAATAAAATTTCATTTGCAACACTATATCGTGGTTGCTATGTACATGAAAGAAAAGTGAAAGCAATATAAAAAAACAATACACATCAACAAGGTTAGAGATTTGCATATCGAGGGTTTTTTTTTGTTAAACAGGAGTAAATATCTGAGTTAGTCAAAGTGAATGAAGAATCTAGAACCCCATATCTAAAGGCATGCCAGCCATAAAAAAATAAAAAAAAGTGATTGCTAGGAATTGAACTCATGACCTTTATATATGTGTGTTATCTTTACTTCATAAACCAGCTAGGCTACACCTCTTTTGTGATTATTACAAATAACTTACTCTATTTATACCAACACAGTCGGACTCCATCTAAAAAAATCGACTCAGGCAAATCACGATAACGATCGAAGTCAGATCGCCCGCACCCCTGGCCCTCACGATCGCCCAGGGAGACCCGCCGCACCACCCCTCTCCCTCATGATCACCCAGGGAAGGGAGCCCGGGCGCCCAGGGAGCCGCCACAGGCCATCCTCCATGCCGGCCAGCAGGGAGCCGCTGCAGGCCATCCTCCACACCGCGCCCTCCATGCAGACCTGAAGGCTAGGCTCCCACGTCGCGCCCTCCCTCTGTCCATCCTCCCGCATGCCATCCTCCACGCATCGTCGAACAAGGCTATCGTGTGAGGTACAGTCATGGATGATGGTGCACAAATTTTAATTTTATTGTAGTTTGTTTCTTCATGATAATTATTTCTTAACACGAGATTCTGCAGGGTCCAAATTATGTTAGGTCATGTGTCTGGTTGCAAGAATGTCACATTAATTAAATATTATAGTTTGAGTTTATTCATATGTATCAATTTTGCCGATGCAATATATTTTGTTTGATCTATCTCACATGTAATGCAATCCTAACCTAAACATGATCCCTGTTATATTTGGTGTAGGCTAGCGTCTGTGACTCCTCGATATAGATCGGTCAGCATCACCTTGGCAGGAAGAATTAATCACCAAGGTATATATTCTGGCGCTTGTGCATGAAAACTGAGCTCATCAGATAATATATATGTATTGATGTTTGTTAATAAATATTGGTCTATTTTAGTACTGATGGAGCACCATTTTCCCATTGCTAGGAATTCTGAATTCGGTGTTCAGCAGCCTGGTGTTTTGGTTGATTTTCTCCAATGGATTATGATGATCATAGTTGGATGCTATTGTCTCAGTCTGATGATAAGTGGAAGGAGGGAATTAAGAATTTCTTGGAGAAAACATTTGAAGGCACGTATCCAAGGGAGAGTGCTCCATGTCCATGCATTGGCTGTCATTGCATGGCACCCAAGTCAAGATACGAGTTTGAATTACACTTGTATCGTAGAGGCTTTGATAAGCAATTCATTACAAATAGACGTCGTCTTGCACCAAAACTCATGGTTGCATAAGACAGTGATAAGGATTTTGATGGAGGTGAAGATGAAGGTGAAGGTGAAGCTGCTGATGATAGCTCAGTCAAGAATATACTCTCGTCACTAATTAGTGGCTCTATACGTGGGGAACTTACTGGTACCGGAACTGAGAAGCCAAATGAGTCTGCGTAGAATTTTTTCAAATTAATAGAAGAAGCAAAGAAACAATTGTATCCTGGATGCAGGGAGGCTATAAAAGTGTCTTTCATTGTGAGGTTGTTTCAGATTAAAGTCATGCATGGTATTAAGAACAATGCAATGGAGAATATACTTATCTTGTTTTCTCTATTGCTCCCTAAAAGACATTGTGTCCCAAAGACCATGGGACAAGTTCGAAAGGTAATTAGAGACCTTGGCCTGGGCTATGAAAAGATCCATGCTTGTGTGAATGACTGTGTGTTATATCGTGGAAAATATGAGAAGAACAACAAATGTCCAGCATGTGGGGAGAGTAGGTGGACAAACTCAAATTCTGAGGGGCTTGGTGACTGCATGACTGACAATGGAAATAAGTTATTTCCTTGTAAAATATTAAGGTATTTTCCACTTATTCCTCGACTGCAAAGATTATACATGAATGAGACCACGTCGTCGCATATGCTTTGGCACACAAAAGTGGTTGAAGATGGCAAAGTGCGGCATCCAACCAACTCATTGGCATGGAAGCACATAGATGACAACAGGAGCCAAGTCAACCAAGCGTCACATCATCCCACACTGCTAAAGAGAACATTCTGTTCCAGCAAGCGTACAAGGAAACAATAGGAGCCAAGTCAACCAAGTCGCGTGGCCATGGTTACCTTTCAAATCCAGGTAAGAACCAAATGCTGTAGGACAGACTTGCGGAATAGGAACGTGAGGTTCAAAGATTGAAAGCACAACTCACAAAGGAAGCAGCAAAGAAGAAAGTACAACTCGCAAAGGAAGCTGTCGATAAGGAAGAAATGAGGAAAGTGCTTGAAGCCGTGATTAGACAATCACTAATGCAGGAGTTCCAAGTGATGTTTGCACAGTCACAAAAACAAGCACCTAACAGTGATGTTCTCATATCGTAATTCATCCAAGTTTTACTTTGTAATATGACTACATTGGATAATTATTGACATAAATACTATTTTAAACAATTATACTTTGCATCATACAAACACTAGTATTTTTATCTATCACTGCACAAATAGTTTTTTTGTTGCATAATATCACAATAATGATCACATGATGGTATAGAGATCTAATTTTGCTATTGCGCTGCTTTGGATATTACAATAATTATCACATGATGGCATAATATCACAATAAACTACAACTACTAATATTTGACTGTTGATTACGTGCCATTTTTTTCAAACTAATGTGCAGCGTGTCATTGAAATGAATGATATGACACAAGATGTAACTAGGAGTCCAGAAATCAATAGTGCAACAGTGGATGAAGACAGGACCGATGAACTCAACAAAACAACAGAGTGTGAAGCTAGGAGCACCGAGGAAAACAATGATGCAACACCACCGCAGAGGGAAGAAACAAGGGATGAGGTAATTGTCTTACAATATATGTTCCAATGATCCATAGTAGAAACTCAATAGAACTTAAGGATGCCACGTTGGATTATCTCATTGGTTTTCTAGAGTTCAATGTTTAGCCCTTCAATTATTTAGCTTTGTTTTCTGCCCAAACTGTTAGTTTCACCAAACTGAGCATATATCCCTCATTTCTTGGCCAAATGAGATGAATAATCACTCTATGGAAAGCTAATGAGTTTATCTACAACTTTGGTAGAAAAAGTTTTGCCACGAAAATTATTTATCTTGGTCGAAAACAGACAATACAGAGAGCTGTTCTGAGATTCTAGATTTTGCGGCAGTTCTGTAAACTGTCGTACTTTCCTCATAACTCCCAATTGGTTCAGGCTATGGAGGTGTTTAAATACTCATTGGAAGATAATGAAATCCTCTACATCTTTTCTATGTATATGAAAAATATTTACTATTTACAACAGTACTAGAATTCAAGTTTTTTCTGGATTGTTTGTTGTTGGACTGCTAGATAGAACTGTAGAGTTCCTAAATTCAGTTTGTATAAGTGTTTTTGCTCACTTTTCATTGAGTTTATCACCATTCATCTACTATGCTAGCTTTTTTAGAATATGAATTGGTTGGATGTGAAGTAGGGCATAGGTGGCTTCAGATCAGGGTTGACAAAGATAGACAACACCATCTGCATGGAACCTATGCATATAACAATGTTGAAGTTGCTTGTGCCTTGTTTTGTGCTTCTTCCTGTAGCTATTTAGGGTTGAATTCAAAATTTGCTTCATGCTTCTTCTGAACTATGAGACACGATGAACTCCGATTTTTATTTCACAACCCATGGTATACAATTTGAAACTTCAATCTGAATTAGCATGCTAAATGATAAGATTCCAGAATCATGTCCTTTGGGCTCATTGTTGATATATGTTTATCACATATAGGATGACACCCGAATTGTCTTATAATATATGTAACAATGATGCAACACCACTGCCTTCAGTTCATTTCTAATATAGTTACAATTTCGGTTGGCTACTAGTCTTTGCCGTGATCATAATTCAGCTACCTGGTTGTTTGCTCGACACTGAATATGGTTCGTCGTTTTTATTTCAGCTACCTATGTGCTTGCTTGGTGTTGTTTTACGATTGATTTTAGCATTTGAATTCCATCTAACGTTGTACAAACAACTCTATAATTTAGGTTGAGTCACCAAGCATTATCACCGCAAAGAAACGAATTATTCCATCAACTACCAATCCTAAAAATCCCAAAATTTCAAAGAATCTATTCAATCAGAATCATGAGAAAGGCGGTGCAGCCCCACCACAAAAATACGTCACTACACAGCAGCTTCAAGCTCAAACACGATCAGTGAAAAAGAAGCAGCAGGTAACAACTCAAACAGTTCATGCATATGTGTTTTTGTTTTCATATACTAACGTTGTTGGTTTAATTCTCCTATTTCACCTCAAACTTTGTTTCTCTTGAACAGGACAAGCACCTTCAAGGGCCAAATAATACTCAAGATAGCTTCATTAGTACCTACACGTTAGGATGTGAATGCCAATATTGTTTGTTTACGGCCTAGCAAGTACATCAGAATTGCCTTCACCAAGTAAGAATCATTCTTTTACATGTGTAGAACTACAATCCCATGGTGAGACAAGAGGTCTTGAACATTCTGGTGTAGCAATGATTCAGTTTTTATAGGTTCTCTAGAATTTTCATTTGTTGCGTGTGATACAATTGACAATGTTTGGTAAATCATGTGAACTATCAAGATTGATGGAATTGACAATGTTCGGTTGTAAGTGAACGATGGCTTTAATATCATTATCAATATATGTATTGCATTAGTGTCTATTGTGGTATAATTCTATTGCATTACCAATTTAATAATGCTGCAGTAACCACAAAATAAATGTTTCTAATTGGGTGGCTATTCACTATTGCGACGACCATAAACTGATGTGAAATCTGTCTGTTACAACGCCTTACAAGCCCGTAAAGTGTTGTGATATGTAATATTGCAACAAAAATGACCTTATTACAACACTTTTGGGGGGTTGCAAAAGTCCATTTTTTAGTAGTATTAATAATGTGAACCCAATCTGAGACCATGGATCTATTGCAATGATGTCTTTTTATTCACTTTAATGATTTGGTGTTGCATATTTCCATTGCTTCTATTCTGTGTGTTGGAATGCTTATTTAATTATGTCACGACATAGGCATGGCTTAGTTGGGTGCTGATGGTGTGGGCAATGGTGATGGGGTTGAGGGGCATGCTGCTGTTGCTGCTCCATGTGCTAAGCAACCACTTAGATGGACCTCTGTGATGTCTAGCTTTGTTCTTTAGCGTTTTGTTACCCTGGTAGGTGAGGGTGTCAAGACTGACAAGGGGTTCAAGGAGGTTCATTTGAACGCAGTGGCTAAGGCTTTATCTGAGTTCATTGGTATTGATGTTTCTGGCACCCAAGTGTACATACACCTATGCAAGTGGCGTGGAAGATGGGTGAAAGTGTGCAAGCTCAAAGAGCTGAGTGGATCACTGTGGGATGAGGATAACTACATGATCACTTTGGATAAAGAACACTATGCTGGCCATGTCATGGTAAATAATTTATTGTTGTAGAATATTGTTTATCTACTTATGTGGTTAATTATGTTATGGCACTAATTGCATCTTTCTTTTGCTGCTTCAGGATCACCCCAAGGATAAAGAATACCTCAACAAACCCATTGAGCACTACCTGGCCATGCAAATCATTGTTGGGAGTGGGGTGGCAACTGGCAGGTTTGTCATGGGTTCCAATGAACCATTAGGCCAGCCCCCAAGTCATGATGAATCTGTTGGGTCCCCTCCTGCTAAACCTTCTAACTCCACACACTGCACCAAGTCTACTAGCAATACTGGTGCACCTGAAGCTGCTGTCCTGGGCAAAAAGAAGAGGGTGGCCATAACTGAGGAAGAGGGAGCACTAATGCTAGGAATGACACAGGCTGTTAGTGATGTGGCTACTACTGTGCGTGAATCAGCTCATTCTGAGGCAGCTCTAGGGATTTATAAGGCTGTCATGTGCACTCCAGGTTTCACAAGGGAGGCATTCATGTTTGCACTTGTTTACTTGATGACACAAAAAGCCACAACACTTGTGTTTGTTGAGATGGAAGAAGAAGACCGTGACTTGTGGCTTAGGACCGACCTAGGCAAGCACTACTACAACTAACCATGGTAGCTTAGCCATGTTGAAGAAACTAACCACCTGACTATTTTGTGCTATGATGTCTAATTTTGAGGAGGTGATGATCAAACCCCTCAACATCATGGTGAAACTATGGACACCATCTTAAATTGACACTGATCAGGTGGTAAGGTTGCATATGCCATTGCATTTGAGCTTTTTGTGATGGTTCATTTATGTTAAGGAATTTGAACTTCATTATTCCTTGGCTTGTGCTCATTTTATTGGTTGCCTATTCAAGTCATATTTAAACTGCCGGTGATGAAACTAACATATTCAAGTTTGTGGCTGATGCAACTTCCCTTTGAGCATGTCCATCTTTTTTCTTGATGTTGTTTTGGTATGTCTTCTATTCTTGATTTTGCTGCTGTTTCAAGTACATACTCATGCATCCTGCTGGTTTTGTTCTTACATTATGTTTTGTCATATTTGTGCTTTCTCTTATTTAATTATGCTCAAAGGGAAACAAATGATGCAACATGTCACCTCTAAGGCTTATATTTCAATTCACACCTGGTCAGATTTGTGTTTTCTCCTATTTCATTCTGTTGGTGCTTTCTTATAGTCTACTAATTTTATTACTTTCTAGTATGCGCTGGTATGTGGTGTACCGTGGCCATCAACCTGGTGTTTATGCAACATGGCCCAAGTGCCAAGCAATGGTGAATGGCTACAAGAACAACTCCTTCGAAAGCTTCTCCTCTAAGCAAGAAGCTTCTCTGGCTTTCAGGTCTTTTTGTAATGAGGGAAATAATAAGGAAATTATAAAACCAATTGTCGAACAAAATGTAACATATTTTTTCTACAAGTCATGGAAAGATGTTGTAATCTATCTACAATTTATAATTACTAGCCACCAACTCTTCAAACTCATGTAATCTTAATTTATTTAGTGGAAATAAATGTCATTTTAATTTCACTCCAAATATATATGTCAATCTGCTTTTGGCGCCAACAGGGAAGCGAGTGAGGGAGAGGAGATGGCGAGAGAAGGAAACTGCTTTTGGCGCTAATAGGGAAGCGCGGGAGGGAGAGCAAATGGCGGGAGAAGTAAAAAAGAAACGGTAACCACACCAACACTCATACATTGTATCCCAACCGAACACACATGCAGCCCATCAAACACCAGCTCTAGTAATCGAGATGCAGGCCCAGAGCATCATGCAGCTTACCAAACACAATTTCATCTAATGCAGCCCAGCAGGACCAACAGAACCAAACATGAGGCCTTACATCATCTACACCTGGCTCATCTAGGCCTGGCTCCGAACCTCAGCCTGGACCAACCCTATGCATGGAACCAAACACAACCTATGAGACTGGAGGTTCGTCTTGGTAGCAAGCTAGTAGTACACAATGGGGACATGGCCCCGAGTCGATCAGGACGCCTCCACATCACGACGGACATCACTCATTTTTGGGCTTTAGTCATCATGACTATGATTCGAAATTGAGGGATCTTACGAGGAGGATGGATCATCTGGATGTGAGAATAGGGAAAATGCAAAACACCCTTGCTACTCACGCCCAGACTACCAGAGAGTGGCAACAGCACAGTGACGACCAGTTTCGTCATCTCCAGGAACAGCTACGAGAGTACCACGACTACACGGCGGCATACTACTGTTGGGGAGGATTTGATCCTAACCAACAACCGTGAAAAAGAGCAAGCTTGCGGGAGCACCCCCACCAACGTGACTTGTATCTTTCTTTTTTTTGTTTTTTTTTCTTTGTTGGAATTACCCTCATAAAATAAAATAAAAATTTGCAAAACTAAAAAGGATAAAAATAATAGGTTGCCATGCATGCTAGGGATGTTCATGTCTTCATGTTGAGATGATGAATAGTTGGTCTTCTTTATATCTTTTATAATCCCTCGTATACAACTTACTACTCTCCTAATTTTTTAGTTGTCGGCTAAAAATGCTAGCCTTGAACTTGAATACTTGTGAGTTGAAGTGCATGATCTAAGTCCAGGTTGTTGTGAGGCATGATATGGTTAGAATAGGGCTGCTATGATCTTTATCCCGAAGTGAATATTAACATCCGAAGATTTTGTTTTTTAAAATGATAAAAGGGAAAAGTTCCTCTATTATGAAAATTTCTACCACGGCCATATGTTATACTTCATTGTAAAACCTTCCACATATGTTGCTTGTTTTCACATTGAGCTTTATCAAAATGCTTGCAACCTCTATGAGATCCATTTTATGCTTTTATAATCAAGATTAACGTACACATCCACCAACATTTGCTACTGCTCCTACACCGGGAGAATGCAATACCATTCCATTGCATCCACCACCATATGCTTAACTTCTATTCCAGAAGATAGCAAAATAAATACTCCATGAATATCATGTTATGACTCTCTCTCAATTGGTTGCATGGAAGGCATGGCTACCAAAAATAGAATAAATGCTTGCTCTCAAAAAGGAGTATCCACCGTTCCACCATCATTCCACCACATTCCACACACATGCACATCTTGATCAGATTGTATGACTTGTTTCACCGCGGGTTCAGTCTTTTGATTTAGCAATATATGTGTTACAAGTATGTCTCATTTACTCCTACGCAGAGCACCAAATAAGCCTTATTAGAGGTAGGAACAAAAAGAGGCAACTTCAATGCCTTGGTAAGGATTTATACACATTGAGCGACCGAGCTAATCATTGGAGGAACATAGTTTTATTTGCTAAATTTTTTTGAAAAACTCTGGATGAAGAGTGGAACACAGGGATGACAGAATGGTCTCCTACAAAAGACCATTCTAACTTTCAACCACCCAAGATGAAGAGAAGCTAAAAGCCCCGCAGGGACTAAGGTAAAAAGGGTGAGTTACCAAATGCCAACTTATTCAATTAAAAGTAGAGTATTTTGTTATGCACTTGGTACTATAGGGAATATAAAACATTATAGCAACTCCTGATCAACGACCCAAAGTTCTATCTTTGCAGCGAGACGAGCAAAGGTCTAGCTTAGGAGACTTTGTTGATGGTCGTTAAATACCATTTTCGGCAATCAACATTACTCAAAATAAAGGAGGATTCAACATTCCCATCATGCATATTAGTTAGAATTAATAAATATCCACTATTGCTTGGAAAATCACTGACATGCAGGAGAAATAATAAAATGTAGGAGAAAACACACCCATGTGACAAAGAAACACAACTTCCACCAATCAGAGCTCGCCAACTAGGACTCTCACGGGATTGACTGGCCCACTTACAGAAGCAAAACGACGTAACAACCAACCTTACAGTGTCACTGGACAGTGAGACCCTCCTGGCACGTCACCAGAGGCGGCAGCACCCGAGGGGGCTCCCCCCACCCCCTGTTCGGCCGAACAGGAGAGTTCGGCCGAACGGGGAGTGGCCCCCCTGGCGTGTGGTTGCCACATGTTGGCTCCTGGTGACTCCCCAATGGCGGCTGTGCATGTTTGGCGGCGGTTACCGACTCCAGGAACCGACTTTGGGCAGTATAAATAGAAGGGAGAAGCCTCACTCCAAAGCACATACCAAGAAGCATTACTCTCTTTACCATTTCGTGATTCTCTTTAGTTTTAGTGGAGTTAGGCTTAGAATAGAGTCTTCTTTAGTTCCCAAGTCTTTTATTAGAGTTATGGTATGGCTCTTATATCTTTCTCCTTTTATAAGACTTTATTTTATTTAATATATTTAGTCTTTCTATATAGTTATGTTTGTATCATGTGTTTCTTGTTTGATTATATGATCCATTCATGTATATGGTTATTATGCTTGCATGTTAGTAATATAGTCATACTATATTACCATGTTAGACATAAATCCTTACTATAGTATTTATTTATATTATTATAATAATGCATGACTAATATGTGACTTGGATCATTTTCATGTTCTTAGTGTTCACTTAAATATGATTACTCCTTTTTTGATCTATTGCTTAAGGGATTAGAAGTATTGTTCTAGAGATGTAAGCAAGGTACTTAGATCAATAGAATTCATTATTTGTCGTGTAGCCCACGGATTGCTAGGGGTAGACAGTAGATGGTGATAACCCTGTCTGTTCTTTGAAATCTCCCATGTTCTGCTATGCAATAGGCTCTTAACCGGAATCGTACTGTGGATGCTGGGGAAAACCGGATGCCCAGGGTGTGATGATCTAATTGTCTTGTATCTGTATAATTGAATATAATGTAGACTATGTTATTATATAATAGGATGACTACTTTAAAAGACTTGCAGTAAGCAACCTATTAGTTCTACCAATTTTATTTAGCTAAATTTAAATATATAGGGCAGAAATATAAATTTAGTGGAGCAATATCAGAATAGTAAAGCAAAACATGATGTAAATACAATATAGAAACAGTAGCAATAATAATCAATATAAGCAATAAAATCTATTTCATAGTATCATGTGATCTACATGAAGGCGCAGTGAACAAGCGGTGCTCATTACTACGAGCGACAGCAATTATAATTGATTTACACCGGGAAAACTCAAATTACACGACATATACGCACCAATTAAGGTCGTATGCGGCAACCTTTCATAATAATAACAAACAACTTAGTTTGGGTCCAGTCTCATTGAGTGGGCATGTCGTCCTACCAGCAGTACTTCGCGGTATGAACCGCCTACTCTAGCAGCAGCAGAAGGGTCAATGAACAATATACTGGGTATCGTCCTCATTGTCGTGTTAATGCTATATCAGTTTACTAGTGATCATAAACTAGCATGCATTCGGTACTGTTCAATACTTGATCAAGGGGTCAACGACGAACGGGTCCTAGGTTCGACAAAGCAGGACTACCGCAGTCAACACCCATGTGTTGCTGCAAACCTACACATGCTTCATCCCTGCCCAGCCATAACATCAAAAGTAAATTTATTTCTATTAAGTTTAACTTTAGTGATCAATTCATTCTCTTCATATGGTAACATGAATATCGATATTATTCTATTACAAAGCATAGCAACATAGTACCGAAACCTACCATGACTTATATGCCATTAACATAGGTCATTTGGGTCATATGCAAGTGGATTTCCAACCAACTCCTATTAACCTAATGTATCAATCAATATAGACACTAGCATTAATATATCTAAACTAGCAAAACTTCATAAAATAGCATATGTAAACCGGGGCTTGCCTTGATCAGCACTAGTGTTAGCAGCTACAATTTCTTGCTCCTGAAAATCAGTGTCCATCTGAAAATCCGATTCTTGCTCCTGATTATCGTTACCTATATATGAACAATGTGTTAACGATATCAAAATAGTACCATGACATACAATGATATGACAAATGCAAAATACAGTGATGTTAATATGACAATAATTATATTAATAAGTTCTCAAGGCCATATGGTTCATAGAAGCAAGTTTAGCTATTAATATTTTATGTGCAGTTATCCTTAAAGCGTTTAATAGGGTTATTATAGTGTTTGAGAATAAATAATTTATTTAGTATAGTAAAATTATATTTCTCGATAGGAGCGATTTATTATGATCAAGGGCATACATGAACTTCATTTTCACCAAGTTTCAACTCCTTTATATTTATAATTTATTTACTAGCATTTTTATAGGCAAAAGTGCTAAATAAATCCTAAGGCATGAAATAATGCATAAATTGCCTAACCAAAAATTATGATGAAAGACTAACATGTTGTAATGGTGCATGCTAAAAATCAGATTTAAAATGTTATCCTATAATTTATGGTTATGTATTTAGTGGTTTAACATGAAAATTCATTAGTAAATAGGCATGTATAGAAACATCAAGATTCCATTTTTTCTGTATTAGAACAGATCAAGATGAATCTAACAAACTTTATATGGGCTCCATTGGATGTGTGGTTCATTTTCTATGATTTTTACAACTTTTGATGTTTTTCTGCATCTTCCAGAGAATTAGTTTAATAATTACAAATCGGATAACACGCAGACCAATCAGATCATAGAAACACAAAGGGTCACAAAGTACCTGGAGCCAATCCTGCATAGCCACACGGGATCTCAACCATGTGGCCTGTGGTGTGGCACCACCAGGGCTGGCCGGCAAAATTGCCGGAGACGGCAGGAACTCGTCGTTGCCGGCCACAGGCAGCAGCTCGGTCATCTTAGCGCATGAGAGCAGGTCCAGCGCGACTTGGTGAGCAGGTAGAAGGGTTCGCCATGAGGGCAGCTCACCGGAAAAATGGTCGGCGGCGTGAGGTGGAAGAACGCAAGCTTCGGTGGTATCACGGCTACGGGCTTGTCTCGCTGGGTGAGGACCTCGCGTTCTTCTTCTCACTGCTCCACGAACTCACGTACAACAGCGGCACAAATTCAGATGATGACGAGGTCCAGTGGATATATGGCGCTGTTGAGGTGGTTGCATTCAAAGGTGGCGATGGGGGAAAGCTGAAATTGGAGGTGCCTCATCAAGGATTCAGTGAAGTAAAGGATTAGCAATGAGATCCTGAATGTTACGTACATGCTAATGATAGCATTAGACCGAGAGGCTTACTGAGAGCAGTCAATTTGGCATGGGTACAGAAGTTGCTCGCCAGGGCTGCTTGGAGAAATTCCGTTCGATTCACACGGCTCAAGCTGCTATTGGTTGATTGAACTACATAGGAGAAGAGATAGGATGTGTGCGCAGCTAGTTTTCGTTTCCACTTGGTCTAGGAGGCACTGTGTGTTACGATCCTGCTAGACCCCCAATACAATAACAGTAATACTGGTAGTTGAGGGTACAATTAGAGGAGTTACAGGGAGATTTGGAAGGAGTGGAGACTAAGAATAGCAGGAAATCGGGGGTAGGCAGCAGGAAGCTAGGGATTCAGAGGTGGAGATGGCCGGAGCCGGAGGAGGAAGACGAGGGTTCTGGTTCTGTTTTCATCCCCTCTCGTTGCTATGTTGCCCCTTTTGTAGCATCTGCCTGTTCCTTTGCTAGTCCATAGCCTAGGCCCAGCCCATCTATGGCCCAGTCCGTGACATTCCCCTCCCCTTGAGAATCCGCTTGCCCCCAAGCCGATGAAACAAATTTCTCGGAGAGCAATGCAACACCATGGAACTGCTAGTCAATCCTTGGTTATGAATGGTGAAGGATGATTGCTTCAGCAGTTGTACATTGGAAATGACAATAGCTTGTTGTAAAAGGTTGCACCTTTCCTTCCTGGTTTCTCCCTTAATCCTGACTTCTCGCTCCAACATGAAGACAAGATTTCCATCATATAGAAGAACCATATGTTTGATGTTACCGTGATATATCCAATGCCGGATTGTTGGTCTGCATAACAACAACAATAGCTGCAGCACTACATACACAGCTCCATTCCTCAATAGCTCAATGGCAACCCTATGGGCACCCAGCCAATGCCACGCAACATCTTCTTTGCAACTCAACCGAAGTTCTGAATCTGCATCTACATTCTGAACACTTCCAAAGATTTTGATCTCTTCGCTTGCCCATTGTCTAGCAGTGCAGCCAGCAAGAACAAATGATGTAGTGTTTGTAGTTTTTGCATCACAATTCAGAACACAGCCTCCCAAGGACTGGTGACGAAAATCCAGCATTAGCAAAAATTCTTGCAAACATGATGAATGAGGAGAAGAAAATAACTCAGTTGAATAGCATACACATCACTCAGTGATCTCAGAGTGTTGTCTGAGGTCAAGCCAAATCTTAGCACCTCCCCAGTAATCTGAACATACCCACTCCTAGCACCATGTTGACTATACTTGAGTGATGGCCATGGTTTCAACTGTAACTGTTCTGTACTGCTCTGCATTTTGACAAGAGCGTTGCTTCCCTTGTCACATAGTTGACAGTAAGTTCTCACAAAGTGATCAGCACAACTATATAGAATAGTGTATCCACTGGGAGGCACAGTAGGAGATGGCCATGGTGGAGCCGACAATATTCTAACACCCTGAGGATGCACAACTGATGGCCACAACATAGACTGCAACCTAGCACAAGTGACTAAAACCTGCAGCTCTGTAGGTGGTAGCCATGGTTGCAGCCACCGAACAACACTCTGTCCACGGCTCGATTTGTAGTTTCCTTGTATCAGATAGGACCCAACAGTGATATATCCAGAAAACCAACAGTAGAAGTGGGGAATGGCATCATTGATAACATACTTTCCTGGCACACTATAGGCTCACCATGTACAAGCCTGATATTTCATGGAAGCTTGGATAACCCTGGGTACTTCCTCTCCCACTCGCCACACCATCCCTTTAACTCCTCAACCTCAACTCCATAGAAGAAGAAGGATGGCCATGGTTGCAGCCACTGAGCAACACCCATTTGTTTGCATTTCAGCTGTGTAGGCGGCGGCCATGGTTGTTGCTCGATGTCCTTCCCTGGAATGCAGATCAATCCATCGAACACCATGTAAACGCCAAAACTAGCATACAACCATGCTTCTGAATTCCACATGCAGAGGCTTTGGGGGTCGGCACCAAGCCATGTTGAGACACCTAGAACAAATGGTATAGCATCAGGAAGGTGTGCACAACCCTCAGCACTAGTAGTGTGGCTTGGGCATGTGAGGTTCAGGAATTCCCTCAAACAGGTGGTGGGCGTCTCCTTGCCATTGTCACCAGGGACAACTTCGATGGCCAAGGACGAAGCAACAGCAATGACAACATTGAGCACGGGCTCCACGGTGACACTGCTCATCGAGGGGGGATCTGCGCCGATGTCGACCCGTCGTGGTGTCCTTGTCACCGACCAGGTTGGTTGTGATGTGGAGGTTGCCGATGCCTGAGGTAGTAGAAACCGCATGGACGGAGATGATGGAGGGCTCCTCAGTGACGGTGTCCACTGCAGCAGGTGCACTAGTGTCGATGGCGTTGTTCAACCATTTCGTCGAACAGGTTGAGGTCGCGCCGAGGTTGGTGATGCTGGTCACCACATCGATGGTCGAGGGCGTAGCCGCAGCATGGGCAGGAATGAGAGTGACATCCTTGGCGCTGTCACACACCTCAGCCAACGCCATGGTGTCAAGTGTGCGGCTCGGACATTTCGTCGGACAGTTGGTGGGTGTGTCGATGTCGTCGTAGCCGTGCTCGATGTCGAGGGATGAGAGTGCAGCAGCGGCTCGGGTGGGCTCCTTGGCGAATCTGTTGGACAGGGAGGGAGCTCGGGGCAATGCTGATGTTGTTGACGCAGAGGATGTGAAGGATGCAGAGACGCTCCTGATGAGGGAGGTTGTCTCCTTCATCTCCCCAAGGAGCTCCGCCAACAGCTCATGAATCCGGGTCTTCTGGACATCACTCATGGCGGCAATCTTCTCCTTGTAGCCCATGGTGCGAGGTGAAGCCATGGATCAATTGCTCTGATTACCAAATGTTACGATCCTGCTGGACCCCTAATACAATAACAGTAATACTGGTAGTTCAGGGTACAATTAGAGGAGTTACAGGGAGATTTGGAAGGAGTGGAGACTAGGAATAGCAGGAAATCAGGGGTAGGTAGCAGGAAGCTAGGGATTCAGAGGTAGAGATGGCCGGAGCCGGAGGAGGAAGACGAGGGTTCTGGTTCTGTTTTCATCCCCTCCCGTTGCCTGTGTTGCCCCTTTTGTAGCATCCGCCTGTTCCTTTGCTAGTCCATAGCCTAGGCCCAGCCCATCTATGGCCCTGTCCATGACACTGTGGAGCTGATAACTTGAGCTCAAGCTCAGCTTGGCAATGGCGGTCAGTGGTGATGAAAATAGAGAGGGAAACGAGCTGGGAGAGCGGAGAGGTGCGGAATTTTGAGGAGGAGGTCGGGCACGGGGTGGCCATGGGTGTATGTCCTTGGCGCAGGGGTGTTGGGGAGGCCAGGGGCAGAGGAGGCACGTTCTGGGCCAGCGGCAGGAGGTAGAAGACAATGATGAATTTTGCAAGGAGGCCCTCCAATTAATCAAAGGTTTGCAAACTAGTCCCCGATTCTGTTTTAATTAATTTAAAATATATCCTGTGGTCCAAATGAGTTGGGATTTCGCACATAGGTCCTTAGACATATTTGTGAGGCTCTGGTGGGGTCCATTTGGTCAGAGCTGTTGCAAAAGTTTAGATTTATTTTTCCAACTTGAAAGGTTTTAAGGCTTAAATTAATTACTTGGGGTATTTCCAAATAAGATAAAATTTCCATTTTTCGTCTACAATTCTATTTTACTATTCCCATGAAGTTTATATAATCATTTGGGATAGGTCACATAGAAAAAATTAAAAGTTTCTTCACAACAAGGTTTGTAGGGATTTTTATTTGTTAGTAATTAATTTAATTGATGGAACCTTATTATTTCATGCTCCACTTTGGTTATCATTTGGGTTTATTATGCTTGCTAATTAGAGTTAAGACCCGAGGTGCAACAGTTCTCCCTTCTGGGGAAGATTCTGGGGCAACCCGAGTCTCCCATTGAGAATGTTAATATGGTGACCACCATGAGTTTAAAAAAAAATATGGTGACCACCAGAGGGGGTAAGACCACTCGGGAACTGCCATATCCTAACACTGCAGGGAAGGAAAAGGAAGGAGAAAAGGAAGTACCTTGAAGCAAAGAAGATCCGAGGTGCCCCACGATCACTTGCTCGATCGGAGATCAAAAATTCGACCACGCCCTGTGCGACCTTGGTGCAAGTGTGAGTGTGATGCCCAAGGCGGTCTTAGAGAAATTACACTACACAGCTCTATCCCCTACGCCGATGCAACTTCAGATGGTCGATTCATCAGTCCGCTATCCAGAGAGAATTGCAGAAGGTGTTCTAGTGAAAATCCGGGATTGCTTCATCGCTGTGGATTTTGTGGTGCTCGAAATGGATGTTGAGAAGGAAACGTCACTCATTCTTGCGCCCCCGTTTCTAAGCACCGTAGAGGCACACATTGATGTTGGGGCCGGAGAAATCCGTTTCCTCATCAATGGGAAGGAGGAGAAGTTTGATTTTTGGCCAAGGAGAGAGCAATCCTCAATGATCAAGATCAAGTACGGGCCGAACCTAAAAAATATTCAAGAGGTCGAAGTGACACCTCTGATGAAGGACAGCCTCATTCTCTACATGAAGAAGATCATGGCAAAGGAGATGTCGTACCGCTTTGAGAAGAAGAACCCACCTACGGCGAGGCCAGGACTGTGGGAAAAACCACAACCTGTTAAATCCAAGAAGCCACCGATCGCACCAAAGATGAAAAGGTGTGGCGAGAGAAGAAAGTGTAGCCATCCGCGTCCACTTCTCCAGGACCGGATGCAGCGACATCAAGCTAAATGTGATGGAGAAAAGTCCCGCTTGTTAAAATTTAAAAATTGATGAGCCCTTGCGAAAGGTAAAATGGTATTTATCTCATATTTGATTTCTTAAATTTCACACTTTTGAATTTTTCCAAACTTTCGGATTGTTCAAATCTGTCTTTGCATTTGCATATTTAGATTTCACTCATGATGTTGGAATTTATTCCAACCTTTTCTTTCTTTTAATAAAAATATAAAAAATCGGTTTTGGGTTTCCAACTTTGGGAAAATATTTTTCTCAGCAAAATTCTGTTGAAACTTTGGACCGAACCCCTACAGCTTAGGAAATATAGCTGTTAGGGAGTTGTGGGCCAAAGTGGGGGATCAGTGGGACCCACCCATGGTCGGCCGAACATGGGTGTTCGGCCGAAGGGGTGTGGGCCCCACTAACCTTGGCCTTTTACCAGTGGTTGGATTTGGCTCCCCACTAGCCATTTTCGACCGTTTGGAATTTTTCCTATAAATTGAGTGCAAAGGGGAGAGTGTTTGCCATTCCAAGTGCACTTCCCATGTCACTCCCTCCTTCACTCATTTGCTCTTAAGCTCTCATTGCTTCTCCAAAGTTGCTATTCCAAAAACCACCAAAAATATTTCTCTTTTTAGTTTCCTTTATTTGTTTGGATTGTTCAAGTCCTTTCTAAAGCTTGGCAAAATCAACACAGCCGGTAGACTTTATTTGCTAACCCATAACCCGTGTTCGAGTTGTTCTTGTGTTTTTGCTTAAGTGGTGCAGGTGAAGAAAGCTAAGTCGTTGATGCAGCAAGTGACGCATTCGAGTTCACGCCGTTCACACGGTAGCTTGAGCACAAACTTCTCCATCGAGGATGAATCAATGAGGTACACGCCTGTTGAGGATGACATAGAGGAGGATGAGCCACACGTTCTTCTCGCCGACACCGACCTCGAGCTACTGGATGAACGGGAGAAACGAGTCTACCACTGCCTACTATTGGCACCGGAATTTGGACCGGTCCCAATAGTCAGAGGCACGGAGGTAAAGTTGGCCAAGTTAAAAAGGTTCAACGAGCAAAGGGAATAAAGTGGGCCTGCTAGGGCTATTTTATCTTTTTCTATTTTTAGATAGATTTTGTTTAGAAATAAATTTAGTTGGTTTACTTGTCTATAAACCAGAGAGTCCTGATCGAGTCGGCTTAGAATTCCCTTGCACGAGGCTATAAATATGTAATAGGGTCTGTATGAAAAATATTAACACCTTCGTTCAATACAATTTGGCGCATCGCCACCTTTTTCCTACTCGATGAAATCCTCATTTCGCATGGGCTGCATCGGCTCCGATCTCGATGAGAGACTTGGATTAGTCACCCTTGGTAATTTTATTGACTTCAACTAGTACTTTCTCAATAATTTGATATTCTAGTTGTTATCTTTGAAATTGCTAGTTATTCGGTAACTAGATCTTTACCTGGTTTGTTCTGTCTGTAAGGATCATGACCATTGAGATCACCCCAAGGTATGATATTTTGATGATGAATGACAAACATAAAATGTGACTAATGTCTACATGAGTGTTATGAGTGTAGGAAATCTTATCTACCTTATGATGATTGTTGACGGTGGCCTTGGCAATTGATTACAATGATCACAAGCATAGAGCTTGATGATTTTGATGGAGTCCAAGGGTTGATGAAGATGGATCAAGGCTAAGGATGAACTATGGAGCAAGTGTTGGGAACACTTGTCTAGTTGTTAAGGTTTCGAGTCCATAGGAAAAACTGGACTATCAAGGGGGTCGAGGTCATTTCTCTTACGTCATGTCTAGTCAGTGATGTGCATGAATGCTCAGTGAAAATACAGGCACTAGGTGACAGTGGAGAAACCAAGGAGCTATTTCGAGGAGTCGGGAAATGAAGTCAAGTGAGGACGAGAAGTTTTAGCTTCTGGACAGAGTAACCGGACAGAGGGGTTAGTGGAGACCGGACTGTACGGTCACTAGGAGAACAGGAAATCCAGCGAGAAGACTTTATGAGGAAACTGCTATAGTTGGAATACGTAGGGACCGGACAGTCCGATCTGTACAGGATGACTTTGGGCAGCGCTGAAGCGAGCTCTGGAATGTTTCTGTAATGGAGAGAGAAATGGAGCGGACAATCCGGTCAGTTCAGGAGATTGCAGACACAGCGAAGACAATAGCTCTGGGAGCTGTTACAAGAGTGACCAGATGGTCCGGTCAGGTAGTGACCGGACAGTCCGGTCAGCGTGTCCAGAAAGGCAATCTCATGGAGCAACGACTAGTTGGAGGTTGGAAGGCTATATAACTTCGTTGCGGGGGTCTTGAAGACCTCTCTTGGCTAGTGGAATTGCTTAAAGCATTTGGTGAGAGCCAAGAGGAAAAGAGGAGAGCACTAGAAGGAGATATTGCATATCTTGAGAGTGCTAGTGAGAGTAACTAGAGCATCTGACACATCTAAGGCTAGGGTGTCCTTGAGGGTGTGATCTAGGCTGTTACTCGTGGTCTATGATGAGGCCTAGACCGGTTAGATGTCGGTGATCGAGCCTATCATGATTGGTTGTGAAGACCATCAGACTGACCGTACTCGTCATACTCTAAATCCATCCTCTAAAAGAAATATTCTATCCTGGTCATCCATATTCTCTCTTCTATATTCAGTTTTCCTGCACCTGTTCATCCTCTATATCCATCCTCTATATCAACTATTTAATATTTTATTCAACAACTCCAACTATCATCTCCCCTTTTCTGTTTTTTTCCTTTCTCTATTTTTCTCCCTCTCCGTCTCCGCCCCCGCCTCCCCCACGCGCATGACACCCTTGCGCCACGCGCTCCCGTCACCGGGCCCTCCTCCCCCCGCGCGCTCCCGCCGTCGAGCCCGCCTCCCTCCCTCCCTCTGCCGTTGCCGAGACCGCCTCCCCCGCTCGCTCCCGCCATCGGGCCCGCCTCTTCTGCGTCCTCCCGCCGTCAAGGCCGCGGATCCGGCCGTCGGGGCACGGATCCGAAGTCCAGGACGCGGATCTAGAGCTCCTCTCGGCGATGGCTCTCTGGCGGCCTCTCCCCTTTCCTCTCTCCGCCTCGAGCTTGTCGGGCCCACCTCCCCCTGCGCGCTCCCTCCTCCCTCCCTCGTGGGCCGTCGGGGCCCTCCTCCCTCGCATGCACCACCGCTGCTGCCGAGGCCCATCGACCCCTCTCCCGTGCGCCTCCGCCGTCGACGCCCCGCCTCCTCCTCCCCCGGGCACCGTCGCCGCCAGATCTAGGCCCCCTCCTCATCTGCGCCGGCGTCATCGGATCTAGGTCCCCTCCTCGCCTACGATGCCGCCGCCGGATCCAGGCCCCCTCCTCGCCTACGACGCTACCGCCGGTCCCTCCTCCTCCTCCGGCATGGGCCCTCAAGCTTCCTCCTCCGGCGCGGACCTCCCTCCTCCGGCCGGATCCAGGCGGGCTCGAGCTCGCTGGTCCTCCTCCCTCTGCCTCCCTCGAGCTTACCGGCCGAGCAGCAGCTACACCTAGGGCCCGCTGCGGTACGTTGGGTATCCCCTCTATGCCGCTACATTTGGAGGAATCGGGACCAAGTTTTAGCGTACCGTTTCATTAAGAGTACCCCGATGCAGCTATATTTACGCTAAAGCGATCCTAGAGTTCGGTTTACAGGCTTCTGGTGCGAGCAGTCTCATATGTTTATACATGGTTTGAGCCCGCCGGTGAAAGGGGCATCAATAGTGAGCGCCCGTATTGGCTCGGCAAGTCCGACAAGTTCTCGAGAGAGGCGATCTTGTGCCTTAGTGGCAGCGGTGGCGCACACCATGTCTTCACTCCGGGAGTGATTGCGAGCTCGTGGGCGAGAACTCCACATTAGTGGCGGGGGGGGGGGGGGGGGGGGGGGGGACCAGGACTCCGGCAGGAGTGGGCCAACGAGGATTAGGGGAAGGTGCCATCCTTCCGAGACCTCGAGAAAAAATCATGAGCCATCCTCTTCTCTACACCTTACTTTGATACACTAATTTCCACGTTTACATACCGTGCTATTCATGCTTGTGTGCTTACCTTGCTCTAGTTGATTATCTTGTAGACTTGCATGAATGGGCTTCTTTCCTTGCTAGTTGTGCTTAGCTTTCGCTTGATCACTAGCATGTATAGGAGTTGGTTTGGCTTGATTGATCACCCTAGTATGTATTGTGCTACTCATGCTTGTGTGCTTATTTTGTTCTTGATGATCTAATAGCTTTGCATGAGTAGGGTCCTTTGCTAGCATGTTGTGTGCTTCTGCGTTGCTTTATTACTAGCTTGCATAGGAGTTGTTTTGCCTTATGTGATCCACTACTATGCTTAGGTTGTTGTTCCTTTCATAGGGCTATTATCTTGCTAGTGTGATCACCACTAGAATTGTGTAGGAGTTGTTTTGAGTGATCGATTTTAGTAATTGGCAAATTTGGTACATAGTGTGACTTCCCGATTCACCCCTTCCCCCTCTTGGTCACTCGGTCCTTTCACTATCGACTTTATATTGTAGTACTGTCTCGATTAGGTCCGATCTTCTG
The DNA here is from genome assembly GCA_030378355.1 of Eleusine indica. NCBI lineage: Eukaryota > Viridiplantae > Streptophyta > Magnoliopsida > Poales > Poaceae > Eleusine > Eleusine indica. Next base: position 43,170,945 of record CM059498.1, on the reverse strand, counting down.
TGATTTTAGTACGTTTTATGAGCCTACTTTAGATTTGTTATTCAAGTGACTATTGATTTTAATTATAATTAGAATGAATCTAGCTTTATTTACTTTGCTTGGGCATTGTCTCGATTAAGTTCGATCTGCTTGAACCAGTGAGGTTGCATTGACTTTGATCTCTCATTAAGTCGATAGGGTTAGGTACGATTCGATTATAGGTAGAGTCGATAGGGTTCTATCGGGACGTTTAGCCGATAGGTTATCTTGGTTCGATCGAATTCCTGGTACTTTAGTTGATTATTTTAATATTTTTGGTAGTGGACCGCCCGCTTATTCGAATATACCAGATCTGTGATTTCAAGGCATATTTGCAATGCCAGCTACAAGATCTATCGACTTTCACAATCGACCGAGTGAGTCTTTGCATGCCCGATTCTAAATCTATCGACTTTGCTCTATCAACTTGATATTGTCGGCATTGTCTATGCGTTGTTTAATATTTGATTGATTGGATTGCCGATAATCCGATACAAATCAGCCGATTAGATTAGTTATCATTATTATTTGCTTTACATAGCCATCGACTAGTTTTTACTAACAGTGATTATCGGTTTTTCTCATCGGCCTGTCTGAGGCCGGTGACCCGGGAAATTGACCATTTGATTTCTTTGTCGATTTGCAGGAAAAATCGACTGGCACGCTCCAGTTTTATTATTGAGCCTGCACTGAAGCTAAGTAGATCTCCCAGGTCGCGCGTGTAGATTTTAGCGTCAACACGGTTTTTGGCACGCCCGGTGGGACCAAGAACTTCAAGTTCAGCATCATGTCTGGAATGCCAAAGGACCCTCCTCCGAAGCTTCCTGCAAATCCTCCACCAAGAAGATGAAAACATGCTATCTGTTGATCGTGATGATTTAAGTGATGAGATAAAGGCACGGATCAGCGAAACGGTTGTGCAATATGAAAATCTTCTGTTGGGAAACTTCAGCAAGACTAGACATGGCAAAATCATATAGAAGGGAAGTTTTGCCGGATCCTTTCATCATCACGGATGAGACTGAGAAAGAGCCTATCAATAAGTCAATAGAAGTATTGATGAGAGTACACTAAACAGTATGGTCCATACGGCCATGCATCATGCGTTGATTAACCAGTCACCTGTGTTGGTTAATACTTTTAGGGCTTTGATCATACAGACGGTGGAAGGCTGCATATATGATGATTCAGCACATGGGCCTATGTATTTCCGTACTACTGGAAATATTCCTCATATGGCCATCGAAGGACCCAAGCAGCAGCTGCCCAGTACAAGAACTACATTTCCTACAATAGGTTCGAGGCCAGCGCCTGAGAGTGTCACTCCACCTCCAAAGAATATCAATGGTGGCACAACAGGGAGATCGCCTAGATCTAGCAACAGGGTCATCCTACAGAGGACAACTCTGCAGACACAACTATAGCACTACAGGCAAGAGACGTCGGCTACTCCAAACATGACTTATGGGACTATGCCAAATGTTGAGCCAAGCCTATTTGGGATGCCATCGTCATCTGCATTGCCAGGGGAGAGGGGAGGTCAACACACTGTGATTAATTACGGGTCTCAAACTGCTCCTGGAGTTCCAGCATCTGGTTTCACATCGGCTACTGCTCAGGCTAATGTGGCGATCGATGACTGGGCGGTGAAGATTGCTGATGTGATGAAAGAACAGTTTGGGTTGAAGCCAAAACAGCAGACATATATGTATCGACCCCCGTATTCGCCTAGCTCTGAGTTGATCCCTATGCCTAACTAGTACAGAACACCACAATTCACTAAGTTTATCGGTGAGGATAATACTACTATTATAGAGCATATGAGCTGATTTTCAGCACAGTGTGGAGAAGCTGGTGCTACTGAGGCATTGAAGATCAGATTGTTTTCTTTATCGCTCTCTGGATTGGCTTTCTCGTGATTTGTGTCATTACCTCCAAACTCTATCATCACATGGGCCGATCTGGAGCAGAAGTTTCATAGGTACTTCTTTGCTGAGACAAGGGAGTTGAGGTTATCAGACTTGATTGTTGTGAGACAGAAAGCTGGAGAATCTGGGCACGACTATGTGTGGAGGTTTAGGGAAGTGTACAACAAATGTTTCAGATTGCTGTTGACAGACGCATAGATGGCAGAGATTGCATTTAATGTCATGGTCGCACCCTTAAGAGAGAAGTGTCCTTTGGCAGAGTTTGAAATCTTATCTCGGTTGGTGCAGAAGGTGTCAATTCAGGAGAACCTAATTTAGGGGGCACGATCAAGGACAATACACGTCAACTATAATGACTATGAGTCTGAAACCGATGAAGAAACTAAGAATGCCAACATGGCAGAAGAATCTTTCATTAACCGATATCAGAAGAAGAGAGACAGAGAAGAAAACAAGTCATAATTTGATACGCATTGGGAGTGTCCGTTCTTTCAGTACTACTGGGACCACAACATGAAGCTCCCTTCGATCGACAACTGTCCTGGTTGCAGCAGGCGCGCGGGTCATATGTATAGGGAAGTTCCAAAGGACCATCGGCACCAACATCGACAAAGCAATGCTAAAAAGTCGATGGTGGGCATGGTAGATTGTCAGCTTTCGATTGACTCGGGGCAAAGAAAGTTGATAAAGAGGCTAACTTCGACAAAGAGGTCGATAAGGAATTGTAGAAAGAGCAGGAGCAGAATGATCAGTGGTATCCATCTGAGATTTTCTCTAGAAGCCAGAAGCATAGAGTTCAGAGGATGCACTACAGACAAATGAGGGCCGATCGATACTACTATGATGAAGGAGATGATTAGCCACCCAAAAAAGTATGGAGGCCAAAAGTACAGTCACAAGTGCAGATACCTACTGCCACGGTGGGTATGGTGATGATGCTTCCACAAGAGTTTATGGCTTCAGAAGAAGAGTTGTTTGCTGATGAGGATGAGGCACTTCAGTTAGTGTTTGATATACAGCAAGCAGTTTTTGATAAGCCAGATGAATCTAAACATGGGCACTTGAAGGCTTTATACTTGAAAGGTTTCGTCAATGGGATGCCGATAGAAAAGATGATGGTCGATGGAGCTGCTGTAGTCAACATCATGCCGATCACCACCGCCAGAAAGCTATGTAAGACTAATGATGATTTAATTGATACTAATATGATTTTGCAGGACTATGGTGGTCATACTACAACAGCCAAAGGAGTCTTGAATGTAGAGCCTACAATCGGCAGCAAGACCTTGCCGATTACCTTCTTTATTATTGATGGAAAGGGAACCTACAACCTTCTGTTGGGTCCTGATTGGATATATGCAAATTGTTGCACTAGTCTCTTGTCAAGTGGATCGGCGATCGAGTTGAGGTGGTCAATGAAACCGTTAATGTTGCATCGACCGATTTAGCGCCATGGCATGCGGATGATACGGAGTGTCTGTCTGGCAAGATTTGGGGTGGAGACTACGTCAAGATTACTACTTATGGTCTTGAGGTGGTGGACTAGTCAAATTCAAAATTGTTTCTCTGACACGCGCCCCAGTGGATTTTGTAGGTGACGGCAAGTTAGGAAAGGATTTATGTTGGCCGATGAACTATAGGAAGTCGATATAGGAGATGGCGATATACCTAGGCCGACACTTATCAGTAAGAAATTAGATGGAGGTTTTAAAGTTGAAATTAATAAAGTTGTTGAAAGAGTATCGGGATTGTTTTGCTTGGGATTATTTTGAGATGCCCGGTCTTAGCCGATCCATTGTTGAACATCGACTTCCTACCAAACCTGGATATCGTTCGTACAAGCAACCACCAAGAAGAGTAGATCCAAAGATTTAAGATGAGATCAAGGCTGAAATTTCCAGGTTATATGATGCTAAATTTATCAGGCCTTGCCGATATCCAGAGTGGGTTTCAAATATTGTGCCTGTATTCAAGCATAATGGGCAGCTCCGGGTGTGGATCGACTTTTGACCCTTAAACAAGGCTACTCCTAAAGATGATTACCCGATGTCGATAGCAGATCTTTTAGTTGATGCAGCAGCTGGACATAAGATTATTAGTTCTATGGATGGCAATGCTGGTTATAATCGAATTTCTATGGCAGAAAAAGATATACTGAAGATTTCTTTTAGGTGTCTTGGGGCTATTGGATTATATGAGTGGGTTGTCATGATGTTTGGGTTGAAGAATGCTGGAGCGACGTATCAGAGAGCTATGAATTACATATTCCGCGATCTGATTGGCAGCATAGTGGAGATTTATATTGATGATATGGTGGTTAAATCAAGTATAGTAGAAGATCACATTGCCGATTTGCGGGAAGCACTTGAGAGAACCAAAAAGTATGGCTTGAAGATAAATCCTAAGAAGTGTGCTTTCGGCATATCGGCTGGCTAGTTTTTGGGTTTTATTGTGCATGAAAGAGGATTGAAACTAGCCCAAAGAGCATGAAAGCTATCAATGACATCAAACCTCCTGTTAACAAGACAGAGTTACAATCTTTGATCGATAAAGTTAATTTTATAAGAAGATTTATCTCAAACTTGTCAGGAAGGCTTGATGTGTTTATTCCGCTGCTGAAGCTAAAGGCTGATCAGAAATTCGTGTGGGAGCCTGAACATCAGAAGACCTTAGATGATATCAAGAATTATCTGATCTCGCCTTCTGTATTAGTGCCACCTAAAGAAGGATTGCCTTTCAAGTTGTATCTAGCGGCTGACAAGAAGTCGATCGGATGGACTTTAGTTCAAGAGCAGGACGGAAAAGAGAGGGTCATGTTTTATTTGAGTCGACGTTTGATTGATGCTGAAACCAGGTGCACTGAGATTGAAATATTATGCTTATGTTTATATTTCTCATGTGTGAAGTTAAGGCATTATTTGTTATCGACCGAGTGTGTGGTGGTCTGCAAAGCCAATGCTATCGGCTCCGATTTTGAAGGGTAAGATTGGAAAATGAATGCTAGCATTGGCCGAATATGACTTAACCTATGAATCTGCTAAAGTTGTCAAGGGTCAGGTTCTAGCTGATCTAGTTGTTGAGCATTGTGGTTCAGATGTCTTGATGGTGGAGCCGGTGCCATGGTTATTATTTTTAATGGTTCTGTGTGCAAGAATGGGTGTGGCATCAGGCTTGTCATTATATCGCCTTGGGGGGCAAGGTTTAAGTTTGCATTTGCTGTAGAGACATCGACTAACAATCAGGCTGAATATAGAGCTGTTCTTAAGGGATTGCTGATTTTGAGAGAAGCTAGAGTTGATTACATTTAAGTCATTGGAGATTCATTACTGATACTCGGGCAGCTAGCGGGAGATTTTGAATGCAAAGATGACATCTTAATTCTATTCTATGATGAGTGTCACGAAGTGATACAACATTTCAGAGCAATAAGATTCAAGCATGTCCCAAGAGAGTAGAATATGGAAGCAAATGATTTAGCACAGAAGGCATCAGGCTATCAGTTGAATACTGATGGGGTTATTGTCGATGTAGCCGATATCGATGAAGAAGAGTGGAGGTCCAAAATCATGGAATATCTTAAGGATCTGTCCCAACGTACTCCTCGTAAGATTCGTTACATGGCACTGAGGTATGTTTTATTAGAAGAAAAGATTTATTATCAGATGATTGATGGTGTGTTGTTGAGATGTTTGAATCAAGAAGAAGCCAAAGTGGTTATGTGCAAAGCCCATGAAGGCATCTGAGGTACACATTAATCAGCCCATAAAATAAGGTGGTTGTTAGAGAGAACTAGATATTATTGGCCTACTGTTGGTCGTAATTACGCCCCCACTTACATACCACAAGAGGACGGTGTACAATTATAGCTCTTTTTCCCTCAGAGTATTCCAAGGTTATCGAATCCACAGGGAACGAGCAGAACTAATACTATTAAAGGGTTACTAACAAATTGCAATGGGTTGGTTGGTGTGAATGATGACGGTGAGAAAGTGGAAGGTGAATGTTATTGAAGAGGTAACAGGATGATGAAGGATTCTCTCCTTAGGATTGGTTCACTAGCATGCAACCTTATTCTTATCAACTCGAGTGATGACTCTAATATTCTACAAGACAAGGTGGTTTCGTTCACCCCGGCTGTCACTACAGAGGCTATTAGCTGCCCACTGGTTTCTTGCACTATGTAATGGGCAAAAGTGTATTGGCCGATATACTAATGAAAGGGATAGATAGATGTGCAATAAAGTTCATCACATAGATTAAATTCATCGAGAGAGTATCAACAAGTATGAGAGTTACATGACCAGATCCACGCACTAGAGAAGAGAATATGAGACTACTCACTCATCCTTCCGCTAGACATAGCAGAGGGGTGAGAAATAGCGCTGGAACGCGCACGAGCCGATCGGCGCAAGCGTCGCGCCGATCGGCGCGACCTGCCTTCTGGTCGATCTCGTCGGTGTTGACGAACCTCCGCCGCCAATATCCTAGAACCCTAGTTCTAATAATTGATTCTCGCGATCGCCGTCTCTCCTTGGTCTCCCTGGCTCTTGATAATTATCTTCCTTTTATACTCGACGGGATTAGGTCAACTTCCACCGACTCTAACTCATACTGGGCTGGGCCTTCATCTTTCCTGGACCGAATCATGTTTCCGTCATCTTTTCCTCCTGCGCCGATCGGCGCGGCTCGGCATGTGGCCCATCTTCGTTACTCTTCAGCTCTTTATCTATAATTGCCCTATTTTACACCTGTTTCCTGTGATTACATCCAAAACAAAACAACTAAAATATATGCAAATATGTGGTTAATTGTTAGTCCAAACTACCAAATTAAGACGCAAAACACCCCTTATTGGTAGATAAAGTGGGCATCTATAAACCACCAACACCTACTATGCTAGAAGATTGCCTCAAGTACTACAAGGGATGTCAAGATTGCCATAAGTTTGATGCAATTCAGAGAGCACCGGCATCGACTATGAATCCAATTGTTAAGTCGTGGCCATTCATAGGTTGGGGAATGGAAATGATTGGCCAAATTTATCTAGCATCTAGGAAGGGTTATAAGTATATTCTATCGGCAACAGATTATTTCACAAAATGGGTTGAAGTGGTACCAACGAAGAATGTGACGACCAATGATGTGATTAATTTTGTGAAGGAGCATATTACATATAGGTTTGGTATGCCACAGACTATTACTACTGACTAAGGTTTTGTGTTTACTTCAAAAGCGTTTTAGAACTTTGCAGATAGTATGGGGATCAAATTATTGAATTCATCGCCTTACTATGCTCAAGACAATGGTCAAGTAGAAGCATCTAACAAGAGTTTGATTAAGTTGATCAAGAGAAAGATACACAAACAACCATAGAAGTGGCATACAACATTGGCTGAGTCATTATGGGCTTACCGGATGGCTTGTCACTGGTCGATAAAGGTGCCACCTTATCAGTTCGTATACAGGCATCAAGTAGTGTTGCCTTGGGAAACAAATCTGGGGTCTAGGAGGACAGAATTACAAGATCAGCTATCAGCCGATGGTTACATGCAGGTTATGGATGATGAATTAGAAGATGTCATGCAACATCGGATGCAGGCCCTGGAAAGAATTCAAGAAAATAAAGCTCGTGTATCCAGATTTTACAATAATAAGGTGGTGCCCAAAAGTTTTACAGAAGGAGATCTTGTCTAGAAATTAATTATACCCATCGGCTCTAGAGATAACAGATTTGGGAAATGGTCTCCAACTTGGAAAGGACCATTCAAAGTAGGGGCACGTCCAGAGGGTCTTGCACGACCCTAGGGTCTTCATATACAGCCGCCGCTGCACCATTAGGGTTCGGGTTTTGCTTAGATCAATTCTGTTCATAAACAGTATCGCCGTTCATCATTTTGTGAGACCCCAACTTCATGAGTTTAATCATACATCTGTAATTGTGTTGCATTCTTCGTTATTCTTGCTTGTGTTCTTGATTCGCAGGCAGGGATTAGCCTTCTCGGCGAGGTCAATCATTCTTGGATGGTTGAGAACCAGAGGAGACGTCGTGCTTCGATTGCGGGGTTTAGAACATGCTGTTCTGAAGCCGGATCGATTTGTGTGTCGCCTCTGATCAAATCAACTTACCAAGAACCTTTCGGAAGATCGGGAACCCTTGTTCACATCACCGATGGTTCTATTATCTTTTATTACCCCAGCTATACAAACGAAATCTCGCTTCCTAACCCGGTGTATCATTTGTACGGTTGTTGGGGACTAACCATACAGCGGCAGAGAGAAGGAATGCCTGGCAGGTCCGCCGATCAACACACACGATAGAGTACGAAGCATGCCATCACTAGCACGGCCAGAACTACACCACCAGTCCATGATTACACTACGGGCTCAGAACATTCCGGTGACCCTACTTGGATGTTCACGCTGTAACAGTATGAGACTGGATGTTCATCTTGGTAGCAAGCTACTAGTGCATAATGGGTACATGGCCCTAAGTCGTTCGAGACGCCTCCAAACCACGATGGACGTCACTCTTTTTTGGGCTTTGGTCATCATGACTATGGTTCGAAATTGAGGGATCTTACAATAAGGATGGACGATCTGGATGTGAGAATAGGGGAAATGCAAAACACCTTGCTACTCATGCCCAGACCACCAAAGAGTGGCAGCAGCACAGCGATGACCAGTTCCGTCACCTCCAGGAGCAGCTATGAGAGCACCACGACTATACGGTGGCTTACTACAGGTGAAGTGGATTTGATCCTAACCAACAACTGTGAGAAAGAGCAAGCTTGGGGGAGCACCACCGCCAAGGTGACTTGTATCTTTCCTTTCTTTTTCTTTATCAAAATTACCCTTATAAAAGAAAATAAAAATTTGCAAAACTAAAAAGAACAAAAATAATAGGTTGTCACGCATGCTAGGGATGTTCATGACTTCATGTTGAGATGATGAATAGTTGCTCTATTTTATATCTTTCTATAGTCCCTTGCATACAACTTAGTACTCTCCCAATTTTCGAGTTTGTTGGCTAAACATGCTTACCTTGATCTTGAATACTTATAGGTTGCAAAGCGCATGATCTAGTCTAGGTTGTTGTGAGACATGATATGGTTAGAATAGGGCTGCTACGATCTTTGTCCCAAAGTGAAGCTTAACATTTGGAGATTTTGTTTTTCAAAATGATAAAATTGAAAAGTTCCTCAATGATAAAAATTCCAATCACGGCCATATGTTGTACTTCATTGCAAAACCTTCCACAATGCTACTTGTTTTCACATTGAGCTTTATCAAAATACTTGTATTCTTTGTGAGATCCATTTCATACTTTTATGATCAAGATTCACATACATATCCACCATTATTTGCTAATACTCCTACACCGGGAGATAGCAATATCATTCCATTGCATGCACCACCATATGCTCAACTTCTATCCCGGAAGTTAGCAAAATAAATACTCCATGAATATCATGTTATGACTCTCTCTCAATTAGTTGCATGTTACAGGAGATTCTTGACAAAAAGTTGAGGTGACCCACACTCGGCTACGCCCTGTGTGCCCTCGTCAAAAAATTCAAAAAAAGATCAGGAAGATAAAGAAAAAATTCATTCAAGTTGAAACCGGACGTTTTCTGAAACTCCAAGATTTTCTGTAGGCCACGTCCTAGCTCTGTTTGAGCTGAAATTTTTTGTGGTTTTTCCCCCTTTGCTAGTGAGTTGGAAACAAATATCAAAAAAAAAATGAAAAAAAGAAATTTGGGATTCCTACTAGTGCTCCATCTAGCCCCTGGAATTTCTGAGTTTGGCTGTTTTACACTTAGCCCCTATTATCGACTGTGTGCCTTTGTCTCCTTGTTTCTTCTTTGCTATCACTACTGTTCTAGGACATAGTTAGACCAGCAACTAGGAACAAGTTTCTTGGACACTTATTCAGCTTTACTATCTGTTTTTGATTTGTGTGCCACTCATATATATATATTTGGCCTTCCTAGCTCTACATATTTCTTCTGAACAGCACACAGGTTATTTTGTAACCCTTGCAATCGTGGAACACACCTCCCTGTTATCCTTTGCTTTGTTTTTTTTAGAACTTTGTAAGAGCTTTGCAAGAAGCTTCCTTTTGCTGTGTTGAGAGGCACCACTGCTTAGTGGTTTTGTAGGGATAACCTTCACTTTTTGTTTCCTGTTTTGGTGTTTCTGATGTCAGGAAGCGATGGAGAGGGTGCTTTGCCCTCAAAATTTGATGAGTGCGTGAGCCAAAGTCAGTTACAGAAGGCTTTGCAGGCGGTTCGGAGTGATTTGGCAGAGACGATCACTAGGGCCGTCACTGACGCTGTCACCAAGCTTCACCTGGGAGAAAGCATTGAGCGGTTGGATAAGAGAGTCTCTAAGTTAACCGATCAGGTTGTCGAATTGGAGACCGCTCACAAGACCACCAACACCAACACCAACACCAAGAACGACGTTGAAGACGATCATGATGAAGAAACGGTGTTTAAGGCTGATGGCACCGTCGATAGGTCAGCTACAAGGACCGCAAGGTTACGACGTCGTTTGCAACGTGACCCTCAAGGTATGGGTGGTTTCCACAATCACAACCGTCGCACACAAGGTAACCATGCTCCAGATGACCCACATGCTAAAATTAAGTTTTCAATAACTTCGTTTTTGGGTCAGTACGATGGTGATGCTTACCTTGATTGGAAAATGAGTGTAGAATAAAAATTTAATGCTCACCTTGTTCCTGAACAACATAGAGTTAGACAAGACACTAGTGAGTTTAAGGACTTTGCTATTGTTTGGTGGAGTGGTCTAGCTGCTGAAACTGATTTGCCTACTACTTGGAAAGAACTTAAGGTAGCAATGCATGATCGTTTTGTTCCTCCTTCTTTTTATAGAGAGATTCGTAATAAACTGCAGCATTTAGATCAAGGAGATAAAACTGTTTAAGAGTATTTTAGTGAGCTTCAGAAGGGTTTGATTCGTTATGCTGTAGATGAAAAAATAGAGGATCAGATTTGCCGCTTTTATTCTAGATTGAGAAAAGAAATTCAGGACATCCTTGATTATAAAGAATTTTATACCCTCAACCAGTGTTTCTAGTATGCTATGCTTGCGGAGAAAGAATCACAGGGACTTTTCCAGGCTTTTGAGGAGTACAGCAAGTCCAAGACTTTCTACCCGCCACGGTCGACAGGGACTCGGGGCTGCCCAAGCCATCTTTCCGGCCGCCCCTACCAGCTAGTGTTGTTTCTGCAGCACCAAGATCAGCCCCTGCCCCTTCTACACGCTCAGGTAAAAATTCTGTACAGGTACCGGCTAGTAGTGCCTCCTCTGTTGCTTCGACGAGATGCACTACAGGGATTCAGTGCCACCGCTGCCATGGTCTTGGTCATGTGCAGAAAGATTTCCCAACTAGGCGGGCATATGTGGCGACAGATGATGGTGGTTACATGAGCACCTCCGATATGGAGGATGAGGAGGAGGATGTCGCTGCCACCAGCAGTGACCTCGTCCTTGGAGGCGGAGATACCACGGGCTACATGAATATTATTGTGCAGCGTGTGCTTAGCACACAAATTCAGCAGCCCGAGACGATGCAGCGACATAACTTGTTCCAGATTTTCTTCATCATCAAGAACTACCGAGCACGTTTCATCATTGATGGAGGAAGCTGTAACAATTTGGTGAGTTCTGATGTGGTTAAGAAGCTTGATTTGACCACACGCCCACATCCACATCCATACTACATTCAGTGGTTAAATGACTCTGGAAAAGCTAAGGTAATACAAACTTGCAGAGTTCCTTTTTCCATTGGTTCCTATGTGGATTCTGTTGATTGTGATGTTGTACTCATGCAAGCTTGTTCACTTTTATTGGGTAGACCTTGGGAATTTGATAATGATGCTGTACACCATGGTAAAAGTAATATGTACACTTTTATGCATAAAGGAACTAAAATTACTTTGTTACCAAGGACCCATGCTGAAATTATACAAGCTGATTTAGAACGAGCTGCTAGTTTAAAAAATAAAGGCCCTGAAATTCAGTAACCTGCTAATTTTGATTCTACACCAAGTAATGTTAATGATTCTTTAAGTTCTAGGGGTGCTAGAATTAAATTATAAGGTCGTTCATGTCTTGCCACAAAATCTGAGCTTGTTGAAGTTTCTACTGATGATATTTGCTATGCTTTGATATGCAAACAAGCCTTGTTTTCGCTTGGTGATATTGCTTCTAGTGCTTTGCCTCCTGCTGTCACTAACCTTTTGCAGGAGTATGAGGATGTTTTCCTAGCTGAGATACCCCCGGGATTGCCACCTTTGAGAGGGATTGAGCATCAAATTAATTTGATTCCTGGTGCTACTTTGCCAAACCGTGTTGCTTATAGGACCAACCCTGAGGAGACTAAGGAGATACAACGACAAGTTCAAGACCTTTTGGATCGTGGGTATGTTCGTCAATCACTTAGTCCTTGTGTTGTTCCTATACTTTTGGTTCCTAAGAAAGATGGTTCTTGGCGTATATATGTAGATTGTAGAGCCATTAATAACATTACTATTAGGTATCCTCATCCTATTCCTAGGCTAGACGACATGCTTGATGAGTTATGTGGTGCTATAATTTTCACTAAAATTGATTTGCGTAGTGGCTACCATCAAATTAGAATGAAACTTGGAGATGAATGGAAAACAGCTTTCAAAACCAAATTCGGGTTGTATGAGTGGTTAATAATGCCTTTTGGTTTAACTAATGCACCTAGTACTTTCATTCGTTTGATGAATGAGGTTTTAAGACCTTTTATTGGCAAATTTGTGGTTGTTTACTTTGATGATATCTTGATTTATAGCAAATCCATGGATGATCATATGATTCATGTGTGTGTTATTTTTTATGCTTTACGAGTTGCACGTTTATTTGGTAACCTTGAGAAGTGCACCTTTTGCACGGATCAGGTCTCTTTTCTTGGCTATGTTGTGACTCCACAGGGAATTAAGGTGGATGAGGCGAAGATTGAAGCCATAAAGAGCTGGCCTGTACCAAAAACTATCATACACATGAGGAGTTTTCTTGGTATTGCAGGTTTCTACCGCCGCTTTGTCAAAGATTTCAGCACCATTGCATGAGTTGACAAACAAAGGGCGTTGACTTCCATTTTGGTAATGTACATCATGAGTCGTTTGATGCTTTGAAGGACAAACTTACACATGCACCATTGCTGCAATTACCCAATTTTGATAAGACTTTTGAGCTTGAATGTGATGCTAGTGGTATAGGCATTGGTGGTGTTTTGATGCAAGATGGTAAACCTGTTGCATACTTTAGTGAGAAAATTACTGGGCCTGTTTTGAATTATTCCACGTATGATAAGGAACTATATGCACTTATACGTTCTTTAGAGACGTGGCATCATTATTTGTTGCCCAAAGAATTTGTTATTCATTCTAATCATGAATCACTTAAGTATATTCGTTCTCAATGCAATTTGAGCCGTAGACATGCTAAATGGGTTGAGTTTATTGAGTCTTTTCCTTGTATTATTAAACATAAGAAAGGGAAGGATAATGTGATTGTTGATGCTTTATCTAGGCGATATACTTTGTTGTCTCAACTTGATTGTAGAATTTTTGGACTTGAGGCAATTAAAGAACAATATGTTGCTGATGTTGATTTTAAAGATGTATTGCTGCACTGTAAAGAAGGTCGTGCTTGGAACAAATTTTTGTTGAATGATGGTTTCTTGTTTAGAGCTAACCGCCTATGCATTCCAGTTGGTTCCGTTCATCTTTTGTTGTTGCAGGAGGCGCATGGAGGTGGATTGATGGGTCATTTTGGTGCTAAGAAGACCGAGGATATTTTGGCCACACACTTCTTTTGGCCAATGATGAGGAAAGATGTTGAGCGTTTTGTTGCTCACTGCACTACATGTCAAAAAGCTAAGTCTTGATTGAATCCACATGGTTTATACATGCCACTTTCTGTTCCTTCTATTCCTTGGGCGGATATTTCTATGGACTTTATTTTAGGACTGCCTAGGACTAAGAGGGGGAGCGATAGCATTTTTGTTGTTGTGGATCGTTTTTCTAAGATGGCACACTTTATACCATATCATAAAACTGATGATGCTAGTTATATTGCTGACCTCTTTTTCAAAGAAATTATACATTTGCATGGTATGCCTTCTACTATTGTTTCAGATCGTGATGCAAAATTCTTGAGTCATTTTTGGCACACGCTTTGGAATAAGTTGGTTACAAAGTTGCTATTTTCTACAACTTGTCATCCACAAACTGATGGACAAACTGAGGTTGTGAACCGCACTTTGGGCACTATGTTGAAAGCTATTTTGAAGAAAAAATTGAAGCAATGAAAAGAATGTTTGCCTCATGTTGAGTTTGCTTATAATCGGGCAACACATTCTACTACCAAGGTAAGTCCCTTCAAGGTAGTGTATGGTTTTGATCCCCGTACTCCACTTGATATAGTTCCTCTACCTATTAATGAGAGAGTTCATGTTGATGCTAAGGAGCATGCTGAATTTATTTTATAAATGCATGAAACCACTAGACTTAGCATTGAAAAGATGAATGAAAAGTATAAAATTGCTGGTAGTAAAGGTAGAAAGGAAGTAAAGCTTGATGTAGGAGATTTAGTGTGGTTACACTTGAGGAAGGATAGATTTCCAGAATTGAGAAAGTCTAAACTAATGCCTAGAGCTGATGGTCTATTCAAAATAATGGATAAGATTAATGATAATGCATACAAACTTGAGTTGTCTCCTGAGTTCGGGGTTAGTCCTACTTTTAACATTTCAGATTTGAAACCATACTTGGGAGAAGAGGATGAGTTTGAGTCGAGGACGACTCCACTTCAAGAGGGGGAGGATGATGAGGACATCACTCCTATGGATACACATAACACTCCTCAAATTCTGGACTTGCAAGGTCCAATGACTAGAGCTCGTGCACGACGACTAAATTTAGAGGTGAGCTCGTTGCTACGTTCTTTGCTATATGTTACTTTTGATAATGTTTTGCTACATAATGATTGTTTTATGATTAGGAACCATGGAGAGGACCAGGAGATGATGGGAGAAGGAGTTGGGAACGTGGAGGACCAGCAAGGGCTTGAAAGCCAAAGTGGAGGCCCAATCAAAACCGACTTCGAGTCTATCTCGGGGCCCAGGACCAGTCTACATTAAAATGGTCGTCCAGAACGCATACGGACTCGGATTTGGACGTTCTATATATGCACGGAAAGATAAGAATAATACCTTTCCAATGCCGCAGACCTCATGTCAAAATTCATCCGGAGTCATCGGGAATCGTCGAAACAATAGAGAGTCTAGAATCTGTGTCGGTGCTGCGTCGCCTATTTTTGGCCTTTGGGCTTTGTATCTAGTTGAGCCCAATTAGGGGCGCGTCCAGAGGGTCTTGCACGATCCTAGGGTCTTCATATACAACCGCCACCACACCATTAGGGTTCGGGTTTTGCTTAGATCAATTCTGTTCATAAACAGTGTCGTCGTTCATCGGTTTGTGAGACCCCAACTTCGTGAGTTTAATCATACATCTGCAATTGTGTTGCATTCTTTGTTGTTCTTGCTTGTGTTCTTGATTCGCAGGTAGGGATTAGCCTTCTCGGCGAGGTCAATCATCCTTGGACGGTTGATAACCAGAGGAGACGTCATGCTACGATTGCTGGGTTTAGAACGTGCTGTTCTGAAGCCGGATCGATTTGTGTGTCGCCTCCGACCAAATCAACTTACCACGAACCATTCGGAAGATCGGGGACCCTTATTCACATCACCGATGGTTCTATTATCTTTTATTACCCCGGCTATACAAACGAAATCTTGCTTCCTAACTCGGAGTATCATTTGTATGGTTGTTGGGAACTAACCATACAGCTGCAGAGAGAAGGAATGCCTGGCAGGTCTGCCGATCGACACACACGATAGAGTACGAAGCATGCCATCACTAGCACGGCCAAAACTACACCACCAGTCCATGATTACACTACGGGCTCAGAACATTTCGGTGACCCTGCTTGGATGTTCACGTTGTAACAGTATGAGACTGGATGTTCATCTTGGTAGCAAGCTACTAGTGCATAATGGGGACATGGCCCTAAGTCGTTCGAGACGCCTCCAAACCACGATGGACGTCACTCTTTTTTGGGCTTTGGTCATCATGACTATGGTTTGAAATTGAGGGATCTTACAATGAGGATGGACGATCTGGATGTGAGAATAGGGGAAATGCAAAACACCTTGCTACTCATGCCCAGACCACCAAAGAGTGGCAACAGCACAGCGACGACCAGTTTCGTCACCTCCAGGAGCAGCTATGAGAGCACCACGACTATACGGTGGCTTACTACAGGTGGAGTGGATTTGATCCTAACCAACAACTGTGAGAAAGAGCAAGCTTGGGGGAGCACCACCGCCAAGGTGACTTGTATCTTTCCTTTCTTTTTCTTTATCAAAATTACCCTTATAAAAGAAAATAAAAATTTGCAAAACTAAAAAGAACAAAAATAATAGGTTGTCATGCATGCTAGGGATGTTCATGACTTCATGTTGAGATGATGAATAGTTGCTCTATTTTATATCTTTCTACATTCCCTTGCATACAACTTAGTACTCTCTCAATTTTTGAGTTTGTTAGCTAAACATGCTTACCTTGAACTTGAATAGTTATAGGTTGCAAAGAGCGTGATCTAGTCTAGGTTGTTGTGAGACATGACATGGCTAGAATAGGGCTGCTACGATCTTTGTCCCAAAGTGAAGCTTAACATTTGGAGATTTTGTTTTTCAAAATGATAAAATTGAAAAGTTCCTCAATGATAAAAATTCCTACCACGGCCATGTGTTGTACTTCATTGCAAAACCTTCCACAGTGCTGCCTATTTTCACATTGAGCTTTATCAAAATACTTGTATTCTTTGTGAGATCCATTTCATACTTTTATGATCAAGATTCACGTACATATCCACCATTATTTGCTAATACTCCTACACCGGGAGATAGCAATATCATTCCATTGCATGCACCACCATATGCTCAACTTCTATCCTGGAAGTTAGCAAAATAAATACTCCATGAATATCATGTTATGACTCTCTCTCAATTAGTTGCATGAAAGGCATGGCTATCAAAAATAAAATAAATACTTGCTCTCAATCTTGAGCATAATGAAAAAAAGAAAGAATGAAGAAGAAAAGAAGTAGCCATGCCCAAATGCTTATTAAAGAAAGAGAGTCTCTCACAAAAAGAAGTATCCACCATTCCATCATCACATTCCACACATTTGCACATCTTGATCAGATTATATGACTTGTTTCTCAGTGGGTTCAGTCTTTTGGTTTAGCAATATATGTGTTACAAGCATGTCTCAATTATCCCTACCCGTGAGCTCCACATAAGCCTTATTTAGAGGTAGGAATAAAAAGAGGCAACTTTAATGCCTTGGTAAGGATTCATACACATTGAGCAACTGAGTGAATCATTGGAGGAACTTAGTTTTATTTGCCAAAATCTTTTGAAAACCTCCGGATGGAAAGTGGAACACAGGGATGAGAGAATGGTGTCCTATAAAAGATCGTTCTGTCAAAAGCCCCACAAGGACTGAGGTAAAAAGGGTGAGTTACCAAATGCCAACTTATTCAATTAAAGGTAGAGTATTTTGTTGTGCACTTGGTACTATGGAGGGAATATAAAACATAGTAGCAACTCCTGATCAACAACCTAAAGTTTTATCTTTGCATCAGGACAAGCAAAGGTTCAGCTTGGGGGAGTTTGTTGTCGGTCGTTAAATACCATTTTCAACAATCAATATTGCTCCAAATAAAGGAGGATTCAACATTCCCAACATGCATGTTAGTTAGAAATAATAAATAACCACTTGTGCTTGGAGAAGTGCTCACATGCAGGAGAAATAACGAAATGGAGGAGGAAACGCACCTAGTTGGCGAAGAAACACAACTTCCACCAATCAGAGCTCGCCAACAGGGACTCTCACAGATTGACTGGCCCACCTACAGAAGCAAACCGCCTCAACAATCGACCTTACAGTGTCACTGGGCAACAAGACCCACCTGCCAGGACACCAAAAGTCGGGAGCACCCGAGGGGACTCCCCCCCCCCCCCCTCCTGTTTGGCCAAATAGGGGTGTTCGACTAAACGGGGAGTGGCCCCCCTGGTGCATGGCTGCTACGTGTTGGCTCCTGGTGGCTCCCCAATGATGGTTGTGCGGGTTAGGCGGTAGTTATCGGCTCTAGGAACCGTCTTTCGGCCCTATAAATAGAAGGGAGAGGCCTCACTCCAAGACACACACCAAGAAGCATCACTCCGTTTGTATTTCGAGTTTCTCTTTAGTTTTAGTGGATTTAGACTTAGAATAGAGTCTTCTTCAGTTCCCAAGTCTTTCTTGGAGTTGTGGTATGGCTCTTGTATCTTTCTCCTTTTGTAAGACTTTGCTCTATTTAATATATTTAGTCTTTCTATATAGTTAGGCTTGGGTCATGTGTTTCATGTGTGATAATATGATTTATTCATGTATGTAGTTATTATGCTTGCATGTTAGTAATGTAGTTATACTATATTACCATGGTAGATATAATCCCTTACTATAGTATTTATTTATATCGTTATAGCAATGCATGACTAATGTGTGACTTAGATCATTTCCACGTGCTTAGTGTTCACTTCAATGTGATTGCTCCTTTTCTGATCCATCGCTAGGGGATTAGGGGCATTGTTCTAGAGACGTAAGCATGGTGCTTAGATCAATAGAATACATTATTTATCATGTAGACCCAGATTGCTAGGGGTAGACAGTAGGTGGTGACAGTCCTATCTGTCCTTTTGAAATCCCCCATGTTCGGCTATGCAATAGGCTTTTGGCCGGAATCATACTATGGATGCAAGGGAAAACCGGATGCCTAGAGTGTGATGATCTGATTGTCTTGCATTGTCTATGTATCTGTATAATAGTATATAATATAGAGTATATAACTATATAAAAGAAACATAGGAACTTCTTTGTCCTTCTCCACTAGACTAGTGTTTATTTATCTTGAGTATGCTATCTCTGTATCCACTATCCATATTTATCTTTATCCTCACCTCTATGAGTACTTTGTCTTATAATCCTCTATGCAATGTCTAGAACATAGTAATTACTATGATCAATCCCCCGCCTTCCTTTGGGATAAAATAAATACTATACCCTGAATACTTTCGGGTGAAATGCTACAACGGTATTCTCCATGCACTTGCAGACTCTCTACATTCGTTAAAGATTACCAACAAACATTTCTGGCTTTGTTGCTAAGGAAACTTAGTGACGACGTTAAGAAATGTCAACAAGCGCTCGCTAAGCCATCGACAACCACGCACCGGGCTCGCGGTCCGGCCATCATGGCGGCATTCCGGTGAGGTGCGCATGGCGGCAGAGCAGGAGGCTCTCGTTTGGGGTGTGTGATGAAGGTGTAGGCGTAGAGGATGTCGAGCCGGTGGTCAGACTAAGTGCGTCGGCCGCAGATCTGACCGGCTCGTCGGTGATGATGACCTCAAAGCTCAAGGACGAAGGCGGTGAGGGGTCTCCTCTTCAGATCCGGAGACCTCCAAGTCAGAGAAGTGCAGACGAGCCTCAGATCCAGAGGAGGAGGACAGTGATGGTGGAGGTTTCATCGTGCGGACAGCAAATCGGTGTCCCAGGCTCCCGCCTCGGCCACCCATATGCATTCGAGCACCATGGTGAAGGGGCTGAGTGGAGGGAGGCTCTGCACCCTGTCATGCCACGACTGTGGCCGAAGGGGTGCTGAGGTCGCCGGTGCCGATGAAAAAGTACTGGCTACAGCGGAGAAGGAGTAGATGGCCGGTGTGTCAAAGTCCATGGCTGGGGGGGGGGGCCAAGTGAAGCATGGGCTCCACCGGTGGCGTGGGAGTCGGGAGGCGCTCCGGTGTCCTGATGATGGTGGTGAGGCCATGGATGGGGCATCAGCGACGGGTCATCGATGGCAAGGTGCGGTGTCACTTGGCGCGACCGTATTGGGGCGCGCCCCGGGTCGTTGTGAGGTCTCCGGAAGGATCCAAGATCTAGGCGGCGGCACAGGCCATGCTGGCGTTGGCCACTATGGCGATGGTGGCGGCGGTTGCGGAACCGCCACCCTTGTTGAGCCATGGGGGGGGGGGGTTGCCGTCCGTGGTGGCCTACTTGGCCACGACATGGGCGGCGAAGGAGGGAGAAGATGTGGCGGAACTCGCTGCCGGTGAGGACTGCCTGAAGATGGCAGACCGCACGACGGCATGGTCGCACCGGGGATCATCCAGGAGTTGACAGAGAAGGGCAAGGAGAAAAGACACAATAAGTGCTAACATCAGCATGACTTACCATCTGATCTCTGGCGAGGGTCGCTGGTTGCTTGTTGTTTCTTGTGGAGTTCTTCTCCTCTCTTTTCTCTCTTTCTCACTGAATGTAAAGCAAGTGCTTGATAACGTGTAATAAATGGAATGACAATGAACAACCGTTCTTTATTCCTCTACAATGTCTTCTTATATAGGGGTACAAGCGTCGGCTCTGGGAACCGACGCGCCCGTTTATGGGCACGATCTGCCCGTTGGCAGAGGCACGGGGTGAGTCGGGCTACTGCTCTGGCAGTTGCTCAACTGAGCACTTTGTAACACATACTTTGAATTCAAGCAGGATTGTTATTTGGGATGGATTTCTTGGAAAACGGAGAACAAAGAGCATGCCAGATGCTGAAGTGTTTTTTTTTTCCTAACCGGTGCTATGAAATCCACTAGCCATATGTACGTGAACCGCTGTGCTAGTTACCTTTGGCCTGTCAGACTCAGGATTGAGTGATGCCAGATGCTGCATATCTAGTCGATGGCGGGTCTGATAGGCTTTGCAATGGTCCGAGACGATGGACGCGTACAGTTGAATAATCTTTTATTTAGAAGTATTTGTTCATCGAAAAGGTGCTATTGAAGTGTTACTTAGCTAGATCAGAACTTTAGCCAACCAGAGGGGCCTTGATAAATGAGAATGGTTTCTCATATCAATTCGTAACATAAAGCCGATCAAAGTATTTGTACAGGTTTCCCGAACAACACTCCAAAGAATGCTGATATCGTCGTATCAATAGCAGTGTTTACAGATCTCGTAGAGATTAGGCACTATTCTCCCAAAACCAGGCAGCTATATGCCTGTGCTTCGGTGCTTCCTTTTTACCTTGCCCTATTCTTTTTCAACAGATCAACTCCACGCTTAGTCTCTCTCTCTGCAGTCTGGACATAAAATTCAGCCATAATCATGCCATTTATCTCAATATTTGATGATGCGCTTGCTTCTGCAGTCTCAGTTATCAGATCAACAGTCAAAGTGAATCCAAGCGCTGAAAGCACACGGATGGCATTGGCAAGCCGGCAAATATGTTTCCTTGTCTCTAGTGGGATGAAAGTCTCCGATTCAGTCCTCGACTTCTGATCTTCCATCTTGCTAGTCTTTTCACTATCACCCACCACAACATGCTCACCTACCCAGATGAATCCGTTGCAACCAAGAATCAGATCAACAACATATTGCTCCAGATGATGGAAATGCTGCTTCCGCCGTTTTACCAAGGAGGTACAGTAAGCAATTGGCCCCTCTCAAGCTGCAGCAATAAGTTGACATAAATCAGTAACAAGCAAATGTTAGAAAATCATAGACCTACTTTAGTTATCATCTACACGAAAATCATGTTGGATATATGTCTAAAAGACAATACGGATTTGATCCGTATACGGATATTGATTTGTGAGGGATTAGTCCACTAATGAACCAACTAGTCAAGGTCCATTAGAAGGGTCTATTTAAGTGGAGGAGGGGCTTAAGGCGCAGATATAATCCAGTCTAGAAACCCTAGCCATCGCCACCTCCCTCTCTCTCTCCCACGTCACCCTAAGTCGTGCCGCCGGTCCTAGCACACCGCGCACGGCCTTCTGCCTTGTACGTGTGGATACTGCAAGGAGGCGCTACAGCTGTGGTGCTTCGGCTCGACCTAGGAGGAGATGGTTGCTGTGAACGACTACGTCCTCTACATCGACGCGCGACTACGTTGGATGTCGCTTCTCCAACCTTGCTTCCGCTTCGCCTACGCGTCTAGTGATAATGATCCATGATCCCCTCTTACAAGGCTTTCTGGTTGAACGGTAGAAATTGTTTCTAGCTATCGTAGCCCCCCCCCTCCCCCCCTCCCCCCGGTTCCCCTACAGTGGTATCAGAGCAGACCTTGTTTAGTTTACGATCTGGATCTTACGCATATAGTTGATATGCCGATGTAGTAGATTAGATCTATTGCATGTTTTGTAGTACGGGTTGATGGATAGTGCGCATGTGTCGCTGATGTAATTGTGTCGCCTCTCGGTATAAGCAATCTGTCCCTACCGGCTGGTATCACCATCGGGACTAACTGCGTAAACCAGGAGAGGAGACCGATCAGATCAGGACTATATGTCGCGGTCTATCATAAAATCCTAATGAAAATTGAGGCATTATAAATGGCTCGGAATTGGTCAAATATTATTTATCCGATGAGATTTTCATTGCGATTCCATAGATACGATCTGTGAAATCCTATGAGGTTTTTAGGACGCTGCTAGTTGGTTATACCCCTTTTGTTTCACACGATAGAATCCGTTCTCGCCTAACTTGTTTTTGTAGAGAATGTTGTGAATGGTATGGCCCAGAATGTGTATGTGATGCATGTTTGTGTTCTTTCATGACCTGCGAGTCATGTTTAAAATAGTTGGGTTGAGGCTGTCATATTATTGTATAACGGCTTGCGTGTCAACTTGTGGTGCTTGATCTCTTCATGTAATTTACTACTAGTTATTAGATGTAGTAGCTCAGTACTTGTTCATGGAGGCCGAATTCGAAGCATGGTGGACATATGGACAGGAGGAGGCCTGCAGCAATGGAGATGGAGTTCACCATGTGAAAGGGTCATGCTATTTCACAGTTAATATGATTACCTGTGATGATATTCCTGTCATCCTATTCTTTCATGTATTATATGTTGGATATAATGATCATGCTAGTATAGGTTTCCTTAGAAAAATTAAGATTAAAATTGATGCCCTTCCAATAGTTGCACCTACTATAATTTCGATCATTGTGTGATATGTCTGCCAAAGTAGAGTGCCCCAACTATCTTAATAAGTGGGGTGAATGTCGGACATTCACAAGCAAAATATTGGTTTGCTTGACAAAGCTATCAAAACAGTTTTGGGCTTTGGGGCATGGGGTTGGGCGTCGTGGCATATGATGTCTCCTAACAAACAAGAGTCACACATGATGTGATTAGCAAATGTTGCTTACCTAGGACACTAGATTTCTAGCAGGGATGCTAAAGCTCACTAGAAACTAGTTGAATAAGGATCTTGGACCACTATATGTCGTTTTGAGGGAAACGATTCGAAGCATGTAGTGAAGAAACTCTTTTAAAATGGTTTAATAGGAGTTTTACATTTACATAGTGCTTGCATGGTTTCTGTTGTAGATCATGCCGCCCTAATAATGCTTCCAGTTTTAATTTGCGTTCGATCCTTGAGAAAGAAAAACTTAATGGAACAAACTTTATGGATTGGTATCGCAACTTGAGAATTATTCTTAAGCAAGAGAAAAAGGAATATGTTCTAGAGCTTCCTTACCCTGATGACCTGCCTGAAAATGCTAATGCTGCCCAGAAGAGGGAGTATGACAAGCATACTAATGATGCACTTGATGTTGGCTGTCTCATACTTGCTACCATGTCCTTTAAGCTTCAGAAGCAATATGAGAACACTGATGCCCACAATATGATTGTTGTTCTTCCTGGTATGTTTGAGAACCAAGCAAGGACTGAGAGGTATAACATCTCAAAGGCCTTGTTTGCGTGCAGGCTAGTTGAAGGTAGTCCCGTCAGTCCTCATGTAATCAAGATATTTGGTTACATTGATAGCCTGGAGAAACTTGGTTCTCCCCTTAGCCCAGATTTGGCTACGGATGTCGTTTTCCAGTTGCTCCCAGCGAGTTATGAGTCAACATAATAAATTTTCATATGAATAGCCTGGAGAAGACTATGGCTAAATTGCATGGGATGTTAAAGACTGGCAAGGAGAGCATCAAGAAAACCGGGGCAAATCATGTGATGATGGTGCAGAAGGATAGGAAGAGAAAGCGTAAGCTTAAGGCTAAGAATGCGGATGAGATCCCAAGCTCAAAGCCTAGGGTTGCAGCAGCTCCTCCCAGGCCAAGAGTGCCTCCAGGCAATCTTTGCCATTACTGCAAGAACACTGGGCACTTGAAGAGAAACTACAAGCTTTACTTGGAAGAACTCAAGAACAAGAAGGCTGCTGATCCTTCTACTTCAGGTATCAATGTTATTGAAATTAATCTTGCTACTCGTTCTGATGATTCATGTGTATTTGATACCGGATCGATGATTCATACTTGCAAATCGTTGCTGGGTCTTAAAGGGACAAGGAAGTGTGCAAGAGGCGAGGTGGATGCTCATGTCGGCAATGGTGCAAAAGTTGCTGCATTGGCTGTCGAGACTTATCCACTCTCATTACCGTTGAGATTAGTTTTAGAATTAAATAATTATTATTACATTCCTGCCTTGGGCAAAAACATTATATCCTCCTCATGTTTAGAGGAAGTTGATGGTTATGAGGTCGTAATAAGGATCAAATCTTGCTCCATTTGTTTGAATGATATTCTCTATGCAAATTGTCCATTAGTGAATGGATTGTATTGTCTTGACATGGAGAATAAGCCAATTTATAACATTGATGCGAAGAGGCTCCACCCGAATGATTTGAATCCCACTTACACTTGGCATTGTCATTTAGGCCATATAAATGAGAGGCGCATGAAGAAGCTCCATAAAGATGATCTTCTACACTCATTCGATTTTGAATCAATTGAGACATGTGAATCTTGTTTGCTTGACAAGATGACTAAGTCACCTTTCACAGGACATAGTGAAAGAGCAAACGACCTATTGGCTATTATACAAATAGATGTATGTGGACCAATGAGTTGTGTGGCTAGAGGTGGTGGTTTTTAGTACTTTATTACTTTCACTTATGACTTTAGTAGATACTGTTATATCTACCTAATGAAGCACAAGTCTGAATCATTTGAAAAGTTCAAAGAATTTTAGAATGAAGTACAAAATCAATTGGGCAAAACAATTAAAACTCTACAATCTGATCATGGAGGTGAGTACTTGAGCCATGAGTTTGGTGATCATCTAAGGCAATGTGGAATTGTTCCACAATGTACGCCGCCCGGAACACCTCAATTAAATGGTGTGTCCGAGCGGAGGAACCGAACCTTGTTAGACATGGTTAGGTCAATGATGAGCCAAAGTGATCTTCCATTGTCTTTTTGGGGATACGCTCTAGAAACTGCTGCTTTCACTTTAAACAGGGTCCCATCTAAATCTGTAGAGAAGACGCCATATGAGATATGGACCGGGAAGCGTCCCGTGCTGTCTTTTCTCAAGATTTGGGGTTGTGAGGCTTATGTAAAACGTATGACGTCTGATAAGCTTTCTCCCAAGTCAGATTAATGTTTCTTTGTAGGATATCCTAGGAAAATCAAAGGGTATTATTTCTACAACTGGGAGGAGGGCAAAGTGTTTGTCGCTTGGAATGGTGTCTTTCTGGAGAAAGAGTTTCTCTCACGAAAGATAAGTGGGAGGACAATGCAACTTGAAGAAGCTCAAGAAACACTGGAAAATGTTTCTTCTCCCACTGAACCTCAACTGGAACAGGTTGCACAAGATGTTGTAGAACCTACTGTTGAGGCACCAGCCCCACGTAGATATGAACGGGCACGTCACGCACCTGAAAAATTCACGCTCCTAACAACAGGGCAGTGCGACATATTATTGTTGGACAATGATGAGCCTAAGACATACACGGAAGGAATGATGAGACCAGACTCTAAGAAATGGCTGGGAGCCATGAGATCCGAATTAGAATCCATGAGAGAAAATCATGTTTGGAACTTGATCAATCCACCTGATGGTGTTAAAACCATTGAGTGTAAATGGGTTTTTAAGAAAAAGATAGACAAGGATGGAAATGTTCACATCTATAAAGCACGATTGGTGATGAAAGGTTTTAAACAAATTCAAGGTGTTGATTATGATGAGACCTTCTTGCCCGTCGCTATGCTAAAGTCTATTCGATCCTCCTAGCAATTGCCGCATACTATGATTATGAGATATGGCAAATGGACGTCAAAACGGCTTTCCTTAATGGAAACCTAAGTGAGGATGTGTATATGACACAACCTGAAGTTTTTGTTGATCCACAAAATACTGGGAAAATATGCAAACTTTGGAAGTCCATTTATGTACTGAAGCAAGCATCTCGGAGTTGGAATCTTTGTTTTGATGAGGAAGTCAAAAGGTTTGGCTTTATCAAGAATGAAGAAGAGCCTTGTGTTTACAAAAGGGCTAGTGGGAGCGCACTCGTATTTCTAGTCCTTTATGTGGATGACATATTGTTGATCGGAAATAATATTCCAATGCTTGAAGATGTTAAGTCCTCATTAAGAAAGAGTTTCTCAATGAAGGACTTAAAGAGAGGCAGCATACATTTTGGGCATTAAGATATATAGAGATAGATCAAAAAGGCTAATTGGATTAAGCCAAGACACGTACATCGATAAGGTATTAAAACGGTTCAATATGCAAGATTCCAAAAAAGGTTTCTTGCCCATGTCGCATGGCATTACTCTTAGCAAGACTCAGTGTCCTTCGACACCTGATGAGATAGAGAAGATGAGAGAGATCTCGTATGCTTCGGCTATCGGATCCATCATGTATGCCATGATATGTATGCGTCTAGATGTAGCTTTTGCTCTAAGCGCTACAAGCAGATTCCAATCAAACCCAGGAGAAGCTCACTGGGTGGCTAGTAAGAATATCCTAAAGTACTTAATAAGAACTATGGGTATGTTCCTAGTTTATGGAGCTGAGGAAGAGATCGTTGTAAATGGTTACACCGGCGCTAGTTTTCAAATCGACAAGGACGATTCAAGATCGCAATCTGGATATGTATTTTGCCTCAATGGAGGCGCGGTGAGCTGGAAGAGTTCCAAGCAAGATACGGTTGCTGACTCAACAACGGAGGCCGAGTACCTTGCCGCTTCAGAAGCTGCAAAGGAAGCTGTTTGGATCAGAAAATTTGTTTCTGAGTTGGGTGTGATTCCTAGTGCGTTCAGTCCAATGGATCTCTATTGTGATAATAGTGGTGCCATTGCGCAAGCGAAGGAGCCTAGACCGCACCAAAAGAACAAACACATACTACGACGTTTTCATCTCATCCGGGACATTGTTCATCGAGGTGACGTGAAGATATGCAAGGTGCACACGGATTCAAACATCGATGATCCGTTGACAAAGCCTCTCTCTCAGCCCAAGCATGAGGCACATCTGAGATCCATGGGTATTAGATATCTGCATGATTAATGTATGAGGGATTGTGTAATGTCTATGTTTATGTGTGATTGAATAAAGTGTTATTCTGTTTCATGGATAATAATTATTGCATTGATTGACAAGTACGTGACTTGTTTGTGAAACTCATTGTTCTTTCATAATATTATCCTAAATGATCCCTAGTTCCTTATCATTGTGTGGGACAATAATGATTTATGGACTAGCACATGTATTGGTTGATAATCATGTTTCACAGATCATTGATATGGAGATATCAAATCAATAATATGGACATATATTGGAGAACATGGTGTTGGATTGACCCACTAATAGACTTTACTGAGATGTTATTGTTGTGCCATCAGTTGTTGTCTTGTATGATGTACCTTCGGGATCCTTAGACCTGAGATCATCATTGATTCCCAGAATGTGTAATAGCACATTTAAGGATTACCAAACGCTATTCCGTAACTGGGTAGTTATAAACGTAATTTTCGGGTATGCTATGAAACATGTCGTGGGGTGTGAGCGGCCAAGATGGAATTTGCCCCTCCTGATAACAAGAAAGATATCTCTGGGCCCCTCGAGTTAGATGGATTTGGAAGTGCATGGCCATGTCAACGTGATTAAAAGTTAATCACGATGACTAAGAGTTAGTCATGATAAATCCACTAGACGTTTGAATGAATGGTCGAGCTATTACAGGGATGGCACGTATCTCGCCTTGAACTTGACTGATATCATGAGGCAAAGGGATCGCTGAATGCGTACGTCAAAGATTCAGCCGATATGATCTATATGTGTACACGAGAATCAATATGTGCTGCTAGGTGCCCTATTAATTTATGATTTGAAAAATAATTTTTACATCATTGTCGTGTACATGTGAACCTAGTGGGTCACACACTTAATGGGTTGGAACATCGCTTGCCTATGTGATTGTCTCTAGTGCAAGTGGGAGATTGTTGGAGATATGCCTAAGAGACAATACGGATTTGATCCGTACGTGAGGATCATAAGGATATAGATCCGTGAGGAATTAGTCCACTAATGGACCAACTAGTTAAGGCCCATTAGAAGGGTCTATTTAAGTGGAGGAGGGGCTTAAGGCGTAGATATAATCCAATCTAGAAACCCTAGCCGTCGCCACCTCTCTCTCTCTCTCTCCCACGTCACCCTAAGTCGTGCCGCCGGTGCTAGCACACCGCGCACGGCCTTCTGCCCTGTACGTGTGGATACTGCAAGGAGGCGCTGCAGCTGTGGTGCTTCGGCTGGACCAGGAGGAGACGGTTGCTGTGAACGACTATGTCCTCTACATCGACGCGCGACTACATTGGACGTCGCTTCTCCAACCTTGCTTCCGCTTAGCCTGCGCGTCTAGTGATAATGATACATGATCCCCTCCCTCTTACAAGGCTTCCTGGTTGAACGGTAGAAATTATTTCTAACTATCGTAGAGCCACCCCCCTCCCCCCCGTTCCCCTACAAATCAGTTGTTTGAATTCGCACATGTTTTTGGATATTTTCCTTACTCTATGAATGCATATATCGGTTTAATAAAAAAAAAAGGTGGTATGAATACTTAGGCACATAAGTGAACTATTCAATAGCCTGCTTTGCAGTTGCATTATTGCACTAAATGATCGGTATCAACCAACTGTTGCAATGAAATTAAAAGTCCACCCTTGCACAGCCCTTTTACAGATAACGCAAAGCTACATTGCAGGCACTAAAAGAAACAGATTGATAATGGTACATCGGTGCGGTGGCACAAACTGATTCGGAATTGCACACAAACGATAATTCATAAAGTGGAGGACCTTGCATGTACCTTTCCGTACTTTTGACTCCTTGCTTGTAGGTGCAAAGATCCACCATGTTGGAAACCACGAACTTCAGCCTAGTAATTCGTTGCACAGAGAGTAGCAGCACCTCATTTTAAACAATTCTCATTCAGCAAAAGAAAATGAAATGGTACATCAAATTGTGAGTAAATTTCAGAAATTAAACTGTGATAGGAAAAGGACAGAAGCCAAAGAAGTTCTCTAGGGGATAATGATAATATATTAAGGAATGATAGAAGCATCTCGTATGATTGATTTTTCAGACTACAAAAAGTCGACATGAGATTTGGACTTTGGTTATTTCTATTCTCAACAAATTAGACAGGACTTCTCAGTCCTTCAGTGGATCAATGTAGTGATTTAGAGTTCAAAATGTATACACTAACAGGGTTTGCAAAGATGAAAGATCAATAGTGCATGGAGAGTAGATAAGGTAACTATTCTATGTTAATACAGCTATAAGGCATTCGTCATTTCAAATTGAGTGAAGACAAGCACAAGATCAAGGCACTGGTGCCTCAATTGGCTAATAATGACATATTAAGTACTGCTAACTGGAATTGATATGTATGAAACTATTTGTCCTACTGCAATCTCATGTTCTCAATTTATCACCAAAGATTAAACAAATCCGTTACATAAACAAGGAGAAATTGAAACATTGACAGGTGAATTCCAACTGTGTGACCAGTGGCGGAGCCACAGGGGGTGCTGCCCGTGCTGCAGCACCCCCTTGTGCACTAAAATACCAGCTTAGACAATTAGAAAGATAAAAAAAAATTGTGTGTAAATAATTCAACTATAAGCCTAATGATCTGTTCAATAAGAGGTTAGCACCCCCTTGGTTCAATTGCTGGCTCCGCCCCTGTGTGTGACACAGGTGCAGAAGTGCTAAGGCTATTTTAGTAGCCCTTGAAGGCATGACACGTTGCAGAAGCCTGGAATAAAAGCAGAATGTATATACTAAGGAGCAGTAAATCAGTGCCTAGCATCAACCTCAAGATAGCAAATAAGCACATAAAGAATTGCTCCAGGATTAATTAGACACTTGCAGAAAGGGAAGTATCCAGATGACTGACTGTCAGACACCAATGACCAACAGTGAGCATTGTTTATGTATTTTTGGATGTTGCTGCTATTTGACTAACAATATGCAAGCACTACATATCACCATAACAACATATAT
This sequence comes from Eleusine indica, assembly GCA_030378355.1. NCBI lineage: Eukaryota > Viridiplantae > Streptophyta > Magnoliopsida > Poales > Poaceae > Eleusine > Eleusine indica. The sequence continues at coordinate 43,140,478 of CM059498.1, read as the reverse complement.
AAAACTGTAATAAAAATAACAGGACAGAAGATGAACCTCGATCATTCCAGCTCATCCCCACCCAACCCTCCCCCCCCCCCCCCAACCCCACAAAAAAAAAGTACTAGATCTTTTATCTTAAAAGGAAGAGGACAAGAATTTTACTTACACAGACAACATCATGTTCTTCAAAGATAGCCCTCATGTTATGTTCATCAACAGCAGTTCTCCTTCTCTAAAACAGGGAGTAGAAAACAATTAATCGCAATACAGGACAACAGTACTAGTAAATTAGTAATGAAATAAGAATGCACTCAGTAAACTCTTTGAAGATGATAACATTGAAACTGAAATCCTAAACAATACCTCACTACAGTTACACTCCAAGAAACCAGTAGTACATATTTTCAACTGACCAGTAATGACGTATAGGGAGTCTAATGTGCTATACAATACACATGTCAACAGAAATATTATTGAACACAAAACTATCTTGTTCCATATGTATAGACATGGTGCTTACTGTTTAGCGTTATTGATCCTCCAGAATGGCGCATAACACAAAATCCCTGTTTCACAGATGTCCAATTTTGGGCGTTATAAGGCAAAGATGGAGAGCAATACCTGAATACCATCAGGCAAATTCATTGAAGAAAGCATCAGAACAGCATCTTGACCAAAATCTATCTCCAACCTCCAGCGCTTGGGAGCAATCTTAAGAAACGAAACCAACAAATCAATTATTAATAACATAAAACCTTGTGTATTGTTAGCATAACAGGGCAAATAATGCTAGTTTAACTGAGTGACGAAAATGACAATTATAACTACCAGATTTGTCAACGAGGTCTGATAAGTGAAAAAATATATCCAAAGATATTTATTACAGTTACATTTAGACAGAGCTATAAACTTATCAAAATGAAGGTAAATCAATCTCAATCTATGCACATAGTTTCAGGACTCAGAATCTGTAGAAATGCATTCTCATATCTGCATTTTTTAGCTTGATCAACAGTATTATCACAGATGACAGATTGTCAGATTCATGTTCATAATTTCTAAGCCCCTGAAGTTTAGCGCATTCTCGTGACTTAAATAGTTATAAACTCCATTATATCAGGTACGCATCCTCGAGCAAATTAAGCCTCATACCGAGCTCCACTGTTTCCAGAGCAACCTAGCAGGGACACCAATGGAGACGGGTAATGTAGCAGCAAGTAGGAGAGAGGCAGCGAGCCGAGTACCTTGCCTGGAGCGTGCGCACGTAGACCAGCTTGTTGACCCTCTCCACTATTCCGCACAGCGTCGCCACCACCTCCCCGTCTTGGTCCAACGTCCCGTGCCCCCTTCAACACACGCACATCAAATCAATCAACGGTACACGGAGTAACGGAGCGAGAGACAGGGAGAAGGCGGGCTGGCCCTTACATGAGGATATTGTCCTCCTGGTTAACGGGATAGTATCCGCGACGGTGGCAGCGGCGCGGGGCGACTGGAGCTCATGGAGCGCGGCCTCGAGGCGGACCCGATGTGTCTGGTTCAGCGAGAATTGGAGGTCCCTCATGGCCACCACGCGGTCTCGCAGGCACCGTCCTCGTCGGCTGCATCCGCCGGATCGGCTTCCCTCGTCAATCCGCGTGGACAGGAATTGAGAAATGATAGTTAGTGCATCTCTGGTGAGCATGCAAATTTGGTCTCTTAAATCTCATTTTACAACCTTACTTATAAAATTTACGAGGTTAAATTTATATAACCAACTCTAATAATGGCATCCATGGCCCTACGTGTCATTAAAAAAATCCTTCTTCCCCACTTGGACGACCCACAACATCCACGAGGAGCTTGGTGGCGAAGGAGAGCTCGTCGGCGGCGGCACGCGAGGAAGGGGAGAGAACTTGGTGGCGGAGAGGACGTCGGGGGAAGGGAGGTCGAAGGGGGAGAGCACGTGGTCAGCGGCGCCACGCCCGTCGCTCGGCTGCAACCGGGGCCGCCGCCCCGCCTGCCCTTGGCGCCTCCCGCATCCAAGGCCGCCCTCTGCCGGAGCCCGCGCCTTGGCCCACCCTCCGTCCGCGCCCGAGAATGCTGTTCCGCTTGCCCTCTAGATGCGCTGCAGAGGGCCTGAGGACCGCCCCTGGCGCCCCGCCCGCTCGCCCGCACTCATGCCAAGAAGATGGCGAGGCGAGGCGCGGCCAGCCGGGAGGGAGGGAGGGAGGTGGGGGGCAAGGGCGGCCAGGCCGACAGCAGAAGGTGGGGAGGGAGGAGGTGGTCTGGCGTCGTGGACGGTGGAGGGAGAGGGCGGCCGACCGGCGATAGGGGAAGGAGGGCGGCATCGGGTCCAACTGTGCAAGAGAGATGGAGAAGAGAAGAAAGGGGAGAAGAGAGGAAAGAGAGGAAGATAAAATAAAAAAAAAATAGTGAGACCCACGTGTTTAGGAGGGGATATGAGACTTTCAAACTTGGGACCTTTGGATTAGAATTTAGGAGTGTCTATACGGACAGGCCGTTGGCCTGATGGCAAGGCGTCAGGTCGGAGGTTTGATTTCCGATCCCGCATGGGCACTATAGCTCACTATAATGTTAGGTGGAAAAAAATCTACTCGCTCTTTCCAAGCCAAAGTATAGGTAAAGACTCATGTCATAACTCACACGGTCAGCTAAGTTTCTATATATGGTTAGGGAGGGGGTTCGAGGGTTTTCTCAGCCTACGTGAGGGGCTCTTCTTCTTAATATAATGCCATCAGGTGAGGGGGAAGGGTTTCTTCCCCGACAAGTCGAGTTTTTTTTTTTACTCTGACTCCTAAAATTGGAAGTAGGACCCTTATTTAGGAGCCTCATTTAAGATACTCTCACAGGACAGACACTATTTTGTTTTCTCATAATATTAATGATAGTGTATACTATTTTGAAATACTACTCTATATTATTTAAAGAGTTAAAGTAATATAAATATATCTGAAGTGTTGGATTAAGAGAAATAAATAATTCATATCTATTTTAGCTCATTGTAAAGATTCTCTACGTTGAATGGTACGGCTGTCATACAAGTAAGACCAGGCGTCGTTTGTTTTTGCGTGATGTGAAGAGGAAAGACCCTCCCCACGTCAGCGATTGGTCATCTATGCAACGGCGGTTAGGCTCTTGACGATGCTCGTGACACGGTCGAGGCCGGGCAGTGGCACGATCAAGCCAGCAAGCGGCGGTCATGGACGGTCTGGTCTCCACGACCGCAGAAAATCGTATTCTTGTGAAGGATGCCGCCGCTGCATTCCTGGTCACGACCTTTGAGCCGCCGACCCAGCGTGGTCCAGACTCCAGATTCGGTTCTTCAGGGAAAATTTTTCTATGTACCTACCTGAGGCAGCTGTCACTTGACCTTCCCACGTCATCTTTCTTTTCACATGTTACCCTGGCCTTCACCTTCATCCTCTGTTTCAGAACTTCATTTACGATGTGACCTGCAAACAAGTAAAAAATCAACGGAAATCGCCCGATAGATGGGCATGGTGCGAGACAAGAGAAATGGCTCGTCGGCTCTGATTCGCGCTGCCGACGTGGCCTGAAATCGAGACCTGCGGGCGGCTTCATGCATGAAATGGAGCACTAAGTATTAAAGCTTCAGTTTGTCCATATAGCAAACGATGTTTAAGTAGGTGGCGCTCGAATTATTATGTAATCACATTCGAAATCATTATCCAGTTGCTAGTTCTCGTCTTGAACATCAAAGCTGCCGTTTCCTGGATCCAAAGTGTCACGTGTCTGTTCATCTCTTATTAGTCTGATTGCCCACCAATTGCGCGGAGTTTCAGTCCAATTTGCCCTACGGCTATCACCGTCAACCGCTGCCGCAAAAATACTGAGAGCCAAGGGCAACCTGAGGGAGAAAAAAAAAAGCTCCCTTCGTTTTTTTTTTCTTGTCGTTTGGATAAAACAGTTAGTGTAAATTTTCACTAGAAAGTTTATCCTAATGACAACAAAATGAGAACAAAGGAGCATATATTTTTTAAATCTTGGGAGAGAAAAATAGGCCTGGAAAGTAGAAAGAGATGCTGCAGAGAGATTTTTAGGAAAATAGTGCTGCCACGTGGTGAGCCAACAGAGGCGCTGCCATATAAGTTTTCTGGCACCAGTGCTATAGAAAAATTTTCCTTCCTGTCAAGCGGATAATTGATGATTTATCCCTCTTTCTAAATGCACTTCTCCAAATATTTCTCTTCCCAACTTTCTTAATAAAATGTCCTAGCTCCTCATAAAATGTTTATAAAATATTATAAAGGTGTCAAATCATCACTTTAAGTTGTCAAATCATCTTTTTTTTTCTATTATGATGTTGCAAGGTAGAATCAAAAAGACATTTTTACCCCTCCCACCATATTTGAATAGAATTTAAACAATAAATCACAAATTCAAATCAAAATTTGAATTTCACATAACCTATTCAAATGTATGAAATTCAAATTCAAATGTTTCAAATTGAAATCCAAATCAAAATACGAATAAATTTGAACTCTAATCCAAATTCGAATTCAAATTTTGATTTTGATATGGAAATTCAAATTCAAACTTGAAATTTGAATTCAAATAAAAAATAAAAAATTTGAAAAATTGAATGCGAAATACGAATTCGAATTTCAGATTTTTGAATTTGATTTCGAATTTCAACTTTGAATTTGGATAAATTTGAGTCTGAATTTCTAATTTTTGAATTTGAATTTGAATTTGGATGAATTCGACTTCAAATTTCATTCGAATTTCTAATTTTTGAATTTTAATTTTAAGTTTTGAAATTGGAATTGGGATAAATCCGAGTTTGAATTCGATTTCGAATTTCAAATTTGAATTTTTAAAATGCGAATTTGGATTCATGTTTGAATTTGAATCTGGGTATGTGAAATTGGAATCGAAAATTTGAAAATTTTAATTTGGATTAGAGTTCATATTTGTGAAATTCAAATCTGGATTTGTATTAAAATTTTGTATTTCATAAATTTGAATAGATTATGTGAAATTTGTAATAGGATTTGAATTTGTCATTTATTTAAATTCTATTTGAATATGGTGAGAGGTGTAAAAGTATCTTTTTAATCCTACCTTGCCACGTCATAATAAAAAAAGGGTTAATTACAACAATCACCCCATAAGTTAACAAGAGTTTGATATTTCCACCCATAAGTCTTTTTGTTGTAAATCCCCACCCACCTATTATTTCTTGTTGTAAAAATGATTCCAATTTGCACATGTTTAATTCATTCCACATATTTTTGTTCATTTGGAGCAGTTAATCATGTTCTTATCCAACATACAAAATTTTGAAAGTATAATCTTCATTTTTTTCAGAGAATGTGCAGCAAAGACATCAATTAGAGTTTGAGCGGTTCTCACAAAGTTTTAGATTTGGATATTTTTTTAGATTTAGATATATTTTTCATGAAAATACGATGAATTACACTTGTTAAAAAATCTTTAATAATGTTAAGCTTATAAAATTTAATTTCTTTTAAATTTATATTGGTGAAAATATATGAAATCAATTAACATGTGTCAATTGGGGTGGTTCTTGTAACAAAATGCAGTAGGAGGTGGGAATTTGCAACAAAAAGACTTATGGGTGGGAATATCAAACTCTAGTTGTCTTATGGGGTGGTCTATGCAATTATCCCCTCAAAAACAGATGATTTGGCAACTTAATATGATGATTCGCCACCGTTAAAATATTTTGTAAACATTTTGGGGAGACCTACGACATTTTATTAAGAAGTTAAGAAAGTTGGAAAGAGAGATATTTGAAGAAGTGCATTTGGAAAGAGGAAGATTTTATCAATTGAGATCCTCAACAGCAAAGTATTATTATGAGAAACAGAAACTGAAGGCATTATCTATCGGTGAGGCAAAGCACAGGACGGCCATGCCAATACCGGGCAAAGGGATGCAGGGCCTCGTTTGATGATTCTCGTTCCGCTATTGTCGCTCGATCGGGCAGTGCGCACTGTGTACCGTGTATCGTGTGGAACGCGGAGGACAAGTCGTGTCCAACTCGGAAGCGGCCGGAGGCAGAACCATGCATGGTATATGGTTACGGCGTGTGTTTTTCCCGTGAGTTCACACAACCCAGGCGCCCTCAATTCCACAAGCAGCGTGCAGAGATGGAGCATCCGGCGGCGTTGGCGTTGCAGCCCGACGACGTGATCACCAAACGAGATGGAGCATGCCAAACCGTCCGAAGCATGCAAACATAGTGAGTCTTCTACCCTCTGGTAGGTTGTTGCCCATGTGAGAAACGCATCTTCGTGCCTCTTATTTATGGGAGGGGGTACAAGAACAAGAAGAGAGAAAGATCAAAAGGAGAGAGCTGAGAGAGAGAGAGAGTACCACTCTGCCATGATGATGAGATCGACCAAAATCATCATCACCTTGGTGGCGCTACTGAGTCTGCTGCTCCTCGAAACCGTTGATGCCAAAGACCTGACATCTTACGGGTATAACATAATGAGATTTGCTGCTTATTTGTGCGTCTTATGTTAATTGTCCTTTGTTATACTAACTTTCGTTTCGTTTCATAACTCCTGTGTAGGATCCCCGCGAAAAAGACTATATATATATACTGGAACATGAGTGAGGAGTCATTGGAGGACTTTGTCAAGCGATTCCGTGAGCTGATAAGGAGCAACTCCACAACAACTGCTAGAGGCCACGATCGGCTTTATCGTCAGACAGGGGTAAAAAATCAACCCAACCTATGGATCGTGATTGTTATTTCTTGTGGGGGCGGTGATGATACAGCGTCCATCGTGTTACGAGGTGATAATTTATATCAAGTAGGTTTCATGAATAAAAACAATGATCTATTTACAATAGGCCCTCACCATAGAATTATCCCAAGGAGCAAGCAGGACCCCGATATCGGGGATTCCTATGGGACCTTAGCAGTAGGTGGGTTGGATGGGGTAACTGCCATTCCTCTAGGGGAAACCTATGCTTGTTATTCATGTAGGAACATTTCCCGATATCACCCAGCTTCTAGAGACTTGAATCATATGAAAATTTCTATAGCTCAAAACCTGATAATGTACTCGGAGACACAACGGTTCTCTGTGATCCGTGACAAGGTTTTCTCAGCTGGATCGAAGGGGACAAGCTACCTTAGCAAGAACGAAGTATACCTACTACGCGACTGGACAAATATTTCTTTGGCCATGTCTATTTATGAGGATTATGATGATCATGAGTGGGAGGAACAACACATTACACCTAGAGTCAGAGAAGACTACAAACTTTACACTTTTGAGGCTGCAGACCGTATCGTGGATGTGGAGGCCGATACCACCATGACACGACGATGAGCAAAAATGTATTATTTTTTTTTTTTGCCAAATGATGTTGAGAGATCCAGAGTGTGTTTCTTATGTCTTATTTTTGTTTTTCAAACGCCCCCAGGCGGCCTTATTATGTAATAAAATGTAACTTTGTTGTCAATTTTGCATTTCTAATGCCTTATTACCAGTTATGTAACCACATTTTGTCAATCTTTAAAAAAACAGCGCTGCCTCTGCCCGATCCGACCCACCAGCCGTCGCCTCAGCCGCTCCTCCTCTTCTCCCTCGCCTCTCCCAGGAGTCCAGGACCGCGCGGTGCCGTCGCTGCCACCCCCCCCCCCCCCCCCAACAACAACGCTGTCCTCCGACCCTAGCTAGAACCACCGGCCGCCACTCATCGTGCCGCCTGCGCCCCCAGCTCGCGCCCGCATCCTCCTCCTCTCTGTTGCCCAGAGGCCAGAGCAGCCGCATGAGGGATTCGATCGGCGCGAGGGATTTGACCGCCACGCCTCCTGCTTTCACTGAACGGCGGACGAGCAATGTGAGTACGGGTTGGAGGTGGATCGGGCCGAGCTCGATCTGAGGCCACTCGCTGTGACGGAAGATACAGCGGCTGGGCGAGCTCCGGTTCTGGTTGCAGGGTCCGTGGCGGCGGTCTTTCCGGCGGCGGCGAAGAAGGATCCATGGCGGCGGTCTTTCCAGCGGCGGCGAAGGAGGCGCCTGCGGCGCCACTAACGACGCCGTCATCCCCACGTCCCGGAGGGAGAGGGGTACAGACGACGGTTCCTCCAAACCGGAGGCAGTCGCCGGACAACTCTCGCTCCACCGGAGCTTCTTGGAATTGGAACAGCCCGCCGGCTTGAAAGGCTTTGCGGAAGGGGACAAGGGAGAGGTGGAACCAGGTGCCTTAGGAGATGGGTTTGCTGCGGCGGCAGCTTGGGTGGTGGTCGCCGGAACCACTGTGGAAGCCGGCGAGGGGTAGGGGCACTTGGGGACGGGAGACGAAACGAGTCATCGTCAAACTCGTTAGAGCATGTCAAAGAGCTTTCTAAGAAAAAAGCTCCCAAAAATAGTTTTTGGGACAACCTAATAATTATTGGAGCTAAAATATGTTCTCTCCTCCAACAATTCCCCTAAAGGTGAATTGGGCCACGTCAGCAGGCCTGTTAATATAATTCCTGTCTAATATTAGTCGGAACTCAACGAGGAGGGTGCCGCCGTAGCGTCGCCAGGGATCGTCGCTGGAGCTGGGCGATCGCACGCTCGTTGGTTCCTGAGGGACTTCTTCAATCGATCGCTGGAGTTGGGCGATCGCACGCTCGTTGGTTCCTGAGGGACTTTGCCACATGCTGGTTTTATTTTCAATCATGTCAGGTACTAGACAATTTGATTTTCCTTTGATTTTTGCTAGTTTGTGAAGTTCCGGAGGTTCAGCCAACGTCAGAGCATTTCATGTCGAAGTATCTGTGGCTGCTATGAGGAATTAACAACAACTAAGATTGTTCCGAAAGAAAACAAGAACTCAAGATACAGAGATGACAAGTAACCGGGCAGCAACACAGAACGATTTCAAAGTAACAGAAGAACAGGTGGGCGTTAGAACAACAACAAAATTTACAGGAAATTGAAAACAGGGGAACAGACAGCAGCCATGCGAAGGCGGCACTGGTTGCAGCGTCTGACACTTCATCATTACTAACATGCCGAGAATCTGACACCTGGTCTGTATGATCAAACGATTTCAATTCTTGATGCGTTGCTTCAGACTACAACGGCTGGAGGAGCGAAACAGGTAAGAATAAGAACCAAAGCTCAATGTATGGAGAGATATCAGACACAAGCCACTGAGGAAAAGTCTTGAGCTCAGAACAAAAAAAAAACAGGGAACTAGACGAGTAACGATCTAATCCTTTATGAAAACTGAAGCAAAATACTATTTCATTCAGTATGTGGAACCCCCACTGCCCACAACCAACAGACTAACACAAACAGAGTATCTGCTAACACACACGAAAAAATGGATTAGTGTGGTTAGCATACATAAATATGTTGAGATAACCGTTTTACACAGCTAATAAAATTGGTAGAACTAAAAAGTGCTATAAGTTCCAACATCAAATGAAATAAGCTCAGTAACAAACATTCCCATGAAAACAATTAACTGAAACATGAGAGATGAAAGAGCACATGCATGATGGATGAATGTATAGTAACCAACTTGCAGAAAACTGATGCAAATCATGAAGTATAAATGCATTAAGATAGTTTGACAAGAAAGCCAAACAAGCGATATCTCATCCCATTCATTGCTGCTTTTACAATCACATGCCTAAGCCATCATCCTAAAATGAGCAACCCCAAACCCAACAGTAACAACTACTGAGCATTTCTTAGCCAATTAAACAGCATAAATGTATGTAACAGAGTAACAACTACAGAGCAATTGTCTTGTACTATCTGCTAAGCATAGTACAAAGGTCCGAAGAAAGTGTGGTCTTAAACAAAGAAACTTGTAGTTTCTCAAGTTCTGAAACCACAAAAACTGAATGTAAAGGTCTAAACTGAATGCAGCAAACAAAGTTTAACAAAATAGAATGAAGCACCGAAACATACTAGGCAAGTTGATGCCTCGACAACTCAATATGTCACTACGTATGCTTCTGTAGTAAAGTTGCTGCTCCATGTTCATGCCACTAATGTCCATAGTCATAATTCTTTCTTCTTCTAACATTCTCTTCAGCTGCGCTTGGTCTTGCTCACTTGCAGCCCTCGCTGCTTCTATGCTAAGTTTTTCCTTCTCAATTTCCAGTGCTTTGTAGAACCTTTCATCCTTTTTGACTTCCTTGTCTGCATCAGCCTCCTTCTTTTTCTCCCACATACATCGAATGCTTCTATACATGTATCTCCTCCACCTCGGTGTTGAACTTGATTTGCCTTCTTCCTACCCATTGGCCGCTTAGGCGGCTCACAATATGTAGTTGCATTGCCGTTGTTATCATAGTTTAGTGCATCATCATTGGGACTATCAGTCAAATCAAGGACAGAATCTGTAGAAGCCTCGTGTTTCTGTTGAGATGGTTTAATTGTTCCCAATGCAGTCATCTTCTCATGCCATTTTGGTTAATGTTGCAAAATATTCCAACAATGCAACAACTGAAAAGACTTGTGCTCTTTGTCTTCTTCCTTGTATAAAGTGCAAGCATCCATAAGCTGAACAAAGCAATTAGGCCACGGTTATTTCAGTGAGTTACATAATATTCCAGCAATGCATATGACATATATATCTCATACTTTGTGTTTCAAAAGTGTTTCCACTTCGATTCCTACCATCAATAGCAACAAAACACCCACAAAACTTGTTGACGGACTCTTGAATATGGGTGCAGCAATGTGATAAAGAGTTAGGGGTACGCAGTACTGTGATCTCCTTCTCAAAATGGTAGAAATTATGAACCCTTGTCCAGAAAGCACCCCGCCTTTTGTTGGTTCCTGGAAAATTTTTGTTTCTTGTTTTCTTGTCCGTTGCTTGTGTGGTGGGAGTAGAGTATACAGTCTGCTCTTCTGGAGGGGTACCTAAACCATCCCACTGTGTTCCATTGTGTTCTAGAGTTTCATTCATCATGCCCATAAAGAAGCCCTTTGACGCCATTGTCACAATTGACTGCAAAACAAAACCCTGTAAAGATCCTTTGCAATCTACATGAAATGGAGATAAAAGATTACAGGCAGAGCAGATATGTAGATAGTTCATTCCTATCCGAATTCGGAGGTCCTAAACAGATTACCTAATGCGACATTTGTATTGTCCAAAAGTACAGTAAACAAAACCAGCAGATGTCGTCAGATCCAACTAAACAATCTACAATTAACTATACGCTGCAGGTTCGAATCGTCGAGCAGAGGTATAACAAGTATCAATGCCATTTTGGTTCATTATGTATTATTAAATCACATAACCAGCTGTTGGATATATAGGAACAGTAAATCACCTACTTTATAATGTACTAGATGTAAAGTGGATACTACTTTGACAGAACAAAGCACTGTTTGCTATGAATGACAAATTCCAGGTCAGCTAGAGAAGATAAGCCATTTCCTATGAATGATAGATGTCAGTTGCAGTGGATGCGACATTGAGAAAGCAGGACACAAGCTCAACACGAGTCCTGCACTCCTCTGTACTTGACAATCACTTGGTAATGCTGAACCACCAATTTGAAAGCCAAGTGATAGTTGTCGATCTCTAATTTTTCAAGATATGGAACATGTAAGTTGTCGATCTCCACTCCTTGTAAGAGCATATCCAATCTTGTAGTGTCGTTTGAGTGCTATGTTGTAAAATTAAATGAAATGACATTAAAAAATACTTAAATATGAGAAGTACCGATATGAAGCCCAACTTACCATGCAAAGAGGGCGTTTTATAAGTCTTTGACGTCTACAAGACACCCCGTAACCTCCATAAAGTCCAATACAAGGCCAAGATCGTGGTCCAATTTCTAAAGATTTCTGGAAACTTTATCTGAAAGAAAAAATCAATTCATGCAGTCCAGAAATAACACTGCATTGCAACGTGATTTTGAACTTAAAGACTTGCTCTAATGGTAAAAGTTAAAACACTAAAGTTGTATATCTCGTTGAGACCTTTTTGAAACATATATGGATCATATTATTTGGACTTCAGAGCTAAGAGATATGGGTCCCGCACAGAGACCTGCGCAGAGGAGTCCGAATCAGAATAAATATTTTTGCATCGCATATTTGGAAATCAAAATGACGGTATCTGGACTTCCATTGAATACTAAAGTTGTAGAACTTTTTAAGATCTACGAGATAGAGTCCAAGTTTGCCTCATTTGAGCTCCGGACGAGAGAGTTATTATTTTTGGAATTCGATACTTGATATGTAAGGTATGAAACCGATTTAGATTCAATCTCTAACTTTGTGGACACGAAGTGGACGACCGCACCTCAATTAATTGATTATAGAGATAAACTAGTTTTTTATAGTTAATTGTATTAAAATAAAATAAAAACTAGCATTAGCTAGATTGAGTCAGATTATGGGTTCTTAAAACCTCATAATCTAGTTTATAAAAACTAACATAAAAACTAGTCTGTTTCTTAAAAACTAGAGGGATCCAAATAGATATTAAATTTAGTACGTTTGCATGATCTATCCATGGTGATTCTGCCTACGATTGTTCTACCAAATGAATCCAATCCGACCTCATGATTGTCAAAGCTTGGTCGTTTTGCTGGTTTCATAGAAGGTAAATTTACCTAGACATAAAAGCTAAACAACTAAATTAAATGCTCATACAATACCGATGGCTGAGAAGATGTTTGCGGTCATGGCACAGGGGAGAAGAAGAGCGTGTGCGGCTGCCTATGATGTGGTGCAATGCTGGCTACAATAACTCCAGACTGTTGTTATACAACCATTGTTTAAAACTCCAGAGTGTTATAGTCAAACCTACAATAACATACTAACTATAAACATTCAGGCTAAACTACACGAGTGTCGTGTTTGCTCCGAACACATCACTGATACTACAAGCTTCATGGCAGGAGACTCTACTTCCACCGTCAGGTTCCTCCGTCTGGCGCCTGCTCTTCCCAAGTAACCGTGCCACACATCTCACAATACATGTAGTCTTCATCTACGAGTTAGCTTAAGCCCTAAGCAACTAATACTCAGCAAGTCTGACCCATCAAAAGGCTCTTTAAGAGCCAACTCCTAGGATGAAAGGCTTATTGGCTCTAGCTGTTTGATACTGCAAAAACCAGCACTAATAGTAAATCCTTACTTTTAATTTTTAGCCCAAATTAATGTTTAACTAGAACTTATCGTTTGGATCCTAACTAAGCAATCATTGTTGACAAGCAGATAATACGGAATAACATGCAACTTAGCATCATTTCTTTTGTTCACTTTTTACTACGATGTGACTCAGGGAACAAGCGGTACTCGTAAACATGAGGGGCGGTGAATCCGGATCGATATACATCCTGCAGGGATAACCCAAGTACACGACGTATGCGCACTCATGAAGAGTCACGTACGGCCACCTTTCACAAGATACTATAGCGTTGGTCCAGGGCCACCTTTGCCGAGTACACGTCATCCAAGCGATGCCCACGCTGGAGCCATCCATGGATAGCCCATGTACTCTCCCTTCCAACACATACCCAACACCACCAAAACCATCTTCGTCACCAAAAGAAAGGTGGGGCAATGTCCAACACTACGGTAATCATGTTACGTCGGTTTACCGATGCCCATACAAAGATATGTACTTGGTACAGCTCAATGCTTGCTCAATAGGGCCGACAACGGTAGGGTCTTCAATCGACTCAGACGACTATCGACGACCAGATCCTAGTCTCGTCGTCATACCTATGTTGTCATCCCGTCTGGTCTTTAGTTTAGTTCAAGTGATGCTCTAAATAGCAATGTCAAACATTCTTATAAGCAGTGAATAATGCTAATCAATACTCGACTTCTACCGTTTACTTTGCAATAAAGGCCTAGCACTCTATCGTGCTACTTGTACCTATATGAGATAAAGACAATAGGATTTGGTGTTAATGTAGGTGGGGTTTCAATCATTCCTAAAACCTATTGCACAATCATGACTCACGACTTGAGTGATAATAAAATAAAACAATTTAAAACTTAGATGAGATGCACCGGGGCTTGCCTTGTGGGTCTTTGACGTTGGTGCTGATGTCCTGGAGTGGTTCGATGTCGATGGGTGCCTCGTCAGGGATCGGCTCGATGACAATCTCGTTAATGTTGACGTCTATAAGACATGTATGATGCTATTCAATATCATGCAGTGCCATAGAAATGACAAGGAATATGTCATGTATGTGTATGCGATGCTGATTGCCAGGTAGATGAAGATACTGGGTAGTTAAATAATTAACGAAACTTATCTCAAATACCTCTTTCATTGATTCCATTAATTACTATGATTAAGGTACTAATTAAGAGTGTTTTATTAAGTTTCCTAAATTAATATTATTTATTAACTAAGAAATTATTAATATTAAATAACTATAAAATTATCCTAATTAATTATGATTTATTAAACATTCACTATTTTTAAGAAAATTCAGAAATTAAATAAATTCACATAATAATTTTAATTAAATAAATTAATCGAAAATAATATTTTCAATCCAATGAACTTAATTTCATATTTTTCTGATGTATAAATAATTAGTTATGAATTTTCAAAGATTATCTGAATTTCTTGGAATTAATTTAATCCTATTTCAAATCCTTTTTACTGTGACCAATGAGATTGCAGCCACACGACGGTCTACAAAGTACTGTGGCTGGATCCCACGTAGCCACATGTGATCAGGGCTGTGTGGCCATGTGTGTGGCTCCGGTGTTGGAGCACGGCGGCGCGGGCCGAGCTCACCGGAGAGCTCGCCACCGCGGGCTAGGGCCACCGCGATGGGCTCCGGCATGCACTATAAGCATCCCGACTACACTCTGAACACACACATGGACTTGGTGGGTCCAGGAGCTCACCAGAAACTCGTCAGCGGCGGCAGTGATAAGTGACGACGTCGACGGCGGCCAGCAAAACACAAACTGCATGACGATGGAGTGATGGTTTTGATCAAGGATAAGTCCAGGAGGTGCGCAACTCCATCAAGCAACTATGAGCGCAAGCAATTTGATCAGGACTCACCGTGCACCAAGCTAAGATTGAAATTGTCTTTTCTTCTGTTCTTGCCGTCGATAGAGATTTTGCCCAATTCCTGGATTCGTCTTGGGGATTGAGTGGGGTGTGATCAGAAGGGAAAAGGAGTGTGCGTTGCAGTTTGATGAGGCTGGGAACTCAGAGAAAAGTGCTGGCGGTGAAGAGCTCGGTTTCACCCATGGCGACTGAAATTGGAGGAGAGAGAGAGAGAGCGAGCGGGAGGAACTGAGAGCCGAAACAGAGAGGGAAGAGAAGGAGGCGCGCGCGGAGGCGGTGCCGCGGCTGCGCTGGCGTCCACGCAGGCGCGCAAGCAGCTGCGTGGCACAGCGGCGCTCGGCTCCTGTGCCGAGGCGTGCTCGCCCGCGTGCTCCCGCGTGCTCTGGCAGGGAAAAGATGAGGATGAACGTGGGTCCCGCCCGTTAGTGAGAAGGTAAGTTTTCTTTTACTCTTTTACTTTTTGATTTTACCTCTTTCTGCTATTATTTGTATTCTGAAAATTTTGTAAATTTTTGTGCCAACAATTTAGATTGTTCTAACAGTTTTTATTATATACAATATTTTAACTTCTAATTTTTCATGTCATGATGCATATGATGCATTATTTTATTAACTTATACCAGGGTTGTTACACTCCTCCCCCTTATAAGAATCTCGTCCCGAGATTCAGAAATGCTCGCCATGATCTACCGCATTATAGAAGAATTCTGGATAATTTGCTTTCAGGAACTCTTCTCGTTCCCATGTTAGTTCCGCTTCAGAATGATTACTCCAGTGTACTTTATAGAACTTGATCGTGCGATTCCGTGTCACTCGGTCTTTTTCATCAAGAACCTTGATAGGATGTTCATCATATGTAAGATCGGGCTGTAGCTGTTCATTATCTTCAAGAACTACATCCACTGGCGCTTTCAAGCATCGCTTGAGTTGTGAGACGTGGAAATTATTATGGATACACGAAAGATTTCCTGGTAATTCCAATCGATATGCCACTGGTCCACACCTCTCGGTAATTGGAAAGGGACCAATATACCTCGGAGCTAATTTTCCTTTTATCCCAAACCGTTGAACGCCTTTTGTAGGGAATACCCAAAGATACACTTGGTCACCTTTTGAGAAAACCAGAGGTCTACGCCTTCTGTTGGTATAACTTATCTGTCTAGATTGTGCCCTTTTCAGATTCTGTTGAATAAGTCGGACTTGATCTTCTGCATTCTTTACCAAATCAGGCCCTAAGATGATTCTTTCTCCAGCTTCGGACAAATTTAATGGTGTACGACAACTCCGTCCGTATAATGCTTCAAATGGTGTCATCTGGATACTATCTTGGTAGCAATTATTATATGAGAATTCTGCCAAGGGTAGGCATTCATCCCACCTTTTACTCTGGGTTAACACATAGGGTTGAAGCATATCTTCAAGGAATTGGTTGATTCTTTCTGTTTGCCCATCCGTCTGAGGATGATAGGCCGAACTCCGAATCAATTGCGTGCCTAGGGAAGCATGAAGTTGTTCCCAAAATCAAGCAATGAACTGTGCACCTCTATCCGATATTATAGTCTTTGGTACCCTATGTAAGCAGAGAATGCGCGTAATGTAGAGTTCAGCATACTTCTTGGTACTATAAGGAGTATGCACTGGAATAAAATGAGCAGACTTAGTCAATTGGTCAACCACAACCTAGATAAAATCATGCTTCCGACGAGTTAATGGTAATACCACAATACTAATGTCTTCTCATTTCCAAGCAGGAATACTCAAAGGTTGGAGTGGTCCTGCTGGCTTTAAGTGATCAACTTTTACCCTTCAGCATACATCACATTCTGATATATATTTGGCAATTTTCCGCTTCATTCTGGTCCACCAGAATCGCTTCCTTAGATCTTGATACATCTTGTTACTACCAGGATGAATAGAATACATTTTGATTTATGGGCTTCATCCAGAATTGTCTTAAAGCAATTCAAAATCTTTAGGCACTACTAGTCTATTCTTGAACCAGATACCACCTTCTTCATCTTCTTGGAAACACTTCATTTGACCCTTTCTCAGTCTTCGATGAATATGGCTTATACCCCCATCCTTTTTCTGAGCTGCTACAACTTTTTTCTTTAATAGTCGGAACAAGTGCCAAATTGGTTAAAGCACCATATGGAAGAATATGACGACTAGGTTCCCCTATTGCACAACACGTTGCGCTTTCTGATTGTCGAGCAGTGAGGTTATTGCAGTGAACCTTGCGACTCAACGCATCAGCTACGACGTTTGCCTTTCACGGATGATAGTGAATCTCTATTTCATAGTCTTTGATCAGCTCTAACCATCAGATCAGGTTGAGTGAAGATATACTTGAGACTCTTGTGGCCAGTGTATAAATGTATCAAATTTCCCAGCAGATAATGACGCCATGTCTTCAATGCTAGGACTACCACGGCCAATTCCAAGTCATGCGTTGGATAGTGCTCTTCATGTCACCTAAGTTGTCGTGAGACATAGGCAATCACACGACCCTCTTGCATTAGCACACATCCAAGTACTATGCCCAACGCCTCACAATACACATCGAACTACTTCCTAGTATCTGGTTGGCTTAATACTGGTGCAGTTGTAAGTAACTTCTTCAGAGTTTGGAAGGCTTCTTCTCTTTCTTCATTCCATTCATACTTAGCATTCTTTTCCAATAGTTTGGTCATGGGCTTTGCGATCTTGGAGAAGTTTGGAATAAATCTCCAATAATAACCAGCTAAACCTAGAAAACTATGTATTTGAGTAACATATTCAGTGACTTCCAGTCCAAAACCTCTTGCACTTTACTCGGATCGACGGCTATACCTTTCGCGGAAACCACGTGGCCTAAGAAAGGAACTTCTTTTAGCCAAAATTCATATTTGCTAAATTTTGCATACAACTGATGATCCCGTAATCGTTGAAGCACAATATGAAGATGTTCTACATGTTCCTCCTCTTTTTTGGAATAGCCCAGAATATCATCGATGAATACTACCATGAACTTATCCAGTTCGGGCATGAACGCAGAGTTCATCAGGTACATGAAGTGAGCGGGTGCATTAGTTAAACTAAAGGACATCACTAGATATTCATAAAGGTCATATCTAGTAGAGAATGCGGTTTTAGGAATATCTTCCGCTCGGATTTTGATCTGATGGTAACCCGAACGGAGGTCAATCTTAGAAAGTACTTTAGCACCAGCCAATTGATCAAATAGTATATCGATTTGGGGAAGAGGATACTTGTTTTTGATAGTGACAACATTCAAAGGTCGGTAGTCTACACAAAGCGTTAGAGTTTTATCCTTTTTCTCCCCGAACAATACTGGACATCCCCACGATGATGAACTTGGTCGAATATACCCTTTGTCTAATAAATCCTTTAATTGTATTTTAAGCTCTGCTAATTCATTTGGAGGCATTCGATAGGGTCTTCTGTAGATGGGGACAGTACCAGGCTGGAGTTCTATCTTAAATTCTACAGCTCTATCGGGTGGCAAACCTGGTAAATCATCCGGAAGAACATCTGGGTATTCACATACCACAGGGATATCTTTCAGACTTTTACCAGTTACTTTATAGACTATCGGAAGCAATGTGGTTGGATCGACTAATTGGAGAGTATCCCGGCCATGAACAGGAGATTCAAGATATATGGCACGGGAGGGCACATCAAGAATTGCTCCATGTAAGTCCATCCAATGCATTCCAAGAATCACATCAAGCTCCTGCCCTTCTAAGACTATCAAGGAAGTAGAATAAACCTTGCTACCCAATTTTAGTGGAGAACCATAAACTGCCTGATTTGTATAAATTTGACCCCCAGGCGGACGAATAGTATATGGAAATTTCATCTTAGTGGGTACTATGCCATAATTCTGAATGAATGCTTTGCTGATAAAACTATAGGTAGCATCTGAATCAAATAAAATGATGGCAGGATAATCATACAGTGAAAACATACCCGCAAGCAGTTGTCCTCCTTCAGGATTTTCTTCAGCTGTAGTATAAATAACACGACCTGTCTTAACTGGGGCACTGTTCTTGGCGCCTTGCTATTGTCCCGTTCCCTGACCTTGAGGATGAGGAGCATTGGCCTGCTTTGGAAAGCCGCAATCTCGAGCAAAGTGTCCCAGTCAACCACAATTGTAACATGGATAAGATCCTAGCCGAGCTGGTGGCTGAGGTGGTCGTGCACTTGGATTACGGGGCTGCTGGAACTCAGGATCATACCCTACTAGTGGCCTAAAACCACCATGCTGATGTGGCACTGCACGATATCGTTGACCCATAGGAGATGTATAGGTCAACCGAACTTCAGAGTTGTACCACCAGTAGGTCCAGTAGGAACTCGTTTCTTGCCGTTGTCTTCTTGATGAACACGCAAAGCTTCTTCCATGACTAAAACATCACTTACATATTCACTGAATCGAGCCGTCTTGTTCAAAGCAACTCGAGACTGTAATTTGATACTTAGTCCCCTCTTGAAATGATACTTCTTCTTAGCCTCGGTATCAACTTGCTCTGGAGCATATTGCGCAAGTTGATTGAAAAGCTTGAAATATTCTTGGACGCTTCGATTTCCTTGTTTTAGCTGCATAAACTCTTCATGCTTTTTTTCCATCAGTCCCACCGGAATGTGATGCTCACGGAAGACCTGACGAAACACTTCCCATTCCACTTGATGTGCATCTTGAAGCATCGTGGTGTAGTTGGCCCACCAGGATCTCGCTGCGCCATGTAGCTGCTGGGCAGCAAAGAGAACCTTTTGTTGTTCGGTGCAGTGAAGTAGACCGAACTTGGCTTCGATAGTTCACAACCAATGATCAGCATCTAAAGGATTATCTGCCTCCAAAAAGACTGGCAGATGGGTGGCCAGAAAATCTGCATATGTGACTATGGCCGAGCGGTCACGTCGTTCTGACTGTTGTGTTAAGTTTTGCATCAGTTAGCGTAGAATGACATTCTGCTCTGCAATGGCTTGCGCCCAGTTGGTAGGAGGTGGAGGCTCCCTTGCACCATGCTGCGAGTTCTCAGGCTCGCCATTTCCACGAGTTTGATCCATCCTATGTCAGAGGAATTTCTCTCATATATTAGTCACCATCTCCTTTTAATATCATGTCACTAATATATTATCAAGTATACAAACAACCATATTGTTTATGATTATTTGAGCAAACCATATTATGTTATTTGAGCAAACCATATTATGTTATGTTACAACTACCAATACTAAACCTGTCTTGTACACCTCCTAGCTTAATTTACATTTTTCTACATACGGCCATCCTAACATTGCTACTACGCTATCCTAGATGCCTTCTGACTAGTGGAGGCTGCATTGGGCGTAGTAAAGGTGCAACACTATCCGCATCGAACTGGACCTCCACATTATGAGGATAGGGAACTCCTCATAATCCAAACTCGATTTGCTCTCGAACTCCTCTGGATCCTCCTCTTCCTCTTCAGAGTCTTCTTCAATAACTTGTTGTTGTTCCAACAGTTGATCATGAGCTTCTGCTAACTGATTGAAATTATTCTACGCTTCCTGAATGTCTTGCTGCAACGGGCAATATGTGCCTGAGCATTCTGTAATGCTTCCTGGGAATCAGCTTGTATGACATGGGCATTCTGCAGTACTCCCTTTAATTCTTGTATTTCTTCTTGGGACTCCTCGTAAGCTTGCTTCATATCCAAGTACTTCTCTTCCATCACCATCGCTCGACTGTTCTAGGCTTGCATATGGTCGATCATACTCGTCCTTCTGTCGATTGGCATAACTAGTGCGTCTCTTGCCACCCGCCATCTGCAGGAAAGAGGTTCAAACTTAGTTAAACACGTCTTCCCCACAGTGAAAATAACTCAGTGTGGCAAGTTTCCGTAGATACGTCCTTATTAAGAGATTATTTGTTTTATGCATGAATTATAATGCAGCAACATGAATTATGATCCATCGTACCCAATTACTATGTCGCACTATCTATTTATACTTCTTAAGTGGGCAAGTTAGCACGTCCCTACTCTAAGTCATTTAGTTTTCAAAAATATGCCCTGTGGCTGTACTATTTACCCCATTACGGCTCTGATACCAGCTGTGACATCTCCTCCAATCACGGGACCGGATAATAGGGAGGACTCGTAGAAACGAGCCCACAGAGTATATCACAAGCTTATTTAAAATATTTACATTCAAAAGTTCTTATACAAATCATTGCTTGAAACTCCAGAGTGTTGTAGTCAAACCTACAATAACATACTAACTATAAACATTCAGGCTAAACTACACGAGTGTCGTGCTTGCCCTGAACACATCACTGATAATACAAGCTTCATGGCAGGAGACTCTGCTCCCACTGCCAGGTTCCTCCGTCTGGCGCCTGCTCTTCCCAGGTAACCGTGCCACACATCTCACAATACGTGTAGCCTTCACCTGTGAGTTAGGTTAAACCCTAAGCAACTAATACTCAGCAAGTCTGACCCGTCAAAAGGCTCTCTAAAAGCCAACTCCTAGGATGAAAGGCTTATTGGCTCTAGCTGTTTGATACTGCAAAAACCAGCACTAATAGTAAATCCTTACTCAACTTCTACCGTTTACTTTAAAATAAAGGCATAGCAGTCTATCGTGCTACCTGTACCTGTATGAGATAGACAGTAGGATTTGGTGTTAATGCAGGTGGAGTTTCAATCAATTCCTGAAACCTATTGCATAATCATGACTCACGACTTGAGTGATAACAAAATAAAACATAGGTGAGATGCATCGGGGCTTGTCTTGTGGGGCTTCAGCGTTGGTGCTAGTTTCCTGGGTGGTTCGATGTCGATGGGTGCCTCTTCGGGGATCGGCTCGACGATAATCTCGTTAACATTGGCATCTATAAGACATGTATGATGCTATTCAATATCATGCAGTGCCATAGAAATGACAAGGAATATCTCATGTATGTGTATGCGATGCTGAATGCCATGTAGATGAAGATACTGGGTAGTTAAATAATTAACTAAACTTACCTCAAATACCTCTTTCATTGATTCCATTAATTACTATGATTAAGATACTAATTAAGAGTGTTTTATTAAGTAAATCCTAAATTAATATTATTTATTAACTAAGAAATTATTAATATTAAATAACTATATAATTATCCTAACTAATTATGATTTACTAAGCATTCACTATTTTTAAGAAAATTCAGAAATTAAATAAATTCACATAATACTTTTAATTAAATAAATTAATCAAAAATAATATTTTCAATCTAATGAACTTTATTTCATATTTTTTTATGTATAAATAATTAGTTATTTTTAAAGATTATCTAAATTTCTTGGAATTAATTTAATCCTATTTCAAATCCTTTTTACTGTGACCAATGAGATTGCAGCCACACGGGGGTCTACAAAGTACTGTGGCTGGATCCCACATAGCCACATGTGATCAGGGCTATGTGGCCATGTGTGTGGCTCCGATGTTGGAGCACGGCGGCGCGGGCCGAGCTCACCGGAGAGCTTGCCACAGCGGGCTAGGGCCACCACGCTGGGATCCGGCATGCACTATAAGCATCCCGACTGTTGAATATTATGGGCCTTTAAGCCCATATTATTCCTATTAATTCTAATAAGTCTAGGCCCATATTTAATGTTGTATTGATTTAGTCCCACATGGAATTTCTATCATTAAATACCTCAACTGATTAGGTGGAATTATAGTATGCCTCCTAGAGAATTTGAGAGAGGCCAAGGGCGAGCCACACGCGCGCGCCGCCGCTGCCGCTGCCGCCGACGAGCCGAGCCGTGCCAGGGCGGGGCGGGGCGTGCGTGCGTGCATGCGTGCGTGACGAGGCGAGGCATGGCGTGCTGGCTGCTGCGTGCGTGTCGAGTCGAGTCGAGTCTTTGGAAATGGTCGCGTGATTAATGTGCCCGATATGCAAAGGAATTAATGACATTTATTGCTTCTGTTACGGCGTTAACCCGGCAACCAGTATATAAGCTCTCCCTAGCCTCACCCAAAGGTTACACTCGTGAATCACAAACTTCCATCTTCCTCTTGAGTTGCCTTCCGAGCCTTCCCCGTCCCGACGATCCACGCGCGCACAGAGCTTTAACACTGGTCCCTCTATAGGGTATACCCTCAACCTTCTCATCTTTACTAGTTTGGTTGCGATCTTAACTAGTAATTATGTTTTCCTTGCTAATATCATCACTCAAATGCTGCTAATAATGCGATTATTATGGATTAAATTAAACATGAAAATGCCTAATTACTTAACAATCCAAAAACCTGATAGGCATTTTTCTGTTAGAGGATTTATTGCTACCTTGAAACCCGATGATTTTGATGGTACATCTTACAAGAGGTGGTGTGCACGGATGATACTATGGTTGACAGCGATGAACTGCTATCACGCCGCGTAGGGGAAGCCCGAACAATTCACTCCTAAAGAGGAGAGCGCGTTCGAGGCATTCAACAACCTGTTTAGAGGCATCGTGATTAGCGCTCTCGCTGACAAATATGTTGATTCCTACATCACATGTAAAACTGCTAAGGAATTGTGGGATGCATTGGATGCTAAATTCGATGTCTCTGATACTGGGAGTGAGTTGTACGTCATGGAGCAAATGTTTGACTATAAGATGGTTGAGAACCGTTCTGTAGTTGAACATGCTCATGAAGTACAGACACTGGCAAAAGAACTCAAACAATTCCCTTGTGTGTTGCCTGATAAGTTTGTGGCTACAGATATTATCTCCAAATTACCATCTTCTTGGAAGGATTTTGCTACTTCTCTAAAACACAAGAGACGGGAGTTCAACATGGCTGACCTTATTGGGACTCTTGATGTTGAGGAGAGGGCGAGAGCAAAAGACACGCGCAGAAAAGGCATTGAGTCTTCTACCGCCAATGTGGCGCAGAAGAAAAATAATTCCAATGCACCTTGCTATAAAAAGAAGAAGCAGGAAAAGAAAGAGAAGCCAAAGCAGACTACCACTTTTAAGAAGAAAAAGGGAAAAAGGAAATGAGGATTGTTTCGTTTGCGGAAGCAGTGAGCATTGGGCAAGTGCATGCCGAGACCGCAAATTTATCCAGCCAAAGAAATCAGCAAACATGGTAATTAGCGAGACTGCAGGAACATCGGGGTATGATAATTTTTACCTATTGTTCTTTCAGTTTGTTATTCGCCTGAATGGTGGATGAACACTGGGGCTAATGTTCATGTGTGTGCTGATATTTCTTTATTTTCTTCTTATCAGTCCGGCGTGACTGGAGCATTGTTGATGGGAAACGGGTCGCATGCGCATGTTCTTGGTGTTGGTATGGTCGTTCTGAATCTTACTTCGGGAAAGACCGTGCTTTTGAAGAATGTCCACCATATCCCCTACATCAAGAAAAATCTAGTTAGCGGCTCTCTACTATGTAGAGATGGTTTTAAAATTGTTCTTGAGTCGAATAAATATGTACTTTCTAAGTACGGGACATTTATTGGAAAAGGATAAGTATGCGGAGGCTTGTTCCGCTTTTCTTTACATGATAATGTCTGTAGTAATGTTATGAACAATGTCTTGATTTCTAATGAGTCGAATATTTGGCATTCACGACTTTGTCATGTTAATGTCGGGTGTATGTCGCGGTTAGCAAATTTGAATTTAATTCCTAAATTGAATTAAGTCAAAGGTTGCAAATGTCATGCGTGCGTGCAATCTAAGCAACCTCGTAAGCCTCATAAAGCTGCGGAGGCAAGGAATTTAGAGACATTAGAACTTGTTCATACCAATCCGAAATGAACGATGAGTTGACTAAAGGCGTGTAAGCTTCATGAGCATTGGATCCCTGATGTATGGATGTTTTGGTGATAGATGATAACTATAAAATTGCGGGCTAATATCTACATGAGTGTTGTCCATGTAGGAACCTTCATTAATCTCTACTACAAGTCATATGGATGACGGTTGTCTTTGTGGTTGATGACAATGGCCACAAGCATGGAGGCTTTGTGAGCTTGATGGAGTCTAAGGGTTGATGGAGATGGATCAAAGCTAAGAACAAGCTATGGAGCAAGTGTTGGGAATACTTGCCTAGTTGTTAGGGCTTTGAGTCTATAGGAAAAACCGAACTATCAAGGGGGTCTAGGTCATTCTCTTAGGTCATGTCTAGTCGGTGATGTGCAAGGTTGCTCGGTGAAATCACAGGCACTAGATGATAGTGGAGAAGCCAAGGAGCTATTCGAAGAAGCCTGGAAACAAAGTCAAGCGAGGACAACAAGTTTCAGCTTCTGGAGGAAGTGACCGGATAGAGGGGTCAGAGGTGACCGAACTGTACGGTCACGAGGAGGTTTTGTTTGGAGACTACAGCGAGCAGTAAGGAAACTACCAAGTCTGGAAGACCTAGAGACCAGACGATCCAGTCTAGTGATCGGACGGTCCGGTCAGTAGGCCTGAGACTTGGGCAGTGAGGAAGTAGCGCGTGAAATGTTTCTGGACTGGAGAGAGAAACGGACCAGACGGTCCGGTCAGCTGACCGTACGGTCCGGTCAGTAGGAGTTCAGCAGTGGGCAGAGCCGTTGGAGCTCGGGATTGCAGTGACCGGACGGTCCGGTCAGGCAGTGACCAGACAGTCCCGTTAGTAGGCCTAAAGAGCTGATTTCGTGGAGCAACAGCTAGGTGGAGGTTGGAAGCCTATATAACTTCGTTGCTGGGGTCTTGGAGACCTCTCTTGGCTAGTGGAATACCTGAGAGCATTTGGTAAGGTCCAAGAGGAAAAGAGGAGAGCACTAGGAGAGGATATTGGATATCTTGAGAGTGCTAGTGAGAGTAACAAGGAGCGATCTTGCACATCTAAGGCTAATGTGTCCTTGAGGGTGTGATCTAGGTTGTTACTCTTGGTCTATGGTGAGACCTAGACCGGTTACGTGTCAGTGATCGAGCCTATTGTAATTGTTGTGAAGGCCATCACACGTTTGTACATTGTTTGAGCCCGTCGGTGAAAGGGGCATCGCTAGTGAGCGCCTGTGTCGTCTCGGGGAGTCCGGCAAGTTCTCGAGGGAGGTGAGCTTGTGCCTTAGTGGAAGCAGTTACGCACACCGTGTCTTCACTCCGGGAGTGATTGCGGGCTCATGTGCGAGAACTTCACATGGTGCCAGGAGGGACTGGGACTCCGGCGAGAGTGGTCCAACGTGGAGTAGGGGAAGGCGCCATCCTTCTGAGACCTCGGGAAAAAAAATCATGAGCATTCCGTGACCCCCTCTTTACTATTCCACAATTGTGTGCTCTAGTTAGTAGGGTGACTTGTGGCTTGTATAGGCTAGTGTGTTTAGCTTCTGCGTTTTGTTTTGCATCATGAACACTAGCATGCATAGGATCTTGGCCTACTAAAACTGTTTAGGTTGCAACACTTGTTGGGTTCTAGTAATGTGAAATTGAAGTATTCGAATTCGTGCTCGGCTATCGATTCACTCCTCCCTCTCGGTAGGCCTTCGGTCCTTTCAATTGGTATCAGAGCCAAGTGCTCAACTTTGAGGCTTCACCGCCTTGAGTAAGGATGGCGGAAAAGATAGGGAGTGTTCCCATTTTTAATGGGGAGGACTACGGGTATTGGAAGACATGTATGTAAGCCTACCTGGAGTCCCTTGATCCGGAGATATGGATGGTGACCCATGAATTGGATGCAAATGTGAACCTTCTTGAACCTGATTTCATTAAGAACAACGCTAAGGCCAAGAATGCTCTGTTCTCATGCATCTCTAAGGATGTGTTTGCTAGATTGGACTCGAGTTCGACAGCACACGGTATCTGGACTGAGATTTAGGGTGTCCACGAGGGTACTAGTGATGTCAGAGAGAAAAGATACTATGTGCTGAAGAACAAGTATGATTACTTTGCTATTACCACATGAGAGAGCTAACACTGTGTATTCTCGTTTTCATGTGCTAGTGGAGGAGATCAATGCACTGGGGGATGATTTCAAGCTTAAGCCTGTGGAGGTCATCAAAGATTCTTGAGGCTTTTCAAAGACCCCAAGTATGAGTCCATCATCACCTACACCTTGCAGGGTGACCTCAAGACCAAGACCATGAAGGATGTACTTGGCAAGATCACTGCCTTCGAGAGTTATCAGTTGGGGATGGATGATCCTCAACCATCCAACCTTGCTCTACCGGCTGATAAGTATGAATCAAGCAAGTGCAAGAAAAACAAGAAGAAGGCAGTCACGGACCTTGTCACATCTCATGATGCCCTAAACAAGAGTTATGAGAAACTCAAGGGTGATCATATAGAGCTTTGTGAGAAGTACAAGGCCCTTGAGATTACTTATGAGGCCATCAATGTTGAGAACCTTGCCTCTCCCTCCTCTTGTTCATCAATGAGTGATGCTTCTACTATGTGTGATGAACTAACCACCTCGAATGAGGTTTCTTCTCTTGAGCCATTTGTTTTGAAGGAATATCACAAGCTCAAGGAAGAGAGGAAAATGGTGATGGACGGCTTTGAGAGACTTACACGTGGTAGAGCTATTCTTAAGGAGATTCTTGGAAGAAATCTTGTGAACAACGTCTCCCATCGGAGACTTGGCTCATATCCTGCCACCATCAGCATCATCAGGACGAGTGTCTCCACTCCCGAATGGGTCAAACCCCTACTCGCCGATGACTAATATTGCGAGAGGTGTTGCAAGGATGGCCACACCATCAAGGATTGTCCTATGGTGAGGAGTTCCATTGCTTTACCTAACGCTAACTTGTTCCATGAGAATACCCATTTCAAGCTTTTTAGGAACAAGGATGGCAAGGTGAAAGTAAAGGCTTTGGGACCACCAAACAAGAAGAGAAAGGTCAAGAGCATATGGGTGCCTAAGTGCATAGTTGATCTTGAGAGGTCGACCGCGTACAAGTGGGTGCCCAAGAACAAGACCTAGATGGTGGTGGTGGTGGACCGAGTGCTTTCATGAAGATTATGTGAAGTCCACAAGTGACATGGACCTTAATGACCTATCTACTCATGAGGGAGGTAACCGTGTTGTTTTTAGTAGTTGTAGTGTGTCTTTCTTTCTCTTGCATTGCATGGTAATTAGGACTCTTTTGTGACTAGTATGCCTTGCATCCATGCATGTGTAAATAACTAAAAGAAAAACACATAAAAAGCAATCAATGTCTAACCCACTCAAGATAGCTATAAGCAAGGGGGAGTGCTTAAGATGGTGGTTTGGCTTCTCTCAAGGCAAGGGTATGACTTATAGTGATTAAGCTTGAGGGGTTCAAACTTGACATTATTAGGTTTTCTTTGTGTCTTGTTTTAATATTGCTTGCATCCACATGGCATGTTTAATTTCATTGCATATGTAAAATGCTGGTTGCATGCATCATATTAGAAACACAAAGGAGGCTTGTCTCACTTGGAGAAATTTGTGCCTCATAATCTATATGAGAAAACATCTCCGTAAGTGTGACCAAAGGAAAGGATTGTGCTTAATGCCCATTGAGCAAGCTCTTATGAACTCCGAGGTTAAATCTACTTGCGCGATTCATGGACTAAGGCTCATACATACCCATTTGGATCTTATTTGCCTTGGTTCTTACTTGTTCAATTCTTCATTTGGCATTTGTGAAAATTACAAGGCCATAGAGTGCCGCTATTTAAAAATAAGTGTTTGAGAGTTTCCTTCATGTTCTAAGTGCAATGTTTATTTGTGTGTTTAGCGAGGGCACTTGGAAAATGGAGAATTTCCTTGACTCAGCGAATTTCTGGTAGTGACCGTACAGTCCGGTAATATGACCGTACAGTCCGGTCTGTGCAGCAATGCACAGTGCTTCGGGGGGTAGTGAGCGGACGGTCCGGTCACTACGGTTGATTGCGCGATGTGTCTCCAGATCAGAGCCATCGATCTGTTTCTTGAAGATCTCTGCTGTTCATCTTGGTTTTGACCTAGGTCAAAAATCATCAGCTACAATGGCTTCTTCCTCGTTCCTCCCAAGTATGCCGAGTTCGTGCTCTCACCGGCGCCTCATCATGCTTGTCGCCGACCAGAGCCACTGCCTCGCCCCGTCGGAACCCACCGATCTGTCGTGCCCTTCCCTTGCGCTCGCCCCGCCAGCTCGCTGCCATGCCCGTGAACCCTAGGCGCCACCGCTGCCCAATATCGAGAGCCGCAGCCGTCATCGCAAGCCGAGCCACCGCTTGCCATCGTCGATGAGTCAATATGCCAGCACTCGAGCTCGCCCTCACACCTCGCCCGCTTTCTCCCCGCGCCACCGCTCACCACACGCGCTCGCAGAGCCACCGCGTGCGCCTGTCTGCACCAAGTCTAGAGCCGTCACCGTCGCCGGACATCATCGCCGCCGTCATCGCCTGTTGCCTCACCGCCGACAAGCTCCAGTGCCGCCTCCGGTCCTTGCGCGCGTCCAGCACCACAGAGCCGACCCCCACTGCGAGCCTAGGGAAAAGTTCACCTTTTTCCCACTTCCATTGTCGGCAAGCCCAAGTTTCATTTTTCAGCGATCGGTTGCTAGTTAATCTTCGTGTTTATCTTCGGGATCATCAGGGTACTGTGCACATCTCCTATTTCATCATTCATGCTCTAACTTCGAGCAATTTCCTTAGTTAATGCAATTGGATTAATTTGCCCATGTTTAGTTGCATTAATTAGGTAATTAGCTCAACCTATATTGTGATTAGTTACATGCCTATTTGTTAATTGCAATTCTAGGGTTTATCTCTCATTTAGTCTACAGTTAGATTTGTTGCCTATTATTTAACTGCACACTAGATGACTCGCACCAGCCACTTATAGTCGATGATCACTGTTGTCATATTGCTTTATTTGTCTAGTGATCATGTCCTTTATTCAGTGCTAGGATTTCTATTGTGCATTCTTTCCTAGCGGTGCTTTGCTTGTAGATTTATATAGGTTCTATACTCATCCTGTCTATACCTATGTGCGTGCAGTGACAGCAGTCAGCAGCAGATGGCAGGGTGTGGGCAGGACAAGGGTAAGGGAAAGATGCCTGAGAAGCCAAAGAGCAGGAAGAGGACCAGGCTAGACCCAGAGTCAGAGAGAGCTAGGAGGGTTGCCAGGCACATAGAGGCTATGGAGACCTCGTGCAGGACACCCGGATCATGTTTGATCATCGGGCAGACAAAGACTGAGACACAGGGCATGCGGAGGAGTACCAGGCAGAGAACTGCTCCTTTGGCTACAGGAGTTATTCTGCCAGCGTGGTCGCAGAGTACTCCGGCTTCCTGTCAGGGGAGGTCATCGAGATCTGCAGAGCAAGGATCCTCCAAACAGTAGGAGGAGGAGTTTGAGGAGGAGGTGTCAGAGGAGGAGACCTCAGAGTCAGGATCTGAGGAGTCAGAGTCAGAGGAGGAGCTGCCAGCACAGCCAGAGCAGACAGTTCTCCAGAGGACAGCTCACCGGACAGGAGACCCGAGGTGCACCTGTGCAGTGTGCACGAGGAGGCTGCAGAGACGTGTTGAGACAGCCGGAGAGCCAGACATACTTAAGGTTCCTGCAAAGGACCTTAAGACACTGCGTCTAGTCTCCTTTGGGCAGTTGGTTCCAGTTCTCAGGGATCCCGCTGCTGGAGAGAGGTACTAGACAAGCCTCCAGAGGAGGATTGGATAGGGACTCAGATGCTACCTTGCCATGAAGGGCAAGTCTGGACTGTTTGTGCCGCACCAGTACACGACCTACCAGGCCATGAGGAGGGCCACCAGCACTGACATGGAGCAGTACTTCACGTACTTGCCAGGGCTAGCAGAGCTAGTTATTGCTCCATACAGGTAAAAGGAGGACATAGTCCTAAAGTTCTACGTGACATTGTAGGATGCTGTTGGCACTTCCCAAGTGCCCCTTTTATATGTGAATATTACCCTAATTAGAGCATAATTGATACTAATTTAGGCCATTTATCTATGATATTGTCTATATATTTGTATATGCCTTGTTTTGGAGCTTTATTGCAGAAACAGGTAAAATTAGTGATTAAAGTGATGCTGGAGAGGACAGGAATCCAGAACCGACGAAAAGCATTGAAGAAGCCTAGTGCGTCGATCGGTGCAGTCCATGAGCCGGTCGGCGCTAGGGTGTTTTGGCCCACAGAAGTGACCGAGGCCCATTCCACATGTTTATGGAAGTTTATCTACGCAAGACACTTGAAGATATTTTCCTAGAAGATTTATGGAACTTCAAGATCTCGACATGCAGTACAAGACTTTATCTCGAAGGAAAAGGCCCACATGGCAGCCGTGGAAGATAGAGGAACCGACTCGGAGAAGAAACTAGAGAAGACACGGCTTGCGCCGATCAGCGCAATCCTACGCCGATTGGCGCAACCGCCTTATTTGCTAGAAACCGAGTCCTTTACGAGTAGAACCCCTATAAATACTTGTAATCCCTGGAAGCAGAGAGAGGAGGCGACAGAGGGACAACAGATCCGTGAGTGAGAGCCATCGGGGCTCGCCCCGTTAGAATAGATCTCTACTTGAGTTTCAAGAACCATTGGTGTTAAGAGTTGATCCGTCAAGGTAGGCCATCTCAACGGGGATGAATCTTACTCTATGTATCCCAAGGATGATTGAATATGTTGATGATGGTTTTGGTGATTTGTTTCTCTTGATTCTATAATCATGCATGTGCTTATTCCAATTGCTTAGTTCTAGGCTAAGTAAGTTGATATTATCATGATTATGGTGATTAGGATAGTATTCGGACATTGTATTGATTATGGTTGCTTGATGATGCTAGTAGTGTGGTTTAGCGGTAACATCACTAAGCCTGTGTAGACTATTGGATAGTTGAGTAGGGTAAGATACTCGCGCGATTAAGGTTTCCTCTCGGCAGCGAGAAGTTCTACACTGGATTGAATCTTCTATCACGTCAACACTTGGACGCCTCAGCTGTAGGATCATTCATGTCAAAAACCCCCACCGAAGCTAAGAATTTGATCAAGTTGCTAGTTGAAAATCAATCGTGGGATGGTGAGAGAAGCTCAAGGAATTTGCATCCTTCAAAAGGAGTAGCGAAAAGTGTGATTGAGAAGACTTAGGAAGACTTGATTATAGATCGCCTTGATGCTATTCAAAGGAGGTTGGACAATAATCTTCATATCCCTAAGGAAGAGACACTCAAGCTGGCGGAATCACGCTCCACATGTAGTGAGTGTGGAGAATTTGGTCATATGTAGAAAGATTGCCCTGAAGAGATGAAGATGCTAGAATATATGAAGAATAGTGGATGGAAGCCCCAATATCATCAACAAAGGAGTTCTTCCTCTCCTAGTTCATCCATGCAAAATTCTATCCCATTTCATCTCTAATGTCATGAGTTCTTCCAAGCTCAAGAGAAGATCAACAAGGACAATCAAGCTAAATTCAAGAAGATTGATCGTGTCCTTGAGGGAATTAATGACAAGGTGATAGAAATTGGGAGCTCCAATGAGCAGATTTTGAAGCATATCAAGATTATGGAGCAACAGATGGGACAGCTATCGTAAGCCATTCAAGGCAACAAAGGGGCTATTCCTGGCAATACGATGTCTGCAGAGCAGTTGAAGGCAATAGCTATGCGGTCTGGAAAGCAAATAGAAGATCCAGAGCACTTTGCGGGAGCAAGGAAGTCCCGCGCCGATCGGCGCACACCCGGCGCCGAACGGCGCGATGATCCTGTCGGCGCCGATCGACTCCCTGAAAGCGCCGATCGGCGCGAGGAGGATGTTGACCTCTCTGGTCTGAAAATGGGCATGGAGACAGAAGAGCATGGCCCTGCCACGTTCCTGGATACTCAACTAATGACGAAGACAGAAAGAGCGCGGCAACACGACGAGCAATTTGCAAGGTTCGTCGATATTATGAAGAAGCTTTACATCAATGTCCCTTTTGTTGACGCTATCCAAGTTCCCGCCTATGCCAAGTACATTAAGGACATGATGCAAAACAAGAAGTCTCTAGTTTCTGAGGAGGTTGTGAAGGTCACTAAGGAGCTAACGACGGCAATAGATGATGTTGCACTGGAGAAGAAACCCGACCCTGGATCACCAAGCATCAAATGCATGATTGGAACAAGGATATTTGATAGGTGCTTGTGCGATCTTGGAGCAAGTGTAAGTGTTATGCCCCGTCATATATTCACAAGTCTCACTTTGCCTGAATTAGAGCCTACGAGTATGTGTTTGGAGTTAGCCGATCAATCGGTATGCTTCCCTGATGGAATTGCTGAGGATGTGCCTGTTCAAATTGGAGCTCACATCATCCCTATTGATTTTATTGTGCTTGATATGGATAAGAGGACGAGGACGCCGTTGATCTTAGACAGACCCTTCTTGAGGACAGCAAAGGCAAGTATTGATGTTGGGAGTGGTGAGATAAGCTTCGATATAAGTGGGACTCCCTACTCTTTTAAATTTCACCCAAAGGGAGAAGAATGCCGTGCTATTGATGAAGTGAAGAGATACAAGACACTGTGGCATCATGGCATCCAAAGTAATTGGAGGGGAAGTATGGATAGGTCGGCCAAGCTATATGAACCATGGAGATAAGAGAACCTTGTAGTGTTGCGGCCTCACATCCCACACCGCGACACTAAGGATTGATTGTTTACGGGGAGTTCAAGATCTTTGACCTCTAAATAACTAGAGCGCTCTTGGAAGGCAACCCAATGATTGGGGGATTTAGAAGTTGTTTAGTGCTTGTGGGAGGGCAACCCAATTCATTTAGTTAATTAGTGCTGCCCGGGAGGGCAACCCGGTGTTTTTAAATTGCTTTCTTTTGATAAAAACAATCTCCCGAGTAAAAGAAATAGAAAAGTGTGTGCTTAATTCTTGTGTGCTCTTGCGTTGTCTGTTTATTCATGCAAAACTGTGTATATACATACTGTAGACTAACAATGCAGGAATATAAAAAAAGACCAAAAACAGAAAGGAACAGAGCTTGCGTCGATCGGCGCACTTCTACGCCGGTCGGCGCATTATTGCCCAAGTCAGGACGGAAGGCTGACGATGCCCAGAATTGAAGGGGTGCTAAAAATCAACCAGCACAGTAATTTTCAGAGACGGAGCTATTTTCATGGTAATCAAAAATCTTTTTGAATTAATTTTTATGTGCAAAATGGTTGCTAAATGACGCAGGAAAGGATGAAGAGCAACATCTAGCGAAGAAGCGAGGGGCCAGGAGCAAAAATGGACGTCGCGCCGATCGGCGGAGTCAGCGCCGATCGGCGTGGTCACCAGATGAGCCCCGCTACGTATATCAATACTATAGGAACATTGGGAAAAGTGGAAAAATTAGGTGAAAGAGATGAACACGAGGCATCAGGATCAGCGCCGGACCAAAAGACGAGGCGCAAGGGACTTGCGCCGTTCGGTGCCCTACTGCGCCGATCGGCGCAGTTACCCATGCGGTTCCCAAATGGGCGACAAAGGCGGCAGGCATTGATTTTGAGGAACAGGTATGATTATTATGCAGGTGTGCAGTGCAGAGGAGACACGGAATTGACCAAAGGCTGAAAAAGAGACGGCGCGCCGATCGGCGCGTGCCCCTGCCAACCAAGACAGCGGGATTCCGTGCTGTTCCCCTGCCAACTAACATGATGTACCGGGAAGTGACATAAAGGATGAGAGTCATGCACCAGAGTGGTCAGAGCATTCAAAACTTGAATTGTGCCGATCGGCGCACTGCCGTGCCGATCAGCGCGCTCTCAGATTTTGAAATTTTACGGCGGTTCCTTCTCCTAGAAGTTTCCCACACTATAAAAGGGAGGCCGGGCGCGCCCAGTTCGGCACACCATCCCAGTAATCTCTCCACCTTCCCCACTTCCCACGATCTCGCACACGTTTCACAATTTTCGCAGATGGATCGTCTCCGCTCCTTCGTCAGCAAGTTGGGCAAGAGGCTGTGCAGGGGAAGCAGTTCCGGCGGTAGCGGCGAGTCGAGCGGTGACTCCTCGGCGAGCGGTGGCTCCGACGCTCACGATGACATATCGGTGGGAGGTGCATCCACCAGCTCGGTGGTGGCGACATACGAGATCCGCGCCCGCCACTCCGTCTCCAACGCGTCCCTTCCAACGGGGCGTGCTACGAGGAGCCAAACGGCGGTAAGCCGTGGGGTTCCCACATCACTACCACCGCTGGCATTCATGCCGTGCACGGTGGAGGAGGACTTCACCCTCCTGAGCGCGGAGGAACAGCGGCACTACCTCGCGGTGAGGGGAAGGTTCGTCTCCAACTTCAACTTGGACGAGACCTTCCTCACCTCGATCGGCCTGTGGGAGGACATAAGGAGGATGCTCAACAATCTCGGATGGGTGGACTTCCACCTTCTTCCCATGGACTACAACCTCGACGTCGTCACCGAGGTTGCCTCTACGATGAGGCTTGGCACCGTCGAAGATGGCAATGAGGCCGTCAACTTCCGCGTCCGCGACATCAGCTACACGGTGACCATGGAGGCGGCGGCTCAAGCCTTCGGCTTCGACGTCAACGCCGACGTCGCTGGCATCTTGGGACGTGGGGAGTTGGACTTCTTTTGGAGGCGGCTCTCGTTCGTAGAAGAGATGAAGCACGGCAAAATCCGCAACCCGACCATTCAAGTCTTCCATCGGTGGTTGGCGGCGCGCATAGGCGACAAGGTTGACTCCAGCAACGTTAACGATGCGGACTTGCGGTGGCTCTACAATGCCATCGCGAGTCCGTCTCATTGCAACCCCATGTCGGTGATGGTGCGGGGTTGGCTCGACAAGAGGGGCAAGGCAAGCAAAAAGTTGGCCTTCGGGGCCTATGTTCAACGCCTAGCAGCCCTCGTTTGCGACAGCGGCGGACCGGGAGGGCGCGATGACAAGTGGGAGTGCGCGACGGAGATCGGTGAGAATATGACTTGTGGCAATATTGTCACGGAAGTGTTCGCGCCGGCTTCCATGTCGGTGGCACCAACAACAAGCTCCCGTGTGTGGAGCTAGGAGTTTTCCTCCCTCGCAAGCTGGAGGGAGGAAACTGGCTTGAGGAAGGTCTCCTAGAGGGGGGCGAGTTCTCAAGGACCGCCGTGGGCGGGTTCGACAGCCGGACACATCTACAGCAGCCGGCCGCGAGTGGGACTCCTGGGGATCACGCCAGGAGCTTCAGCAGTACCAGTCAGGGTGGAGCGACGCAGCGGGCGGTTCACAGCCCTCTGCGCCGGTTGGCCCTCCCTACTTCAGCACAGGTATCGACTACAGGTACCAAGGGCGTGTACCTGTGGTGCCTCCTGTGCCTGGTGTAAACTTTTTTGTGCCCATGCAGGGATACCTCGACAACAACATGCACTACATCGAGCGCGTGGAGGAAGCCACGTCCCAATGGAGGGACAACCACGATGCGATGGTGGAGGAGTTCGAGCGACTCAAGGCGCGGTGCTATGGCTTCGATCAGCCACCGCCTCCACTTTCAGATGACTAGAGTGCCTAGGAGTTGGCATGTGTATCGGTTTCCCGGTTTGCGTTTTCTTTTATCTTTTGCAATCTTTTTCTTTATTTTCTTATATGTGTGTGAGCGGGTTGGGAAACCATGTATCGGGTGTGCTTACTTTCATGCAAGTGTGTTAGTAGTAGTTTTACTTTCATGCAAGTGTGTTAGTAGTAGTTTTATTTTCATGCAAGTGTGTTAGTAGTAGTTTTATTTTCATGCAAGTGTGTGCAAAAATCATCACCATGTATTCGAGTTTCGATCTTAATATAATGGTGGCGGTTATGCTCTTTTAGGAGAATTGAATTATTTATTCTTTCTTAAAAAGTGTTGATGAATACCAAATAATGTTGAGCATTGAATAAAATTTCGAACTTACACTTAATGATTATTCGGCAAATATGTCTTATGTGGAGCAATTTTGAGTACCCATATGCTTCATTTGTGTTGTCCAGTTTGTGATGATAACTTAGTACCAATCTTTTCATAAATAAATTTTCATGTTGTGAACTTTGGAATTTATTGTTTTCAAGATCCTTACCTACCAATGCCATATTTTGAGCAATACTCATGAACCTTTGATATGTAGATAAACATTAAATTGATGGTTGAGTTCGGTTAGGATTTAATTCTTTTTGGTATGGACTTTACTAAGATGGCAATTCTTTGTGTATCTTTTTCTAGCCTTGAATTACTCATGCAAAAATTCAATTCCACAGAGTACACTACCATAAACCCAAAACATCTTGTTGAGTATCATTCCTTGACCACATCCTATATTTCTAGCTATATTTAATTCTTGAATAAAAGTTGAAGCCAGACGGATCAAATACCAACAAATGTTGGTGAATTTGGGTTGAGAGCCGATCGGCGCACCCTGAACCGATCGGCACAGCAGAGAGCAAAAAAAAAATAGGGAGAAACACGAAGGGAAAAAAAGGAAAAAAAGAGAAAAGCTCTACTGTTTGCTAAGGGACTAGCAAAATTTTAAGTGTAGGGGGATGGTATATGACATGCTTATTCTCGAAATTCATTCTAATATAGCCATGACTCATTCCAACCATGTGCAATCTTCCAAGATCAAATTTTTGCTATGCACATGTCCACATATCCAAAGTGTGAGTCCTTTCTTAATTTTTCTTTCTTTATGGCCATCTTGATAAGTTTCTATAATTCCAACGAAGAATAATCTCCTAGCTTTACAATATATTATTGATTTATGTTTGCAATCCTTGAAATTACCTCACCTAGCTACTCATATAAGCCTTACACTAATATTATTTGATCATTATGTTGTAGGATATAGGTTGAGTGATTTGAAAGATGAGTTGTTGCTTTGGATTATTTGGAAGATAGATTCTCTATGTTCACAACAATCTTTTAAGTAATTTACATGTGTGGAAAAGTTATAATTTGGACATGATCTGTTGCTTTGGGGAGAAACTTTAAGCTTTATGCCCATATTTGAACTATTTTGCTGAATACCAATATGAAATACACCATAATAGAACAATGCTCAACATTTGCTGATTTGAGATATCTTTTATGATAGAAAGAGTATGTTTTTCGATCTTTCTTTCTTTTACTTTACTCGGGACGAGCAAAGATTTAAGTGTGGAGGAACTGTTGGCACTTCCCAAGTGCCCCTTTTATATGTGAATATTACCTCAATTAGAGCATAATTGATACTAATTTAGGCCATTTACCTATGATATTGTCTATATATTTGTATATGCGTTGTTTTGGAGATTTATTACAGAAATAGGTAAAATTGGTGATTAATGTGATGCTGGAGAGGACTGGAATCCAGAACCGACGAAAAGCACTGAAGAAGCCCAGTGCGCCGATCGGTGCAGTACATGAGCCAGTTGGCGCTAGGGTGTTTTGGCCCACAGAAGTGACCGAGACCCATTCCACATGTTTATGGAAGTTTATCTGCGCAAGACACTTGAATATATTTGCCTAGAAGATTTATGGAACTTCAAGGTCTCGACGTGCAGTACAAGACTTTATCTCGAAGGAAAAGGCCCACATGGTAGCTATGGAGGACAGAGGAACCGACTCGGAGAAGAAACCAGAGAAGACACGGATTGCGCCGATCGGCGCAACAACCTTATTTGCTAGAAAATGAGTCCTTTACGAGTAGAACCCCTATAAATACTTGTAAACTCTGGCCGCAGAGAGAGGAGGCGACAGAGGGACAACAGATCTATGAGTTAGAGCCACCGGGGCTTGCCCCGTTAGAATAGATCTCTAGTTGAGTTTCAAGAACCATTGGTGTTAAGAGTTGGTCCATCAAGGTAGGCCATCTCGACAGGGATGAATCTTACTCTATGTATCTCAAGGATTATTGAATATGTTGATGATGGTTTTGGTGATTTGTCTGTCTTTATTCTATAATCATGCATGTGCTTATTCCAATTGCTTAGTTCTAGGCTAACTAAGTTGATCTTATCTTGATCGTGGTGATTAGGATAGTATTCGGACATTGTATTGATTATGGTTGCTTGATGATGCTAGTAGTGTGGTTTAGCAGTGACAGCACTAAGCCTGCGCAACATTATTGGATAGTTGAGTAGGGTAAGATACTCGCACGATTAAGGGTTTCCTCTCGGCAGCGATAAATCGGGAGCCGCTCGGAAAGCAGGGTGGTCTTATTCATTATAGGTTTTCATTAATCTATGTAATTACCCATTATGATGCTATTTAATTAGACTTTCAGGTTACGATCTCAATAGTAGATATCTGGTTACTCACTTAACAGCATAGGCTTACAAGGCATCTGGCGCACTTTGGCTTAGATTCACTAGAGTGCCGATCGGCTCAACTCCTGCGTCGATCGGCGCAACGACAGATTTACTGTCTGGCGCACCTTTGCGTTAGCCAGTCTCCCCCTCACGCAACCTAAATTCGACAGTAGCTTTGACTAGATCTTTTACTGTTAACTTTGTTTAATTATCTCTAAGGTCCTAGTGGATTCGATAAACCTTGGAATACTCAATTCAAGGGAAAAAGTGCTACAATCGTACACCGTCCTCTTGCGGTATATAAGTGGGTGCGTAGGTACGACCAACAGTTGCCAGAGACCGCTCAGAGATCTGGTTCCTGTTTAGAGGACAGCCACATGGTGTGATTAGAGAGGAACTCATCGCCAACCTAGGGCTCCTTGCTTCAGACTTTTAGCTTTACAGGAGTGCCTACGGGACCCTCGCTCCACCTCGCAGACCACAGGGAGGGAAGCTACCATCAGATGACATAGCGTCGATCGCCTTTCCACCACCACACACTCCAGGCTTTAAGAGAGGCCCTACAGGACTCACCGTAGAGGCCAAGGTGGTTAGAGCGATGGTCACCAGGACTATCATCCTCAAGTCTGGCTACAGAGAGGAGTTCACCCTACTTCACCAGTGGGCTGTAGCAGCTATTCTAAGGAGAGAGCAGTTTGACTTGGCAGACCTTCTGATTGGAGAGATGGAGGAGGTTATCTCTGAGAGAGTAGGAAACTGTCACTTGGTCTATGCCCCATACATTTGCTACATTCTGAGGAGGATGGGCCTTGTGACATAGGAGCAGTACGAGGCGTTCCATGAGGTGACCACCAGCTATGCACCTCGAGTCCCCAGGGGATCACAGTCAGCCTGGAGTCAGCAGACAGGAGAGGAGGAGCAGGAGTCACCGCCAGTCCCTCACGAGCAGGCAGCTCATCCAGAGACGGTGTTTCTTGAGTCAGCCAGTACAAGAGCACCTCCCCAGCTGACAGGTACTCAATCAGAGGATGCTATCACTGTGGCAGCGCTTGCAGGACGCCTAGGTGAGTTTATCTAGAACATAGCTGAGGATAGACGTCAGATGATGGCGATCATCAGGGGTCAGGCAGAGCTTCAGAGACAGCAGATGATGCTGTTGACTACACTAATGACTCAGATGACCGAGTTGATCAAGAGGCAGGCAGATCAGCAGCCAAGACCTTCAGCACGTCCATAGTCTCAGCAGCTGCTGACTCAGCTAGGACCCTTCAATGCTTTGATGACAGCTCAGTCTAGCCGGTTGTCTCACTCAGGGGCGTTACCGACTAGGGGAGCAGCACCAACCTTCTCACCAGTGACCCAGTTCTCCCCCGTGTCAGACTTCTCGGTATCTATGTTGTTTTTTTCACTGACACACTAGTCTACTTTGCAGATGGCAGGACACTCTGTTCACCAGCAGTTGCCAGTCAGGAGTCCGATCTTCTCAGAGGTTGTACACACCACACAGGGAGCTCCACAGACAGAGACAGCTACTGCTCCACTTTCCACTGCTACAGTCAGCACGCTCACACCTCAGGTAGCAGAGGATCTTGTCCGTGGAGGTTTCACTCAGCAGGACGTGGCAGATCTCGCACTTCTCCGGGCTTCTGTTGCTCAAGAGACCGCCATAGTCACACCAGCAGAGCCGGACAGAGGGTCTGAGTCGCTTGTAGATCTTGACTTCTTCGAGCAGATGGACGCTCAGGTGGCACAGGCTCAGGGAGCGGAGCAGGATCCAGCATAGCCGCAGCCAGGAGCAGAGCCCTCAGAGTTCGTCACTGCACCACTTCCTTTGACCACGAGCACTTATATGTTCATCTTTTCCCGCTTTTTGGTGCTTGTTGCCAAAGGGGGAGAAGTATGTCATAGGTCTAGAGGGAGCTGGAGTGCGATCCTGTGCGATCGAGAGTAGCTTGTATCTAGGGGGAGCATACGTGTACATGGTTTTTAGGAGATAGATACTTTTGGTTCTTATTTTGCAGGAGTTATTTGATGTTCGTGGATTATCATGAGTCATGTTTTTCATTCGTTGTGTTTGACTCATTTTGATCTCACTTGGTTTATTTACTTCATGTGCAGTGCTTGTTCTTCCTTTATTTATCTTGCTTGCATGTGTATGATGCCATGATGATGAGTGCTTGTTCTTTTATTCCTTTCATGTTCATGCCTATCATGTTGCATCTCATCATTGATGTCTTGCATTTGCATGTCTTTATGCTTTCCTTTAATATATTGCCATGACATGCATGCATTATCATCCGGAGTGTGCTTTTCTTTTTTTTTTTCTTTTGAGCTCTTGATGATTGCTTGATTGAGTAGGACCTTGTGCGTTTCTCTCTTTTACTTCAGTGGTTCCTCTCGATCATAGTGTAGCTCTTTTAGCCTTGTTGTTTTATTAAAAAGTAGTGGTTGTCATCGATCACCAAAAAGGGGGAGATTGTAAGCTTCATGACCATTGGATCCCCGAGGTATGGATGTTATGGTGATAGATGACAACTATGAAATTGTAGGCGAATATCTACACGAGTGTGTTCATGTAAGAACCTTCATTAATCTCAACTACAAATCATATGGATGACGGTTGCCTTGGCAGTTGACGACAATGACCACAAGCATGGAGGCTTGGTGAGATTGATGGAGTCCAAGGGTTGATGGAGACAGATCAAAGCTAAGGCCAAGCTATGGAGTAAGTGTTGGGAACACTTGTCTAGTTGTTAGGGATTTGAGTCCATAGGAAAAACTGAACTATCAAGGGGGTCTAGGTCATTCTCTTAGGTCATGTCTAGTCGGTGATGTGCAAGGTTGTTCGGTGAAATCACAGGCACTAGGTGACAGTGGAGAAGCCAAGGAGCTGTTCAAAGAAGCCTGGAAACAAAGTCAAGCGAGGACAACAAGTTTCAGCTTTTGGATGAAGTGACCGGATAGAGGGGTCAGAGGTGACTGGACTGTACGATCACTAAGGGGTTTTGTCCGGAAACTACAACGAGCAGCGAGGAAACTGGCAAGTCTGGAAGACCTAGAGACCGGACGGTCCGGTCTAGTGACCGGACGGTACGGTCAGTAGGCCTGAGACTTGGGCAGTGAGGAAGCAGCGCGCAAAATGCTTCTGGACTGGAGAGAGAAATGGACTGGATGGTCCGGTCAGCCAACCGTATGTTCCGGTGAGCAGGAGTTCAGCAGTGGGCAGAGCCGTTGGAGCTCGGGATTGCAGTGACCGGACGGTCCGGTCAGGCAGTGACCGGATAGTCCGGTCAGTAGGCCCAGAAAGCTGATTTCGTGGAGCAACGGCTAGTTGGTGGTCGGAAGCCGATATAACTTTGTTACTGGGGTCTTGGAGACCTCTCTTGTCCAGTGGAATACCTGAGAGCATTTGGTAAGTCCAAGAGGAAAAGAGGAGAGCACTAGGAGAGGATATTCGATATCTTGAGAGTGATAGTGAGAGTAACAAGGAGCGATCTTGCACATCTAAGGCTAAGGTGTCCTTGAGGGTGTGATCTAGGTTGTTACTCTTGGTCTATGGTGAGACCTAGACCGGTTAGGTGTCCGTGACTGAGCCTATGATGATTAGTTGTGAAAACCGTCACACATTTGTACATGGTTTGAGCCCGCCGGTGAAAGGGGCATCGCTAGTGAGCGCCTGTGTTGGCTCAGGGAGTCCGGCAAGTTCTCGAGGGAGGCGAGCTTGTGTCTTGGTGGCAGCAGTGACGCACACCATGTCTTCACTCCGGGAGTGATTGCGGGCTCGTGTGCGAGAACTCCACTTGGTGGCAGGAGGGACTGAGACTTCGGCGAGAGTGGTCCAACGAGGAGTTGGGGAAGGTGCCATCCTTT
The DNA here is from genome assembly GCA_030378355.1 of Eleusine indica. Classification (NCBI taxonomy): domain Eukaryota; kingdom Viridiplantae; phylum Streptophyta; class Magnoliopsida; order Poales; family Poaceae; genus Eleusine; species Eleusine indica. The sequence goes on along the minus strand of CM059498.1, from coordinate 43,097,422 downwards.
TGAGACCTTGGGAAAAAAAGCCTGAGCATTCCTTGACCCCCTCTTTACTATTCAGTAATTGTGTGCTCTAGTTAGTAGGGTGACTTGTGGCTTACATAGGCTAGTGTGTTTAGCTTCCGCGTTTTCTTTTGCATCATGAACACTAGCATAGATAGGATCTTGGCCTACTAGAACTGTTTAGGTTGCAACGCTTGTTGGGTTCTGGTGGTATGAAATTGAAGTATTCGAATTCGTGATCGGCTACCGATTCACCCCCCCCCTCTCAGTAGGCCTTTGGTCCTTTCACGGCGGCAAAAGATACTTCATGCTCTTATAGGTGATTGTTCCTGTTTTTGCTATATTTATTTGATAAAAACAAAAGATGAAGCATTACATTATTTTAAGATCTATAAAGCTGAAGTAGAAAACCAACTTGAGAGGAAAATAAAACGGTTAAGGTCTGATCACGGTGGAGAGTATCTTTCCAATGAATTTTCTGACTTCTGCGCTGAGCATGGAATTATTCATGAGAGAACACCACCCTACTCACCTGAATCCAATGGGATCGCCGAACGAAAGAACCGCACTCTAACTGATTTGGTTGACGCCATGTTAGAGACCGCAGGGCTTTCTAAGTAATGGTGGGGTGAGACAATATTGACAGCATGTCATATCCTGAATAGAGTGCCCACAAAGAATAAAGAAAATTCACCATTTGAGGAATGGTTCAAAAGGAAAGTAGATCTCTCATACTTGCGCAGTTGGGGTTGTTTGGCTATGGTGAATGTGCTAATCAACAAGAAGCGTAAACTTGGACCTAAAACTGTTGATTGTATTTTCCTAGGTTATGCTTTTAACAGCATGGGTTATAGGTTCTTAGTTATTAAATCTAGAGTACCTGACATGGTGGTCGGTACAATTTTTGAGTCCACAGACGCTACATTTTTTTAGAGCAATTTTCCTATAAAGATTGAACATATCATTTCTAGTCATGATTCTATAATTTCCCATAAGATTTTTACACCGGTTATACATAATGAGGAACCCCTTCTGAAAAATCCTGAGAAGGATGACAATGCAGTCACTCGAAAAAGTAAGAGACAGAGGATTGCAAAATCCTTTGGCGATGACTTTATTGTGTACCTTGTGGATGGCACACCCGGTACCATTGAGGAGGCATATTCCTCTCCTGATGCTAATCTGTGGAAGGAAGCAGTAAGGAGCGAGATGGATTCAATTATGTCCAATGGTACTTGGGAATTCGTTGAGCATCCTTATGGTTGCAAACCTATAGGATGCAAACGGGTGTTTAAGAAGAAGCTGAGGCCTGATGGTACTATCGAGTGGTACAAGGCAAGGCTTGTTGTAAAGGGATATTCACAAAAGGAAGGTGAAGATTATTTCGACACCTATTCACCTATCGCTCGTTCGACCACAATTTGAGTATTACTTTCCCTTGCAGCCTCACATGGTCTTATCGTTCACCAGATGAATGTTAAGACAACTTTTCTACATGGAGAGTTAGAGGAGGAGATCTATATGAATCAGCCCGATGGGTTTGTAATTGATGGTCAAAAGGGCTTCGTATGTAAATTGTTGAAATCCCTATACGACCTATTACAAGCACCTAAGCAATGGCACGAGAAGTTCGAAAGAACTTTGATATCGGCTGGCTTTGCTGTGAATGAAGCTGACAAATGTGTATATTATCAATATGGTGGGGGCGAGGGAGTTATCTTATGTTTGTACGTTGATGACATTTTAATCTTTGAGACCAGCCTTAATATGATTAAGGAGGTAAAAGATTTTCTGTCGAATAACTTTGAGATGAAAGATTTGGGAGAAGCTGATGTTATCCTTAACATCAAGCTGATTAAAGAAGGTAATGGTGGGGTCACTCTTGTGCAGTCCCACGACATGGAAAAGATCTTGAGTCACTCGGGTTTAGTGACTATCAATCTGCTCCAACACCTTATGAACCTAGTGTGCTATTAAGGAAAAATCAGAGAATAGCAAGGGATCAACTAAGATACTCCCAAATCATCGGTTCGCTCATGTATTTAGCTAACGCTACGAGACCTGACATCTCTTTTGCTGTGAGCAAATTGAGTCGATTTGTGTCAAACCCGGGAGATGATCATTGGTGTGCTCTTGAGAGAGTAATGCGTTATCTAAAGGGTACAATGAGCTATGTCATCCACTATAATAGGTATCCGAGGGTACTAGAGGGTTATTGTGATGCTAACTCGATATCTGATGTTGATGAGATGTATGCCACAAGTGGTTATGTGTTTCTACTCGGAGGTGGCACTGTTTTCTGGAAGTCTTGCAAGTAGACCATCTTAATAAGGTCTACCATGGAAGTAGAATTAATATCATTAGACACCGCTAGTATTGAGGCTGAGTGATTTCGTGATTCCTTATGAATTTACTGGTGGTTGAAAAACCTATACCAGCTATCTCTATGAATTGTGACAACCAGACTGTAATGGTCAAGGTGAATAGTTCTAAGGATAACATGAAGTTTTCTATGCATGTCAAAAGGCGGCTGGACTATGTCCATACGTCTAAAAATCTGGCAGATCAATCTACAAAGGGGTTGTCACATAACGTGATAGATAGTGCATCGAGTGAGATGGGTGTGAGACCCACCTGATGGACTGTTTCAGTGGCAACTCATTCCACGTGATCGGAGATCCCGTGAAGTGGAATGGCAAAACAAGCTGGAACTAGTTCGAGAGAAAAGACTCTTTACTGGTCCATCTCACATGTACTTCTTTCCTATGCTATATGGCAGGCTGGTTTTACCTTAATGTGTTCCAATGGCTTATGAGAAGCAGAGATAGCAGTCTACAGGATATCTCCTGAGGAATGCACCTATATGAGTCCGATTGCTGGTCACAGTCCGTGAGATGGTGAGAATTTCTAGATACTCATGAAAGGGCTAGGAGTACGACTTACACGCTCCAACCAGAGGGGATGCTCATGGCAACCTTGTATCAGTAAAGGACTTTGGTGAAACCTTTTTTCACACAAAACTGTCAATTCAAGACATAGTCCATTGGTCAGTTGTGAAGAGGCGTAACCCTTATTCTAGGTGGATGTTTAACTTAACAGTCTCCATCGAAAAACTGATATATCAAACAAGAGTAAGTTTCTAAGAGCATTTTCTATGAGCACTAGACTTGGTGGGCATTATTGAATATTATGGGTCTTTAAGCCTATATTATTCCTATTAATTTTAATAAGTCTAGGCTCATATTTAATATTGTATTGATTTAGTCCACATAAGATTCCTATAATTAAATACCTTCACTTATTAGGTGGAATTACAGTATGTCCCTAGAGAAGTTGAGAGAGGCCAAAAGAGAGCCACATGTGCGCGCTCGCGCCGCCGAGCCGTGCCGTACCGTGCCATGGCTGGCTGCTGCGTGCGTGTCGAGTCGAGTCGAGTCTGGCTGGGAGCGTTTTAATTTTAAAAACGGTCGCATGATTAATGTGCCCGTTACGCAAAGGAATTAATAACATTTATTCCTTCTGTTACGGTGTTAATTGCGGAGCCATTATTTCCATTAACCCGGCTGGCTGCTGCTGCGTGCGAGTCGAGTCGAGTTTGTCTGGCTGGGAGCATTTTAATTTTGGAAACGATCGCGTGATTAATGTGCCCGTTATGTATAGGAATTAATGATATTTATTTCTTCCATTACGATGTTGATTGCGGAATCATTATTTCCATTAACCCGGCAACCAGTATATAAGCTCTCCCTTGCCTCGCCCAAAGGTTACACTCGTGAATCACAAACTTCCATCTTCCTCTTGAGTTGCCTTCCGAGCCTTCCCGTCCCGGCGATCTGCGCGCACAGAGCTTTGGGAGCGCAGGCCTTCAGAACCTTGCCTGCAAGGTGACACCTGCCCGCATGATGCGGACAATCAGGTTTTTAAGGAGCGTTTGATGACACGACTGCTCACGTCTTTCCCGCGCGCGCACCCCAGGAGCTGTTCGAGGAACTACACTGCATCGACCTCTTCAAGCAACATATCATGTCTGGTACGAATGGAACCGCCGGTGGCTTCGTCACTTGTCCCTCTATAGGATATACCCTCAACCTTTTCATTTTTATTAGTTTGGTTACGATCTTAACTAGTAATCATATTTTCCTTGCTAATATCATCACTCAAATGCTACTAATTAATATGAATTAAATTTAACATGAAAATAACTAATTACTTAACACTGACTACACTGTGAACACACACATGCACTTGGTGGGTCCAGGAGCCCACCAGAAACTCGTCAGCGGCGGCAGTGATAAGTGACGACGTCGACGGTGGCAAGCAAAACACAAACTGCATGACGATGGAGTGATGGTTTTGATCAGGATAAGTCCAGGAGGTGCGCAACTCCATAAAGCAACTATGAGCGCAAGCAATTTGATCAGGACTCACCGTGCGCCAGGCTAAGATCGAAATTGTCTTTTCTTCTGTTTTTGCCGTCGATAGAGATTTTGCCCAATTCCTGGATTCGGCTTGGGGATTGAGTGGGGTGTGATCAGAAGGGAAAAGGAGTGTGCGTTGCTGCTTGATGAGGCTGGGAACTCAGAGAAAAGTGCTGGCGGTGAAGAGCTCGGTTTCACCCATGGCGACTGAAATTGGAGGAGAGAAAGAGAGAGCGAGCGGGAGGAACTGAGAGCCGAAACAGAGAGGGAAGAAAAGTAGGCGCGCGCGGAGGCGGTGCCGCGGCTGCGCTAGCGTCCACGCAGGCGCGCAAGCAGCTGCGTGGCACAGCGGCGCTCGGCTCCTGTGCCGAGGCCTGCTCGCCCGCGTGCTCCCGCGTGCTCTGGCAGGGAAAAGATGAGGACGAACGTCGGTCCGCCCGTCAGTGAGAAGGTAAGTTTTCTTTTACTCTTTTACTTTTTGATTTTATCTCTTTTTGCTATTATTTGTATTCTAAAAATGTTGCAATGTTTTGTGCCAACAATTTAAATTGTTTCAACACTTTTTGTTATATACAAAATTTCAACTTATAATTTTTCATGTTATAATTATGCATTATTTTATTAACTTATATCAAGATTGATACAGGTGATCAGTGTAAAAGGCAACATAAATAAGAGGTAGAAAAGGAGCGACAAGCGGAGGAGATAAAAGCCGACCGGCTTCGTGACTGCTCTTGTCGCTTCCTCTATGACACTGTTCCATGAGCCAGCAGGGCTGATATAGGTGAGGACAAAAGAACATGAGGACACGGCCTTTTGTTCATTTTCGGGATTTGATAACATCGGGCTATGTTGGAGTGAGCGCAAGGCTAATAAGCGCGCCCGCTTGCCAGCGTCTCGCGTGGTGACCTGGCACATAGGGATGGCGGACCCCGCTGATGTTTAATGCACCGGAGGGAGCTCAGCCAATCGAAGCGCAACAATCTGTTTTCGCCGGCTTCAGGCGGGCGTGTGGTGAGACGCCCGTCTTCTTCTCTCTCTTCATTTCTCTCTCTTCCATGTTGGACTTTCGCTAGCTTCTCGCCCACTATTATACTTGCTCTAAAAAAATATTAGGATTTGACCAAGAAGGTTAGGTATAGGTTTTGCTTTTATTTTTGGTTTGCGTAAAAATTAAGATTGGAGCTCAACTTCGATTGAAGGTATTCAAACACCAGAAAAAGCGGAGTGGAGAAAGATCTCTCTTTTTTTTACTTTGGTTAAATTTAAGTTCTCTCCAGAAGACCGTTTAAAGTAAAAAAATCAACTTTTGATTTCAAATGCTAAAATACAAAGTTATTTGGAGTGTATTTTATTTGTTCTTCAAAATTAAGGGGTGGAACAAATCTCAGTGCAAGATCTCAGATAAGCTCCCACCCGTTTGCATCGAACATTAAGCATTCTACAAAGCTTCAATCATGGTTTGTCTGGGTGTGGCCGTAAATTGTAGAGTGTTTTCTCTCCTAAGCGCACAATGTTAGCCCACATTTATCCCGGCGCGCCAAGATGCCGCCCTTTACTCCCCATGCATTGATGCATGTGCCTTGGATGCTGATCGTGCATGGTGCCCCCGATACATTTTTGCTTCCTGAGCCCATTGCAGCATTGCTCTACCCTGTGCTCCCTCGACAAGGCAACGCAAAGACGTCGACGTAGGTTGTGAATTTAGTTGACGAATCTTACGCTAGAGATAATGCGAGCTTTATATTTTGTATCTTTGTAACCCTGTTAATCTTGTTGCTTTACAAAGAAGAGGGCTCAGGTGCTGTTAGAAGCTGTGAAAAAAATGTCGATATATATTATTTTGTAGCCAAATAGGCACGCATTTTGTATGTGAATTTAGGTACTCACTCATTATGATAACTAAATCAACGCTGCTGATTGTAGTCTTGTGAAAATTTCAGACTCTCCTAGCAGCGCACTGGCAAGGTGCTAGTAATTACTTTGAATTTGATACTGTACTACAAATGTATAACGAAATTGCATTTTTAAGATCTGGCAGGTGATGTATATGATAACGGTTCAAGGATCAATCATACACTACCGGAAACGGCAGGTTTGCTGAGTGCCAACCCCTTTGCCAAGGACATTTCCTCGAGTGTAACAGAGGGCACATTCGGCAACAACAAAATACTTGGTAAAAGTGATGTTTTATCGAGTGCCACAAAAGACACACTCGACAAAAAAAGTAAAAAGCCCTCAGCAAACGTTAGAACTTTGCCGAGTGCAGGGTCTAGACATTCGGCAAAAATAAGATTTGCCGAGTGTCCATCTCTGGCTCCTAGCAAAGTTCAACTCTGTGTCGTCGGCCGTTAGCCATCGTGATGGTCATCAAAATATTGTCGAGTGTACGTATCATGCACTCGATTAATAGTGCTTTTGCCGAGTGACTGCTCCATGACACTTAGCAAATATATAGTTTTTGTTTTTGTTTTTTATATAATGATCATTGAACACTTAGAGTTTAGAGATAAAGTAGTAGTTCTATAGATAAATTAGAAGTTCTACTATTTTCAATCCAAATATTCCTGGCTTAATTTGTGCATATATGTGTGAATGGTCATGTCTCATTATGACATGCTTAGCGTGAACAAACATCTTTCTAATGAAACAATACAATAATGAACCATATCGTAAACCAGCCACGATCTCGCTTCGCGTCGCTGTTTACAAGTTCTCATAAGTTATAAATCCCTATGACTCATATTTCCGTATGAGACTGTTGGCACCGGAATTTGGACCGGTCCCAGTGATCAGAGGTGCGGAGTCAAAATCGGCCAAGGTCAGAGGAGTTCAACGGCCGAAGGGAATAAAGTAGGCCTGATAGGGTTATTTTATCTCCTTCTGTTATAGTTTAGATTTTTGTTTAGGAATAAATCTAGTCAGTTTGATTGTTTGGAAACCGAAGAGTCCTAACTGAATCAGGTCAGAACCCCTTGCACGACACTATAAATATGTAACAGGGTATGTACGGAAAAACTAAGACTTTTGTTCAATATAATTCGGCACATCGTGAAACCTTTTTTCGACGACATCCTCATCTCGCGTGGGCTGCATCGGCTCCGATCTCGGCGAGAGACTTGGATTAGTCACCCTCGGTAATTCTATCGACTTCAACTAGTAATTTTTCATTAATTTGATATTCTAGTTGTTATCTTTAGAATTGCTAGTTATCCGATAACTAGATTTTTATCGCGTTTATTCTATAGACTTTGGGTTGCAATATGTCTCGGTTAGGTCCGATCTATTATGATTTTTAGTAGGTTTATGAATTCAATTTAGATCTGTTATTCGATTCACTTTATTGATTTTACCTATAATTGAAGCATATTTAGTTATGTTTGCTTTGTTTGGGCATTGCCTTGATTATGTTCGATCTGCTCGAGCTAGCGAGGCTGCATCGACTTTGATATCTCGATGAGCCGACATGACTAGGTGTGAGTCGATTATAGGTATAGTCGATAGGGTTCTATCGGGACGTTTAGCCGATAGGTTATCAAGTTCGATTGACTTCTTAGTACCTTATTTGATTATTCATTTACTTTTAGAAGTCGATTGTCCCTTTTTATTTGATAAGATTAGATCTGTGAATTTAAAGCATATTTACAATACCAGATATCATTTCTATCGACTTTCACCATCAACAGATTGAGTCTTTACATGTTTACTATAGATTTATCGACTCTGCTCTATCGACTTTTCATCATTAACAAAGAGAATCTCAGCACGTTCGTTGTGGATCTATCGAGTTCGCTCTATCGATTCAATACTTGTCAGTGATGTTTATGTAATATTTGATATCTGATTATTAAATTGCTGATAAGCCGATATAAAATCTGTCGAATAGTTTATCTATCATTAATACCTGCTTGTTATAGCCATTGGCTGATTTTCACTAACAGTGATTATCGGCTTTTCTCATCGGCCTGTACTGGGCCGGTGACCCGGGAATTTGACCATTTGTTTCTTTATCGATTTGCAGGGAAAGTTGACTGGCACGCCCCGGTTTCGTTGTGTTGAGTCTGCACTAGAGTTAAGCAAATCTCAGGTCGCGCGTGTGATTTTCGCGTCAATACGCTTTTTGGCACGCCCAATGGGACCAAGGACTTCAAGACTAACATCATGTCTGGAATGCCAAAGGATCCCAAGCTCCCTGATAATCCTCCACCGAAGTATAATGTTAGCGGGGATTAGAAGGGAGAGAATGTGATGCCTGTGAGAAAACATGAACTGAGTGACGAGCTGAAGGCACAGATAGACGAAAGAGTTCCACAATATGAAAATCTCCTGTTGGGAATCTTTAGCAAGACTAGACATGGCATCATACAGAAGGGAGATCCGCCAAAGCCGTTCATCTTCACGGATAAGTCCGACAAGCAGCCTAATAAGACGATAGAGGTGATTAATGAGGCTACTTTCAAGAGTATGATACATACTGCTATACACCATGCGTTAATAAATCAGTTGCCTGTGCTGGTTAATATGTTGAGGGATTTGATCATACAGACGGTGGAAGGTTGTGTTTATGATGATCCAGCACATGGGCCAATGTATTTTCGTGTCAAAGGAAATATTCCTCATCCGGCCATTGAAGGACCTGAATAACGGCTGCCCAGTACAAGCACTACGACGAGTTCGGGGCCCGCTCTCGAGAGTGCCACTCCGCCTCCAAAGAATACCAATGGTAGTACCACAGGGAGATCACCTGGATCTGGTCCCAAGATTGTTGTACAGAGAACATCGCCACAAACACAGTCGCAACATTACAGGCAAGAGACGTCAGAACCAAATGTGACGTATGACACAACATTGAATGTGGAGCCAAGCATGTTCGAGATGCAGTTGTCGTCTGCGCTGCCAAGGGAATTGGGAGGTCAACACACAGTAGCCAACTATGGTTCACAGACAGCCCCACAAATGCAACATCAGGTCTTACATCGACTATTCCAAGTCAATGTCTCGACCGATGAATGGGCAGTCAAGATTGTTGAAGTAACGAGGAAGCAGTTTGGGTTGAAGCCAAAGCAGCAAACTGATATGTATTAGCCTCCGTATCCTCCTAGTTATGATTTAATTCCTATGCCAAGCCGATACAGGCCACCAGAGTTCACTAAGTTTATTGGACAGGATAATAGTACCACTATTGAACACATCAGCCTTTTTAAGGGTAGTGCGGAGAGGCTGGTGTTACTAAAGCATTGAAGATCAGGCTGTTTCCTCTGTCCCTGTCTGGGTTGGCTTTCTCTTGGTTTGCATCGTTGCCCCCAAATTCCACTATTACTTGGGCCGATCTCGAACAGAAGTTTCATAAGTATTTCTTTGCTGAGGCTAGGGAGATGAGGTTATCAGATCTGATCGCTGTCAGGCAGAAAGTTGGAGAGTCAGTACATGATTATGTATAGAGTTTAGGGAAGTGTGAAGAAAATGTCTCAGCCTGCAGTTAACAGATAATCAGATGGTGGAGATTGCTTTTAATGGTCTGGTTGCGCCTCTAAGGGAGAAATTCCCTTCGGCCGAGTTTGAGAGCCTATCCCAATTAGTGCAGAAAGTGTTGATACAAGAGAATTTGACTCGGGGGGCACGGTCAAGGCTAATTCAAATTAACTACCATTGTGAGTTTAAGTCTGAAGAGGAGATGGAAGATGTCGCTTTGGCTGAGTGAACAAGGAACAAGAATGTCATATCATGTCCTTGGGTTAAACAGAGCGAACCGGAAGAGAAGTACGATTTTGATGTTACCAAGGCCAATAAGATATTTGATATGCTGTTATTGGAGAAGCATATTCAACTGCCACCCAACCACGTGATTCCTCCAGTCGAAGAGTTAAAGAAGAAGAAGTACTGCAAGTGGCATAACTCGTGGTCTCATCACACTAATGAATGCAAGGTGTTCAGAAGACAGATACAACCAGAAATTGAGCAGGGGAAGATCGAATTTACGAAGGGTGTGATGAATATTAATGGGCATCCGTTCCCTGCAAATGTCAATATGACTGGTATCGACAATATGGAAGCATCAATTAATCGGTATCAAAAGAAGCGAGACATGGAGATGAAGGAATCACTATTCTATCCATATTGGGAGTGTCTGTTCTTTCAGTACTGCTGGGACCACAACATGAAGCTTCCTTTGATTGACAATTGTCTTGGTTGTAGCAAGCGTGCAAAACAGATGTACATGGAGACTCCCAAAGACCATCGGCACCAAAATCGACAAGAGATGCTGTTAAAAAGTCGATGGTGGGGAGAGCCGATGGTCAAGACAAAGTCTCAGCTTTTGATCAACTTGGGGCTAAAAAGACGGAGAAAGAAGCTAAATTCAACAAAGAAGTCGATGAAGAGTTGCAAGAAGAACAAGAACAGAATGATCAATGGTGTCTATCTGGTATATTCTCTAGGTGTCAGAAACGCAGAGTTCAAAGGATGCAATGCCGACAAATACAGGCTGGTAAATATTATTATGATGAAAATGATGATCAGCCACCCAAAAAGGTTTGGAGGCCAAAGGTGAAGTCACAGGTACAACTGCCCGGTGCTACATTGGGTATGGTGATGATGCTTCAGCAAGAGTTCATGGCCTCAGAAGAAGAGCTGTTTGCTGATGATGATGAAGCACCACAGTTAGTATTTGATATTCAGCAAGCGGTATTTGATAAGCCAGATGAGTCTAAACATCAACACTTGAAGGCTTTGTACGTAAAGGGTTTTGTTAACGGGATGCCGATGGGAAAGATGATGGTCGATGGAGGCGCTGCAGTCAATATTATGTCGATCAGTACTGCCAGAAAGATGGGAAATATTGAAGACGATCTGATGGATACCAACATGATTTTGAGAGATTACGGTGGTCGTATTGCAGCAGCTAAGGGGGTTTTGAATGTGGAGCTCACAGTCAACAGTAAGACTTTGCCGGTTACATTTTTTGTCATTGAAGGCATGGGAACCTATAGCTTACTGCTAGGTCATGACTGGGTACATGCCAACTGTTGCATACCATCAACTATGCACCGGTCTCTAGTCCAATGGATAGGCGATCAAGTTGAGGTGGTCCCAGCGGATGAAACCGTCAATGTCATATCGGTCGATTTAGCACCATGGCACGCGGATGATATGAAGTGTCTGTCTGGTAAGACTTGGGATGGAGACTACGTCAAGATTACTACTCAGGGTCTTGAGGTGGTGGACTAGTCAAATTCAAAGTTGTTTCTCTGACAGGCACCCTAATGGAATTTGCTGAAGATGGTAAGTTAGGGAAAGGATTTATGTCGTCCGATGAATTACAGGAAGTCGATATAGAAGATGATGATTTACAGGAAGTCGATATAGAAGATGCCCGGTCTTAGCCGATCCATTATTGAACATCGGCTTCCCATTAAACCTGGATATTGACCGTATAAGCAACCACCAAGGAGAGTCGATCCAAAGATTTATGATGATGTCAAGGCTGAAATTACTAGATTATCTGATGCTAAATTTATTAGGCCTTGCCGATATCTAGAGTAGGTTTCAAATATTGTGCCTGTGTTCAAGCATAATGGATAGCTGAGGGTGTCTATCGAGTTTCGACCATTAAACAAGGCCACTCCCAAAGATGATTACCCGATGTCGATAGCAAATCTTCTGGTTGATGCAGCAGCTGGACATAAAATAATTAGTTTTATGGATGGCAATCATGGTTACAATCAGATTTCCATGGCAGAAGAAGACATACCAAAGACTACTTTCAGGTGTCCAGGGGCTATTGGATTATATGAATGCGTTGTCATGATGTTCGGGTTGAAGAATGCTGGAGCCACATGCCAGAGAGCTATGAATTACACATTCCATGTTCTGATTGGCAAGTTAGTGTAAATATATATTGATGATGTGGTGGTTAAATCTAGAAGAGTAGAAGATCATATAGCCGATCTGCGAGAAGCATTGGAGAGAACAAGAAGGTATGGTTTGAAGATGAATCCAAAGAAGTGTGCTTTTGGTGTATCGGCTGGCCAGTTTCTGGGTTTTATTGTGCATGAAAGAGAAATTGAAATTGGCCTGAAGAGTATGAAAGCTATCAACGACATCAAGCCGACGGTTAATAAGACATAACTTCTATCTTTGATCGGCAAAGTTAATTTTATCCGAAGATTTATTTCAAACTTATTGGGGAAGCTTGATGTGTTCACTCCATTATTAAAGCTGAAGGTTGACCAGAAATTTTTATGGGAGCCAGAACATCACAAGGCTTTGGATGAGATAAAGAGTTATTTGATATTGCCTCCGGTATTAGTACAACCATAGGAAGGTTTGCCCTTTAAGATATATCTCACGGCGGACAAGAAATCGATCGAGTCGACCTTGGTTCAGGAGCAGGATGGCAAGGAGAGGGTTGTGTTCTATTTGAATCGGAGATTAATTGATGCTGAAACCAAGTACACTGAGATTGAAAGATGATGCTTGTGTCTATATTTCTCATGTGTGAAGTTGAGGTATTATCTATTATCGACGGAATGCGTGGTGGTGTGCAAAGCTGATGTCATCAAGTATATGCTATCGGCTCTTATTTTAAAAGGGAGGATTGGCAAGTGGATGCTAGCATTGGCTGAATATGACCTAACTTATGAATCACCCAAAGCTATTAGAGGTCAAAATCTGGTTGATCTAGTAGTTGAGCATTGTGGTTCAAATATGTCAATCTGTATGCAAGAGTGGATGTGGCATCGGGCTCATCATTATATCACCTCGGGGGCAAGATTTGAGTTTGCTTTTATTGTGGAACCATCGACTAACAATCAAGTGGAGTATAGAGCTGTTCTTAAGGGTTTGCATGTTTTGAAGGAAGCTGGAGTCGATTTTGTTGAAGTTGTTGGGGATTCCTTACTGATACTCGGGCAGTTGGCTAGAGAATTTGAGTACAAGGATGATATATTAAGACTATTCCATGCTGAGTGTCAGGATGTGATACAACACTTCAAGATGGTAAGATTGAAGCATGTCCCGAGAGAACAGAATATGGATGTGAATGATCTGGCACAGAAGGCATTGGGCTATTAGCTAAATACTGATGGAGTCATTCTCGATATAGCCAATGTCGATGAAGAAGAATGGAGGTCCAAGATTATTCAATATCTCAAGGATCCGACTCAACGTACTCCTCGAAAAATTCGTTACATGGCATTGAGGTATGTTTTACTTGAAGACAAGTTTTACTATTGGATGATTGATGGTGTATTATTAAGGTGTCTGAATCAAGAAGAAGACAAAGTTGTTATGTGCGAGGTGCATGAGGGCATTTGTGGTACACATCAATTGACCCATAAGATGAGATGGTTGTTGAAAAGAACTGGGTCTTATTAGCCAACTATGCTAGAAGACTGCTTCAGGTATTACAAAGGGTGTCAAGATTGTTAGAAGTTTGAAGCAATTCAAAGAGCGCCGGCATCGGCTATGAATTCGATCATTAAGCCGTGGCTGTTTAGAGGTTGGGGTATGGATATGATTGACTAGATTTATCCAGCATCAAGCAATGGTCACAAGTATATTCTAGCGGCTGCAGATTACTTCACAAAGTGGGTGGAAGCAGTGCCTTTTATAAATGTTACAACTAATGATGTGATCAACTTTGTGAAGGAGCATATTATTTATAGGTTTGGTGTGCCGCAGACTATCACTACTGACCAAGGTTCTGTTTTTACTTCGGAAGAGTTTCAAAACTTTGTCGATAATATGGGTATAAAATTACTGAATTCCTTGCCTTATTATGCTCAAGCCAGTGGTCAAGCAGAAGCATCTAATAAGAGTTTAATCAAGAGGAAAATAGATGAGCAACTAAAAAAGTGGCATACAACATTGGCTGAGTCATTGTGGGCGTACAGGCTGGCATGTCATTGATCGACAAAACTACCACCGTATCAGCTAATATATGGGCACGAAGTGTTATTGCCTTGGGAAACAAATCTGGGGTCCAGAAGAGTAGAACTGCAAGATCAGCTATCAGCCAATGATTATCGATGAGTTATGATTGATGAATTGGAAGATGTCGTGCAACATCAGATGAGGGCCTTAGAGAGAATTCAAGAGAACAAAGTTCATGTGTCCAGATTTTACAATAAGAAGGTGGTGCCTAAAAGTTTTTCGTAAGGCGATCTTGTCTGGAAATTAATTATGCCTATCGGCTCTAAGGATAATCGATTTGGAAAGTGGTCTCCAACTTGGGAAGGACTATTCAAAGTGAGCCGATGTGCACCACGCAATGCGTATTTTTTGCAAGAAATAGATGAAGAAGAGTTTGGAAGAGCAATCAATGGAAAATATTTGAAAAAATATCATCCAAGCATTTGGGTTGGCTCATGATCTCGAGTGCTTGATCACGGCCGATATGAAAAAATATCTTCCTTAGGAGAAGAAATAAAGAAAATGCATAGCATTTAATAGCCGATGAAAAGTCATCGACTTCAGATGACCAATATCAGGAATATCGTCCTTAGTTCAAAAAATATTACAGAGGAAAATATTTGTAACGACCCACAGTTGTATCAATTCAAAATCAAATGTCAAAATTTGAATCTCGTTCAAATCCCAGCTCAAATAATGTTTGAAACGATCTCAAATAAATGCCAGGCCATTTTTTTTTGCTTTGTGCCAATGTCATGGGCCGCTTCTCCTTTCTTCCTACATGCTAGCCCACCTCTTACTTCCTCTCTCTGAATCAAAGCCCATAACAATAATGGCCCATTTGGCCCAACCGACGCCACCACCTACTCCCTCTGTTTTTCTCCCCCTCGCTCGATCACAGTCGACCGACGCCGGGGCATGGACGCCCAAACCCATGTGGCATGATCTCGAGCCATCCGCACCCCCAAACCCTACGTCGCCGCTTGCCTATAAGTTCCCCGAGCCGCCGCCTCAAACCCTAGCCGTCTCGCGCCGCCAAGGTGCCACGAACCCTAAGCCGCCACCGCCATTCCCTTTCCCCTCCACCGACGGCGTGAAGCCGACCAAGTGAAGTCCGACGGTAAGCCACACCACCCTGGCCCCCTTTGCCTTCCTCTTGCGCATGCCCTGGTCCTGATTGCGACTTGGTTTAGGTTGAGGAGAAGGAGAATCGGGAGCCACCGCTGCGACCATCTTGTCGCTAATTACTCCTGCTCGGGTGAGCCTAGTCCCTTTCCCATATACGTTCTTGGCCCTTGAACGCATGCCTTTGCTCCGTGCTTTGATTGCAACTCCGCCTTGCTACAGATCCTCAAGAATGGAGGCGTTCTTCATGGCCGCGGTCACCACCCACCGGAGCCAAGAACTGGAGCCACCGTCTTGCCAATCATGCCCAACCCAAGCCACCTCTTCGTGGCCTTCACCCTCAAACCATCGCGGTATGTCTTGGTGCACCTCCCCATCACCTTGTTTTCCCTTGTCATGTGGTGTGCTCGGTGCTTTCGCACTGGCGATGCTGCTCAGCGTGCTCGCCATGGGCACCTAGGCGCCTGCCCTGTAGAACATGTGTGTGTATGCCAGGTCAATCCGGTTGGGCTGCCTTCACAGCTGGGCCATGCAGCTCGGCTAGGCTAACCTTGCCGCTGGGCCGTGTATGTGCCGCTAGGCCATGCTACCCCTTGCAGGTAGGTCAGAGCAAGGCCCCATGCCCGGGATGGCCTGTTGGCCTGCTCAGCCTTGTGGCCGATTAGTTCACTGAGCCAAGCCATGGCCTGTGGCCTGGATGCTAGTCTAGGTCGAGGCATGGGCCACTTGGTGGTGCTAGGCCGGGATAAGGCCTGGTGGCCCGATCTGTCTGCTGGGCCCGGTAGTGTTGGAGATGGGCCGAGCATGGCCATAGGTTTGAATTTGGGCCCAAGATGATGTCTGAGTCATTTTATTCTGTGGACTTAATCCACCGTGGACCATCCCCTGTTGGTTTATGACAATGGGGCCCACGAGTCAGTCTATAGCAGATTGAGAGGGAATATTCTCTGAATTATTCCCTGGTTATTTCTAGAAATTTAATTATCTGCCATTTATCTTTGGAAATTCCTAGAAATTGCACCGTAGCCCGGAATTGAGTGAAACCAATTGCGTTAGCTTCATAAATTTGTCCTCTACACATTAGCAACTCCATAGTGCCAAACTAGCATCTTCATAGGTTCGTAATTTAAATTTGACTCTAGATCATCTATTTTCACCATGACTTATTGTTTGTCCCCGTTTCGATGTACAGACCCACCGGAGACTCAAGGTTCGAGTAGGAGCGTCAGGAGGACCTAGGCCCTAACTGGCACCCCGACACACAAGTCAAGCCGCTTCCTTGATCATGATTGTTTACCCAGTTTTTAAAATTGCATGATTTGTTTGCAACCATTTTGTTGCATGCCAGGCTGTTTAATTTGCCGCTAGATCATAGCTAAGCCCCTACATGCTTACCTTTCCACTGTTAATCCATAGGGATGTTTTACTACTATGACAATGCTTAGTGTGCTTAGTCGCATAATTTCAACTCTCATCTGGACACTATAAAATGAATTTGTGTAAATGATTTAAAATGTTCTCTGCGTGTGTGATTGCAAATAACTCCACTAAAACTGTTTTAGTGGGGGTGGACGTAGGTGATCAGGTGCCAGGAGGTAGATTGGGCAACCCCCATTGGGAGAGTGTCTGTAGCGGAGACAGTTGAGTAGAGACTTGGGCTATCGGTCTTTGTTGTGGTTTGGTTGTTGAGGTTTTGGAGGAGGAGAGAGGAGGATTTGCCTGTCCCTACTGCTTGAGGACCGATTCTTGTGTTGTATGTCTTCCTGACATTTCTTACACACCACATCGACCCTGTCTGGGCAGTGGCTGGATCTTGATACTTGCGGAGGACTAGTGATCTAGCCGTAGGCGTACGAGGTAGGTGTCAGTGGTGTCCGCAGGTTGCGACCCGGCTCCACGAGAGGGATATTCCACCTGATCAGTGGTACGCCCGTCACAGCTTCAGGACCCTTGTCTTGCGAGACTCTGAGGCTTAGTTCTGGAGATGCGGGAGACACCAGTAGATGCTTGAGGATGGATTCTGTGTGTGCTATATTACTATATACCAGTTATACTATATAGCCATATCATGTGGGTACAGGTGTATATACTCTGCAGAGTTATAATCTATGTACATAGCCATGTTCTCGATGATGGACAACTGTCTTATGAGCATCCACTTGAGATTTGTTTTACTATTCCTTTCCCCCTCTCTTGTTTCGCATCCGACCAAGAGCTATGGCCCAGTTGGGAGGATATTAGCTGGGACTAAAATTTGAACCTTGTTGGGACGTGTTAATCTCAATGAGGCAAGATAATAAAACTTGATGATTGGAAATACTTTAAAGATTTTAAAAGAAAATGTTTGCAGACTTAGCTTTTCGCACTCAGCCTTAACACTTCCTTGAAATACTTGCATGCATAGCATAATTTGTTAGGGTAGAGCGACTTGTTGAGTATGCCATATACTTAGGGCAGCACCCCTTCTCGCTTTCAGAAGATGGAGAAGTCAGCGAGCCGGACTACAACTTCGACGATATGGACTTCGAGGAGTAGATCGGTCTCACATCTACAGTCAAGATGCCTATGGGGATGTATTTATGGTAAAATCGGGTCGTCACAATATTGTTGCAGATTTACAAGACGGCCTATATCTACTCTGGAGGACAGTAGAAGTCGATGATGTTGATGGCATGGAAGCGGAGCTTATCAATTTCTGCTACTATATAGGCGTCTTCTTCGTCTGACCCGGGAGCGTTGGAGGCTATGTCCCACAGATTGATAGCTTGTTTATCAGCCGATGTGATGATAGCCTCTTGTGCCATGATTTCTGTTTGTGCTTGGGCAAGAGCGGCTTCCACATCAGCTATCTGTTTGTTCTTTGCTTCTAGAGCGGCTTGGAGTTCATCACGCTCTTTTCGCAAGTTCTCCAGTTTGGTCTCGAGGTCGGCAGACTTGGATACTAAAGTAGCATATTTGCTTGGCTCTTCTACCGCCTTCTTATCAGCAACCTCTACTTGATTTCTTTGTGCTGACCGTTGTTCGATGCGCGCTTGGGCATTAAGCACCTCGAGTTGGCGAAACTCAATGAATGCAACTGGTTGCAGCACTTGGACCAGGCCTGAAGGCAAATGATCCTTGATCTCCAAGAATCAGGTTCTAATTGGGTCGACATCACAGGATCTCTGCGTTTGATCGACTTGGAGCGAAGAAGGGTGAGGAGACCAAGTTTGACAAAGAAGTCGATGAAGAAATGCAGGAGCAAGAACAAAGTGATCAATGGTGTCCATCTGGCATTTTTTCCAGGAGCCAGAAGCATAGGGTGCAGAGGATGCGGTGCTGGCAGATAAGGGCTGGCAAATATTATTATGATGAAGAAGATGATTAGCCACCTAAGAAAGTCTGGAGGCCGAAGGTAAAATCACAAGAACAGACGCCAAGTGCTTCAGTGAGTATGGTGATGATGTTGCCGCAAGAGTTCATGGCTTCGAAAGAAGAAGTGCTTGCTGATGAAGAAAGTTCAGCACAACTGATATTTGATGTACAACAAGCAGTGTTTGATAGGCCAAATGAATCTAAGCATTGGCATTTAAAAGCTTTATATCTTAGGGAGTTCATCAATGGATGCCGATGGGAAAGATGATGGTTGATGGAGGTGCTATAGTGAAAATAATGCTGATCACTACTGTCAGGAAGTTAGGGAAGACTAAAGATCATTTGATCGATACGAATATGATTCTAAGAGATTATAGTGGTCGTACTACAACAGCCAAGGGAGTTTTAAACGTGGAGCTCACAATCAGCAGTAAAACTTTGCCGGTTACTTTCTTTGTTATTGTTGGAAAGGGAACCTATAGCCTTTTGTTGGGACGAGATTGGATACATGCAAACTGCTGTGTTCCATCGACAATGCACCAGTCTTTGACCCAATGGATTGGCGATCAAGTAGAGGTGATCCCGGCCGATGAAACCATCAATGTTGCATCGGCCGATTTAGTTCCATGGCATGCAGATGATATGGCGTGTTTGTCTGGCAAGGTTTGGGATACAGAATATGTCAAGATTACTACTTAGGGTCTTGAGGTAATGGATCAATCAAATTCAAAACTATTTCTCTGATAGGCACCCTAATGGAATTTGCAGAAGATGGAAAGTTAGGAAAAGGGTTTATGTCGATCAATGAGCTACGAGAAGTCGATATAGGAGATGGCGACAATCCGAGGCTGGCATGAAGAAGAGCTTAGAAGGGCACGAAATAGCAAATAGTTGAGAAAGTGTCATTCAAACGTCTGGATTGGCTCATGATCTCAAATGCTTGATCACGGCCAATATAAAGGATATCGCCCTTAGCATAAAAAATAAAATAAAAGAGATGTTTGGCAGCTGATGAAATTGTGATCGTCTTCAGATGGTCGATATCATAGATGTCGTCCTTAGTTCAAAAATATTACAAAATAAAATATTATGTTTTGCATACAGGACATGGTGGCATACATCTACTCTTGGGGACAGTAGAAATCGATGATGTCGATGGCGTGGAAGCGAAGTTGATCAATGTCTATAATAATAAGAATATCTTCTATCGACCCAGGAGTGCTGGAAGCTATGTTCCACAAGTTGAGGGCTTGTTCATAGGCCGATGTGGTGACAGTCTCCTCGCCATGATTTCTTCAGGTACTCTGGCAAGAGCTGCTTCTACATTGGCTATTTCTTTACCCTTCGCATCCAATACGGCTTGGATTTCCTCGCGCTCTTTCTTCAAGCCCTCCAGCTTCATCTCATGAACAGCCGACTTGGAAACCAAAGATGCATATTTTCTTTGTTCTTTAGCTGGTTCTGCTTGGCTTGTTTGCTCCATCCTTTGTTTGATATGGGTTTTTGCTTCAAGAACTCAAAGTTGATGAAACTCGATGAAGGCTGTTGGATGCAGCACCGAGGCAAGGCCAGGTGGCAACATGTCTTTGATTTCCAAATACCGTTGCCTAATGGGAGTTGCATCCAGCACGAGCTGCTCAATTGGAATCCCATCAAGGCATTGACTGATTTGCAAAAGGGTGGCTCTGATCTCTAGGGGAAGGAGAATTGAAGACTTGCGCCGAGAGATTTGAGCCTAGGAGCAAACATGATGAAAGGACCGAAGGCCAACTGAGAGGGAAGGGGGGGGGGGGGACTGAATTGGTAGCCGACCACGAATTCGAATACTTCAATTTCATACCACTAGAACCTAACAAGCGTTGCAACCTAAACAGTTCTAGTAGGCCAAGACCCTATCCATGCTAGTGTTCATGATGCAAAACAAAGCGTGGAAGCTAAATACACTAGCCTATGCAAGCCACAAGTCACCCTACTAACTAGAGCACACAATTGCAGAATAGTAAAGAGGAGGTCAAGGAATGCTCATGATTTTTTTTTCTTGAGGTCTCGAAAGGATGGCGCCTTCCCCTACTCTTCGTTGGACCACTCCCGCCGGAGTCCTGGTCCCTCCCGCCACAAAGTGGAGTTCTCGCCCACGAGCCCACAATCACTCTCGGAGTGAAGACACGGTGCACCTCACCGCTGCCACCAAGGCACAAGCTCGCCTCCCTCGAGAACTTGCTGGACTCCCGGAGCCGGCACGGGCGCTCACTAGCGATGTCCCATTCACCGGCGGGCTCAAACCGTGTACAAACGTGTGATGGCCTTCACAACCAATCGTGATAGGCTTGATCACCGACACCTAACCGGTCTAGGTCTCACCATAGACCAAGAGTAATAACCTAGATCACACCCTCAAGGACACCCTAGCCTTAGATGTGCAAGATCGCTCCTTGTTACTCTCACTAGCACTCTCAAGACATCCAATATCCTCTCCTAGTGCTCTCCTCTTTTCCTCTTGGACCTTACCAAATGCTCTCAAGTATTTCACTGGCCAAGAGAAGTCTCCAAGACCCCAGCAACGAAGTTATATAGGCTTCCAACCTCCAACTAGTCGTTGCTCCATGAAATCAGCTTTCTAGGCATACTGATCGTACAGTCCGGTCACTCATTGACCGGACTGTCCGGTCTCCATAGGACGGCTCCTCCAGAGCCGTTGGCTCTCTGCCCTTAGCTTACACCTGCATTGACCGGACCATCCGGTCTGTACAACCGTCGGACAACACATCGAACATTGTCGTCAGACTCCAGTACGCTGGCTTCCTCTCTGCCCTATTCCTCAGCTAAACTAACCGTACGGTCTGGTCAACTGACCGTATCGTCCGGTCTCTATAGCTCCTGCACAGACAGATTCCTCACTCCTCCCTGGAAGTCTTCGGACAAAACCACTTAGTGACCGTACAGTTCGATCACCGCTGACCCCTCTGTCCAGTCACTTCGTCCAGAAGCTGAAACTTGTTGTCCTCGCTTCACTTCGTTTCCCGGCTTCTCCAAACAGCTCCTTGGCTTCTCCACTGTCACCTAGTGCTTGTGATTTCACCGAGCAACCTTGCACATCACCGACTAGACATGACCTAAGAGAATGACCTAGACCCCCTTGATAGCCCGATTTTTCCTATGGACTCAAAGCCCTAATAACTAGACAAGTGTTCCCCTACACTTTCTCTATAGCTTGTCCTTAGCTTTGATCCATCTCCATCAACCTTTGGACTCCATCAGGCTCACCAAGCGTCCATGTTTTTGGTCATTGTCATCAATGGCCAAGGCCACCATCATCCATATGATTTGTGGTAGAGATTAGTGAAGGTTCCTACATAGACTACACTCATGTAGATATTAGCCCACAATTTCATAGTTGTCATCTATCACCAAAACATCCATACCTTGGGGATTCCATCATCAATGGTCATGAAGCTTACAATCTCCCCCTTTTTGGTGAGTGATGACAACCACTACTTATCATAATCTTAACAAGAGCACAACAGGGCTAAAAGAGCTACACTACGATCGAGATAAACCACAAAGGCATAAGAGAGAAACGCACAAGGTCCTACTCAATCAATCATCAAGAGCTAGAAGGAAAAGAGGAAAAAGCACACTCTAGATGATAATGCATGCATGTCATGGCAATATATTAAAGGAAAGCATAAAGACATGCAAATGCAAGACATGAATGATGAGATGCAACAGGATAGGCATGAACATGCAACGAATTAAGGAACAAGCACTCATCATCATGGCATCATACACAGGCAAACAGGATAATTAAAGAAACACAAGCACTGCATATAAAAATAAACCAAGTAAGATCAAGATGAGTCAAACACAAATGAATGAAAAACATGACTCATCAAAATCCACGAACATCTCGATAAATCCATCAAAATAAGATCCAAATGTATCTAACTCCCAAAATCGATATATAAATATGCGTATGCTCCCCCTAGATACATGCTACTCTCGATCACGCAGGATCACACTCCCACTCCCCCTAGACCTAAGACTACTTCTCCCCCTTTGGCAACAAGCACCAAAAAGTGGGAAAAAGGAACATCTAAGCGCTCATGGTCGAAGGAGGTGGTGGAGCAACATCCTCTGAGGGCTCTGCTCCTGGCTGCAACTGTGCTGGATCCTGCTATGCTCACTGAGCCTGTGCCACATGAGCGTCTAGCTGCTCGAAGAATTCAAGCTCCTCTGATCGCGAATCAGACTCTCTGTCCAGCTCTGCTAGTGTGACTGTGGCGGTCTCCTGAGCAACTGAAGCCTGGAGAAAAGCGAGATCCGCCATGTCCTACTATGAGAAGCCTCCTCGGACTAGATCCTCTGCTACCTAAGGTGTGAGCGTGCTGACTGTAGCAGTGGAAGGTGGAGCTGTAGCTGACTGTGGAGCTGGCTGAGAGTCTGCATGAGTCGTATGCACTACCTCCGAGAACAGGCTCCTGACTGGAAGGTGCTGGGAGGTAGAAGGTCCTGCCATCTACGATGTCGAAGAGTGTGACAGTGAGACAAACAACGCAGATACTGAGAAAGCGGACATGGGGGAGAACTGAGCTGAAGAGAGTGTCTGTCCTCCTCCCCCTGTCGATAGAACCCTTGAAAGAGACAACCCACTGGACTGAGCTATCATCAAAGTAGTGAAGGGTCCAGGGTGCGTCGGCAGCGGATGAAACTGTGGAAGTGAAGACTGTCTCTGCTGCTGACTGGCCTGCCTCTGAGTCAACTTTGCCATCTGTGTCATCTAGGTGGTCATCATCATCATCTGTTGTCACTGAAACTCTGCCTGACCCCTGATGATCTACATCATCTAACGTCTATCCTTGGCTATACTCTGGATGAACTCACCCAGGCGTCCTACATGCGTTGCCACAGTGATAGCGTCCTCTGACTGAGTACCTGTCGGCTGGGGAGGTGCTCCTATACTGGCTGACTCAGGAACCACCGTCTCTGGATAAGCTGCCTGCTCGTGAGTGACTGACGGTGACTCCTGCTCCTCCTCCCCTGTCTGCTAACTAGAGGCTGACTATGAACCCCTGGGTGCTCGAGGTGCGTAGCTGGTGGTCACCTCAGGGAACGCCTCGTACTCCTCCTCTGTCACAAGGCCCGTCCTCCTCAACGGATAGAAAATGTAGGGAGCATAGACCAAGTGTCTCTGACCAATCCTCTCAAAAATAACCTCCTCCATCTCCCCAATCAGTAAGTCTGCTAGGTCAAAGTGTTGCCTCCTCAGAATAGCTGCTACAGCCCACTGGTGAAGTAGAGTGAACTCCTCTATGTAGCCAGACATAGGAATGATAGTCCTGGTGACTATCGCTCTAACCAGCTTGGAGTCTACGGTGAGTCTCGCAGGGCCTCTCTCAAAGCCTCGTGTGTATGGTGGCAGAAAAGTAATGAACACCATGTCGTCTGAAGGTGGAATCCCTCCCTATGGTCTGCAAGGTGGCTCTAGGGACAGGTAGGTACTCCTATAGAGATGAAGGTCTGAAGCAAGAAACCCAAAGCTAGCTATGACATCTCCTCTGGTCACACGCTATGGCTGCCCTCTAAATAAGAACCAGAACTCTGAGCGGTCTCTGGCTATCCACAGTGTGGCGTAGAACTCTAGGACAATGTCCTCTCTGTATCTGTACGGAGCAGTAACTAGCTCTGTTAGCCCTGCCATGTACATGAAGTACTGCTCCATGTCTATGCCGGCGGCCTTCCTCATGGCCTAGTAGGTCATGTACTGCTGCGGCACAAACATCTTATCCTTGCCCTTCATGGCGAGATAGCGTCTCAGACCCTCTGCAATCCTCCTCTGGAGGCCTGTCCAGTACCTCTCTCCTGCAGCGGGGTCCCTGGGGACTAGAACCCTCTGCTCGAAGGAACCAGACATAGCGCCTTAAGGTCCTTTGCAGGAACCTTAAGTATGTCCGGCTCTCTAGCTGCCTGAACCAGTCTCTGCAGCCTCCTCGTGCACACTCCATAGGTGCACCTCGGGTATCCTGCCCGGTGAGCTGTCCTCTGGGGACCAGTCTGCTTTGGCTGTGTCTGCTTGGTCTCCTCCTCCTCAAGCTCCTCGGACTCGTACTTAGAGCTCTCCTCCTCTGACACCACTTCCTCAGACTCCTCTTGCTGTCTGGAGGATCCCTGCTCTGCAGGTCTTGATGACCTCCCTTGACGGGAAGCTGGAGTACTCTGTGATCAAGGTGCCAGAGTAACTCCCATGGCAAGCACTGTCCTCTGCCGGGTACTCCTCCTGAGTCCCTGAGTGTCACCAGACGGCTCTAGGATCAGCCGTGTCCTAATGTCCTGTGTGCCTGCTCCATGGCATCCAAGTGCCTGGCAACCCTCCTGGCTCTCTCTGACTCTGGGTCTAGCCTGGTCCTCTTCATGCTCTTCGGCTTCTCTGGCATCTTACCCTTGCCCTTGTCTTGTCCTGATCCTGCCATCTGCTGCTGACTGCTGTCACTACACGCACGTAGGTATAGACAGGATGAGCATAGAACCTAATACATCTACAAGCAAAGTACCGCTAGGAAAGAATGCGCAATAGAAATTGTAGCACTAAATGAAGGACATGATCATTAGACAAATAAAGCAATATGACAACAGTGATCATCGACTATAAGTGGCTGGTGTGAGTCATCTACTGTGCAGTCAAATAATAGGCAATAAATCTAACAGCAGACTAAACAGGAGACAAACCCTAGATATGCGATTAACAGATAAACATGGAATTTAATTGCATCTTAGGTTGAGCCAAAATACCTAATTAATGCAACTAAACAAGAGCAGTTAATCCTAATTGCATCAATTAAGGAAATTGCTCGCAATTCAGGGCATAAAATGATGAATTGGAAGATGAGTACAATACCCTGGGAGGATGTCGACACACCGAGAACAATGCAAGGAATACGACCGATTGCCGAGCAACGCCCAAGAACAGTAAAGGGGGAAACTTTTCTCTCAATCGGTGGAGCTAGGTGAGGTGAGTGAGTGGAGCTGCTGCTCTGGTCTGGAGGTGCGCACGCAAAGGGGGAAGAGCAGAGGCTGTCGACAGCGCATGTCGACGAGGAGCAGGTGGCAGCGATGGCTTACGGCGGTGGCGTCGGTGCGCTCACAGCAAGGCGGCGGCGGCTCTGGAACTTGCTCATGGGAGTGGGCGGGCATAGTGAGGGGGCAGTGCTGGGGTTCAGCACGGCTGCACGCGGGCGCGAGGTTGTAGAGAGGCAGCTCGTCGGCGTGGGGGCGAGGTCGGCAATGGAGCGGCGTCAGCGAGGAAGTCGAAGGACTTGGCGGCGAGGCGAGTTCGAGTCCTCGGCTTCGGTCGAGCGAACAGGGATACGACCAAAAAGGGATTTTGACCCAGGTCAAAACTAGACAAACGGCCGAGATCGAACAAGGCGAAATCAACGGTCTAGATCTGAAAGTGCATTGTGTGACCAACCATAGTGACCGGACGGTACGGTCTCTGGACCGGACGGTACGGTCTGCTCTGGGTCTGCTGGCTCTCCATACAGACCGGATGGTCCGGTCACTAGGACCGTTTTGTCCGGTCTCTATAATCAGACTCTCTAGAACACTGTGCCTGTGGGCACTGACCGGACTATACGGTCTGAAGATCGGACTAAACGGTCACTACCAGAATTTTCGCAGAATCAAGGAATTTCTCCATTTTCCAAGTGTCCTCGCTAAACACCCAATTAAACACTGCACTTGGAATATCAAGGGAACTCTCAAACACTCCTTTTCAAATAGTGACACTCTATGTCCTTATAATTTTCGCAAATGCCAAATGAAAGATCGAGCAAATAAGAACCAAGGCAATAAAGAACCAAATGGGTATGTATGAGCCTTAGTCCATGAACCGCGTGAGTGGATTTAACCTCGGAGTTCATAAGAGCTTGCTCAATGGGCATGAAGCACAATCCTTTCCTTTTGTCACACTTACGAAGACGTAATCTCATATAGAGCATGAGGCACAAATATCTCCAAATGTGACAAGCCTCCTTTGTGTTTCCTATATGATGCATGCAACAAGCATTTTACATATGCAATGAAAGTAAACATGCCATGTAAATGCAATCAATATTAAAACAAGACACAAAGGAAACCTAACAATGTCAAGTTTGAACCCCTCTCAAGCTTAGTCACTATAAGCCATTCCCTTGCCTTGAGAGAAGCCAAACCACCATCCCAAACACTCCCCCTTGCTTATAGCTATCTTTAGTGGGTTAGACATTGACTAATTTTTATGTGTTTTTCTTTTAGTTATTTACACATGCATGGATGCAAAGCATACTAGTCACAAAGGAGTCCTAATTACCATGCAATGCAAGAGAAGGAAAAACACACTACAACTACCAAGAACTAACACAGTTACCTCCCTCATGGGTAGATAGGTCGTTGAGGTCCATGTCACTTGTGGTGGACTTCACATGATCTTCATGAAAGCGCTCAGTCCACCACCACCACCATCTAGGTCTTGTTCTTAGGCACCCACTTGTACTCGATCGACCTCTCAAGATCAACTATGCATTTAGGCACCCATATGCTCTTGACCTTTCTTTTCTTGTTTGGTGGTCCCAAAGCCTTTGCTTTCACCTTGCCATCCTTGTTCCTAAAAAGCTTGAAATGGGTGTTCTCATGGAACAAGTTAGTGTTAGGTAAACAAATGGAACTCCTCACCATAGGACAATCCTTGATGGTGTGGCCATCCTTGCAACACCTCTCGCATTAGTAGTCGTCGGCGAGTAGGGGTTTGACCCATTCGGGAATGGAGTCACTTGTCCCGATGATGTCGATGGAGGCGGGATATGAGCCAAGTCCACGGTGGGAGACATTCACAAGATTCTTCCTAAGAATATCCTTGTGGATGGCTCTACCACGTGCAAGTCTCTCAAATCCATCCATCACCATTTTCCTCTCTTCCATGAGCTTGTGATATTCCTTCAAAACAAAAGGCTCAAGAGAAGAAACCTCATTCGAGGTGGTTAGTTCATCACACATAGTAGAAGCATCACTCATTGATGAACAAGAGGAGGGAGAGGCAAGGTTGTCAACATTGATGGCCTCATAAGTAATCTCAACGGTCTTGTACTTCTCATGAAGCTCTACATGATCACCCTTGAGTTTGTCATTACTCATGTTTAGGGCAACATGAGATGTGACAAGGTCCTTGAGCTCACTCTCAAGGTCAACAACATGGTCCTTAGCCAACTTACACTCTTTTCTTACCACATCCAACATTTTGGATTTCTTGACGGCGATGTCGTGGGCTTGCTCAAGCATACTCCACAACTCGGCACAAGTGTGCTCCTCGTCATCGCTATCACTGCTACTCTCGTCCTTACTCTCCCTAAGGTGGCTCGAGGCCATGAGGCACGTGGGAGCTGGAAGGAGAGCTCATGGTGATGGGGTCTTGATCATGGCTAGGCCGGCCACTTCTTCATCACTTGAGGAAGAGGACTCGTCACTGGAGTTATCGCTTGTCCACTCCCCAACAAGAGCCTTCCGTGAGAATCTTTCCTTGGAGTCATTGGCTTTGCCTTTGCCCTTGCTCTTATCTTTGTTGAAGAATCTCTTCTTCTTTTGCTTGGCTTTAGGGTCTTCTTCTTCTTTTTCTTCTTCACTTGAATCTTGTGACTTGAATGCTTCTTTCTTGGGCTTTGTGCACTCTCGAACAAAGAGATTTTTTGAGCCACAATTAAAGCACTTGCCCCTGGACTTGGAAGCAAACATGTTCTTGAAGGTCTTCATCTTCTTCATGAGAAGAGCCAAGTCCTCGGTCAAGTCACCCTCATCTTATCTTCATCTTCATCATCATCAGTGACTGCCTTCTTCTTGTTTTTCTTGCTCTTTCTTGATTCTTGCTTGTCAGCCTATAGAGCAAGGTTGGATGGTTAAGGATCATCCTTCCCCAACTGGTAGCTCTCGAAGGCAGTGATCTTGCCAAGTACATCCTTCATGGTCTTGGTCTTGAGGTCACTCTGCAAGGTGTAGGTGATGATGGACTCATACTTGGGATCTTTGAAAAGCCTCAAGAATCTTTTGATGACCTCCATAGGCTTAAGCTGGAAATCATCCCCAAGTGCATTGATCTCCTCCACTAGCACATGAAAACAAGAATACACAGTGTTAGCTCTCTCATGTGGTAATCTAGCAAAGTTATCATACTTGTTCTTCAGCACATAGTATCTTTCCTCTTTGACATCACTAGTACCCTCATAGATACTCTGAATCTCAGTCCAGATACCATGTGCTGTCGAACTCGAGTCCAACCTAGCAAACACATCCTTAGAGATGCATGAGAACAGAGCATTCTTAGTCTTTGTGTTGTTCTTAATAAAATCAGGTTCAAGAAGGTTCACATCCGCATCCGATTCATGGGTCTCCATCCATATCTCTGGATCAAGGCACTCCATGTAGGCTTGCATACGTGCCTTTCAATACCTGTAGTCCTCCCCATCGAAACTGGGAACACTCCCCACCTTTCCCTGCATCCTTACTCAAGGCGGTGAAGCCTCAAAGTTGAGCACTTGGCTCTGATACCAATTGAATGGACTGAAGGCCTATCGGGGGGGGGGGGTGAATCGGTAGCCGACCATGAATTTGAATGCTTCAATTTCACATGACTAGAACCCGACAAGCGTTGCAACCTAAATAGTTCTAGTAGGCCAAGACCCTATGCATGCTAGTGTTCATGATGCAAAACAAAGCGCGGAAGCTAAACACACTAGCCTATGCAAGCCACAAGTCACCCTAACAACTAGAGCACACAACTGCGAAATAGTAAAGAGAGGGTCAAAGAATGCTCATGATTTTTTTTCTGAGGTCTCGGAAGGATGGCGCCTTCCCCTACTCCTCATTGGACCACTCCCGCCGGAGTCCAGGTCCCTGCCGCCACAAAGTGGAGTTCTCGCCCACGATCTCGCAATCACTCCCGGAGTGAAGACACGGTACGTTTCACCGCTGCCACCAAGGCACAAGCTCGCCTCCCTCGAGAACTTGCCAGACTCCCGGAGACGGCACGGGCGCTCACTAGCGATGCCCCTTTCACCGGCGGGCTCAAACCGTGTACAAACATGTGATGGCCTTCACAACCAATCATGATAGGCTCAATCACCGACACCTAACCGGTCTAGGTCTCACCATAGACCAAGAGTAACAACCTAGATCACACCCTCAAGAACACCGTAGCCTTAGATGTGCAAGATCGCTCCTTGTTACTCTCACTAGAACTCTCAAGATATCCAATTTACTCTCCTAGTGCTCTTCTCTTTTCCTCTTGGACCTTACTGAATGCTCTCAGATATTCCATTGGCCAAGAGAGGTCTCCAAGACCCCACAAAAAAAGTTATATTGGCTTCCAACCTCCAACTAGCCGTTGCTCCATGAAATCAGCTTTCTGGGCATACTGACCGTACAGTCCGGTTACTCATGGACCGGACCGCCCGGTCTCCACAGGACGGCTCCTCCAGAGCCGTTGGCTCTCTGCCCTCAGCTGACACCTGCACTGACCGGACCGTCTGGTCTATACAACTGTCGGATAAGTCCGACACATCAGACATTGTCATCGGACTCCAGTACGCTGGCTTCCTCTCTGCCCTGTTCCTCAGCTAAACTGACCTTACCGTCCGGTCTCTATAGCTCCTGCACAGACAGATTCCTCGCTCCTTGCTGGAAGTCTCCAGACAAAACCACTTAGTAACTGTATAGTCCGATAACCTCTGGCCCCTCTGTCCGGTCACTTCATCCAGAAGCTGAAACTTGTTGTCCTCGCTTGACTTTGTTTCCCGACTTCTCCGAACAGCCTCTTGGCTTCTCCACTGTCACCTAGTGCCTGTGATTTCACCGAGCAACCTTGCACATCACCGACTAGACATGACCTAAGAGAATGACCTAGACCACCTTGATAGTCTAGTTTTTCCTATGGACTCAAAGCCCTAACAACTAGACAAGTGTTCCCAACACTTGCTCCATAGCTTGTCCTTAGCTTCGATCCATCTCCATCAACCCTTGGACTCCATCAGGCTCACCAAGCCTCCATGCTTGTGGTCATTGTCATCAATCACCAAGGCCACCATCATCCATATGATTTGTAATAGAGATTAATAAAGGTCCCTACATAGACAACACTCATGTAGATATTAGCCCATAATTTCATAGTTGTCATCTATCACCAAAACATCCATACCTTGGGGATTCCATCATCAATGATCATGAAGCTTACACATGTTGGAGGAAGTAATGATAAATAATAAGGTAGTGTAGGAGCAATTGTTCATACTGTTGTTTCTGGAGTCGATGAAGGCATGGAACATCATGAGCAGGAGTCAATGGAGACATCAGGATATTTGAAGATTAAGGGATGTGTGCTCTGATGGCCAAGGATCAAAATTCCTGGGAGAACAAAGGGTTAGGAGTTGAAAATAAGAACGATCAAAATAAGGATAGAATTTAGAGGCGAAAATACCTGTGGATCGACACATGGTATGATGGCAAATGGCTCCGCAATCAGCACTTCTGAGTGCGTCGTGTCGACATCTTCAGAGGCAACGGATGCCATATGCGACGGGGTGTCTAACAAAGTCACTCTGCTAGATCGACTCCCAGGGCTGTGTATAATTTCCTGAAAAAAATGATTAAGATGTTAAAAAGTATTGCTGGGAGAGGTTCTTTATCATAAGTGTCTGTTACCATGGTCACCAAAGAGGGTTGCCCTGTTGGCTCGGGAAGTGTTGATTCCTCTGTTGAATGGGCCATGGTTGCAGGAGTTGATGCAGCTGCTGGAGTTGATGATGGAATCTAAAAGAAAAGAAAATATGAGGTGAATAGAAGTTGAGGATAATATGAAGACAATCATGATACTTGTGTGGCATAGGCAAGCTCAGAAACGACTTCTTGGGCTACTTCTGGGAGAACAGCTGAAGTCGTTGGGGCTAGCTGATATGCAAAGAAAGAATGAGAATAACAGGTACGAATGAAGGAATAATGAGGAATGTTAAAGCTATTACCTCGGGTACTAGAGTCGAGGCATCCGTTGCGAGTCTTGCCCGTTTCTGTTGTTCGGCGGCTTGAGTCGATGAAGAGGTATCTTTTTGTTTTTTGGCCACCGCCTGGTGAATTCTCTTCAAACCACGACCACTAAGGATTTGAGCAGGAGTGGGGTCATCACAGCCGATATTTGGGTTGGTGGTCGTTCGATGGTATTTGATCGGCTTCCCACTAATACTCACCGATGGAGGGGTGATGGCCGGATCCTGCATTCAAGAAAAAGTTGATTACGGAAGTCAATGAGAATACGATAAAAGTGATATTAAGAGGAACAAGCTTACTGTGTCTTCAACGCTGGTGAGATGATCGACAACGAACGACCGAAAAGGTGTCTTTTGCAGTCTTTCCACCAAGAGTTGAACAAGGCGGAGCTAGACGGAATCAGTTGGATGTCAGCTGGGTTGCCCATTGGGATGTCCAGGGCCATGTCATAGATTTTCTTATATTCCAGCGGGCCCTTGAGTTCTTGTCTAGCCCGAAGATGTCCAATGAAGAAAGAGCTAGCAGGCAGTCGACCAAAAACAAGTTGACAAGAAATTGCTGCAGGGTTGTAGAATTCGTATGAACGAATCCGGCGTTGTCCTCCATGGAAATTGACAAGCAAGATTTCAGGTCTAAGGCAGGCTTCAAAGATAAGAGTCGATTCCTTATCCTACAAGGGGTTGTCTGGGTAGAAGATGGAAGGATTCTCGAACTCCTGTTGATGATAAGGAAACCATATCCGCTTATCTACTTGAATGCCATTATAGAAGAGAGCAAAGAAAATGTTGAAATTTTCTATGGGCATCCAGTGTCCAGGGATCACCATGGCAGCCTCGCCAAGCGATGTACAACGGCAAGTGGGGATTTCTTCACCTTCTGCTGCATTTGTCGATCGGAATGAGTTCACTGAGAAAGGGGCTAGCTCCATGGCCTGGGAGTAGTAGACAGTGAGCCACAACTGTAGAAACCACCATGGGCCCCCGGCTGGAATGGTTTGATTGGTTTGTAGGCATACAACGGTGCGATGCAGGAGTTTGTATATAGATCCCAACAGAAATCTGCCCAAGGGGAATTTGCTGCCCTCAACTAAGATATCAGCTATTCCCAGAAAGTTGGTGCTGGGCATGCAAGATGAACCACAGAAGATGAAATGTTCAAGCCAAAGATTCAAAAATGCGGATAGTTCTCGGCTAAAAATGGGCCCGGTTCTACGATGTGTAATGATATATTTATGCCAACTATTCGACTCTTTTGTTTGAACTTGCGTTTTTTGTGATTATTTTGGATGCGGAAAGGGTCGTAATACTGATCAACATTTAAGCCGGTCAGCATCGTCACATCCATGAGAGAAGGCGCCATGGGTCCTTGGTTGAACAAGAAGGCGTTCAGAGCATCAGACCAGAAATAAGAAGCTGCCGCCTGCATTGGCTTGTTCTTGGCCATATCGACTAAGGAGAGAGGCAGCACCATGTCGATTTGGGCATCATGAAAGACGAAAGCACGAGCGGTGGTGATCCTACGGTACCAATTTCTCCAACCCGGGATCGATGATGGCCATGACCTAAAAACAGTTTTCCAAGGCTCGGGGGTGGCTAGAGTCGATTTGAAAGGGATCCGGTTGGTTTCGCAGTTAATGAGTTCCGTGGGGTCAAAATCAGCACAAGGACCGAGGTAAAAATGGCGTTGATCCCCACTAAAGGGTATGCAGATCTGGTTCTTGAGTTCCTAGTACAAACATAAGATGAAATTACTATTAAGAAAAGAGGCTAATAAATTGGCGAAGAAATAAAAGGGCTATGGTGGCTATCAAGAACGCTACGGTGATAAAGGATATAATAGATTGGATCTAACCTAGAAGAAGAAGAAAGAGGAAAAGGATTACCTCAGGAACGTGTTCTGAAGTCGCCATCGTTGAAGGAGGTCTCATGGGTGCTCGTCGGCACTTGAGGTTGAAAATAGGTCAACACGAACGATGCAGCGGCGAAGCAGGAGAGAGGCGAAGGTGAAAAACTTGAGCTCGGATGAAGTAAAAGGATGAAGAAGATGCATTTATAAGGATGGGACACCGGTAGGTTGTGGTAAAAGCGCATGGTAAACGAGGAGATAAAATCCGGCACATGAAGGATTTCGTACCACGGACTCGTGTGACATGTGTTGGCATCGGAATTTGACCGGGCCCAGTGATCAGCCGTGTGGAGTCAGGATCGACCGAAGTCAACGAGCCCAACAGCCGAAAAGAAAAAGTGGACCCATGTAGGGTTATTTTATCCTTTTATTATATTAGTTTAGAATTTTATTTAGAAATAAACTTAGTCGGTTTATTTAGGAGTCCTGACCGAGTCAGATCAGAACCTCTTGCATGAGGTTATAAATATGTAATAGGATTCGGCGCATCGCCAACCTTTCCTACTCAACGAAATCTTCGTCTTGCATGGGCTGCATCGGCTCTGATCTCGGCGAGAGACTTGGATTAGTCGACTTCGGTAATTCTATCAATCTCGACTAGAACTTTCTCATTGATTTGATATTCTAGTTGTTATTGTTGGGATTGCTAGTTATCCGGTAACTAGATCTTTTTTATGCTTATTCTATCGACTTTGGATTGCAATATTGTCTTGGTTGAGTCCGATCTATTGCAGTTTCTAGGAGGTTTTATGAGTATAGTTTAGATCTATTATTCGAGTCACTTTATTGATTTTATCTATAAATAGCTTGAAGCTAGCTCTATTTACCATGTTTGAACACTGTATCGATTAGGTTCGATCTATTCGAATCAGTAAGGCTGTATCGACTTTGATCTCTTACTGGGTTGATAGGGTTAGATTCGATCTGTTTATAGGTAGAGTCAATAGAGTTCTATTGGAACGTTTAGCCGATAGGTTATCACGGTTCAATCGACTCCGGGTTCTATGATTGATTTTTATGTATACTGAGAGTCGATTGCCCCCTTTGTTTCAATAAGATAGATCTATGATTTTGAAGCATATTTACAATACCAACTACCAGATCAATTGACTTGACACTATCGACAGAACGAGTCTCTGCACATTTACTGTTGATTCATCGACTCTGTTCTATCGACTTGATTTTATCAACTGAGTATATTTATTACTATTTTATCTATTATGCTCTGTTCTTTTATTCTTTCATCGGCTTTAATAATGCATGGTATTTCATATATCTAAATCACCAATGAGCCGATATAATCAGCCGATTAGATTATTTTATTTTATACTACTCCGAGTTAGCATCAGCTGGTTTTCACGAACAGTGATTATTAGCTTTCTTTGTCGATTTACAGGGAAAATCGACTGGCACGCCCCGATTTCTTAGTACTGAGCCTGCACTGGAACTAAGCAGATCTCCCAAGTCACGCGTGGCGATTTTTACATCAACAGATACATCGGACTATGTTGGGTGTAATTTATTTTTATAATTTGGTACTTAATATAAACTTCTTTTTACCTCTAGACCTTCTAGAAAAGTTTTTCTAAAAACAGACCCTTTGACCAGCGCCAAGTCATTTGACGCCGTTGGTAGGTGACACAGCGCCAAATGACCTGGCATCCTAGGATGCCACGTCAGCATCAAAGTGTGTTGTGATTTGGTAAGTGAGAGGGCCAATCAATTTGGCGCCATGTGGGTTTAGAGACTGCCGTCGGCACCCGCTGCGTTTGGCCACTCCAGACCTGCCCAGACGAGCAAAAAACTTTCCTGTTCCGAAACCAAGACCCGTTGGCGAGTACAATTTACACCGTACCCGACCCCGTATGGGTGACATACACCCGATGGGTACCTAAACCCGAGAAGCAATAACAATAACAAAACACAAAGTTTAAAATGACTGATCTCATTGAGTTCCAGAAATAGGAGTTAGCGCGTACATCACACTCCTTTCAAAAAAAAGTGTGTACAACATACCATAATCCTAAGATAACAAGTCTCAAAAGATGCAGATTGTAGAATGATTGCATATTGAGTTCAACAAATACGCTAGAGCTAAAACAAATGCATCAGGCGTTTGAACATGCGCACTTATTCACTTGTACTTGCAAACGACTTCGTGGATCATTAGAATGTAAGTTCCTGAAGACCTTCTTGAATGTCTTTGGGACATCCTGAATGTCTTGGGGACATGATCAGAAGGAAGTAGTCTTTTTATCCCATCAACTACAAAAGAAAGAGAAGGATTTAGTTGTAATCAAAGTAAAAAAAACATAAAATTGCTAATGCTAATGCATGTACCTTTATACTTGTTACAAAACCAATCCTGAGAGCACATTAAAGCCTCCACCATCTCAGGAGTGAGCCTGCTATGATGCTCACTAAGAACTCTTCCACTTATGCTAAAAGCAGCTTCTGACGCAACTGTAGCCACAGGGATTGCATAAATATCCCTAGCAACCTTCCACCAACCTGCCGCCTCAAAATTGGATAACGAGTCCCAACAACCTTCCACCAATCTAAAACATGAAAACCTTTGGTGTCAAGTGCAACTAATCCATCCTCCAAATAGCGGTCTAGCTCAGATTTCACCACAAAAAATTTGACATTCTACGAAGTTTATAGCGTGACATTTAGTAAAAATATCACACAACAATCCATTTTATGATGTTTCACTCAATTTAGCAACCAAGATTTCAAGTGCGTCGCAATAGTCATACAAAATTCGTCGCAAACTAAGACAATGTCATTTTATGCCGAAATATTGTGTGTCGTAAGAGGCTAATTTTATGACACTAGTAAATCGTCGTAAGTCATAACTAATAATTTTTGTCACTAAATTTTTAGTTATTTTTTTGGCAATACTTGTAGGCTGCTTTAGTGTCAAAGTAAAATGCTGTTATCTAGAAAGCCACCTTTTGATATAACAAATCTATAATGTAACAAAGTATTATGTATTATACAATATATCATGGATTTTCTTTCTTGAATTCTATTATATAGTAGGTTTATCCTACAAATAATTAAAACATATAAGTTAGAATAAATTTCTTATTATATTAATGAAGCATAATTTTTGGAAGAAATTTAAAACAATAAAATGATGGAAGTGTTGAGAAAAAATAAAAGAAAATACACGTGGTCCAAACACACATCCTAATAAATTTGAAGAAACAAATGAAAAAAGCTCTTCATTTTAATTGAGTCCATCTTAAACCAGCCATGTACCCACCTCGGCCAAAAACAAAAAGCACAAAACCAAAGCGAAGCCTGGAGGCTCAGCCCAATAGGCCCATTTTTTCTTTTTGAACTCCCCAATAGGCCCAGTTGAGAGAAAAAAAGTTCACCATTGAAACGCTTGAGGGTGTCGTAAGAGGCAAACTAGTAAGATCGTAATTTTATGACACCAGTAAATCATCGTAACCAATAATTTTTGTCACTAAATTTTTAGTTATTTTTTGGCGATACTTGTAAGCTGCTTTAGTGTCAAAGTAAAATGTTGTTATCTAGGAAGCCACTTTTTGATATAAGAAATCTACAATATAACAAATCATTACGTATTATACAATATATCATGGATTTTCTTTCTTGAATCCTATTATATAGTAGGTTTATCCTTCAAATAATTAAAAAGTATATATTAGAATAAATTTCTTATTATATTAATGATGCATAATTTTTTAGAAAAATTTAAAACAATAAAATGATGAAAGTGTTGAGAAAAAAATAAAGAAAATAGACGTGGTCCAAACACACATCCTAATAAATTTAAAGAAACAAATGAAAAAAGCTCTTAATTTTAGTTGAGTCCATCTTTAGCCAGCCATGTACCCACCTCGGCCAAAAACAAAAGGAAGAAGTCTATTTTGTCCCCTCCAACTATTGGCAAAGTTCCATTTTTCTCCTCAATCTCCAAAATCAGGTATTCAACCTCTCTAAACTATCAAAACCGTTCGTTTTACCTCCCTTGACGGTTTTGGTTGGTGGTTTTCCCCGAATCAGCATTTGGGACCCATGTGTCAGTAAAAGAAAAATGATATGTGGGACCCACACGTCAGCTGCATGCGGTCGAGGGTGCCATCGTCGCATCCGAGCCAGTTGTGGACAACTGCATCACACATCCGAATGCCACAGCAACCTCCTCCCGGCTGCATGCAAGTGGACCTCTTCCCGAGCGCTCACTAGCGCGATGCGACGGCCCGCGTGAATTCGCTCACGCTGCCGCGCTTGCTCGCCGTTCTCAACCACCGCACTACCAGCGCCTGCTGCGCTCACACGTCGAAGCGCTCGACCGCCCGTGCTGCCGGGCACCAGCCTAGCAAAGGAAGCCGCTGTACTAGCCAAAGCAAGCGCTGGGCTAACCGAGAAGAAGGTAAGGTCTTTTCTTTTCGTTTCATTTTTCTTCTTTCCCATAATTTATTTGACAATTTCTTTCACTGATATATGGGTCCCACATGCTGACTCAGCGAAAACCACCAACCAAAACCGTGCAGGGAGGTAAAACAAACGGTTTTGATAGTTTAGGGAGGTTGAATACCTGGTTTTGGAGTTTGTGGGAAAAAAAATCAAACTTTGCCAATAATTGGAGGAGGGAAAAATAGACTTCTTCCAAAATAAGATTTTTTTATTAATAGCATTATTTTAACCTTTTTAATATTAATAACAGGTAGATTTTGAAATTAGCAAAATTAGCAGGGACGTCGCCCTTCCAACAGGTGATTTAAATAAGTCATCCGGTGGTCAGAAGACTTATATTTATCGCCCAAATACAGGGCGATTAATAAAAGTTGCCTAATAACAGGGCAAACTATATTAATCGCCCAAACATGGGGTGACGGAAAAATCGCCCACCTGTCGGGCGGGCAACAGGTAAAAGTCGCCCAACTAGAGGACGGCTTTTCATTGATTGATTTTATTTCAATTTTTTTCTTCTTTTGCAAGGATTTATATTTTGATTCTTTTTCTTATTTCGCAACGCTTTATATATATTTTTTTGTACGCGTGAAAGGACCGAGTGACCGAGAGGGGGGAGGGGGGTGAATCAGGAACTCGTACTATGCACCAAATTCGCTAATTCCTTAAAACCGAACACTCAAACGACTCCTATAACAATTCTAGTGGTGATCACACTAGCAAGATAATAGTCATATGAAAGGAACAACAACCTAAGTGAAGATGCATCTAGGATCCCCTAGTAGGTTTTGGTATACGATGACGAAAGATTAAAATTGTGCTAACATGTTCATGAAGTAAATACGTAGATAATCAAAATTATTATCTAAACCCACATTTACAAGATGGCCATTACTCCCAAAAAGAAGAAAAGGAGAAATGGATTCAAAAACACTTCAAAGAGTAGTTCTCAATTTTATTTTGAGTCATAGGCATACCGAACTATAAAGGGGGGTAAACCAATTTTGCTAAGAAGGAAAATTTGTGTGCTCAAGCCTACCAAAATATTTTGTGAGAAGTTAGCCAACCAATGCTAAAAAGAACCTACCCATTTTGAGCTAAACAGAGAGTCACGTAAGTTCCGTGATTCAACTCACGGAAGATCCGTCATTTCCAAGCCTCAAACAACAGTCAACCCGAGGGTCACGAAAGTTCCGTGTGCTCCTCCACGGAAGTTCCGTCGTCCTCTAGTTTCTCTAGGTTGCAAACCCGAGAGCAACGGAAGTTCCATGATGTTCATCCTTGAAGTTCCGTCGTCTCTGGCTTAGTTGAAAAACTGACCGTGCAACGACTCTTTTTGAATTGACGAAAGTGTCGTGGGTTCTCACGGAAGTTCCGTCAGACACAGAGAAGCTGTGTAACGGATAGTTTTTGGAGAGTCTCTATAAATACTTCTCCCCTTCCCCCGTGGGAAGGGTTGGACACTTTGGCATTCCACTCTTTCTTCAGCTAGAGCTCTCCCCTCTCACTCCCAAACCTGTTCTTGAGATTCCAAGCAAAGTGAGAGAGATCCAACCACAAAAAGATTGGTTTCATCCACTCAAAAGCTTGAGCACATCTTTCCCTCCCCATCAAGATTTGATTTGCTTGTTACTCTTGGACACTTGGTCTCCTAGACGGCTAGGCATCGTCCTTGAGCTCCCAACTTGTTGTGGTGAGACGAGAACGTTTGTGAAGGTGTGATTCGCCTTCGGAGGAAAAGAATCAAGTGGAGAAAGAAATCCGAGCACGATCTTTGTGATTGCTTGGCGGGAAAAAGGGTTGAGAGAGATCCGACTACTTTGTGTGGCTCCTCAACGAGGACGTAGGAACTACTTAGTGTGGTTGCCAAACCTCGGGTTTACATTCCTGCTTTTATCTTTGTGCTTGTGTAATTCTTTCATATTATTTGTGTTTGTTTCACTTATCAATTGTGTTGCTAGCATCTCATCAAAGAATCCTAGGTGTGCATTACTGTAGCTTCTCCTCTACCAAGTATTGTATTGCTTCCTCTTAGTTATCCACACTTTAATTAATTTTAGAGGAAGGTTTGGAGAAGTTCTGTCTTTTGACAGAACTTCCGTGGTGACGGAAGTTCTATCATTCCTGACGGAAGTTCCGTCGTCCCTGCTATTTGATCAAAGCTTAGTGCCTTTTTCAGGGTTAATTTTTTAGATTGCCTATTCACCCCCCCCCCCCTTCTAGGCAACTTTCAATTGGTATCAGAGCCATAATATTCTCTAAGGCTTAAAAGCTTGAAGGTTAAAGGATGTCGAAGCCGGGAGAAGGCGACAAGCCTCAAGATCTTGCTTCGGCAAGCAAGGGAAGTGATTTGCATGGTGTCGTGCCCTTCAACTTGCCGATGTGGCAAATATACATGGCAGTAGGAGTGAAAAATTGCCTTATTTCAAAGGCAAAGATTTTAGTTGGTACAAGCATCGCATGAAGATGTATCTCATATCAATTGGTCCACTAACTTAGGAGATAGTGGAGAAAGGATATACCTTGGAAGACAAGGATAATCCTACAACCATGGATCAAGTCAACATACATCGCAACGCTCAAGCGGTATCCACCATTCTCTCTTGCTTGAATCCCAAGGAGTATTCAAGAGTAGCCGGAATTGAGAATGCCCGGAGAATGTGGAAGAAGCTTGTATGTGCCCATGAGGGAGTTGATGTTGTAAAGAAGTCAAGGCTCCAAGTTCTCAAGAATCAATTCAATTTCTTTGTGATGAACAAGGGAGAAGAGCCTCAACAAACTCATGATAGGCTCATGGACATTATGAATGAGACAAGAGCATATGGGGACAACATCAAAGATGAAGAAGTCAACTACAAGCTTCTCATGGCTCTTAGGTTGTGGAACCCAACTCTATGCACCATCTTGAAGAAAAGGATGGATTTGAGAGTGTCACAACCGATGAAGTGATTGGAAGAATAAATGCTCACAAGAGTCATGATGATGAGGGTAAAAGAGTGAATGTGCTCATTGGTGATGAAGGCTCAAGCAAGGAGGACATAGCTCTCAAAGCAAATGATGACGATGATGAGGAGGAGGAGGAAGAAGACAATGAAGAGTTTGCCTTATTTGTCAAGAAGTTTGGCAAATACATGATCAAGAATGGCTTCATCAAGAAAAGCTTTGATAAGGCAAAAGCTAGAAGAACAAGTAGAAGATGCTATGAGTGTCATGAACAAGGACACATGATTGCCGATTGTCCAAGGCTAAATGGCAAGGGCAAGAAAAATGAAAAGTACAACAACAAGACCAAGCCCAACAAGAAGTCATACAACAAGAGGCAAGCTCACATTGGCCATGAGTACATCTCCGATGTTGATGATGAAGATGATGAGGGTGACATCGCCAACATTGCCATTGGTCTACCACCGGCCAAGAAGTCACTCTTCAACAACCTCACTGATGATGAGGATGATGCTCCCCGATGCTTCATGGCCAAGGAAAGCAAGGTATCTCCTCACACCGATTTCAATCCTATTGTAGTGATGAAGAGGAGGACTTGGTCCCGTCTATGCATGAAATGGTCAAAATGCTAGATAAGCTATAAGGGGAGTTGGACAATCAAGAAAGAATCATTGACAGACAAGAAGAGTTGCTTGATGAAGAAAGAAGGAAGAACCTAGAGCTCACCAAGCAACTTGAGGAAGAGAAGGAGAAGAACAAGACCTTGACCAAGGACCTTGCAAAGGTCAATGAGTCAAGTGAATCATGCACCTCAACGAGCAAGAAGTATCAAGAAAGGTGCAACTCCTTGCTAGATGACACAACATTAATGTTGATACGATTGCCAAGCAAGATGCAATCATTGAGAAACTAACCAACCAAGTCAATGAGCTTAAGAAGAAAGCCCAAGTGGAGACCACAACAAAAATAGTTGGTGAACCAAGAGCCTCTCATGACAAGAGAGGATTGGGGTACAACAAGAATGTACCCAAAAGAAGGCACAACAAACGAATGAACTTTGTGTGCGAGAACAAGGGAAAGCAAGTGGCACAAGAAAATACCGTCAAGCCCAAGAATGCTTTCCAAGTCAACAAGAACACCAAGAACTCTACCATATCCTTTTATGATTTTGATGTCTCTTATGTGCTAACCCGTAATGCTTATGGTAGAGTAGTTGCTAAGTTTGTTGGGCCACATGATGCAAGGTGGAAACCTTGTGTGTGGGTGCCCAAAGTTCTTATATCTAGTGTTAAGGGACCCAAACCAACTTGGGTGCCTAAAACACGTGCTTGATTTCCTTTGTAGGATTACTCCTCTGGTAGAGCAATATGGGTACTTGATAGTGGGTGCTCAAATCATATGACCGGAGAGAGATCAATGTTCTCCACACTTGATCATGACAGTCTACCAAGTGGAGGCATATTATTTGGAAATGACAACAAATGAAAGGTAATTGGTTGTGGACGGATTGACGTCACCCATGACATTTCAATTAGTAATGCTTATCTTGTGAATGGTCTAGGATACAACTTGATGTCCGTATCACAACTTTGTGAGATGGGCTATAGTTGTCTCTTTGACGATGATGGTGTGACCGTCTTTAGGAAAAAGGATTCCTCTATAGCTTTCAAAGGGTATTTAGAGGACAAGATCTATCTTGTTGATTTCATCAATAAGAGGGATCTAACCTAAATATTTGTTTGATCGCTAAAACCACTTTGGGTTGGCTATGGTACCGCCGGCTAGCTCATGTTGGGATGAGAAATCTTTCCAAACTCCTAAAAGGTGGCCACGTCGTTGGATTAAAGGATGTTGCTTTTGAGAAGGACAAAATATGTAGCACATGTCAAGCTGGAAAGCAAGTAGGAGCAGCACATCCATCCAAGACAATGATGACAACGACAAGACCATTGGAAATGCTCCACATGGACCTTTTTGGACCGGTCACCTACATAAGCATTGGTGGTAACAAATATGACCTTGTAATTATTGATAATTATTCTCGTTTCACTTGGGTATTTTTTTTAAGGAAAAAAGTGAAACACAAGGAATTCTAAAGAAGTTCTTGAGGAGAGCCTAAAATGAGTATGAAGTGAAGATCAAGAAAATAAGGAGTGATAACGGAACCGAGTTCAAGAACACACAAGTTGAAGAATATCTTGATGAAGAAGGCATCAAGCATGAATTCTCAGCTCCATACACTCCACAACAAAATGGAGTAGCCGAAAGGAAGAACCGCACACTCATAGAG
Source organism: Eleusine indica (assembly GCA_030378355.1). NCBI lineage: Eukaryota > Viridiplantae > Streptophyta > Magnoliopsida > Poales > Poaceae > Eleusine > Eleusine indica. Next base: position 43,053,970 of record CM059498.1, on the reverse strand, counting down.
ATGGCAAGAACAATGCTTGATGAGTACAAGACACCGGACACATTTTGGGCTGAAGCCATCAACATCACATGCCATGCAACAAATAGGTTATATCTTCACAAGAACCTGAAGAAGACACCTTATGAGCTCCTCACCGGTAACCTTCCCAATGTTTCATATTTTCAAGTTTTTGGGAGCAAATGTTTTATTCTTAACAAGAAACCTAAATCCTCTAAGTTTGCTCCCATGACTCACGAAGGTTTCCTCCTTGCTTATGGAACTAACGTCTATGCATATCGAGTCTTTAACAGAGACACCAGGGTTGTTGAAATCACCCGGGTTGTGCAATTTGATGAATCTAATGGCTCTTAAATAGAGCAAGTTAATCCAAGTGATGTAGTTGATGAAGCTCCGTGTGATGCAATAAGGAACATGGAAATAGGTGAGATAAGGCCACAAGATCCAAACTTAAGTCAAGATGAACCATCTTCTTCAAGACAAAATGACTCATCTCCACAAGGGTCACATGATGAACAAGATCAAGGAAGTAACCAAGATCATGATGACGATCATGATCAAGGCAACAACCAAGATCAAGCTCAAGATGGTAGAGATAGAGACATTCAAGATGACAACAACCAAGAAGAAGAAGAAGAAGAAGATGCATCTAGGCCAATTCATCCACGAGTCCGTCAAAGCATTCAAAAGGATCACCCCATCGACAACATTCTTGGTAACATCCAAAAGGGGGTAACTACTAGATCTCGAATGGTTATGTTTTATCATCATTACTCGTTTGTTTCCTCTATGGAACCTCTTAAGGTGGAACAAGCACTTCAAGACTCGGATTGGGTGATGGCCATGCAAGAACAGTTGAACAACTTTGAAAGAAACAAGGTGTGGTCATTGGTGGAAAGATCCAAGCAAAATGTTTTAGCTACAAAATGGGTGTTCCAAAACAAACAAGATGAGTATGGTGTGGTGGTGAGAAACAAGGCAAGACTTGTTGTAAAAGGCTACTCACAAGTAGAAGGTTTGGACTTTGGTGAAACTTATGCACCCGTAGCTAGGCTTTAGTCAATTCATATTTTACTTGCCAGTGCTACTCACCATGGCTTTAAGCTTTTTCAAACGGACGTGAAAAGTGCATTTCTTAATGGCCTCATTCAAGAAGAGTTGTATGTACAACAACCCCCAGGGTTTGAAGACCCAAAGAAACCAAACCACGTGTACAAGATTCACAAAGCTCTCTATGGCCTCAAGCAAGCACCTCGAGCGTGGTATGAGCACATCAAGGGATACTTGATCAACAAGGGCTTCACAATTGGCCAAGCCGATCCTACTCTCTTCATAAGAAAAGTTGATAATGATTTATTCGTATGCCAAATATATGTCGATGACATTATATTTGGTTCTACTAATCAATCTTTTTGTGATAAGTTTGATAAGATTATGACTAGGAAATTTGAGATGTCCATGATAGGGGAGTTGAAGTTCTTTCTAGGTTTTCAAGTCAAGCAACTTGAAGAAGGAACATTCATAAGTCAACCCAAGTACGCTCAAGACATACTCAAGAAGTTTGACATGGAGAATGAAAAACCAAACAAGACTCCCATGAAGACAAATGGACATCTCGGGCTAGATGTAAACGGTAAACCTGTGGATCAAAAGGTATATCAATCCATGATTGGCTCCTTGCTTTATCTTTGTGCATCTAGGCCCGATATCATGCTTAGTGTGTGCATGTGTGCAAGATTTCAAAGTGCTCCAAAGGAAAGTCACTTGGTGGCTGTAAAAACAATCTTGAGATATTTGGCTCACACCCTAAACCTAGGATTGTGGTAACCCAAGGGCTCCAAGTTCAAGCTAGTCGATTATTGCGATGCCGACTACGCCGGATGTAAGGTGGATAGGAAAAGTACCTCCAGGACGTGCCAATTCTTGGGTAGGTCCCTTGTATCTTGGTCATCCAAGAAACAAAATTCCGTTGCCCTATCCACAGCCGAAGCGGAGTATGTAACAGCCGGAAGTTGTTGTGCTCAACTACTATGGATGCGACAAACTCTAAAGGACTTTGGATACACTATGACCAAAGTTCCACTCCTATGTGACAATGAGAGTGCCATCATGATTGCATATAACCCCATTGATCATAATAGCACTAAGCATATAGATATCTGGCACCACTTCTTGAAAGATCATTCAATCAAAGGGGATATTGATATTAGCTATGTTAGAACCGATAAACAACTAGCGGATATATTTACCAAGCCCCTAGATGAGAAGAGGTTTTGTGAACTTAGAAGTGAACTGAATATTCTCGACTCATCCAACTTGGAATAGAATCATGCACTTTGTTTGATGAAGTGATCGTGCAAAATGCTTTGAAAATGAAATTCTTCAAAAGTTTCATAATGTCTTTGCATTTCAAAATAAAATGTTTTGATCAATTGATCATATTGTTGAAACCTGTGAATAGTTTTACCTAGTTGATTGTTGCTATTCACAAGTTAAAACAAGTCTTATCTTCCCTACCTATCTTGTCCAAAAGTTCAAACTAGTAGAGGGTTTCACTCTGTCAAACAGAGAACGACAGAACATCCGTGACCCATTCACGGAACTTTCATTGTCCATGGAACTTCTACGAAAACTTCCGTGACTTTTCAACCGCTATTTGGCCAAACCTGAGAGTGACGGAACTTCCGTCACCTAATGACGAAACTTCTATCACTCTCAGATTAAAGGGCCTGACGCCCTCTCTTCCTTCTAGTCAACCGGTCACTTCTCTTCTTTCTCTCTCTCTCATCCACTCAAACCCTAGGCAGCAATTCCTGGCGATTTGAAGATTCCACCAACGAAGTTGATCAAAAAGGTGGAGATTTGGCTCCTCCCCCATGGAAGTTCTGCAATCTCCATTGATTTTCTTCATTTTTGACCTAGGTATGAGTTTTTGACCCAAAATTTGTTCTTAGGTCAATAGTTCAATTGTCCTCATTCCCTGTGGATAGATTACCTCCTCTAGGGCTAGTCTCCCCTTCCTTAGTAGCATTTAACATGTTGTGGTAGGATCTAGGGGTAATTTCAATTTTGATGTAGACTGCAAATGACGGAAGTTCCGTCAAAACTTCCGTCATGACGGAACTTCCATGGTCTTTCATGGAACTTTCGTCGCGTGCTGTTCAGGGCATTGAACTTGATTATCTCTTAAATCTTAACCCCAAACATATGACTTATTCTTGTCAATTCTTTTGTCATTGCTAGTTCAAGATGACTAGAGTCAAGCAAGGGGCAACTGTGCAATTTGAAGGAAGCAACGACGACTCTTCCTCCTCCTGTTCAAGTGGGGAACTTGTGCCCGTCTCTAAGAGGAGGAAAGCTGTCATAGTTCGGGATCATGGGGCAAGTGGTCAAGGCTCCAGCGGGGATGCTCAGACAGTGCACGTGCAGCCAGAAGGATCTCTCCCTCCTAGGAGGTCCCCGGAAAAGGGAAACAAGCCTATGAAGGAAAAGAGGTCCAAGAAGGCAAAAGAATCCTCCCGAGCAGCAAGGACAGACAATGTGAAGGTGATAAAGGGTCTTAAAGTCCATGAACCTGCTTATCCTGATGGGTACATCTAAAGGACTACAAGAAAGACCTTGATGCTCTCATTGAAGCAAGGAAGCAAAATCCCGCTCTAGTGGGAGAACAAGAGGTCACTCACCCCTGGTTCTACACATGGTTTCAGCAGGACTACTATATGTCGATGTTCATTGACAAGAACCAGAAGAATAGACTAGCATCCCACCAATGGATTGACTGGTCTTATATGGAGTCCAAGGAGAACCAAGTGTTTGCTGATATTATTCAGACATGCAAGGACATAGGTGTATACGAGTTGATGGGATTCAACTATGGATGGAATGAGGAAGTCATTTGTCAGTTCTATGCCACTCTCTACCTTGATGGCAAAGGTGTTCTTCATTGGAGGACTCAAGGCCAGGGATACTTGTTGACTTTTGCTAAGCCATATTAATAAATCATTCCCGGCACGGGGCCAGAAACGGTTCACTAATATGTCCCAGAGTCAAGTAGGTAAAATCCGCAAGCGCACGGAGAATACCGCTGTAGCATTTCACCCGGAAGTATTCAGGGTATCGTATTTGTTTATCCCAAAGGAAGGTTATGATCAAGAAGCGTTACTAACATATAAGATCATGTTAACAATTAGCAAGGATATCTAACCAAGACAGGCGGGTACATAATAATAACCAGGTAGTGTGACACACACAGAAGATTCCTACTAAATAAATAAATTCTAGTGGAGGAAAGACTAGGCTAAGCTACTCCTACTATACATTCCTATACAGTTGCATAGCCTAAGTAGAATACATACAGACCCACACTCAGGTTCAGCAGTCAATAGTATAGCACTTCAGGCACGGACTTACCCCTGCATCCACAGGCGACTTCCGCCAAGAGCCTACGCACTAGCCTAGCGGGGAGGATTTCAAAGGACGGACAGGGCTGTCACCACCTGCCGCCTACCTCAACGAACCAGTAGACTAACGAATAATTGATGCAAATCAGTCACCCAAGTACCATACTTGCATGACCAAAGAGCACTCTGCCCCTCCGCGATTACTATTAACGAGGCAGAGCTACCGTACGAATACGATCATCAAACCCATGCTATACTTTATCAGCTAAAACTAAGCATAGAGACTATAACATATAAACTAGACTATAGTGACGGTATATAACTAGCATGACAATAGTAGTATAATAAATATAAACTACTATCACACAAGTAGACTATACTATCACATATATGGATCACAAAATCAAACAAGAAACTCATGACCCAAGCACAACTATATAGAAAATAGATATATATTAATAAGAGCAAAGTCTTACAAAAGGGAAAAGATACAAGAGCCATACCAATTCCAAGTGAAGACTTGGGACTAGAGAGCTCTAGACTCAGCCTAACTCCACTAAAACTCCAAGAACTACTACTAGCAAGAGAGAAATGCTTCTTGTGGTGTGTGTTGAGTGTGAAGGCACACCCTCCTATTTATAGCCTCAATAGGTCGGCAAGGGAGAGTAACCGCCACGGAAGGCATCTCAAACCGTCATCAGGAGTCGCGGAGGAGCCAACACGTGGAAGCCCAGGCGGAGAGGGCGCCCGGCCGGGTCGGCCGACCTGACCAGGTCGGCCGACCTGGGGGTGGCCCCTCCTGGCCTGTGCTTTCTTGGGGAGGCTGGCAGGTGGGTCCTGAGGTCGGTTCCCGCGGTATTACAGGGAGTTACGTCGGTTAAGTGCTGCAAATGGGCCCTTCAATCCGTGTGACGTCCATGTGGCGCTCTCTGATTGGTCGAAAGTTTGTTTTCTTGCCTTTTGAGGTGTTTCCTTCACATTTCCTCCTGCATGCACAAAGTTCTCCAAGTACAAGTGGAACTATATTATTGTGATAAAGCATGCGTGTATGAAATGCCAAATTCTCCTTTATTTGAGTATAGTTGACGGTTGAAAATGGTACTTAACAGCCGTCAACAAACTCCCCCAAGCTTACCCTTTGCTCGTCCCGAAGCAAAGATAAACTTAAGTTGTTGATCAGGAGTTGCTACAATGTCCTACTCCTCAATAATACTATGCGCACAACAAAGTACTCTTCCTAGAATTAAATATATTGGCGCATAACTTACCCATTTACCTTGATCCATGGAGCTTTTACACCTCATTGTCTTGGGCGGTTGAGAGATAGAACAATTGCAGGGCACCAATCACTTGCTCTAGATTCCGCTATGTTATTCCGGAGGTTTTCAAAAGATTTTGAAAATAAAAACCAAGTTCCTCAAATGATTCTCTCGGATCACTCAATATGTGTATGATTCCTCACCAAGGCAAAGTGTTGCCTATAATCACCTACTTCTAAATAAGGCTTTATGTGGAGCTCAAGGTAGGGATATATGAGGCACTCATGTTCACATAATATTGCTATGTCAAAAGACCGGATCCAAGAAAAACATCAATTCAAACAATCTTGATCAAGATGTGCAAATGTGTGGGAGAACGGAGGAATGGTGGATGGGAAGAAATAACTCCTTTTTGAATTTTCCTTCTCTCTTTTGGAGTTTCTAGGCTATGGCTATCTTTTGCTTGCTCTCTTTTTTGAGCATTTTTTTTCTTTTTTTTTTCTCTTTTCTTTTCTTTTTGCATAGCCATAGTCCTAGTTTGCAATGAATACTTTGAGAGAGGAATTTTGCAATGGATATATGGAGTGTTTCTTTGGATAGATGGATGGATAGTGGCTTTCTTCCGGTGTAGAAGAATAGCTCACGGTGGATATGGTGGATATGGTGGATGCTATCTTCTTGATTTAGAAGGATAGCTCATGGCGGTGGATGTGTGTATATGATCTTGATCAAGAAAGCATGAAAAGAGTTCTACTAGGGTCACAACAATTTTGACTAAGCTCAATGTGAAACAAGCAGCATATGTGTAAAGGTTTTCAAATGTAAACACTACATATGGCTGTGGTGGGAATTTCATCATTGAGGAACTTATCAATTTGTCATTTTGAAAAATAAAACTCCGGAATTCAAGCTTTACGTTGAGCAAGATCATAGCAGCCCTATCTATCATATCATACCTCTCAACAACTTAGAACTAGAGAATGCATATGCTACCCACAAGATTCAAGTTCAAGGCAAGATTTACCAACAAACCTAACTCTTGAGAGAGTACTAAGTTGTAAACTAGCTTTAGAGAGGAATAAAGGACAGAGCAACTATTCATCATCTCAACATAGGAAAATTATACACATTCATACCGCGCATGAAAAAGGGAAATATTTTTGTTCTTTTTATATTTTGCAAATTTTTATGGAATTTTAGATTTAGCAAATGCAAGAAATAAAGGGAAGGGGAAAGATACAAGTTACCGTGAGAAGGGGGGTCCTCCCCCAAGCTTGTTCTTGCTCATATCTGCTGGTTCGGGTCGTAGCCTTGGGAGCGGAAGAAGGCATCCCAATTGTTCTGATTCTGAGCCATCATCGCGTTCAGCTGGCGGAATTGGTTGTCGCTGAAATTCTGCCATTGCTGGGTGTCGGCGACATGTTGCGTGAGAGTTTGTTGCATGCTCTCGGTGCGCAAATCAATGTCGTCCACCCTCCTTGTCAACTCGGACATCCCATAGTTGAGTTCACGGAACCCATGGGATGAGGATGACCGAGTGGCAAAGGATGGCGGTCCGCTTGAACTTGATGACGTCTGCATGGGGTAATTGTACTGAGATTCCCATGCTCCGGCCTGCCATGTTGATGCACCCGCCTCGTCCTGTGGCGGGGGCTGCTCCCATACCGGATCTCCGGTCGGAGTGTGAAACTCCGGTGTAGGCTCCATATGCCTACGGGAACGTGTCGGTCGCCCTGAAACACTATGCCTGCGAACTTCTCCCACTGGCTCAAGTGGGAGGGTTAGTGCCCGACAGTGATACAAACGAAGACCCGGGTTAGGTAAGGGGAATTCATTTGTATACCCGGGAAAGTGATAGATCAAGGTATTATTTGGACCATGTTTCAAAGTATGTCCTTGCACAAAATAGTCCTCGCCTAGAAATTCTCTATCTACCGTCAAATATTCAACATGAACATTCTCAAGCAGACCACACTTCTGCGCAATGCGAGTAACTAAAGAGGTGCACTCAATTGGTCCTGTCAACTTTATATTGTCTAACCATTGATCAATCATGCATTCCGCGGGTGACACCCTAATTTTCTTAACCATGGCATAAAGTATTTTCAGTTCATCTTGCCGGACAACCCTAATGTCACCTCGAGGAAACAAGGTCATAGCCAACCACACATGCATAAATCTAAGTGTAGGATTATGGATGGCACTTGTTCTAGGCTTGGGACCCCACTCGTTTCCGGAAAAAAAAATTTTCAAAAACTTTCTTTATGGAACCCCTTTAGCGCTTTATCTAAGTCTAGCCTACATTTAGGATTTAGACCTAGCATAGCATGAAGATCACCCCATGTGACCAAGCGCTCTTGCCCAAACAAGCGAAAAGAAATGCCTTCATCATACTTTCTAAGGGTGCATAAAAACTGCATAGTAAGCAAACGAGAACCCGGCTCATCTACTTCTACGAAATTTAGCCAACCCATAGTGCGAAAAATAGAGGCAAATTCTTCTCTCATACCTATTTTCTCGAGGAAGTCCGGATCGAAGCGTCGGGTGTGGGCGAATGGCCGTTCTCTCATGAGCGCGATGGCTTGGCCCTCGCGGTCGTCCTTGATGTCGAGATGCTCCTCGGTGATGAGCAAGGCTGGCCTTTCCTCCGGAATTTCAGCTTCGGGGTCACCATGCCCCGGACTTGGTGTGAGCTCGACGGAGGATGCTTGACTCGTGCTTGCACGAGTGCTTTTTCTCCGCTTGATTCCGGCGACTTGCTTCATTCGTTTGAACATGGCTGCACACAAGAACAAACACAAGACAAGAACAAAAAACAAGATCGAACAAGTGTTTGGGTGAGCGTTAGTGAAAACGACAAACCCGAGCTTCTCCGAAATTGGTTTTCTTCTCACAACAACTTGCAAATGCACTAAAACAGAGGGGAAATATTTTTTGGGTTTTTGGGGCTGTAGTAAAGTTGAAGAACACGAAATTTTGGGAGAGCAACAAGTGAGCAAAAGAGGGGAGTGAAAGATGAGCTTGGAATGGTGAAGCTCCCCCTCCTGGGCGGTTTTTATAGCCAAGGAAGCAAGATGGCCGTTAGCAAGAGACAGAGCAACGGCCATATAGCCGTTGGGAGAAAGGAGCACAGGAAAAAGTGGGGCCAGGGGGTCGACCGACCCCACCAGGTCGGCCGACCTGGCAGGTGGGCCTCCTGGCAGCCCCCTTTTTCCTATGTGTTCCCCAACGGCTAGGGGATTTGTCCCCTGCTGCCTTTTTGCTCAAAAAGCTCGACAAAAAATCTTTTCAAAATGGAAAGCCCAAAAACCTATTTTCTAAATTTTCAAAAATGCAAATGAGTTTTGAAAAATTCCAAGGTGGCTGGAAAAATTCAAAAATGCAGAAATGCAGTGGTCGGAAAAAATCAAAATGTGGTGGAAAGCAAATATGCAATTAAAAGAGCAAATATGGATAACTACCGGTTTAACCTCCCGGCGAGGACTCACCTTTTAAAGTCCGACGAGCGGGACTTTTCTCCGGCGTTCAGCTCGAAGAAGCGTTGTCCGGTCCCGGAGATGAAGACACGGATGATGCTTCTTGTTTCGTTCGCCACACCTTCTTGTCTTTGTTGCGGTCGGTGGCTTCTCGGGCTTCGGAGGCTGCGGTTTTGCAGGCTTCACAGCCTGTTTCTTTGCAGACCTCGGAGGTTGCTGCCTTGTGGACTTCGGAGGCTGTTGCTTAATGTGTGACCTTTGCCTCCTTGCCTTCATCAGTTGTTGCTGTGCAGCCTTTTCCTTCTCAAGGAAGTTCTTCATGAATGTGATGAGGCTGTCTTTCTTTGGCGGAGTGACCTCCACTTCCTTGATGTTGCTTGGGTTCGGCCCGTACTTGATACGGATCATGTTGCACTGTTCTTTCCTTGGCCGAAAGTCAAACTTCTCCTCCTTGCCATTGATGTGGAAGCGGATTTCTCCGGCTCCTACATCGATGCGAGCATCCGCAGTGCTGAGAAATGGGCGTCCTAGGATGAGCGGTGTGCTCTTCCCGACGTCCATGTCAAGCACTACGAAGTCGACGGGGATGAAGCAATCCCGGATTTTCACCGGAATATCTTCGGCGATCCCCGCCGGATAGCGGACCGTTGAATCGGCCAGCTGCAGCTGCATCAGCGTGGGGGATAGTGTGGTGTAGTTGAGCTTGTCGAAGACATCCTTCGGCATGACGCTCACACTTGCCCCAAGATCACATAAGGCATGGTCGAAGTTCTGTGTCCCGATCGAGCAGGTGATCGTGGGACACCCTGGATCTTTCTTCTTCTCAGGAAGCCGGTTGAGTATAGCAGCGCTACACTCTTCCGTCAGCTTGACAATTTGTGTGGTCGGTAGTGGGCGCTTGTTGCTGATAAGATCCTTGAGGTAGCGAGCGTACGTGGGTACTTGTATCGCATCCAGCAAGGGCACGTTGATGTGCAGCTTCTGGATCACCTCAACGAAGCGTGTGAACTGCTCGTCCACGGTTGGCTTCCTTCTTCTTTCAGGAAACGGCATGAGGCTCGTGTCATAGAACTCATGTGGGGCCGTTTTCCTGGGCGGCAGTTCTTCTTCTTCTGCCGGCTTCTCAGCTGATGTGTCCTTTCCTGCATGGTTAGGGTATGGCGGATCCCGAGTGGACTTACCTCCTCTCGTGGTAACCGCATTAACATTTTCTAAGGGGGTCGCGGGTTGCCCCGGGATTTTCCCCGACTCAGCAGTAGGAACAGTAGCAGCTAACTGAGCTAATTGGGTTTCTATCATTTTATTAAAGCTCAGCTGATTCTTGAGAGCAGCACTACCCTGTTTTCATACAAAAATGCAGAAAACAAAGCAAGGTTAGCCTGCTTAGGAGATAGCCTTAATAATTGCAACACTACTATATACATTAGTAATTTTTCTTAAATCATACGCCTTCCCCGGCAACGGCGCCAGAAATGCTTGTTGACTTTTGCTAAGCCATATTAATAAATCATTCCCGGCACGGGGCCAGAAACGGTTCACTAATATGTCCCAGAGTCAAGTAGGTAAAATCCGCAAGCGCACGGAGAATACCGCTGTAGCATTTCACCCGGAAGTATTCAGGGTATCGTATTTGTTTATCCCAAAGGAAGGTTATGATCAAGAAGCGTTACTAACATATAAGATCATGTTAACAATTAGCAAGGATATCTAACCAAGACAGGCGGGTACATAATAATAACCAGGTAGTGTGACACACACAGAAGATTCCTATTAAATAAATAAAGTCTAGTGGAGGAAAGACTAGGCTAAGCTACTCCTACTATACATTCCTATACAGTTGCATAGCCTAAGTAGAATACATACAGACCCACAGTCAGGTTCAGCAGTCAATAGTATAGCACTTCAGGCACGGACTTACCCCTGCATCCACAGGCGACTTCCGCCAAGAGCCTACGCACTAGCCTAGCGGGGAGGATTTCAAAGGACGGACAGGGCTGTCACCACCTGCCGCCTACCTCAACGAACCAGTAGACTAACGAATAATTGATGCAAATCAGTCACCCAAGTACCATACTTGCATGACCAAAGAGCACTCTGCCCCTCCGCGATTACTATTAACGAGACAGAGCTACCGTACGAATACGATCATCAAACCCATGCTATACTTTATCAGCTAAAACTAAGCATAGAGACTATAACATATAAACTAGACTATAGTGACGGTATATAACTAGCATGACAATAGTAGTATAATAAATATAAACTACTATCACACAAGTAGACTATACTATCACATATATGGATCACAAAATCAAACAAGAAACTCATGACCCAAGCACAACTATATAGAAAATAGATATATATTAATAAGAGCAAAGTCTTACAAAAGGGAAAAGATACAAGAGCCATACCAATTCCAAGTGAAGACTTGGGACTAGAGAGCTCTAGACTCAGCCTAACTCCACTAAAACTCCAAGAACTACTACTAGCAAGAGAGAAATGCTTCTTGTGGTGTGTGTTGAGTGTGAAGGCACACCCTCCTATTTATAGCCTCAATAGGTCGGCAAGGGAGAGTAACCGCCACGGAAGGCATCTCAAACCGTCATCAGGAGTCGCGGAGGAGCCAACACGTGGAAGCCCAGGCGGAGAGGGCGCCCGGCCGGGTCGGCCGACCTGACCAGGTCGGCCGACCTGGGGGTGGCCCCTCCTGGCCTGTGCTTTCTTGGGGAGGCTGGCAGGTGGGTCCTGAGGTCGGTTCCCGCGGTATTACAGGGAGTTACGTCGGTTAAGTGCTGCAAATGAGCCCTTCAATCCGTGTGACGTCCATGTGGCGCTCTCTGATTGGTCGAAAGTGTGTTTTCTTGCCTTTTGAGGTGTTTCCTTCACATTTCCTCCTGCATGCACAAAGTTCTCCAAGTACAAGTGGAACTATATTATTGTGATAAAGCATGCGTGTATGAAATGCCAAATTCTCCTTTATTTGAGTATAGTTGACGGTTGAAAATGGTACTTAACAGCCGTCAACAATACTCAGTTTATGCCTCGAGGTTTGCTAGCTACTTCTTCTAAGGCAGTGCTGATCGGTCCAGGGAGCCCATCTCCAATGAGCCTATGATGAAGGATTCTTAGAGTAACCATCGCACCCAAGGGAGGATATGCTATTGCTATAGTAGAGAGCTCAAGGAACATTCTTGCTAGGTTCAATCCTCAAGCAAACCCCCTCTGTGTCATGGACTTCATCACAAATCAGATCCATCTAGCTTCCATTGATGCTAGAAGGAGCCTTCCTTATGCTCCCTATCTCATGAGGATGATTGAGGCTGAGACTGGGATGATCTTTGAGAAGGAGTGTGAACACGTTCCACTGAGGCCAAGAGTGCAGTCCGAGGTCAGACCTATGTTTGTTCCTCCCCCAGGTGTGTCCTCTTCTGAGAGAGTTGGTATAAATCGGTTCTATGCTGAGCAAGCCGCAGAGCAAGCCACAGCAGCAGCAGCAGCGGCAACAGTAGTAGGGGCTTCTTCTTCCTCAGCCCAAGACAGATAGCGCTGTCCATCCTCTCCAGTTCTTGCCTTTCTTAAAGGTATCTTCCGTGCCTGTTGCTTCAATGCAAAGGAGAACTAGGAGAACAAGCGGCACATCAAGAAGCAAGTGAGGCGCTACAAGAGGGACCAGCGTGCTCAAGGACATGAGGTGTCTCCCGATGGATCTGAGTGTGAGCCCGATGGTGAGCCACCAGTCTTTGCTGACCCTCTTGCGGGTTATGACTGGAGTGACCTCTCTGTCGGGCCATCCATAGCTCCTCTACCCCGTGACGATGAAGATAAAGCTGAGGATGACGAGTCCAATGAAGACGATGAGTGATTTCATTTCTTCTCTTTCTCTTTTTGGTGCGTTGATGCCAAAGGGGGAGAGGAGCGATGAAAAAGGATGAACTTTGTTTGCCTATCTCGCTTGTAATAGGATAGTGATGAACCTATGGACAAATTATCTTTCTATTTGCTTTGTGTGTAAAAACTATTTGTGGACCTTTATTGTAATAACTCTATTGTTCTTATGCTAAGTGTGGTGCTTGTTTTTATTTCTTTTGTAGATTTCTTGTGTCAAAATTGTTGATTGCTTATTGCCTTACCACTTTACTACACAATTGTACACATTTAGGCACCCCACTCATTACAAAATATTGGGGGAGCTCCCTCACATGTTTGTGTGATTCTTGCATATCTTTAGGGGGACTTCCGCTATATGTTAGATCTTTGTCTAGTTTGATTATCTTCTTTACATCCTTTTTAATCTATTATCATCAATCACCAAAGAGGGGGAGATTAAAGATGCATCTAGGATCCCCTAGTCGGTTTTGGTGCACGATGATGAAAGATTAAAATTGTGCTAATATGTTCATGAAGTAAATGTGCAGATAATCAAAATTATTGTCTAAACCCACATTTGCAAGATGGCCATTACTCCCAAAAAGAAGAAAAGGAGAAATCGACTCAAAAGCACTTCAAAGAGTAGTTCTTAATTTCATTTTGAGTCATAGGCATGCTGAACTATAAAGGGGGGTAGACCAATCTTGCTGAGAAAGGAAATTTATGTGCTCAAGCCTACCAAAAAGTTTTGTGAGAAGTTAACCAACCAATGCCAAAAAGAACCTATCCATTTTGAGCTAAATAGAGAGTCACGGAAGTTCTGTGATTCAACTCACAGAAGTTCCATCATTTCCAAGCCTCAAACAACAGTCAACCCGAGGGTTACGGAAGTTTTGTGGGCTCCTCCATGGAAGTTCCAGCATCCTCTGGTTTCTCTAGGTTGTCAACCTGAGGGTTACGGAAGTTCCGTGGGCTCCTCCACGGAAGTTCCATCATCCTCTGGTTTCTCTAGGTTGCAAACTGTTGGTCGTACCTACGCACCCACTTATATACCGCAAGAGAACGGTGTACGATTGTAGCACTTTTTCCCTTGAATTGAGTATTCCTGTCACAACCCTATACCGAAGTATGGATTGTGCCGTACAGGATCGCCTCGGGAGATGGTTAACGAAGTAACCATACATAGCGTTCACACAGGACATCCATCATTTACAGAGATACATCATTAAGGGTATAATATTACAGCTCACGAGTCATAGCGGAAGCAAATTTAGTTACATTATTATACATATGTTCTTGGTTCATATTACATAAATATGCGGAGGCGGGAGATATGACAAACACTCCGCCGAACCTAAGCAAGCCATGCCGGCCCTAGGGTAGTGGCTCACTCGTCTTGATTAGGGGAGCCGGGGACCCATTCAATGGTCCAGTTCTGGGGCTCCTCGCCTTCCCACACAATTTTTGTTACAGCAATCGCAATAAGTCGCTTGAGGCAAACCTGAAAAACCACATAATCGCAAAGCCTGAGTATCTAGCATACTCCGCAAGACTTACCCGTCCAAAGGGTTTACTAAAACCGACTCCTAGTATGCAGGGGGCCGACCGGGTTTATTTGATATTTGCATAGAAGCACCTATTAATTCTATGCTGCGATGCTTATTCCTTAACCAAGATTTTAATTGCTTGTTGCGGGAAAGGAACTATAGTGGACCCTAGCTAGCTGCTAAGACTGTTCAACTATAAAGAACAATACAACATAGCAATTTGTATCCATAGAGTAAATAAATATCAGCATCCTAAACAAATTTCTCTACTTAAAGTATCATTGCCACGGCTCGAAACAAGAGATACTCATGACCGCGAGAGACGGCAATTCGAATTGATTTACATCCTGCAGGAGAATAACCCAAATGCACGACATACGCATCATTTAAGAACACGTATGGCCACCGTTCACGAGGTTGCGATAAAGTCGATCCGGGGCCATCGATCCCGAGTACACGTCCTCCCCGCGATACAGTACTTCGTATCCGAGGCTTAACCCGTGCACTCTCCAGCGGTCCTCGACCCGTGCATCCACCGTGCCATTCACATCACCTCTGGATCGATGAGTAATACCGTCCAACAATACGGCGCCCAAGTTACTAGGTTTACCAATTCCCATATAGAGGTATGCACTTGGTACTGTTCAATACTTGTCCGCGGGGTTGCAACGATAGGTTCCCAAATTTTTTAACCAATTTCATCCTTCGCGTGGATCCTGATTGAATCAAGTGATCCCATAGCCTACCGTTGACTCCACTAATTTAAGCTGAGCAGTTGCTAACGAAAGGCTTACTGACGTAACTGCGTATAGGTTACAGTGTGTTTATGCAAGTGGGTTTCCATCCAAGCCCTATACCTAATGCACAATACAGTATCCCTCTATGGTGACAAAATAAAAAGGACTCGTAAATCAGTAGGTGTGCACCGGGGCTTGCCTCGGGAGCGATCATAGTTAAAGTTTTCGACGGGGTTGAGCTCAACTTCGGGCTCCTCAGGGTTGCTTGCCACGTCCTTGCTCCCAGTCTCGCTCCCTAGTCAATGCAGTGCATGGCATGGTCAGGAGTTGGACGATGATGCATGACACTTCCTCAATAAATAGGATTTGATGGAATGATGCTCATGCATGAGGTGACATGTTTGTACCACACTCTGGCAATTATTAACTTTCAAGGAACAAACTTCTAATTAGGGAAATGGGAGGCATGGTAATAAATGAGCATATCACCTATTTCCAATTACGAGTATACCATCGAGGCCCACTTAGCAAACATGCAACGCTCCTTGACTTCCCACTTACCCAGGGCTCATTCCCCAATTAAACTACCTATGCAAGAGAACATAGAAATTTTATTTTGCACGATTAATTGCAACCTCCTAGAGTTTTACATGTTCACCTTTAATTATAGCCCTGACTAATCTAGATATATACATTAATTGTGAATCATTATTATGCAAAAGAAAATCATAACTTCACTGTAAGTCAAGATTAACATGTTGCATGGGCTGTCCCAAGGATGGATTTACCACTAATAATAACCATATGCATATATTAGGCAACAATTATATTGAAATTCTTAAGTTAATTAGGAATGAGTAACTTTAACAGCCAAAAGCACACTGATGGTGCCCAAACATTTTTCATGGAGATTTTATACTTATGTAGAAATGCCCAAAGAGTAGGAAATGTAAAATTTCAGAATTAAAATCCTACCCAAGCATTTATAGAAATTTATTTACTAAAAATGGGGATTATGCAATAACACTAAAATTTGCATAAAAGATGGAAATGTGCTTTAGCAGAAAGTTTAGGAATGACATGAAGTGCTTACTG
Source organism: Eleusine indica (assembly GCA_030378355.1). Taxonomy (NCBI): domain Eukaryota; kingdom Viridiplantae; phylum Streptophyta; class Magnoliopsida; order Poales; family Poaceae; genus Eleusine; species Eleusine indica. The sequence goes on along the minus strand of CM059498.1, from coordinate 43,037,592 downwards.
ACCAAATCCCATGATTTTATCAGTTGTAGATTTTGAATTATGAATTTAATACTCTTAGCAAGGTTCTAACTTTGGTGATTTAATTCTACTAACCTACTGCATAACCCTGGATCTCATCTTGTTTTTCTGGTAGAGCAAGATTTTTGGAGTCAAACAAAATTAATTTCACATTTTTAGGCCTCTTATTTCTCGAGTTATTGAATTTTAAAGTTTTAATCAAAGTTCACCCTTATTTACAAATCTGCCACTGGCCATTTTCAAATTTCCCCGCGCGTGCGCGCGGCGGAGCGGCTGGGTGGCTCTGCTGGCTCGCCGGCAGCGATCGGCGGCGAGGCACGGAACTTGGTGCTGCTCTACATGATCAGTGACCCAAGGCGGTCACGTGGGTGGTGGTGGCCGGAGCGGGGGCTGCCGGAGCTCTGCCGGCGACGAGCGGCGGCGAAGCTGGACGGTGGCCGACGGCGGCAGGCACGCCCAGAGATGGAATCGGCAAGGGGGGAGGTCCGGAAGCATCACCTGGGTGCCGCGGTGCTCGTCGACGCGTTGGCTGGAGTTGGGGTGGCCGGGAGGGTGGTCGTCGCCGTGAGCCCTTTCCGCGTGGTGGCCGACGGCGGCTCGGGTTCTCCAAATTCCGGCAACGTCTCTGCACGAGGGAGGAAGAGGATCAGCAGGCGGCGAGAGGACTCCTTAGCGCGCTGATTTGCGAAAGAAAGAAGAAGGGAAGGGCTGCCTGGTCAGGGCTGGACGCGGCGGCGTTCACGCGACCCGGAGAAGGGGAGCTCGCCGGGTTTCCTTGCGGCAGAGGAGGAGCAGGGCGGTAGCAGCGCTGCACGACCTTGCAGGAGCGCCTGGGGCGTGCGGGAGTGTTGGCGAGCAGAGAAGGAGAGGAATGGGGGTGGGTGAGCCGCTGCTGCCCTTTTGTTGTGGCCGCCGGAAGGAGGAGCCGAGAGAGGGAAGGAGAGAGGACGGCGAGCTGTCGGGCAGGGAGTGGCTCCTCCGGTGGAGCTTCAATGCCGGCCGGTGGCACAGGCGCGATTTGGCGGAGCAGTGACCGTGACGGGGCTACAGCGATCGACGGTGGCTCGTACGCGCGCGTCGGTGTCGGGCGGAGACTGGCCGGAGAGAATGGGAGAGGGAAGGGGCGGTTGACCCGGCTTGACCCAGAACTTGGACTCGGGTTTGGTAAATTCCGACACGTTCCCGTGCTCCAAATTTGACACAACGTTTTGTGTGTACTCAGTAAAACGTGTGCTCCAACTTTTCTGTTGGGTGCACCTGTTAGTTTGCCTTTGAGAATTTATGAAAATTCTAAACCCGAAATACACTTTTCTGACTTTGGGGAAATTTTTAAGGGTATTAAATTGTTACCAAAAATTCTGGAAAAATTCTCAAAATTCTATTTTATTATGGCCATCCAGAATATGTAAAAATATTGGGGTACTTTCATGGATTTTGATGATGTTTGTGAGTGACCCATATTTGAATATTTTGGAATTTAATTAACTAGGTTTCTTTTCTTTATCCTTTGGCACATGGATTAATCATACTCCGGCTTAGTCCTTAATTGAGGTTAGGCTTAGTTAACTTCATGTTGTGACATGGGATGTCAGAGCACACCCCCCTTAAGGAAATCTCGTCCCGAGATTTGCAAAAGAACGAACAAAAGGGAGGATGCGGATAGTTACCGGTTTTGGGAGGCCAAAAATTCTGGAAAGTTGGCCTTCAGAAACTCCTCTTGTTCCCATGTGGCTTCCTCTTCAGTATGGTTACTCCATTGCACTTTGTAGAAGGTGATAGTGCGGCTCCGAGTTACCCGGTCCTTTCGATCGAGAATACGAACGGGGTATTCGGGGTAGGAGAGATCTTCTTCCAATTGCTCGGTGTCGGAGATAACCACATCGATCGGAGGCTTCAAACACTTCTTTAGTTGGGATACGTGGAACACGTTGTGCACCCGCTCAAGAGTTTCTGGTAGTTGCAATCGATAAGCAACGGCGCTATGCTTCTCCATGATCGGAAAGGGTCCGATGTAGCGGGGTGCTAATTTGCCCTTGATTCCAAAGCGAGATACGCCCTTATTGGGAGAGACTCGTAGATAAACATGGTCCCCCTTCTCGAACTCCAATGGGCGTCTCCTTTTGTTGGCATAGCTGATTTGACGGGATTGTGCTGCCTTCATGTTAGCTTGAATCTGCCGCACCTTTTCTTCGGCTTGTATGACGAGGTCGGGACCAAAATTAGTTCTTTCCCCTGATTCGGACCAATTCAGCGGCGTTCGGCATGAGTGGCCGTACAAGGCCTCAAACGGGGACATTCCCGAACTCTCCTGATAGCTATTGTTGTATGAGAATTCGGCGAACGGAAGGCAATCTTCCCAATTCTCCCGATTGTCCAAGACACAGGCTCTTAGTATGTCCTCTAAATATTGGTTCAGCCTCTCGGTTTGACCATCGGTCTGCGGGTGATAAGCAGAACTTCAGATAAGGGTGGTGCCAAGACAAGAATGTAGCTGTTCCCAAAAACGAGCAATAAACTGGGGACCTCGATCGGAGATAATAGTCTTGGGCACGCCGTGCAAACATAGAATTCTTGTGATGTAGAGTTCAGCATACTTCTTGGTAGGGTAGGTTGTGTGGACTGGAATAAAGTGAGCGGACTTGGTCAACCTATCCACGATAACCCATATGGAATCATATTTCTTGGGGGTGAGGGGTAACCCGACAATAAAATCCATAGCAATATCCTCCCATTTCCAAGCGGGGATTTTTAAAGGGTGTAAAAGACCGGCTTTCCTCAGGTGGTCGGCCTTCACACGCTGGCACGTATCGCATTCGGAAACATAACGAGCGACTTCCCTTTTCATGCGCATCCACCAAAACTTTTCCCTTAACCCACGGTACATCTTGTTGCTGCCGGGGTGTATGGAGTACTTGGACAAGTGAGCCTCATCCAAAATTTTCTTCCTTAACTCCTCCTTCTTTGGGACAACCAGGCGATTGTTGAACCATAGCACTCCATCTTCGTCCTGTCGGAAACATGTAGCTTCCCCTTGGAGTATCTTTTGTCGAATGCGTTCCATCCCCTCGTCTTCCTTCTGGGCCTCGGCAATTTCTTCGCGAAGGGTAGGGACGAGAGCTAGATTATACAAGTATCCAAATGGAATGATACGAAGACTTGGTTCGCTTGAATCTGAATTCGGGCACGCGCCCATGGAACAAACAACTGCGTGATTGCATTGGTCCCGACGACTTAGGGCGTCGGCAACCACGTTGGCCTTCCCGGGGTGATAATGAATCTCCAATTCATAATCCTTAATTAATTCTAACCATCTCCGTTGCCTCATATTCAGTTCTTGCTGCGTAAATATATACTTGAGACTTTTGTGGTCGGTGTAGAGGTTGACAAGGTTACCAAGCAGGTAATGGCGCCAGATCTTTAAGGCCAGGACTACGGATGCCAATTCTAAATCGTGAGTGGGATAGTTTTGCTCATGCTTTCGGAGCTGTCGAGAGGCATAGGCAATGACACGGCCTTCTTGCATAAGCACACAACCCAACCCAGTGCCGGAGGCATCACAGTAAACGTCGAATGGTTTGGTAATATCAGGTTGAGCCAAAACCGGAGCAGTTGTCAAGTGCTTCTTGAGTGATTGAAAGGCTTCTTCACATGCACTACTCCACTTAAACTTCGTATCCTTCTCCAGCAACTTGGTCATAGGCTTGGCAATGCTTGAGAAGTTGGGAATAAATTTCCGGTAATATCCAGCAAGGCCAAGGAAGCTGCGAATTCGCCTGACCGATTTCGGAGCTCTCCAATTCAACACGTCTTCCACCTTGGCAGGATCAACGGCTACCCCTTCTACGGAGATGATATGACCCAAGAATGGGACTTGCTTTAGCCAAAATTCACACTTGCTGAATTTGGCGTAAAGCTGGTGATCTCGGAGTCGTTGCAGAACAATGCGGAGGGGTTCGGCGTGTTCTTCCTCGGATTTGGAGTATATAAGGATGTCGTCGATGAACACGACCACGAACTTATCCAACTCTGGCATGAACACGGAATTCATCAAATACATGAAATGGGCTGGAGCATTAGTGAGACCAAAAGACATGACGAGATATTCGAAAAGACCATAACGTGTGGAGAAGGCAGTTTTTGGAACGTCTTCGGTTCGGATCTTTATTTGGTGGTAACCGGATCGGAGGTCAATCTTGGAGAAAACTTTAGCACCAACAAGTTGATCAAATAGAATATCAATTCGAGGTAAAGGGTACTTGTTCTTAATGGTTACAGCATTCAGGGGCCTGTAGTCGACACACAGACGTAGGGTCTTGTCTTTCTTCTTTACAAAGAGGGCAGGACATCCCCAGGGAGATGAACTCGGTCGGATGTAGCCCTTGTCCATAAGCTCTTGTAATTGTTCCTTTAATTCTGCTAACTCATTAGGGGCCATCTTGTACGGCCTGCGAGAGATAGGTGCCGTACCTGGTAGGAGTTCAATCTTAAACTCGACGTCTCTGTCCGGAGGCATTCCTGGTAACTCATCTGGGAACACGTCGGAGAAGTCACGTACCACTGGAATATCCTCTAGCTTTTTCCCTTCAGCATGACACACTTGAGGAATGGACAATCTAGGACTCGGCAACCGAAGAATGGACGGACCATAGAGGGGTGAGTTCAAGTGGACCTCCCGGGATTCAATGTGTAAGACGGCTCTATGATTAGTCATCCACCTCATACCAAGAATTATGTCAATACCCTGACCATCTAAGATGATTAACGAAGCGGGGTACACGTTGCCTGCTAACTTAAGTGGCACTTTTCTCAACTCAAGGTGAGTTCTTATTTTCCCACCGGGGGATGTGATGATGTATGGGGTTCCCGTAATGGTGGGGGTGATTTTCAGATGATTCACACATGCTTGACTAATAAAATCATGCGTTGCTCCTGAATCAAAGAGAACCATGGCAGCGTGTTGGTTGATCGAGAACGTACCCGCGAGAACGGGCTCTCCGACTTGAATCTCTTCGACCGTGGTATAATTGACTAGGCCATTCTTGTGGGTAAGGGTAGAAGACTGGGGACGACTCCCATTGTTGTCGTGGTTGTTACTATTGCTGGGGTGGTTGTTGATGTTCCCAGAGGGGTTGGAGTTGTTGTTGTTTCCCTGGTTGCGCTTCGGAAAGCGGCACTCCTTGGCAAAGTGACCGGTTCGGCCACAGTTGTAGCATGACTGCGGGGAGTTGTGCTTCACAACTTGATTAGTCTGCTGCGGGGGGCGGGGACCAGCGGAGGGCTGCAGGTGGCCTCCACGGGAATGGAAGTGCTGCTGCGAGTAGGTCGGACGAGGCCCTCCTCCTGACGGTAGCGCAGCTCGGAGCTTCTGCCCCGTCGGGGAGGTGATTGCCAGCCTGTACTTGGGCAGTGCGGATCCGGACGAACTTCCCATAGCACGCTTCCTCTTCTTGTCCTCCTGGTTAGCACGGATAGCATCTTCTTGCACAATGGCGGCACTTATTAGGTCGTTGAATGACCCTGCGGTAACTTGTGCCAGACGGTCTTGCAGCTTCGGGGTAAGGCCCGAACGAAAACAATCTTTCTTCTTCTCGTCCGTGTCGGCATGATACGACGCATACTGAGCCAAGTAGTTGAACTTTCGTGCATACTCTTGCACAGTTCCCGCGCCTTGCTTCAGGTTGAGAAATTCTTGCAGCTTGCGCTTCATAAGACCGGCCGGAATGTGGTGTGCACGAAAGGCGGTGCAGAATTCCGGCCAAGTGACTTGGTGGCCAGGGGCAAGAGCAGTGGTGTAGCTTGCCCACCAAGCACTTGCGGAACCACGGAGTTGCTGCGCTGCGAAGAGGGGCTTCTGGTGGTCGGTGCAGTGGAGCAGAGCAAACTTTGACTCTAGAGTGCGAATGAAATTATCCGCTTCCAGCGGATCACCAGCTTCGCCGAATGTGGGCGGATGAGTTGCCCAAAAGTCGCTGTAGGACGATTCGCGGGGCTGCGGCGGTGGTGGTCCGGGAGCTCCTTGGCGATTCATGTTCTCCATGAACATGTGGAACATCTCGTTCTGATTGTGGATGAGCTGCTCCATCGGCGTCATGGGCGGAGCATTGGGTGGCGGCTGGTTTCTACCCGCGTTGGAGGCACCGGGAGCCTCACCGAGGTTCTCTCCACCACGACGAGTTTGCACCATCTGCCACAGGTGTAAAGCATGTTAACCCGATTATCGCCTGAGACATTGTGGTAATAAGCCTATAATATAGTGACAACAATAACATTTTAACTGCTCAAAACGGAACTGTTGACAGTGCACGGTGCAGGTTACAGGTGGTAACTTGGATTCCACTGGTTTCAACAACATAGGCAACATACTTATGATCAAACCATGGGTACATGCGACACGTCTTCCAATACATGGAAATCCTTATGTTACCCTACTACCTCGTGATAGCATGTGGTCTGGAAGAGCTTTCGGTTACAACTCTACCTAGCACTACTAGCACTATCCACATACGAGCACAAAGTTTCACGAGCTTCCACCCTACACAACCTAGTACGCCTCAGTCACTCGGCGTGGCTGCTACCCGCGGACTCCCATTCCATGTCGCCCGGTCCCGGGGGTGCCTCGTAGTCAACACCGGAGTCACCGTCCTCACTCAAGTCGGCGTCATCTGGGGGAATCACTGCGAGTGGCATGGGTGGCTGGGCATTAAGAACCGCGTTCAGCTGGGCATTAGCAACTTGGAGATGCCCAATAAGTTGTTCTTGTTGTGCGATGATGACATGTGCGTCGTTGAGGTTCCCTTCCATGACATCCCTCGCATCTTGGGCTTCCTCGCGTTGAGCTTGGAGCTCACTTCGCTCCTCCAACAGGGCGTCAACCTGACCATGAAGGGAGTAGATCTCCTCTTGGGCAGCAGTGAGTTGGGCATTACGCTGGTTCAGTTGCTCCTGCAACTGCTCGCTAGCATCGCCCTCGATGATGAGTTGAGCGTCATGGAGCTACTCGAACAGGTCCGTCCGCTCCAACTCGCTAGTGCGCAGTTTGCCCCTGAGGACCGCGATCTCCGCGTCGCGAGTGGCGAGCTGGGCGTCTCGGGCGGCAAGTGCGAGCTGCAGCGCCTCACGCTCTCGTTCCAACTCGAGAACGCGAGCGGGAAGGGGCTCGTAGTTCTTCGGGAGCTTGTCGTCCACCATCTGTCGGAATAAGTTTTGCAAGGATGAGCCAAAACTTAATATCCCTCTAAGCATACATGCCCAAAGTGGCATAAGGAGTGACGGATAAGGGAAAAAAAAACGTAAGGTGCCCAACCCGTTGGACGGAGAACTATGCAGTTCTACGATTGACAGGGTAACTTGCAGGGATGAGCAAAAACACGTTGCTTCTGTACAATTTAACCTCTTGACCCTCTTATGATAATTGTAGGGGAGTTCAGTATCTTTCCATCGCATGCTCCCGCATTCCTAACCGATAACATCTCCGAGAGTTATGATCATCCAAAAACAGAGGACAGAAATGAGACTACTGCTGAACTTCCCGAAAAGCTCGCTGTTTTTGCAAAATCCGACCCATTTACAGATCTTTCTGAGACAAACCACTATACCAAACTTGTAGGGGAAAACATTAGCTTTCCAACGGATACTTATTCGCCTTCGTCGGATTAAAATCGAGGGAGTTATGTTCAATTTTGTGGGACTGACTTTCCTGGCAGAGTTCGTCCCAATTAAGTTCGAACTTTCGTTTTGAGCGCCATAGGGATTCGCATTCGCCCGGAGTTTGATTATTTCACATGTTTGTGATATTTATGACCTTTTACACGATTTGGTAAAGATAAAGGCATGTGGTATGCATGAATGCCAAATGCTCAATATGCCGATTTCCTACGTCCTCACAAAGGAAAACTTTGACCGAATATATAGATCGATCCATCCGATGGCACGCACACTTCTCGCACGTTTCTAAGCGATCTACCCGTGGTTAGTATACCCGCAATAGATCCATTTCAGAAACAATACATCAAATCCAAAAGAAACAAGCCAAAACAACAATGACAGTTATGTCCAGGTATTTGCCCACCCGGAAGGCAGCCGATATTTAAGCGCAATCGGTCCGCGCGTCAAACAAGTCCAGGTCTTTGCCCACCCGGAAGGCGTTCGGTATTTACAGCGCAACCGATCCGCGCACCAAGACATACCTTCGTTGAAGAGTCCGTAGTTGCAAGTAATTTAAACAAACATAACCCGGGGTTAGCTTTGCCACCTACAAGACTCTTATATGGGCACTACTAGTTCGTACCTCACCGTAATGCGGAAAAACGGCTTGTTTACGTTTTTAAAATGCTCATTTGTGTGTAGCTTATCCCAAGACGGCTCTGATACCAGCTGTCACAACCCTATACCGAAGTATGGATTATGCCGTACAGGATCGCCTCGGGAGATGGTTAACGAAGTAACCATACATAGCGTTCACACAGGACATCCATCATTTACAGAGATACATCATTAAGGGTATAATATTACAGCTCACGAGTAATAGCGGAAGCAAATTTAGTTACATTATTATACATATGTTCTTGGTTCATATTACATAAATATGCGGAGGCGGGAGATACGACAAACACTCCGCCGAACCTAAGCAAGCCATGCCGGCCCTAGGGTAGTGGCTCACTCGTCTTGATTAGGGGAGCCGGGGACCCATTCAATGGTCCAGTTCTGGGGCTCCTCGCCTTCCCACACAATTTTTGTTACAGCAATCGCAATAAGTCGCTTGAGGCAAACCTGAAAAACCACATAATCGCAAAGCCTGAGTATCTAGCATACTCCGCAAGACTTACCCGTCCAAAGGGTTTACTAAAACCGACTCCTAGTATGCAGGGGGCCGACCGGGTTTATTTGATATTTGCATAGAAGCACCTATTAATTCTATGCTGCGATGCTTATTCCTTAACCAAGATTTTAATTGCTTGTTGCGGGAAAGGAACTATAGTGGACCCTAGCTAGCTGCTAAGACTGTTCAACTATAAAGAACAATACAACATAGCAATTTGTATCCATAGAGTAAATAAATATCAGCATCCTAAACAAATTTCTCTACTTAAAGTATCATTGCCACGGCTCGAAACAAGAGATACTCATGACCGCGAGAGACGGCAATTTGAATTGATTTACATCCTGCAGGAGAATAACCCAAATGCACGACATACGCATCATTTAAGAACACATATGGCCACCGTTCACGAGGTTGCGATAAAGTCGATCCGGGGCCATCGATCCCGAGTACACGTCCTCCCCGCGATACAGTACTTCGTATCCGAGGCTTAACCCGTGCACTCTCCAGCGGTCCTCGACCCGTGCATCCACCGTGCCATTCACATCACCTCTGGATCGATGAGTAATACCGTCCAACAATACGGCGCCCAAGTTACTAGGTTTACCAATTCCCATATAGAGGTATGCACTTGGTACTGTTCAATACTTGTCCGCGGGGTTGCAACGATAGGTTCCCAAATTTTTTAACCAATTTCATCCTTCGCGTGGATCCTGATTGAATCAAGTGATCCCATAGCCTACCGTTGACTCCACTAATTTAAGCTGAGCAGTTGCTAACGAAAGGCTTACTGACGTAACTGCGTATAGGTTACAGTGTGTTTATGCAAGTGGGTTTCCATCCAAGCCCTATACCTAATGCACAATACAGTATCCCTCTATGGTGACAAAATAAAAAGGACTCGTAAATCAGTAGGTGTGCACCGGGGCTTGCCTCGGGAGCGATCGTAGTTAAAGTTTTCGACGGGGTTGAGCTCAACTTCGGGCTCCTCAGGGTTGCTTGCCACGTCCTTGCTCCCAGTCTCGCTCCCTAGTCAATGCAGTGCAAGGCATGGTCAGGAGTTGGACGATGATGCATGACACTTCCTCAATAAATAGGATTTGATGGAATGATGCTCATGCATGAGGTGACATGTTTGTACCACACTCTGACAATTATTAACTTTCAGGGAACAAACTTCTAATTAGGGAAATGGGAGGCATGGTAATAAATGAGCATATCACCTATTTCCAATTACGAGTATACCATCGAGGCCCACTTAGCAAACATGCAACGCTCCTTGACTTCCCACTTACCCAGGGCTCATTCCCCAATTAAACTACCTATGCAAGAGAACATAGAAATTTTATTTTGCACGATTAATTGCAACCTCCTAGAGTTTTACATGTTCACCTTTAATTATAGCCCTGACTAATCTAGATATATACATTAATTGTGAATCATTATTATGCAAAAGAAAATCATAACTTCACTGTAAGTCAAGATTAACATGTTGCATGGGCTGTCCCAAGGATGGATTTACCACTAATAATAACCATATGCATATATTAGGCAACAATTATATTGAAATTCTTAAGTTAATTAGGAATGAGTAACTTTAACAGCCAAAAGCACACTGATGGTGCCCAAACATTTTTCATGGAGATTTTATACTTATGTAGAAATGCCCAAAGAGTAGGAAATGTAAAATTTCAGAATTAAAATCCTACCCAAGCATTTATAGAAATTTATTTACTAAAAATGGGGATTATGCAATAACACTAAAATTTGCATAAAAGATGGAAATGTGCTTTAGCAGAAAGTTTAGGAATGACATGAAGTGCTTACTGACCAAATCCCATGATTTTATCAGTTGTAGATTTTGAATTATGAATTTAATACTCTTAGCAAGGTTCTAACTTTGGTGATTTAATTCTACTAACCTACTGCATAACCCTGGATCTCATCTTGTTTTTCTGGTAGAGCAAGATTTTTGAGTCAAACAAAATTAATTTCACATTTTTAGGCCTCTTATTTCTCGAGTTATTGAATTTTAAAGTTTTAATCGAAGTTCACCCTTATTTACAAATCTGCCACTGGCCATTTTCAAATTTCCCCGCGCGTGCGCGCGGCGGAGCGGCGGGGTGGCTCTGCTGGCTCGCCGGCAGCGATCGGCGGCGAGGCATGGAACTTGGTGCTGCTCTACATGATCAGTGACCCAAGGCGGTCACGTGGGTGGTGGTGGCCGGAGCGGGGGCTGCCGGAGCTCTGCCGGCGACGAGCGGCGGCGAAGCTGGACGGTGGCCGACGGCGGCAGGCACGCCCAGAGATGGAATCGGCAAGGGGGGAGGTCCGGAAGCATCACCTGGGTGCTGCGGTGCTTGTCGACGCGTTGGCTGGAGTTGGGGTGGCCGGGAGGGTGGTCGTCGCCGTGAGCCCTTTCCGCGTGGTGGCCGACGGCGGCTCGGGTTCTCCAAATTCCGGCAACGTCTCTGCACGAGGGAGGAAGAGGATCAGCAGGCGGTGAGAGGACTCCTTAGCGCGCTGATTTGCGAAAGAAAGAAGAAGGGAGGGGCTGCCTGGTCAGGGCTGGACGCGGCGGCGCTCACGCGACCCGGAGCAGGGGAGCTCGCCGGGTTTCCTTGCGGCAGAGGAGGAGCAGGGCGGTAGCAGCGCTGCACGACCTTGCAGGAGCACCTGGGGCGTGCGGGAGTGTTGGCGAGCAGAGAAGGAGAGGAATGGGGGTGGGTGAGCCGCTGCTGCCCTTTTGTTGTGGCCGCCGGAAGGAGGAGCCGAGAGAGGGAAGGAGAGAGGACGGCGAGCTGTCGGGCAGGGAGTGGCTCCTCCGGTGGAGCTTCAATGCCGGCCGGTGGCACAGGTGCGATTTGGCGGAGCAGTGACTGTGACGGGGCTACAGCGATCGACGGTGGCTCGTACGGGCGCGTCGGTGTCGGGCGGAGACTGGCCGGAGAGAATGGGAGAGGGAAGGGGCGGTTGACCCGGCTTGACCTAGAACTTGGACTCGGGTTTGGTAAATTCCGACACGTTCCCGTGCTCCAAATTTGACACAACTTTTTGTGTGTACTCAGTAAAACGTGTGCTCCAACTTTTCTGTTGGGTGCACCTGTTAGTTTGCCTTTGAGAATTTATGAAAATTCTAAACCCGAAATACACTTTTCTGACTTTGGGCAAATTTTTAAGGGTATTAAATGGTTACCAAAAATTCTGGAAAAATTCTCAAAATTCTATTTTATTATGGCCATTCAGAATATGTAAAAATATTTGGGTACTTTCATGGATTTTGATGATGTTTGTGAGTGACCCATATTTGAATATTTTGGAATTTAATTAACTAGGTTTCTTTTCTTTATCCTTTGGCACATGGATTAATCATACTCCGGCTTAGTCCTTAATTGAGGTTAGGCTTAGTTAACTTCATGTTGTGACATGGGATGTCACAATTCCAAGGTTTATCGAATCTAGTGGGACCTTAGGGATAATTAAACAAAGTTAACAATAAAAGATCTAGTCAAGGTTACTGTCAAAGTCAGGTTGCATGAGGGGTAGACTGGCCAGCGCAAAGGTGTGCCAGACAATAAATCTGTCGTTGCACCAATCGGCGCAGGAGTTGAGCCGATCGGCACACAAGTGAATCTAAACCAAAGTGCGCCAGACAGTAAATCCGTTGTTGCGCCGATCGGCGCAGGAGTTGAGCCGATCGGCACACTGGTGAATCTAAGCCAAAGTGCGCCAGACCTTGTAAGCCTATGCTGTTAAGTGAGTAACCAGATATCTACTAGTGAGATCGTAACCAGAAAGTCTAATTAAATAGCATCATAATGGGTAATTACATAGATCAATGAAAATCTATAATGAATAAGACCACCCTGCTTTCCGAGCGGCTCCCGATTTATCGCTGCCGAGAGGAAACCCTTAATCGCGCGAGTATCTTACCCTACTCAATTATCCAATAATGCTGCGTAGGCTTAGTGCTGTCACCGCTAAACCACACTACTAGCATCATCAAGCAACCATAATCAATACAATGTCCGAATACTATCCTAATCACCACGATTAAGATAATATCTACTTACTTAGCCTAGAACTAAGCAATTGGAATAAGCACATGCATGATTATAGAATCAAGATCGACAAATCACCAAAACCATCATCAACATATTCAATCATCCTTGAGATACATGGAGTAAGATTCATCCCCGTCGAGATGGCCTATCTTGACGGATCAACTCTTAACACCAATGGTTCTTGAAACTCAACTAGAGATCTATTCTAACAGGGCAAGCCCCGATGGCTCTAACTCATGGATCTGGTGTCCCTCTGTCGCCTCCTCTCTCTACGGCGAGGGTTTACAAGTATTTATAGGGGTTGTACTCGTAAAGGACTTGGTTTCTAGCAAATAAGGTGGTTGCGCCGATCGGCGCAGGATTGCGCCGATCGGCGTAAGGCGTGTCTTCTCTAATTTCTTCTCTGAGTCGGTTCCTCTGTCTTCCACAGCTGCCATGTGGGCCTTTTCCTTCGAGATAGAGTCTTGTACTGCACGTTGAGATCTTGAAGTTCCATAAATCTTCTTGAAGTTCCATAAATCTTCTAGACAAATGTCTTCAAGTGTCTTACGCAGATAAACTTCCATAAACATGTGGAATGGGCCTCGGTCACTTCTGTGTGCCAAAACACCCTTGCGCCGATCGGCTCATGGACTGCGCCGATCGGCGCACTGGGTTTCTTCAGTGCTTTTCGTTGGTTCTGGACTACTGTCCTCTCCATCATCACATTAATCATCAATTTTACCTGTTTCTGCAATAAAGCTCCAAAACAACGCATATACAAATATATAGACAATATCACAGGTAAATGGCCTAAATTAGTATCAATTATGCTCTATTTGGGGTAATATTCAAATATAAAAGGGGCACTTGGGAAGTGCCAACACAAACTTGAGAGCGACGGAAGTTCCGTGATGTTCATCACGGAAATTCCGTCGTCTCTGGCTCAGTTGAAAAACTGACCGTACAACGGCTCTTTTTGAATTGACGGAAGTTCCGTAGGTTCTCACAGAAGTTCCGTCAGACACAGAGAAGCTATGTAATCGCTAGTTTTTGCAGAATCTCTATAAATACTTCTCCCCTTCCCCGTGGGAAGGGTTGGACACTTTGGCATTCCACTCTTTCTTCAGCTAGAGCTCTCCCCTCTCACTCCCAAACATGTTCTTGAGATTCCAAGCAAAGTGAGAGAGATCCAACCACAAAAAGATTGGTTTCATCCACTCAAAAGCTTGAGCACATCTTTCCCTCCCTATCAAGATTTGATTTGCTTGGTACTCTTGGACACTTGGTCTCCTAGACGGCTAGGCGTCGTCCTTGAGCTCCCAACTTGGTGTGGTGAGACGAGGACGTTTGTGAAGGTGTGATTCACCTCCGAAGGAAAAGAATCAAGTGGAAAAAGAAATCCGAGCACGATCTTTGTGATTGCTTGGCGGGGAAAAGGGTTAAGAGAGACCCGACCACTTTGTGTGGCTCCTCAACGAGGACGTAGGAACTACTTAGTGTGGTTGCCGAACCTCAGGTTAATTCCTTGTGTCTCTCTTTACATTCCCGCTTTTATCTTTGTGCTTGTGTAATTCTTTCATATTATTTGTGCTTGGTTCACTTGTCAATTGTGTTGCTAGCATCTCTTCGAATAATCCTAGGTGTGCATTGTTGTAGCTTCTCCTCTACCAAATATTGTATTGCTTCCTCTTAGTTATCCGCACTTTAACCAATTTTAGAGGAAGGTTTGGAGAAGTTCTGTCTTTTGACAGAACTTCCATGGTGACGGAAGTTCCGTCATTCCCGACGGAAGTTCCGTCATCCCTGTTATTTGATCAAAGCTTAGTGCCTTTTTCGGGGTTAATTTTTTAGATTGCCTATTCACCCCCCCCCCCCCTTTAGGCAACTTTCACTAAGCATACTAGTAGAACACACAAGGCAGTACGACCCCTATGCAAGCTAGTGATAAAGACACATGGAAGCAAACAACAAGCTAGAAAAGGAGCCTACTCATGCAATGCTACAAGATAAGGAACTAGATCACACAAGCATGAGTAGCACAATACATACAAGGGTGAACAATCAAGCTAGTGCAACTCCTATACATGCTAGTGATCAAATGCGAAAGCTAAACACTACTAGCAAGTAAAGAAACCTATTCATGCAAGTCTACTAAGTAAACAACTAGAGCAAGGTAAACACACAAGCATGAATAGCATGGTATGTAAATGCAGAAAGTAAAGCATCATAGTAAGGAGAGGGTCAAGAAATGCTCATGATTTTTTTCCCGAGGTCTCGGAAGGATGGCGCCTTCCCCTACTCCTTGTTGGACCACTCCCGCCGGAGTACCGGTCCCTCCTGCCACCAAGTGGAGTTCTCGCACACGAGCCCGCAATCACTCCCAGAGTGAAGACACGGTTGCATCACCGCTGCCACCAAGGCACAAGATCGCCTCCCTTGAGAACTTGCTGGACTCCCCGAGCCAACACGGGAGCTCACTATTGATGCCCCTTTCACCGGCAGGCTCAAACCATGTACAAACGTGTGATGACCTTCACAACCGATCACGATAGGCTCGATCACAAACACCTAATCGGTCTAGGTCTCACCATAGACCAAGAGTAACAACCTAGATCACACCCTAAAGGACACCCTAACCTTAGATGTGCAAGATGCTGTAGTTACTCTCACTAGCACTCTCAAGATATGCAATATCTCCTCCTAATGCTTTTCTCTTTTCCTCTCGGCTCTTACCAAATGCTCCAAGCTATTCCACTAGCCAAAAGAGGTCGCTAAGACCCCAACAATGAAGTTATATCGACTTCCAACCTCAAACTATTTGTTGCTCCATGAAATCACCATTCTGGACACCATTGACCGGACTGTCCGGTCACTGCCAGACCGGACCGTCCGCTCTCTTCTCAAACGGCTCCCAGAGCCATTGGATTCACAGTCCAGGCGGTCTCTTATACTAACCGGACCATCTGGTTAGTCGACCGGACCGTCCGGTCTCTTCACGTTCTATGCATTCTAGAGAGCTTCGAAAACTGGTTCCTCTCTGTTCTGGGCAAACTTCCACAGACCGGACCGTCCAGTTTGTAGACCGGACCGTCCGGTCTCTATGGACTTCAACCCAAACAGATTCCTCGCAAGTCCTCTCTCTGATCTCCTAGTGACCGTACAGTCCGGTCTCCACTGACCCCTCTGTCCGGTCATTACATCTAGAAGCTGAAACTCATCCTCGCTTGACTTCGATTCCAGGCTTCTCCGAACAGCTCCTTGGCTTCTCCACTGCCACCTAGTGTCTGTGATTTCACTGAGCATCATGCACATCACCGACTAGTCGTGACCTAAGAGACATGACTTAGACCCCTTTGATAGTTCGGTTTTTCCTATGGACTCAAAGCCCTAACAACTAGACAAGTGTTCCAAACACTTGCTCCATAGCTTGTCCTTAGCCTTGATCCATCTCCATCAACCCTTGGACCCTATCAAGCTCATCAAGCCTCCATGCTTGCGGTCATTGTCATGCATTGCCAAGGCAGTCATCATCAATCATCATATAGTAGAAAAGGTTTCCTACACGCACAACACTTATGTAGGCATTAGTCATATTTCATGTTTGTTATTCATTACCAAAACATCATATCTTGGGTTGACTCGATGGTCATGATCCTTACAACGCATAACATTAGTGAAGGTGCTACAAATAAAAATACAAAAAATAGTAATAGCAAATAAATTTCAATGGTCTTGGTAACTCATAAATTCAAAAAAAAGAGATACAACATGTAAAATGTCTACTGCCGTCCATGCTTAGGTGCAACACCTCTAAGTGTGTCAGGTCTATGAGCCCTACGTCGTGCCCTCACATGGTCCGTTGAATACGTGAGAGGTGAAGGCAGAACCACCTGTCGGGTAGCGCGAGCAATTGGCGTAGGTGTGACATACTCATCCTGTGAGGGTTGTGTCAGTGGCGGTGCGCCACCAAACTACACACAACAATTGTATCGTGTTCTCCCTGTGCCATGAACGAGTCAAAGTCAAAAGCTGGTGATGGGGAACGACGTCCGTAACGGTCTGGGTGTGCAACAATCTCATCGTCGTTTTCATCGTAGTCACCAGCACTGGAACCTATAAAAAATATATCATATGATAAGTATTGTTTCTATTTGATCTAATCTTGTCAAAAATTTAACTTAAAATATAGATGTTACCTAGGGCCATATATGGCATCTACGAAGACGATCCTACGTGCCTAGAGGTATGTGCCCATGTCGATGTGTGTGTGCACCTATAACCAAATTTGTCATATGACAGTTTGATATGGGTGTGAAGTTGAAAATGATCAGGGTTTAAAATTTGTTTTTGTTACCTACACCGATGGGTGGTCGATATGGCGTTATGGTTGTCCTGCTTGTATAGTTAGGCACTTGCGCGGACGGACGTCGTGCCATATCTGCAGAACTTGACAGGTGCTAAGAGGCGTCTGTATCTGAAGTGCATGATGATGTGCAGGAGGTCAAGATGCAAATGTCAACGGCTGATTCATAGATCCTCTTCATCGACAAGGAAAACTCTTGCACGGTAAGCTATATGCCCTCCCTCAAACGCTGCAGCACCAATCTTAACTCCACAACGATGCGTTGTGCTATGTCATTCTACAAAAGTGAAATACTTCAGATTTACTCCCATTTATGTGTCGTGCTATGTATGAAGAATTATGAAAATAAATCTTACCGCTAACGCTGAGTTCTGGTCCCTATGCATGGGTTAGGCGCCGGTAAGGGAAGGAGTGTGTCTCTGTCTCACCGTAGGAGTGTATGTGATCCTTATCCGTGTTCTCGTGGTAAATACCACCTCAGCTACTCCATGAAAGCGAGAGGTCTGAAAGGTCTGGTCTCATGCAACCGGTCCTCGAGAGCCGTTGTCCACTGCTCCACCCAAGGCGCCATTTTAGTCTCCCAAATGTTCCTCAACGCCTGGCCTCTACGTGTAAACCTACATAGGTTAAAGGAACATCAACATCAGACTTAAAAATTTACAATGTTTCTATAAAACGAGTGAATGAACTTACAAGTGAGCTGTCGGTGGAACAATGCGGGGGATGTCAAGGGGGAAGCTCTGGTGAAGACCGAACTATCGCATCACCCGGTGAGGTGAGTACTCCTCCACAAACACGAGAGCTCTACGTGTCAACCAGTACTGACTGTTTCTCGTGCACAACGTGGAGAGTCCATCTAGCGCTCGAGCCACCACTGCCTCTGAGTTATATGGTGTCCAATGCACATCATCGTCTACGTCTAAGCGATCCAATTCCATGACATACTGAGGGTACGCCTTGTGCACCTGTACGTGAGCCCATGTAGGCTGCATAAAAGAATTATATAATTATGTTAGCACCATTATAAATATTATTCAAAAAATGAAATACTTTGCATTGACATAGCACTTACCCGACATCTACACCATAACATACCCATCGTAGGGTTGTCCTCCTCGAACTGACCGTAGAAGCTATCTCCCGAGCAAAGCAAATCAAGCGCTTGTTCACCGTGTCCCCATAGGAAGTGGTGAACATGATCCAACCAAACAGCCACAACAAGTAGGTTTCGAGGTGCCTCGAAACTATGGCGTCATTTGCCTTAGGGTGAATGTAGTCTGCCTACATAACATTAAATTATCAAACCATAAACTACAAATTCAAAACATTCCTGAGAACAAAGCGACATACCAGAAAATATGTAAGAAGGTAGATAATACATAAGAGCCACTTCTTTGTTGGCCCGTGGAGCTAGTTGCCTTCAAAAGGACGGTACACTGGAAGGCCTGGGCGTCGAACTACACCTTCAAAGCGAGCAAGTAGGTCCTCATGCTATGTCACTGGCATGTCAGGAGCACTTACCGCATCACCCGTGATAGGCAGACCGAACAAGTAAGAAACATCTTGTAGTGTCGGAACCATCTCACCGCAGGGTAGGTGAAAGGTGTGAGTCTCAGGCCTCCACCGATCCAGCAACGCAGCAAGAAGGGAGCAGTCGAAGGAGAAACGCTTCGCTGGATCTCGGGCTCAATGAGCCTACATAGCGGGAGAAGGCCAGCTCTGCGTAACCTACATTGTCAATTGCAAATATTAGCATCAATTATAAAAACAAGAATATTAAAATACGTGCATACCTAGGAATCCAACGATTGCCTAGCCGCAACAACTCGAAGACACTCTAGGGCGTAAAATACCTAGCTCCTGACCTCTGACCGCACTCAAGTAAGACTGGTGTCATTGATCCAATCGTGGATCAAACAACTTTGGATCAAACAACTCTAGACACTCTCCATCCCCTGGAGCCATACCTACAAAACATTCTGATGATACTCCCAGGATTCTGAGTATCCTTCACGGACTGTAAGATTGACAAAATTCATATTATTCCACTCTGCAGGTATAGGCATGCCATCCTCCTCATCTGAGGAGTCCAGAAAGATTTTGGTGCTCTAGATCCTCCATTCTCATCTCTTGAACTAGATGCTCAATAAACTCCCTTTCATCTGCTTTACCGGTTGGTTCCGTGGAAAAAGTGTTATCCACGACTTCTCTATTCTCTTCTTCGTTTGTCACTACATCATTGGAGTCTGGTGTTGCTTCCTCATCGGCTACATCCACTTCAGCTTCCTCGTTTATGCACGCCTGTGCGAGAAGCATTACAGGCCATCCACATTCTACAGCCTTTGTCACATACTTCCTCCAAAGCATCGTTCCATTCAGAACAATTAACTCCTAGATATACCCCTCTCGAGCATGACTAACCAAACCTTGCAGACTCAATCTATACTTCACTGAATCTAATTGAAACAAATGCATCAACTAGTTACACTCGCCTTGAATTGTTCTGTCATTCGCTCTTGATATTTTTCTATATACGGACGGAAATCAAGACAAATCAACCCCAGTTAAACCATTAACAATTTCTCCGTCTCCATAAAAAATCTGAAACACTAACTTCTCTGACATACCTATAAAAGACAAATAGTTGCTACACTTAATGATGTCATTAAAAAATAATGACAAATTATATGAAATATATTTTTAAATATAAAATATATACTAATAAATTTATAATACATTATTTTATACATCCAAAAAATAAACAACCTACTAATCAAGACTAAATCTATTTACTAAACTCTACATACTAACTAAGCTAAATCTAACAAACTACTCTACCCTAAATCTAACAAAAAATATTCAATATAAAACTTATAATTAACTAATTACACGACTCTAAATCTAAAACTACAACAAATAAATAACAAAACATTGCCGAAATTCTTCCTCCTTCTCACCTTCCTTTCCCCCTTCTCCACCCTCTCTCAAATGTGAGTGCATAGGAGAGAGCAGCCGCAGGTGGAGAGGAGCCGCGACGCGGCTTATATAGGGGTCCTGTCGCCCGACCGTTGGGCGATAGGGCCCATGTTTGGTGCTTTCGTCACCCGACCGTTGGGCGACGGGGCCCCGCTGACATCATTCATCGCCAGGTGAGAGGGTGATTGGGCCCACACAAAAATAAATCTCCCACCAATAGAGCGACGGGGCCCACCATATTGGGCGACGAATGTCCTTGTCGCGTGACCACCGGGCGACTTATTTAAATCATGCCTTGGATGGGCGATGGCCCTGTTATTTTACTATATTTGAAATTGGTCTGTTATTAATATTAAAAATATTTAAAATAATGTTATTAATAAAAAATTCCCAAAACAAAAGGCAAAAAACCAAAGGGCAGCCTGGAGGGGAAAAGAATTGTGAGAGACCGGCTCACTCGTTAATCTGAGAGACCTCCACCCTCTACAGGACACGTGTTTATTGTAATCTCAAAGCAACACCGCCAGCCCCCACTAATCCACATCTTAAGCGTTGATGACGCCGTTAGGGTTGCTCGACATTTCATCAGACTCGGGAGATTTTGCTCGCTCATGGACGATTTGATTATGAGAGACAACTTTGTTGCTTTTGCCGTGTTCCAAGTTCGTAGCAGGTCAAATTTCAGAAACAAATATAAATTGTCAGATTGCAAAACAATATCTTTCTCAATAGTTCCTATAGTCATAACATTGCGGGGGAGAATTTCGCCTTTGCAACTGGAATTGATGGCCATGGCTTACCAGCGAGCCGGAGTTCGACCTGCCGATAACCTGTAACTCACAAAACTGCTATGCATTACTAGCTTTCTTGGATGGCTGCCGGCCTGCCGCGGATTACTTGCGGCCACGCACGATCTGCAGCGGCAGACGAAACGGTGATCAAGCCTAACAGAGAAATGGCGTCCTCCAGTGAAATCTGGATTAGTGCGCCGATGTTGCTTTGAGATTACAATAGACACGCGTCCTGCTGTGAGTGGGAGTCTCTCGGATTAGCAAAAACCGGGTCTCTCATAATTTGTTTCCGCCTGGAGGCACAACCTAATAGGCCCATTTTTTTTAGAACTCCCCAATAGGCCCAGTTGAGAAAAATAAAGAAAAAAAAGTTCACAATTGAAACGCTTGAGAAGGTTCGAACCGAGCATGTGAAGGATTTGACCCGACGACCACAACAACCAAGCTACGATGCAATTCAACAGAGGTGAAGACCTTAATTTAATTGTACAAGTGTATTATATACAGCAACAAATCCGGACAGATCCTGGCTGAACCTTAATTTAATTATTATCCTTGCATGTTGCTCCAAAATTGTATTAGTATTAATGATCAAACTAAGACGTGTTGCCGAACAAAAATAGAACTGCTATTGTTTCACTGGACACAGCATTTTCACATAGTTCAATGCTAGATTATTACAAAGAACGACAAAATGACGCTATATATGTAGAATATCTTGCACACCCAGTTGGTCTGAACAATTCAGCTGCTAGCTAGTAGCACACCGCACAACCCGAACTTTTCACTCTTGAGCACATGCAGAACCATATTTTCAGAAGTAAGCACGCTTGGTCTGTATTCTCAACTCTAGGCACGCACCCATTTTTGCAGCGAATGAATTTAGAAATCCCCTTGGATTAGGACAGAGGAATGCAGCTCGTGGAGAATAGATAAAGGCCTGGCGTGCTTACTTCTAGAAATACAATCATGCATGTGCTCAAAAGAGGAAAAATAGTAATGCCACTTCGGATTGCGGTGAGTATTTATCTCCTATAATTTTAAAGCTTTCTAGCTATATATTTGTGTCCTCAACAGGTTCCCCCCCCCCCCCCCCCACCACCCCAACATGCTTAGTCATTTTAACAAGAGGGGCAACTCGACCGTGTAGAAATGAAACATGTTTTCACGAGAGAATAGAACCATCCTGATGGTTTACATCAGGTGTGTTTTTTGTGTTTTACCACAACCAAGTATATTAGCTTTTTGGTAGGAAATAAATTCTGCTTTGCAATTTTGATAACAGCAAAATGCATGTGTTTCTGTGGCTTTTGTTACGTGGTATTTCCAGTTCTGCAAACATGGAAGGCCCCTGATTCTAATACCAACACCGGGCACTATTTCTTATTGTGCCTAAACCTGAGGGAAAATAGTTTTGAGGTCCTAGATTCGATGAGATCTCTATTCGATGAAGGGTTGAAGAATTGCTACAACATAATCACCCTTGCAATTAAGGCTCAGTTTTCCCCGATTACTCCCTCCATCCCTGTTGACGCCAAAAACCGATGATCGATTCTCAGCATGCAAAACGAGGCTTGGAAGATCTGCTTAGCTCTAGTGCAGGTCCAATGGCGCGCGGTAGAGGGTGCGCGACATGCTAGTCAGTTTAACAATTCAGCTGATAAGGTGTGCGCCTGCAAGTTGACCGATAATGGCTTCCAGGCAGAGAGTCGATGCGAGCTAAGTCGATGCAGGCACAGAGTCGATCCGGGCATAGAGTCGATCCGGGCCAGAGTCGATGTAGACTAAGTACATGATTAAACATCGGCTTTATATTGATAATATAGAGCATGAATCTACTAGCCGATGCAATACTAGACTAATTACAATATTTAACCCTATATTGGCCGGTTAATAGAATCATAATATTGAGCCGAGACAACACTAACAAATAAGCTATATGATAATTTATCGACTATACAAATAAAACTAACATAATACATAGAGTCGATAAACCAAAGCCGATATAAAAGCTAAGCATCTAATCACCTATCGGCTGCTGCTAGGAACCAGATAACTCGTCGGCTAAACACTCCGACGATACCCCGAACAGACCCTCACAACGAGACCGGTCTTGTATGGTTGTCCATCTAGAAGATCGGACTTAACCAAGACAGTTCTAGATATCCCAGAAGATTGTTCTTAACCAAAACAGTTTTTGGAATGAACAAACATTCACAGAATACTAGATCTAATCGTTAAAATCTATTCAGAGGTGACTCGAATATGCAGATCAGACTAGATTGAATCGCTAGAATTAACTATGAATGCAGCAAATCCTAACAAAACAACCTAGAAAGATCTAGTATACCGGATAACTAGCAACCACTATAAACTAACCAGAATATCGGTCTACGCGGAGACAGTCCTGGGCAGGTCGCCGCGATTACCGGGGCGACAAGTCCTCCGTCATGTCGCCAAGGTCGAACTAGTCAATGCAGCATGCTTCACGACGACGAACCCGCCGGGGTGATGAGTCCTACATCTATCACGGAGGGCCCGCTCTAGATGAAGAACCCGTCGGGGTATTACCAGTTTCCAGGGTTGACGATGTGTAGAAGCTGTATTCATCGAGAGATGATTATAAATGACCGCACACCCTTCATATTTATAGGGCAGCTTGTCTTGCTGTACAAGGAAAAACTACGCTAAAATATTGGGTTAATTACAAAAACCACCCCATAAGTCAGTTAGAGTTTGAGATTCCCACCCATAAGTTATTTTGTTGCAAATACCCACCCATCCTTTTGAGTTTTGTTACAAAAACCACCCTAATTTGTACATGTTTAATTTATTCAACATGTTTTTGTTTATTTGAAATAGCCAATAGTATTCTTATCAAAAATACAAAATTTTAGAAGTATAATCTTCATTTTTTACAGAGAATATGTAGCAAAAATATCAATTAAAATTTGAACGGTATTCAACAATAAAGTTTAAAATTTGGATACATTTTTCATAAAAATAAGAAAAATTAAACACACTAAAAATCTCTAACATTGTTAAACTTATTTAACTTAGCTTTATTTTAAATTTATATCAACAAAATCATATGAAATTAATTAAACATGTGTCAACTGGGGTGGTTTTTACAACCAAATATATTGGGTGGGTGGAAAATTGCCACAAAAAAGCTTATGGGTGGGAATCTCAAACTCCAAATGACTTATGGGGTGGTTTTTGTAATTATCCCGAAAATATTAGTGTTTGCACGGTATAATATTTCTAATCTTTCACGTATGCATCTAAACACACACACGAAAACATGCCATCCTAATTTCCTGGCAATACCCACAAGGCAAATCACCATCCATCGAGTATTCACGACGTCTTCTGTACTCTAATCATCTTTATTTATTTTGCAGACACCCTTTTCTTAATCTTATACCGTGGCTTGATCTCCTGCTTGTCTTTCCTGGAAACTTTCTTACTTGTCCATGCGCACACGGATTCTCCAGAGTCGTGGGCCATACTAGACTCTTCACGTATTGCAATATATCACAAATATACCAAAACAGAATCTAGGACTTGGTAACTCCAGGAAAATAAAGTAACTCCAATGCTGGCCTATGCAATATTCCACTTGCAACTTCATTATAACGTAACTTGAGGTCAAACTAAGCAACTGCATGGAGAATTTGATATAACCTGTCCAGCTCCCTCCTGCATATAACTCAAACTGGCATCGTGCAAAAATCCGATGTCAACACATGCCCCCCTTTTCAGAATATAATATGTTATGTTTCGAAATTCTTCTCCTTGCACATCCATAAGCTTTCATTTGAATTCTGCAAGTATCTTTTCACTGCTGACAGCTTTGATATCACTTGAATTCATCGATTTGGAAGTTCTGACTACCCAAGCTGTACTGCTCCATGCTTAGTCGAAAAGAAAGGTCCAGTGCTCACCACGATGTGTGACCATTGCACATCTCCTGAGTCGATATGCTCTTATTGCTCCTCTGATGTAGCTTGCGGCATCACACCTGTACTATCTACTCCTTCTGTACTGAAATTAGCCCCCTGCGTTCATTACCCTTACCACCTTTCCTTCAAAGCTTTTTGGCAGTTGATGGTCTGAATAGCAGCCGCACATTGTATTTTGATCTTCAATGATGCTCAGTATCAGCCGATGGAGTCAAAGAGGAACCAGAATAACTACACTCCCATGCTCGTTTCTTAGAATATTATATCCTGGAACAATTTGCTGATCTCTTTGCACAAAAAGTCATGTCTGGAGTACCACGCTAACTCCAATGCCGATGCCCCCCGAGCCTGCTCGATCGTGAGAATTAACTATAGAAGGAAATAATCATGGGCATCAGCTTTTTCTTCGTCATTGGCCAATAATTACCTCCAGAATACAAGTCATGAAGCCAATAAGATTGAAACCATCGTCACGACTGAATGGATCAGACTTAACCGAGACAACACCAATGCGTAGGGCGACGGTTCAAGACTCCAGGCTTGATAGGTCAGAAAATGATAGTTCATCTTGACTTTCGAACTTAAATCCATCGGCCATTGATAAGAAAGCTTATGATGTACCCAACTTTTAACATCCAAGATGGGAAAACGCCTAACTGATCTTAGTAACACAACCGATGCCACCACATCCAAAGTTACCATTAAACTTCATCGGCTCCTATCATTTCCATCGGCTCAAGTATCAATATTCCTATCCCAATAGAGCTGATGCTAATTCACACCTTCTCTGTCACAATAACAATGACGCAAAAGTCTGAAGCTTGGCCCTGACGTGCATCACCAATCTTCAAATGTTGTAATCTTACATCGGCTGAATCATCCACCTCCTGACATTCCTTCATGCCACTATTTTCTATCTTCTAAATTATCCTTGACAGATACGAACAATAAAATATCCCAACCACAGCCGATGGTGGAGTAAAATAACAAAATAACATTTTGACAATCTCCAAATGATGTAACCACAACATCGGCTTCTAGAAATCCAACAAAGCTTATGTAACTAGTTGCGGCAAGATGACTTCCTAAGTACCCCATCGGCCTGATGCCTAATGCCAGTGTCCCTGAGTTCGGTCAAAATTGGCTCTGGAGTTCTTGCCGGTGCCGATCAGAGGGAGTAATATTAATATTAACCAATATTTGTCGTAGTGATAATCAACCACCTATAAAGATACCGTCACCAAATCAAGTTTTAGCTTCATCGGCTCTTCAAGCTGCATCATCGTCACCACCGGCTCAGATGGCAATCCTAATCGTCCCAATACAGTGATGAAGAAACTCCATAACCAGGTGATAGTATTTTCTAACACCCAATACGCTGCAGCCGACGACACATTAAATTCCTCAACTTGTTTATACTCACTCCGCAATAATCGCAGATTCCATAATCCGGATGATCTGACGACTTGCGGCACCATGTATTTTTCAATTAGCTTGGGAAAATTCCAGGCAGGTCCTGAGAATATCAAAACGTCCACCAAGCTGCTGCTTCTGTACTTCAGTCGACTTGTCCATGGTCACTCCGAATATTATTTGCTCAAGCTTATTTCTGAATATATTCCGACCCAACCATCGGCTTCTCAATCTACCACTGCTATTACTAGCCAATGATTGTGTCCCTAGAAACAATCTTGACGCCTTTCTTGATCTTTGTATTTCTTGGCAAGCTCAGCACGTGCATAATCAGCGACCATCCTTTTGATGATCTCTTCCTGTGATACATGCTATTTGTAGGCCGACCATCCTGATGATCTCCTCCTGGGATGCCGCTCAAACTTTCCATCGACTTCTACGAGCAACAAGTGTATGCATCCCAAACTTTCCATCGACTTCTACGAGCAACAAGTGTAAACATCGACTCTGCTGCCGTACATCAGCCATCTGCGTGCAACTAGCCTCGGCTATCTTGGCTGCCCCAATCATTTGTATTGGAACCTTCTAGAGTCGACACATTAACACCTAATTATTCCTTGTAGAATTGTTCCGCCCTCCAAGACCAGCAGATAGCATTTGTTCAACGGATTCGAAACCAAGTGACGCGGTACCCCTGCCACGCTTAAAACTGGAAAAAGAATTCCCAGCACCACTAGAATCATCAATTTTTGGAACCTAGTAATCCTGCTTTCCCGTTACCTCGTGCTGATAAACACACTACACCCGCGATGGTGGAATGCACAAATCAGTATAATATGACGATAATATCTCGAACATCCTTGAATGCATAGTCTCGATAATAATAATTAACTCCTCCTATTTGCCATGCCTCACTTCTGCTTCCTGCTCCCATTTCACGAAATCGCCCAAACGACATATTTTCCTTGTCCAGATCTGTTGATGACTTTATTTCCTGGATAAGTCCATTAATGCTAATCGTGTGGAGATATCATTGGCAACTCAACAGCACTCTCAATTCTGGAAGGCCTCAACCTGAACTAACTCCATCGGCTCCTTCCCAAGTTACACCATAACAGCATATGTGAATAATAAAATATTCCGGCTAGTTTGCTAATTATGCCATATGACCAAAAGCTCTCATGATCCAGCTTCCATCATTACTTTATTGGAATGAATAAAAATAAGAAAACACGCTAGCCGATATTGAAATAAAAACAACACATACCAGTCGATGGTGGGATAATAAAAATAACATCGATCGTCTTCCATATAATGCAACCATGCATCGGCTTCTTCAATTTGTATCTCATCACTTCGTAATAATCATTAGTCATTATCAAAGGAAATTCCAAAATCTGCCCCCCGAGGCTTTTTCCATGCTCTGGCCGATGAAGAGAGAAAAGTCAGTAGCACATAACTCCATCAGCTTTGAGACCATGTAATTCTGACAAAAACTAAATAACTTCTTGGTCGCCACATTATTGATATACCAAACAACTTCCTGCCAGCAGCACATGACTTCAGCTCAATTACTTTTTTATGATAATCTCGGTCCTGCTCCCCGAGACAATGACATGGTCGATCTGCAAGTTCAGCTGGAAATCGATTATGCAACATAATTGTCTTACGTGTTGTATCAGCTTTCCAGTTATCAGCTACTGCAGAAAAGAAATGTTTCGGCCAATACTAATGCTCCATCGCCATCTTCTCTTCAATGCTTTACGGGCAATGATGTTCTTTCAAAATACTCTGCATATGGGTGTCGATTGAAATATTCAACTGTTGGAGCTGCTGCACCCGCACACAATCCTCTTAACAAGGTATTAGCACCCATAGTTGACTTGATCAGCATGAAGACGTAATGCAAACTGGACTTTAGTTTTATAGTCAATCAGAGGCATTATTGTTAATAATGAACGCCCACCTGACTGCTACAGTACTCTGGTACATCAACTTAGTGATCACTCACCATATCGGCCCTTCTAGAGATGTCCAATACTCCAAAAACCGATACCTGATATTTTCTAATAACAGATACACTTGCAACCGAGAAATATCAATATATTCCTCCAGCTCATGCACACTAATGGCCAGTGACTAGCGTATTCCAATCTTCACCTTGCCGATCTGTCCTTTTATGCTTTATCGACTTTGCACCCCGAGACCTTTTCATATTCATGAAGACGTGATGAGCAAACCGGACTTCAGTGCTTCACAATGACAAGCCGATGCCTATATATAATGTAGAGTCGATAGGACAAACCCCTTTCTTGCGGACAGGCATCATAAACTGAATGTGGCTGACAATTTCACGTCTTGACCGGTAAACTGGCAACACATATCTTAGGAGCTGACTTGGATGAACCTTCTTTCTTCATGTTTTGATATACGGCAACCACAGCAGTGTACTTCAATCTTCTTTATGCTTCGTCGTGGCAAGCCGATGCACTGAATATAGAAGATGTAACCATGCAACGGCTTTGCTCCCCAAGAGCATGACACATTAATAATATTGATACCACATCTTCTTGATCATTGATATTGGCTCTCCAATGTCCTCATTATCTCCTGCCCCACCTCACTTTGTGCATTATTTTTATTTAACTGATTGGAAGACCAAGACTCAACCATTGGCTCCATATTCTGTGTTATTTGTAACTTAGCTGATGGCTGGCAGCCAGATAGCCCGCTCACAGATTCTCTTTTCTTTCTATCATTGAAATCAATGGAGATAGAGATGCTTCCCTCACATATAGCCTTCCTTTGAAATACATATGTATTTCCTTGGCAATAAAGCACGTATATTTCTTGACTAAGCTGAAAGCTTCCTTTATCGATAAGAGGCCTGACTTCGCACGCATACATCCTAATCACTTGTCCTGTCGATGGCGAAGTGAATAGAAACAACCCACTTTTCTGAGCGTCAAACATGCCTGCACGCACTTACTTCAATTTCACACGAGTGAAGAGAGTTGGCTCATATGGCTATCGGCTTCAGATTCTTCCGATCCCATGCTTATATGGCTACTGGCTTGATAGAGGGTCGAGAAAGTATTCCAACAAATCACCATTACCCACCAGTAATCTTGTCTCACCCCGTCCAGTAAGCTTCTTTCAACAATTTTTTTACTCAAAATATAGTAGAATCAACCATCGGCTCTACAACAGCCTCTTCACTATAGCTGATATACCACTGGAATAGAGCCGATGACTGTCACAAGACCCCAACTCCCGTTTCAAGTGCGATCATATAATAGCAAAATACTAGCATCGACTGCTACTGATTTCATGGAAAGCTGAAGATAAACTTGACTTCTAATCAGGTGATATGAAAATATGAGTCCTTCTGATTCTCACTAGATAATAAAAGATGGGTCCCATCGGGCGTGCCATAAACGTGTTGACACCAAAAACCAATGGTCGATACTCAGCATGCAAACATGAGGCCTGTGAGATCTGCTTAGCTCCAGTGCGGGTTCAATTGCGCGCGGCAGACGATGCGTGGCGTACCAGTTAGTTTGATCATTCAACTGACAAGGTGTGCGCCTGCAAGTCAACCGACGATGGCTTCCAGGCAGAGAGTCGATGCAGGCTAAGTCGATGCAGGCACAGAGTCGATCCGGACATAGAGTCAATCCGGGCACAGAGTCAATATAGGCTAAGTACATGATTAAACATCGGTTTTATACTGATAATACAGAGCATGAATCTATTAGCCGATGCAATATTAGACTAATTACAATATTTAACGCTATATCAGCCGGTTAATAGAATCATAATACTCAGCCGATATAACACTAACAAATAAGCTATATGATAATTTATCGACTCTATAAATAAAATTAATACAATACATAGAGTCGATGAAGCAAAGCCGATACAAAAGCTAAGCATCTAATCACCTATCAGCTGCTGCTAGTAACCAGATAACTCGTCGGCTAAACACTCCGACAATACCTCGAACAAACCCTCATAACGAGGTCGGTCTTGTATGGTTGTCCATCTAGAAGATCAGACTTAACCGAGACAGTTCTAGATATCCCAGAAGATCGGTCATCGGTCTGAGCTGAGATAGTTCTTAGAATGAATGAATGTCCACAGAATACTAGATCTAATCGCTAAAATCTATTCTGAGATGACTCGAATATAGAGATCAGACTAGATTGAATCGCTAGAATTAACTATGAATGCAACAAATCCGAGCAAAACAACCTAAAAAGATCTAATATACCGGATAACTAGTAACCACGATAAACTAACCAGAAGATCGGTCTGCGTGGAGACAGTTCTGGGCAGGTCGCCGTGATCACCGTGGCGGCGAATCCTCCGTCATGTCGCTGAGGTCGAACTAGTCGATGCAGCCTTCTTTATAATGACGAACCCGTCGGGGTGATGAGTCCTACATCTATCACGGAGAGTCCGCTCTAGACGAAGAACACATCGGGGTATTACCTGTTTCCAGGGTTGGTGATGCGCCGAAGTTATATTGATCGAGAGATGATTGATTACAAATGACCGCACACCCTTTAAATTTTATAGGGCAGCTTGTCTTGCCGTACAAGGGAAAACTACGCTAAATCATTAGTGTTTGCATGGTAAAGCAACTAAATATAAAATTCCTAATCTTTCACGTGTGCATCTAAACACACACGAAAATATGCCATCCTAATTTCCTGGCAATACTTTCTTCCCACAAGGCAATTCACCATCCACCGAGGATTCACGACGCCTTCGTACTCTAATCATCTTTATTTATTTTGCAGACATCCGTTCCTTAATCTTATACCGTGGCTTGATCTCCTACTTGTCTTTCTTGGAAACTTTCCTACTTGTCCATGCGCACACGGATTCTCCCAGAGTCGTGGGCCATACTAGACTCTTCATGTATTGCATAATACATCCAAGCCATATATCACGAATGTACCAAAACAGAATCTAGGACTTGGTAACTCCAGGAAAATAAAATAACTCCAACGCTGGACTATGCAATTCACCACTTGCAACTTCATTATAACGTAACTTGAGGCCAAACTAAGCAACTGCATGGAGAACTTGATATAACCTGTCCAGCTCCCTCCTGCATATAACTCAAACTGGCATCGTGCAAAAATCCGGTGTCAACAGTCCCCAATTACTTGTCACCTACACTCCTTCAGTTTTCTCTATTTTCTTGTCATCCTCGCATCTCAATATAACTTTTTCTCTTCCTAATACATCTCTATCTCTATCTTTCTCCTTCTTGTTTTCTATGCATCTACCTTTTTCACTTCTCCTTAATCTCCGTGTCCAAGTTTAAAACGACATGTAATTGGGAACGGAGGGAGTAGTTTACTACAATGTAAAAACAAATATATGGCCCTCATAAAAACATAATAAGTACTGTAAATGAACAATTTAAACTGACAAAAGCATCTGTTACATGGCATAACTAAAAGTACTGTAAAGGACCATTTCTTTTCTATTACATAACATCTTGAGGAAAAACAAACATGATTTTTTTTTTCAGTTGGCCTTCAATTTCTTGTTTAGACACCGGGGAGTAGTGTGTTGTGTTGACCCACACACTGTGCATGTTTTCTTCCCTTTCGGCTGTACAATTATTCCATTATATAGCCTCTTTGATTTCTTGCGCCCTTTTGTACCTGATTTTGGTGGATTATGAACTAAGGTTGAATACCAGGCATAGAAGCATCTTGTATAATTTGTGCAAAATTAAGCACACTAATACCACTCTCAGTAGTTGCTGTTTTAGTAATGGGAGCTGGACTGTCTGTAGGCATAGGCACACTTGTAGTGACATGCGCAGAACCACTAGACACAGATGCATTTGTTGACGCAATAGTTGTGTTGTTTTTTCGCCTATTCCTTCGCATGTTTTGCAGTTCAGAATTTATCATTGCAATATGTTTTGCAACAACAACATTAGCATCTTCCGATTTTGAACCTTCAAAAGCTATTTTACTAAGTGTTGCTAAAAGATTTCTAAACCTCATCGTCTTCTTACTCTACAAAGGCATACCAGCAGTCACATTGCCACCTTGAACAGTTAAAGTAGCATTGGTTTCATCAGGAATAGCTTTTGGTGTCCACCTCTTGATGATGTATCTTTCAAGAAGCTTTCTCATACCAAATCTGCTACACTCACAACAGAAGCTTTCATGATGTGGCAGCATATTATCCCATCCCTATCAAATTTGCTACACTCAAAATAGAAGGTCTCCTCTTCTATTACATATGCCCTAGTCCCATAATCTTGAACAAAATGATCATTCGGGATAACTTTGAACTCATATTCTCCTTCAGGCTTAATTAAGAAAGTATTCCTCAGTCTTTTCATACTCTTTAGAGAATTTGTAGAATATCTTCTTTGTGTATACTGCAGCAACATGCTTTCTATAGGGTTCTTCAACCAAGTGATCCTGCTCTTATCATCTGTCCTAAAATCCTACCCATCCTGATCAACCAAGAATTTCTCCTGAATTTTCTCATACTCTTTCACAAAATCTAGTATGGAGAAATTTGGGCTACCATACAATTTTAGCATTCCATTATAACCTTCACTTCTTTGTGTCGACTACAAAAAGGGGAAGAAATTGTGCATATAGAATGCGGGGACAAAGCTCCAACTAAGGTTGTTCAGATGCTGGAAATGTTGGTTGCCCTGAAGGTGATATGTTTGAATCATGGGAGCCTATTTTGCTTCAAACTCTTCAGGTGTTATGCAGTAGTTTATACTATCCTCAAAAGATGCCCTCAAATCAGCATCCTATGCAAGAATGGACCAACTGTCCCCGAAGCCTTATTCATTAGGTGCCACTGACTGTTCCTATGATTTGCATTTGGAAACACCTGCTAAATGCTAATCCTCATAGCACCACCATGGTCTGCTATGATATTTAGTGGAGCAATTCCATTCATGGCCTCCAGGAAGGTTTTGAAATGCCAAACATAACTTGTTGCCTTTTCATCTCTTATAAAAATACAACCTAGCTGGAAGGTTTGACCATGCTTGTTTATTCCGATGAAGGGCAGAATGGCATGTCATACATATTTGTCATATAGGTTGCATCAAAAGACACACAATCATGATAAGCTGCAGCATATGCTTTCCTAGCTGCGCTGTCAACCCAAAAGAAG
This sequence comes from Eleusine indica, assembly GCA_030378355.1. NCBI lineage: Eukaryota > Viridiplantae > Streptophyta > Magnoliopsida > Poales > Poaceae > Eleusine > Eleusine indica. Next base: position 43,004,023 of record CM059498.1, on the reverse strand, counting down.
CTCTTAATCTTAAAGTAGTCTAGTGTCTTCTGCATATCTTTATACTTCTCCACGGTCCGAAGTGTAGATCAAAAATTGTGCACATCTTTGGTCTCATACGTCACTAGCTTTCTGGAGCCATAAAACTCAGGCATGAGTTGCATGATGCAATCTGTTTGTATATTGCATCAGTGTAGCAGTGTAATGAATCTCTTTTCTTCCTGTGGTATTTCCTTATGAGATATCAGGAATTTTGACAAGGAAGGCTTTGTAACAAGGTCATGATTATGCTCAACAATGACATAGATGATATGCCACCTAGCACCAATTTGCTTTACCACCATTCTTGTTTTGCATTGTGTGTAGTTCAAAGTTTCTCTTTTCCTTTTTCTCACTATACCTCCATTCTCTTCAACAATCTGGTAATTCTCTACTTGCTCCTGCTCAGAATCAGAGCCATCAAGCATCTGCTCAACACAATTCTCAATTTTGTTTTTATTCCCTTTACCTTCCTCGTTACAAACAAACTGAACCTTCTCCGCGATCCCAGTTAAAGCAGAACGTCGCGAAGTGTTTGTCTGAACAAAGAAACCTATTCTTTTGGCATATGAGTTGTAGGGCAGTTTTGCTTCTTCCAAAGTGTCAAACATCTTTCCTATGTAGGGCCCTTCCGGTGTTGACTACACTTCTATTTGCTCGTTGTGTTGTGAATGAATACCTTCAGCACCATGGACACCAGCAGCCCCCTGAGCAATAGCTTCTCCTGCTGAAACCTGTCCCGCATTGCCCTGATTAGCAACAACTTGGGCACTCGGTTCACCATGTTCATGCACGAGCCCCACTCTTGTTTCCTATATTGATAATCTGATCTCTAAAACACTTGGATTGTCTACACGAGCAGCAACATCAAGTTGTATACAAAAGGTTGGGTTGTTGGTAAAAGGGTCATCACCAATCTCCAATATGAAGTCAATATCAATATCAGGGACGAGGGGGGGCTTCTTTAGATTCATTTGTAGTAAAAATAAATTAATTAATATGGATAAGAAACCTTCAATCATTCATAAGCAACACAATCACCATTCATAAGAAACATAACCATCAATCATAAGCAATAGTATTCTAAATGTTGTGTACTTTACATAGCAACAACACTGCATATAAGTAAGCTTTTTACATTGAATTAAAGATGCTAATGTCTGAATGTTCTGCACTTCTTTTTTCAGGGCCAACTGGACATGAGAAGGCAACAAAAGGTGTAAAAATTGGAAGCCAATTTGGAAGTTTTCATCTACTGTGTAGCTTTTCCATGTCATTTATTACCATATCTTGCATAGTGTTGGTATTTTTAACGATCACAGACTAATCCGCAAGCGCATGGAAATACCATTGTAGCACTTCCCTATGGAGTATTCCAAGGGTTATCAATCCAAGGAACAGTATAGTTAAATCCAAAATTCTAGTTAGTCCAAGGACACAAGAGATAAATTTTAGTGTAGGAAAGAAAGGTTTATCTATGGATAAGCTCCTAAATAAATAAGGTTGATGCTCTAATTACTGCTTCATGTATGGATTCATGCCCGGCATACACAAGGTAACTCTGTCTTGGACACACGTCGCAACCGAACGTGGAGGAGTACAATGGATAGATAGGGCTGTCACCACCTACTACCTACCTCTGCAGATCATTGATTACAAGGTGATCAAAGATGATTTCTAACCTAAACACCACGCCTAAGTTATTAATCACTATTTAGCTAAGTTGTCACTTAGACTAAACAACCTATATAAGATACTTTGAACCCACAAATAAATAAGCACTCAACTTACTTAAAGAAGAAAGCTTAAGAACATAAATAAACTTGAAGACTTACTCAATAAGACTCCAACTTGAAGACTTACTTAATAAGGAAAGACTTGGACGAGGTACAAGGTTGGAGTAGAGGGCCCAGAGACAAGGCTCCACTTCTAGACTTCTCCTCACTCTCCACCTATTATAAGTACTAAACTAGGTAGTACTAACACCTTTGGAGTGTGGCTCTCTTCTCTTGGATGTGTGTGTGAGTGTGAAGCCTCCCCTCTCTTTATATAGGTCCCATAGGTCAGTACTAGAGAGTAACCGCACTGACTTCAAGAAATGAACGAGGAAGCAACACATGGAAGCTCGGGCCAAACCGCCTCAAAACCTGGTCGAGCGACCAATGGGGAGGTCGGCCGACCTGGCCCTGGGCCTTTTGGCCTTGTGCTTTTGGCAGGTGGCTGATAGGTGGGCCTCATCTTCTTTTGTGTCGGTTAGCTCTTGAGTTGTGCAGAGAAATCCCAGGTTTACACGTATGCAATTTTGTGCTGGCTCCTGATTGATCGGTTTAGTATTTTCTTGGATTGATGATGTGGATTTGCCCAAAATTCGTGGATAATTCACCTGCACTCAAATATTCACCAACACTTGTGAAATTTGTTAGTAGTAAACTCCTACCACTATGTTGGTTGATCATTTTATCTCTTTAATGCAGGTAATTGACGATCAAATTTGGTATTTAAGGACCGTCAACCACTCCCCCACACTTAGCCTATTACTTGTCCCGAGTGGAAGGAAGGACTACGGTGAAACATGGACTTTGATTGAACAGAGATAACACACTCATATTTCTAAATCATACCTGTACTTGTGGCATGTGAAGTGGCTAGCATGCATACCTTGGATAATTGAGAGTTGGAACGGTCTTGACTTCCGAAGATTCCTGCTTATGTTAGCAAAACACCCTTGGTTTTCAAAATATTTTGCAAAATGAAAACTGAGTCTTACTCTTCATATGATTTCTCTCGACCACTCAAGTGGTTGTATTTTCCTCACTAGGGCAGTGCAACTTGCCTCTTTTGTTACTTCTACAAATAGGCTTTTTATGTAGCTCAAGGTAGGGAAAATTGAGGCATACTTGTGTTTCATGTATCACTAAGTCAAAAAACTGGATCCAATGACAGATAGCAAATCATTAATTATGGCTAAGCACGTGCACAATGATGGAATGAACAATGTGAACTCTTTCATGCTTCTCTTTTATTCAGGGGGCATATGGCTATCTCGCTTTCCATTTTTTATCAAGCTCTTCATGGAGCATGAATATCTCTCTCTTTTTTCTATCACACTCTTCATGGAGCATGAATCTCTTCTCTGTATTTTGTGATAGCTATATTCTTTCTTGGATAGAGAGCAATTGAAATGATGAAGTCCTTTATTTTGTGGATGATGACAAGGGGTGTGCACATGACTTAGCACATAAAGCATAATGAGCGACTGCCTAGGGTCACAACAATTTGACAAAGTTCAATGAAAGTATCAAGCAGCATATGCAATAGGTTTATTCATTTAGAACATCATATGGCTCTCGTAGGTAATTTTCAACCACATAAGGAGTAGATTTTATATTTTCAAAAATTCCCAAGTGTGATTAGTAACATGAGGTAAAGAGTTCCTAAAGTCTACCATATCCCAATAATCAATTATTTAGGATGCATGGGTTCCTAATGAATAGTTGACACAAGCAACGAGCATGACATAAAAATAAAAGCATGCAAATCTTACAAATCTTAGTCATGTTTTAGTTTTAGGAGGTTCCACAAGCCTGCTTAAGTTGATTTTAATTTTCATGCAAAGGTTCGGTATGAATCAACTTAAAATAGCGGAGTATAAGAAAGGAGGATGAGCAAACCAGGCCATGGTATGAAGGTGGACCGGAGATGGGCCAATTCTTGGTCGGGCAACCAGGGTTTGAGCCCATCTCAGCTCATGTTTTGCTAGGTGGCCAAGGCGACGGTGCTTTCTAGATATTTGCTTGTTTTTGTCACATTTGCTCGTCGAGAAGTCATGAGTCCTCCCCCACACTTGTTTCGGCGCCTACCTTTGACACAAAAAAAAACAAATGGAAAACAAATGCTCTACCGATCTTATGGACTGGGGAGCCTAACATTTATTGAAATAAAAATGATAGGTGCTTACATGATTGAAAGGGAAATTAAATGAAAAAGGGAAACTAAATTAAGCACCTATTCCTAAGATAACTACTCAATGGGGGTCGATGCTCTATTTAGCAAAATACTCATTTTTGAACTTTGTGAGCTTATAAATTCGTTTAAACTTAACAGACAACCTAGCATGTTTCTCGAGTATAGAATGTCTAAGTTTGCCGCGCTCAACTCGAGTTTCTTCTAAATTCTTAGCCAAGTCTTTATTTGTGACTTGCAGCTTGGCGAGCTCCTTGGCTAGGTCGACGACAGTGATCTTCTCTTCCACATTGCTGCTCTGGTAATCCTCTGGTGGCCTACTGATCTTTGGAGGGGGCAAGTGGTGCCTAACACGCTCTTGTGTCGGTGAAGAATCCAACGACTCCTCTCCAGTGGAGTCAAGGGCAAGGCGCCCCATGTACCCCTTTCCAATCCCCGGGCCAGTGAGGGTCTTCATGGTGTTCTTCGATGGTGCAGGAGGTGGAGCCTTAGGAGCCTGATCATCCTTCTCATTAAAGAGATGCTTGGCCAGCGGGTTCTTCAACGACAGCGCCCCAATAGATTGGCGCTTTGTTGGCGTGTTGGAGCAGGACCTCAGCATCTTCTAAGAGGGAGAGGGGGACCGATGGCGGAGAGGCGAAGCAAGGCGTCCTCACCCTATTTGAGAAGGTCCTTCTTGCGGCAAGATGGCAAGGGGAGCAGTGGTGATGGACTTGACTTCCTCTGTGGCAAGGTCTCGGATGGGCAGGATGATCTGGTTGGCCGGAGTTGGGACATCCTCAAGGTTGAAGGTGCCCGTGCTGGTGGAGTCAATGGGAGCGCCGGACTTGGTCATGGCGGCAAAGTGGAGAGGCTTAGAGAAAAGGTGCTTTGGTGCAGAGAAGATGAGAAATGTCATAATATATGGGTTTTGCTCTTCTGTGCCGCAACAAAACCTAAACGCGTAAACTTCAGCAGCATCCGGGACGAGAAATTCAAGACTAAGTGCACCAGAAAGTTGGGAGGCAGCAGCACAAATCCTTTGTCGGGTGACCAGGAGGTTGGTCGGCCGACCTGGGCTTGGCCTAGTTGCCTCCCTTATTCTAGTGGTTGTAGAATTAGTCCATAGGGGTCTATGTACAGGGTAGTTTTTGGGATAATTAAAATTGAGGGTCAGGTAGGATGTTAAAGTCAATTAAATTGACCATGTTCACCTCTTCCCCTAAATCTTTAGGCTCTAGAAAAAATTTTAAGCGATGGCCATTTACCTTAAAGACATTACCTTCATCGTCGTGAAGTGTGATTGCCCCGTGTGATGAATTGTCAATAACGTGGTATGGTCCATCCCATTTGCTTCTAAGTTTCCCATGCCTGAATAACTTAACCCTAGAGTTAAACAGTAGCACCTTGTCCCCTGGCTTGAACTCTTTTGGCTTGGTCCTCTTATCGTGCCATCTTTTGGTTCTTTCATTTTTGATCTTGGCACTATGATAAGCCTTCTCTCGCCATTCTTCTAGCTCGGATATCTGCATCTTGCTATATTCTCCAGCCTTGTCTAAATCCATGTTCCACTTCTTTATGGCCCAATGTGCTCGATGTTCCAATTCTACTAGCAGATGGCAAGTTTTACCATAAACCAATTGAAATGGAGACATCCCGATAGGTGTCTTATATGCTGTCATGTATGCCCCTATAGCATCGGGTAGTTTGTGCTTCCAACTCACACTCATTTCTTCCACAATCTTTTCCGGATATTCTTGCTTTGTTTATTTGAAGTTTCTCCCTGCCCACTTGTCTGTGGATGGTATGGAGTTGCAATATTATTCCTCACACCAAGTTTTTTCAGAAATGAGCGGAAGGTCTTATGGATGAAATGAGACCCTCCGTCACTTATGACCATCCTTGGGGTTCCAAACCGAGGAAACATGATTTATTGAAATATTTTCCTTGCTTGCTTGTGATCGGCATGTTTGCATGGTATTGCCTCTACCCATTTGGACATATAATCCATTGCCACCAAAATGTACTCGCATCCATAGGACACTGGGAATGGTCCCATGAAGTCAATACCTCATACGTCAAAGAGTTCCACTTGAAGATTGTATGTTAGGGGCATTGCATTACGAGCGGTAATTCCTCCATGTTTCTGGCAGCTTGCACACCTTCTGACATAATCCTTGGCATCTTCGTACATGGTTGGCCAATAGAATCCACGTTGCTAGATCTTTACCTATGTGCGGAGTGCTCCATAGTGTCCTTCATATGGGCTGGAGTGATATTTCTCTATTATCTTAGCACCCTCAATTGCTAGGACACACCATCTTAGTAGTCCGTCTGCACAGACTTTGTAGAGGTACGGGTCTTCCCAATGGTGAATCCGACTCTTTAAGATAAGCTTCCTTTTGTTCTCCCCTGGTGGCACATATCATGTAACAATGAAATTGACAATGTCTGCATACCAGGGGTTGGAGTCTAACACCTTTAGTAGCATGTCGTCACGGAGCTAATCATTGATAGGTGGGTCCTGCATGTTAGTAACTTGCATACGGGACAAACGATCCATGACAGAGTTCTCTACTCCTTTCTTATCTCTAATTTCTAGATCAAACTCTTGGAGTAGAAAAATCCATCTAATTAGCCTAGGCTTAGCATTTTTCTTAGTGAGAAAATACTTTAATGTGGTATGGTCAGTGCAAACAATGACTTTGGCTCCTACTCAGTAAGATCTAAACTTATCAATAGCAAATACTACGCCCAGGAGCTCTTTTTCGATTGTTGCATAGTTGAGTTGATGCCCGGTCATGGTCCTGCTAGCATAGGCTATGGTGTGATGCTTCATATCTTTGGTTTGGCCTAAACCTGCCCCAACAGAGTAATCACTAGCATCACACATGATTTCAAAAGGCAACGACCAATCAGGGGGTTGGATGATTGGCACTGAGATGAATGCTTTTTATAGAATATCAAAAGCTTCAAGGCGCTCATCATTGAAATCAAATGTGGCTTCCTTACATAAAAGGTTTGTGAGGGGTCTAGCAATTTGAGAAAAATCCTTGAATAATCATCGGTAGACCCTCGCATGATCTAAGAAACTTTAGACGGATCTCATATTTATTGGAGGTGGAAGCTTTTCTATAACTTCAAGCTTAGCTCCAACCACCTCAATCCCCCTCTGAGACACTAAGTTTCCAAGGACAATGCATTCCCGGACCATAAAATGGCACTTTTCCTAATTTAGTACACGACATCGTTGTAAGACTTTGTCTAAGTTCTCTAGACAGTGATCAAAGGTTTTGCCATAAACCGAGAAGTCAGCCATGAAGACTTCCATGATTTCCTCGATCATGTCTAAGAAAATGGATATCATGCACCGTTGAAAAGAAGCGGGCGCATTACATAGCCCAAATGACATCCTACGGTAAGCATAGGTGCCATACAGGCATGTAAAGGTTGTCTTGCTTTGATCAACGGGATGGATGGGAATTTGGTGATAACCGGAATAACCGTCAAGAAAACAAAAGAAGGAATGTTTCGCCAATCACTCCAACATTTCATCATTGAAGGGGAGAGGGAAATAATCCTTTTTTTGGCCTTGTTGAGTTTCCTATAGTCAATGCACATTCTCCATCCCGTGATGGCTCGTTGAGGAATAAGTTCATTCCTCTCATTTGTTATGACCGTCATTTCTCCTTTCTTAGGAACTACATGGACAGGGCTAACCCACTCACTATGCGGGACGCGATAAATAATCCCATCATGCAATAATTTAAGCACCTCCTTTTTCACAACTTCCCACGTCGCATTGTCCAGTTTACGTTGAGGCTCCCTAGAAGGTATACTATCGGAGTCAATGGGAATGCGCTGAGTGCAAAGCATAGGGCTTATCCCTTAAGGTCTTCGAGCGTGTAGCCTAGCACGGATCTATGCTTTTCTAGGATAGCAATTAGCCATTGGGTGTCTTCATCCAAAAGCTTGTCGTTGATGATGATAGGAGTTTCCGTATCACCATTAAGAAAGGCATATCATAGGCCTAGAGGCAAGGTTTTGAGCTCAAGATTCTGACTCTAGTTTAGGCAACTCTATGGTTTTGTGTAGCTCATCGTCCTCCTAAATAAAGTCCTCTATTTCTTTCTTAAGAAGGGAGTCAGGGTCATGAAGCTTACAGATAGCCTTTTCTTTCAGCACACAGGAGGCGGCGACGGTTGGATCTGAACGAGCATGTCACTTTTTTTCCTTTTCTACAACAAGTGGGCCAGGGTGCTTTTTCCCCTTCCCACGCAAGCGTGCTCCCACATGCGCGTCCAAGTCGGTCGCGACTTGTCCCATGCTTTCTGTTTTCTGGACACGTCCCTCTCGGATAGCCGAAAACAGGGTGTGCAGGCAGAAGCATTCACAATGCGTGTGCAGGGATCAGCCTTCTCCATACACTACCTCAAAGCTAGCCTGTAGCGGCGGGCTGGCCAAGCCGCCGCTACGCAAACGCTGCTGAAAAAAAAGGGTTTGTAGCGGCGAACTTTCTTGGAAGGAAACAAACTGCTGCTACCTCCAACCAAAGAAAACAAAAAAAAAAGCCCGCGTTTGAGTTCATCTAGGCCCGTCCGCCTCCGTCCACGCTGCCATGCCCACGGGCCCTGCCCCAGCCCGCGCCACCGTGCCTGCCGAGTGGAGGAAGGAGTGGCCACGGGAGCTGCCGCCGTCGCCGCTGGATCGCTCCAGCCCGTGCACGAGCCGCCGTCGACGGATCCGCCACTGATGGAATCGCCACCACCTAGATCCACGCCCGCCCACACGCGAGCAAGGAGCCATCGCCACCCGCTCGAGCCTCAAGGCCGTCGATAGATCCGCTGCCGCCCACCTGCGAGGCGGCTGGATCCACGTTGCCTGCATGCGAGGAGTCGCTGCCACCCGCTCGAGCCTCGAGGCCCACCTGTGAGGTGGTTGGATCCCCCCCCCTCCCCCGTATGCGAGGAGTCGCCACCTCTGCCACGCATCATCGGAGAGAGAGATGGGGGAGGGGAGACGGAGAGAGAGATGGAGTCGTAGAGACTAGAGAGAAAGAGAGGAAGAGGGGCGGCAGCTGGAAGGGATGACCGAGGGAGGAGGTGGTGGAGGAAGAGAGTTAGGGTTTTGAGGGAGGGGGCGGTGGAGTCTTTTTATTTCTATTAATTGGATTGGAACAAAGAGATGGGCCTCAATTTCTTTAGCGGTGGGTCAAGATGTGACCCGCCTCTAAAATTGATTTTTAGCAGCGGATCATGTTTTGGGCCACCGTTAATAATGGGCTTAATGTTTAGCGGCGGCTCATAATATGATCCGCCACTAAAAATCAATTTTTAGAGGCGGGTAACTTTGTGAGCCACCCCTAGAAATTAAAAGAGCACAGTAGTGACGGTTTTCTTATAAAACGCCACTATGAGCTTTTTTAAAACGTCGCTATAAACCCATTTTGTGGTAGTGATAAAAGAAACTTTTGGGGTCATGCAAATCGTGTTATTAGATAGAGGTGACCCATGCTAAACGAAGACTCTAGATTGTTGGGTAGGTGACTTTTTTAAAAAAGAAATTACACAGTACAACTCAGACACTCACAACGCACGCACACTCAATCCTATAAACATACGTACGAAAACCCTACTCCTATGAGCATCTTTAAAGACTGAGTCGGCAAATCCTCTAGATTGATGAAGTCATCGTTGGCGCATTGTGTTGACAGGAGTGTCACCTATCATTGAAAGTACAACATCATTAAATACTAGGAAATTCGCTCCCACGGAGAGTCAAACCAAGACCAGAAGTGCTACTGAGGCTCTTGTAACTACTAGATAACTACTAGACTATAGACCTTTTCATTACTGGGTAGGTAACTATCTGTGATGAGAAAATTAATTACAGAATTCGTCCTTTGATAATTTAGATAGATAGATTCATCGGCTCATGAACATTTGATTTTCCTTCAAAAATTTCATAGTGCTTTTTTGATATTATTATCTCTATAACTTATTAATTGAGGTGAGGTCGTCTAGACCACTTTTTTCGTGTTCAGATATATCCATAATATTATCGTATTCACTTTGTATTCAACAATGATTCACCAATCAGTTTGAGTCATTTTTGAACCATTGTCTAATCATTTGTTGAATTGGACTCTGATTTTAATTTGATATTTCATACTAACAACAATTACTCATCTATTGCTTTAATATCATATTTTGGATGGAAACTAATAACAAGAATTCCAATAATAGCTCACTCTAAAATTATTATAATGAATACTCTTTTTAAAACTCAAAAAGGTAAAGCAAAATAAAAATAAAGCAAATGCTCAAGCCAAAAAAATTGATTAATTGAAAACCTTTTACAGTTACAAAAAAACATTCTAACCATAAAATTATTTAACAAAGACCTGTGACAACGCACGGGTATTTTGCTAGTATTAATATAAGTGAACAAGTTCATACTTTTCTCTACATGTACTATAAAAATCATCTATAATAAATTGTTCTATCATATTTTATTTTCTATAAACAATATAGGTTAAAATTTTGTTGTATTTTTTAAAATCCCGTAGCAATGCATATGCACTTTATTAGTTACGAAATATGAACGTTTTAAGTTTCCTGTTTTGTTCGGACTAATTTACAGGTTCGTCCAGAACGAAAGAGTAGCATTGGGAACTGTATCGTGCCGAACATGGGGGACCAAATCGTACCGAACTGGACTAAATCGTGCCGCGCTCGGAAGGGAGCGTTGAGCATGCGTGCCGCGTGCGATTCGGAGGCGGAGGCAGAACCACCGCGTACAATATATACGGCGCGTGTGTACCGTCCACATGAGACACGACCACCGAGCCCGCCTGCCCTCAATTCCAAACGAGATGGAGAATCCGGCGGCTTTGGCGTTGCTGCCCGACGACTTGCTCGCGGACATCCTCACCCGCCTTGCGCCACGCGACCTGGCCATGGCGATGGGCGTCTGCAAGGCATGGCGTGCAGTGATCGACGCTCACCGTCTCTTGCGCGTGGATCTCCTCCCCCTCTCGTTAGGAGGCATCTTCATTAACTTCAACGGTCAGGTGTTCTCGGAGTACTTCTTTGAGCCCTCGACCACCCCCGCCATCTCCAGCATGAGCGACTACGTGCCCCATTCCCCCAGGTTTTGGAGACAAGTTGTGAGCCACTGCAATGGCCTCCTCTTGCTTTCTGAAAACTACGTTGTTAACCCTGCCACACGGTGGTGGGCGCAGTTGCCCACACCTTTGCGCCCAAAGTTAAAGGAAGTCAGTTATTTCAATTATTTAGTGTTTGATCCAATTTTGTCATCACACTACGAGGTGTTCTCCGTCCCATACTTTGGCTATCATGGATCAATGGAGGAATATGAATGGCCCCCGTCATCGTGCACCCTGCAAGTTTTCTCGTCAAGGACGGGTGGGTGGGAAGAGAGGCTATTTGTCCGAGACGGGGAAGATGCAGAAATAGTTTCCGACATGTTTCTAAGATCTGCCGTCTATTACAGAAGAGCATTGTATGTCCGTTATTACACACCAAATATTGTTCTAAGGTAATTATTTTTTATCAGCACTGCATTTTGTTTTATATAAATAAAAAGTTTATCTGACACTGAAGACACTAATCTTTTTCATCAAACGATTGACTTTGTTTCTGCAGAATTTCATTATTAGATGGTAAATACCGGGCAATCAAACCACCGTCTGATACACAGATTAATGAAATACTTTCTCTAGGAAAATCAAAAGATGGGGTATATCTTGCATCGGTTGGAAGTGCCACACTTCGAATTTGGGTCCTTGTTGAATCATGCGGCCAAGCAGAGTGGTTGCCAAAGTATCGTGCTGACCTTAAGTGGAAGCTATGTGAGAAGCTTGGATCGTCATGGCTTTTGCAGGATGTCAACTACTACAACGAATATAATGGCTTGGGAATTGACAAGGAAGAAGCGGAGATGGAAGCTAGAGCTGAGATTGATCAAGGACCGTTTTTATTCCTGGGATTCCATCCATTCGAAGAAGTTGTCTTCTTAAGTCGATCATTAAGATGGGGACTAGCATATCATCTAACTAGCTCAAAGCTTGAATACTTGGGGTACCAGTATCCAACGGGATACAATCATTTCATTGCAGAATGTGAAGATATAACAGATGCTTATCCGTATACGCCCTGCTCGATGTGAGAGCTGTTAGAAACGTTTGATTCAAAAGTGCACATGGAAGCTTATAATTATCATACTGAGTTCATTTTTTTTTATTCGCCCTTTTCGATTAAGCAGCTAGGAAGTACATTAGTACAGTTTTCCTCCTGTAATAATAATAAAAAACAATAAATACAAAAATCCTTTTGTGCTCAGTTACATTCTTTTTGTTCGACAAGAGATCACCTACGTACTTTCAATTATAGGTACGGTTTTCGATTAATAAACCTGTCAACTTTGTCACCTAGGTTATTATCTTTTTTCTTCAGTCACGTTCTGTTCTCTAACAGATGCATCGGATAACCGTACGAGAGGTCACGGAACAGAAAGTCGAAGCAAGTGTGAACAAACCGGCCTTAAATGAACGCCCTGAATTTTTGCGTGTTCCGGAATGTCGCCCTGAAATTTTTCTGTTCCAGACTCGGATACTAGTCCGCAGGTAAAGGACCATGCTTCTCATTGTTGGTAGCGTCTAACATCTTAATTCGACTTCAATGTTTTTATTTAGATCGTCTATATATAACACGCTCTTGGCTCAGTCAAAGAAAAGCGGTTACTATATATGTATATACTCGAGAATAAAAGGATCATTGTTCGGTTGTCAGAATCTTGAGGTTCGGCACCATTCCACAGTAGGATCGTCTCAAAATTTCAGTGTGTAGAATCCCTCAATCTGTACAGCGAGAACACGTGTAAAAAAGTATGACGGTCCCGCTCGCAGTTGGAAATTTGTTGTGCAATTGCAACCGTGAATTGGTGATTATTGTGCCATGATAGGGATTGGTGATTATTGTTGCAACCGTGAATTAGTGATTATTGTTGTGCAAGTTCCAGCCTTCCGAGCCCGATCGAGGAAATCGCAGGCAGGGATGCATAAATTAAAAGGGCAGGTAGGGGAACCCCATACCTCCTAGTTCATCTCGTCATCATTTCTTCCCCCAATCCACCCACTACAGAAGCAACACCATCGAGATAAAGCACCCGGCCGCCACCGCCGCCATCGCAGAGGCGACACCTCGCCAGAGCCGGCGCATCGTCCCCCGCAGCACCGACGCGTACGAGGAGGAGCCATGCAGCAGCCTCGGCAAGGGCAGCTATGGCGCCGTCGTGAAGGCGCGCCACCGCATCACCGGTAAGGCTGTCGCCATTAAGCACGTCATCCCGGCGAATGACGACCCCAAGAAGGAGCTTCCTCGAGTCCTGCACCGGCATCCCGTTCGTCGTCGGCTACCAGTGCATAATCCGCGACCAGACCACCACGAAGCTCTGCCTTGTGACTCGTGAGTCATGATGGGGGCACGTGGGGCTCAGCATTGCCCACTTCATCCGCTCGCATGATTCCGACAACACTGCGCTGCTGCCTCTGGACAGTCTGGAGAGTCAACGTTGTGCTGCATCGTGATATGTCACCTCACCTGCTGAGTGCCACAACAGGGATGCTCGCGTGCGGCGTTATCCACCGCGATATCAAGCCCTTCCTCGTCACGGAGGACCACAGCACCGCACGAGCCCGCTGGACGCTTCCGCATCATATAGATCACGAGGTGAACCACGCGGAGACGGGACCAGAGTAGGAGCCAGAAGGAATCGGAGGTGTCTCAGTTGACCAGGAGCAGAACCTAGGCAAGCTCCGGTGCATCCCACCCGTTTTAATTTTTACTCTATCACTAGTTAGGAATGTAGGCTTGACTATGCATTAAGTGATAGGAGCTGGTTGAAACCCTAGCGTTGCAGTAGGACCCTTCTCCCCGATATTTAGCCTCAGGACGGTAGTCGCTCTGCTTAATTTAGGATGACCATTCACTGAGTGTGTGGAGACCACTCGTAGATAGGAAATATTATCACTGGGGAATGATGACGGATGAAGAAAGGTGTGGATGGAATCATAATAAAGACCGGACGGGCAATTAGGTAGAAAGAGAAGGACAGCTTGTCTTCAAGGAGGTAGTCCCGTCCGAGTCATCTAAGGCTACGCCTCGTGTCCGGCCTATAGGATCAAGTTTGAATATACTGTTTGCATGCTGGAGTTATGGGCCTAGTAAACCGACGTAGCTACGATTACTGCCTGGTCGGAAGATATCCTTCTCCCTTCTTTGGTGGAATTAGGGCTGAGAGGATGGAGCAATCCACCCACGGATGGCGGCACGAGGCGCATCGCGTTGGGGGATCCTTCTCGGGGGAGTCCGGACCCGGAAAACGCTGCGGTACCGTAAGCAAAAGATTGCTCCATATGGCTTCCAGGAAGTGCGTATGGATCGTGCAAGCAGGTTTCTCCTGCTGGATGTAAATCGATTCGAGTCGCTGCCCCTCACAGTAAGGAGTACCACTTGATCGCTGCTCCAGAACAGTGTCGGAAGCCATTAAGATGATGAGTGGGTTTAATACTGCAGTTTAAAATTATTAAGATTGTTTTGCAACCTTAATTGTTATAGCTTTAGTGCAAACTAAATTTATTATTCCGCATGACAACTTAACTTGCTGCTAAAACTTGAAAATAAGGATCTACTCGTAGGCTGGCTTTCTGTCAAAATAAACCCTATCCCTAGCCTTTGCATTGTCTAGGTGTCGCCTGTAGTAGGCCATTTTATCGGGTCGGTCTTGCTGAGTAAATTAGTTACTCAGGACGAGCTCTATGTGGTTTTCAGATGACCAGGGTGGAAACTACCACTGTGGTGGGAGGTTCCACTGGGAAGGGCAGGACCCTCACTGCTGGAACATCGAGTGGGAGTTATGCACGAACGAAGACGAGAAGTAGTCCCTTGATTGCCGGTACGGTGTTCGGGCAAGACACCTATCATGGCCGGATTGTTCAGATTGTTCACTGTATATCGTCGTGAGAGGGCGATTGTATCTTATCTATTCTGTTGAACTATTTAAATCACTGTTAAACAATTTTGTTTCCGCATTTTATTTGGTTAAAACTCTGGTTTGTAATATAAATTCGAATTTATGTAAAAACCCTGTACTCTACCTATGTTCTTCTATCATGTCTTGTACTATTGGGCGTCACAGCGCGTGTCGCCACCCGAGAAAGATCCTGGAACGGAGCCGTCTCTGTGGTAAGGCGGTTCTTTGATAGTGGCGCGGCCAAATTTGGCCGCCCGCGAGCCTCCATCGCCGTCACCCGGGCAGATATGGCCGCCCCTGAGCCGACGACGCCCGGCCAAATCCAGTTGCTCACAAGCCACAGCTGCCGTCGCACGGCCGGATCTGACTACCCGTATGAAGGCGGCCAGGACAAAAAAAGGGGGCAGCCTCCGCCCGCCCTTTGCCCGACAACGCTTGCTGACGGAGACAGCCTCCGCCCGATGATGCTGCTGAAGGAGACGGGCGATCCATCTCCTCCCCGCCCCATCTCCTCCCCGCGCGGCCACTGCGCCCGCTGTAGTGTCGTGTCCCCTTCGAGCTGATGCGCCCTCGCCCCATGCCGGCTCGCCGCTTGCCCTCGCCAGCTCCGCGCCTCATCCCCTCTGTTCTGCCCCGCCCGGCCTCCGCTACTCCCCATTCCGGATCCACCACGGCGCCGGATCTCGACCGCAACGTGACTGCCAGATCTCACCTCCCCCCCTCCCTCTCGAGCTCGAGCTATGGCAGCATGCGCCATCACCGGGTCGTCGTCACCATCTCCGGGCCATCAGGTCACCGGGCTCCCGGGCCTTTTGTGCTAGCCCGGCACAGTCGAGGCCTTCACGGACTGTGCTGCGGGTCTGCTAGTAGGCCTGGAGCACGGTTAGGCCTGGACCGGTTGACCCACGTGCTAAAGCGGTCCGTGCTAAACCAGGTCGGGCTGCAAAGCGGGCCGTATTGGGCTAGTCCGGGCAGCCTGGATGCTCAGCTATGGCCCAGCGTGCTGCGCGAGATCGTCCCCGAGCGGCGTTATCCGACCAAGGCTTCGAGGTGCTCAGCGGCCTCCTTGTCTGCAACCCCAACAGGCGGCTCACGGCGGCCGACGCATTCAAGCTCGCGTGCTTCGCCCACTAGGACGCCTGAAGATGACTTTGCTAGTACAAAACAAAGCAGAAGCGGCATCGGCGTTGCCAAAGGACTTGCTGCTAGTCCGCTAATTCTGATTATTCTGACGAAGAGATTCTGTAATGTTGTGATTGCAAACTGAATCCATCACTAAATCTCTGGATTCTGCTTTAGTTGGTCTTGTGTTTATCATACTTGCCAGATCATGAATTGCTTCTAGATTCTAATGTAACAGCGATTTATAATGGATTGCATTGTTCTTGACTTTTGACTGGCCGGGAGGATAGCATTGTTCGAGGGAAAGATTAACAACATCGATGTTTTCTTTCTTTTCATCCTTTTCCCAGGATAATAGTGTCAATCAACAGCTAGTAAAAGGGGAAATACGCAATGACAAATGCATCGATGGCCCTATTCCATCAGGGCGTGGAGATACGTTGGAGCCAAATACAAGAGCTATGAATTGCTTCGAGAGGTTCTATCCCAGTCCAACGGACGTTTTGCACCGATCTAAAGAGCACATGCTTCGATTGATCATTCGCTTAGTTGGAAGACATCCAAAGTTTGAGGGTTAGCAGGACACGTACAGAGATCGCAAAACAAATACAAATTGTGATTTGAATGTTAGAGCACCTTGACCGGATAAGTGAAGAAGCCCTAATCTGAAATGACGCAATTTAACTCTATCTAAAACATGTACTATAAGCAACCAAACATTTTGTATGTGATTATTTTTTCGGACTATTGAATTGCGGGGATTCCATGCCAATCAGAAGAAAGTGTATAACAAGGAAGGGCCCAACATCTCGTGCTCCCCCCTGGACGAGGGCGCTCTACGTCTCCACCTTGGGTGGGCCCATCATCTCGCCTGCCTGGGCATTGGCGATCTACGTCACCGCCTTGGGTAAGCCCACCGTCTTAAACTTGGGTGGACCCAAGCATGGCAGCCGCGTGGTGTCGAAGAGGAAGCCGCACTGAGGGCAGCAGGTTTCTGTGGCCTATCTGATGCACAACACGGTGGCGGAGCTCTTGTTGCCGTCGTCCGTGACCTTCCTCTTGCGCGGAGCAGCGGAGCTTTGGTCGTTGTCTACCACGACGAGCTTGCTCTCGCACGCCGCCACGTCGGCAGAACCCTCGTCCACCTCACCGCATCTAGGCGTCGAGATGTCCTTCACAGGCGTGGAGATGTCCTTTGCAGGCGCCGATATCAGACAATACAAATATAGAATATAAATTTATATCACCTCCACTTGATGAAAAGACTTTGATATGAATTACCTATAAGTTATTTTTTTACACAATTTAACTCTCAACATTTAAGCTATCCTAATTGTTGTTGCACACTGTCATGACTCTAACATTTTGTATAGGATCTTTTCTCTCTTTTTTTTCAATCCATCTAGTTTGGGATCTCTACATCTCATTGAAGTTTGTAGAACTTAGCACGCATGTAAAGAATCTTTATGAATGTTAAAATGATATGCTAACCAATCTGGGAATATTTATGTCTCACATTATTAATTAATTGCTTCCTTTTTCCTTAAAATTCAAATAAAAAAATATTGTGTTGTTACGGCTAGAGATCGATTTTAAGAGTGTAGAGTTTTGAAGGGAATGTTGATATGCTGTTCATGCAACCATCAGCCATTTCAAATTTGTTCTTGCCAAACGATCAACTGATCAGGCTTTTGATTTGTTTTCCTATAGCATTTTGTAGATTCGTGGAAGCCTTCTTTTCTTTTACATTTGGCCTGGTGTCCCTTCTGAGTTTTGAACGTATGTTGTAAAAGAAAATGTAAGCTCCGTATCCGGCCCCGATGAGCACATAACGTGTGGCGCCCTCATCACGCCACCCTCTGCATCGTCCACCACGCTGCAGCTGTCCCTGCCCAGCCCGAGGTCGCCCCTTCAGCCGCAACAGCTGTTTGCTGCTACTGCTGCTGCTCGGTTCAGCACGTCACCTGGGAAGCAGCATTTCTCCGGCCTGACGCTACGCCATGCGGTAAGTTCAATTTCTTTGAGGTCTCTTCATCCTTGCTGCAGCTAAGAATTCGTTGAAGCTGTACATTGGGCAAATCAAAGTGCCTCGAATTGTCTGCAGTTGACGGGCCTAGTTCCCCCTCCCTTGTTTCTTCAGCATTCTAGTATAATGATTCTATAGTGGTTCTTCGTTCCATAACTGCCAGTATGCATCAGTGGCTTTCTTCAGTCTTCAAGGTACCTGGAAGCTGATTTATATGTCCATTTTCTGTGCAGGTCTCCTCGTTCAGGCCGCAAACTCCCTGCGCTGCCAGCCTGCTCGAGAGAAACAGGGGCATGTTCAACACAGACGCCGGCGGTATTGGTGGGCATCGAGCTGGTCATGGCTTCGCCCTCCTACCGCTGAGTTTCTGCATCCATTCTTTCTTAAGATAGCAAAAGAGACGCGACGTTATAGGTGGCCAACGGGCCTAGTCTGGCCAGCACGGCACAAGCCCGCCAGATCATTTTCTTAACGGGTTGGCCCAGCCCAAGTTGGCTAACGGGTTGTGCCATGCCATCACAACGGGTCTAAGGCCAAGCCCAAGTACGGTGTGGCGGCGGCCAACAGTCGCTTGCTCGGGCGCAGCGTTGCGACGGAGGAGCTCGCCCTCGGCGAGGCGTGGCGACGGCGGAGGGGAACTCGTCCTCGGCGAGGCGTGGCGGCGGCAGAAGACAGTCGCTTACTCGAGCACGTGAGGGACGAAGGCGGAGTGAGAGTGCGGCGTTGTGGCGGAAGGGACGTCGGCGAGGCGTGGCGCTGCTCGACAGGAGACGGCGGAGGTAGAGGGCACGGTGCAAGGTTGGGATTGACGGCTCAGGTGGACAAGCGGTGACTAGGGTTTGGTTGGGGTGGGAAAAAATGAATGAGGTGATGGATTGTATTTTAGAGTTATTGGGCTGTCAGGCTGATAAACATGTCATGCTTTATACTTTTATGGGCCAATTCCGTGCTTTATTGGACTGTTGGTTAAACAGGCCGTGTTCGTGTCACCCGTCGCGCCGCTTGCTCAGCCCAAACACGACACACGATCTCGGGTCGTGCCAGCGCGGCACAAAATTAAACAGGTTGTGTCATGTTTGGGTTGGACCAAAAAATCCATGCTTCGGGTCGGCCTGCTTGGCACGGCACGTTTGAACAGCACTACTTGCGAGAACGAAGCTTAGTTATGATCATTTGGGTCGTGGCCTCCACTAGCCCAAGCATTGGCCCACTAGCTGGCCCATTGCGATCCTCTATATTCAGCCTTCTATGACCCATGGGCCATGGCCCTCCTAGAAATTTGGCTCAAGCTTCGGCTCTGTTTGCTGCCTTAAGTCGTGATCTAGGTTGTGTGCTCTGAATTTCGAGCAAAGGCTCTAGGCATATGCTGACGTGCTACCACCTGATCATCCATCCTGCCGTCGAGCCACTGCCGGCTGCCGCACCTCGATTATGGACGGAGCCGAAAGAACTCCACATATAGATAATCGGTTCAATTAACCTTCCTCATGTAATTACATTTATAAAATATAAACCTGAAACATTTACTACATATTCAAACACATTTAAAATTTCATAGCAAAGTTTCCAATATTCAAACAAGATTATGAATAATTAGAGTTTAAGTTAGGAAACCATTCTGCCATGCATAAATCATGAGAATAGCACTTCCATCACTTTGATAAAAATAAATAGCCTAAAACAAAAAAAAATAGATTAAGGACAATTGCTTAAACTCCAATATTTGCATCCAATCCATGCTTGCAAAATAAGTGGTGATTGGGGTGAGAAATGAATATGACAAGTTCTGGCATGCATTTCTTTTTAATAAGTTAAGTTCCAGACATCAATCTACATGTTGTAAAATTAAACTAATTTTTCATATTTTATATGGATAATCACGTAGTTGTGGCACCCTCACTAAAATCCCGATATGTACATTTCATCGCTTTTTTCCTGCATGATAAGCTTCTAAATCACATTTATTCCAGCTTTATTTCAAATAAAATTAGATTAAAATATTTAAATAAATTTCAAAAAAAACATTAAGAAACTCCCAAAATATAAACAAAAACATACCTTAGAAACATTTTTTTTTTGCCAAAATCTACATTATACCACTAGCTGGCCCCTTGCAACCCTCTATATTCAGCCTTCTGTGACCCACGGGCTATGGCCCTCCTAGAAATTTGGTCCAAGCTTCGGCTCTGTTTGCTACCTTAATTCGTGATCCAGAGGATGTGTGTTCTGAATTTCGAGCAAAGGCTCTAGGCATATGCTGACGTGCCACCGCCTGTTCATCCATCCTGCCGTCGAGCCACTGCCGGCTGCCGCACCTCGATTATGGACGGAGCCGGAAGTAATATAAGGGGAGGGGGTGGGAGTGCTGCCAGCTTGAAATAACCAATTTTTACTATGTATTGAATTAAGATGAAGATTTTGATACTAAAAATTATTATAGATTAGTACAAGATTGACTTACTTTTTCTTAGCCATACGGGGTGCACGGCCCCTTACCTCAAGCACCCTTGACGGCAGTATAGGGTCATGATCTTGACCTCATTTGGAGGAGCAGGCTGAGGTGAGCCTCATTGAACCAGCCTGGCGATTTCTCAAGTCGCAAAAGTTAAGCCTGGCGATTTCTCAAGGTCTTGAAAGGATGGCACCAATTTTCATACTCCTGGTTGCATCACTCCCATCGGAGTATACGATTCCTCCCACCGCTCAACGGTAATGTCCATGTCATAGAGAATGTTTTGCCCTTCGTGGGCCTCAATAAAGGAGCAATTAACCAAGCCTAAAGACATCATTGTTTGTTGTGTTGTCAGAATCTTTAGGTTCGGCAACATTTCGCAGTAGGTTCGTCTCGACAATTTTAGTGTGTACGATACCACCATGGTTCCCTTCCTATGTCGCTTGCGGTCTCTCTGGAGGCTGAAACCACTGAGGACTCGGCTCCTCTGCAGCGAGAGCGACTGCCATAGGCGACTGGGAGGCGCTCGGGGCGAAGGAGTCACTTGGGGACGCTGCATCGCAGGGTATGCTGACCGCTATCTGCGATGACGTGCAGCCTGCGCTGTCGGCCAATTCTCGAGCTGAGCAGCATGTTCCTGCTGAGATGGCCGGGGCAGTGCTTCTCTGCCGAATACGATGGTCACTCACGTAGTCATTGCAAATACTTGGCTGTGATCTTGTGATGGTGCGCATGGAGTCCTTGATGGCCGCCAACTGAACCAAGTTCGTTCAGGGTTGAACCATTTCTCTTCATACCAGGAGGTTTGGTGACATTCCACAGTAGGTTCGTCTCGAACTTTTATTGTGTACGATCCCTCAGTCTGTATAGCGAGAACGTGTAGAAGACTAGACTGTACGATGGTCCCTCTCGCAGTTGCAAATTATTCTTTTGGCGCGCAGGGCCCATTAGAATCCGAGTATCCGACTTGGCTTCTGTCTGTCCGCGCATGCAAGGCACGCAGTTTCAGCAATCCGAGCCCGATCGGAGATTCGCAGTCCCCCCATTGCTCAACCCTCCGCGCCGCCTCCATGGATGCATAAAACTATAAAAGGGCAGGCAGGGGAACCCCGTACACCTCCTAGGTCATCTCGTCATCCTTTCTTCCCCCAATTCAGACCAGCTTCGAGATCAAGCGATCAGCCGCCGCCGCCACCGTCGCAGAGGCGATGTCACCACCTCGCAAGAGCCGGCGCATCGTCCCCCGCAGCGCCGAGGAGTACGAGGAGGAGCCGTGCAGCAGCCTCGGCAAGGGCAGCTATGGCGCTGTCGTGAAGGCACACCACCGCGTCACTGGCAAGGCCGTCGCCATCAAGCACGTCATCCGGGCGCGGGCGCGGATGGCGGCGGCTCCCGACTGTCATCCGTGGATCTTTTTATAATTTTTTTATTTTTTAAAAAATAATTTATTTTGTTCACCGAAATTGCCGATATTTTCGAAATATCGTGTTTATCGGTGAGCACCGATATTTTTTTTATACCGATATTTTTTTCCTAGCAGCTGCCGTGCTCAAGCTCCCTTGGTTCGCCGGCGTCGACGCCACAGAACTGCCCATCAAGAAGAAGCAACTGCCGTCGACGTTGCCCAACAAGACGAAGAAGCTGCCACTGTCAAAGCACAGGAGGAGGAAGCCCATCCTGCTGGGCGCCTGATTCACGAAGCAAGAATCCTCAACAAGAACTATGATGATGTTGCACGCATGTAAACGTCCGACCACGGATCATGTAAACTGTAATGTAAAATGGTTTCTCTGACGATGTTGTGTAATTTGTTGTGATATAAATTGAAATATTGACTCGTTGAATCTCTGAATTCTGTTCTGTCACAATCGAGTTATTCATGTTCACAAAAAAAAAAAAAAAACAGTCGAGTTATTGACCCAGCCACGAGATTTCTGAATTCTTTTCTGCCTCAAATTAAAGCATCTCTGTTTCTTCTTTTCAGTGGCTCATCATGATGCAAAAGCAACTACTAATCCATCGAAATAGATATAGATGAAACTGCAGAGAATAGAATCCGGTCTGAAAAATTAATGAGAACGAACACTACAGAGGTGGCACCAGTTGGCTTTCATCAGACTGTTGACAGAATCATACAATTTTTGTTCCCATTAAATCGACCCAAACAACTTCGTAGGCATCTGCACAGGATAACTACAAGTAGGCAGAGAAAAACAGCTCTAGTAACGTCTCAGGTTCAGCAATTGCTTAAAAAGCATTATGTCCTAACTTACCGAAAAGGTCAATCAGAATGGTATTTGTTTGAACAATGTTAGCCATTTAACAATTTGACGCAACTTCTCCTATCTCTACCACTACCAGATGTGCTACCATGAAAGACCTTACGAAAGCGACCGCACTTGTTTGAATAATCAAGTGGGCCCTTCAAGTACTCGAATTATAAAGGTAAAACAAATGTCAGCACATGGCTGAAAATTTCGTGAGACAGTATTTTTGTGTCGCACAACATCTCTGTGTTTTTTTTTCCTTTTCATTCAGTGTAACTGATCGTGCACATAGGAACTGACCGTATAATTGTTCAAGGATGGATTTCAAAAAACTTGCTATATTTTGTTTGGGCATTAAACCCGGCCATTTTGATCACCTCTTTGTTGGCATACGCATATCATTCATCTGTCAGCCTTATGCAAAAGCAATTATTAAACAACAGATCAGTTTGTTAAAGTGTGAATTAACAAAACTTTGTATTTTGTTTGAGCAGTAAACCTGGACGCTATTTCTTTTAGAAAAAGGAATAGCTTTATTCCTGCCTCTGTATCGATCAATACATGTAGCATCCAGTTATTACAAACTTAGAAGTAAAAACAAAAAGCCACGGAATGAGAAAGACAAAATTACTATCCATCTTTAATAGTACTAGCAAAGACAAGCTAGTAGGTTATTCGGTTGGAGAACCGCCATCCGTTTCTTGCGAAGATTTTCATAGCCGCAGTTTCAATCAAATTGCATGCTATCTTCACCCAGATCTGATCCTCCTCCTTCTATAACATGGACCAAAATCTCGCCCAATAGATCCCTCTAAATATAATCTGTAGAAAGGAAGGTATTGTTGTTTTATCAAACACCATATCATTCTGACACAACCAAATTACCCAACAAAGACTAGCAGTGCCACTCCAAATAAGTTTCTTTAATTTGTACTCTGTATCCCCCAACCAATCAGAGAACATATGCTGAAAGTCAGTAGGAGGAGACAAATTAAAAAAAACAAAAATAATTCTCTAGATGAATTTTGCTAGAGGACAACCAAAGAAAAGATGTTGTATGCTCTCCTCTAGATTACAAAAGCAACATTTAGTATTCCCATGCCAATTCCTTCTAGCAAGGTTATCTTTAGTTAGCGTGACACCTTTAAATAGATACCACAAAAAGATCTTTATTTTAAGTGGTAGCTTTATTTTTCAAATATTCATAGTGAAGGGCAAAGGCTGAGTGTTTAACAGAGCTAAGTACATGGATTTCACTGAGAAGAGTCCATTTTGATGTAAAGCCCACATGAATGTGTCCTTGTGGTTTGACATTTGTTGATTAGCAATCAAGCCACTAATTGATGTCAAGCAATTAAGTTAGCTCCAACTAGTGCACTCCTGAAGGAAACATTAAGTAGAACTGAAGACAACACTAATGCTACAGTGACATTTTTTCTTCTAGCTATATTATATAAGTTAGTAAAACAATTCATAAGACATTGTTGACAGACCCATAGGTCTTCCCAAAATCTTGTTTGGGATCCATCTCCTATGTAAAAATTTCCTAACCTACAGAAATCCTTTTTAACTCCTAGGATGCTCGCCCATAAGTGAGAATCTCCTGATATGTGTTTCACCTAGTTTAAGTTTTCGTTCTTAAATATTTCCGTCTAAGAATATCTTGCCAAATTCCCTCCGAGTTAAACAACCTATAAATCCACTTGCTTAATAGACATTTATTTTGTACTCGAAGATTAAGTATCCCCATTCCTCCCTGCTCTTTTAGGGAGCAAAGAATATCCCATCTAACCAATCTGTATTTTTTCTTGTGTCTCTCATTTTACCAATAAAATCTAGATCTATAATACTCTAGTTTTTCTAACACCCATTTTGGGACCTCGAAGAAAGAGAACAGCTATTCATCCTCCACGCGTAACACGCCGCCAGGCTGCTCGCAAGACAGAGCAGCGCCGCCCCCACCGTCCATCTGCGCCAACCAACCTGAAGGCCGCCGAAGAAGCCGTCGACGAGGACTTGAAGCCGCAGGTCTTGTCGAAGGTCAAGACGACCACGACGAGCTCGCCGCAGCAAGCCGACGGGCGTGCGATGGCGTTCATCACTTCATCCATGGGTGTGAACAGTCTTTAGATCAGCTAATCTGTTATGCTTTCATTGCATGCATGCACCCATCGCACAACGTGTGGTGGCCTGTACGACTTGCCGCTGCTGCGCTCCTCAGGATGCCGGCGGCGCCGAGTGGCTACAGCTACGCTATGCGGGTGATCCGATGGGGAAGGAGATGAAGACTGACATCAACCCCGAGACGAAGACGAAGATTGATGTTGATCGAGAGGCTCATGTCACGATGAAGATGGGATCGGCGCCGACCCGGTGATTCGGGTCGTAACGCTCGCCATGGAGGCGCCGGCGACATGCACCTCATTGTGACAACCCTGGAATTTTATCAAAATGAAAATGCATAAAAACAAAGAGATAAACGAAAATGGAAAAAAAGAGAGAATTTATTTACCTTTTACTGTGGGACCCACCTAGGCCCTACCCAGCGCTTGCCTCCCTCCTGCGTGCTGTGGCCAGGCAAGCCAAACGCAAGCGCGCAAGCTCGGCCGTGAGGTCACGCAGCCGCCGCCGCTGCGCTGGCCTGCTGTGCTGCCCGCGCCCAGAGAGAGGGATAAGAACCCGACTTCTCCCTGCTCTCCATCTCTCTGTCTCTCGCGTTCCCCTTTCTGGTTTCTCTGTTTCTCACCAACCCGCCATTAACGTCATCCAGGAACTCAAACTCAGCCGTCGTTGCTCCCTTGCCTCCCTGGCGAAACCGGCTCCTCAAATCGCTGCGCCACTCCTCCCTCGTGCTCCCCATGGCCACCAATCGTCGCCTCCCGCCTTAGTAATTGAAGAATTGAAGCCGATTTCTGTTGAAGGAGGAAGCAAGCTCTCTTCTGCCCCCTTCTTGATTTCTTCCCTCTCAGTGAGTCTCACTGCAATTCAACTTGGAGGAAGCTTCACCAGTTCTTTGTGCATCTCATGATTAAGTTGTTGATCAAGTTCGACCGATGCTCGTGTCGAATTTTGTAGTTCTTCTGCCGCCATCGAGCTTTGGAGCCACGCCGTTGATGAACTCTCTGTTTTACTGTTTCTCGTCGCCTACAACATCTTAACCGGCCTTCCTCAAGCCCCGACGGAGCTTCTGGAGCAAGTCGTGCCCTTCCTTTACCTCTGTGTCGCTCGGAAACCGTCGCCGAACGTCGAGCTTTGCCGCCTTCCGTCGCCAACACTCTCCTGGTGAGCTATCGCCGTCGCCGACCTCCTCCCTGTGTTCCCCGTGCCGTGCCGCCCCTGTTGGACATCTCGGCTGGCTATTGTGTGGCCCTGTGTGGCTGCACAACGATTGGCCCTGTGTGGCTGCACAACGATTGGCGAGTGCCACTTATTATAAGTTTGCGTGTAAAAATAATTCCAGAAAAACTTAGAAAACTCCTAGCACATGACTTACAATTCCTAAAATAGTGAAACCAGTTTTGATTAACTCTAAATGTTTTTCTCTACCACTTTGTGAAATTAAAATAAATATTTATTTTTTTATAATTTTAAACATTTAATTAAACTAGTTCTTTGCCGCACGTGCTATCCACGCACTATGAATATTTGATGAAGGCACTCATTATTTGTGGCGTCGATGGTGAATTGATTAATTTAAACTTTAGACATTAAAAGTAACAAAAAATCAATATAATTTTAAAAAAGGGGCGTATATGACATTTTTAGCGTCCAAGTTGCAGACAAAATAAACATATGTGAATTTTGAAAGACCATAAACAATAAAATTAAGTAATAGAGCAATCACTTAAACAAATAATCCACCAAAAAAATTATACCCTTATTTCCTTCTCTCACTCGTTCAATGGATCTTCACATCCTCTATAACTTGCCAAGTTCCGCTGGAACAATTCATCTATCGTCTATTTATTCTATAATTTAGTACCTAGTGGAATATCATCCAAACAAAAATCTTTCATGGACTGCATCAAACCAATCAATTGAAAATCCGATTAGAGATTCCTGTACTAAATGAGTTGTGAACTATACGATGCTATGATCATAATAAATAAATCATGGGAAGATCAAAGAACATGATATGATTTTTTCTGTGGGAACGCTAGCATGCCATCCGCTGCGAGATGTGGTCCCTGCACTAAAAACATTAAAACAATTGTGAATCAATCCAAATTGCTGTCACTCTCAATTCTTTTATTAGAGACCCAATTACTCAATGCTTCAAATTCTAGATTACTGCTTTATTTACCGTTGTTTTCCTTGCTAGCTAAATGTTCAAGTGTTCAGATTCAGAACAAGGCATTCAACCTAGAAGAAATACTCTGTGGTTTAGCACTTAAATTTCAGCCAGGCAAAGGCCAGATTTCTGTACAATATGACGTTACATAAAATTTGAAGACTGTGTGTGGAACTTAAAATTTGAAATAGTTTGTGCGTAGCACTCAAGTTACAACCAGGAAAAATCCACATTCCACTTTCAGTACAATACGTTGTAATACAAAACATAGAAGAATGAAGACTTCTTTTTATAAATGTTATTCTATCACGTAGTTTCATTATTTATCTAACCTAACTTACATTTGCAATAAAGATTTGTAAATCAACTGAAGCTATTTACAACATGACATATAGTAACATACATTTTCTTAACTGATCCAAACAAGAACGGCCACATTCTCCTAATAACATAATTGAAAACAAAGTAATTATTAACTTTGGTAAGGCAAAGAAAAATGCCTAGTCATAGCCATAAGATTCTGCCTACTTGTAAAAAATAGGAGTAGATTCAAATGTCTAGTGTTCAGATATCAGATGAGAGGCACCTGAGGAATTATATGCTGCACTGCCCACTTTGGACAACACTCTGCTAGGCGCTTCAATTTGTTAGCAGCAGTGTCTCTGATCGAGAAATCCTAAAAGTGAAAGTTAGTAAATGAATTTATACCCTCAAAAGCACCAAGTAATCCTATACCAGACCATACAGTTTAAGACATTGATGCCCAAATAATCTACTCAATAACTTATCCTTAGATCCAAATAATTGATCAGAATTCAATGAATGAGCACGGTAACTTGGGTATGAAGATGCCTTTGACCACAAGTATAATGGTGATCCAGGGAGCCAAAAGTAAGCGCCCGTGTTGTTGGCATGTGCCATATCCAGATATCCACTTTGAAAAGGAAACAAAACTACTGAAATTATTTATACACTCATCCATTATAAATGCATTTTGCTCTCATCAGCTTGTGATGCTGCAATTGAAAAATGCAGCATGTTATTTTGTGTAATTTTAGTTTCGACAGCAAAATATGGGAAACACACTCTAATCACTACACAACATTTGTCTGATAAAAAGACATATATGCAACCTTTAAACCTTTAAATCTATGATGATTTTAATATCCATCCATAGCATCTACAAGTACGGTTATAACAAATGTTAAACCTTTTTTTAATATACCATATCAGGGAAACAACAAACCTATGCCTTTATAAAAAAGAACCAGTGGGCTTTGTTTTTCAAATAAACTATTTTTATGCAAATAATCAGAATAATACAAACCTTATCTTCACACCATTGCATGAGCTTGTTATAAAAAAAATCCAACTCCCAACTGACTTGCCAACAACAGAATGTAGTCAATTATTGCAAGACAGACTCTCCAGTGCAAGTTCTACAATAATGGTCGCTAGTAGCAATTGCGATAGCAGGTCAATTCCAATAACCTGAAAGATCACATGAAATTTAGATATCATCTCATAAAGTTTAAAAAAGAGCTTAATGAGATACTGCAGCTTGTGCAAGAATCACGAATGAAGACGCAACAAAAATGAACTCCAGCAATGACCAATGAAAAATAGCACCTACCTGATTAACCTGATCAAGTTTTGCTGATTATGTTGAGTCGAACATCAGGGAACTTGTCCTTAAGCAAAGAATGAAAAAGGAAGAAGCTGCTCAATTAATGGTAAGCATCCTGAAGAAAATTGAGATGATCAGTTTTCATAGGGCACCAACAATTACTATTTCAATATTGGGAGCTATTGCCAGACAAAATTGCAACATCAAAATAAAAGGAACAGACTAATCGCAGTACAGGAGTGACAGACAGTACAATATGCACTGTTTTAACCAAAGAATCATTTCAGAATACATTTATGATATTTATTTCAAGGCTGTATGGAGTACACTGTAGTGAAGTCTAAAAACACCTAAGCAAATTTAGGCTACCTAAAATGAGCATTTCTGATGCAGCTGCACATAGTCATATAACATGATATCTAGATGACAAAATAGAACTTATGAAGCCCATATCTTGTACCTCCATCATCTATAGAATGGCAGATATTAAGACATGTTGAATTCAATTCTAGTAGGAGGGACATAAGAACCTCGAAAAAACTTTAAAAGAAAACACCTGTACACAAAACAGAGGTACATAGTCTCTAAAAGTTGCTGCTCTCAGGGCAAAATTCTAACAAAACAAACTACTGCTTTGGCTTCTATTACCAGTACTGAAACACAAACTACTGCACATTGTCAGGTTTCTTTCAGGCAATTCAGTGAAACCTCAAGATCAAGAAGTGCACAAATGAATTCTTAGAAGCACTGCATAAATTTGTTTAGAATGCTAAGAATCACTGACTATACAAACGAAGTTGAATGCCGTGGACTATATACAGTGGATATTGTGCACGTGCACTAAAAATTGCTGGTCCAGGGCAAAATTCTAACAAAACAAACTATCGGTCATGGAACACAACCTATTGCACATTGTTAGGTTTACTTTTAGAAATTCAGTGAAGCCTCAAGATAAAAAAGTGCACAAATGAATTATTAGAAGATCTACACAATGAACTGGTCAAATAATTAGGGACGCATTTTAATTGAATATAAAGCTGAAGTTTGCAATCTCCCGGAGAGTGAACAGAACTTTGTAATGACCTGCATTTTATTTACCTTAAGAGACTGAGGGGAGGTTGACCATACCAGGGAGAAAGAGGCCAGTCTTCATGCTCGAGACCATACCTGGGAGAACGGCGAGGAGGTGGAGGCGTGCTCAAGCTCTGGGTAGTAGCCTCCGTCCTGGCCTCGCCCTCGAGCATGAAGTATAGTACAACATTTCAATTTCTAAAAGGTTACCAATTTTCTATGCTTGTGTGCCTAAATCAATAAATCCTTAGGGGCATTGCATTTGATTAAATCGGAACTGGATTAAACAATACATTGCTTATGCTGCTTACCAAAGTCATAGAAATGTGCACGAAATGGCTTGCCGGAGTGGACCACCAGGAAGGAGGTCGCAGCCATCACGCGGTGCAAGCCCAGACAGTTCCGCACAGGGGCACAGTCGCACAAGTGCAAGGACGCACGGCGCAGAACCTCATCGCTCACTGTCGCTTGCTGCTGCCGGTGTCAAAACCCTAGTTCTGCGCCTTCGCCTCTCGGTTTGGGCAAGGTACGAGTCGATGGGTGGGGTATCAGGGACGAATCTTAGGGTGAGACGCAGACCACCCTGTCCATCCTTTGGCTCTGCCAAGGGGTGAAATGGCCGAACCAGCAAAGATCCATATGGATCTCAGCCTTCTCGAGCTGCGGGCGGAGCATCATGCACGGTCATGGTCTCGCTAGCGACGCTGGCCACGACGAGGCGCTCAATTCTCGAGCTCCGCCCGCAACAGTGCCTCGGAGTCGTCACTGATGTCTCCCTCATCTCGCATACCTCGCCATGGATTCTGCATAGTTTGCACTCAGTAGGTCACCGCCGGATATCTCCATGATCAATATGTGACAACACGTCGGGGTCACGATGGCAGACAAAGGTGCGCCCTGGGTAGCAAGGTGCACCAGAGTAGAGAAGAGAAGGTCGACGACGGCTGGGAGGCAAGGATCTGGATCGAGGAGCAGGATTGGAATTGGAAGAGGCGAGCCTTCAATCACGCGTGATAAAAAGGAAAACACCCAATTGTTTTCTGCAGGCGGGTAGAGAATTTTGTCGGTGTGAAAAGTTGCGCAAAGATGGACGACACGCAGGTAAGCAGAGCGTAAGATGCATAACAATTTGACATCGGGCCCAAATATTAGACAGCCACGTTGCGTTTGAGTGGAAGGGGAGGTAAAATATGGGCCCGCAATTCAGCTCGGATCAAGGACTCATATATTGGGGCTGGGTATATACTCAGGTTAGGCATATTAGACATGAAGTTTAGCCTTTATAGTATAGATACAAAAATTATCCTAAATTAATAATTAATTTATTTTTTTCCTGAATTAATGATTTACCTTAATAGGTTTATATTAATTTATAATGGGGTAATTAACTTTGATTAAGAAGCATGTTAATTCCACTTAATTAATAGGTTTAACCACTTTTAATTAGAAGGAAATTCTTCAGACAAGAGTAATTAAATTCGTGTCTATCATTCTATTGATCCATCATTTCTCACATATACATTTTGCATTCGCATTACTAACATCGACGTACGACATATCGACATTCGTATAGGACCTGAAATCATCGAGCCATCCATTGAGATCGAACCCGGAGTGGTGATCAGCGAGAACGACCCCGCACCTGAAGCATCACATCCAGATGAATCCCAAGGCAAGCCCCGGTGCATCCCACCTATGTTTTTAAATTCTTTCCTTTTATCACAATTTTTAAATTCTTTTCTTTTATCACAGTCAGTCAAGTTATGAGTGTGCACTAGGTTCTAAAAATTGATTGACACCCCACCTGCATCACTACCAGTTCCTATTGTTGTTATCCACTATACAGGTCAATGAGAATTAGTGCTATGCTTATGTCTTAGGATTATCGGTAGCATTGCTTAAGATGATCTTAAAGCATGGAGGCTTTAAGTTGATTGAGGTCAATGAGAATTTGAGTGGAAGTGATGATAAAACTGAGACCGGACGGGCCACGTAGAGGAAAGGGCAAAGATTGGGTCTTGCAAGGCAGTAGCCCCGTCCGTGTCATTTTAGGGCCATATCGTTCACGGCCCCGTGGGCAAGTATTGAACAATACCGATCTACATGCTGGTATATGGGACCCGATAAGCTGATGTATCCTAACTACCTCAGTGGTAGGACGTAACCAACTTTATTTTCCCGGCTGTTAGTGAGATTGAGGTCTCACGGGAGGGAAATGGTGGCCGCTCATGGATAACGTCTGGGACGGGTATCACGTGGGGTCTCCATATTCCTGGGGAAGTTGGAAACAGATCGACCTCTGTTGTTGTTAGCGGGAAAAGTTGTCATGTACGAACAATGCGGTGCGTATATGTCATGTAGTTGGGTTCTACCCAGCTTGTGAAATTGTTTTGAATCACTGTCCCTCGCAGCAATGAGTACTGCTTGTTCACTTGGTGCGAGCGTAGATAATCGAGAGTAATGAGAAGAGAAGAGTTGGTACAGCTAAATAATTCATGCTTGAAAAACTTGATTGCAATAGTTACAGGGTGCAAACCTTATTATTAATGAACTTAATCTTGAGCTAAAACGTGAAAGTAGGAAAGTCACTAGTAGTGCTATTTTCGCAAGTCTGAGTCAACCCACCAGCCAAAGGCCTATGCATATTAGGTGTCGGCCTTAGTGAGCCATGTTGACGGGTGTAAGCTTCATGGCCATTAGATCCCCAAGGTATGAATGTTTTGGTGATAGATGACAACTATGAAATTGTGGGCTAATATCTACACGAGTGTTGTTTGTGTAGGAACCACCACTAAACTCTATTACAAATCTTACGGATGACGTTGCCTTGGCGATTTGATGACAATGACCACAATCATGGAGGCTTGGTGAGCTTGATGGAGTCCAAGGGTTGATGGAGATGGATTAAAGCTAGAGACAAGCCATGGAGCAAGTGTTGAAAACACTAGTCTAGTTGTTAGGGTTTTAAGTCCACAGGAAAAACCAGACTATCAAGGGGATCTAGGTCATTTCTTTTAGGTCATGTCTAGTCGGTGATGTGCAAGGTTGCTGTTCGAAGAAGTCGGAAAACGAAGTCAAGCGAGGACGAGAAGTTTCAGCTTCAGGACAGAGAGACTGGACAGTTGGTCGAGGAGTGACCAGACTGTACTGTGACACTCCTAGTGTCATAAAGGTTCCAAGAATAACACCTTAGTCATCACAAGACCCTAACACTAAGAATTTGAACTGAAGTTTGCCCAATTCAAACCAAATTCAAACCAATTTCAATGACACTTATACTACAAGTCCCAACTTTTCCATATAAGTCATCACTGCCAAAATTATATGTTGTTGCTCATGGTCATGTAGAATTTTAAGGATTTTCTTAGATTTTTATTCCTTTAATAAAGGCCCCAAATAAATGGTGGATTGATCAAAAACCAGCTTTATTCACAAAATTCCTAATTAAATATTAGTGGGAACTGATGGTAGTTAGTATTTTTATAAAATCCATCACATTATGGGGAGCCTGCCTTATTTTTGGTTTGATTTTATCAACTCTAGATTAATTCAAACACAAATATCAAATGCAGTCAGCTGTTAGGATTGGAAAAAGAAAAGAAAAAGAAAACTCCCTGTGGGACCCACCTGTCAGCGACTCCAAAGAAACACACCGGCGCCTCCCCGCGCTCCCGCCTGCCCGTACGCCGCGTGGGCGCCGTTGACTCGGCATCCGCTGCGCCCACGGATCGACACCCCCACCCTGTTCCGACATCCCCTCTGTCGCCCCCGCGGTCCGAACACACCCTGCCCATTCTCTCTCGCGCGCGACTCCCATTCTCTGTCTCTCTCTCGCTCGCCGCGCTCCCCCCCCCCCTATTTTCGCCCGGAGCTGCTCCGCGCCACCGGCGCCTCGCCGTCGTCACCAACTGCTCGTCGACGTCCATAGCTTCGCCTCGACGTCCTCAAGCTTCGCGTGAAGCCACATTCCCCCTCCCGCACCGAGCCGCCGTGAATCGACCTCTTCTTCCCCGCCTCTGACCGCCGCTCAACCCCGACGCCCGACCCCCACGGTGAGCCCCCACGCGATTCCTCGCACTGGCACGCGTGAGTGCACCTCTTCTCCCTCCCCGGCCTCACTCGGCTTCCATCCGTGCAGCCACTCGTCCAGAACACCGCCGCCGGCCGCCGGAGTTCCGCCCCGCCGTCGCCGAGCTAGCCCCGGTGAGCCGTCTTTCCCCTCTTCACGCGCCGCATGTCTGCTGGGACCCGCCGGTTGTTATCCCGGCAATACTGCCGCCGCTGCCACCCCTGCCGGCCGCCGTGCCCGCACCACCCGCGTGGCCCGCGTCGCCGCGCGCGCGCTCGGCTCAGCCGAGCTGGCCAGTGGCCGGGGTGGCCACTGGGCCACGACGGCCTTTGGGCCTGGCCTCGCTCTCGGGCCGCACCTGGCCAGAGAACGCCCCCGCGCGCGTGCTCAGCCGATGGGCCGCACGAGATTCAGCCCGTTGGGCTGACTGGATGCGGCCCGTGTAATCAAAAATCGATTTTCTCATTTAATTCATTTCCAGAAAAGTGTTAAACTTGTAAAATACATAGTAAAAAGATTAATAGGAATTTTGGAGCAAGACAAATTTTGTTAGCCTTGTCTGGACTAGTACTAGTTGGGAAAAATGCTAAATCACAGTGCATGTTAGTGTTACTTTTGGGATTCAAATATGTAATAAAAACCCTCAGAAATTCCTATATGTCATACGGTAAGTCTCTGTATATTAGCTGTAATTAATTTAACGCATTTTTCCTTATAATAATTAATTAAAATTATTGGCTTGGGGCATGAGAGTGAAACTTGGCCAATAAATCACTCCTAGTATAATCCAACTATATTAAATCACCCCTGCGCATTTGAGGATCATAACCATGTCAACTTAATAAATTATGTCCCGAGTGCAATATTACCCATTAATAAATATGGTTCCACCTTAGGGCTGTTTCATGGGTGCCTAGTACTTTGCGAGGGTTACGCTCGACACACTAAAACATTAATTAATTAGCACCTACTGGTCATGGACATCACTTACGTAGCTTAACCCCAGCCCACACAACACACCGTACTTTGGTGCGATGTCGTCGCGATTAAATACTGGAGTCCATGAAGGAAATACACGAAACGCCCTCACCCTGTGCCCCACTCAATACGTTATATTGCTGAACTAATCATCACACCCCGCTTACTTCCACGAGTAGCAGTGTACATTAACGTATTTATTGAGAAAGTGCCATGAATCTTCTCTCATAAGCATCATCTTTGCATCATATAGATCACGCAGTGGACCACGTGGAGACGGGACCGGAGCAGGACCCAGAAGAAGCCGGAGGTGCCGTAGCTGAGCAAGAGCACAATCCAGGCAAGCCCCGATGCATTACCCCCATTTTTAAATTTTTATTTCATCACTAGCTAGGGATGTAGGCTTGCCTGTGCATTAAGTGATAGGAGTTGATTGAAACCCTAGCGTGCAGTAGGTTCCTCTTTCCTGATTATTAGCCTCCGGATGGTAGTCGCTCTGCTTAAATTAGGACGGCTACTCACCGAGTGGTATGGAGACCACTCGTAGATAGAGAATATTGTCACTAGGGAATGATATCGGATGAAGAAAAGGGTGGATGGAATCACAATGAAGACCGGACGGGCAACTAGGTGGAAAGGGAAGGACAGCTTGTCTTTAAGGAGGTAGCCCCGTCCGGGTCACCTAAGGCTATGCCTCGTGTCCGGTCCATGGGATCAAGTTTGAACGTACTGTTTGCATGCTGGAGATATGGGCCCAGTAAACCGATGTAGCTATGATTACTGCTTGGTCAGAGGATAGCCTTCTCCCTTCTTTGGTGGAACTGGGGCTGAGAGGAGGGGGCAATCCACCCACGGATGGCGGCACGGGGCGCATCCCGTTGGGGGACCCTTCTCAGGGGAGTCTGGACCCGGAAGACCCTGCGGTACCGTAAGCGAAAGGTTGCTCCATGCGGCTTCGCGGAAGCGCGTATGGGTCGTGCAAGCAGGTTTCTCCTGCAGAATGTAAATCGATTCGAGTCGCTGTCCCTCACAGTAACGAGTATCACTTGATCGCTGCTCCGGAACAGTGTTGGAAGGCATTAAGATGATGAGTAGGTTTAATACTGCTGTTTGGAATTATTAAGATTGTATTGGAACCATGATTGGTCTAGCTTTAGTGCAAACTAAATTTACTATTCCGCATGACAACTTAACTTGATGCTAAAACTTGAGAAACAAGGATCCACTCCTAGACTGGCTTTCTAGCAATATAAACCCTATCCCTAGCCTTTGCATGTCTAGGGGTCGGCTGTAGATGGCCATTTTGACGGGTCAGTCTTGCTGAGTAAATTAGTTACTCAGGGCGTAGCTCTATGTGGTTTTCAGATGACTAGGACGGAGACTGCCGCTACGGTGGAACATTCCACTGGGAGGGCCAGCGCCCCGACTGCTGGAACATTGAGTGGGAGCTGTGCACGAATGAAGACGAGGAGTAGTTCCTTGCTTGCCGGTACGGTGCTTGGGCAAGGCACCTATCATGGCCGGGTTGTTCCCTGTGTGTCGCCGTGAGAGGGCGATTGTATCTATCTATTTCGTCAAAGTAGTTGAACCATCGTTGGACAAATTCGCTTCCGCAATTTATTTTGATAAAACTCTGGTTTGTAATATAACTTCGGATTTATGTAAAACTATGTTTCCCATCCACGCTCTTGTTGCAATTATGTTTTTCTGTCATGTGTTGTACTATTGGGCGTCACAGCGCGTGTCGCCACCCGAGGGAGATCCAAGAACGGAGCCGTCTCCGTGGTAAGGCAGTTCCGTGACATGTATGGTCATCAGAGGAGGAGACAGTCCAGAGAAAAGACTTAGCGATGAAACTGCCTAAGTCGAGACTGTAGAGACCGGACGGTCCTGTCTGTACAGTGCGACTCGGGGCAGCGAGGAAGCAGAGTCCAGAATGTTTCTGGACTGGAGAGAGAAACTGACCGGATGGTCCGGTCAGTAGGGATCAGCAGAGGGGCAGAGCAGTTGGAGCTGAAGTCTGCAGTGACCGGACTGTCCGGTCAGTATGCCCAGGAAGCTGATTTCGTGGAGCAACGACTAGTTGGAGGTTGGAAGCCTATATAACTTTGTTGCTGGGGTCTTGGAGACCTCTCTTGGCCAGTTGAATACCTGAGAGCATTTGGTAAGGTTCAAGAGGAAAAGAGGAGAGCACTAGGAGGAGATATTGGATATCTTGATAGTGCTAGTGAGAGTAATAAGGAGCGATCTTGCGCATCTAAGGCTAGGGTGTTCTTGAGGGTGTGATCTAGGTTGTTACTCTTGGTCTATGTTGTAACCTAGACCGGTTAGGTGTCGGTGATTGAGCCTATCGTGATTGGTTGTGAAGGCCGTCACATGTTTATACAAGGTTTGAGCCCGCCGGTAAAAGGGGCATCGCTAATGAGCGCCTGTGTCGGCTCAGGGAGTCCGGCAATTTCTTGAGGGAGGCGAGCTTGTGCCTTGGTGGCAGCGGTGATGCACACCTTGTCTTCACTCCTGGAGTGATTGCGGGCTCGTGTGCGAGAACTCCACTTGGTGGCAGGAGGGACGTGGACTCCGACAGGAGTGGTCCAACGAGGTGTAGGGGAAGGCACCCATCCTTTCGAGACCTAGGGAAAAAATCATGAGCATTCGTTGACCCTCTCTTTATTATCCCGAAATTGTGTGCTCTAGTTGTACGGTGACTTGTGGCTTGCATAGGCTAGTGTGTTTAGCTTCCGCATTTGCTTTGCATCATGAACACTAGCATGTGTAGGGTGTTGGCCTACTAGAATTGTGTAGGTTGCAACGATTGCCGGGTTCGAGTGGTTTGAAATTGAAACATTCGAGTTTGTGGTCGGCTATCGATTCACTCCCCCTCTCATACGCATTCGGTCCTTACAATTGGTATCAGAGCCAAGTGCTCATATTTGAGGCTTCACTGCCTTGAGTAAGGATGCCGGGAAAGTTGGAGAATGTTCCCATATTCAATGGGGAGGACTACGGGTATTGGAAGGTACGTATGCAAGCCTACCTGGAGTCCCTTGATCCGTAGATATGGTTGGTGACCCATGATTCGGATGCAGATGTGAACCTTCTTGAGCACGATTTCATTAAGAACAACACTAAGGCCAAGAATGCTTTGTTCTCATGCATCACTAGGGATGTCTTTGCTAGATTGGATTCGAGTGCTACAACACATGGTATATGAATTGAGATTAGGGTATCCACGACGGTACTAATGATGTCAAAGAGGAAAGATACTATGTGCTAAAGAGCCGGTATGATAACTTTACTAGATTGCCACATGAGAGAGCTAACACTGCGTATTCTCGTTTTCATGTGCTAGTGGAGGATATCAATGCTCTCGGGGATGATTTCAAGCTCAAGCCTATGGAGATCATCAAAAGATTCTTGAGGCTTTTCAAAGACCCCAAGTACGAGTCCATTATCACCTTCACCTTGCAAGGTGACCTTAAGACCAAGACCATGAAGGATATACTTGGCAAGATCACAGCCTTCGAGAGCTACCAGTTGGGGATGGATGATCCTCAACCATGCACTCTTGCCCTTCAAGTTGACAAGCAAGAATCAAGCAAAAGAAAGAAGAACAAGAAGAAGATGGTGATTGAAGATGATGAGGATGATGATGATGATGAAGGTGACTTGACTGAGGACTTGGCTCTTCTCATAAAAAAGATAAATACCTTCAAGAACAAGTTTGCATCTAAGTCCAAGGGCAAGTGCTTCAACAGTGGCTCGAAGAACCACTTCATTCGGGACTGCCCCAAGCCCAAGAAAGAAGCTTTCAAGTCCTAAGATTCGAGTGATGAAAAAGAAGAAGATAAAGACCCCAAAGCCAAGCACAAGAAGAAAGGGTTCTTCAACAAGGACAAGAGCAAAGGCAAAGGCAAAGCCAAAGACTACAAGAAAAGATTCTCACGCAAGGCCTTGGTTGGGGAGTGGACAAGTGACAACTCAAGCGATGAGTCCTCCTCCTCAAGTGATGAAGAAGTTGCCGGCCTAGCCATGATCAAGACCACATCACCACGAGCTCTCTCTCCACCTCCCATGTGCTTCATGGCCTCGAGTCACCTTGGGGAGAGTGAGGATGAGAGTAGCGATGACAGCAATGATGAGGAGCTCACCTGTGCCGAGTTGTGGAGTATGCTTGAGCAAGCCTGCGACATCGCCGTCAAGAAATCCAAAATGTTGGATGTGGTAAGAAAAGAGTGTAAGTTGGCCAAGGGCTGTGTTATTGACCTTGAGAGTGAGCTCAAGGACCTTGTCACATCTCATGAGGCCCTAAACAAGAGCTTTGACAAACTCAAGGGTGATCATGTAGAGCTTCATGAGAAGTACAAGGCCCTTGAAATTACTTATGAGGCCATCAATGTTGAGAACCTTGCCTCTCCCTCTTCTTGTTCATCAATGAGCGATGCTTCTACTATGTGTGATGAACTAACCACCTCGAATGAGGTTGTTTCTCTTGAGCCATTTGTTTTGAAGGAATATCACAAGTTCAAGGAAAAGAGGAAAATGGTGATGTATGGCTTTGAGAGACTTGCACGTGATAGAGCCATCCACAAGGAGATTCTTGGGAAGAATCTTGTGAACAACGTCTCCCACCGTGGACTTGGCTCATATCCTGCCTCCATCGACATTATCAGAACGAGGGACTTCATTCCTGAATGGGTCAAACCCCTACTCGCCGATGACTACTATTGCAAGAGGTGTTGCAAGGATGGCCACACCATCAAGGATTGCCCTATGGTGAGAACTTCCATTGTTTTGCCTAACGCTAACTTGTTCCATGAGAACACCCACTTCAAGCTTTTTAGGGACAAGGGTGGCAAGGTGAAAGCAAAGGCCTTGAGACCACCAAACAAGAAGAGAAAGGTCAAGAGCATATGGGTGCCTAAGTGCATAGTTGATCTTGAGAGGTCGACCGCGTACAAGTGGGTGCCCAAGAACAAGACCTAGATGGTGATGGTGGTGGACTGGGAGCTTCATGAAGATCATGTGAAGTCCATCATAAGTGACATGGACCTCAAAGACCTATCTATTCATGAGGGAGGTATCCGTGTGTGTTTTCTTTGTTCTTGTTAGTAGTAGTGTGTTTTTCCTTCTCTTGCATTGCATGGTACTTTAGGACTCCTTTGTGACTAGTATGCTTTGCATTTATATATGTGTTAATAACTAAAAGAAAAACATATAAAAATTAGCCAATGTCTAACTCATCCAAGATAGCTTTAAGCAAGGGGGAGTGCTTGAGATGGTGGTTTGACTTCTCTCAAGACAAGGGCATGGCTTAAAGTGAGTTATCTTGGGAGGGGTTCAAACTTGACATTGTTAGGTTTCCTTTGTGTCTTGTTTAACTTTGCTTGCATTCACATGGCATGTTTACTTTTATTGCATATGTAAAATGCTTGTTGCATGTATCATATAGGAAACACAAAGGAGGCTTGTCTCACTTGGAGAAATTTGTGCCTCATGATAAATATGACAATGCATCTCCATAAGTGTGATCAAAAGGAAGGATTGAGCTTCATGCCATTGAGCAAGCTCTTATGAACTCTGAGGTTAAATCTACTCACGTGGTTCATGGACTAAGGCTCATACATACCCAATTGGTTCTTAATTGCCTTGATTCTTATTTGCTCGATTCTTCATTTGGCATTTGCGAAAATGATAAGGCCATAGAGCGCCGCTATTTGAAAAGGAGTGTTTAAGAGTTCCCTTTATACTCCAAGTGCAGTGTTTGTTTGAGTGTTTAGCGAGGGCACTTGGAAATTGAAGAAATTCCTTGATTTAGCAAAATTCCTATAGTGACCGTACTGTCCGATCACTAGACCATACAGTCCGGTCAGTGCCAAGTGCACAGTGTTGCGAGTCAGTCTGGTCATAGAGACCGAACAGAATGGTCCTAGAGACCGGACCATCCGGTCTGTATGGGTCGCCAGTAGACTCGGGACCTGACCGGACAGTCTGGTCTAGAGACCATACCGTGCGGTCACTATGTTGAAAACGTGAGTATGCCTTTCATTCATGACCGTTGACCCGATCCTTGTTGATCTCGGCCATTGATCAAGATTTGACCTAGGTCAAAATTGAAGAAGTCCCTTGGTGTCTTTTTTGTTCTCGTTCCCGACGCCGAAACCACGCTCTCGCCTCACCCCGCCGACGCCGACGCCGCTGCTCTTTGCCACCTCCATAGCAACCGCCTCTGATTGCATCATCACCGTCATGCGCCCTACCATCGACCTGTGCTGCGTTGTTGCTTGCTACAACATCACGTGCGCGCCCAGTGTCTCCCCATTCGGATTTCATCGGTTTGGGCAAAAGTTGCCCCCTTTACTATTAAAGGGCGATCAGAGTCCGTTCCTTGCACGTGGTTGCGTGTTCCTTGATGTTCTACTTCAGACTTACCCCAGGGTACCATTTTCATCTCCTATTTCATCAATTATACCCTAATTTCGAGAGGTTAGCTTTAATTGATGCAATTAGATTGGCCCATGTTTAGTTGCATTAATTAGTTAATTGGCTCAACCGAGGATACAATTAATTCCTTGCCTATCTGTTAATTGCATATCTAGGTTTGTCTTCTGC
Organism: Eleusine indica; assembly: GCA_030378355.1. Taxonomy (NCBI): domain Eukaryota; kingdom Viridiplantae; phylum Streptophyta; class Magnoliopsida; order Poales; family Poaceae; genus Eleusine; species Eleusine indica. The sequence continues at coordinate 42,962,496 of CM059498.1, read as the reverse complement.
TAGTCTACAGTTAGATTTATTGTCATTATTTGACTGCACACTAGATGACTTGCACCAGTCACATTTAGTCGGTGATCACTGTTGTTACTTTGCATATTTGTCTAGTGATCATGTCCTTCATTCAGTTCTAGGATTTCTATTGCGCATTCTTACCTAGCGGAGCTTTGCTTGTAGATGTATTAGGTTCTATACTTATCCTATTTATACCTACGTGCGTGCAGTGACAGTAGTCAGCAGCAGCAGAGATGACAGGATCTAGTCAGGACAAGGGCAAGGGCAAGGCACCTGTACAGCCCAAGAGCAGGAAGAGGACTAGACTGGACCTAGAGTCAGAGAGGGTCAGGAGAGTTTCCAAGGACCTAGATGCCATGGAGACCTCGCGCAGGACATCCGGATCACGCTTGATCATCGGGCAGACAGAGACAGAGACACAGGGCCTGCGGAGGAGTACCAGGTAGAGGACAACACCTCCACCCTTAGCCACTGGAGTACTACTGCCAGTATGGTTGCAGCGTACTTTGGCTTCTTGTTAGGGGAGGTCGTCGAGATCTGCGGAGCAGAGATCCTCCAGGCAACAGGAGGAGTCCGAGGAGGAGGAGTCTGAGGAGGAGAGCTAAGAGTACGAGTCAAAGGAGCTAGAGGAGGAGGAGACTAAGCAGGCACATCCAGCTGGACCCCAGAGGTCAGTTCATCGGGCAGGAGACCCGAGGTGCACCTGTGTAGTGCACACGAGGAGGTTGCAGACGCTAGTTGGGGCAGCCAGGGAGACGGACATTCTTAGGGTTCCTGCAAAGGACCTTAGGGCTCTACGTCTTATCTCCTTTGAGCAGTGGGTTCCAGTCCCCAGGGATCCCGCTGCAGGAGAGAGGTACTGGACAGGCCTTCAGAGGAGGATAGGAGAGGGACTCAGACGCTACCTTGCCAAGAAGGGCAAGTCTGGGTTGTTTGTGCCACAGGAGCACACCAGTTACCAGGCCATAAGGAGCACCACTTACCTACCTAGACTGACAGAGTTGGTCATTGAGCCCTACAGGTTCAGAGAGGACGTGGTCTTAGAGTTCTATGCTACACTACGGGTAGCCAGAGATCATTCTGAGATCTGGTTCCTGTTCAAAGGACAACCACAGAGAGTGACTAGGGAGGACCTTATAGCGAACCTAAGGTTGCTTGCTTCAGACTTCCAGTTGTACAGGAGTGCCTACGGGATGTTTGCTCCACCCCGTAGACCACAGGGAGGGATGCTACCTCTAGATGACCTGGTGCCGATTGCCTTTCCACCACTTCACACCCCAGGCTTTGACATAGGCCCTGCGAGACTCTCCGTAGTGGCCAAGGTGGTTAGGGCGATAGTCACCAGGACTATCATTCCCAGATCTAGATACAGAGAGGAGTTCACACTTCTACACCAGTGGGTCGTGGCAGCTATTCTGAGGAGTCAGCAGTTTGACCTTGCAGACCTACTGATTGTTGAGATGGAGGAGGTCATCTCTGACAGAGTTGGAGGACGTCACTTAGTCTACGGTCCATACATCTGCTATCTTCTGAGAAGGATGGGACAAGTGACGGAGGAGCAGTACCAAGCATTCCCTGAGGTGACCACCAGCTACGCACCTAGAGTCCCCAGGGGTTCGCAATCAGCCTCTAGTCAGTAGACAGAAGACGAGGAGCAGGAGTCACCGTCGGTCGTTCACGAGCAGGTAGCTCTTCCAGAAATGGTGGTTCCTGAGTCAGCCAGTACAGGGGCACCTCCCCAGCCTACGGGGTCACAGACAGTAGACCCTATCACTGTAGCACCACTAGCAGGACGCCTAAGTGATTTCATTTAGAGCACAACTGAGGAGGGACGTCAGATGATGGAGGTCATCAAGGGTCAGGCAGAGCTTCAGCGATAGCAGATGATGATGATGACCACTCTGATGGCTTAGATGGCAGAGATGACTCAGAGGCAGGCCAGTCAGCAGCAGGGACAGCCTTCACTTCCATAGTTTCAGCCACTACTGACACACCCAGGACCCTTCACTGCTATGATGACAGCTCAGTCCAGCGGGTTGTCACAGTCAGGGGTGTTACCGACAGGGGGAGCAGGACAGACTTTTTCTCCAGTGACTTAGTTCTCCCCCGTGTCTGCTTTCTCAATGTCTGCATTGTTTACTTCACTGACACACTCCTCTACTTTGCAGATGGCAGCGCCTTCTACCTCCCAGCTCATACCAGTCACGAGCCTGTTCTCAGAGGTAGTGCACACGACTCGAGCAAAGTCGCAGTCCGCCCTAGCCCCAGCTACAGCTACAACTCCACCTTTCACTACTACAGTTAGCACACTCACACCTCAGGTAGCAGAGGATCTTGTCTGCGGAGGGTTCACTCAGCAGGACGTGGCGGACCTCGCACTTCTCATGGCCTTAGTTGCTCAAGAGACCACCACAGTCGCTTCAACAGAGCCGAACAGAGGGTCTCAGTCGTCTATAGACTTTGACTTCTTCAAGCAGTTGGATGTTCAGGCGGCACAGGCTTAGGGAGCACAGGACAGCCAGGAGCAGAGCCCTCAGAGGACGTCGCTGCACCACCTCCTTCAACCACGAGTGCTTAGATGTTTGCTTTTTCCCATTTTTTGGTGCTTGTTGCCAAAGAGGGAGAAGGATGTGATGTCATAGGTCTAGGGGGAGCTGGAGTGCGATCCTGTGCGATAGAGAGAGTAACTTGTATCTAGCGGAAGCTACCGGGTTTTTGTGGTTAGATACATTTGGATGTTCTTATTTTGAGGTTTTATTCGATGTTCGTGGATTATCATGAGTCACATTTTTTCACTCGCCGTGTTTGACTCATTTTGATCTCTCTTGATTTATTCTTTTTCATACACAGTTCTTGTTCTTCCTTTTATCCTATTTGCCTGTGTATGATGCAATGATGATGAGTGCTTGTTCTTTAAATTTCTTGCATGTTTCATGCCTAACCTGTTGTATCTCATCATTCATGTCTTGCATTGCATGTCTTTATGCGTTCCTTTAATTATCCTATCATGACATGCATGCATTATCATCTAGAGCATGCTTTTCCCTCTTTTCCTTTGTGCTCTTGATGATGCTTGATTGAGTAGAACCTTGTCGTGTTTTTCTTATGCTTTAGTGGTTCCTCTCGATCGTAGTGTAGCTCTGTTAACCTTGTGGTTTTATTATTAAGTAGTGGTTGTCACCAATCACCAAAAAGGGGGAGATTGTAAGCTTCATGATCATTGGATCCCCAAGGTATGAATGTTTTGGTGATAGAAGACAACTATGAAATTGTGGGCTAATATCTATACGAGTGTTGTTTGTGTAGGAACCACCACTAAACTCTATTACAAATCTTATGGATGACGGTTGCCTTGGCGATTGATGACAACGACCACAAGCATGGAGGCGTGGTGAGCTTGATGGAGTCCAAGGATTGATGGAGATGGGTCGAAGCTAGGGACAAGCTATGGAACAAGTGTTGGGAACACTTGTCTAGCTGTTAGGGTTTTCAGTTCATAGGAAAAAACGGACTATCAAGGGGGTCTAGGTCATTTCTCTTAGGTCATGTCTAGTCGATGATGTGCAAGATTGCTCAGTGAAATCACAGGCACTAGGTGACAGTGGAGAAGCCAAGGAGCTGTTCGAAGAAGCCGGAAAACGAAGTCAAGCGAGGGCGAGAAGTTTCAGGTTCAGGACACAAAGAGTGGACAGTTGGTCAAGGAGTGACCAGACTGTACGGTCATCAGAGGAGGAGACAGTACAGAGAAAAGACTCAGCGAGAAAACTGCCTGAGTGAGTCCGTAGAGACCGGACAGTCCGGTCTGTACAATGTGACTCGGGGCAACGAGGAAGCCGAGTCCAGAATATTTCTGGACTGGAGAGAGAAACTGACCGGACGGTCCGGTCAGTTGACCGGATGGTCCGGTCAGTAGGGATCAGCAGAGGGGCGGAGCCATTGGAGCTGAGGTCTACAGTGACCGGACTGTCCGGTCAGGCAGTGACCAGACTGTCCAGTGAGTATGCCCAGGAAGCTGATTTCGTGGAGCAACGGCTAGTTGGAGGTTGGAAGCCTATATAACTTCGTTGCTGGGGTCTTGGAGACCTCTCTTGGACAGTTGAATACCTGAGAGCATTTGGTAAGGTCCAAGAGGAAAAGAGGAGAGCACTAGGAGGAGATATTGGATATCTTGAGAGTGCTAGTGAGAGTAACAAGGAGCGATCTTGCACATCTAAGACTTGGGTGTTCTTGAGGGTGTGATCTAGGTTGTTACTCTTGGTCTATGGTGAGACCTAGACCGGTTAGGTATCGATGATCGAGCTTATCTTGATTGGTTGTGAAGTCCGTCACAAGTTTATACACGGTTTGAGCCTGCCGGTGAAAGGGGCATCGCTAGTGAGCGCACGTATCGGCTCGGGGAGTCCGACAAGTTCTCGAGAAAGATGAGCTTGTGCCTTGGTGGCAGCGGTGACACACACCGTTTCTTCACTCTCGGAGTGATTGCGGGCTCGTGTGCGAGAACTCCACTTGGTGGCGGGAGGGATCAGGACAACCCTGGAAAAATGCATAAAAAGAGATACACGGAAATGGAAAAAAAGAGAATTTACTTACCTTTTACTGTGGGCCCCACCTAGGCCCCACCCATCTCTTGCCTCCCTCCTGTGTGTTGTGGTGAAGCAAGCCAAACGCAAGCGCGCAAGCTCGGCCGTGAGACCACACAGCCGCCGCCGCTACGCTATCCTGCTGTGCTGCCCGTGCCGAGAGAGAGAGATAAGAACCCAACTTCTCCTTGCTCTCCATCTCTCTGTCTCTCGCGTTCCCCTTTCTGGTTTCTCTGTTTCTCACCAACCCGCCATTAACGTCACCCAGGAACTCAAACTCAGCTGTCGTTGCTCCCTTGCCTCCCTGGCCAAACCGGCTCCTCAAATCGCTGCGCCACTCCTCCCTCTTGCTCCCCATGGCCACCAATCGTCGCCTCCCGCCTTAGTAATTGAAGAATCGAAGCCGATTTCCGTTGAAGGAGGAAGCAAGCTCTCTTCTGCCCCCTTCTTGATTTCTTCCCTCTCAGTGAGTCTCTGTTGGTGGTTTCTAGATGCTCATTTTATCTACCAAAAAGGGATGTTTTGCGTCTTAATTTGGTGGTTTGGACTAATAATTAACCCCATATTTGCATATATTTGTAGTTGTTCTGTTTTGGATGTAATCGCAGGAAACAGGTGTAAAACAGGGCAATTATGGATAAAGAGCTGAAGAGTAACGAAGATGGGCCAAATTCGGAGCCGCGCCGATCGGCGCGACCCATGCGCCGATCGGCGCAGGAGAAGAATATGACTAAAACTTGATCCGGTCTAGGAAAGGCGAAGGCCCAGCCCAGTATGTGTCAGAGTTGGTAGAAGTTGACCTAATCCCGTCGAGTATAAAAGAAAGATAATTATCAAGAGCCAAGACGACAAAAGGGGAGACGTCAATCGCGAGAACCAGTTATTAAAACTAGGGTTCCAGGATATTGGCGGCGGAGGTTCGTCAACACCGATGAGATCCACCAGAAGGGAGGTTGTGCCGATCAGCGCAACGCTTGGGCCGATCAGCTCGGGCGCGTTCCAGCGCTATTTCTCACCCCTCTGCTTTGTCTAGCAGAAGGATGAGTGAGTAGTCTCATATTCTCTTCTCTGGTGCGGGGATCTGGTCATGTAACTCTCATGCTTGTTGATACTATCTCGATGAATTTAATCTATGTGATGAACTTTATTGCACATCTATGTATCCTTTTCATTTGTGTATCGGCCAATACACTTTTGCCCATTGCATAGTGCAAGAAACTAGTAGGGAGCTAATAGCCTCTGTAGTGACAGCCGGGGTGAACGAAACCATCATGTCTTGTAGAATATTAGAGTCATCATTTGAGTTGATAAGAATAAGGTTGCATGCTAGTGAACCAACCCTAAGGAGAGAATCCTTTATCATCCTGTTGCCTCTTCAATAACATTCACCTTTCACTTTCTCACCGTCATCATTCACACCAACCAATCCATTGCAATCTGTTAGTAACCCTTTAATATTATTAGTTCCGCTCGTTCCCTGTGGATTCGATAACCTTGGAATACTCTGAGGGAAAAAGAGCTACAACTATACATCATCCTTTTGCAGTATATAAGTGGGTGCGTAGATACGACCAACAGTCTCACTGCAATTCAACTTGGAGGAAGCTTCACCAGTTATTTGTGCATCTCATGATTAAGTTGTTGATCAAGTTCGACTGATGCTCGTGTCCAATTTTGTAGTTCTTCTGCCGCCATCAAGCTTTGGAGCCACACCGTCGATGAACTCTCTGTTTTACTGTTTCTCATCGCCTACAACATCTTCAACGGCCTTCCTCAAGCACCGACGGAGCTTCTGGAGCAAGTCGTGCCCTTCCTTTACCCCTGTTGGACGTCTCGGCTGGCCGAGCTCCGGCTGCCGCATCGCCGCAGCTGGCGCGGCTCTGCCGCCGCGCATAGGCCGTGCTCGCACGCGAGCCCCTCGGGTTTGGGCCGGGATCTTGTGTGGCTAACTATTGTGTGGCCCTATGTGGCTGCATAACAATTGGCCAGTGCCACTTATTATAAGTTTGCGGGTAAAAATAATTCCAAAAAAACTTAGAAAAATCCTAGCACACGTGACTTACAATTCTTAAAATAGTGAAACCAGTTTTGTTTAACTCTAAATGTTTTTCTCTACCACTTTGTGAATAAAAATAAATATTTATGTTTTATAATTTTAGACTTTTAATTAAATGCAAGAAGTATCCTAAATTAATAATTAATTTATTTTCCTAAATTAATGATTTACCTTAATAGGTTTATATTAATTTATAATAGGGTAATTAACTTTGATTAAGAAGCATGTTAATTCCTCTTAATTAATAGGTTTAACCACTTTTAATTAGAAGGAAATTCTTCAGACAAGAGTAATTAAATTCATGTCTATCATTTTATTGAACCATCATTTCTCGTATATGCATTTCGCATTCGTATTACTAACATCGACGTACGACATATCGACATTCGTATAGGACCTGAAATCATCGAGCCATCCATTGAGATCGAACCCAAAGTGGTGATCAGCGATAACGACCCCGCATCTGAAGCATCACATCCTGACGAATCCTAAGGTAAGCCTCGGTGCATCCCACCTATGTTTTTAAATTCTTTCCTTTTATCACAGTCAGTCAAGTTACGAGTGTGCACTAGGTTCTAGGAATTGATTGGCACCCCCTGCATCACTACCGGCAAAAGAATTTTAGTGGAAGTCATGATAAAAATGAGACCGGACGGGCCACATAGAGGAAAGGACAAAGACTGGGTCTTGCAAGGCGGTAGCCCCGTCCGTGTTATTTTAGGACCATATCGTTCGCGGCTCCGTGGACAAGTATTAAACAATACTGATCTACATGCTGGTATATGGGACCCAGTAAGCTGATGTACCCTAAGTACCTTAGTGGTAGGACGTAGCCAACTTTCTTTTGCTGGCTGTTAGTGAGATTGACGTCTCACGGGAGGGAAATGGTGGTCGCTCATGGATAACGTCTGAGACGGGTATCACGTGGGGTCTCCATATTCCTGGGGAAGTTGAAAACGGATCGACCTTTGTTGGTGTTAGCGCGAAAAGTTGTCATATATGATCAATGCGGTGCGTATATGTCGTGTAGTCGGGTTCTACCCCGGTGGTGAAATTGATTCGAATCGCTATCCCTTGCAGCAATAAATACCGCTTGTTCACTTGGTGCGAGCGTAGATAATCGAGAGTAATAAAAAGAGAAGAGTTGGTATAGCTAAATAATTCATGCTTGAAAAACTTGATTGCAATAGTTGCAGGGTACAAACCTTGTTATTAATGAGCTTAATCTTAAGCTAAAATCTAAAAGTAGGAATATCACTAGTAGTGCTGTTTTCGCAAGTCTGAGTCAACCCACCAGCTAAAGGCCTATGCATATTAGTGTCGGTCTTAGCGAGCTATGCTGGCGGGTCAGTCTTGCGGAGTATATTAGATACTTAAGGTTTCGTTTGTAATGTTTTATCAGGTAATGAACCAGATCCGTATGATTGGACCGAGAACGTGCCAGGAGAAGGGAAACTTCCGGAAGGAGGTTCTTTCCAGTTGGAGCGCATCCCATCCCTAGAGGAGTGGAAGACCTGCCCCGTCTAGAGAACTTAATAGATGAGCTAGTTTGAATAAAGTCCCCGTTGTTGAATAATTTCTTTTTCAAGTTTAAATTTTTATGTTATAATAAGTGTTTTTCCGCTACACATATTCCGTTGTTTATGAAAACCTGGTTGTATTATATTATGATGTATTATATTCTGGACTTATAAGAATGCATGTGCTGTTGTAACTCGCTTTATCGAGTGTTCTCCTGTACTCAATCCTGGTTATCCTGGAGGGGATGTCACACTCATGCTCCAACATGAAACCGAAGCTCAGCGTCATCTTCAGACCACGACGACGTAATCCGAAGATGTTACCGAAGCTCACCGAGACACCGCCCAAGCGTCGCTTGAAGTCAAGATGTCGCTGAGTCTGAGGAGAGACGCTGCTGCCGAAGACATCACCGAAGCTGCTGACAGGACGAGTCTGAGGAAGAGGCGCTTACGCCGTCGGAGACGCCACCAAAGCCGCTGAAGACGCGATCAAGGACGGACGCTGCCGCAGTCGAAGATCGAGGAAAAGATGATGCCGGACCGGAAGCCGTGCCGCTACCGTGAATACCGAGTCCAAGCCGTATAGAAGATGTTGGCGTGAAGATGAAGTGCTATAGTTGATTCAACGTCACATAATACTCAAGCTCACGTGTGCATGAAGTCACATGTACAAGCGTGTGTGCATGTATACATGTTTTATACGCCGCTGATACGGCAAGCTACTAGAAGCCAAGCACTGCTTCAAAGTGAGCGTGCGTGTGCGCGCAGATGGCAGCTTCCCTACGCGTGTTCTTCCAATAATCCCTCTCCTTCTCTGATGACATTGTCTAGTCGCCGCATCGGATAAGCCAAGCATTGACGTGCATGTTCCTCTATACAACTACACCAACATTGTGTCGTACGTGACCGACGAGGCCGGACGACAAGGGCGGACGCTGCTGACGTAAAGGCCGTGCTACAACCGGCTCATGAACCGACGAGGCCATAGACGACGCCGATGCCCTATCTACACTACCATCAACACACATGCATGGAGAACACGAAGCGAAGACCAAAAACGTCAACTACACGCAGCTTAATCGGAGGTTCCCGAGCGAGTCCGACTTGTCGAGGTAATTAACTACAAGCTTTCCCAGGCCCTAGGAACCAAGAAGACCACGTCGCATAAGTAAGATGGCCGTATCAGGCTGTGGAACGCACACATGTGGAGACTATTTATATTTGTATTATCAAATATAAATAAATATATGTTTTCTTCTTTTGTTTCTTTGTATACTTACTATACTGGCACGCCCGTGTTTTATTTATTCTTCTCTGCGGCAGTGTTAGGGAGATCCGCCTAGTTGGCACGATTTTTCCGCCCAAACACTTTGCAACTTTGGTAATCCTTTTAACTTGTTTTTAGCAGATCACCCAATGTACATTTGATAGACAATGGTCCAGCCTGTCTTAGAATTCTGCAAAAGACAATGTGGAATTTTGATGAACCATTGAAATAAATAAACAAATTGGAAAGGAAAACAATCTATAATTTCATCAGTGCCCACTGCCCACACATCATTTCACATAGATAGGGTAATAATTAAGGATTTCTGTAACAGGAATATCATTTACTAAAGCTAGTAGATTTGTCCAAAGAGAATAAATAAATTAGGCAATGAAGCATAAGTACATAACTTTGGTAATTAAAGTAACAGCTAGGTGAAAAATACTAATGACAGTACGAGTACTCACTGCAGACAGAGAAATTTGGAATTTCAGACCACAAAGTCTACTGCTAGTTAGTTGCAAATGTCATACATGTCCTGAAAGAGAGCAATTCAACGACTGCGGCCTTTAGTTTTATAAGGATATTCATTGTTGAGAAAAGTCTATTTTACTCCTTAAAATAATTCACTTTGTCCAATTTACTCCCCGAACAAAATCTTAGCTTAATTTATTCTCTCAAACAATTTAAGTCGGTGCAATTTACTCTCTGCTGTAATTTGTATTTTTTTCTCTTTGTATAATTTGAATTTGATGCTCAAATTTTGCATCATGAAAGATTATAACAATCACTACGTAAAAAAAAAATACTTTTTTTATTTTTCATAAATATTTTGTACGTAATTTTAAAACTCTATAGTTAAGGTAGTATTAGATATTATTAAACTATATAACATATGTGTAAATTTTTTTTTATTTTTTTAACATAAGGTTCTAGGAAAACTATTATTGTGCAAAATTTTAGCACTAAATTCATATTATAAAAATAGAGACAAAAAAAAGACAAATTACAGTAGGGAGTAAATTGCACCAATTTAATTGTTTGAGGGAGTAAATTAAGTCAAGATTTTGTTCGGTTTTTAAATTGGACAAAGTGAATTGTTCAGGGGAGTAAAGTAGACTTTTTCCTTCATCGTTGAATGTTGTACTGGCTAAAAGAGAAAATGATGACATTGCAACCAACAGAAAACACAAAGAGCTTCAATTGCTGAATACTTTGTCTGTCATTCACTGTGAATGCATTTCGTATTCAAAATATACTATATTAGCAATCTACCAAGAATGGTGGGAAAATGGAAAACAGAAGAATGAAATTATATTTGTTCTGAAACAGAAAAGTCCTCATGCAAAAGTACATGAAAAATGCCCCACCAGATTGGAAGAATGCCCCACCAGATTGAAAGTAAGACAACTGCGCCACCAGATTGAAAGTAAGACAACTGCGCATGGACCATCAGGAATAAAATCAGTGAAAAAAATAAGTAGAGGTGAGCTTGATCCACGAAACTATGTCTGACGCATGGAGTTATGAATAAATATTAAATAAAAAAATGTGTACAAAGGCATCATGTAGAACACATCAAATGGGGATGCCTCTATGTAATGGATAAATAATTTTTTTTAGGTTTTCCCTAGTTGTAAATGTAGAATCATAAATCATAATTGCGAGTTATGGAAAATATATCACTTTCGTCTCTTGAGTTCAACTTATTCTACTTTAACACCAAAGCTCAAATATATCTTTTACATGGAATTAAACTGCAGTTTTGTGTAGCCTGCTACTCTTACTGTTGCTGCTGCCCTGAAAGCAAAGGTTTAGCATTGCTGGACAGTAGACACATCTGGTAACTCAGAGTTCATCAATGACAATGAAAATGTTCGAGCTAGATCATATTACAAATTACTGGCTTAAAGTTAAGTACATTTTTTTTAGATGATGGATAAAAATCCGGCTTTGACCCAAACGGCTACGGCCACAGTTTACAAGATTGCTGCTTAATCAGCAGCTCACACTGACATACCATATTTAAATGAAAGAAAAAATACCAACATAGTTTGGATGAATATTATTAGACAACAATCCTATTTCTAGATCTCTATCCATGGTTGGCGAACACTTGCATGACAATCGTCTCGAGGGACCGACATGCTTCCTTTATTATGGTAGTGTCTTCTTTACACCTTTGTAGCTGCGCTCAGTCTCGCAGCCAGTGTGTTTCCCTAAAGATTACCTGCATATAAGTCATCATAGGATGTTTGTCAAAAACTATATCATTCCGACTAAGCCAAAGCGCCCAACAAAGAGCGGAAGCTCCAACAAGATATATTCTTTTGGTTTTAATAGGAACTCCGTGTAACCAATCATGAAACATATGATCAACACTAAGCAGGTTATTGACATCAAAGGCGAATTGCACCGCTCTTCACATGAACTTGGCAAAGTGGCAATAAAAAAAGAGATGTTGTATAGTTTCATTACTAGAACAGAACACACAACTTTTAGAACCATTCCAGTTCCTTCGTGCTAAGTTATCTTTAGTAAGCACTACTCCTCTTTTTAGATACCACATAAAAATTTTAATCTTCAAGGGAGCCCGGAGCTTCCATAAAGTCCTGTTATGGATTACATTGCCATTAGACATTAAAGCTGTGTATATGGAATGGACAGAAAATAACCCATGTTGATGTAAATTCCATCTAAATGTATCCTCCCTATCATTGAGTTAAATATGAGCAATTCTACTCACTAGGTTATGCCAAAGAACTAAGTTTTGACCCACTAAACTCCGTCTAAAGGAGATGTTTAAGGGTACAGAAGAATACACATTAGCAACCGATGTATTTTTATGCCTCACAATGAAATAAGGAGAAGGATATTGTTGTTTGAGGGTATAATCGCCCAACCACTTATCTTCCCAAAAACGGATGTTACCTCCGTCATTAAGCTGCAGTCTACCAAGGCTAAGAAAGCAATCCTTAACTTTCATAAGCCCCGAACAAAACTGAGAATCTCTGGGTTTCTTTTGAGCTTGGCCAATTATTTGATTTCGCATGTATTTTTTCCTGAGGATAGTTTGCCATAGGCCATCCTCATTTATAAGTTTAAAAAGCAATTTGCTCAATAGGCATTGATTCTGCACATCAATGTTTATAATGCCCAAACCCCCCCTATTCCCTCGATTGACAGAGAATGCTCTATTTGGCTAGCCTGTATTCATTCTTGTGTTGGTCACTTTGCCAAAAAAAACCTAGATTGATAGTAATCTATCTTCTCAAGGACTCCTCTTGGGACCTCAAAGAAAGATAACATGAACATTATTAGGCTAGTCAAAACTGAATTAATTAGAATCAGTCGTCCCCCTAGAGTGAGGTGTTTTTCTTTCCAACTAATAAGTTTCTTTTCTATCCTTTGTTCGATAATTTTCTAGTCGGCATAATCAATTTTTTGTAGTGCATTGGTATTCCCATATACCTGAATGGGTATGACCCACTTTTGCAGCCAAATAGTTGAGAATATTGATTCTCCGCATCATTTGCCTCATCAAAACCAAAAATTTTGCTCTTATGGAAATTAATCTTCAAACCCAAATGTGAAGTTCATAATTAATAGATGTCATAGGAACTTATAGCACCAACAACTAAAATGAACAAACTACAGTGTATAACTTGATTTGTTATACTCAAGATCAAAGCAACAGACATCCAAAAGTGCAAGAATGTAAACAAATTAGAAGGCTAAAAATCTAACCTGACTGCTGCGTTGGAAGTGAAATAAAATTTAAAAAGTACACCCAGGGACATCACCACCCGCTTGAGATAGATCTGTCGTTGGCCACTGCAGCCATTATCTGTAAAAATGGACCCTTTCATTTTAGATAAACATACTTGCTGAGGACAGGCTTGTGGATATAATAATAAATTTGAATGACTACCAAAGCAAGTCGAAGCATCTCCATGGCTAACTTATGTATTGTAGATTCATTACTTCAGTTCATTGCTGGTAGTAATTAACTGGCAACTGGTAAGAATATATAATTCACCTCTTCTTCACGATTCTGGTGTGCACCTATAACAACTGCGCACAGCAGGGATTTAATGTGTTAAGTAATGAAAATAAGCCATACGTGTTCCATTTTATGATTCTTGAGTCTCTCAGAACCAAGAAAACATTTTTCAGAATTAAAAAACTTATGTTGTACATATGAGAGCAAAATGGCAGTAACTGATTTTCTTAATGCAAGACTAGCCATAGGAAACTTGGATGGAGCGGATTAAGCATTTAGTAGCAAATGTCTAACTGATCATTAATATATACAAAACTAAAACCTAATAGGAAGCAAATACTTAGAGGTGATTAAACACAAAAATGTGAAACAGCATGCCTCTCACCTCTGGTCCTCCTTTGTAGGAAAAAAAGGCTAGTCATCATGGTACCAGGTGCCACATATTTCACCACGAATTATGACTATGAGGCCGAAATGTCATGAAGCAAAAAGACGTGTAGTAAAATATTATACAATCGGTCAAGCAGAACTATCAGCAAATCATCACAGAGGCAAATGAACTACTAATAAGCATTTTTTCATTAATCATATGATAGTCGCTTGTTGTTGTTCGTTTTGTCGACATCGCTGGCCACGACCTCCTCCATGTTCGTCCAGTGGCCTTCGCAGTTCCCGACGGGGTTGTTGCTCCACTCTTGGTTGCTGACTTCGGGATCCTCTTCGGCCACTTCATCGACTTGGCGGCAGCTGATCTATGGCCCCGCGACACTTGTGGTAGTGACTTTTGATGGTTTTCTACTGCCATCACAGTAGGGCAACGACCCTTCTTCACTAGACTTCCTCGTGACGAGCTCCACCTCTGCTTCGACTACGACATTCTACGGATGTTTATTGATGCCCCTGGTACGCTGGCGGTCTGTGGCTCTTCTGTGACACCAACCTCCTATCACTTTGCCACTGCCAGTGACATCGGCAACCTTAGCTATGCCATCTTCTTCGACGTCGACCGCACTCACAGAACCTCCTCACCGACTTCGTCCTCGGCAACATCACCGTCTTCATCAAGCTTCGTTGGACTCCTGCTATACCGGTGATCACCACTCATGATCGGATGGTTTCTCAACACGAGGACGTGCTAGTTCTTGGCACGGGCGGAGGTGTTATGGGCCAGGCCGGCCTAGAGGCGGCAGTCCGGTGTGCCTAGGCTGCGGCCAGCCTGACTAGCACGCCAACGGGGCAGGGGGCAGCCCCTCCCCTTTTCCAAAAGTGGATAGATTTAGATATTATTAGAAAAAGAGCGATTGGTTGAGGAAATTAGTATATTTAGGAAGTTTGGATTTCTTAGAAAAGATAGGATTGCAATTCGATTAGGATTCTATATTATGTTTGCTTAAGACTTGTAAGGATCTAGTGACCGAGAGGGTGGGTGGGGGAGGGTGAATCGGGCACTCACAATATGTACCAAATTCGCTAATTTCTAAAACCGAACACTCAATCAACTCCTATGACAATTCTAGTGGTGATCACACTAGCAAAAGAACAATCCTATAAAAGGAAAGGCATCCTATGCATACTAGTAGATCACACAAGGCAAACAACTCCTATGCAATGTAGTAATCAAAGACATGCGGAAGCACACAACAAGCTAGCAAAGGAGCCTACTCATGCAAAGCTACAAGATAAAGAACTAGAGCACATAAGCATGAGTAGCACGATACATACAAGAGTGATCAATCAAGCCAAAATAACTCCTATACATGCTAGTGATCAAGTGTAAAAGTGAAGCACTACTAGCAACTAAGGAAGCCTATTCATGCAAGTCTACAAGGTCATCTACTAGAGCAAGGCAAATACACAAGCATGAATAGCACGATATGTAAATGCGGAAAGTAAAACATCATAGTAAGGAGTAGACTAAGAGATGGCTCATGATATTTTTTTCCCGAGGTCTGGGAAGAATGGCGCCTTCCCCTACTTCTCGTTGGACCACTCCCGCCGGAGTACCGGTCCCTCCCGCCACCAAGTGGAGTTCTCGCACACGAGCCCGCAATCACTCCTGGAGTGAAGACACGGTTGAGTCACCGCTGCCACCAAGGCACAAGCTCTCCTCCCTCAAGAACTTGCCAGACTCCCAGAGCCGACACGGGCGCTCACAAGTGATGCCCCTTTCAATGGCGGGCTCAAACCATGTACATATGTATGACCGCCTTCACAACCAGTCTAGGTCTCACCATAGACCAAGAGTAACAATCTAGATCACACCCTCAAGGACACCCTAGCATTAAATGTGGATAGATGCTCAAGTTACTCTCACTAGCACTCTCAAGATATCCAATATCTCCTTCTAGTGCTCCTCTCTTGTGCTTGGGCTCCCTACTGATGCTCGAAGCAATCCAAACGGCCAAAGGCAGTCTCCAAGACCCCAGCAATGAAGTTATATAGGCTTCCAACCTCAAACTAGCCGTTGCTCCATGAAATCAGTTGTCTGGGCCTAATGACCGTACAGTCCGGTCACTGGTAGACCGGACCGTCCGGTCTCCTTCTGGACGGCTCCACGAGCTGTTGGCCTTCTGTCTTTTGCTGACTCCTGTACTGATTGTACAGTCCGGTCTACAGATCGTACAGTCCGGTCTTCATCGCTGAAACTCCAACCACAACCATTGCAACCACTTCCTCGTCTGTTCTAGAATTGTCTCTACAGACCGTATAGTCCGGTCTCGACAACTCTGCATCAACAGATTTTCTTCCGACCAACTTCTCCTCTATTGTAGAATTCCTCCTGATGACCGTACCGTCCGATCTCTATGACCCCTCTGTCCGGTCTTCATCTCTAGAAGTTGAAACTCCTCGTCCTCACTTCACTTCATTTCTCAGCTTCTTCCAACAGCTCTTTGGCTTCTCCACTGTCACCTAGTGCCTGTGATTTCACTGAGCATTCACACACATCATCGACTAGCATGACCTAAAGAGATATGACCTAGACCCCCTTGATAGTCTGGTTTTTCTGATGGACTAAAGCCCTAACCACTAGACAAGTGTTCCAAACACTTTCTTCATAGCTTGTCCTTAGCCTTGATCCATCTCCATCAACCCTTGGACTCCATCAAGCTCATCAAGATCTATGCTTGTGGTCATTGTCATCAACCGCCAAGGCAACCGTCAATGATCATCATTAAGTAGAAGAGGTTTCCTACATGCACAACACTCGTATAGACATTAGTCACATTTCATGTTTGTCATTCATCACCAAAATATTCATACCTTGGGGTGACCTCAATGGTTGTGAACCTTACAATCTCCCCCTTTTTTGTGATGGATGACAACCACTACTTATGATGATCCAAAACAAACGAGCCCCAAAAGAATAGGAAGGAAGGGAAAAAAGACTCGAACGAAAACGAGGAACCAAGAGAAGCGAAAGGTTTGAAAATTACCTTGGTCCTTACCTTGGAAATAGTCTCCCCCTTGGAATGTGCTAGGTGTTGAGGGAGAACTACCCAATCATGTAGTGCACTAGAAGTTGAGCTTGAGTTGAATTTTTGCACCCATCTTGGTGTCGTGGTAGTTGATCTTGTTGGAGCAGACACGCGCCATAGACGAGATGTTCATATCGGTGTAGATGTTCATTGTTGTTGTAGACATGCACCATTGTTATTGTTCTCCATGTTGGTGTAGATGTTCATCATGTCATGATCTTCATTTGTGCTCCAAGTGAACATGTACCATTGTCTTGAATATCTTCATTTTGTCATCATGTACTTCTCCCCCTTTGAGCATATCTTCATGTTCTTCTCATCCTTTGTGTTATCAACCATTTCTTGGCTTTTGGATCTTCATGTCCTTCTCCCCCTTTGCGTTATCGATCTTGACTTGGCCTTTGGATCTTCATGTCCTTCTCCCCCTTTGTCACCTATTACCAAAAACCACAAACCAAGAACAAAATACATAGGAACCAAGGAGCAAATAATAAATGATAAGAGTTAGGAAACTCCCCCTTTTATTGTGCTCCTCCTTGGTCATGATGATGTTCTACCATAGCTCCCCCTACACACATGACTCAACAAAATATTATCTCAAGTATGCAATGGTTAGTCATTATTGTGTTGGGTATGTATGGGTCACTTGTCTTTGAGCCGCGTGAGTAGATTTAACCTCGGAGCCCGTTTGAACATGACTCAATGGGCATGAAGCACAATCCTTTTCTTTAGTTACACTTATGGAGATGTATTCTCATATAGATCATGAGGCACAAATTTCTCCAAATGTGACAAGCCTCCTTTGTGTTTCTAATATGATGCATGCAACAAGCATTTTACGTATGCAATGAAAGTAAACATGTCATATGAATGCAAGCAATATTAAACAAGACACAAAGGAAACCTAACAATGTCAAGTTTGATCCCCTCTCAAGCTTACTCACTATAAGCCATACCCTTGCCTTGAGAGAACCCAAACTACCACCTCAAGCACTCCCCCTTGCTTATAGCTATCTTGAGGGGGTTAGACATTGACTAATTTTTATGTGTTTTTTTTAGTTATTTACACATGCATGGATGCAAAACATACTAGTCACAAAGGAGTCCTAATTACCATGCATTACAAGAGAAGAAAGAACACACTACTACTACCAAGAACAAACACACATGGATACCTCCCTCATGAGTAGATATATCGTTGAGATCCATGTCACTTGTGGTGGACTTCACTTGATCTTCAATTAAGCTTCGGGCCACCACCACCACCATTATCTAGGTGTTATTCTTAGGCACCCACTTGTACTTCGTTGACCTCTCAAGATCAACAATGCACTTAGACACCCATATGCTCTTGACCTTTCTCTTCTTGTTTGGTGGTCCTAAAGCCTTTGCTTTCACCTTGCCACCATTGTCCCTAAAAAGCTTGAAGTGGGTGTTCTCATGGAACAAGTTAGTGTTAGGAAAAACAATAGAACTTCTCAGCATAGGGCAATCCTCTATGGTGTGGCCATCCTTGCAACACCTCTCGCAATAGTAGTCGTCGGCGAGTAGGCGCTTGACCCAAGCGAGAATGGAGTCACTCGTCCCAATGATGTCGATGGCGGTGGGATATGAGCCAAGTCCACGGTGGGAGACATTGTTCACACGATTTATCCCAAGAATCTCCTTGTGGATGGCTCTACCACGTGTAAGCCTCTCAAAGCCGTCCATCACCATCTTCCTCTCTTCATTGAGCTTATGATATTCATTCAAAACAAAAGGCTCAATAGAAGAAACCTCGACCGAGGTGGTTAGTTCATCACACATAGTAGAAGCATCGCTCTTTGATGAACTAGAGGAGGGAGAGGCAAGGTTGTCAACATTGATGGCCTCAAAAGTAAGTTCAAGGGTCTTGTACTTCTCACGTAGCTCTATATGATCACCCTTAAGTTTGTCATAACTCTTGTTTAGGGTCTTATGAGATGTGACAAGGTCCTTGAGCTCACTCTCAAGCTCACCAATACGGTCCTTAGCCAACTTACATTCTTTTCTTACCACTTTCAACATTTTGGATTTCTTGACGGCAATATCACGGGCTTGCTCAAGCATGCTCCAAAGCTCGGCACAGGAGAGCTCCTCATCGTCGCTATTGTCACTGATCTCCTCCTCACTCTCCCTAAAGTGGCTCGCAGTCATAAGGCACGAGGGGGTGGAGGAAGAGCTCGAGGTAGAGTGGTCTTGATCATGGCTAGGCCTGCCACTTCTTCATCATCGCTTGAGTTCTCACTTGTCCACTCTTCAACAAGTGCCTTGCGTGAGAACTTCATCATGAGCTTTTTGCCTTTACCTTTGTCCTTGTTGACGTGCCACTTCTTCTTGTTCTTGGCTTTTGGATCTTCTTCTTCTTTTTCTTCGTCACTTGACTCTTGAGTGAATGCTTCTTTCTTTGGCTTGGGGCAATCTTGAGCAAAGTGATTCTTGGAGCCACAGTTAAAGCATTTTTCCTTGAACTTGGAGAGCTTGTTCTTGAATGTCTTCATTCTCCTCGTGAGAAGTGCCAAGTCCTCACTCAAGTCATCTTCTTTTTCATCACCATCCTCTTCGATCACTTTCCTGAGCTGAATCATCCCAACATATGCTAATCTTCTGTGCCATAGCCATCTCTTGGTTGACTTGGTAAATAGGCAAGTACTTGGTGGCATGTTGCTTGATTTGAAGTCCGTGACATACAAGTTCCCATGCCTCACTCCATGAAACACTCGCCCTTTCTTTGCATTTTCAATCATTGCACCATCCTCATTAAATGTGCACTTGAATCCCATGTCACATAGCTGACCAATAGACAGGAGGTTGAAATTGAGGGTTTCCACAAGAAAGACCTTGGAGAGATGGAGGTCCTCTGTAATGGCCACCTTTCCTGAGCCTCTAACTCTCCCCTTTGAGTTGTCCCCAAAAGTCACCTTCTCACTGCCTTCGTCTTCATCAATGTTGGTGAATATGGTTGGCTTCCCGGTCATGTGTTGGGTGCACCCACTATCAAGTATCCAATGGGTACCTCCACTCTTGTAGTTGACCCTGGTAGTAGCTATAAGACAAGCACTAGAGGAAGAAGAGTTAGTATCCAAGCATTGCTCAATTGACTTGTACTAACCTCACCATGTCGAATGAGACCATCCTCATAATTAGGGATTGTTGCAATCCCTTCAAGAAGTCTTCTCTGTATAGGATGGTTGGGAGCATGATACCTCTAATGTCCATAACCATCCCCCATGTGCCCATTGTCAAGGTTGATGTAGTAGTGGGGAGGGTCATGAAGTCTAGTGACGTGCTCAAGCACGTGTCCCACTTGTGTGTGGAGTACAAGTATCATCTCTATTGCTCTCTCAATTGAGAGGTCATGCCTTCTGTTGATCACCTCCTCGAGCAAGAAACCCCTCTCAGGAGTTGTGATTTGTAGGAGGCACTTGTCAATCACCTCATGTGGTGAGATCCTCCGAAGACCCCAAAAGGAGTTTATCCTACACACAAGATCATAAATGCTCAAGAGATTCTTATGAAGGTCATCATTCAGATTTCTCACAAGTTCATCAAATTGAAAGAAGAGATCCTATTGTTGAGCTCGACGAAGATGCCAAAGACGATCTTGTGGTGGAGGAGGCGGAGGCTCCAGAGCCGTAGTGGTGAGATTGATCATCTCATTTGATCTTGTCTGCATTGTTGTTGGTACTCCTCTCACACCAATGCGTGATCCAACCGAAGTGCTTGGAGTAGATCTTGGAATGACACTTGGGGTAGAGCTTCATGAAGTGCTTGATGAAAAGCTTGGTGCGGTTCTTGATCCAAAGGGGTTGTAGAAGCTGTTGAAGGCAATCTTGTGGAGGGATCAAAGAAGTTTGAGCTCGAAGCTACTTCTTTTCCCTTGCTCGAAGATGCTTCATTGTTCGCCTTGAATTTCTTCTTCCCGGTCAATCTTGCGATGATCTCCTCATCCTTGAAGAGCAGCCCGATCACATCATCAACAGAGAGGTTCTTGTCCATGATGAGATGAAGGGTGATGTAGAGGAGCTTGCTGATAGGGAGCAAGGTGAGGATCTTGTCAACAATCAATATCTTGGAAATCTCGACAATAGTTGCTGCAATCCTGTCCGCAATACCTCACAAACGAATAAGAGAGACAAGTAAGTCCTCACTCTCATTAGCATGGAAATCAAAGGACTCCATAACAAGCGAGTCACTAGCATGATCAATAAAAGGCTCACAAGCACCATCAGTACTAGTCATGCTAGAGGAACAAGCAAGATCAAGAGACTCATCATTATCATTCATCAAATCAGGCACACTAGCAGAGCAACCTATCAAGTATCATTAGTAAAATCTAGGCACTCACTAGAACTAGGCACACCCACACAATCATCATACACATGATTATCAGTAAAGGTATTGGCAAAGTCCATAAGAGTATTCATCAACTCATCCGGAATCATGGCATTTAGGTAGCTTTTCAAGCGATCCTTCCATGTACTATGACCCAGCCTCGAATGGGATGACATCCCAACTCAATACGGTCACTACTCAAGGCGGTTAAGCCCTATGATGAGCACTTGGCTCTGGTACCACTTGTAAGGATCGAGTGACCGATGGGGGCGGGGGGGGGGGGGGGGGGGGGGGGTTAATCGGGCACTCACAATATGTATCAAATTTGCCAATTCCTAAAATCGAACACTGAATCAACTACTATGACAATTCATGTGGTGACCACACTAGCAAGAGAATAATCCTATGAAAGAAAAGACATCCTATGCATACTAGTAGATCACACAAGGCAAACAACTCCTATGCAAGATAGTAATCAAAGACACGCGGAAACACACAACAAGCTAGCAAATGAGCCTACTCATGCAAAGCTACAAGATAAAGAACTAGATCACACAAGCATGAGTTGCACGATACATACAAGGGTGATAAATCAAGCCAAAGTAAATCCTATACATGCTAGTGATCAAGTGTAAAAGCGAAGCACTATTAGCAAGTAAGGAAGCCTATTCATGCAAGTCTACAAGGTCATCAACTAGAGCAAGGCAAACACACAAGCATGAATAGCATGGTATGTAAATGCGGAAAGTAAAACATCATAGTAAGGAGTAGAGTAAGAGATGGCTCATGATATTTTTTTCCCAAGGTCTCAGAAGGATGGCACCTTCCCCTACTCCTTGTTGGACCACTCCAGCCAGAGTACCGGTCCCTCCCTCCACTAAGTGGAGTTTTGACACACGAGCCTGCAATCACACCCGAAGTGAATACACGGTTGCGTCACCGCTACCACCAAGGCACAAGCTCACCTCCCTTGAGAACTTGCCGGACTCCCGGAGCCGACATGAGCGCTCACTAGCGATGCCCCTTTCAACGGCGGGCTCAAACCGTGTATAAACGTGTGACGGCTTTCACAACCAATCACGATAGGCTCGATCACTGACACCTAACCGGTCTAGGTCTTACCATAGACCAAGAGTAACAATCTAGATCACACCCTCAAGAACACCCTAACCTTAGATGTGGATAGATGCTCAAGTTACCCTCATTAGCACTCTCAAGATATCCAATATCTCCTCCTAGTGCTCCTCTCTTGTCCTTTGGCTCCCTACTGATGCTCCAAGCAATCCAAATGGCCAAAGGCAGTCACCAAGACCCCAGCAACGAAGTTATATAGACTTGCAATCTCAAACTAGTCGTTGCTCCATGAAATCAGTTGTCTGGGCCTAATGATCGTATAGTCCGGTCACTAGCAGACCGGACCGTCCGGTCTCCTTCTGGACAGCTCCCCGAGCCGTTGGCCTTCTATGTTTTGCTGACTTCTGTACTGATCGTACAGTCCGGTCTATAGACCGCACAGTCCGGTCTTCATCGTTGAAACTCCAAACAGAGCTATTACAACCAAATCCTCGTCTGTTCTAGAATTGTCTCTACAGACCGTACAGTCCGATCTACAGACTGTACAGTCCGGTCTCGACAACTCTGCGCCAACAGATTTCTTCGCGGCCAACTTCTCCTCTATTCTGGAATTCCTCCTGATGACCATACCATCCAGTCTCTACGACCCCTCTGTCCGGTCTTCATCTCCAGTTGATAATCCGGTTTTTCCTATGGACTCAAAGCCCTAACAACTAGACAAGTGTTCCAAACACTTGCTCCATAGCTTGTCCTTAGCCTTGATCCATCTCCATCACCCCTTGGGCTTCATCAAGCTCATCAAGCTCTATACTTGTGGTCATTGTCATCAACCACCAAGGCAACCGTCAACGATCATCATTAAGTAGAAGAGGTTTTCTATATGCATAATACTCGTGTAGATATTTGTCATATTTTATGTTTGTCATTCATCCCCAAAACATTTATAGCTTGGGGTGACCTCAATGGTCATGAACCTTGAACAGTCCCTCATATATATGTCGGCAATTGTAATCGATCTCTCCAAGATATTAATAGGGGTTTTTCCATCAACCCATCAACTAAATCGGTAACAAACCAGTTATTTTCTTTTTTATGACTCACTTACGTTTGGAAATTTGGGAACTGACCACACTCGTTGGAAATTTCAAAAATGACCGGCGGTTCTTTTTCTTTTGTTTTCTGATTCTGATCGGACTCCGGTTCTTTTTTCTTTTTTTTTTATGTAAACTTACGTAAAACCAGGGCCGGCTCTATGATTCCAAGGGCCCTCGAGCGAACCAATGTTATGGGCCTTTTCGACTAAATATCTTTTATAATATAACAAAAGAGATAATAGTAATAATGATATATTTAATTTTAAAAAAAATAATGCCAATAATACAAACTATAAGAGTGTAAAAATAGAAATAGTATGATCGACTCTCCCAACGAGTATTAGATAATGGTTTAATAGTCAGCTTTGGAATATTGTCCAATAAAATCTTCCACCTTTTAGTAGAACGAGCAAACAATACATATATTTAAATCATGCTCATTTTTCTTTTGTCTATGATCACGCTCCTCCTCCACATGATCAGTTTCTTGCCCACGATCAGCACTACTTGCTCCAAAAAACTTAAGCGAAGAACCCCTTTGCGATTCAGCCAATAGATCATCTTGTTCTCTTTTTTTTCTTCTCTGAGCACCTGACAGATGCTTCTTAGGCAACATCAAGACATAATTTATGTACAAAAGTAAACAATACTCACTAAGTTTTAAAAATTAGAATTGGAGAGTTAAAGACTTAACATATTAGATTAGATAGATCATACAAATCATACATGATTATTGAAATAACACAGTAGGCTTAGGGTAACTCACCGAGTGGACAACTCAGTAGCCAGAGAGGTAGAGAGGAGATGGGAGACGGCCAACGGCAGTAAGCAGCGGCCCAGGCACCCAGGCGAGCGGCGGCGCCGGCGTGCACTACCCCCTGACGATTGCTTGTTCGCTTCCTCCGCCCCTGGTCTAAGGAGGCCGTCCGATACAGCCATACATGATACGTAGGGAACATACTTCATGATGGGCCCCACTCGGCTATGGGCCCCCGGCCGTTGCCTCGGGTGCATGGCCCAAGAGCCGGCCCTGCGTAAAACGGGCAATCTGACAGGTTCGGTTACCGTTTGAAACTGACCTTCCCTCACAAGGGGACAACTTGTTTTCTAAATTCTCATCATATTTGGGTTGACCGGATTAAATACTAGTTCTTTTTCTTTTTTTTCTTTTTCCTCTGTTTTTTAATCTATGTAAAGTTGGCAGAATAATTTGGGGTGTGCGGACGGACGAGCCCACCTTCTTTAATAATGGTAGAGAAAGTTGGCACGACGCCACCTCCTTTAATAAGGGTAGAGATAAGTATCATAATAATAATAATACTATAATATATATATATAATAAAAGTAAGTATAATAGAGAAGAGATTTAATCTCTACTATATATTAACTACAGCGAGGACATCTCTTCCATCGTTTTTCTCACTACCACAAAAAGGCTCTATAGAGGAGGGCTAAAAACCACTGTAGCGGCGGGAAGGCCATCCTACCGCTACGAAACCGCAGCTAAAAATAAGAGGCTATAGCGGCGGATGTACTAGGATCAAAATCAACTGTAGCTACATAAAGATTGTTAGCGGCGGGTGACATCTTCACCCGCCTCTACCCATTCAACCCAGAAACAAAAAAAAAAACCCATAGGCCTGCAGGAGCCCGCATCTGGCTGAGGTCGTCGCCGCCGCCGCCAGCATGCGCGAGCGAGAGGCTGCCTGTGCGTGGCCTACCACGCTTGGGAGGGAGGAGGAGTGGGTGAGGTGCTTCGGCGAGGAGGGGGATCCGGCCCGCACTGCCGCCACCCAAGCAGGAGCCCGCGTGACAGATCCGCCTTCGTCCGCGCCGCCATGCCCATGACCCCGACTGCGCCGCCGTAGATCCGCCTTCATCCGTACCGCCGCCGCGGAGGAAGGAGGGCACCTCTAGAGTAGAGGCCTACCGCCGCCACCATCACTCGTGAGGAGGGGACCCGCCGCCACCATCGCCCCCGCACTCGTTTGAGGAAGCTCCCGGCCGGATCTGCGCCCACGCCCGCTCGAGGAAGCTCCTGGGGGAGGGGCGAGGTGGGTCAGCTGGAGGAGAGGGCGGCCCGGGGTCACCAAAGCAGGGCGGCGCGAGCCCTCCGTGGGAGGGTGCGGTGTGGGGCCACTGGAGGAAGGGCGGCACGGGACTGGGCGGAGGAGGGGGTGGCGCGGGTAGAGGGGAAGCAGCGTGGGTGGAGAGTAGAGAAGGGGGGGTGGGGGGTGAGGGCAGCGGCGGCGAGGAACAAGGAGGAGGAGGGGTGTCGGTGAAGAGAGATGAAGAAGTGTAAACTATAGTCTGTATTATATAGGATTGGTGGCTTTAGTTGTGAATCGCCGCTAAAAAAATTTTAGCAGTGGTTTTTTTCTTGAACCGCCTCTAAAAATGTGAACCGCCTCTTTTAATCCATCGCTACGTAATTTTTTGTACCGCCGCTAAAGACCGTTTTTGTGGTAGTGTCTGTCCCCTGCCCCGTTTTTTCTGCCTCTACAGCCGAGTTTTTTTGTGTCGCCCCTACGTGAATTTTGATGATGTCGTACGTGGTCTGGAGTTTCAGCTTTGTTCCGATCCTTTGAAGTCCGATCCTTACTCAAAATCGTTTATTGGTTAAAGTCCGTGAGACTCATGTCCTTTCTTCTCATATGTGGTCTTTCAAATTTTTTTCGTGGTTTCCATCATACATAGAGTCGTAACCCTCCATAACTTTTTTGTGGTCGTGTAGCTTCGGACGGCCACAAAGTACACCGTTTGATCGCGTCATGCCACAGACTGTCACGGCGTGCCTAGGTAGGTCGGCTTGTGCCCCTACGATCATAGGACGTTGCTTCATTGGATGGTTAGGACTGAGGAACTCAAGCAGATGACGTGAGATTACAGGGTATAAAGAGACTGCGTTGTTCCAAGGCAGTTCGTGACGAGAGGCGCCAGTCCCACGAAGATTGAACAGATGAATTTACATGGTACTTGATCTGGGACTTCGTTTATTTGGCCTCTGTTTTTTTTCCTCAGACATTATCTGTTTTCTTTCTTGCCATAACGATTCGATCTTTTTCAGTCTAGGCTTAATTCTTGATGTGTTTCCCCACATAGAGCACACCCGTTCGTTTGTATGTGCCTGTGTTTTCTTTTTGTTTCTCATCGTGAGTTTCTTTTCTTTAAGTTTTCCTGTTACGTGGTTGATGATGCTGCATTGCTGTGTTATGTTGAGAACAGAAGCGAATTGTGGAAGGCTGTGGAGTCACAGGAGGGCGAGAATGGGAGGGAGGCAGAAGGTAACAGTTATTCGATGAGGTGCATCGGTTTAGGTAAAGAAATTTTATGACTAGATACCGCTACCAAATTCATGTGTCCTTGAGGTAATTAAATGTTATAATTCCAGTCTACACAGTGTTTATCTGATCCAGTGTTTACATATTCTTAAGAGGCCATTTAAACTGTAATTTTAGGTTACTAGGGAAGAGGGACCATATCGAATGTGCAAGGTCTGACAAAAAGAAAAATAACTATCCTCAGTATCCGGAAAACACAACCTCTTGCAAGAGGATAAACAATCTATGTTAATGGACGAGATAGTGGTTTGTCCTCCTCTTATTTGCTTTAAGAATGTCCCATTTTCAGTAGTTTCATTTATAGCATTATTTTCACGCATGGCCTTAATATTAGTTTTAGTTAATATATTCACATTCATGTCAAACAATACTCGGTTTATTTTACTACATGAGTCAATATTGCCAGTTGTTCTATCATTGTAGTGCAGTTGATTTC
Source organism: Eleusine indica (assembly GCA_030378355.1). Taxonomy (NCBI): domain Eukaryota; kingdom Viridiplantae; phylum Streptophyta; class Magnoliopsida; order Poales; family Poaceae; genus Eleusine; species Eleusine indica. Next base: position 42,935,284 of record CM059498.1, on the reverse strand, counting down.
ATCTATGTCAAAGAATTACTAGTGGTTCTTTTGTTGAACAACTGATTTCTTCCTTTTGCTTCCTCTCTTTTTGTTCTAAGATATGACTTTTTACTTTATTTCATAGTAGACTTATCTCTTCTCTACTCCTTATTAATTTAGGTGAGTCTGTCTGCCCGTATTTTTGTGTTGTTTTTTTGGTGTTGCAGCTGGCGTAGATGGTTTGAGTACATGTACACGGTCCGGCCACAAGGAAAATAGAAAGGTCCATGGCATCCACCAAAAGAGAGAGCACAATATAATTGTCGTGTATGTCTCAGGAGCACCTACAATCCAGCATGGATACTCCAACCTCTGGCCTTTGATGTAGAACACATGGAGTCCATCATCCGTCGCTTGCGGTCATCTTGCTTTTTGCTCACGTAGACATGAAACCTGTCGGCCGCGTAGTAGTTTGTTGGTCAGCACCAGCACAACTATGTGTCTACGTCCACCATGCGCCACCGCAAGTTCATCATGGCCACGCTGCGGTATCGCTGGGTGTTGATGTTCTTGGTCGCCAGCACTACCACGTCAATACTATGCGCCGCAGGACTTTCTTCTTCTTCATGTCCCTTACAATTTTCATCACTTGCTTGACCAACCTGGGCCTCGCCTGGTTGGTGATGCCCTCTTACTCTTTCATTCTGGGCTCCTCACCAACAGCACACACACCTGAAGGCTTGCCTTTCCTGTAGCACGCGTTGAGAAGATTGCTATAGCCTTGTAGGTGACGGCGGCGGGGAGACCGAATCCCTACATGTCCGGTGCCTTTCGAGTTGTGGTTCTGATTGCACTGGCGGATCTCCCAATAGGGCATGACAGGACGGCTACCCTACCTAACCTCTCAGTGGAAGAAGTCCAGCCACTTATCCTCTAGAGCTCTAATGCTCCGCTGTTATTTGTCACCGGCCATGGCGTGGCGGCGTGGCCTATCCTGTGCGGCTGGTGTTTGTTCGAAGGAAGAAGAAGCACACGACATATGAACCTGGCTGAATATAGTTGGTTTAGTGGAGTAACGAGCTGATGGGCTGGGTCGAGAGCTAGCTTGGACATGCACACGACGTCTACAAGATCCAGTCACGTGCGGGAGACTTTAATTTTTTTTTTGGTGCATGAAGGTCCAATAGAGAGGCGGCTTATGAGTTAGTAGTTAGGAGTTTTGTCTATTTTCATATGGTAGGCAACACTCTAAGGTATATTTAATATTATTATATTGTGAACTGAACAATTAAGAGCGGTAGTGTTTCCTAAAAAAAAGAAAGCAACACTTCGATTATCGTTCTTGCGAATTATCCTGGGTTTATATCCTCTTACAGATGCTATCTTTTTTTCTAGCAACAAATCTCTATAATTATTATTGAGAGGAAGCAAAGAGGATTTTTGAACATATAAACAATTTGTCCAACGAAATATGATGTTCTTTATATGTAGAATTATTTTCATAACCATATATACGAAAAATGAAACTGATCATATTGCAATTATTTTTTTCTTTTCTTTTTTACTTTGTAGAAGATAAATGTCTAATTGTAGTATGCCTAGCCTAAAGTTAGGAGTGACTCTATATGCTCTTTTCTTGCCCTCCACTACGGGAAACTCAAATTTTGCCGTGCGCTTTTGGCACACGGCACGACAAAGCATGAAATACTCATGGCAAAGATTTTAGCGTGGGTTGCACACGATATCTCTCAAACGGTAAAAGATTTGTCGGCAAAGCCGGCTTTGCCGTGTGTCTTGTATCGTGCATACGACAAAGGCTTTGCCGAGTGTCAAAAAACACTAGGCAAAGACTTGCACTCGGCAAAATCTAAATCACGGAAAAAACCTAAAAAAATAGCAAAATTTTTTTCGCGCCGAGGAACCCCGCTCGCTAAGATTCGAACCAAGAACCTCACATTCACACGTAGAGCACCCTACCACTGCACCACATATTGATTTATGACTACATCCCGTGTTTACTCTTTTTATATTTCACCTCTTTGTCGTGTGCCTTATATCGGGCACACGACAAAGACCATGTTTGCCGTGTGCAAAATATATTGCACACTACAAACACCATGTTTGCCGTGCATCAAGAAAAAAGCACACGGCAAAATATAATGTCACTTTTTATATTTTCTTGATTGATTTTTATTTAACAACCTTAATGATTTTTGTGGTGTAAATTAGTGTGTATGTAGAAATCATTACTTGTAAATGGGTTAAAATTTAAAAAGAACTTATTTTTGTTTAGGTTCATTACACATAGACTATGACTATATGTTTTCATAACATAGTAGTCATATAGTCTCATTTCAACACATATTTTTTATAAAATCATGAAAAAAGGAAACAAAATAATAAATGGGTTACAATTGTCATTAAACACTTACATGACAAGTTTGAGTTCAAAATTCAATATATTATTCAATTTATAAATAATTAAAATAATTGAAAAATGGTCTTTGCCGAGTGTCATCGAAAAACACACGGCAAACACCCATATTTACGGTGTATTTTATTTTAGCACACGACAAATATCCATGTTTGCCATGTGTTTTATTTTAGCACACGACAAACACCCATCTTTGCCGTGTGCCCGTAATAAAACACACGGCAAAGATTGATTTTCCCGTAGTGCTCATATGTAAATGGTCAATATAAAAATTACTACATATTTTAATTAGTGGGCTTAATTTATTATTTTTTAAAAACCCATAGACGCATGGACACTTTTCAAGTATATTGATATAAGATTACTAAACGAATCCACGTATCCGAGGTTTGGAAAAATAACGTATTGCTTATCATATACTAGTAACTTGCTATTTGAGAGTTGGCATTTATTCCGTAAAAAGGAGTTTGCCGAGTGCCATGAAAAAAGCGTGCACGGCAAAATATAATGCCACTTTTTGTATTTTCTTGATTGATTTTTTATTTTAACAACCTTAATAATTTTTGCGGTGCGAATTGGTGTGTATGTAGAAATTATTATTTGTAAATGGGTTAAAATTTAAAAAAAAATATTTTTATTTAGGTTCATTACACATAGACTATGACTATATGTTTCCATAACATAGTAGTCATATAGTCTTATTTCAACACATATTTTTTTTGTAAAATCATGAAAAAAGGAAATAAAAATATAAATGGGTTGAAATTGTCATTAAACACTTACATGACAAGTTTGAGTTCAAAATTCAACATATTGTTCAATTTATAAATGATTAAAATAATTAAAAAATAGTCTTTGCCGAGTGTCACCAAAACACACACGACAAACACTCATCTTTGCCGTGTGTTTTATTTGAGCACATGGCAAACACCCATATTTGCCGTATGTTTTATTTTTTACATACGGTAAAGATTTTACCGTGTGTTTTATTTTAGCACACAGCAAACAGCCATCTTGCCGTGCGTCCGTAACAAAACACACGGCAAAGATGGGGGCACACGGGAAAGATTGATTTCCTGTAGTGCTCACATGTAAATGATCAATATAAAAATTACTACATATTTTAATTAGTGGGCTTAATTTATTATTTTTTTAAAAACCCATAGACGCACGGAAGTATATTGATATAAGGTTACTAAACGAATCCACGTATCCGAGGTTTGGCAAAATAATGTATTGCCTATCATATGCTAGTACCTTGCACGTGTCACACGTGCTATTTGAGAGTGGGCATTTATTCCGTAAAAAGGAGTTTGGATTATTAAAATTGACTATATAATGATCAAAATATGTTGTGGGCATTTATATTTGAGAGTTTGAATTATTAAATATTTATAGTGGGCATAATAGTTTCACATTAGAGAAAATTAATATTCCATGATACATGGTGATCAGTACATGAAATTTACATAATATAGAAGGAATACATTTTTTCTGGAAAAAGTCGAAACACTTTTGAGAACTTTGTATTCTTGATTCCTTGAAGAGAACTTTTGATATCTTCTGGTAAGGATGACCGTGCTCCATTGCCTTCAAAAGCCAACAAGTTAACGAAGAACTCCATCCTTAGCTTTGCGGCATCCTGCATGGTGAGCCAATCTGGATTCTTGTGCGTCATAGTCTAGTCGGGACGTTTATTATTTATTGCCTCATGTGTAAGTCCACTGTATTCCCCGTTATCACATGTACCTTTCTTCCTTTTGCCAAGCGATCTCGGACATTTGGGCGTAACAGTAGCAACTTTAGTTGTTTGTGGAGTTTTCAGATCTTGATGGTCATTCTCTACAATGAGACATTCGGAAGGATCATGAGGTGCCCCATTGTCCTCTTGAGCGCTGTTATCTTCCAAATCAGCCACGTTGGCCTTCCAGAGTACCAAAATAGATGCTAGCTTCAACCGAAACGCTGATATTTCCTCCTATCAACAATATAGATCAATATAGTGATACATTCCAGACGGTGATCATGTTAGCTTTGCTTATAATTTAAGATTAAGATAAAGGATATATAGAAGCATAAGAAAAGACCTGTGTAATAGATACGGCCAGTTTGGTTCTGGTCCATAGCTCTGAAAACTTCAGTTCGAAAACACCACATGAGAAGCTGTTGTCTGGTAAAACAACCGCTAGCAGTTATCAGTTGCAAAGATAGTTGTCCTCAGTCTAATCTTCCCGCAATCAACACTAAAACACAACACAGCATAACAGCACTTGCCCTGACGTTGAGCTTCATTCACTCACGATACCGCTTCTACCTAAGATGGTTTTGTTCATATTGCTTGGTAGCTACAACATCATATCATGTATTTTCAGAAAAAAAAAGCTCAAAGTTCTAAGCACGAGCAGTGATACAAGGAATTCGGTTAGCTAAGTCAACAAACAGAGCAAAAAAAAAATCTGAGCAGCTTGACAACTACATGATAGCTGATTTGCTATTAACATCTATATATGAAACATGAACGGTGCCAGAACTAATTGAATAACCAAATGAAATAACCATATATGCAATCACTGATTGGAATACAAAACTTGTATTAGCAACTAACCTGAGCTGTGCTGCCAGTCTGCATTACAAAACAGAGAACAATGTACATCATCTTTTAGACTTTTACCAAGGACACCATGGCTGCATCTCCGTTATTGTGGCCGCCGTGGTCTTTACTGTAGGCTCTCAAGGAGCAGAATGGAGAGCTAAATAATATGAATACAAAAACAAACGAAAGGGAGAAGCAAAGAACAACCCCAAATCAAATCGAAAGGGGAGAGAGGACCTGTCACCATGCTTGTAAATGCTAGTCAACTGGCACAAGCACAAGTGATGGAAGGACCTACTCAAACTAAGACTTTAATACGAACTGTTTATCTGGAGAACTTGCTCAATGGCTTGCTACACATATTTGTCCATTTGTAAATTGTCAATTAGAAGCAGCATGCACATACACATATTTGTCCATTTGTCATAATGTATTTGGATTATAGCTGTAGAAGTACTTGCAGGGTCACATAAAAATTGTACAAAACAACAGCTATCCTTGCAATACAAATTCAAAATGAAAAGGGTCTAAAAATACTTATCTTGTTTTAACCTAAATTACTTGAAACTGAAAAAAAAAATCCTTTTCTGCGAAAATCCAGCTTCAACCATAAATTAATGATGATTTGGAGGGCCAATTTGGTGATCAGAATAGTGAGTTTCTCAAGAATCACTGGACCAGCTACATGAGCAGAGTGACAGGAGAACATAATTTGCAGGGCACCAAAATGGCAAAATATATAACTGGATACTAAGAATAAATCTGATATTATAAACTTCTCTAGTAGCAGATGTGTACATATGTTGTTATCATCTATGCTGGTTGACAAAAGACACTTGAGCATATGGCCTCAAAGCAAAGATCCCAAATGTAATAGCTCAGTTGAGTACACCTGTATGACACAAATGTGATGAGCATGAACGCAAACATATGGGACAATTATCACGAAAAACATCTTAATCATTAAACTCGAGGAAAAATGGATAGGCCATCAGTTACTGCATCTTGAAATTTGGCTACTTTAATACCAAACATTTAAATATGGATATGGATAGGCCATCAATTATATCATTTTAGCTGACAAACTTCAGTGGACTGATCTCAAATTTCAGAGTTTTTCATTCTAGCATGACCGGGGAAATAATGATTTTTTTTTTACTTTTATGAGATAGCAGCCCCATATAAACAAGAGACCAAATCAAATTCAGCTAAAGCCTTCTCAGGGTAGTGTCCAAGGTGTAATGACAAATTGGATATAAATTGATTCATGCAAAAAACCAGAGTAGTTTACCCAGAAGCTAGAAACTGGAAATGTCAGTATAGAGAGCAGGTTGTGCTTGGGATTAAGAAAGCCATTGTTCTATGAATTTGCAAGCAAACTGATTCATCAGAAACTCTGGATATTTCTCTGGTGGTCTAAATATTATCATCAACTCTTCCCTACAATAAGAACAAATTGACATCACAAGTATATACTTAAATACAAATAAAAAATACAGGTAAGTAATGAAGTAAACCTGATTGCACAACCCTAAGAGCCGTCTTTTCATCTCTTCTTCAGAACAATCCAAGAACAACACAAATTCTAGAGAAATTTTGGTCTGAAGCAATGATAACGAATACATTCTTATGTACATTGCAGAGGAAAGAATGTCCCAAACTATATCAGGATTTTGTAGGTAAGAATGAAGATCTGAATGTACATGTATCAGGCGTAGATTGGCTTACAACATTCTCGAATGCAGCACAGTTCTCTTCATTCCTTGGGAAATCTGATAATTGAGCAGCCTAGGAAAAAGATGATGCCGATGACCCAGGCCATGTCCATCTTCCGTCTTCCTTTCCTACCAAGAGAAATCTGAAACTGAGGACCGATTGAGAAGGGAGGGGGAGAATGGGGATGTACCTGATGGCTCGCCGTCGACACGACGCTGGGATGGGGAATGCCGAGGCAGGATGACCGCGCCTCCAAGCATGTGCTGCCGGTATCGGCCTCCAGCCTGGCGCGTTGGTCTTGGCTCGACGGTCGTTGATGGCCTCGTGCGTGGAAGCTGGAGCCCCCGCACCAGCCGTTCCCGAGCACAACCACTGTCATGCTCGCACCGAAGCTGCCGCCAGGGTCGTCCTGCCTCATCCTGCGCAGCAACCGCCTCGCCCGTCCAAGGTCGCCACGCGCCGCCATTGCAGTGCCTGTGATGGGGTCGTCCCGCGTAGCCACCGGCCGTCCGCTCTTCCCGCGGAGTGCGATTTGGCGAGGAAGCAAAAGATAGGAAATGAGTAAAAATTAGAAAAGTATGCGTGATTTTCCTTCTCACGGGACGCTAATCAATATGTTTCCTACTTACAGAACATTGCTCACGAATGTGTTTCCACGCTAATCACGGGAGGCGGGTAAGGAAAATCCTTGGTGGGAAAAGTATCGGCAAAACGGACGACACGCAGTTAACAATCCCGTAACATTCCGGCGCCGGGCCCAGATATCATGCAGCGATATATAATCAACAACTAATGTCTAGGGGCTAGATATTTCCTCAGGTAAAGAGTATTAGATTTAAAGTTTAGCCTTTATAGTAGAGATACATAAGCCAAACGCACGTGCGGGCGGGGGGAGCGGGGGGGGGGGGGGGGGGGGGGGGGCGGGTTCAACAGTTCAGGGGATAATAAGTTTCCTAGTAGGATTCCATCTGGAGTTGTACACATATATACGCCTACCAAACGTAGAGCAATCTCCCAAAAAAAAGAGCAGAGCAGGAAGGCGTAGCGCCGTCGTCTCAACCGCGATCCCGGCAAGCAGAGGAGAGGAGCCATCGACCCATCTCGATCAACGATGGAGGACCTGGCGCAGCGTCTCCCAAACGATGTACTCGCCGACATCCTCCGCCGCCTCGCGCCCCGTTGTGTGGCCGCGTCAAGGTGCGTTTGCAGAGCTTGGCGCGACGTCGTTGACGCGCGCGGCCTGCTACGAGCGGAACTCCTCCCGTTATCGCTGGCTGGGATCTTCATAAACTTCCACTGCCTGGACATCACCGAGCTCTTCTCCCGCCCCTCCACGAACGCCTCCATCTGCGGCAAGCACGACTACTTTCCCGACGCGGCCGGCGTCCGCTCGTGGTCCTTCGTTCTGCATCACTGCAACGGGCTCCTGCTAATCGCAGTCGACAATGAAAGCGATGATCTACGTGTGCTTAACCCTGCTACACGATTCTGTACTGCGCTGCCCCGGTGTCCGGCCCCGGTCATGGAGACGGACAGCTTGCACGACGAATATCTTGCCTACGATCCTGCAGTGTCGCCACATTATCAGGTGTTTTCAATCCCTCGTTTTGAAAACAGAGGTCGAATTGGAGACTTCCATTACGACAGGTATGAAGGTATCTTACATCCTACCGTAGAGCGATCCGAATGGCCGCCATCACCATACATAGTACATGTGTTCTCGTCGACTACTGGAAAATGGCACGAAAGGTCATTTGTTCGACAAGGGGATCCTGTAGGGACCGTCGCCGATAGGAAATTATCTTACATAGGAGAATGCAATATGATCTATTGGAGGGGAGCATTGTACGTACATCTGCAAGATGATTTTGTCATGAGGTAGCTACTCACTCCTTATTAGTACGTATTACCTTTTTATTATTTTTTATATATCCCTATAAATACTCTACATTTTTATCACATATATTAATGCTTTTTTATTTATTTACAGGATATCTTTGTCAAATGATACATATCAAGTTATTAAACCGCCTCGAGGCATTGCATGCACGGCGCCTCCAAGCTTTTATTTGGGAAAGTCAAAGGGGGGAGTGTATTGTGCAGTAATTGGTGAACGGCTTCGCATTTGGATCCTTAAAGAATCATTTTGTAAGATGGAGTGGGTTTTAACTCACCAAAGGTCACTTGTTGAGTGGTTGATGAAGTACAAGCTTGACTATCGTGGAAGCTACCGATGTGAGCATGATCCACGAGTTTGTGGACCTTGGAGGTTCCATGATCTAAACTACTATTATGGCAAGTATAATATAGATGACGATGTTGAACCAAACATTGGTGAGGAGTCTGAATGGAGCTCTGAGGCATCATTCAGTGACAAATTTGAATGGAGTTCCGACAATTATAACATTGACCAGCGGAGAAACAACAATATTTATGAGAACTACCGTGGATACAATCAAATTCTTGGATTTCATCCGTATAAAGAGGTCATATTCTTGAGTGAATCAATAACGAGGGGGCTAGCCTATAATTTCAACAGCTCAGAGGTTCAAGTCTTAGGCGACTTATACCCATTAAGATACCGCCAAGAGTTACTTAATGACCAATTCATAATGTCATCTTTCACATACACGCCCTGCTGGATGGAAATGTAGACTGAGAATATTCTGAAGGCAAAATATCAAACATTAGGCCTTTTATTGTATCTTGCCCGTGCAGTTGCACGGCTACTCCTGTTAAAAGCTTGATTTCCTTGGCTAATTATCATGCATCTCTATACACTTCAATGACTATGGATTTATTATTAAGGGTTTGTCTCCTGTTCAGTTGACTGAAAATTTGCTTATGGCTCAGACAGATTTTTTGTCCGTGAGATTTGGATCCAACAGCTAGGAAAGAACCAATACAGATGTCATACCTGTTGAGTGTGCTCTAGATTAAGGCAGCCCACAAGCAAACTGGACCGGGTCTACTCGTATTATTGGACCTGCTAATGCAGATTGGACCTGGTCAGCTGGTTAATTATGTCAATCTGTTTGTGTAGTTTTAGGCCTGTAGCCCTGTACACTTTGTGGCCTTTTGTTTCTGCCTATGGGGGCTATAGACCGTGTGAAATTTTGTGTTGTGTTTGCTCGGGCTCTAGCCGATTGTTTAAACAGTAGGCCTATAGTATTTGAGAAATATTTTTTTTGAAATTGTTGGGCTATGTGGTGTGCGATGTGTTTGTAGGTTTTTTTTTATAAGGATGTGATTGTAGGTTTTGTTGGGCTATGTGGTGTTAGGCGCTATGAGGTATTTACAAATCTCGTTGAATAAAACAACAGGTCGAACTACCAATCAAAAGTCTTAAAGCATGAAATACGAGCTAACTATGAAAAAATGGGTAATCTGCTGCTTGTATGTTGTGGTTCTTTAATGGCAAAAGAAACACTATAAACCTGGATGAGGTTTTAAGGTGAGATATTGTTTAATGAGTAATTAGCACCAACAAAAATATTATGATGAAACAATCTTAAAACTCGTACCACACTTACTTTGAACAGGAAAGAAGTGTGAAACAAAAGCAAGAGGACAACTGTGTCAAGGGTGGCACCACTAAAATTAATGTATCAATATTCTACTTTATCAAGTATGGAAAAGATTGTAATTATAAATAATCATAACTGGCAAACGGATCAAAAGATAATTGGGCACAAGCAACTTGATAGATCCACCTACACATCACTTGTTCATGCCTAGAGCAGCTGCATCCTCTTTAATGCTTGAGTTGAGGTTGAAAGCATCTCATTAAGCTAGATCAAACTCCGATCTCCCCTTCTCTATTATTACTGATGAAACCCAAAGTAGTGACAAGCAATAGTTAGTCACAATTTTTTGTCCATACCCAAAGTAGTGATAAGCAATAGTTCTCTTGCTAGAACTAGAAGTCTGAACATACCAAATATTCTCTTGATAGATGCCACTAGACACATTCGACACTTGCAATATAAAAAACCGACTTTTGATATATACAATTATCAAAAAATATATTTAAACCAAATGTAACAATAAAATTACAACAAAAAACTTAGCATATAAGAATTATACAGCACTAGGAAATCTTTTATGAATTTGCATAAATTGAAAAGAATATTATATAATCCAACTCAAAAGTTGTATTGAGATAGTAAATCTTTTTACACCTTGAATGCTATGACAGTAAAACTTTTGTGAATTTGTATAAATTGAAAAAAGAAGATATAATCCAACTCAAAAGACAGTCAAACTTTTGTACCTTGAATGCATTGATAGAACTCATCTCTTGTGAACTGTGTTGAAGAAAACTTTTGCAAAAGTTCAAACCTGAACAAGAAAGCATATAATTAGGGTTTGTCTCCTGTTCAGTTGACTGAAAATTTGCTTATGGTTGAGTCAGATTTTTTATCCGTGAGATTTGGATCCAACAGCTAGGAAAGAACTGTGACATCCCATGTCACAAAAAGGCCATTAACCTAATCCTAATGCTAATTGCTAGCTAATTAAAAATAAGAGAAATTAAATTGCCAAAGAAAAGGGAAATTTAGTTAATTAAATCCAAATTAGCCAAAATACTAGCATTCCACAAACATCACAAAACTCTAGGAAAGTGTGCCAATGTTTTTGCATATTCCAGAGGGTCATATCAAGAATGATGTTTAGGGAATTTATCAGAATTTTTGGTAAGGATAAATACCCTTAAAATTCCCTAAATGCAGAAAGAGGTTTCTCTGTTTTAGGAATTTTAATAATTTTTTCAACAGAGATCACAACCTGACCCCAAAAGCAAAGTTGGAGCAGATATTTTGCTTGACATGCAAAAACATTTGCATAATGATTGGAGCAAGGTAACTTCTGATTTTACCCAATTATAGAGGGCAATGGCAAAAGTCAATGGAAGAGTCGAGCTCACCCTATCGACTGTCGGACAACCGGCCGCACCCGCCGCCTCCTTCTTCGGACCACCGGCTAAACTGCCGCCTCGACGTCCTCCCATGTAGTCCACTGTGCCACCTACCTTCCCGGAGCAGCCGGCAACACATTGAAGCCGCACTCATCCACCCAACTGCCTCGTCCTCTCTCGCTCTCCCTCTGCTCTCCTTGCCCTTGACCGTAGTGCTCACCTCTCCCTGGAGAAAAGCTGCAGCAGGCCGAGCTCCCACCCTCCAGCACGCCCTCACTCTCCCTCTGATCTCTCTCGATGCGCCAAGCCCCAGCCCCACTATTTTTCCTCTGCCAGTGAGCCTAGGAAAAGAAATATACGGCCGCTCCCCTGTTTCGAGCCGCCATGGCCGCCGCCGCATCAAGCTCGGTCTAGGAAGCTCCCGATCTCCTTTTTCTACCGCAAATCAATGCTCAAGACCTTCCTCTAGCATCCTCCTAACATTTTCCCTCCCTCATGCAGTGTCCTCACCGGATTTCGGGAAGAGAAGAGCACTGCCGCGTCGGAATCCGCCACCCCCACGACGAGACCCACCTTCGGACCATCACCGTCGACATCTTCTTCCACACCGATGATCCCCGCACTGAGGTGAAGCTCCTCGACCAAACCCCGACCCTTCTTGCCCCCTGTGCATGATACGTGATGCCACCGAACCTCTCCCCTGCCTCCGCCGCCATCGTCGTCACTATTTTAGGCACCGCTGTCGGTCGGCGATCCCCTCGGGTTGCTCGCCGTCATGTGCGCGGCCGAATGGTGCCAGTCCCGGGCCCCACCTCTCACCGCAGCGGCCGGCGAGGAGTGCTCCGGCAAGCCCCGGCCGCGCTCCGGCGAGCCCGGCCGCGTGCGCGCGCCCTGATGTTCAAAATGTCGAGTGACATTTTGTAATATAGATCGAACTTTGCTAAATATTCAAAAATCAATATCTCGCAATAGGAAAATGGGAAAAATGCAAAACCAATTTTGTTAGACTCAGAAAATTCCCCTCTATCAAAAACGAAAGATGAGCATCAAGGTTCTAAAGTTTATTAATTAAAAGAAGTCACCAAATTTGGAACCCTTCTAAGATTAATAAATCCATAAGTAAAAATATATAAATTATAAAATCATGAAATTTGGCCAGTAAGCATATCATAGCATCTATAAACTCTCTGCAAAAGAACATCTTCATTTTATGCATATTGTTGGAGTTATTGCATAATCATTATTTCTAGTTAATGAATTTTTATAAATTCTCTGTTAGGAATTTTATTATGAAACTTTGCCTGATTGTTACTTATGTCTTGACACCTTCATTTAAAATTCCATGTTAAATCCTTAGCAATAGAAGTATGTTTTTTATGCTCTAGAGTAGTTTATTTAATAAATAGCCTAGAAATCATTTAGATAAATATTGACTTATATGCATAATTAGTTTATTTACTAGTATTGGCTCCCTGATACTGTTCATTCAGTATATTTAGGTCATGAATAATATTCGGTTTATGTGTTCATCTTCATATGCTCATTGCCATGAATGTCATATTTATTCAAGAAATTCCATAAATCCTTGAGCGTTCATCTCTTAGTTATGCATTTCCATTTTCATATAGGACACGAACCTGAGGAGACCACACCGGAGAAGGCCGGTGCTGACGTGAATTTCATCGAAGATACTAACTATGATCACTCCCAAGGCAAGCCCTGGTGCACACCTATTTATTTGAGAGTCCTTTTTGTTTAATCACAACATAAGGATATTGTATTGTGCATTAGGCATAGGGCTTGAACAAAAATCCACTTGCATAAATGAACAATGACCTATGCTAGTCTATGTTAGTAAGACTTTTGTTAGAAAATGCTACGCTTACTCTAGTGGAGTCAACGATAGGTTATGGGACCACTTGATATACTTATGGTTCACATGAAAAGATGAATTTGGTTAAAAATTTGAGAACCTATCGATGCAACTCTGTGAACAAGTATCAAACAGTACTAAGTGTATACCTTTATATGGGAATTCGTAAGCCTAATAACTTGGACGCTGTATTGTTGGACAGATCCACTCATCGATCTAGAGGTGATGTGAATGGCACGGTGGTTGCGCGGGTTGAAGGACTGCTAGAGAGTGCACGGGTTAAGCCTCGGATATGAAGTATTGTATCGCAGGGAGGGACGTGTACTCAGGATCAATGGCCCCGGACCGACTTTATAGCAACCTTGTGAACGGCGTCCATACGTGTTCAAATGATGCGTAAGTCGTGTACTTGGGTTTTCTCCTACAGGATGTAAATCAATTCGAATTGCCATCCCTCGCGGTTATGAGTACCTCTTGTTTCGAGCAGTTGGCAATGATAATTAAGTAGAGAGGATTGATTACGATTCTGAATTTTACTTACTCTATGGCTACATATTGCTATGATGTATTGTTCTTTATATTTGTACAACCTTAGTGGATAGCCAGGTTCACTAAAGTAATTTTTCCTATAAGCTTAATTTAAAATTTGGCGAAGTGACCAACTGGTAAACATAGAGCTAATAGGTGTTGTTTATGCAAAATACCAAGTAAGTCCGGTCAGTCCCCTGCATGCTAGGAGTCGGTTTTAGATAACCATTTGTTGGGTAAGTCTTGCGGAGTATATTAGATACTCAGGCTTTGTGATTTATGTTACTTTCAGGTATCCCTCAGGCTACCTATTGTGATTGTTGTAACAAGATTGTGTGGGAAGGTGAGGAACCACAGGAGTGGACCATTGAGTGGGTTTCTAGTTTACCTACCCAAGATGAGTGAGCCATTGCCATACGGCCGCCATGGTTTACTTAGGCTATATATCATCGAGTGTACCGTGTTTTCTACTTCTGCTTATTTATGCAATCTGAACCAAGAACATATGTATTGTAATGTAACTTAATTTGCTTCCGCTGTGACTCTTGAACTTGTAATATGTAATACTATGCACTTAATGATGTATCATTGTAAATGATGGATGTTCATGTGTGTATGATATGTATGGTTACTTCAGTAATCATCTCCTGAGGTGATCCTATATGGCACACTCTATATTTTGGTATCGGGCTATGATAGGTGGTATCAGAGATGATTCGGGATAAGCAATACACAAATGAACATTCTAAGACTTGAACAACCAGTTTTTACGTCTTACGGTGAGGTACAAACTAGTAGTGCCCATGTAAGGATTTTTATTAGTAAGTGGCAAAGCTAACCCCGGGTTATGATTGTTTAAATACTTGCACATACGGCTTCTTCAGCGAAGGTACATGTGTGACTCGAATACACTCTTATTCGAGAGCTCCCTTGCGAGGCGAGGTGGTCATGGATTTGTTGTGCTTAGATAGGATTTTATTTAATTTGGTGTGACTCAAATACACTCTTATTCGAGAGCTCCCGTGTGAGGCGAGGTGGTCACGGATTTCTTTTTGATTGTTTCTTTTGGATTTGATGTATTGTTTCCAGGATGGATCTTTTGTAGGTACGCTAATGTTAGTCGTATCTACGCACCCACTTATATACCGCAAGAGGACGGTGCACGATTGTAGCACTTTTTTCCTTGAATTGAGTATTCCAAGGTTTATCGAATCTACTGGGACCTTAGAGATTTATTAAACAAAGTTAACAGTAAAAGATCTAGTCAAGGCTACTGTCAAGGTCATGTTGCATGAGGGGGAGACTGGCCAGCGCAAAGGTGCGCCAGACAGTAAATCTGTCGTTGCGCCGATTGGCGCGGGGATTGAGCCGATCGGCACGGTGGGTAAACTAAGCCAAAGTTGTTGCGCCGATCGGCGCAAGAGTTGAGCCGATCGGCACACTGGTGATTCTGAGTCGAAGTTGTTGCGCCGATCGGCGCAGGAGTTGAGCCGATCGGCACACCAGTGAATCTAAGCCAAAGTGTTCCAGATCTTGTAAACCTATGCCGGTAAGTGAGTAGCCAGATATCTACTAATGAGATCGTAACCAGAAAGTATAATTAAATAGCATCATAATGGGTAATTACATAGATCAATGAAAACCTATAATGAGTAAGACCACCCTGCTTTCCGAGCGGCTCCCTATTTTATCGCAGCGGGGAGGAAACCCTTAATCACGCGAGTACCTTACCCTACTCAACTATCGAATAGTGCTGCGCAGGCTTAGTACTGTCATCGCTAAACCACACTACTAGCATCATCAAGCAACCATAATCAATACAATGTCCGAACACTATCCTAATCACCACGATTAAGATAATATCTACTTACTTAGCCTAGAACTAAGCAATTGGAATAAGCACATGCATGATTATAGAATCAAGATAGACAAATCACTAAAATCATCATCAACATATTCAATCATCCTTGAGATACATAGAGTAAGATTCATCCCCGTCGAGATGGCCTACCTTGGCGGATCAACTCTTGACTCCAATGGTTCTTGAAACTCAACTAGAGATCTATTCTAACGGGGCAAGACCTGGTGGCTCTAACTCATGAATCTGGTGTCCCTCTGTCGCCCCCCCCCCTCTGCGCCGAGGGTTTACAAGTATTTATAGGGGTTCTACTCATAAAGGACTCGATTTCTAGCAAATAAGGCAGTTGCGCCAATCGGCGCAGGATTGCGTCGATCGGCGCAACTCGTGTCTTCTCTGATTTCTTCCCCGAGTCGGTTCCTTTGTCTTCCACAGCTGCCATGTGGGCCTTTTTCCTTCCAGATAAAGTCTTGTACTGCACGTTAAGATCTTGGAGTTCCATAAATCTTCTTGAAGTTCTATAATTCTTCTTAGACAAATATCTTCAAGTGTCTTGTGCAGATAAACTTCCATAAACATGTGGAATGGGCATCGGTCACTTCTGTGGGTCAAAACACCCTTGCGCTGATCGGCTCATGGACTGCGCCGATCGACGCACTGGGCTTCTTCAGTGCTTTTCGTCGGTTCTGGACTCCTGTCCTCTTCATCATCGCATTAATCACCAATTTTACCTGTTTCTGCACTAAAGCACCAGAACAACGCATATACAAATATATAGGCAATATCACAGGTAAATGGCCTAAATTAGTATCAATTATGCTCTAATTGGGGTAATATTCACATATAAAAGGGGCACTTGGGAAGTGCCAACAGCCACTCTGTCTCCGACGCGTCCCTACCAACAGGGCCTGCTACGAGGAGCCAAACAGCGACAAGCCGTGGTGCCCACGACGGTCCTTGAGAACTCGGCCCCCCTCCAAGAGACCTTCCTCAAACCAATTTCCTCCCTCCATCTTACGAGGGAGAAAAACTCCTAGCTCCGCACACGGGAGCTTTACGTTGGTGCCGTCGACATGGAAGCCGGCGCGAACACTTCCCGTGACAATATTGCCACGAGTCATATTCTCGCCTATCTCCGTCGCGCACTCCCACTTGTCATCGCGCCCTCCCGGTCCGTTGCTGTCGTAGACGAGGGCTGCTAGGCGTTGAAGATAGGCCCCGAAGGCCAACTTCTTGCTTGCCTTGCCCCTCTTGTCAAGCCAACCCCGCACCATCATCGACATGGGGTTGAGTAGGGTAAGGTACTCGCGCGATTAAGGGTTTCCTCCCCGCTGCGATAAAATAGGGAGCCGCTCGGAAAGCAGGGTGGTCTTACTCATTATAGGTTTTCATTGATCTATGTAATTACCCATTATGATGCTATTCAATTAGACTTTCTGGTTACGATCTCACTAGCAGATATCTGGCTACTCACTTACCGGCATAGGTTTACAAGATCTGGAACACTTTAGCTTAGATTCACTGGTGTGCCGATCGGCTCAACTCCTGCGCCGATCGACGCAACAACTTCGACTCAGAATCACCAGTGTGCCGATCGGCTCAACTCCTGCGCCGATCGGCGCAACAACTTTGGCTTAGACTCACCAGTGTGCCGATCGGCTCGACTCCTGCGCCGATCAGCACAACCCCAGATTTAATAGATCTCGCGCACTTTGACTTAGTTTCATTAGTGTGTCGATCGGCTCGACTCCTGCGCCGATTGGCGCAGTGACAGATTTACTGTCTGGCGCACCTTTGCGCTGGCCAGTCTCCCCCTTATGCAACCTGACCTTGATAGTAGCCTTGACTAGATCTTTTACTGTTAAGTTTGTTTAATAAATCCCTAAGGTCCCAGTGGATTCGATAAACCTTGGAATACTCAATTGAAGGGAAAAAGTGCTACAATCGTACACCGTCCTCTTGCGGTATATAAGTGGGTGCGTAGATATGAGCAACAAGCCTCCCTTTTTCTGGCACTGTTGCCGGGGACCATAGCAGGTTTTTAAACATTGTTTGATGTATTAGTGTTTAGTCATTGTGCTTTACTTGTCTCTCTAGTACATATATTCTATTAAGTGAAACTAACAGGTATGGACGGTCCTAAGTCAAACAAACCCTCTAATTACGCCGATGATCCAGAAAGACTCTTACACAAGAAGAGAACAGCGGAGAAGACAAGCAAGTCACTTGGAGATTTGGAAGCAGTCCGTGCAACACCTCGAGTATTATTCACAATAGAAGACTCAGTTCAAGAGCAAGAAGAAGAGGAGATGGCAGAAGTGGCCATGGTTAATCGTCTCAAGCCACAATTGACTAGTATTGTCAAGACAGATTTCCAAGAAGCTCAAGATCAACTTCCGTACCAATTGGAGAGATATGTTGGAATAGTGGTGCAACAACCGTTCACAGGTTCAGAAGATCCCAATCATCACTTGCAACACTTCCTTGAAGTTTGCAGTACATTAAAGATAACGGGATTGATAGGAGATCAAGCGCGTGTGCGGCTGTTCCCCTTCTCTCTAGTTGGACGCCCCAAGCAATGGTACAATGGATTGGAAAACACAGTGAAAACGGTGTGGAACACATTAGCAGCTGAATTCTTGGCCAAATACTTCCCCCCCGGTTAGACTCAAGCTTTGAAAAATAAGATTCTTGGATTTACACAGAATATTGATGAGAGCATTGGAGAAGCATGGGAAAGATACAATGAGCATATGGATGCATGCCCTCATCATGGTCTGACGGTTGGAGAAGTTGTTGAGAAGTTCTACATAGGATTGAATCTTTTGTAACGTCAACATTTGGACGCCTCGGCTGCAGGATCATTCATGTCAAAAAAACCCCACCAAAGCTAAGAATTTGATCAAGTTGTTAGTTGAAAATCAATCGTGGGATGGTGAGAGAAGCTCAAGGAATTTGCAACCTTCAAAAGAAGTAGCGAAGAGTGTTGTTGAGAAGACTCAGGAAGAATTGATTATAGATCGCCTCGATGCTATTCAAAGAAGGTTGGACAATAATCTTCATATCCCTAAGGAAGAGACACTCAAGCTGGCGGAATCACGCTCAACATGTAGTGAGTGTGGAGAATTTGGTCATGTGCAGAAAGATTGCCCTGAAGAGATGAAGATGTTAGAATATCTGAAGAATAGTAGATGGAAGCCCCAATATCAATAACAAAGGAGTTCTTTCTCTCCTAGTTCGTTCATGCAAAACTCTATCCCACTTCGTCTCCAATGTCATGAGTTCTTTCAAGCTCAAGAGAAGATCAACAAGGACAATCAAGCTAGATTCAAGGAGATTGATCGTGCCCTTGAGAGAGTTAATGACAAGGTGATAGAAATTGGGAGCTCCAATGAGCAGATTTTGAAGCATATCAAGATTATGGAGCAACAGATGGGACAGCTATCACAAGCAATTCAAGGCAATAAGGGGGCTATTCCTAGCAATACGATGTCTGCAGAACAGTTGAAGGCAATAGCTACGCGATCAGGAAAACAAACAGAAGATCCAGAACACTCTGCGGGAGCAAAGAAGCCCCGCGCCGATCGGCGCACACCCGGCGCCGATCGGCGTGACAACCCTGTCGGAGCCGATCGGCTCCCTGAAAGCGCTGACCGGCGCAAGGAGGATGATGACCTCTGTGGTCTGAAAATGGGCGTGGAGATAGAAGAGCATGGCCCAGTCACGTTTCTAGATACTCAACTACTGACGAGGACAGAAAGAGCGCGACAACACGACGAGCAGTTTGCAAGATTCGTCGATATTATGAAGAGGCTTTACATCAATGTCCCTTTTGTTGACGCTATCCAAGTTCCCACCTATGCCAAGTACATTAAGGACATGATGCAAAACAAGAAGTCTCTAGTTTCTGAGGAGGTTGTGAAGGTCACTAAGGAACTAACGGCGGCAATCAATGATGTTGCACTAGAGAAGAAACCCGACCTGGATCACCAAGCATCGAATGCATGATTGGAACAAGGATGTTTGATTGGTGCTTGTGCGATCTTGGAGCAAGCGTAAGTGTTATGCCCCGTCATATATTCACAGATCTCAATTTGCCTGAATTAGAGCCTATGGGTATGTGTTTGGAGTTAGCCGCCCTGATGGAATTGCTGAGGATGTGCCTATTCAAATTGGAGATCATGTCGTCCCTATTGATTTTATTGTGCTTGACATGGATAAGAGGACGAGGTCCCCGTTGATCTTAGACAGACCCTTCTTGAGGACAGCAAAGGCAAGTATTGATGTTGGGAGTGGTAAGATAAGCCTCGATATAAGTGGGACTCCCTACTCTTTCAAGTTTCACCTAAAGGGAGAAGAGTTTCATGCTATTGATGAAGTGAAGAGATACAAGACACCGTGGCATCGAGGCGTCGAAACTAATCGGAGAAGATGTATGGAGAGGTCGTCCAAGCTATATGAACCATGGAGATAAGATAACCTTGTAGTGTTTCGGCCTCACATCCCGTACCGCGATACTAAGGATTGATTGTTTGCGGGGAGGTCAAGCTCTTTGACCATTAAATAACTAGAGCGCTCTTAGGAGGCAACCCAATGATCGGGGGATTTAGAAGTTAATTAGTGCTGGCCGGGAGGGCAACTCGGCATTTTTAAAATTTGCTTGCTTGTGATAAAAATAATCTCCTGAATAAAATAAAAAAAATTAGAAAAGTGTGTGCTTAATTCTTGTGTGCTCTTGCGTTGTCTGTTTATTCGTGCAAAACTGTGTATATACATACTATAGACTAACAATGCAGGAGTATAAAAAAAAAAGACCAAAAACAGGAAGGAACAGAGCTTGCACCGATCGGCGCAGTATTGCCCAAGTCAGGACAGAAGGCCGACGACGCCCAGAATTGAAGGAGTGCTAAACCAGCACAATAATTTTCGGAGACAGAGCTATTTTCAAGGATAAAGACAACATCTAGCGAAGAAGCGAGGGGCCAAAAGCAAAAACGGATGTCACGCCGATCGGCGCGAGTCAGCGCCGATTGGCGCAATCACCAGATAAGCCTCGACACATATGCCAATACTACAGGAACATTGGAGAAGTGGAAATTAGGTGAAAGAGATGAATACAAGGCATCAGAATCAGCGCCGGACCTAAAGACGAGGTGCAAGGGACTTGCGCCGTTCGGCACCCTACTACGCCGATCAGCACGGGTACCCATGATGTTCCCAAATAGGCGACAAAAGCGGCAGACATTGATTTTGAGAAACAGGTATGATTATTATGCAGGTGTGCTATGCAAGGGAGACATGGAATTGACCAAAGGATAAAAAAGAGACGGAGCGCCGATCGGCGCGGGCCCGCGCCGATTGGCGCCGCCAACAAGACATCAGGATTACGTGGTGTTCCCCTGCCAACCAACATGATGTGCTAGGAAGCGACATGAAGGAGGGGAATCAAGCATCAGAGTGGTCAGAGCATTCAAAATTTGAATTGTGCCGATCGGCGCAGTATCCGTTGGTTCTTTCCCCTGGAAGTTTCCCACTCTATAAAAGGGAGGCTAGGCGCCCCCATTCAGCACACCATCCCGGTAATCTCTCCACCGTCCCCACTACCCACGATCTCGCACACGTTCCGCATTCCTCGCAGATGGATCGTCTCCGCTCCTCCGTCGGCAAGTTGGGCAAGAGGCTGCACCGGGGGAGTAGTTCCGATAGCAGCAGGGAGTCGAGCGGTAACTCATCGGCGAGGGGTGTCTCCGACGCTCGCGATGACATGTCAGTGGGTGGTGCATCCACCGGCTCGGCGGTGGCGACATACGAGGTCCACGCCCGCCACTCTGTCTCCGGCGCGTCCCTACCAACAGGGCGTGCTACGAGGAGCCAAACGGCAGCAAGCCGTGGGGTTCCCACGTCACCACCTCCGCCGGCATTCATGCCGTGCACGGTGGAGGAGGGCTTCATCCTCCTGAGCGCGGAGGAACAGAGGCACTACCTCGCAGTGAGGCGAAGGTTCGTCCCCAACTTCGACTTGGATGCGACCTTCCTCACCTCGATCGGCATGTAGGAGGACTTAAGGAGGATGCTAGACAACCTTGGCTGGGTGGATTTCCACCTCCTCCCCACGGACTACAACCTCGACGTCGTCACCAAGGTTGCTTCTACGATGAGGCTTGGCACCGTCGAAGATGGTAGCGAGGCCGTCAACTTCCGCGTCCGTGACATCAGCCACACGGTGACCATGGAGGCGGCCGTTCAAGCCTTCGGCTTTGACACCAAAGCCGACGTCGCCGGCATAGAGGACGTGGGGAGTTGGACTCCTTTTGGAGGCGGCTCTCGTTCATAGAGGAGATGAAGCGCGGGAACATCCGCAACCCGACCATTCAAGTCTTCCATCGGTGGTTGGCGGCGCGCATAGGCAACAAGGTCGACTCCACCAACGTCACTGATGCGGACTTGCGGTGGTTCTTCAACGCCATCGTGAGTCCGTCTCATTGCAATCCCATGTCGGTGATGGTGCGGGGTTGGCTCGACAAGAGGGGCAGTCAAAACACCCTTGCGGCGATCGGCTCATGGACTGCGCCGATCGGCGCTCTGGGCTTCTTCAGTGCTTTTCGTTGGTTCTGGACTCCTGTCCTCTCCATCATCGCATTAATCACTAATTTTACATGTTTCTGCAATAAAGCTCCAAAACAAAGCATATACAAATATATAGGCAATATCACAGATAAATGACCTAAATTAGTATTAATTATGCTCTAATTGGGGTAATATTCACATATAAAAGGAGCACTTGGGAAGTGCCAATAGCTAACCACGTTTAGCTCATTTAGAAACGTGTGAGAGGTGTGTGTGCCACCGAACCGATCGGTCTATATAAACAGTCAAAATGTTTCTTCTGTGAGGATGTAGGGATGCGGCATATTGATAGCATTTTGAATCATTCATGCATTTATAATCATGTCATCATGTCTCATGCATCATCACAAATGACAACTCGAACCACGCACCCCTGTAATTGGAACAAAATAACTCAATCTTTTTGAGAGAATAAAAACCCATAACTGGTCGTAGGTCCAAAGATTGTCTTCACGGTAACTAACCTAACTCACTCAATTCTAAACCAAGTAAGTCATGTGAGTACCCGTTGAAAAGCTTGGGAATTACTCTATGATTACCAGCTAGTGCCTCTATTTTTATCAGGTTGGTTAAGGTCGAACTTTGGCTCCCAACAGAGAACATTTCCTGAGATTTCAGAAGTTGCTCCACTTCTGTCCTCTGTCTTTGGATGGTCATAACTCCCAGAGATATTATCGGATAGAGCTGTTTAAGTATGCGTTGGAAAGCTACTGAAATGCTTTACAACTTTTGTAAAAGGCCAAAAATCTGGTTCTGACCAGAAGCTAAGTAGTTTTGCATATCTTTGTTGGCTGTCCTGTTCGCAGCAGCCCTCTCGTTCCCATGGCAACAACCAGCAGCCGTCCTCTGGTTCCCGCCCTCCACAACAAGCTAATCAAGTTGTGAGGTCCGGTTCACCGCAGCCATGCTACAACTGCGGCCGTCTCGGTCACTTTGCGAAAGATTGTCGTTTTCCGAAGCGCAGTCAAGGCAACAACCACCCTAATGCTTCCAGGAACAGCAACAACAACCACAGCAGCAGCAACAACAGTGGCAGCAATGGCAATCATCCCCAATCATCCACTCCTACTCATAAGAATGGCCGAGTCAACTATACCACGGTCGAAGAGGTTCAAGTTGGAGAACCCGTCCTCGCGGGTATGTTTTCGATCAAACAACATTCCGCTATGGTTCTCTTCGATTCTGGAGCAACGCTTGATTTTATTAGTCAAGCATGTGTGATTCATTTAAAAATCACCCCCACCGCTACGGGAACACCTTACGTCATCACGTCACCCGGTGGAAAAAAAGGACCAATCTTGAGTTGAGAGGAGTGCCACTTAAGCTAGCAGGCAACATATACTACTCTTCGCTAATCATACTAGAACGGCAGGGCATTGATGTAATCCTTGGTATGAGGTGGATGGCTAAGCATAAAGTCGTCTTGCACATTGAATCCCGGGAAGTCCACTTAAACTCGCCCCCTACATGGCCCATCTGTTCTCTGATTGCCATGTCCCAAAATGGCCATGTCTCAAATCCATCATGTTGAAGGGAAAAAGATAGAGGAAATTCCAGTGGTATGTGATTTTCCCGACGTGTTTCCAGATGATCTGCTAGGAATGCCTCCGAACAGGGATGTTGAGTTTAAGATTGAACTCCTACCTGGTACGGCACCTATCTCCCGTAGGCCGTACAAAATGGCTCCCAATGAATTAGCAGAGTTGAAAGGGCAATTACAAGAGCTTATGGACAAAGGTTACATCCGGCCTAGTACATCTCCGTGGGGATGTCCCGCCCTCTTTGTGAAGAAGAAAGACAAGACCCTACGCCTATGTGTTGATTATAGGCCTCTAAATGCTGTAACCATCAAGAATAAGTATCCACTACCTCGAATTGATATTCTCTTTTATCAACTCATTGGTGCTAAAGTTTTCTCAAAGATTGATCATCGATCCGGTTACCACCAAATAATAATACGAGCCGAAGACATTCTGAAAACCGCTTTCTCTACACGATATGGTCTTTTTGAATATCTTGTCATGTCCTTTGGTCTCACCAATGCTCCAGCTCACTTCATGTATTTGATGAATTCCGTATTCAAGCCAGAATTGGACAAATTTTTAGTTGTGTTCATCGAAGATATCCTTGTCTATTCCAAATCCGAGGAAGAGCATACCAAACATCTTCGCATTGTTCTACAACGGCTCCGAGATCATCTACTTTATGCCAAATTTAGCAAGTGTGAATTTTGGCTAAAGCAAGTTCCATTTTTGGGTCATATCATTTCAGCGAAAGGTATAGCCGTTGACCCTAATAAGGTCGAAGACGTGCCTAAATGGAAAGCTCCGAAATCGGTCAAGCAAATTCATAGTTTACTTGGTCTTGCCGGCTACGATCGGAAATTTATTCCCAACTTCTCGAGAATTGCCAAGCCTATTACAAAGTTATTGGAGAAAGATGCCAAATTTAAATGGAGTAGCGAATGTGAGGAAGCTTTCTAGTCGCTCAGAAAGCATTTGACAACTGCCCCGGTTTTGGCTCAGCCCGATATTACCAAACCGTTCGATGTTTACTATGATGCGTCCGACACCGGATTGGGCTGTGTACTTATGCAAGAAGGCCGCATCATTGCCTATGCCTCTCGATAGTTCCGAAAACACGAGCAAAATTATCCCACTCATGACTTGGAATTGGCATCCGTTGTCCTAGCCTTAAAAACCTAGCGCCATTATCTCCTTGGTAACCTTGTCAATCTCTACACCGATCACAAAAGTCTCAAGTACATATTTATGCAGCAAGAACTGAACATGAGGCAGCGTAGATGGTTAGAATTGATCAAGGATTATGAGTTGGAAATTCATTATCCTCTCGGAAAGGCCAATGTGGTTGCTGATGCCCTAAGTCGGAGGGACCAATGCAATCATGCAACTGTTTGCTCTACCATATGGATCCTTGTATGATCTGGCTCTTGTTCGTACCCTTCGTGAAGAAATTGTTGAAGCACAAAAGAAGGACAAGGGAACGGAACATATCCGACAAAAGATAGGCAAAGATGAAGCTACATGTTTCCGCCAAGACGAAGATGGAGTGCTATGGTTCAACAATCGTCTTGTTGTTCCAAGGAATGTGGAATTAAGAAAAAAAATATTGGATGAGGCTCACTTGTCCAAATATTCCATACACCCTGGTAGCAACAAGATGTACCGTGGGTTAAGGGAAATGTTTTGGTGGACACGCATGAAGTGAGAATTTGCTCATTATGTTGCTGAGTGTGATACTTGCCAACGTGTGAAGACCGATCATTTGAAGAAAGCCGGTCTTTTAAATCCCTTGAAAGTCCCTGCTTGGAAATGAGAGGATATTGCTATGGATTTCATTGTTCGGTTACCCCTCACACCCAAGAAGCATGATTCTATATGGGTCATTGTGGATAGGTTGACAAAATCTGCTCATTTCATTCCCATCCATACAACCTACTCTACCAAAAGGTATGCCGAGCTCTACATCTCAAGGGTTCTATGTCTGCACGGTGTACCCTAGACTATAATTTCTGATCGAGGTCCTTAATTTATCACTCATTTTTGGGAACAACTGCATTCTTGTCTTGGTACGACTCTTATTCAAAGATCCGCTTATCATCAGCAAACAGATGGTCAAACCGAAAGGCTAAATCAATATTTGGAGGACATGTTGAGAGCATGTGTTCTAGATAATCATGGGAATTGGGATGACTGTCTTCTGTTCGCCGAATTCTCATACAACAATAGCTACCAAGAGAGTTTGGGAATGTCACTGTTTGAGGCATTGTATGGCCACTCATGCCAAGCACCGTTGAATTGGTCAGAATCAGGAGAACGGATTAATTTTGGTCCGGATCTTGTTACTCAAGCCGAGGAGAAAGTGCGACAAATTCGAGCTAACATGAAAGCCGCACAATCCCGTCAAATAAGCTATTCCAACAAAAGAAGACGCCAATTGGAGTTCAAAAAGGGAGATCATGTCTATCTTCAGGTTTCCCCAACAAAGGCATATCTCGCTTTGGAATCAAGGGTAAATTAGCACCCCGCTACATTGGACCCTTTCCGATCACGGAGAAATGTGGCGGGGTCGCTTATCGATTGCAATTACCGGAGAATCTTGCTCGGGTGCACAACGTTTTCCATGTCTCCCAACTCATGAAGTGTTTAAAGCCTCCGGTTGACATGGTCATTTCCGACACCAAGCAATTGGAAGAAGATGTCTCCTACCCAAAATACCCCGTCCGGATTCTTGATCAAAAGGACCGGGTAACTCGCAATCGCACCATCACCTTCTACAAAGTGCAATGGAGTAACCATACTGAAGATGAAACAACTTGGGAGCAAGAAGAGTTTCTAAAAGCCAACTTCCCTGAGTTCTTGACCTCGCAAATTCGGTAACTG
This sequence comes from Eleusine indica, assembly GCA_030378355.1. Classification (NCBI taxonomy): domain Eukaryota; kingdom Viridiplantae; phylum Streptophyta; class Magnoliopsida; order Poales; family Poaceae; genus Eleusine; species Eleusine indica. The sequence goes on along the minus strand of CM059498.1, from coordinate 42,908,373 downwards.
CCCACACCCCCTCTTCCTCGTTCATTTTTTTTTTGCGAATCTTGGGGCGAGATTCCCTTTAAGGGGGAGTGCTGTGACATCCCATGTCACAAAAGGCCACTAACCTAATCCTAATGCTAATTTCTAGTTAATTAAAAATGAGAGAAATTAAATTGCCAAAGAAAAGGGGAATTTAGTTAATTAAATCCAAATTAGCCAAAATACTAGCATCCCATAAACATCACAAAACTCTAGGAAAGTGTGCCAATTTTTTTGTATATTCCAGAGGGTCATATCAAGAATGATTTTTAGGGAATTTATCAGAATTTTTGGTAAAGGATAAATACCCTTAAAAAATTCCCTAAAGGTGCATCTAGGCCCCTAATTTTATTTTGGTGACTGGCGTCAATACAATTAAGAACGGACTAATCTTTTAATGAGCATATGTGTAGATTATGGTACAAAATTTGGTGATCAAATGCATAGAAACAAAAAGGGAGAAAAGAAGATGGCAAAGTGCTTCAAGATGAAATTCAAAATATGCTCAAGAATGAAGTTCATGGAGTTTTATTTTAAATCTTGAGTATGGGAAAAGCCGTACTATTAAGAGGGACACAAAAGTGTGAAGCGGAGGTGAACTAAGTGCAAAATTCCCATTTCTAGGCCATATAAAATTTTCCAGGGCCAAATCATTGGACTTGTCCGACCCATCGGACTCCAGTAGCTCTGCCACTCTGGGTCGTCGGACTTGTCCGATGACCAGAGGAAAGTCCGACGCATCGGACACTTTCATCGGAGTACAGTTCCCCTGCCACCCTATTTTCATCGGACTTGTCCGATGGCCATCGGACTTGTTCGATGGACAAGACTTGTCCGAGCCATCGGACAAGTCCATCGGATTCTAGTTCCTCTGCCCCTCCTGTGTCATCGGACATGTTCGATGGTCATCGGACTTGTCCGATGGACAACTTATCCGAGGCATCGGGCAAGCTTGTCGGACTCCAGTTTCTGCGCCACCTTGATTCATCGGACATGTCCGATGACCATCGGACTTGTCCGACACAGATCTCAGAAATTGGGTCTCCAAAGACTCTTTTCCCCATTAGGCTATAAATAGAACCCCTCTTCACCCTTTGGCCGGTTGGTCACTCATTTCCACTCAAAAACACTCTTAAGCTCACTTTGCTTGTGCTTTCAAGTACTTGTGTCTCATTTACTTGTTCTTGCTCATAAACTTGCTAGTTAGGGTTTGCTTCGTATTTCTTAGATTAACTTGTGTAGGTTGCTTGCTAGTTGCTCTCCTTATTTTTACAGCTTCCCGTTGCTTATATTCACCTGCTCCTAGCTTGCCTTACACTAGTTTTAATATTTACCCGGTCGATCTACTTTTCTATCTTGTGCCATCGGACAAGTCATCGGACTTTCCCTACAATCATCGGACAAGTCCGACACTACGCACTTAACTTTTATTATTAAGTGAATTTGAAGGATAATTGCCTATTCACCCCCCCCCCCCTCTAGACACTTTCAATTGGTATCAGAGCGGGATCTTCTTGAAGGCTTAACGGCTTGAAGATAAAGATGACAAAGGGTAAAGAAATTCCACCTAGTGGATCGTCCGAAGCAAGGTCCAAGGGTGATGCACCTAGAGAAAATCCGAGGATTGAAGATATTGATAAAGATGAGCTACCAAAAGCCTACAACAATGTCATGTTTGATTATGATGATCTCAAAGAAGATCGCGTTGGGCAATGGTCCGGTAGACTCCCCTACTTTGATGGATAATTTTATGATCATTGGAAATGCAAGATGACGATGTATTTGGAATCCATGAGTCCTGATGTTGCAAATATAACCGAGAATGGTTTCTTGTGGGAAAATAGAGACAATCCAACCCGTAAGGATCAAATCAACATTCATCGTAATGCCGTGGCTGCTAGTGCAAGTGTTTCCGCACTTAGTGCCACCAAGTATGACAAGGTAGCCGGAATAAAGAATGCCAACCAACTATAGAGAAAACTTGAGGTTATCTATGAGGGCATTGATTCCGTCAAAGATGCAAGACCTGAAGAACTGCAAAATGAGTTCAACCTATTCATCATGGGTTCGGGAGAAGGCCCAAAGGAAGTTCATGATAGGATCATGAGGATTGTGAATCAAAGAAGAGCTCTAGGAGCTAAAATGACCGACTTGGATATTAACAAGAGACTACTACAAGCATTGATACCATGGGATGGCAACATTTGCTCAAACATTAAAGAGAAGGACAACTTCAAAACCTTCTCCACCGATGAAGTGCTTGGAAAGCTTCTTTCCCAAAAGCAACAAAATGATCAAGCCAACAAGATAAATGCCTTGATCAAGCAAATTGAGGGAGCAACTGGTGACAAAAAGGATGTGGCACTCAAAGCCACACAAGAGAAGAAAAAGAAAGTGATTGATTCTAGTAGTGAGGATAGTGATGATGAGATGGCCTTGCTTGTGAGGAGATTCAAGTCATTTCTCAAGAAAGATGGCTACAAGAAGAAAAGCTTTGACAAGGGCAAAGCAAGAAGGTCAAAAAGAACTTGCTATGAATGTGATGATGAAGGACATTTCATTACGGAATGTCCAAAGAAGAAGAACAAAGATGAAAGCAGGAAAGAGAAGCACCACAAGAAAGACAAGAAGTACAAGAAGCATAGAAGAGGTGAAGCTCACATTGGTCAAGAATGGAATTCCGATGATTCATCCTCTTCATCATCTTCCTCCTCCGAATCCGACTCGGATGAGGGAGGCATTGCTACACTTCCATTGGCGTCACTCCCACCAACACTTCTCTATTTAGGAGCTTGAGTGATGATGATGACGACAACACTCACAAGTGCCTCATGGCAAGAGGATCGAAGGTAACAAAATCTAAACACAAGCGTTCCTCTTATGCTAGTAGTAGTGACGACGATGATGATGATGATGTTAATGCTTCACTTCCTAAAATGCTTGAATTTATGGAATTACTTGAAAAACAAAAGGAAGAAAATGATAGGCAAGAGGAGCTACTTGAGAAACAAGAGGACTTGCTTGTTCTTGAAAAGAAAAGAAATCTTGAACTAGAGAAGCTCCTAGAAGAAGAGAGAAAGAAAAATAATGACTTAACTATGTATCTCACTAAAATTGAGAATACTTGTGAAAAAGTTGAGAGCATTAAAGATGAACTTCAAGAGAAGTATGAGGATTTGGAAAAGACTCATAAGTCTCTTGAAGAACAATATTGGATTCTTTCAACCCTCACATCTTCCTCAAATAATTCCTCTCGTGCTTCTACTAGCAAAGGATGTGATAGATGCTATAATTTTGATGTTGATGCTTGTGCTACTAATATCAAGTTGATTGATGATTTGAACAAGCAAGTAAAGGCTCTTGAAAGCAAAATACAACATGAGAAAGATGTTGTCGATGATGAGAAGGCAAAGTATGCAAGAGGTGCATACACATATACTAGAATGCCACATGTCATGGATGGCATTGGTTATGTTGAGGGTGTCAAGCATAATGCTCGAGAGAGCAAGAATGGGAAGGAATTCCTTAAGTTCACCAAGGAGGATCTTACCAAAAGAAGCAAGCCAAGAATAAGAATACTAATCATTTTTCTTTTGTTAATGATTCTCATGCTAATATGCCTAATGTTACTTGTGCATTCTTTCATGATTTTGATGCTTCATATGTGCTCATGAGAAACATGTATGGACGTGTGTTTGCCAAATATGTTGGGCCATGCAATAAGAGGCCAAAAGCTTGTGTGTGGGTGCCCAAAGTGCTTGTGACTAACGTAAAGGACCCAAGCAAATTTGGGTACCTAAAAACAAAGCTTAATTTATTTTGTAGGACTATGTCTCCAGAGGATCAAGTTGGGTGATTGATAGTGGATGCACCAATTATATGACCGGAGACAAAAAGATGTTCAAGTCATTCGAGCCAAGTCATAACAAAGATGAGTACATCACATTTGGTGACAATGGAACGGGACAAGTACTAGGTTATGGTAAAGTCCCTCTCACTCCTTCATATTCCCTCTCTAAGGTTATGCTTGTTGATCATGTTGACTTCAATCTTTTGTCCATTTTGCAATTTTGTAAAATGGGCTATGATTGTTTGTTCAACGAATGTGGTGTGACCGTCTATAAAAGGAGTGATGGCTCGGTTGCTTTTAAGGGTGTGCTTAAAGGAAAGCTTTATGTTGTGGACTTCCACGGATGAAGCTAGACTTGGTACATGCTTATTAGCAAATCCCAAGATGGGATGGTTGTGGCATAGAAGGCTAGCCCATGTTGGTATGAGAAATCTTCACAAACTCCAAAAGGGCGGCCACATCATAGGACTAATCGACGTTTGCTTTGAGAAGGATAAAATTTGTAGTGCATGCCAAGCGGGAAAGCAAGTTGGAGCATCACATCCCACCAAGAATGTGATGACCACCACAAGGCCATTGGAGATGTTGCACATGGACCTCTTCGGGCATGTCTCCTACATAAGTATTGGTGGTAACAAATATGGTCTTGTAATTGTTGATGACTTTTCTCGCTTCACGTGGGTATTCTTTTTGCATGATAAAGGTGAAGTAAAAGATGTGCTCAAAACGTTCATGAAAAGAGCACAAAATGAATATGAAGTCAAGATCATGAAAATAAAGAGTGACAACGGCACCGAATTCAAGAACACTCAAGTTGAAGAGTATCTCGATGAAGAAGGCATCAAGCATGAATTTTCGGCACCCTACTCCCCTCAACAAAATGGGGTAGCCGAAAGAAAGAACCGCACGCTCATTGAGATGGCAAGGACAATGCTTGATGAATACAAGACGTCCGACCATTTTTGGGCCGAGGCCGTCAACACCACATGCCATGCCTCCAACCGGTTGTATCTCCATCGACTATTGAAGAAAACACCATATGAGCTACTAACCGATAACAAGCCTAATATTTCCTACTTTCGTGTTTTTGGGATCAAATGCTTTATGCTAAACAAGAAACCCAAGACTTCTAAGTTTTCTCCAAAATTTGATGAAGGTTTCTTGCTTGGTTATGGGTCGAATGTTCATGCCTATCGTGTATTCAATAAAACCATCGGTTGTGTTGAAATTTCACATGACGTGTCATTCGATGAATCTAATGGCTCTCAAGGGGAGCAAGTTGTGAATGATGGTGTAGATGATGAAGCTCCTAGAAGTGTAATAAAAAGGATGGCCATTGGTGATGTGAGACCACAAGAAACATCAAGTATTGAAAATCAACCCTCTCCCTCAAGACAAAACCAACTTAATGAGAATAAAGAATTAGATCACGCAAGTGGTCAAGATCAAGATGTTGGGAATCATGAACAAGCATCGAGCAATGATTCTCAAAGACATGATGAAGAGGTTGATAAAGATGGTGGTTAAGAAAGCTCACACCCACCGCACCCAAGAGTGCATCAAAATGTACAATGTGATCACCCCGTCGAGCAAATTCTTGGAGATATTGACAAGGGAGTAATCACTAGATCTCGAGTTAGTAATTTTTGTGAACATTACTCTTTTGTCTCTTCTATGGAGCCATTTAGGGTAGAGCATGCACTTGAGGATGCGGATTGGGTGATGGCCATGCAAGAAGAGTTGAACCACTTCACAAGAAATGAAGTGTGGACACTGGTGGAAAGACCAAAAAACAAGAATGTTGTGGGCACCAAATGGGTGTTCCGAAACAAACAAAATGAAGATGGTGTTGTGATAAGAAACAAGGCAAGGCTCGTGGGAAAGGGGTATTCACAAGTGGAAGTTTTGGATTTTGATGAAACTTATGCCCCCGTAGCAAGGCTTCAAACTATTAGAATATTACTTGCTTTTGCTACTCACCATGATTTTAAGTTGTACCAAATGGACGTGAAAAGTGTATTCCTAAACGGGCCAATCAAGGAAGAAGTGTATGTGGAGCAACCACCAGGCTTTGAAGATTCTAAGTATCCTAACCATGTTTATAAACTCCATAAGGCGCTCTATGGGCTTAAGCAAGCCCCGAGAGCATGGTATGAATGCCTTAGGGATTTTCTTGTTAAAAAGGATTTTGTCATTGGCAAGGCTGATCCAACCCTCTTCACTAAGCGTTTTGGTGATGATATCTTTGTATGCCAAATATATGTCGATGACATTATATTTGGTTCTACTAACCAAACCTTTTGTGATGAATTTAGCAAGATAATGACCAAAGGTTCGAGATGTCCATGATGGGAGAATTGACATTCTTTCTAGGCTTCCAAGTGAAGCAACTCAAGGAGGGCACCTTCATATGTCAAGCAAAGTACACACAAGACTTATTGAAGAAATTTGACATGGACAAGGAAAAGCCCATCAAAACTCCCATGCCAATAAATGGTCACCTCGACCTCAACAAAAAGGATGAACCCGTTGATCAAAAGGTATATCGCTCCATAATTGGCTCTTTGCTTTATCTTTGTGCATCTAGGCCCGATATCATGCTTAGTGTGTGTATGTGTGCATGTTTTCAAGTCGCTCCTATGGAGTGTCACATGGTGGCTGTTAAGAGAATATTGAGATATTTGGTTCACACACCCAACCTAGGGCTTTGGTACCCCAAGGGCTCAAAGTTCAACCTATTAGGCTATTCCGATGCGGATTATGCCGGGGATAAGGTAGATAGAAAGAGCATCTCCAGGACATGCCAATTCTTGGGTAGGTCCCTAGTGTCATGGTCATCCAAGAAACAAAACTCCATTGCACTTTCCACGGCCGAAGCGGAGTATGTTGCAGCCGGTAGTTGTTGTGCACAACTACTTTGGATGAGACAAACTCTAAGGGATTACGGTTACAAGTTGAACCGTGTTCCACTACTATGTGACAATGAGAGTGCCATAAAGCTTGCTTATAACCCCATTGAGCATTCACGCACAAAGCATATAGATATCCGCCACCACTTTTTGAGAGATCATTCCATCAAAGGGGATATCAAAGTTAGCCATGTGAGAACCGAAGATCAACTAGCCGATATATTCACCAAGCCCCTAGATGAGAAGAGATTTTGCTATCTTAGGAGTGAACTAAATATTCTTGACTCTAGCAATGTGATGTAGAGAATGTGCACATATGAATGGTGATTGTTTTATTATTACAAAAAAAAATTATTGTTTTATGTCAAAAACCTATTATTTGTGCTATTGAAGCTGGTTTTTGATCACTAGATCGAATCTTGATAAAATATGGTCATTGTTATGTTTTGTTGATTGTTGGCTAACCATAAGATGTCAAGACTTTCCATCAAACTATTTTTAAAGAAAATAAAAAAATCCTCTACTCTTTCCTGGCTGGACTCTACTCCCTCTGATCTTTCTAGAGTCGGGCAAGTCCGACAGACATCAGAAATGTCCGATGGCGTCGGACAAGTCCAACTGTCATCGGACAAGTCTGACGCTCTAGGATTCGACCCTTTTAACCCAGCCCGACTTACCCCTTCAGTCAACCCATCCTCATTCATCTCCCTCATGTTCTCTCTCCGCAAGAACACCCTCATTGGCGGCACCAAGGCGATCTCCCTCTCCCACCATCCATTGGAGCAAGTTTGGAGGTCAAGAGGTTCTCCTCCATCAAAGAAGTCCGATCCCCCATCGTTTTTGCAAGGTTTAACCCTAATCCCCTCTCTCTTGGTCTCACCCTTAGGGTTAGGGTTATTGATTAATGCTAGTGTCAAATTTGTTCCCTTGCATATTTGATCCATGGAGGTAGCCTCTAGTTAGTTGTTAGTGGAGTAGAAGAAGTTTGGGTACTTGTGGTAGGTGGATTCATGAAGGATCTAGGTTTTTGGAAAAACTGCGTGTCATCGGACAAGTCCGACGCATCGGACTTGCCCGATGATTATCGGACATGTCTGACGACCTGCAGTTTCTTCAAAAACCTACACTCTTCATTGATTCTCCTCACCCCTATTCCTCTTTTTGACTCTCTCCTAACTTGTTGCTCGCCACATTTTCTCATCATGTCTGACGTGGAAGCATCCCCCTTGAGGGAGAAGAGGACTAAGACCAGCGAAGACCAAGGTCAGAGCCAACCCCCAAAGAGGAGGAAGGCCACTGCTGGGTGGATCCGCCGCACCAAACTGAAAGCTCCAGCTGATAGAGAGGAGCCGGAAGAGATAAATGAGCTTGATAGTGTCATGCATCCTCCAGCAGAAATGGAGAACTCTGACTATGACATGGTGAACTATTTTCATGCCTCCATTGAGACCTGCTCTACGGCAAGACTAACTACCTTCTATGATTGTGAGAAAGAAGCTTTTGATTTCCGCTTTCATGCACATTTCTATGCGGATTGGTACCGCTCCACCTATCTACGCATGAAGAATGCAGTGGTTGACATGAAGTGGCTTGATTGGGATCACATGAAGACAAGGAAGCATCCATTACTCGATCAAGTGTTGGCTGCCTGTGAGCATCATGGTCTCAAGACCTTCCTGACTTTCCAGTACTCCTGGAATAGGGAAATCATAGATCAGTTTTATTTAACTGTCTATTTTGATGAGGATGCCAAAACCATGTCCTGGATGACGAATGGCGCCAAGTACACCTGCTCCCAGAATCAGTTTGCTAGTATGATTGGACTTAAGCATACACGCAAGGAAAGGCACAAGGTTCACAAGGAGAATCATATGGATGCTGAGGATATGAGGTACATGTATGTGGACCCGGATAACTGCTCTCCTCCCAACTCCAGTGGACTGAAACCATTCTTCTCAGTCTTGTTTCGGATCTACAGGAGTACCTTAGCCCCAAGGGGAGGCAATTCTGACCGTATTCCTGCCTTTCAAAGTAATATTCTGCACTGGGTTTATGGGAACAGAAAATTTGATGTATTTGACTATGTCTATCAGGAAATATGGGACATCTCCGTCTCTCCCAAGCGTGGCTGTGGATACGCTCCTCACATCATGTTCATGATTGAGAAGGTGTCGGGTTTAACCTTCAACAAGGATATGAAGCATCTGAGCCTCAAACCTCAGATTCCTTCTAACTGGACTCCCGACACCACCTCTGGCCAGTTCTTTGGAGCAGCTCAGCCTCCATCTTCAGCTGCACCACCTCAGCCACCTCGGGCTACCCCTCGGGGCACTGGATCCTCTCATGTGCCTCCACCTCCTCGCGGCAAGAGAAGCGGGATTATGAAGATGTTCAAATCCCTTATGAGCATGTGCAGGAGCATTAATCAGAGGCTCGACGTCATTGAGAGGAATCAAAAGGGTCTGTATGACCATTTTGGTATTGAGATTCCTCCTCCACCGTCCCCAGCTAAAGGCTCACCTCCTCCCACTCATGATGACCCCACTCCTCATGATGACCCTACCTTCACCGTCAAGGAGATGAACTATTTTGGGTACTACCCGACTCCTCCTCCTTTCTCCTCTGGTGCAGGTTCGAGTGCAAAACACATTCGCTTTGAGGATGACGACGGCGAAGGTGGTGAAGATCAAGCTGTCCAGGCTCTTCGCCACCGCCAAGGGAAAGAACCGGCTATTGATGAGGAAGAAGAGGAAGAAGGCGATGATGATGATGAAGACTATGAGTTCTCCGACGACTAGAGCTCTCATCACCTTCTACCCGCATTTTTCTCCTTTTTGGGTGTCTTGATGCCAAAGGGGGAGAAGTGTAGTTATCTTAGTTTTTTCTATCTTAGTTTGTGAGTTGTGAGCGAGTTTGGAGTTGAACTATTTATGGCACTATTTGGTTTGTAAAACTCTATTTTTGCTACCTATGTGGTTGGTTTGTGCACTTTATTTGCCTATTATATTGGTACTTTGTTGATTATCTTGTTATTTGCATTTCGTCTATCTAGTGTGATCTATTGGTGAAAATTAACATGTATGCATAGTTTTAGGGGGAGCTCTCACATATTTTTTAATATGTGCACTTGTTATTATCTCATATCCTCTCACTCACGCACACATTTAGGGGGAGCTCCTCATCACAAACTAAACTTTCATTGCATATTTTTATGAAATTTAGTTGTATTGTCATCAATCACCAAAAAGGGGGAGATTGAAGGTGCATCTAGGCCCCTAATTTTATTTTGGTGATTGGCGTCAATACAATTAAGAACGGACTAATCTTTTAATGAGCATATGTGTAGATTATGGTACAAAGTTTGGTGATCAAATGCATAGATACAAAAAGGGAGAAAAGAAGATGGCAAAGTGCTTCAAGATGAAATTCAAAATATGCTCAAGAATGAAGTTCATGGAGTTTTATTTTAAATCTTGAGTGTAGGAAAAGCCGTACTATTAAGAGGGACACAAAAGTATGAGGCGGAGGTGAACTAAGTGCAAAATTCCCATTTCTAGGCCATAGAAAATTTCCAGTGCCAAATCATCGGCCTTGTCTGACCCATCGGATAAGTCCATCGAACTCCAGTAGCTCTGCCACTCTGGGTCGTCGGACATGTCCGACGGTCGTCGAACTTGTCCGATGATCAGAGAAAAGTCCGACGCATCGGACACTTTCATCGAAGTACAGTTCCCCTGCCACCCTATTTTCATCGGACTTGTCCGATGGCCATAAGACTTGTCCGAGCCATCGGACAAGTCCATCGGATTCCAGTTCCTCTGCCCCTCCTGTGCCGTCGGACATGTCCGATGGACAACTTATCCGAGGCATCGGGCAAGCTTGTCGGACTCGAGTTTCTGCGCCACCTTGATTCATCGGACATGTCCGATGACCATCGGACTTGTCCGACACAGATCTCAGAAATTGGGTCTCCAACGACTCTTTTCCCCATTGGGCTATAAATAGAACCCCTCTTCGCCCTTTGGCCGGTTGGTCACTCATTTCCACTCACAAACACTCTCAAGCTCACTTTGCTCTCCCCAACTCTCCTCCCTTGATTCCACTCTTGATTTGTGAAGGGATTGAGAGAAGATTGCAGTGCTCCATCGACTCCAAGCTTTCATCCTCTTGAGCACTTGGTTCATCCTCACCGCCGATGACTATTGTGTTTGTTGCTCTTGGGGATTCTTCCCCTAGACGGTTAGAGGTGCCCGTAGAGCTCCCAACTTGTGTGGTGACACCTCGGGAAGTTTGTATTGACCCCTCCTTTGTGGAGTTTCTAGTGAAAAACCAAGTTTGATCTTTGTGGTCACTTGGAGAGGTTAGGGTTGAAAGAGACCCGGTACTTTGTGGATCCCTCAACGGAGACGTAGGCTTCTTTGTGGAGCTGAACTTCGGTGAACAAATCTTGTGCCTTACTTATGCTTTCAATTACTCGTGTCTCATTTACTTGTTCTTACTCATAAACTTGCTAGTTAGGGTTTTCTTAGTATTTCTTAGATTAACTTGTTTAGGTTGCTTGCTAGTTGCTCTCCTTATTTTTACAGCTTTCCCTTGCTTATATTCTCCTGCTCCTAGCTTGCCTTACACTAGTTTTAATATTTACGCGGTCGATCTACTTTTCTATCTTTGGACTTTCCCTAAAGGTGCATCTAGGCCCCTAATTTTATTTTGGTGATTGACGTCAATACAATTAAGAACGGACTAATCTTTTAATGAGCATATGTGTAGATTATCGTACAAAATTTGGTGATCAAATGCATAGAAACAAAAAGGGAGAAAAGAAGATGGCAAAGTGCTTCAAGATGAAATTCAAAATATGCTCAAGAATGAAGTTCATGGAGTTTTATTTTAAATCTTGAGTATAGGAAAAGCCGTACTATTAAGAGGGACACAAAAGTGTGAAGCGGAGGTGAACTAAGTGCAAAATTCCCATTTCTAAGCCATATAAAATTTTCCAGGGCCAAATAATTGGACTTGTCCGACCCATCGGACAAGTCCATCGGACTCTAGTAGCTCTGCCACTCTGGGTCGTCGGACATGTCCGACGGTCGTCGGACTTGTCCGATGACCAGAGGAAAGTCCGACGCATCGGACACTTTCATCGGAGTACAGTTCCCCTGCCACCCTATTTTCATCGGACTTGTCCGATGGCCATCGGACTTGTTCGATGGACAAGACTTGTCCGAGCCATCGGACAAGTCCATGGATTCCAGTTCCTCTGCCCCTCTTGTGTCGTCGGACATGTTCGATGGTCATCGGACTTGTCCGATGGACAACTTATCCGAGGCATCGGGCAAGCTTGTCGGACTCTAGTTTCTGCGCCACCTTGATTCATCGGACATGTCCGATGACCATCGGACTTGTCCGACACAGATCTCAGAAATTGGGTCTCCAAAGACTCTTTTCCCCATTAGGCTATAAATAGAACCCCTCTTCACCCTTTGGCCGGTTGGTCACTCATTTCCACTCAAAAACACTCTTAAGCTCACTTTGCTCTCCCCAACTCTCCTCCCTTGATTCCAATTTTGATTTGTGAAGGGATTGAGAGAAGATTGAAGTGCTCCATCGACTCCAAGCTTTCATCCTCTTGAACACTTGGTTCGTCCTCACCGCCGACGACTATTGTGTTTGTTGCTCTTGGGGATTCTTCCCCTAGACGAAAAGAAGTGCCCGTAGAGCTCCCAAATTGTGTGGTGACGCCTCAGGAAGTTTGTATTGACCCCTCCTTTGTGGAGTTTCTAGTGGAAAACCAAGTTTGATCTTTGTGGTCACTTGGAGAGGTTAGGGTTGAAAGAGACCCGGTCCTTTGTGGATCCCTCAACGGAGATGTAGGCTTCTTTGTGGAGCTGAACTTCGGTGAACAAATGTTGTGCCTTGCTTGTGCTTTCAAGTACTCGTATCTCATTTACTTGTTCTTGCTCATAAACTTGCTAGTTAGGGTTTGCTTCGTATTTCTTAGATTAACTTGTGTAGGTTGCTTGCTAGTTGCTCTCCTTATTTTTACAGCTTCCCCTTGCTTATATTCACCTGCTCCTAGCTTGCCTTACACTAGTTTTAATATTTACCCGGTCGATCTACTTTTCTATCTTCGGACTTTCCCTACAATTATCGAACATGTCCGACACTGCGCATTTAACTTTTATTATTAAGTGAATTTCAGGGATAATTGCCTATTCACCCTCCCTCTAGGCACTTTCATTCCCTAAATGCAGAAAGAGGTTTCTTTGTTCTAGGAATTTTAATAATTGTTGCAGCAGAGATCACAACCTGACCCTAAAAGTAAAGTTGGAGCAGATATTTTTCTAGAGAGTACAAAAATTTGCGTAATGATTGGAGCAAGGCAAGTTCAGATTTTACCCAATTACAGAGGGCAATGGCAAAAGTCAATGCAAGAGTTGAGCTCACCCTATGAACTGTCGGACAACCGGCCGCACCCGCCGCCTCCTTCTTTGGACCACCGTCCATACCGCCGCCTCGACGTCCTCCCATGCCATCCACTGTGCTGCCTACCTTCCCGGAGCAGCCGGCGACGCATTGAAACCGCGCTCATCCACCTAACTGCCTCGTCCTCTCCCGCTCTCCCTCTACTCTCCCTGCTCTTGAACGCCGTGCACCTCTCCCTGGAGAAAAGCTGCAGCAGGCCGAGCTGGAGAAAATCATTATTTATAGTAAATGAAGTTATATAAATTCTCTGTTAGGAATTTAATTATGAAACTTTGCCTGATTGTTACTTATGGCTTTACACCTTCATACAAAATTCCATATTAAATCCTTAGCAATAGAAGTATGTTTTTTTGCTCTGGAGTAGTTTGTTTAATAAACAGCCTAGAAATCATTTAGATAAATATTGACTTATATGCATAATTAGTTGATTTACTAGTATTGGCTCCCTGATACTGTTCATTCAGTATATTTAGGTCATGAATAATATTAGAATTATGTGTTCATATTAATGTGCTCATTGCCATGCATGTCATATTTATTCGAGAAATTCCATAAATCCTTGAGCGTTCATCTCTTAATTATGCATTTCCATTTTCATATAGGACACGAACCCGAGGAGACCACACCGGAGAAGGCCGATGCTGACGTGAATTTCACCGAAGACACTAACTATGATCACTCCCAAGGCAAGCCCTAGTGCACACTTATTTATTTGAGAGTCCTTTTTGTTTAATCACAAAATAAGGATATTGTATTGTGCATTAGGTATAGGGCTTGAACGAAAATCCACTTGCATAAACGAACAATGACCTATGCTAGTCTATGTTAGTAAGCCTTTCATTAGAAAATGCTATGCTTACTCTAGTGGAGTCAACAATAGGTTATGAGACCACTTGATACACTTATGGTTCACATGAAAAGATGAATTTGGTTAAAAATTTGAGAACCTATCGTTGCCACTCTGCAAACAAGTATCGAATAGTACCAAGTGCATACCTTTATATGGGAATTGGTAAACCTAGTAACTTGGACACCGTATTGTTGGACGGATACACTCATCGATTCAGAGGTGATGTGAATGGCACGCTGGTTGCACGGGTTGGAGGACCGCTGGAGAGTGCACGGGCTAAGACTTGGATACGAAGTTCTCTATCGCGGGGAGGGATGAGTACTATCATTCAAAAGTCTTAAAGCATGAAATACGAGCTAACTATGAAAAAACTGGGTAATCTGCTGCTTGTAGTGGTTCTGTTAATGGCAAAAGAAACACTATAAACCTGGATGAGGTTTTAAGGTGACATATTGTTTAATGAGTAATTAGCACCAACAAAAATATTATGATGAAACAATCTTAAAACTCATACCACACTTACTTTGAACAGGAAAGAAGTGTGAAACAAAAGCAAGAGGACAACTATGTCAAAGGTGGCACCACTAAACTTAATGTATCAATATTCTACTTTATGAAGTATGGAAAAGATTGTAATTATAAATAATTATAACTGGCAAACGGATCAAAAGATAATTGGGCACATGCAACTTGATAGATCCACCTACACACCACATGTTCATGCCTAGAGCAGCTGCATCCTCTTTAATGCTTGAGTTGAGGTTCAAAACCACATAATTGAGCTAGATCAAACTCTGATCTTCCCTTCCCTATTATTACTGATGAAACCCAAAGTAGTGACAAGCAATAGTTAGTCACAATTTTTTGTCCAAACCCAAAGTAGTGACAAGAAAAAGTTCTCTTGCTAGAACTAGAAGTCTGAACATACCAAATATTCTCTTGATAGATGCTACTAGACACATTCGACACTTGCAATATAACAAAACGACTTTTGATTTATACAATTGTCAAAAAATATATTTCAACCAAATGTAACAATAAAATTACAACAAAAAACTTAGCATTTAAAAATTATACAGCACTATGAAATCTTTTATGAATTTGCATAAATTGAAAAGAATATTATATAATCTAATTCAAAAGTTTATTCAGACAGTAAATCTTTTTGTACCTTGAATGCATTGACAGTAAAACTTTTGTGAATTTGCATAAATTGAAAAAAAAGATATAATTCAACTCAAAAGACAGTCAAACTTTTTGTACCTTGAATGCATTGATAGAACTCGTCTCTTGTGAACTATGTTGAAGGAAACTTTTGCAAAAGTTCAAACCGGAAGAAGAAAGCATATGATTAGGGTTTGTCTCCTGTTCAGTTGACTGAAAATTTGCTTATGGCTCAGTCAGATTTTTTGTTCGTCAGATTTGGATCCAACAGCGAGGAAAGGACCAATACAGATGTCAAACCTGTTAAATGTGCTCCGGATCCAGGCAGCCCACAAGCAAACTAGACCGGGTCTACTCATATTATTGGACCCATTAATGCAGATTGGACCAGGTCAGCTGGTTAATTATGTCAACCCGTTTGTGTAGTTTCAGGCCTGTAGCCCTGTACGCTTTGTGGCCTTTTGTTTCTGCCTTTGGGGGCTGTAGACCGTGTGAAAAATTTTTTTGTGTTTGCTCGGACTCTAGCCGATTGTTTAAACTGTAGGCCTATAGTATTTGAGAATTTTTTTTTTGAAATTGTTGGGCTATGTGGTGTGCGATGTGTTTGTAGTTTTTTTTTTTGATATGGATGTGTTTGTAGGTTTTGTTGGGCTATGAGGTGTTAGGCGCTATGAGGTATTTGGAAATCTCGTTGTTGAATAAAACAACAGGTCGAACAATCAATCAAAAGTCTTAAAGCATGAAATACGAGCTAACTATGAAAAAACTGAGTAATTAGCTCCTTGTAGTGGTTCTGTTAATGGCAAAAGAAACACTATAAACCTGGATGAGGTTTTAAGGGGAGATATTGTTTAATGAGTAATTAGCACCAACAAAAATATTATGATGAAACAATCTTAAAACTCATACCGCACTTACTTTTAACAGGAAAGATGTGTGAAATAAAAGCAAGAGGACAACTGTGTCCATGGTGGCACCACTAAAATTAATGTATCAATATTCTACTTTATCAAGTATGGAAAAGATTGTAATTATAAATAATCATAATTGACAAATGGATCAAAAGATAATTGGACACATGCAACTTGATAGATCCACCTACACACCTCATGTTCATGCCTAGAGCAGCTGCATCCTCTTTAATACTTGAGTTGAGGTTGAAACCACATAATTAAGCTAGATCAAACTCCGATCTCCCCTTCTCTATTATTACTGATGAAACCCAAACATAGTGACAAGCAATAGTTAGTCACAATTTTTCGTTCAAACCCAAAGTAGTGACAAGCAATAGTTCTCTTGCTAGAACTAGAAGTCTGAACATACCAAATATTCTCTTGATAGATGCTACTAGACACATTCGGGACTTGCAATATAACAAAACGGCTTTTGATATATACAATTTTTAAAAAATATAGTTCAACCAAATGTAATAATAAAATTACAATAAAAAACTTAGCGTTTAAAAAGTATACAGCACTATGAAATCTTTTATGAATTTGCATAAATTGAAAAGAATATTATATAATCCAATTCGAAAGTCGTATTCAGAGAGTAAATCTTTTTGTACCTTGAATGCATTGATAGTAAAACTTTTGTGAATTTGCATAAATTGATAAAAAAGATATAATCCAAATCAAAAGACAGTCAAACTTTTTGTACCTTGAATGCATTAATAGAACTCGTCTCTTGTGAACTGTGTTGAAGGAAACTTTTGCAAAAGTTCAAACCGGAAGCAGAAAGCATATGATTAGGGTTTGTCTCCTGTTCAGTTGACTGAAAATTTGCTTATGGCTCAGTCAGATTTTTTGGTCGTCAGATTTGGATCCAACAGCGGGGAAAGAACCAATACAGATGTCAAACCTGTTAAGTGTGCTCCGGATCGAGGCAGCCCACAAGCAAACTAGACCGGGTCTACTCGTATTATTGGACCCATTAATGCAGATTGGACCAGGTCAGCTGGTTAATTATGTCAACCCGTTTGTGTAGTTTCAGGCCTGTAGCCCTGTACGCTTTGTGGCCTTTTGTTTCGGCCTTTGGCGGCTGTAGACCATGTGAAAGTTTGTATTGTGTTTGCTCGGGCTCTAGCCGATTGTTTAACTGTAGGCCTATAGAGTTTGAGAAATGTTTATTTTTTTGAAATTGTTGGGCTATGTGGTGTGCGATGTGTTTGTAGTTTTTTTTTCATATGGATGTGTTTGTTGGTTTTGTTGGGCTACGTGGTGTTAGGCGCCATGAGGTATTTGGAAATCTCGTTGTTGAATAAAACAACAGGTCGAGCTATCAATCAAAAGTCATAAAGCATGAAATACGAGCTAACTATGGAAAAACTGGGTAATCTGCTGCTTGCAATGGTTCTGTTAATGGCAAAAGAAACACTATAAACCTGGATGAGGTTTTAAGGTGAGATATTGTTTAATGAGTAATTAGCACCAACAAAAATGTTATGATGAAACAATCTTAAAACTCATATCACACTTACTTTGAACAGGAAAGAAGTGTGAAACAAAAGCAAGAGGACAACTGTGTCAAGGGTGGCACCACTAAAATTAATATATCAATATTCTACTTTATCAAGTATGGAAAAGATTGTAATTATAAATAATCATAACTCGAACACGGATCAAAAGATAATTGGACACATGCAACTTGATAGATCCACCTACACACCTCATGTTCATGCCTAGAACAGCTGCATCCTCTTTAATACTTGAGTTGAGGTTGAAACCACATAATTAAGCTAGATCAAACTCCGATCTCCCCTTCTCTATTATTACTGATGAAACCCAAAGTAGTGACAAGCAATAGTTAGTCACAATTTTTCGTTCAAACCCAAAGTAGTGACAAGCAATAGTTCTCTTGCTAGAACTAGAAGTCTGAACATACCAAATATTCTCTTGATAGATGCTACTAGACACATTCGGGACTTGCAATATAACAAAACGGCTTTTGATATATACAATTTTTAAAAAATATAGTTCAACCAAATGTAATAATAAAATTACAATAAAAAACTTAGCGTTTAAAAAGTATACAGCACTATGAAATCTTTTATGAATTTGCATAAATTGAAAAGAATATTATATAATCCAATTCGAAAGTCGTATTCAGACAGTAAATATTTTTGTACCTTGAATGCATTGACAGTAAAACTTTTGTGAATTTGCATAAATTGATAAAAAAGATATAATCCAAATCAAAAGACAGTCAAACTTTTTGTACCTTGAATGCATTAATAGAACTCGTCTCTTGTGAACTATGTTGAAGGAAACTTTTGCAAAAGTTCAAACCGGAAGCAGAAAGCATATGATTAGGGTTTGTCTCCTGTTCAGTTGACTGAAAATTTGCTTATGGCTCAGTCAGATTTTTTGGTCGTCAGATTTGGATCCAACAGCGGGGAAAGATCCAATACAGATGTCAAACCTGTTAAGTGTGCTCCGGATCGAGGCAGCCCACAAGCAAACTAGACCGGGTCTACTCGTATTATTGGACCCATTAATGCAGATTGGACCAGGTCAGCTGGTTAATTATGTCAACCCGTTTGTGTAGTTTCAGGCCTGTAGCCCTGTACGCTTTGTGGCCTTTTGTTTCGGCCTTTGGCGGCTGTAGACCATGTGAAAGTTTGTATTGTGTTTGCTCGGGCTCTAGCCGATTGTTTAACTGTAGGCCTATAGAGTTTGAGAAATGTTTATTTTTTTGAAAATGTTGGGCTATGTGGTGTGCGATGTGTTTGTAGTTTTTTTTTCATATGGATGTGTTTGTTGGTTTTGTTGGGCTACGTGGTGTTAGGCGCCATGAGGTATTTGGAAATCTCGTTGTTGAATAAAACAACAGGTCGAGCTATCAATCAAAAGTCATAAAGCATGAAATACGAGCTAACTATGGAAAAACTGGGTAATCTGCTGCTTGCAATGGTTCTGTTAATGGCAAAAGAAACACTATAAACCTGGATGAGGTTTTAAGGTGAGATATTGTTTAATGAGTAATTAGCACCAACAAAAATGTTATGATGAAACAATCTTAAAACTCATATCACACTTACTTTGAACAGGAAAGAAGTGTGAAACAAAAGCAAGAGGACAACTGTGTCAAGGGTGGCACCACTAAAATTAATGTATCAATATTCTACTTTATCAAGTACGGAAAAGATTGTAATTATAAATAATCATAACTCGAACACGGATCAAAAGATAATTGGGCACATGCAACTTGATAGATCCACCTACACACCACAGGTTCATGCCTAGAGCAGTTGCATCCTCTTTAATGCTTGAGTTGAGGTTGAAACCACATCATTAAGCTATATCAAACTCCGATCTCCCCTTCTCTATTATTACTGATGAAACCCAAAGTAGTGACAAGCAATAGTTAGTCAATTTTTTGTCCAAACCCAAAGTAGTGACAAGCAATAGTTCTCTTGCTAGAACTAGAAGTCTGAACATACCAAATATTCACTTGATAGATGCTACTAGACACATTCGAGACTTGCAATATAACAAAACGACTTTTGATATATACAATTTTTTAAAAGATATATTACAACCAAATGTAACAATAAAATTACAACAAAAAACTTAGTATATAAAAATTATACAGCACTAGGAAATGTTTTATGAATTTGCATAAATGGAAAAAATATTATATAATCCAACTCAAAAGTTGTATTCAGACAGTAAATCTTTTTGTACCTTGAAAGCATTGACAGTAAAACTTTTGTGAATTTGCATTAATTGAAAAAAAAAGATATAATCCAACTCAAAAGATAGTCAAACTTTTTGTACCTTCAATGCATTGACAGAACTCGTCTCTTGTGAACTGTGTTAAAGGAAACTTTTGCAAAAGTTCAAACCTGAAGAAGACGGCACATAATTAGGGTTTGTCTCCTGTTCAGTTGACTGAAAATTTGCTTATGGCTCAGTCATATTTTTTGTCCGTGAGATTTGGATCCAACAGCGAGGAAAGAACCAATACAGATGTCAGACCTGTTAAGTGTGCTCCGGATCGAGGCAGCCCACAAGCAAACTGGACCGGGTCTGCTCGTATTATTGGACCCATTAATGCAGATTTGTCGAGGTCAGCTAGTTCATTATGTCAACCCATTTGTGTAGTTTCAGGCTTGTAGCCCTGTACGCATTGTTGCCTTTTGTTTCTGCCTTTGGGGGCTATAGACTGTGTGAAATTTTGTGTCGTGTTTGCTCGGGCTCTAGCCGATTGTTTAAACTGTAGGCCTAAAGTATTTGAGAAATATTTTTTTTTGAAATTATTGGGCTATGTGGTGTGCGATATGTTTGTAGGTTTTTTTTTATTTGGATGTGTTTGTAGGTTTTGTTTGGCTATGTGGTGTTAGGCGCCATGAGGTATTTGCAAATCTCGTTGTTAAATAAAACAACAGGTCAAACTATCAATCAAAAGTCATAAAGCATGAAATGCGAGCTAACTATGGAAAAACTGGGTAATCTGCTGCTTGTAATGGTTCTGTTAATGGCAAAAGAAACACTATAAACCTGGATGAGGTTCTAAGGTGAGATATTGTTTAATGAGTAATTAGCACCAACAAAAATATTATGATGAAACAATCTTAAAACTCGTACCATGCTTACTTTGAATAGGAAAGAAGTGTGAAAAAAAAGCAAGAGGACAACTGTGTCAAGGGTGGCACCACTAAAATTGATGTATCAATATTCTACTTTATCAAGTATGGAAAAGATTATAATTATAAATAATCATAATTGGTAAATGGTCAAAAGATAATTGGGCACATGCAACTTGATAGATCCACCTACACACCACATGTTCATGCCTACAGCAGCTGCATCCTCTTTAATGCTTGAGTTGAGGTTGAAACCACATAATTAAGCTAGATCAAATTCCAATCTCCCCTTCTCTCTTATTACTGATGAAACCAAAAGTAGTGACAGGAAATAGTTAGCCACAATTTTTTGTCCAAACCCAAAGTAATGACAAGCAATAGTTCTCTTGCTAGAACTAGAATTCTAAACATACCAAATATTCTCTTGATAGATGCTACTAGACACATTCGAGACTTGCAATATAACAAAACAACTTTTGATATATACAATTGTCAAAAAATATATTTCAACCAAATGTAACAATAAAATTACAACGAAAAACTTTGCATTTAAAAAGTATACAGCACTAGGAAATCTTTTATGAATTTGTATAAATTGAAAAGAATATTATATAATCCAATTCAAAACTTGTATTCAGACAGTAAATCTTTTTGTACCTTGAATGCATTGACAGTAAAACTTTTGTGAATTTGCATAAATTGAAAAAAAAAGATATAATCCAACTCAAAAGACAGTCAAACTTTTTGTACCTTGAATGCATTGATAGAACTTGTCTCTTGTGAACTGTGTTGAAGGAAACTTTTGCAAAAGTTCAAACCTGAAGAAGAAAGCATATAATTAGGGTTTGTCTCCTGTTCAGTTGACTGAAAATTTGCTTATGGCTCAGTCAGATTTTTTGTCCGTGAGATTTGGATCCAACAGCGAGGAAAGAACCAATACAGATGTCAGACCTGTTAAGTGTGCTCTGGATCGAGGCAGCCCACAAGCAAACTGGACCGGGTCTGCTCGTATTATTGGACCCATTAATGCAGATTTGACCAGGTCAGCTAGTTCATTATGTCAACCCATTTGTGTAGTTTCAGGCCTGTAGCCCTGTACGCGTTGTGGCCTTTTATTTCGGCCTTTGGGGGCTGTAGACCGTGTGAAATTTTGTGTTGTGTTTGCTCGGGCTCTAGCCGATGGTTTAAACTGTAGGCCTATAGTATTTGTGAAATATTTTTTTTTTTGAAATTGTTGGGCTATGTGGTGTGCGATGTGTTTGTAGGGGGTTTTTTTTATATGGATGTGTTTGTAGGTTTTGTTGGGCTATGTGGTGTTAGGCGCTATGAGGTATTTGCAAATCTCATTGTTGAATAAAACAACAGGTCGAACTATCAATCAAAAGTCTTAAAGCATGAAATACGAGCTAACTATGAAAAAACTGGGTAATCTGCTGCTTGTAGTGGTTCTGTTAATGGCAAAAGAACACTATAAATCTGGATGAGGTTTGAAGGTGAGATATTGTTTAATGAGTAACTAGCACCAACAAAAATATTATGATGAAACAATCTTAAAACTCGTACCATACTTACTTTGAATAGGAAAGAAGTGTGAAAATTTGCTTGTGGCTCAGTCAGATTTTTTGTCCGTGAGATTTGGATCCAACAGCGAGGAAAGAACCAATACAGATGTCATACCTGTTAAGTGTGCTCCGGATCAAGGCAGCCCATAAGCAAACTGGACCGGGTCTGGTCATATTATTGGACCCATTAATGCAGATTGGACCAGGTTAGGTAGTTAATTATGTCAACCCATTTGTGTAGTTTCAGGCCTGTAGCCCTGTATGCTTTTTGGCTTTTTGTTTTGGCCTTTAGGGGCTGTAGACTGTGTGAAATTTTGTGTTGTGTTTGCTCAGGCTCTAGCCGATTGTTTAAATTGTAGGCCTATAGTATTTGGGAAATATTATTTTTTTGAAATTGTTGGGCTATGTGGTGTGTGATGTGTTTGTAGGGTTTTTTTTATATGGATGTTTGTAGGTTTTGTGTGGCTATGTGGTGTTAGGCACTATGAGGTATTTGCAAATCTCGTTGTTGAATAAAACAACAGCTCGAACAGAAGGATGACAAATTCTCGCAGGTATGTTTTCTATTACTGAGCATCCCGCTATGATATTATTTGATTCCGGAGCTACTCATAATGTTATCAGCAAAGCATACATTCAACAACATCATATCATGCCATCTGAACTATCATGCCCATATCTTATTTCTAAACCTGGGGGTAAAATACTTGCCAATCAAATTGCTGCAACTATGCCCCTGAAATTGGGTAGTAAAGTTTATCCCACATCTTTGATCATTTTGGAAGGGCAAGGGTTAGGTGCAATACTTGGAATGTAATGGATGCATTTTCATAGGGCAGTTCTAGATATAGCTTCTAGAGCTGTACATCTAGATTCTCCTATTCGTGGCCAATATTGTTTGACTTTAACCATTCCCAAAACCCTCTTGCCAATGGTTAATAAAGTCATTGGAAAAAGTTTGGAAGAGATACCTATAGTCTCAGAATATCTAGACGTTTTTCCCGAGGATTTACCAGGATTACCTCCTAAACGGGATATAGAATTTAAGATAGAATTACAACTTGGAACAGCACCTATATCTCGAAGATCCTATCGGATGTCTCCTAATGAACTCGCCGAGCTGAAGGTGCAACTACAGAGTTGTTAGATAAAGGATATATACGTCCAAGTTCGTCACCCTGGGGTTGTCCAGCCTTGTTTGTCAAGAAGAAAGATCAAACATTGAGGTTATGCGTGGATTATCAGCCTTTAAATGTTGTTACTATCAAGAATAACTATCCACTACCACGGATTGATATCCTATTTGATCAATTAATGGGGGCCGAGGTATTCTCCAAAATAGATCTTCGTTCGGGATACCACCAGATTCGAATTAGAGCCGAAGACATACTTAAAACAGCTTTCTCTACCAGGTATGGACTTTATGAATATCTGGTAATGTCTTTTGGTCTGACTAATGCACCGGCACATTTCATGTACTTGATGAATTCAGTATTCATGCCGGAATTAGACAAGTTCGTTGTAGTTTTCATACACGATATTCTGATTTACTCCATGACTGATGTTGACGGCTGTTAAGTACCATTTTCAACCGTCAACTATACTCAAATAAAGGAGAATTTGGCATTTCATACACGCATGCTTTATCACAATAATATAGTTCCACTTGTACTTGGAGAACTTTGTGCATGCAGGAGGAAATGTGAAGGAAACACCTCAAAAGGCAAGAAAACACACTTTCGACCAATCAGAGAGCGCCACATGGACGTCACACGGATTGAAGGGCCCATTTACAGCACTTAACCGACGTAACTCCCTGCAATACCGCGCAAACCAACGTCAGGGCCCACAGGACAGCCACCTGGAGAAAGCACAGGCCAGGAGGGGCCACCCCCAGGTCGGCCGACCTGGTCAGGTCGGCCGACCCAGCCGGGCGCCCTCTCCGCCTGGGCTTCCACGTGTTGGCTCCTCCGTGACTCCTGATGACGGTTTGAGATGCCTTCCGTGGCGGTTACGCTCCCTTGCCGACCTATTGAGGCTATAAATAGGAGGGTGTGCCTTCACATTCAACACACACCACAAGAAGCATTTCTCTCTTGCTAGTAGTAGTTCTTGGAGTTTTAGTGGAGTTAGGCTGAGTCTAGAGCTCTCTAGTCCCAAGTCTTCACTTGGAATTGGTATGGCTCTTGTATCTTTTCCCTTTTGTAAGACTTTGCTCTTATTAATATATATATCTTTTCTATATAGTTGTGCTTGGGTCATGAGTTTCTTGTTTGATTTTGTGATCCATATATGTGATAGTATAGTCTACTTGTGTGATAGTAGTTTATATTTATTATACTACTATTGTCATGCTAGTTATATACCGTCACTATAGTCTAGTTTATATGTTATAGTCTCTATGCTTAGTTTTAGCTGATAAAGTATAGCATGGGTTTGGTGATCGTATTCGTACGGTAACTCTGCCTCGTTAATAGTAATCGCGGAGGGGCAGAGTGCTCTTTGGTCATGCAAGTATGGTACTTGGGTGACTGATTTGCATCAATTATTCGTTAGTCTACTGGTTCGTTGAGGTAGGCGGCAGGTGGTGACAGCCCTGTCCGTCCTTTGAAATCCTCCCCGCTAGGCTAGTGCGTAGGCTCTTGGCGGAAGTCGCCTGTGGATGCAGGGGTAAGTCCGTGCCTGAAGTGCTATACTATTGACTGCTGAACCTGAGTGTGGGTCTGTATGTATTCTACTTAGGCTATGCAACTGTATAGGAATGTATAGTAGGAGTAGCTTAGCCTAGTCTTTCCTCCACTAGACTTTATTTATTTAGTAGGAATCTTCTGTGTGTGTCACACTACCCGGTTATTATCATGTACCCGCCTGTCTTGGTTAGATATCCTTGCTAATTGTTAACATGATCTTATATGTTAGTAACGCTTCTTGATCATAACCTTCCTCTGGGATAAACAAATACGATACCCTGAATACTTCCGGGTGAAATGCTACAGCGGTATTCTCCGTGCGCTTGCGGATTTTACCTACTTGACTCTGGGACATATTAGTGAACCGTTTCTGGCCCCGTGCCGGGAATGATTTATTAATATGGCTTAGCAAAAGTCAACAAGCATTTCTGGCGCCGTTGCCGGGGAAGGCGTATGATCTAAGAAAAATTACTAATGTATATAGTAGTGTTGCAATTATTAAGGCTATCTCCTAGGCAGGCTAACCTTGCTTTGTTTTCTGTATTTTGTATGAAAACAGGGTAGTGTATGACTGGTTTCGACTTGCCGACAAACTTCACTGAAGATCCTGAGTCACTCCTGAGAAGGACACGAGCTAGGCTCACCCCTCCTCGTAAGGAGACTCGGCCAATCGAACCTGTCATTCCCGCACCATCAAGCTCTGAGCAAATGGCCGACAAGACCCTCCGCGAGTTCTCCGCTCCCTCCGCTGCCAACATCCCTACGGGACCAGCTGGCAATGTGGGAGATGCGAACTTCGAGATCAAGACCGGTCTCATCACCATGGTGCAGGCTAGCCCATTCTGTGGGAAAGCCAATGAGGACGCTAGTGCTCATCTCCAGCAATTCCTGGAGATTTGCAACACGTTCAAAATGAAGGACGTCACCCCCGACGCTGTTCGCCTTCGACTGTTCCCGTTCTCTCTCCTTGGGAGAGCGAGACAGTGGTTCTACGCAAACCCTGAAGCTGTGAACACTTGGGAGAAGTGTTCAGCTGCGTTCCTTGCAAAGTTCTTCCCGCTGGGCAAGACCAATGCCCTCCGCGGAAGGATCTCAAGCTTCCAGCAGGAGTCGAAGGAGTCGATTCCTGAGGCATGGGAGAGGCTCCAGGAGTACATCCTGGCATGTCCCCACCACGGGATGGATGATTGGCTGATCATCCAGAACTTCTACAACGGGCTTACTCCGTCGGCCCGCGACCACCTCGACGCTGCTGCTGGTGGAGCCTTCTTCTCGCTCACTGTGAGCAAGGCAAAAGATTTGATCGAGAAGATGGTGTCCAACCAAGGTTGGAATGAAGAGCGCCTCCAACCTCGCGAGCGAGGCATGCACTCCGTCAAGGAGGTTGACATGCTCGCCGCCAAGATTGACCTTCTCATGAAGAAGATGGACGACCAAGCCAATGGAGAAGTGAAAGCCCTAGACGCTCGTATGACTTGCGAGGTCTGTGGCAACACGGGACACTCGGGCAATGACTGCCCTGAGACCCGTGAGGACGCAATGTTCATGGGCAACAACAACAACAACGGCTACCGTCCACAAGGAGGTCAAGGTTGGGGTCCACCACGTCCCAACTACCAAGGAGGTAACTCTGGCAACTTCTCTGGTTTTAATTCCGGTTATAATCAGCCCTCCTTGAAAGATCTTGTGCTTGGTCAAGCTAAGGTTAATGATAACATCAGTAAAAAGCTTGCCACCACTGATAGGACTCTTGAGAGCATCCACACTAAGATAGAGGGTGTTTCCTCTGCTCTCAAGAATCAGCTGAGCTTTAATAAAATGATAGAAACCCAATTAGCTCAGTTAGCTGCTGCTGTTCCTACAGCTGAACGCCGGAGAAAAGTCCCGCTCGTCGGACTTTAAAAGGTGAGTCCTCGCCGGGAGGTTAAACCGGTAGTTATCCATATTTGCTCTTTTAATTGCATATTTGCTTTCCACCACATTTTGATTTTTCCCGACCACTGCATTTCTGCATTTTTGAATTTTTCCAGCCACCTTGGAATTTTTCAAAACTCATTTGCATCTTTGAAAATTTAGAAAATAGGTTTTTGGGCTTTCCATTTTGAAAAGATTTTTTGTCGAGCTTTTTGAGCAAAAAGGCAGCAGGGGACAAATCCCCTAGCCGTTGGGGAACACATAGGAAAAAGGGGGCTGCCAGGAGGCCCACCTGCCAGGTCGGCCGACCTGGTGGGATCGGCCGACCCCCTGGCCCCACCTTTTCCTGTGCTCCTTTCTCCCAATGGCTATATGGCCGTTGCTCTGTCCCTTTCTAACGGCCATCTTGCTTCCTTGGCCATAAAAACCGCCCAGGAGGAGGAGCTTCACCATTCCAAGCTCATCTTTCACTCCCCTCCTTTGCTCACTTGTTGCTCTCCCAAAATTTCGTGTTCTTCAACTTTACTACAGCCCCAAAAACCCAAAAAAAAAATATTTCCCCTCTGTTTTAGTGCATTTGCAAGTTGTTGTGAGAAGAAAACCAATTTCGGAGAAGCTCGGGTTTGTCGTTTTCACTAACGCTCACCCGAACACTTGTTCGATCTTGTTTTTGTTCTTGTCTTGTGTTTGTTCTTGTGTGCAGCCATGTTCAACCGAATGAAGCAAGTCGCCGGAATCAAGCGGAGAAAAAGCACTCGTGCAAGCACGAGTCAAGCATCCTCCGTCAATTTCAGCGACAACCAATTCCGCCAGCTGAACGCGATAATGGCTCAGAATCAGAACAATTGGGATGCCTTCTTCCGCTCCCAAGGCTACGACCCGAACCAGCAGATGAGCAAGAACAAGCTTGGGGGAGGACCTCCCTTCTCACGGTAACTTGTATCTTTCCCCTTCTCTTTATTTCTTGCATTTGCTAAATCTGAAAATCCATAAAAATTTGCAAAATATAAAAAGAACAAAAATATTTCCCTTTTTCATGCGCGGTATGAATGTGTATAATTTTCCTATGTTGAGATGATGAATAGTTGCTCTGTCCTTTATTCCTCTCTAAAGCTAGTTTACAACTTAGTACTCTCTCAAGAGTTAGGTTTGTTGGTAAATCTCGCCTTGAACTTGAATCTTGTGGGTAGCATATGCATTCTCTAGTTCTAAGTTGTTGAGAGGTATGATATGATAGATAGGGCTGCTATGATCTTGCTCAACGTAAAGCTTGAATTCCAGAGTTTTATTTTTCAAAATGACAAATTGATAAGTTCCTCAATGATGAAATTCCCACCACAGCCATATGTAGTGTTTACATTTGAAAACCTTTACACATATGCTGCTTGTTTCACATTGAGCTTAGTCAAAATTGTTGTGACCCTAGTAGAACTCTTTTCATGCTTTCTTGATCAAGATCATGTACACACATCCACCGCCATGAGCTATCCTTCTAAATCAAGAAGATAGCATCCACCATATCCACCATATCCACCGTGAGCTATTCTTCTACACCGGAAGAAAGCCACTATCCATCCATCTATCCAAAGAAACACTCCATATATCCATTGCAAAATTCCTCTCTCAAAGTATTCATTGCAAACTAGGACTATGGCTATAAAAAAAAAAAAATGCTCAAAAAAGAGAGCAAGCAAAAGATAGCCATAGCCTAGAAACTCCAAAAGAGAGAAGGAAAATTCAAAAAGGAGTTATTTCTTCCCATCCACCATTCCTCCGTTCTCCCACACACTTGCACATCTTGATCAAGATTGTTTGAATTGATGTTTTTCTTGGATCCGGTCTTTTGACATAGCAATATTATGTGGACATGAGTGCCTCATATATCCCTACCTTGAGCTCCACATAAAGCCTTATTTAGAAGTAGGTGATTATAGGCAACACTTTGCCTTGGTGAGGAATCATACACATATTGAGTGATCCGAGAGAATCATTTGAGGAACTTGGTTTTTATTTTCAAAATCTTTTGAAAACCTCCGGAATAACATAGCGGAATCTAGAGCAAGTGATTGGTGCCCTGCAATTGTTCTATCTCTCAACCGCCCAAGACAATGAGGTGTAAAAGCTCCATGGATGAAGGTAAATGGGTAAGTTATGCGCCAATATATTTAATTCTAGGAAGAGTACTTTGTTGTGCGCATAGTATTATTGAGGAGTAGGACATTGTAGCAACTCCTGATCAACAACTTAAGTTTATCTTTGCTTCGGGACGAGCAAAGGGTAAGCTTGGGGGAGTTTGTTGACGGCTGTTAAGTACCATTTTCAACCGTCAACTATACTCAAATAAAGGAGAATTTGGCATTTCATACACGCATGCTTTATCACAATAATATAGTTCCACTTGTACTTGGAGAACTTTGTGCATGCAGGAGGAAATGTGAAGGAAACACCTCAAAAGGCAAGAAAACACACTTTCGACCAATCAGAGAGCGCCACATGGACGTCACACGGATTGAAGGGCCCATTTACAGCACTTAACCGACGTAACTCCCTGCAATACCGCGCAAACCAACGTCAGGGCCCACAGGACAGCCACCTGGAGAAAGCACAGGCCAGGAGGGGCCACCCCCAGGTCGGCCGACCTGGTCAGGTCGGCCGACCCAGCCGGGCGCCCTCTCCGCCTGGGCTTCCACGTGTTGGCTCCTCCGTGACTCCTGATGACGGTTTGAGATGCCTTCCGTGGCGGTTACGCTCCCTTGCCGACCTATTGAGGCTATAAATAGGAGGGTGTGCCTTCACATTCAACACACACCACAAGAAGCATTTCTCTCTTGCTAGTAGTAGTTCTTGGAGTTTTAGTGGAGTTAGGCTGAGTCTAGAGCTCTCTAGTCCCAAGTCTTCACTTGGAATTGGTATGGCTCTTGTATCTTTTCCCTTTTGTAAGACTTTGCTCTTATTAATATATATATCTTTTCTATATAGTTGTGCTTGGGTCATGAGTTTCTTGTTTGATTTTGTGATCCATATATGTGATAGTATAGTCTACTTGTGTGATAGTAGTTTATATTTATTATACTACTATTGTCATGCTAGTTATATACCGTCACTATAGTCTAGTTTATATGTTATAGTCTCTATGCTTAGTTTTAGCTGATAAAGTATAGCATGGGTTTGGTGATCGTATTCGTACGGTAACTCTGCCTCGTTAATAGTAATCGCGGAGGGGCAGAGTGCTCTTTGGTCATGCAAGTATGGTACTTGGGTGACTGATTTGCATCAATTATTCGTTAGTCTACTGGTTCGTTGAGGTAGGCGGCAGGTGGTGACAGCCCTGTCCGTCCTTTGAAATCCTCCCCGCTAGGCTAGTGCGTAGGCTCTTGGCGGAAGTCGCCTGTGGATGCAGGGGTAAGTCCGTGCCTGAAGTGCTATACTATTGACTGCTGAACCTGAGTGTGGGTCTGTATGTATTCTACTTAGGCTATGCAACTGTATAGGAATGTATAGTAGGAGTAGCTTAGCCTAGTCTTTCCTCCACTAGACTTTATTTATTTAGTAGGAATCTTCTGTGTGTGTCACACTACCCGGTTATTATCATGTACCCGCCTGTCTTGGTTAGATATCCTTGCTAATTGTTAACATGATCTTATATGTTAGTAACGCTTCTTGATCATAACCTTCCTCTGGGATAAACAAATACGATACCCTGAATACTTCCGGGTGAAATGCTACAGCGGTATTCTCCGTGCGCTTGCGGATTTTACCTACTTGACTCTGGGACATATTAGTGAACCGTTTCTGGCCCCGTGCCGGGAATGATTTATTAATATGGCTTAGCAAAAGTCAACAACTGAGAAAGAACATGCTCAACATTTGCGGATTGTGTTACAACGCTTAAGAGATCACCAATTATATGCCAAGTTCAGCAAGTGTGAATTTTGGTTGAAGAAGATACCATTTCTAGGTCATGTGATTTTAGCTGAAGGTGTAGCAGTCGATCCAAATAATGTTCAGAAAGTATTAGATTGGAAACCACCAAAATCAGTCGCTCAAATTCGAAGCTTTTTAGGATTGGCAGGCTACTATAGAAGGTTTATTCCCAACTTCTCAAAAATTGCTAATCCGATGACAAAGTTATTGGAGAAAGATCGGAAATATGAATGGGACCAAGAGTGTGAACAAGCTTTTCAAACTCTAAAAAGGTTATTAACCTCTGCGCCGGTGTTAGCTCAACCAGATTTGGCCAAGCCATTTGATGTTTACTGCGATGCTTCGGGTACAGGGCTTGGTTGTGTTCTTATGCAAGAAGGACGAGCAATTGCATATGCATCACGACAACTTAGGAAACATGAAGAACACTATCCGACCCATGATCTGGAATTGGCATCAGTGGTGTTAGCCTTAAAGATCTGGCGACACTACCTTTTAGGAAATCTAGTGCATCTCTATACCGACCATAAAAGTCTCAAGTACATTTTCACCCAAGCGGATCTTAATATGCGTCAAAGAAGATGGTTGGAACTAATCAAAGATTATGAGATCGAGATTCATTACCATCCAGGTAAAGCAAATGTTGTAGCAGACGCTTGAGCCGGCAAGCACATTGTAATAATCTCACCCCTCAGAAAATGACCAAGGGACTAAAGGGAGGAGTGAGTGAACCAGAGCTTCGTATTATTCCATATGGGATACTAACTAACCTGGCACTTATTCCCACAATTCGAGAAGATATTATGACAGCTCAAAAGAAGGATATGGGTATACAACATGTAAGGAAGCGGATAAAAACTGGAGATATAACATGCTTTAGAGAAGATGATGAAGGCATTGTCTGGTTCAAGAATAGAATAGTAGTTCCTAAGGACTTTAATCTTCGAAAGAAAATTTTAGATGAAGCTTACACTTCCAAATATTCTATTCATCCTGGAATGAATAAAATGTATCAGGACTTGAAGCAGAGATTTTGGTGGACAAGGATGAAAAGAGAAATAGCAAAGTACGTCAATGAATGTGATACTTGTCGACGAGTAAAGGCTGATCATTTAAAACAAGCAGGACCCCTTCAGCCTTTAAGCATTCTTGCCTGGAAATGGGAAGATATTAGTATGGACTTTATTGTCGGTCTACCACTAAGCCCATGAAAGCACAACTCCATTTGGGTCATTGTTGATAGACTAACCAAGTCTACTCATTTCATCCCAGTACATACCCAGTATACTGTGGAGAAGCATGTCGAGCTTTATATATCTCATATTCTTTGCTTACATAGGATACCAAAGACTATAATCTCAGATAGAGGAGCCCAATTTATATCTAGATTTTGGGAACAAATACATAAGTCTCTTGGAACACAGTTAATTCGGAGTTTAGCTATCATCCACAGACAGATGGGCAAACGGAACGAATCAATCAGTATCTGGAAGATATGCTCCAAGCTTGTGTGTTGACATACAGCAAAGATTGGGAAAAATATTTACCTTTGGCAGAATTCTCTTACAATAATAGCTATCAAGAGAGTATTGGGATGTCACCGTTTCAAGCTCTGTATGGATGAAGTTGTCGCACACCATTGAATTGGTCTGAAAGTGGTGAAAGAATAATTTTTGGACCCGATATAGTACAAGAAGTGGAAGAACAAGTACGCATGATACAACAAAACTTGAAGCGGGCAAAATCTCGACAACTCAGCTATACAAATAAAAGGCGGAGGAAATTAGTATTCGATGTTAGAGATCAGGTGTATTTGCGAATCTCTCCCACAAAAGGAGTTCGGAATCAAAGGAAAGTTGGCACCACGATATATCGGACCTTTTGTTATTCAAGAACAATGTGGACCCGTAGCTTATCGGCTGGAATTGCCTACGCATCTTTCCGGAATTCATAACGTCTTTCATGTTTCTCAACTAAAGAAGTGTCTGAAGGCACCGGCAGATGTTGTTATCAAAGAAGTCGAACAACTACAGCCAGATTTAACTTACGACGAGTATCCAATCAGAATCATTGATACAAAGGATCGGGTGACAAGGCACAGAACTACCAAGTTTTACAAAATCCAATGGAGCAATCACTCAGAAGCGGAAGCTACATGGGAGCAAGAAGAGTTTCTCAAAGCAAACTATCCAGCGTTCCTCCAAGCTGCTACCACTTAATGCGGTACATTTTTGAATCTCAGGACGAGATTCCTTTAAGGGGGGAGGATTGTGACATTTTTGTGTTTTTTTTTTAAATTACCTTTACTGTTGGTGGGCCCCACTGGACCCACCCGTCAGCCTCCGGCTCTCACCACCGCGCACCGCCCGCGCCCGGGCAGCGCTGGCGCGAGCGCGACACACCAGCGCCACTGTCAAACGGGGAGGTCGTTTTTACCAACTCTTCTCCTCTCTTTCTTCTCTCCCTCGCTCCAACTTCTCTCTCGCACTCGTTCTTTTCCCCCGCCTCCTCTGCTTCGCTTCCGCCACCACCGACCGGACCCCACCTGCCACCGCCGCCGATCTCCCGGCCAAAACCGTCGCCCCATGCTGCCGCATAGAACCTCCCGCCTCTCTCCGTTACCGCATAGCCCACCCTCCACCCCAGCTCACGAATTTGAGCCGGATTCTCTGAAAAGCCCGAAACAAGTTCTCCCGCCTCTTTCAGAATTTCTTCTTCTTCGGTGAGTTGATCCTCAATCCCGTGTGCATGGAGTTTCTAGAGGTCCTTGCGCCTCCCTTGGCTCAATTATTGATCAAGATCTTGCAATGTGTTAGTTAAATTTTAGATTTTCGCCACCGGCGTTGCCGAGCCGCACCGCCACTGTTCGCCATCGGTTCTGCTTCGGTGAGTCTGCCCATCGCCATAGCCTTTTTCCTCTGCTATTCTCCCGCAATCGCCACCTCTCCTTCGCTGTGGCTGGCCGAGTCGAGCTCGAGAACGAGCTCGAACTCCAGCGGTGGAAGTCCCGCGCGCGCGAGCTTGGAAGAGCTCTCTGGAGCGGGATTCACCGCGCGAATGGCCCAAGAGGCCGAGCCGCGATTGCACGCGCGAGGGCCCACGGGCTCGCCCTGGCTGGGTCGTGCTCCGCCCTGGCTGGGCCACCGAGCAATTGGGCCATGCCCCGCGCTGCGCAGCTACGTTGCTGGGCTCAGTCTAGCAGCAGCTGGGCTGCCCGAGGCCCATAAGGCCGAAATCAAGTTTTGATTTTCTTTCTTTTTCTTAGGCTTTTTCTTTAAAGATAATTCCAGACTTTAAATAAAACCTAGTAAATAAATTAGGCTTCCTAAAATCTTGGAATTAATTTTATTAGGTTCCAAATAAATTCCTCTACCACTATATGAAATTAAATTTAATATTTATTTTATATGATTTTTAAGTATTTAATTAAGCTTGTGAGTTATCTTTTAATTGTTAATTAATTTATTTCCTAAGTTAATATTTATTTTGTTAATGAATTTAATTTATGTATCAGGACTTATTATTTTGTTAGGTGACGAGCCAAGCTCATATAGATGGGCACAAGGCATGCGAGAGGAAGAACAATTGTCGGAGGGAAGTTCTCTCTAGTGGGAACGCATCCCATCTCCGGAAGAATAAAAGCCGAGGCGTGTCTATGAGAATGTCATAGAGAGACGTGGTTTTAAACTCGGTTTTGAACAATGATCAAACTTCTGATGAGTGTGTAAAACTTTGTTGTAATAAATGCTTCTCCGCTGCAAACGCTTGTTTGTTTATTTTAAAACCTAGTTGTATTATACCATGATGTAATATATTTGGGCTTGTAAGAGTGTATGTGCTGTTGTAACTCGCTTCGTCGAGTGTTCTCCTGTACACGGTCCTAGTCATCCCGGAGGGGATGTCACAGCTCCTCACTATCGCATCAGGAGGAGACTTCAGGAAGGGATTGCAAGAAGCCCGTCTTATCATTCGACGTAATGAGGTTAGTACAAGTCAATTGAGCAATGCTTTGGATACTAACCCTTCTTCCTCTAGTGCTTGTCTTATAGCTACAACCAGGGTCAACTACAAGAGTGGAGGTACCCATTGGATCCTTGATAGTGGGTGCACCCAACACATGACCGGGAAGCCAACCATGTTGACCAACATTGATGAAGACGAAGACAGTGAGAAGGTGACTTTTGGGGACAACTCAAAGGGAAGAGTCAGAGGCTCCGGCTAGGTGGCCATTACAGAGGACCTCCATCTTTCCAAGGTTTCTCTTGTGTAAACCCTCAACTTCAACCTTCTATCCATTGGTTCGTTGTGTGATATGGGATTCAAGTGCACATTTGATGAGGATGGAGCAACTATTGAGAATAACAAGAAAGGGCTAGTGTTTCATGGAGTGAGGCATTGAAACTTGTATGTCACGGACTTCAAATCTAGCAACATGCCTCCAAGTACTTGTCTCTTCACAAAATCAACCAAGGGATGGCTCAAGCACCTCAAGCAAGTACATTCTCTGAGGTGCAAGAACCAAACCAAGATGCCACCAACACACCTTCTAGCTCCTCCCAAAATTCATTGAGAGTGCATCCACCTACCCAAGAGAACACTCAAGAGAGAAGTGAGTCACAAGTTCCCCCATCTACTCCATCTCGAGCCACTTCTCCAAGCTCCTCACATGATGCATCCCCATCCAATCTAAGCTCTAAGTCCAAAGCTAGAAAGCCTATGGGTGATTCCTCTCTAAGAATCCAAGACACTCATATATCAAGAGAGCAAGCAATCCATGATGCCCAAGATACTTCACCTAGATCACCTCCCACTCAAGAAGAATATCATCCTAGACCCAAAGCTATCAACAAGGATCATTCTCGGCACTTGATCATTGGAAGCCCATCTCAAGGGGTGAGGACAAGGACAAACCAATACAAGCCCAACTATGTGAATGAAGAAGATGATGACGAGGCAAATGTTGCTATTAAGAACTTCTCTATTGTCTCCATGATTGAGCCCACAATAATGGAAGAGGCAATGAATGATCACAAGTGGGTTATTGCCATGCAAGAGGAGTTGAACAACTTTCAGAGATGCAAGGTATGGAAATTGGTAGAGAGCCCCAAGAATCATAATATGGTTGGCACCAAGTGGGTCTTCAAGAACAAACAAGATGAGAAAGGAGCCATTGTCAAGAACAAGGCTTGCCTAGTGGCAAAGGGATATTCTCAAGTGGCGGGCATTGCTTTGAAGAAACATTTGCACCAGTGGCTTGCCTTGAGGCAATTCGGATCATGCTTGCTTATGCTTCACATAATGGCTTCAAGCTCTATCAAATGGATGTGAAGAGTGCCTTCTTGAATAGAGAGATCAATGAGAAAGTCTATATGGAACAACCACTAGGGTTTGAGGATCCTAAGCGTCCAAGACATGTATACAAATTGAAGAAAGCTCTCTATGGTCTGAAGCAAGCACCTAAGGCATGGTATGAACATTTCAGAATCTTCCTTCTCAGGAATGGATTCACCATTGGAAGCAATGACAGCACCTTGTTTACAAGGCATGTTGGGAAAGATCTCTTTGTGTGTCAAATCTATGTGGATGATATCATATATGGGTCAACTAATGAGAAGTACACTGAGGAGTTCTGAGAAATGATGGCAAGGGAATTTCAAACATCTATGATTGGACAACTCCATGTGTTTCTTGGTTTTCAAGTGTAGCAATTAAGAGAAGGAAACTTCATCTATCAAGAAAAGTATACCAAGGATCTTCTTAAGAGGTTCAACATGGAAAATAGCAAACCCTTGCGCACTCCTATGGCAACAAGCAAACCCTTGGACATGGATGAAAAGGAAAAACCAATGAACCCCAAGCTCTATAGATCTATGATTGGTTCTTTGCTCTATCTCACCGCCTCAAGACCAGACATCATGTTTAGTGTGTGCTTGTGCGCACGCTATCAAGCAAATCCAAAGGAGTAACACTTGAAGGTCGTGAAGAGAATACTTAGATACCTCAAGTACACACCTACCATAGGGTTATGGTAACCTAGAGGAACAAGCTTTGAGTTACTTGGGTATTTGGATTCAGACTTCGCAGGATGCAAAGTGAATAGGAAGAGTACATCGGAAGGTTGCCAATTCCTTGGCAGAGCTCTTGTTTCTTGGAGCTCAAAGAAGCAAAACTCAATGACTCTATCTACATCCAAAGCGGAGTATATGGCAGTAGGAGCATGTTGTGCTCAACTTCTCTACACGAGGCAAACTCTCTTGGACTATGGTCTCAACTTCACTCAAATGCCACTCTATTATGATAGTGAAGCAGCGATCAAGATGGCTCTCAAAACTGGAGATCATGGTCATGCAAAGCACATTCAAGTGAACCATCATTTCATTCGAGATCGTGTTGAGAAGAAGGACATTGACTTGGTGCATGTGCACACTCATGAACAATTGGCAGATATCTTCACCAAGCCTCTTAATGAGAATAACTTCAACAAGCTAAGGGGAGAACTCAATGTTCTCGACCTCTCCAACTTCACATGAGTAACCCTTAAGCTTGTCCTTTGTAAATATGTATAGCTTTCCTTGTTTGTTTTTGTTTGTGCCTTTTCTTTGTGCTTGTTTCTCTTCTTTTTGTAGGTCAACGTCGGACCTCCTTGAGATAGCAATGGACATGGGTTAAGCTTGGGAAGGTGGTTCATGGTGTACCCAAGGCTTTGAAGAACGGTCCAATGTGAGTAAGCTCGAGAACGGAACAACTCATCATTGGCATTTTGGGTTGTAGCCGTTCTCTCTATTTCTTTTAGCATCGCATCATGCATTTGTATTTTTGTTGCATTTGCATTCTTTGCATTCATGCATTCTTGCATTATGATACCTTACATGCTTTCAAGCATGTTTCTAGGGGGACTTGCTTATTTACAATGTAAGTATATGACCCTTTAGATGATCACATAGTGATCTTTGTGCTTCATGCCCATTGAGTCACGTTCAACCGAGCTCCGAGGTTAAATCTACTCGCTCGGCTCTAAGACAAGTGGCTCATATATTCCTAATACACTAATGACTAACCTTTGCATTCTTGAGGAATTTGTGGTTGAGTCATGTGTGTAGGGGGAGCTATGGTGGAACACCATCGTTACCAAGGAGGAGCACCGAAAAAGTGGGAGTTTCCTAACTCTTGCCATTTATTATTTGCTCCTTGGTTCTCTTGTGTTTTGCTTTTGGTTTTTGGTGATAGGTGACAAAGGGGGAGAAGGAACATGAAGATCCAAAATCCAAGTCTAGGTTGATAACATAAAGGGGGAGAAGAACATGAAGATCCAAAATCCAAGTTGATGATGAAGAAAAATATGAAGATTCAAGCTACAAGGTGACAAGAGGAGAACATAAAGAAAATGGTGCATGTTCATTTCAAGCACACATGAAGATCATATCAAGATGAGCATCTACACCAACATGAAGAAGAACAACGACGGTGCATGTGTACGACAACAATATACATCTACACCGACATGAACATCTACGTCCTTGGTGCGTGTCTACTTCAACAAGAACATCAACCACGACACCAAGATGGGCGCAAAATTCAACTCAAGACCGATATCAAGTGCGCTACGTGATTGGGTAGTTCTCCCTCAATTCCCAGCACATTTTAAGGGGGGGGGGACTACTTCCAAGGTAAGGACCAAGGTAATTCTTCCAATCTTTTCCTTTCCTTTGGTTCCTTGTTTCTTGTTCGTTTTGGATCATCATAAGTAGTGGTTGTCATCCATCACCAAAAAGGGGGAGATTGTAAGGATCATGACCATTGAGGTCACTCCAAGGTAATGTTTTGGTGATGAATGACAAACATGAAATGTGACTAATGTCTACATGTGTTGTCCATGTAGGAAACCTTTTCTACTCTATGATGATTATTGATGGCGGCCTTGGCGATTGATGACAATGACCACAAGCATAGAGGCTTGGTCAGCTTGATGGAGTTCAAGGATTGATGGAGATGGATAAAAGCTAAGAACAAGCAATGGAGCAAGTGTTGGGAACACTTGTCTTGTTGTTAGGGCTTTGAGTCCATAGGAAAAACCGGACTGTCAAGGGGGTCTAGGTCATTCTCTTAGGTCATGTCTAGTCGGTGATGTGCAAGGTTGCTCGGTGAAATCACAGGCACTAGGTGACAGTGGAGAAGCCAAGGAGCTGTTCGGAGAAGCCGGGAAACAAAGTCAAGTGAGAACAACAAGTTTCAGCTTCTGGACGAAGTGACCGGACAAAGGGGTCAGAGGTGACCGGACTGTATGGTCACTCAGTGG
Organism: Eleusine indica; assembly: GCA_030378355.1. Taxonomy (NCBI): domain Eukaryota; kingdom Viridiplantae; phylum Streptophyta; class Magnoliopsida; order Poales; family Poaceae; genus Eleusine; species Eleusine indica. The sequence continues at coordinate 42,869,123 of CM059498.1, read as the reverse complement.
TTTTGTCCGGAGACTATAGAGACTCAGCGAGGAATTTGTGTGTGCTAGAGTCTATAGAGATCGGATGGTCTGGTCTACTGACCGGATGGCCCGGTCAATATGACTTGCACAGGGCAGAGAGGAAGCCAAAGTCCAAAATGTTTCTGGAGTGGAGAGAGAAATTGAACGAACTGTCCGGTCTACTGACCATACGGTCCAGTCAGTACAGGTTTTCACCAGGGCAGAGCTGTTGGGGCTCAGGATTGCAGTGACTGAACGGTCCGGTCAGGCAGTGACCGAACAGTCCGGTCAGTAGGCCTAGAAAGCTGATTTCGTGAAGCAACGACTAGTTTGAGGTTGGAAGCCTGTATAACTTCGTTGCTGGGGTCTTGGAGACCTCTTTTAGCCAGTGGAACACCTGAGAGCATTTGGTAAGGTTCAAGAGGAAAAGAGGAGAGCACTAGGAGAGGATATTGGATATCTTGAGAGTGCTAGTGAGAGTAACAAGGAGCAATCTTGCACATCTAAGGCTAGGGTGTCCCTGAGGGTGTGATCTAGGTTGTTACTCTTGGTCTATGGTGAGACCTAGACTGGTTAGGTGTTGGTGATTGAGCCTATCGTGATCGGTTGTGAAGGCCGTCACACATTTATACACGGTTTGATCCCGTCGGTGAAAGGGGCATCAATAGTGAGCGCCCGTGTCAGCTCGGGGAGTCCGACAAGTTCTCGAGGGAGGCGAGCTTGTGCCTTGGTGGCAACGGTGATGTGCACCGTGTCTTCACTCTAGGAGTGATTGCGGGCTCGTGTGCGAGAACTCCACTTGGTGACGTGAGGGATCGGGACTCCGGCGGGAGTGGTCCAACGAGGAGTAGGGGAAGATGCCATCCTTCAAAGACCTCGGGAAAAAAAATCATGAGCCACCTCTTACTCCACTCCTTACTTTGATGCATTACTTTTCGCATTTACATACCGTGCTATTCATGCTTGCGTGCTTGTCTTGTTCTAATTGATTACCTTGTAGACTTGCATGAATAGGCTTCATTACTTGCTAGTAGTGTTTGAGCTTCCAATTGATCACTAGCATGTATAGGAGTTGTATTGGCCTGATTGCTTACCCTTGTATGTATTGTGCTACTCATGCTTGATTGCTCTAGTTGCTTATCTTGTAGCTTTGCATGAGTAGGCTCCTTTGCTAGCTTGTTGTGTGCTTCCGTGTTGCTTAATTAGCTTGCATAGGAGTTGTATTGCCTTGTGTGATCCACTAGTATGCATAGGTTGTTGTTCCTTTCATAGGGTTATTATCTTGCTAGCGTGATCACCACTAGAATTGTGTAGGAGTTGATTTGAGTGTAGTGGTCGGTTTAGAAATTGGTAAAATTGGTACATAGAGATAGTTCCCGATTCACCCCCTCCCCCCCCCCCCCCCTCTCGGTCACAATGATCCTTTCAAGTGGTATCAGAGCCAAGTGCTCATTATAGGGCTTAACCGCCTTGAGTAGTAATCGTATTGAGTTGAGATGTCATCCCATTCAGGGCAGGGTCATGGTTCATGGAAAGATCGCTTGAAAAGCTGCCAAAATGCCTTGATTCCGGATGAGTTGATGGATACTCTTGTGGACTTTGCCAATACCTTTACCGATAAACATGTGTATGATGATTGTGATGATTGTGTGGATATGCCTAGTTCTAGTGAGTGCCTACATTCTTCTAGTGATAACTTGATAGGTTGCTCTACTAGTGTACCTAATGTGATCATTGATGATGATGCTTCTCTTGTTCCTGCTTGCTCCACTAGCATGACTAGGATTGATGATAGTGTGCCTCTTGATCTTTCTAGTGATTCACTTGTTGAGGAGTTCTTTACTTTTTATGCTAATGTTAATGAGGACTTACTTGACTCTCTTATTCGCTTGCGAGGTATTGTGGGCAAGAATGAATCAAATGAAGAATCCTTCAAGCTTCCCAAGATTGTGATAGTCGAGAAGATCCTCACCTTGCTCCGTAGTAGCAAGCTCCTCTACACCACTCTCAGTCTTCTCATGGAGAAGGGTCTCTCCGTCGAGGACGTGATTGAGCTTCTCTTTGAGGATGAGGAGATCACCGCAAGCTGGACCGGGGAGAAGGCTTCCAAGGCAAACATTGGAGCATCTTCAAGAAAAGGGAAAGAAGTAGCTTCGAGCTCAAACTTCTTATATCCCTCCACAAGATTGCCTTGCAACAGCCTCTACAACCCCTTCGGATCAAGACCTTCACCAAGCTCATCATCAAGTGCTTCGTCAAGCTCTACCTCAAGTGTCATTCCAAGTTCCACTCCAAGCACTTCGGGGTGGACCACACATTGGTGTAGGGGAAGTGCCAACAACATGGCTAGCACAATCATTTGAAATGATCAATCCTGTAGCTCCGGCCGAGGTGCCTCCACCTCTCCTACCACAAGATCGGCTTTGGCATATGCGTCGAGCTCAACAACAGGAGCTCCTCTTCGAATTTGATGAAATTGTGAGAAATCAGAATGATGATCTTTGTGAGACCTTCTTTGAGGGTTTATGATCTTGTGTGCAGGATAAACTCCTTCAGAGGTTTTTGAAAGATAGAATCAATTGAAGTGATCCACAAACTCCTCCAATTGATCACAGCTCCTGAGAGGGGTTTCTTACTTGAGAAGGTTGTCAACAGGAGGCATGAGCTCTCAGTTGAGAGGGCAATGGAGATAGTACTCGTGCACCACTCATAAATGGGACAAGTGCTTGAGCATGTCACTGGCCTCTATGATCCTCCCCATTACTACATTGACCTCGACAATGTGCACATGAGGGATGGTCATGGACATTGGAGGTATCATGCTCCTCACTATCCCATCAGGAGGAGACTTCGGGAAGGGATTGCAGTAATCCCTATCTATGAGGATGGTCTTATCATTCGACGTAATGAGGTTAGTACAAGTCAATTGAGCAATGCTTTGGATACTAACCCTTCTTTCTCTTGTGCTTGTCTTATGGCTACCACTAGGGTCAACTACAAGAGTGGAGGTACCCATTGGATCCTTGATAGTGGGTGCACCCAACACATGACCGGGAAGCCAACCATGTTAACCAACATTGATGAAGACAAAGACAGTGAGAAGGTGACTTTTGGGGACAACTCAAAGGGGAGAGTCAGAGGCTCGGGCAAGGTGGCCATTACAGAGGACCTTCATCTCTCCAAGGTTTTTCTTGTGGAAACCCTCAACTTCAACCTTCTATATATTGGTTAGTTGTGTGACATGGGATTCAAGTGCACATTTGATGAGGACGGAGCAACTATTGAGAATACCAAGAAAGGGCTAGTGTTTCATAGAGTGAGGCATGGAAACTTGTATGTCACGGACTTCAAATCTAGCAACATGCCTCCAAGTACTTGTCTCTTCACAAAATCAACCAACGGATGATTGTGGCATAGAAGATTAGCACATGTTGGGATGAGTCAGCTCAGGAAAGTGCTCAAGAGGAATCTAGTTGAAGGAATCAAGGATGTGACCTTTGAGAAGGACAAACTGTGCAGTGCTTGTCAAGCAGGAAAGCAAGTTGCTTCTTCTCACCCCAACAAGTCTTTTATGTCAACATCTCATCCTCTAGAGCTCTTGCACATGGATTTGTTTGGGCCAACACACTACAAGAGTCTGGGAGGAAATCTATATTGCTTGGTGATTGTGGATGACTTCATGAGATACACTTGGACTTTCTTTCTTGTGGACAAGTCTCAAGCTAGTGACATCTTCAGAAAATTTGCTAGGAGAGCAAAGAATGAATTCAATGCTAGCATTGTGAAGATAAGAAGTGACAATGGAACAGAATTCAAGAACACAACAATGGAGGAGTATTATGACAAGAAAGAGATCAAGCATGAGTTCTCTGCTACTTATACTCCCGAGCAGAATGGAGTAGTGGAGAGGAAGAACAAGACGCTCATCACTCTTGCTCGTGCTATGCTAGATGAGTATGGGACTCATGAGAGGTTTTGGGCTGAAGCAATCAACACGGCTTGCTACACTTCCAACCGTGTGTACCTTCACTGGTTGTTGAAGAAGACTCCATATGAGCTATTGGTTGGACGGAAACCGAATATTTCCTATTTTCGGGTCTTTGGCTGCACTTGCTACATTCTCAAGAAGAGGAGGAAGCCCGGGAAGTTTGAGAGCAGGACGGATGAAGGCATACTTGTTGGATACTCTGGAACTTTTAAAGCATATCAGGTCAACAACTTAGCTACAGGTTGTGTGGAGGAAATCTATAATGTGCAATTTGATGAGTCAAATAGTTCCCAAAAGGGAGCTGAATTTCTTGAAGTAAACATTGGTGATGAACCTATAAGGGAGGCTATGAGAAGAATGCCCGTGGGCGAGGTTTTACCCCACGAGGTTATTGATAATGATATTGGTGAACTCTCCACTCCACCACCTCAAGCAAGTACATTCTCCGAGGTGCAAGAACCAAACCAAGATGCCACCAACACACCTTCCAGCTCCTCCCAAAATTCATTGAGAGTGCATCCACCTACCCAAGAGAACACTCAAGAGAGAAGTGAGTCACAAGTTCCCCCATCTACTCCATCTCGAGCCACTTCTCCAAGCTCCTCACATGATGCATCCCCATCCAATCTAAGCTCTAAGTCCAAAGCTAGAAAGCCTATGGGTGATTCCTCTCTAAGAATCCAAGACACTCATATATCAAGAGAGCAAGAAATCCATGATGCCCAAGATACTTCACCTAGATCACCTCCCACTCAAGAAGAATATCATCCTAGACCCAAAGCTATCAACAAGGATCATTCTCGGCACTTGATCATTGGGAGCCCATCTCAAAGGGGTGAGGACAAGAACAAACCAATACAAGCCCAACTATGTGAATGAAGAAGATGATGAGGAGGCAAATATTGCTATTGAGAACTTCTCTTTTGTCTCCATGATTGAGCCCACAACAATGGAAGAGGCAATGAATGATCACAAGTGGGTTATTGCCATGCAAGAGGAATTGAACAACTTTCAGAGATGCAAGGTATGGAAGTTGGTAGGGAGGCCCAAGAATCATAATGTGGTTGGCACCAAGTGGGTCTTCAAGAACAAACAAGATGAGAAAGGAGCCATTGTCAAGAACAAGGCTTGCCTAGTGGCAAAGGGATATTCTCAAGTGGCGGGTATTGACTTTGAAGAAACATTTGCATGTTGGGAAGGATCTCTTTGTGTGTCAAATCTATGTGGATGATATCACATATGGGTCAACTAATAAGAAGTACAATGAGGAGTTCCGGGAAATGATGGCAAGGGAATTTCAAACGTCTATGATTGGAGAACTCCATGTGTTTCTTGGTTTTCAAGTGAAGCAATTAAGAGAAGGAAACTTCTTCTATCAAGAAAAGTACACCAAGGATCTTCTCAAGAGGTTCAACATGGAAAATAGCAAACCCTTGCACACTCCTATGGCTACAAGCAAACCCTTGAACATGGATGAAAAGGGAAAACCGGTGAACCCCAAGCTCTATAGATCTATGGTTGGTTCTTTGCTCTATCTCACCGCCTCAAGACCGGACATCATGTTTAGTGTGTGCTTGTGCGCACGCTATCAAGCAAATCCAAAGGAGTCACACTTGAAGGTCATGAAGAGAATACTTAGATACCTCAAGTACATACTTACCATAGGGTTATGGTAACCTAGAGGAACAAGCTTTGAGTTACTTGGGTATTCGGATTCGGACTTCACAGGATGCAAAGTGAATAGGAATAGTACATCGGGATGTTGCCAATTCCTTATAAGAGCTCTTGTTTCTTGGAGCTCAAAGAAGCAAAACTCGGTCGCTCTATCTATAGCCGAAGCAGAGTATATGGCAGTAGGAGCATGTTGTGCTCAACTTCTCTACATGAGGAAAACTCTCTCGGACTATGGTCTCAACTTCACTCAACTGTCACTCTATTGTGATAGTGAAGCAGCGATCAAGATGGCTTTCAAAACTGGAGATCATGGTCATGCAAAGCACATTCAAGTGAAGCATCATTTCATTCGAGATCATGTTGAGAAGAAGGACATTGACTTGGTGCATGTGCGCACTCATGAACAATTGGCAGATATCTTCACCAAGCCTCTTGATGAGAAGACCTTCAACAAGCTAAGAGGAGAACTCAATGTTCTCGACCTCTCCAACTTCAAATGAGTAACCCTTAAGCTTGTCCTTTGTAAATATGTATAGCTTTTCTTATTTGTTTTTGTTTCTTCACATGAGGAATTTGTCTGTGCTAGAGTCTATAGAGACCGGATGGTCCGGTCGACTGACCGGACGGTCCAGTTAGTATGACTTGCACAGGGCAGAGAGGAAGCCGAAGTCCAAAATGTTTCTGGACTAGAGAGAGAAACAGACCGGACGGTCCGGTCAGTACAGGTTTTCTGCATGGCAGAGCCGTTGGGGCTCAGGATTGCAGTGACCGGACAATCCGGTCAGTAGGCCCAGAAAGCTGATTTTATGAAGCAACGGCTAGTTTGAAGTTGGAAGCCTATATAACTTCCTTGCTGGGGTCTTGGAGACCTCTTTTGGCTAGTGGAATACCTGAGAGTATTTGGTAAGGTCCAAGAGGAAAAGAGGCGAGCACTAGAAGAGGATATTGGATATCTTGAGAGTGCTAGTGAGAGTAACAAGGAGCGATCTTGCACATCTAAGGCTAGGGTGTCCTTGAGTGTGTGATCTCGGTTGTCACTCTTGGTCTATGGTGAGGCCTAGACCGGTTAGGTGCCGGTGATCGAGCCTATCATGATCGATCGTGAAAGCCATCACATGTTTGTACACGGTTTGAGCCCGCCGGTGAAAAGGGGCATCAATAATGAGCGCCCTGTCAGCTCGGGGAGTTCGGCAAGTTCTCGAGGGAGGCGAGCTTGTGCCTTGGTGGCAGTGGTGACGCGCACCGTGTCTTCACTCCGGGAGTGATTACGGGCTCGTGTGCGAGAACTCCACTTGATGGCGGGAGGGACCGGGACTCCGACAGGAGTGGTCCAACGAGGACAGGGACTCCGACGGGAGTGGTCCAACTGTAGGCCTATAGTATTTGAGAAATTTTTTTGTTTAAATTGTTGGGCTATGTGGTGTGCGATGTGTTTGTAGGTTTTTTTTTTGATAAGGAGGTGTTTGTAGGTTTTGTTGGGCTATGTGGTGTTAGGTGCTATGAGGTATTTACAAATCTCGTTGTTGAATAAAATAACAGGTAGAACTATCAATCAAAAGTCTTAAAGCATGAAATACGAGCTAACTATGAAAAAACTGGGTAATCTGCTGCTTGTAGTGGTTCTATTAATGGCAAAAGAAACACTATAAACCTGGATGAGGTTTTAAGGTGAGATATTGTTTAATGAGTAATTAGCACCAACAAAAATATTATGATGAAACAATCTTAAAACTCGTACCACACTTACTTTGAATAGGAAAGAAGTGTGAAACAAAAGCAAGAGGACAACTGTGTCAAGGGTGGCACCACTAAAATTAATGTATCAATATTCTACTTTATCAAGTATGATTATAAATAATCCAAATGGATCAAAAGATAATTGGACACATGCAACTTGATAGATCCACCTACACACCACATGTTCATGCCTAGAGCAGCTGCATCCTCTTTAATGCTTGAGTTGAGGTTGAAACTACATCATTAAGCTAGATCAAACTCCGATCTCTCCTTCTCTATTATTACTGATGAAACCCAAAGTAGTGACAAGCAATAGTTAGTCATAATTTTTTGTCCAAACCCAAAGTAGTGACAAGCAACAGTTCTCTTGCTAGAACTAGAAGCCTGAACATACCAAATATTCTCTTGATAGATGCTACTAGACATAATCGACACTTGCAATATAACAAAACGACTTTTGATATATACAATTGTCAAAAAATATATTTCAACCAAATGTAACAATAAAATTACAACAAAAAACTTAGCATATAAAAATTATACAACACTAGGAAATCTTTTATGAATTTGCATAAAGTGAAAAGAATATTATATAATCCAACTCAAAAGTTGTATTCAGACAGTAAATCTTTGTACCTTGAATGCATTGACAGTAAAACTTTTGTGAATTTGCATAAATTGTAAAAAAAAGATATAATCCAACTCAAAAGACAGTCAAACTTTTTGTACCTTGAATGCATTGATAGAACTCGTCTCTTGTGAACTGTGTTGAAGGAAACTTTTGCAAAAGTTCAAACCACATATAATTAAGGTTTGACTAGTACAAGGTTTTAAAGAACATAAAGTGATAACAGTTACGTTGAAAACAACAAACATTACCCCATATGGTTCTAGTTTAAATTATTTCTTACTTTTAGTTCACTTCATTAATTAGCTATGTTCGTTTCCTGCTCTCAAACAATCTGGGGTCATGACCATCTACAAAAATATAGCAAGGTAGCAAAAAGAAATACACTAGTCTTGCGCAGATGAAAAACATATTAGTATCCAAAACATAGAGGATTCAATAAAAGGAAAATGTAAAAGTAATTTTTCAAGTCATGCGCAGATGAATATTACAAAGTAACAAAAATATTACATATCTGCATCAACGTGTTGTTCTAGTACAAATAGACTATAAATTTATATTTAAACTTGGTAATAAATGTAGCATGAACAGCTGATCGAAGTGATACTAATGGTGTCTAACATGATCAGGATCAACTATTTACAGGAAATAATAGAGTATTAGGATATCACATCATAGAACATGATTCTCTTATTAGGAAATAAGAATACGATTGACAATTTTCATGAGAACAAGAACAAAGCAAATTGTTAAGTTCAGTCTGAAAAAAAAAATCATTGTGAACAGTTAACCTGAAAAAGAAACAATATTACAGCTCCTCTTCAGCTCATTGAATTCCCCTATAAGATGAAACCCACAAAAGAAAATTGCTAGAAAATTTGAAGGACTACAGCACTCACCGCAAAAATTCTGAAGCCAAATTAAAACATACAGAAGCTACACTTGAGAATACCATTCCATTTCTTCTTTTGCAAATTATCCTTGGTTAAAGTAACACCTTTTACCAAGTACCATAAGAAGATTTTGATTTTAAGGGGGATTTTGATGCGCCAAAGATGTTTAAGATGGGAATGTGGTTTTGTCAACATTGCCAAGTACATCGACTGCACTGAGAAAGTGTCATTCAGATGTAAATGCCACTTGAACAAATCTAGAGTATCCCCAAGTTGAACATTCGCCATTTTGGACATCAAGGCATTCCATTCTATGAGTTTATCTCCAGTGATTGGTCTCCTGAAAGTAAGGTTTGGTGTGTCGTTTTGGAGAACTTCCCGTTCCGTGACTTGTTTCCACCTTGTTGCGTTATATAAAGCTGGGAATTGATGGCTTAGTGGTGTATTATCCACCCAGATATCATTTCAAAACCTTGTTTGTGTGCCGTCCCTAATTTGGAAAGCACCCCACTGGAAGAATTCCTCCCTAACCTTTAGGATACCGCTCCAGAAGTGAGAATCTCCTGGTCGGCTCTGCGTTTGGGTAAAAGTCTTATTGCTGAAGTACTTATTCTTCAAAAGCCTTTGCCAAGAACCATCCTCGTTGAGTAGTCGAAAAATCCACTTACTCAAGAGACATTTGTTCTTTATTTTCAGATTGACAATGCCCAAACCACCTTGCTCCTTGGGTTGCCATAATATCTCCTATTTTGCAAGATGATACTTTTTCTTATGACCTTCTCCCTCCCAAAAGAATCGGGAGCGAATCATATCTAGTTTATGCAGAACTCCCTCTGGGATTTTAAAAAACGACATCATGAAAATTGGAAGATTACTTAAGACAGAGTTGATGAGAATAAGCCTGCCTCCTGAGGACATAAGTTTTCCTTTCCATTTGTTTAATTTTCTCTCAAACCTATGAATGACATATTTCCATTCACTATTTCTTAGTTGCCTATGAGTAATAGGAATACCAAGATATTTGAAAGGTAAGGCTCCCACTTTACAACCTGCAAAAATAGTTAACAGCTTAAGGATCAAACTATACAACTATATAAGAATTTCCAGCGTGTTTCTTGAGTGCAGACACAAACATTAAAAACGTTCACTGTTGAGGAGGTGTCAATGTCTTTAGACACAAAATCATCATAGGTTGAGGACGTGTCAATGTCTTTAGACACAAAATCATCATAGGTTCAGATTCAATGGCACCATCCCAATATCCATCTCCATCATCCACAGAATTCCTTTTCGGCATCACAGACCCATAAAGAAAATGATTAACTTGTAGCTAGGCTACACAAAAAAACACTTGAATTATAGTAGTTCTCTATGTTGAAATTGTTCTTAAAATTCCGGGCAAAACAAATGCTATAACACGACAAAAATTAGCTTTACTGTGACACATGTATTTGTTGTCCTTCCATACCGGTCTGCTACAGTGTTCAATTCAAAAAGTAAAATGAATCAAGCACATGTATATGCTTGAACAAATTATTAGATTTGCCCTTTTTGTACAATCAATTCTTATAACAAAAAGCATATATATATCTCTCACTGTCAGTATTAGTGCATTACCGCCAAAATCAGAATGCAATACAAAATTTAATGTTTGTTTGTGCAGGAAATCACAATACTTTTATAGTTTAAATAAACATTACAGCAGCAAGCAATAAACTAATAAACAAATGGACATGTTTACATATAACAGTTCCTTTTACTAAAAAAAGTATATAAAACTCACTATGCTAATATTAATAACAATTAATAATTAAATATATATTAGACAATAAGCTAGGGTATTAGTACACTAATTGTTTGCATAAGAGTGGTCATCCACCAGATAAAGATATATAGAGTAAACAGATAAAGCCACTGCATTTGTCCGTGGCCATCGAAGCTCAACTATTGCTGTTTTATACATGTCACTCAAATTCTGAAGGTTCATGATCAAAAAGCCCTCTCCAGGCTAACAAAAGCTAAACCTTCTTGAATTGCAGTCTTGTTTTAACTTGGATGAGCTCTGAAACACGTCAGTAGGAATAGCAAATGTTGGTGCTGTACTGCTGGCTGGTATAGCACTGACCCTATTAGGTGAGCTCTGAATTTGGCTTTGACCCCTGTCAGCTAACTGTTGTAGCAAACTCCATGAGATTCCCATAAGTAACATCCAATCAATACCAAAGCTACGGCATGCATTCTGAAACTCACAAAAAAAAAATCACCTACGCAGACCCCCACATCCATATGCATCCCCGTAGGAATCTCCCAATCAACCAAGCTACGCCTGCATCCGGAAACTCACAAAATGAAAACAAATCTAAATCACCTACACAGCCTCTAGCATCCATACTCATTTTTGTTGTCAATAAGTAAATCTCACAGAATCCATATGCAGAAATTCCAAACCCTAGCATTTTCATTGGAATTACAATCGCAGCAGCGATGAAATGCAAAATACTCACCACAAATGGTAGAATCGCACAGAATAAATCCCTAAACATGCTGGAAAGGAGATCTTCAAACCGAGGATAGAACACAGCAGCAAAAGCTTCAAAAGGCGAACAAACCTGGAACTTGAGCACGCGAGAACAGTGTAGGGCAAGGAAATCCATTCCCCGGCGAGAAGATATGTTGGAGAGGAGGCGAGGAGATGGAGCGCACTACCACATGGGGGAAATCGGAGGAGACGACGGGACGAGCTGAGGAGTGAGGATGAATGAAAAAGAACGAGAAGCAACTCGAAGGGTAAAAACGTCAATCTCCAGAACCCAATAACACAAACTGCCTGAGACCCGTTAACAAACATCACAACGGGTCCGAAACGGGTCCGTGAAACTCAGACCAAATACTCCTGCGCGCACGTGACTTACACTCCTCATCAGCCCCCACGATCTCGATCTAACGACGGAGAAATCTGACTGAACAGAATGCAAGATTTCAGTTGACTGAAAGTTAGCAAATCTGCACAAAAAAGGAGGAAAAACGCCGGCGGTGCCATAAATCGTCACGCCGTAAATCCTAGATCTATGGTGGACTTATGAGAAAAAAAAAACAAGAACGTACAGAAGTAGAGTAGAGTTCCTAATCTTCACGCAGATTACTGCTTAAAAAGGTAGCTGCTGCATGCGCTTAACTCACCTTTGCCGAAGTGTCATAGACGCCAGCCACTATTTCTGTTAAACTCGACGCGTTCCGGCCGCATGACGCAGCAATCCACATTCTGGTCAAGCTTATGTGGCTCAGGACTGACGCATGCGGGCCTAATTATGCCAACCAAAGGTAGTGAAAATGACGAGGAACTGGTCTTCCGCCGCCGCCGAGGAGCATTATGGTGAGCAAGTACCCGTGCATTTTTTTCGTCGAGCACCACAACGTCGAACGACGAGTAGTTGTGAACTCTAATCCAAATTAAAATTTTCAAATTTGATTTGAATTTCACATATCCAATTTCAAATTCAAACACGATTCCAAATTCACATTTTAAAAACTCAAACTTGAAATTCAAAATTGAATTCAAACTCAAATATATCCCAACTCGAATTTAAAAATTCAAATTCAAAACTTAGAAATTCGACTTGAATTCATCTAAATTCGAATTCAAATTCAATAACTAAAAATTCAAACTTGAATTTATCCAAATTCAAAGTCGAAATTCAAATTCAATTCAAAAATATTGAAATGCAAATTTGTTCGTATTTTGATTTGGATTTAAATTTGAGACATTTGAATTTTGAATTTCATCAATTCGAAATTTGATTTTCATACATTTGAATAGGTTATGTGAAATTCAAATTCAAATCCAGATTCGAATTTCACAAATTTGAACTCTAATCCAAATTAAAATTTTCAAATTCTATTTGAATTTCACATATCCAGATTCAAATTCGAACATGAATTTAAATTCGCATTTTAGAAATTCAAACTCAAAATTCGAAATTGAATTCAAACTCAAATTTATCCGAATTCAAATTTAAAAATTCAAATTCAAAAATTAGAAATTAGAATCGAATTCAAACTTGAATTCATCCAAATTCGAATTCAAATCCAAAAATTAGAAATTCAAACTCAAATTTATCTGAATTCAAAGTCAAAATTCGAATTCAAATTCAAAAATTTGAAATTCGAATTCAATTTATTGATTTCTTATTTTTTATTCGCATTCAAATTTTGAGTTCATATTTTTGAAATTCAAATTTGGTTTTATGTTCGAATTTGAATTTCCATATGTGAAATTTGAATCCAATTTGAACATTTGAATCAAAATTTGAATTTGAATTTGGATTAGACTTCAAATTTCTTCGTATTTTGATTTGGATTCAAATTTGAGACATTTGAATTTGAATTTTATAAATTCGAAATTTGAATTTCATACATTTGAATAGGTTATGTGAAATTCAAATTTAGATTTGAATTTGTGATTTGTTGTTTAAATTCTATTCAAATATGGTGGGAGGGGTAAAAATGTCATTTTAATTCTACCTTGCCTCATCATAATAGAAAAAAAAAAAAGAGGATTTGACAACTTAAAGTGATGATTTGACATATTTAGGACATTTTATAAACATTTTATGAGGAACTAGGATATTTTATTAAGAAAGTTGGAAGAGGATTATTTGGAGAAGTGCATTTGAAAAGAGGGATAAATCATTAATTGTCCCTCACTGCAGGACGGAAAAATTTTCTATGGCACCGGTGCCAGAAAACTTATGTGGCAGCGTCTCTGTTGGCTCACAGCGTGGCAACACTATTTTCCTAAAAATCTCTCCGCAGCATCTCTTTCTACTTTCCAGGCCTATTTTTCTCTCCCAAGATTAAAAAAACATATACTCCTCTGTTGTTATTTTGTTGTCGTTAGGACAAACTTTCTAGTGTAAATTTACACTAGCTGTTTTGTTCTAACAACAAGAAAAAAAGAACGGAGAGAGTATTTGTTTTTTTTTTCCCTCAGGTTGCCCTTGGCTCTTCCCAATATTTTTGCAGCAGCAGTTGACTGTGATAGCCGTAGGGCAAATTGGACTGAAACCCTACGCAATTGGTGGGCAACAAGGATGACATAACCGTTTGGACCGGTATAACCAGTTGAGTCCGGTGCACCGATTAACCGAATAACCGGTATAACCAACCGGTTAACCGACAAAATCTGTTTTGGTTGGCGCACGGTCGGCGTTCGGTTAACCGACGGTTATACCGGTTAACCGGTCAGTTAGATCGGCTTTATTAATATATTTTTGAATATACATTTTTGAATTCAAATATATCGGTTATTGTCGGTTTCACCGGTCCCGGTTAACCGGTCGGTTTCATCGGTTTTGTATGATATGAATTTTTTTAAAATATTAAAAAAATTTAAATCAAAACCGAGGGTTAACCGGCCCGGACCGGTTTGTCGGTTAACCAGGTTAACTGGCCGGTTAATCCTAGTTATATTAATCTTGGTGGACAATCAGACTAATAAGAGAGATCCAGCAAACGGCAGCTTTAATGTTCAAGATGAGAACTAGCAGCTGGATGATGATTTCGAATGTGATTACATAATAATTCGAACGCCACCTACTTAAACATCGTTTGCTATATGGGCAAACTGAAGCGTTAGTACTTAGTGCTCCATTTCATGCATGCAACCGCCCACAGGTCTCGATTTCAGGCCACGTCGGCAGCGTGAATCAGAGCCGACGAGCCATTTCGCTTGTCTCGCACCATACCCGTCTATCGGGCGATTTCTGTTGATTTTTTACTTGCTTGCAGGTCACATCGTAAATGAAGTGCTGAAACAGAGGATGAAGGTGAAGGCCAGGGTAACGTGTGAAAAGAAAGATGACGTGGGAAGGTCCAAGGGACAGCTGCCTCAGGTAGGTACATAGAAAAAATTGAGCAGTTTTACACTACCAGTAATTACTGGTAGTAATTGTTAGGGATAGTAATGTAATTGGCATAATAATAAAGTATTTACTTAGACTGCCACTGGAGGTATAAACCGTAATTTTAGTCGCACGCACGGGAGTCATCTACAGTCGCAGTCACGCCGTCGGAACTTGCCGCCTCACTCCGCTGAAGCCTCGACCGCGCAGCCGCCGCATCGCGCCACGACTCGTCGCATCGCCCTCCGCGGATGCGTCTGTCGCATCTCGCAGCCTCCATTGGAGGACGCGTCGTCGCATCCCTCCCTACTCCAATGCGCCCTCTGCATCGCATGGAAACTCGCCGTCTTCCTTCCCGAACGCGTTGTCCACATCTCGCCGCCTCCCTTGAAGGACGCATCGTCGCACCGCCGTCCGCATCACCCTTCTGCATCGCAGGGCAGCCTTGTCGCGTTGAGGCGCTGCCTCGCCCGCCTCGACGCCTAGAGAATTGCTGTCGTACGTCCTACTTCTCTGAATTGCCTCATTGCCTCTCTGACAACGAGAAAGGATCGCAGTCACGTAATTCTCGATCCTCGTCCTGACACATGAATTGGTGTCCATACTTGGCCATCGCCGGATCCAACCACTAGCTCCAGTTCGTGGTGCTGGGCTCTCAGTCGTGTGCGCCATTAGCGATCCCTCAAAGCCTTGCACAAAAATTCTGCTCGTCCATTGGTTTGACCACGCCGTCAGCGAGGTCGCGGACGAATCGTGCCATGCCGACAGCCGCCTCGCACACCACAGGATTCTCCATCGTATGCCGGAATCGCTATCAGTTCCTGTGTGTCCCCGGCGACGTACTTGTTTTTTCAAAAATTTCAACACAAGAGCACACTACTCGATTACAACATAGCTCACCCAGAAAATTTCAGTTATGAGCATATTGCAATGCTCTCGATCTTCTATTTCGTTACAACACATACATTTGTCTGCAATAACATAGTACAGACCAGTGCAGAGTGTATTTTCAGATGGACTATTTCTCGTACAACACTGTTTACTTGAAGTAACATCTTAGCTTTGAGCTAAGAAACTTCACAACACTCAATGACTCAACGAAAAACTGCTTCATGAATCTTCATTGCCAACTGTTGTCCCTATTCGGCATCTATTATTCTTCAAATACTCCAATTGATCAAACTCACATTTTAGCTCATCCCACTCCCACTGCAAACAAGGAAAAATGTAATAAGCAAGATATTATGACAAGTATCAGAACCCCAAAAGACTTCTCAGCTCAATATGAAAAATGGGCAGCCTGTAGCGTCATCAGATAGTGCACAGAAAAGCATCCAAAGACACCTAAATTCCTTGTGAAATGTGTAGGCGCATCTATCTCAAACGCAAGCTTCTCATCAACGAGCATCGCATCAACTGTGTAGAAGACAACGGCCAGCTACGGGAAGGAGGCGACCACGGGCGGGCCTTGCAGGGAGGGGAGACAAGGGCCAGCTACCGATGCGGGAACTGGCAGAAGGCGACAGCACTAAGCGGCGGCCGCGATGCGGGAACTGGCGTCGGCCGAGATGCAGGAGACCGGGCGCGCAGACCACGCGGGAAGGATGGACCCGATGCCGCTGCGAGGAACAAGGAACCCAACTCGGGAGTTGGGACGATGCGACGACGGCGCCGGCCGAGATGCGGGAGGAAGGGCGACGAAGTCGCCCGGGATGAACCCTAACACGGCCGCCGCTGCTGAGGAATAATTGTCATGAAATGGTATACGAAATGAAACGGTGTAGAACTTTCAAACTGTTATTAAACATTCGTCTAATTTAATAGAACAATTACAACTCTGCCATAAATTTTTTTTCCCGAAATTGCCCCAGTAATATTATTACTATTTCGAATTACTGATAATAAAGATTTAAATAGACAATTAATTTAGACCGTCAGATCAAAATTACCTCCTAATTACTACCAATAATTACTGGTAGTAATATCTACCATAAAACTCCTCAAAAATTTTCCGTGCAGGACCGAATCTGGAGTCTGGACCACGCTGGGTTGGCGGCACAAGGGTCGTGACCGGGAATGCAGCGGCGGCATCCTTCACAAGAATACGATTTTCTGCGGTCGTGGATACCAGACCGCCTCTTGCTGGTTTGATCGTGCCACTGCCCGGCCTCGACCGTGTCACGAGCATCGTCATTGCAAGAGCCTGACCGCTGTTGCATAGATGACCAATCGCTAACGTGGGGAGGGTCTTTCCTCTTCACATCACGCAAAAACAAACCACGCCTGGTCATACTTGCATGACAGCCTGACCGCCGGATGCTCCATCTCTGCACGCTGCTTGTGGAATTGAGGGCGCCTGGGTTGTGTGAACTGACGGGAAATACACACGCCGTAATCATATACCATGGTTCTGCCTCCGGCCGCTTCCGGGTTGGATACGGCTTGTCCTCCGCGTTCCACACGATACACCGTCCACGATGCGCACTGCCCTATCGAGCGACAATCGATCCGGAACGAGAACCATCGAACGATGCTCTGCATCCCATTGGCAGGTGTTGCCACGGCCGTCCTTCATGCTTTGCCTCACCGAATCGACCCTCCTTCAAATTCTCTCGCTCCGGTTAGTTGCGATCCAATTCATTGAATAGAGGGCTTCCTAACTTGTCTCCCCATCTCCTGTCACCTTGGACGTGGTGTGGGTCGCTCCAACAGAGCTGCGAACCGCTCCGTGAAATCGATTTCAATGGGTCTCCGTGGATATGGCTCGTTCAAAATCGTTGACCCTGCTGGTGGAATGGATCGAACCACCTCAGTGGTCCAGTTCGCTTTGTCGACTCGGGCCACGCCAGCCTCGCCGAGGAGCTGCGAGTCTGCGATGAATCGGCGACACGATTCCGCTTCCGGCAGGGCGCTGCTGTCATCGCATTCTGCGCGCCGCTGCCGAACATGACGTTGCTCTCCGATACGTCCGGCTGCCTACGGCCATGGCGATCGATCAACACAGGTTTGATTTGACAGGACGACCCACAATACCTAGTGGAGCAGTGGGGCAGGTCTCGGTGCCCCACCTACATGCTATTGGGTCAAAGGACCTGGTGCGGTTCGCTCCAATGTTGAGCCACGCCCACCCCGAATCTCCTGGAATTAACCTTGATCCATATGTTTGGTAGTGTGTACCCAAATTTCAGTTTCTATGGCCGTAGTGCGTGACTGCGTGGCCACCATGGCTATGGTTGGGAGCTTCAAGCTCCAGTCTAGATTCCATGTGCCTTACTCTGTGTGATCCCTAGTGTGGCTGCATAGTGATTGCTCCATTCGATTTTTCTTTACGCGGATACAAAATAATTCTAGAAAGTACTGCCAACTTGAATAAATCATAACTATTTCGCTGGACCGTGTAAAATTATGAAATAAATTTTGTTAGTCTTCTAGAATTGTACCCTATCACCTTAGCTAATCAAAACCATCATTTGTAGAACAATAAATTATGAATTATTTGAAAATTATAAAATGTTGTTTATCTCCTAAGTAGTTTCCTGTTCACTCATAAATCATGAAGTTTGGCTGGTAAGTTCCTGTTCACTTATACTTACATGGTAGAATTTCTTCAAACATACCTAATTGCCTTAAATTACCTAAGGCACCCTTAACCATACTCCCTCCAGATTTAAATTATTGACGTAGTTGACTTTTTTACCTACGTTTGATCATTCATACTATTCAAAATATTTGTTCGAATATATAAAATTCTAAAGTAGGTTTCAATTTTTTAGTGATAAAACAAATTATAATAAGATATCTAATAAATTTTTAAATTTTTTAAATAAGACAAATGATCAAACATAACTGAAAAAGTCACCTGCGTCAACAATTTAAATCTGGAGGGAGTAACTTTCAATATTTCCAGTCTGAAGGAAATACTTCAAACAAGAATAGTTGATTCTTGCATTCTATCATATGCTAAGCATGATCAGTAGCCATTCCATAATCACAAATTATTTCTTTTGCCACAAGTAACTAATCACTCTTGCATTCTTATGATACAAATCGCATCATACATGCCGTGTTGGACTTGAAGTGAATATGGTATACATCGAGACCGTCTCCGAAGAAGTTTCTATTAATTTAGAGTGAACACAAGAGGGCACTAGCATCAAATCGGTCCAAGGCAAGACCTGGTGTATCCCACCTTGTTTTTATGTTTCTGTTTTGTATCACACTGCTAGATGTCTATATGATGATCTTGTATGCATTAGGTAACATGTGTTGTTCGAAACACCACCTGCATTGTTGCCTTATAAATATCCTATTTGGTTCATGATATACTGGTCCGATAGAATACTTGCTATGCTTAAGTGGATAGCAACAATAGAAATCAAGTGGTTGAAATCCGCTCATGAGTTATTGGATTTTGTTGGTTCTTGTTGCAGGACCAAATGATAATAAATTTGAGAACCGGCATAGACGTGTAGGCTGTAGCAAGGCATGGGTCTTGGCTGAGTTAGCTCTATCTGTATCGTATCGTTGTTGGTCCTGCTAGGGCAGGTATTGAACAGTACCGATTACATGCTAGTATATGAGAACTAGTATCGAGACCTCTTTGTCCACAACTGCAATGACTAAGAGAAGGATGACTACCTTGGACCATATATAAAAACTGAGGTAACCAAATATGCCCGTCCATGGATGCAAAAACGAAGAGAAGGCTGACAACCTTGGGCCATAAAGGCTGAGGTAATTAGGGGCACACGTCGGAGGAGGAGACAACAGCCGAGGAGGAGGAGGTACTCCCATGTCACCGCCAGGTCTCATGATTGTTGAGGTTCGCGACGCACACCCCATCCTCCCGCTGATCCTACAAATCATGGCTCATGAATCAATGGGAGGAGCAACATCGAGAGGTAGCGACGATGACGGGTGGGCGCTTGGCTCCTAATCCGGTGAAGCAATGGCAAGGCAGAGTGAAGGTTGGCGAGGAAGGTTGCTCTGGAAGTGGAAGATCAATAGAAGAATGGCACGCACGTGAGCTTGAGAGGGTCAACTCCGTAGAGGAAAGCGAACCACCCATATGTAGGCCAACAGAAATAAAACAAAAGGCTGTTTGGGCCAACCAATGGAATAACAGTCAAACAATCACTCTGCGTTCAGAAAAAAATTTACAATACAACAACAATGATAAGTATACATGCTAAATATTAGCAATTTGGCTTTTTACTTTAACGTGTACATAGAAAAATCATTAACAAGTAATATTTCGTAATACAAGTTTCCAGTAGAAAATACATATATATCAAGGCTTGAAATCTCTATTCATCAAAAATATATTTGCAGTTGCTAGTCAGTTACAATTGCCGAAAGATATCCATCTCCTTGGTCGGTATGTAATGTACTTGCATTGCTAGCTGCTTAATAAAAAAAAGGATGAATAAAAAAAGACACAAAAACTCAATATGATAAGGATAACCTTCCATGTGCACTTTTGAATCAAACGCTTATTATAGCATCTCTCACATCCAGCACGGCGTATAAGGATAAGCATCTAATATATCTTCACCTACTGAAAAGTTATTGTATTCTGTCGGATACAGATAACCCAAGTATTGAAGCTTTGAGCTAGTAAGATGATATGCTAGTCCCCACCTTAATGATCGACTTAAGAAGACAACTTCTTGGAATGGATGGAATCCCAGGATGTAAAACGGTCCAATATCAGTCTCAGCTCTAGCTTTCACCCGCGGTCCTTCCTTGCGAATTGCCAAACGATTATATTTGTCATAGTAGTTGACATCCTGCAAAACCCATGACGATCCAAGCTTTTCACGTAGCTTCCACTTAAGGTCAGCACGATACTTTAGCAACCACTCTGCTTGGCCGCATGATTCACGAAGGACCCAAATTCGAAGTACGTTAGTATCAAGCGATGCAAGGTATACCCCATCTTTTGATTTTCCTAGAGCAAGTACTTCATCAATCTGTGTATCAGACGGCGGTTTGATTGCCCGGTATTTACCATCTAATAATGAAATTCTGCAGAAACAAAGTCAATCGTTTGATGAAAAAGATTAGTGTCTTCGGTGTCAGATAAACTTTTTATTTATAAAGCAAAATGCAGCGCTGATAAAAAAATAATTACCTTAGAACAATTCTTGGTGTGTAATAATGGACATACAGTGCTCTTCTGTAATAGAAGGCAGATTTTAGAAACATGTTGGAAACCATTTCTGCATCCTCCCCGTCTCGGACAAATAGCCTCTCTTCCCACCCGCCCGTCCTTGACGAGAAGACTTGCAGGGTGCACGATGATGGAGGCCATTCACATTCCTCCGTTAATCCATGATAGCTAATGTATGGGATGGAGAACACCTCGTAGTGCGATGATAAAATTGGATCGAACACTAGACAATTGCGATGACTGACTTCCCTTGACTCTGGGCGCAAAGGTGTGGGCAACTGCGCCCACCACCGTGTGGCAGGGTTAACAACATAGTTTTCAGAAAGCAAGAGGAGGCCGTTGCAGTGGCTCACAACTTGTCTCCAAATCCAGGGGGAATGGGGCACGTAGTCGCTCATGCTGGAGATGGCGGGGGTGGTCGAGGGCTCAAAGAAGTACTCCGAAAATACCTGGCCATTGAAGCTAATGAAGATGCCTCCAAACGAGAGGGGGAGGAGATCCACGCGCAGGAGGCGGTGGGTGTCGATCACTGCACGCCATGCCTTGCAGACGCCCAGCGCCATGGCCAAATCGCGTGGCGCTAGGCGGTCGAGGATGTCCGTGAGCAAGTCGTCCGGCAGCAACGCCAAAGCCGCCGGATTCTCCATCTCGTCTGGTGATCCGGAATTGAGTGCTTAGCAGGCGGCTCGGTGCTCGTGTCTTATGTGGACAGCACACGCGCGCCGTATGTGATCATGGTTCTGCCTCCGCCTCCGAATCGCACGCATGCTGAACGCTCCGTTCCGAGTACGACACGATTTGGTCCTCCGAGTTCGGTACGGTTTGGTCCTTCGAGTTCGGCACGATACCAGATCCCAATGCTACTCACAGCTGGCATGGGCCCCGTCGACACCGCGTTCGCGCTTAAGATCGCCGCTGATCGTGGCCATCGTCGCCGCCACGCTCTTGGCAGGCCTCGCCGAAGTCGCGGGAGGGGAAGGCGGAGGAGGAGTCGCGCAAGGGCTGCGCCATCTGCATGTCGGATTACGCCAGCGGCGACGAGCTGGTGCAGTGCACGTGGTGCCAGCGTGTGGCCATCTCGACCGGTGCCTCAGCGAGCATTGCGGTAGTGGTGAGTTAATCACCTGCTCTGCTTCCGTTGTTTGATTCTCGATTTTGTAGAGAAACAAACAGGCTTGCTTTTGGGCACGTTATTCTAGAGGTTGGACAGATGGTGCAAAGCCATGAAATCAACGCAAGCCTTATTCCTGCTGAGATTCTGTTTCTCTTTTCGTTTTCTAGATCCTCGTAGTAAAGCATCAAGGCAATGCATGGCAAATGCACTTTTTGTAGATTCTGGCATTATAGAGATTTCTCTTGCTGGACACGGTGTTTTCGTGGTGGAAAGTTTCATTTTGCCCGATGAAAATCAAGTAAACCTTGTTGCAACAGAGATTTCTTCTTCCTTATTTGCCGAATTCTTGTTGCTTCGCATTATGGCGAATTGGCAATGGCCAATGGGTAATTTACAATGTAAAAAAAAAAATGAGCAAATAACTATTTTTACCTTGAACGGCCAATTAATCTGTAGAGGTGATACCATGCCCAGCGCCATTTGGACTTCTTCAGTATATTGTTCACGGTAGAATCATGGCTCCTAAAGTGGACTACAAGACTAGATGATGTCGTGATCATTTAAACAACTGTTTTGGTGGGAAAATACAGACCACCGGGTCAGTCTTGTATAAAAAAATTACTAATGTGTTGAACGCGTGTACTTGTTGACTGCAAGTTGACTTTTCTATTTACAATTTTCTCATTGCTTCTTGGAAGCCGCGAGTCATGGAAAGAAAGACCATATGGTATTATTTGACAGATGCTCTTTCGTAGGAATTTTGGTTCTTATATCGACCAAAAGTTACAGTACACTTTCACTTCTATATGGCTACAAGTTGCACTTGCCAGGCAAATGAAACCAGAGCTTGATAGCATGAGAAGCAGATATTCGTTTTGAAAAGATACAGAAACCCATGCTTGGACTGTCTGTACTTGAAGTTACAAATTAACGTAAACCTTGTTCTCCGATTTACAAAAGAAAAAAAAAAACCTTGTTCCTTTCCGAAGTGCCCGCCGATGCCGCCGCGAGAGGGCGGCGCCAGAGTGGCATTGCAGCAGTCAAACAGCTTACCCGATCAGCTGTTCTGCTTCCATTGTTGATTCTCTCGATTCTTAGTTAGGATGTTGTTGAGAAACTCAGAGGCTTGCTCTTGGCGCACGTTATTCTAGAGGCGAGACAGATAGTGGAAAGGATCCTTGTGCTCCATGAAAATCAACGTAAACCTTGTTCCAGTCGAGATTCTTCTGTATTCTTCTTTCTGTTGATTCTCGTAGCGTTGCAATTATCAAATGCAAATGTACTCTTTGTAGATTCTGGTACCACTGAGATCGCTGTTGCTTGGCATGGTATTTCAGTGCTGAAATAGTGGAATGTTTCCTTTTTCTCTATGAAAATGAACGCAAACCTTGTTACTCGGCCGCGGCGGGATCTGTCCGCCGCCGGAGTACCCGCCATGCCACCACGAGCGGGTGGCGCCAGAATAGCCTCGCTGCAGTGAACGGTTTAAGCGGCGTACGGCTCGGCCGGCGGCGCTCGGCTCAGCAGCGGTGCCAGGTCGGCGGCAGACGGTGTGCAGCCTGAGAAACAGAGGAGAGGTCAGAACGGTTCGGCTCGATCCCTAAGTCGATGGGTTACGCGGCCCAGGTGACCCGTTCTCGTTTCGGGTTGACCCGAGCCGATTCGCTGCTAAAATTTTGGGGCGTGTCGACAATCCGTTCGGATCGATTCGAATCGTTCTCAGATTTAAGTGAACCAATCAGCTGCTTCCATTGTTGATTCTCACCTTCTCGGTTCTTCGATAGGGTTCTGTAAAGAAACAGAGAGCTGCTCTGATGGAAGTTACTCTAGAGGTGAAATGGTGGAAAGTTCCATTTTCCTCCATGAAAAATCAAACGTAAACCTTGTTCCTGCCGAGATTCTGTTTTCATCTTTTTGTAAGTTCTTGCAGTAAAGCATTAATGCAACGGCAAATGAACTTTTTTTTATTTAGTTTCTGGTACTACTGAGATCGCTCTTGTTGGGTACGGTGTTTCCCCTTACCCGGTCTTCTGGAGACCTGTATCTGTATTGCATGAGAGACGGAGGCAACCCCGATCGGTTCGGCACCAGCCTTGTGCCTTACCACCGCGCCCCATGCACGCATGGCAATTTTTTTTGAAACCTTGTTATTGATGGGATCTTTCCTTCTTTGAACTTTTACATTACATTATACAAGAGAGAATAATGGCTCATAAAGTGGACTAGTACAGTGATACTACCGTGGCAGCACTACTCACCGTCACCGTTTTCTCAGTCAATTTGGTGCATGTGAAGGTTTTACTGATTTTACCAAGATTTTATGTGAAGGTTTGAACCCCTCAAAAATTCAAACCAGTTTCAAAATAGTTCATCTTGTGAATTTTGTATTTCAAAATCCAGCTTGAATTTGAACTCTGGATCTGAAGTGGAAATGTTCAGAAACATATTTGAATATTAAGCTCACCAAGTTTGGTGAATTTTAAAGCAAGGGAAGGCCATCGCCGCAGCGGCCACAACCGCTTATGGAGACGCCGCGGACGCCTTCATGTCCGAAGCGACACCGCTGGCAATCCCGGCCCTGAGGGGGGGAGGGGGGGCAACCGGGGCGACCGCCCTGGCCCCTGGTAAGACAGGCCCCCGAAATATGAATTACGTGTCTTTATATGTTGTTTAGCAGCTCCCGTTGAGACTTGAGACAATACGTCCACGCGCGCAGTCTTCCAATATAACTCCTTGTGAGCCCAATTAGCAAAATGAGGCCCACACGTGTGAAACCTCAACCGTGCGATTAACTCGTGGAAACCTAGATTAGCGTGAGCGTGTGCGAGTGCAAGAGGCAGCGATGTCGCCAGTCGCCGGCAAGAGCAAGGGTGCTACATGATGTGCAGAGACCCCTTCCCTGGTTGCCTGTCCTCGACACAGCGACGCACGGTAAGCAGCAGGTTCGATCATCCTTTAGAATTCTTCTCATCCGTGCTTTTGGTCCTGTAAATTGATTTCATATTTCATTTTCATCTCATATCACACGAACTTCACCCGTAGGTATTTTCTGTTTAAAAAATTCGCATGGTAGCAAGAGCGGTGAGATCACTTCTGGAATAGCAAAAAATCAAGAGAGGTATATCTTTAACTAGATTGCAGGCGACTTGACATATACGATTGATTTACATAAAGTGCATCAAAATTATGTCTATTGTATAGCTTAACAATTCTATATACATGTATTAGTTCAGCTAGTCTAAATTCTGGTGTTTCAATGATCATAATAATTCATACACAACATGAAAGAAGGGCCAAGGTGCATCATCACAAAACCGTATTAAATGACGCCATCGTACACAAACACTTGTTATTAGGTGATAATAGTTTCTCTCCATTCTCACTTCTATGACGTTATTATTAAGACATGCTCTTCAGTTTGATCTGAACTGAAGGAGTTACTCTAACATCATATAAACAAAGAAGGAAGGGAGCATACTTCAGTAAAGGGCCCCAATTATTTGTTTGGCCCTGCCCCCCTAAATGCCAGGACCGGCCCTGGCCGCTGGCCTGGGTGACGACCTATGTGGCGGTGGAGGTGGCCCGGGTTTAGAGGATGTCGGCTGCAGGGGCGGCGGATTATTTATGGCTATCATAAAGATCTTTTACGGTCCGTTGTTGAAGATCTTTACTGTAGTAGTGACAGTGTACCCTCACGTGCCCTAAAAAAAAAAGACAGTGTACCATCACACCCGGCACGTCCTCTGGTCACAGTACCATGGGATTGTTCCTGCCACGAATGCCGACCAGCCTTCTAGATCACTCACCGGCACCACGTCCCAGCAAGGCCAGTGCTTGTTGTTGCATCTGAGGACGACGATCTCGTCTTTGGCCATCCGGAACAGGCTGCCTCCCGGCGTCGTCCAAGAGGCTGGTTCTGGTCGGTACGTGTCTAGTGTGACAAAAGAAATATCAATGCAATAGCTTTGACAAAATGGCGTCAAGATCTATTCTAGAAATACAAAATGATTTGAGCGCGGCATATGATTCCCAGCCCGCTTCACATCTGGTGGTAGCATAACCCAATTACTGCTCCATCCTAAAATATAAGCATTTGAAAAGTGAGTCCAGATTCATAGCAAAGGAATCCGGGAAAAACTTCACATCGTTGGTTCTTCCACCGCACACGAAAGCAAGAAAGCGAAGTCGAACCAACTAAATAAGTAGCCCTGCCGTGGTAAATGCAGCGAGACACAAAAGAAGATGGTTTCAAGTGTCATCAGAATATCATGGGTGGATGAGACCAAATAGCCCAAAGGGGTAATTACTTATTTTTTTCAGTGGTGGATCTAAGCCATAAAGTAATGGCGTTTCTTTCATTCTTTTTTATACCCACCACTGTAGTGAAATTAGCAAATAAATACCACTATAGTAGCAGTGATTGTAGCTAAACGATAATCACCAAATTGCTATATCTCTGCTCTAAAATCCCTGTTGGGCCATCCGTACTATTCTCGTTAAGTTGTGTACGTACTCAGAATGATGTGCTTAGTGGCTACCATCACTTCACTCTCTCCTTTGAGACGCATCGTTTGGAAACGGGAACAAGAATATGTATGCCGCCGGCCCCAGGTAAGCAAAAATGGACCTCAAGTGTGACGCTCGTAATAAATGGTAGTGCGCCTCCCTCCCTTATCCATGCCGTAGTACGTTAGTCGCGAGGACGAAATAGTCATGTCATTTATGTGATGATGACGTAGCACCCTGGCATGTGTCCGTCGCGAGACCCGGATTGGTGTCCACCCGTTGTATTGTAATAGTGTGCCACTGCGTCGGCGAAGCTCGTGAAAAGCACGTACTAGGCACGGCAGCCTTCCTTAATAATAGTACAACTATTATTATAATTCACCGCAAACACCAAACACGGCGCTCGCTTAAATGTTGAGACAGTGGGCAACAACAATTAGGATAGCTTAAATGTTGAGAGTTAAATTGTGTGAAAGAAAACGTTCTAGATAATTCATATCCAGTAGAGGTGCTATAAATTTCTATTCTATGTGTACTGTCTGATACCAGCATCTACGAAGGACATCTTGGCGCTGGTGAAGAACATCTCGACGCCTGGACACGGAGGGCTCCACCGACATGGCGGCGCGTGAGAGCAAGCCCGCCATGGCAGACGACGACCAAAGCTCCACCACGCCGCGCAAGAGAAAAGCCACGGATGATGTCAATGAGAGCTCCGCTGCCGCACCGTGCATCAGGCAGGCCACAGAGACATTTTGCCCCCGATGCGGCTTCAACTTCTACACGGCGTGACTGCCATGCATGGGCCCACCCAAAGTTCAAGATGATGGACCCATCCAAGGCGGCAACGGAGATCGCCCACACTCAGGCAGGCGAGATGATGGGCCCACCCACGGCAGAGAAGGAGAGCGCCCTCGTCCAAGGCGAGCGAGGAGATGGTGGGCCCAGCCTAGTTCTACACTTTCTTCTGATTGGCATGGAATGCCCAAATTCAATTGTCCGGAAAAAAATATTCACATATAGAACGTTTGGTAGCTTATAGTACATATTTTAGATAGAGTTAAATCGTGTCGTTTCAGATTAAGGCCTCCTTACTGATCCAGTCGAGGTGCTCTAACATTATATGTTCTCATACCGACTCGTTCAGGAAAGAAAAACAGCATCTCTGCTTAGTAAAAAAAAAATCAGATCACAATTTATATTTGTTTTGTGACCCCTGTACGTGTCCTGCTAACCCTCAAACTTTGGATATCTTCCAACTAAGCGAACGATCAATCGAAGCATGTGCTCTTTCAATCGATGCAAAACTTCCGTTGGACTGGGATCAAACCACTCAAAGCACTTCATAGCGCTTTTATGTGGCTCCAACGTATCATTTGTCATTGCGTATTTTCTCTTTTACTAGTTTTTGATTGACACTATTATAGCATCTTCAGTGGAAGTTCCTAAATGAGTCTCTACTTTAAATTTTAGGAGCCAGACTAAAAAACTCAACTCCAATGGGCTCTCATCAACTCTCCTATTTTTCATGTTCTCTTAAATTCTAGCTCCAAGTCTCCAGATTTGAAAGCCTCCTATCCCCCTCCTAAACACGTGGGTCCTACTATTTTTCTATTTTTTCTTTTTTTCTCCCCTTTCTCTCTCTTCTCATCTGTCTTCCCTCCCCTCCCTCGTGTCTGGCCGCCATCGAGCTCTCCTCCCCGGTGGAGCTCCCTTCCCACCGAGCAGATGCGCGTCATGGATCTTGCACTGAGCTCCCTTCCGGTTCCAGCAGAGCAGATGCTCCTCGTGGATCCTCGACGAGGGCGCACGGGCTGAGGGTAGGAGGGCGACAACGGGTAGCAGAGTGAAGACGACTGTGGGGAGCCGGGCGGCGATGGGGAGCAAGGCGGCGGCGGCGGACAGCGGGGAGCAGGGCAGACACTGTAGCTGCCCGATTGAATCGGGGGAGAAGATATTGAAATTTTTTCAATGATAATCAGGGCCCACAGAGAGTATAGGAGCCTATATAAAAACTCTTACTGGAGTTGGTTGTAATTTTAGGCTCTCAAATTTTATAAGTGGGCTTGCAAAATTAGTTTTGAGAGCTCAATTTTGCATATCCCACTGAAGATGCTCTTATCCTATTATCCTGTGAAAAGGAGTAAAAGAAAGAAGAAAACACCGATGTTGTTAGATTAGAGTCCAGAAGCAATTCATGATCTGGCAAGTACGGTGAACACAAGACCAACGACAGCACAATCCAGAAATTTAGTGATGGATTCAGTTTGCAATCACAACGTTGCAGAATTCTTCCATCAGAATAATCAGAATCAGAGGACTAGCAGAAAGTCCTTTGGCAACGCCGATGCCGCTTGTGCTTTGTTTGATACTAGCAAAGTCATCTCAAGTGCGTCCTGGTGGGGGAATCACGCGAGCTTGAGCGTGTCGGCTGCCGTGAGCCACCTGTCGGGGTTGCAGACGAGGGGGCCGCGCATCCTCCTCAGGATTTATTCCATTTGCCGC
This sequence comes from Eleusine indica, assembly GCA_030378355.1. Lineage (NCBI taxonomy): Eukaryota > Viridiplantae > Streptophyta > Magnoliopsida > Poales > Poaceae > Eleusine > Eleusine indica. The sequence continues at coordinate 42,840,006 of CM059498.1, read as the reverse complement.
TATCTGAACAGGCATACCATCAGTTCTGTGATCTCGACATCGCGCTACAAGCTTTGCGTGAAAATAACAGCCATGACCATTGGACATACATGTGGGGTAATGAGAACTACTCCTCGGCAAAGGCATACAAGCAAATGATGGGATTTATGACTGTACATTCTGTATACACCTGGTTATGGAAGTCATGTTGCCAACAAAAACATAAGGTTTTCTTTTAGTTGTTACTAAATGACAGACTTAACACCAGGGGACTATTCCGAAGGAAAAATATGTTCCTTAAATCCTATGTGTGTAAGCTGTGTATCTTCTAAAAAGAAGAAAGCATGCATCATCTTTTCATCAAATGCAACTTTGCCAAAGCATGCTGGCTCACAATTGGTATCTCCTATCCACACAATCTCAATCATTACAGGCTTATTAAAAGAATGAAGAGAAGTTTGCAAGTCCCGTTTTATATGGAAATTATTATCTTGATGTCCTGGTGCATTTGGAAGCAAAGGAATGGGTGGCTTTTTAATAATGAAGATCCTTCAGTTCAAGCCCGTTGCTATAGTACACTTTAACCCGCTGCTAAAAGCCTTCTTCGTAACAGTGGAAGAGCTCCTCTGGTCATCGAGCGCCTCGAACACTGACCTCCCGGGCACGACCAATGCCATGACGCATCCCAGTGACCAGCTGTCCACACGCGCGTTGTGCCTGCCGGGGGCCTTGTACCACAGCGTCCAGCGGGCTCGTGCGGTGCCGTGGTCCTCTGTGATGAGGAAGGGCTTGATATCGCGGTGGATAACGCCGCGCGCGAGCATCCCTGCTGTGGCACTCAGCAGGTGAGGTGACATATCACGATGCAACACAACGTTGACTCTCCAAACTGTTCAGAGGCAGCGGCGCAGTGTTATCGGAATCGTGCGAGCGGATGAAGTGGGCAATGCTGAGCCCCACGTGCCCCATCATGACTCACGAGTCACGAGGCAGAGCTTCGTGGTGGTCTGGTCGCGGATTATGCACTGGTAGCCGACGATGAACGGGATGCCGGCGCAGGACTCGAGGAAGCTCCTTCTCAGGGTCGCCATTCGCCGGGATGACGTGCTTAATGGCGACAGCCTTACCGCTGATGCGGTGCTGCGCCTTCACAACGGCGCCGTAGCTGCCCTTGCCAAGGCTGCTGCATGGCTCCTCCTCGTACGCGTCGGTGCTACGAGGGACGATGCGCCGGCTCTGGCGAGGTGTCGCCTCTGCGATGGCGGCGGCGGCCGAGTGCTTCATCTCGATGGCGTTGCTTCTCTAGTGGATGGATTGGGGGAAGAAATGATGACGAGATGAACTAGGAGGTATGGGGTTCCCCTACCTGCCCTTTTAATTTATGCATCCCTGTCTGCGATTTCCTCGATCGGGCTCGGAAGGCTGGAACTTGCACAACAAATTTACAATAATCACCAATTCACGGTTGCAACAATAATCACCAATTCCTGTCATGCGCACCATAATCACCAATTCACGGTTGCAACTTGCACAACAAATTTCCAACTGCGAGCGGGACCGTCGTACTTTTTTACACGTGTTCTCGCTGTACAGATTGAGGGATTCTACACACTGAAATTTTGAGACAATCCTACTGCGGAATGGTGCCGAACCTCAAGATTCTGACAACAGAACAATGATCCTTTTATTCTCGAGTATATACATATATAGTAACCGCTTTTCTTTGACTGAGCAACAAGAGCGTGTTATATATAGACGATCTAAATAAAAACATTGAAGTCGAATTAAGATGTTAGACGCTACCAACAATGAGAAGCATGGTCCTTGACCTGCGGACTAGTATCCGAGTCTGGAATAGAAAAATTTCAGGGCGACATTCCGGAACACGCAAAAATTCAGGGCGTTCATTTAAGGCCGGTTTGTTCACACTTGCTTCGACTTTCTGTTCCGTGACCTCTCGTACGGTTATCCGATGCATCTGTTAGAAAACAGAACGTGACTGAAGAAAAAAGAAAATAACCTAGGTGACAAAGTTGACGGTTTATTAATCGAAAACCGTACCTATAATTGAAAGTACGTAGGTGATCTCTTGTCGAACAAAAAGAATGTAACTGAGCACAAAAGGCTTCCTAGCTGCTTAATCGAAAAGGGCGAATAAAAAAAACATGAACTCAGTATGATAATTATAAGCTTCCATGTGCACTTTTGAATCAAACGTTTCTAACAGCTCTCACATCGAGCAGGGCGTATACGGATAAGCATCTGTTATATCTTCACATTCTGCAATGAAATGATTGTATCCCGTTGGATACTGGTACCCCAAGTATTCAAGCTTTGAGCTAGTTAGATGATATGCTAGTCCCCATCTTAATGATCGACTTAAGAAGACAACTTCTTCGAATGGATGGAATCCCAGGAATAAAAACGGTCCTTGATCAATCTCAGCTCTAGCTTCCATCTCCGCTTCTTCCTTGTCAATTCCCAAGCCATTATATTCGTTGTAGTAGTTGACATCCTGCAAAAGCCATGACGATCCAAGCTTCTCACATAGCTTCCACTTAAGGTCAGCACGATACTTTGGCAACCACTCTGCTTGGCCGCATGATTCAACAAGGACCCAAATTCGAAGTGTGGCACTTCCAACCGATGCAAGATATACCCCATCTTTTGATTTTCCTAGAGAAAGTATTTCATTAATCTGTGTATCAGACGGTGGTTTGATTGCCCGGTATTTACCATCTAATAATGAAATTCTGCAGAAACAAAGTCAATCGTTTGATGAAAAAGATTAGTGTCTTCGGTGTCAGATAAACTTTTTATTTATATAAAACAAAATGCAGTGCTGATAAAAAATAATTACCTTAGAACAATATTTGGTGTGTAATAACGAACATACAATGCTCTTCTGTAATAGACGGCAGATCTTAGAAACATGTCGGAAACTATTTCTGCATCTTCCCCGTCTCGGACAAATAGCCTCTCTTCCCACCCACCCGTCCTTGACGAGAAGACTTGCAGGGTGCACGATGACGGGGGCCATTCATATTCCTCCATTGATCCATGATAGCCAAAGTATGGGATGGAGAACACCTCGTAGTGTGACGACAAAATTGGATCAAACACTAGATAATTCAAATAACTGACTTCCTTTGACTTTGGGCGCAAAGGCGTGGGCAACTGCGCCCACCACCGTGTGGCAGGGTTAACAACATAGTTTTCAGAAAGCAAGAGGAGGCCATTGCAGTGGCTCACAACTTGTCTCCAAAACCTGGGGGAATGGGGCACGTAGTCGCTCATGCTGGAGATGGCAGGGGTGGTCGAGGGCTCAAAGAAGTACTCCGAAAATACCTGGCCGTTGAAGTTAATGAAGATGCCTCCAAACGAGAGGGGGAGGAGATCCACGCGCAGGAGGCGGTGGGTGTCGATCACTGCACGCCATGCCTTGCAGACGCCCAGTGCCATGGCCAGATCGCGTGGCGCTAGGCGGTCGAGGATGTCCGTGAGCAAGTCGTCCGGCAGCAACGCCAAAGCCGCCGGATGCTCCATCTCGTCTGGTGATCCGGAATTGAGTGCTTAGCAGGCGGCTCGGTGCTCGTGTCTTATGTGGACAGCACACACGCGCCGTATATATTGTACGTGATCATGGTTCTGCCTCCGCCTCTGAATCGCACGCATGCTGAACACTCCGTTCCGATTACCACACGATTTGGTCCTCCGAGTTTGGTACGGTTTGGTCCTTGGAGTTCGGCACGACAACAGATCCCAATGCTACTCTTTCGCGTAAACAAGTCCGAAAAAAACAGGAAACTTGAAGCTGTTCAAATTTCGTAAATCCTACAACAAAGAAACTTTTTGGTTCTCATGTATACTAAGTGAAATGCGCAGTGACTCACGAAAGCATCTGAACTCTAAAAAATTGTGCTGCGTACATGTTCTAGAAACCAAACCAAACGAGAAGCAAGATTCGGTGTCAGTAATGAAAGTGCTGGGTTCTCCACTGGGATCCTTCTTGCAGCCTGGAGCTAAGCAAAACAAAAAGAAGAGAAGCATCAAAACCAGGCAGTTTTAATTACTCGCTGTTTAACGTATCGCGATTGCGCACTGCCCAGATGACTTGCCAGAAAGCTAAGATTAATCACTTCTCTGTTTCCCAAGCAGTTGTGCTTAAGATCGCCGTGATGGTGACCTACCATAAAATAGGTCTATAGAGGCGGTTGAAAATCAGCTATAGCAGCGGACAAACCAAACCATCGCTGAGACTCCGTAGCTAAAAATAAAGTTTTGTAACGGCAGACTTCATTGAAAGAAAACAAACCGTCAGTATAGAGAAATTAGTAGTGGCCGCTACCATCGACTCGGAAAAACAAAAAAAAAAAAGCTCCTCAGATCCGCTCCTCCCATGCGCTCTGCCGCTCCTTAGATTCATGCCACCACAGAGGCAGTTGATAGACTGGAGAGGAGGGGGACGGGGGCGGCTGAATCCGCTCGCCGCACGTCGCCTGCCGCAGAGATCCGTCTGGGTGACGAGAGAGGGGACGGGGGTAGTCGGATCCGCCTGGGCGGCGAGGAAGGTGGCGTGAATCTGGCAGTGAAGGATCTAGGATACCAATTAGAGTGTGGGAATAGGTGGGTTTAAAAATTAGTCAACTTACTTGAGTAAATGTGAAAATAATTAACAAGAAATTAATAGCAAGCAAATAAAGAAAAGCCTATGTTGATAACTAAAAGGTTTGCAATTCTAGGTGACATGCAGCATCATCATCTCTATTAAGTAAAAAATAAGTAATTAAATATGTGTGTGTGTGTGTGTGTGAGAGAGAGAGAGAGAGAGAGAGAGAGAGACAGACAGAGAGATTTATCATGTGGTCTCGGTGACTTGCCGATCACCTCTAATCCATGTTAATGTGAATTCAAGCTTTTGACTTGCTTCTCTATCAAGTGTACACTTCTCCAATAAAAAAAAGGCTCACACAAGAGCAACTTAATCTTAAGCCAAATCAATCCCTTGAATCTCTCCAAACCCTAATTTCACTATAGTTACCCTATACCGCTCCAGGGAGGTGAATATAAGACCTCTTACAAGAACCGAGTCTCTTTCACAATCTTCTTGAAGGGCTCATAGTTTTCACATCACCAAGCCGACTAGGAGGCAGCAACCTCTAAGAGTAACAAGCCAATGCCCCTCGATTGATGAACCACTAGTGCCACAATGCTCAAATCACTCAAGAACAAACACTAGATTTTCACATATTCATAAGAAATCAATGGAGGCTTGGGTGTGAGAGGAGAGGGCTTAAATATTTCAGATATGGAATGCCAAGGACTAAGGGAGCTCAAATGCACAAGTGGATGGAGTATATATAGGCATAGCTTTAAAAACTAACTGTTACAACATTCAACGTAGACCAAGGGCGACAACGTGTAGGCCTAGGCTGAAGGCAGCCCAACGACTACTTTGACCATCATTTTGAAATTTTGTAGGCCCAGGCCAACGACGCGTAGGCCTAGGTCGATAGCAGCCCAATGGCTCTTTTGATCAGCACTTTTGAATTACGCTCCAACGTCTAAGTCCTAAAGTGGCATAGCTTCTGTAGGTCGACGACTTGGCCCGACCAAGTTAGCCTAGGCCGACCTGGCAGGCTTAGCCTGACCCCCGTAGGCCCAGGCCAACGACAAGGAATTCAGTCGAGCGACTAAGTTCTGAACCGTGCCATGCTTCTATGGGCCTAGGCCGACGAAACTGAGCAAAAGGCCAGATTTTACAAGGAATTTTTTGGGAGGTTTCCAACAATGAATTTTCAAGAAATATTGGAGATACAACATCAAAGAATTCTCAAGGAATATTTAGAGTCTTTCTTAATAGAATTTTCAATGAATATTTGGTGGTATTTCAACAGGAATATTTTGAAGAGATTCAATATGGATTTTTCACAAGGTGGCAGCTATAGATGCATCAAGCAAAAGAACATTTCGTTGTTGTCTCTTGGCAACTGTATCGTCAAGGACTTGCGCCCCACAGCGGTGGCGGAGGCTGTGTGTCTCCGAGAAGTAGTCGGCCGACCAGAACCGGAGAAGAATCATTCCGTTGGCGTCGGCATTGATGAAGAATCGTTCGAATTTCAAATCCGTGATTTACGGGATCCTAAGAATTTTGCGGGAATTTTGGTTTTGGTTTCCTCTCATGCTGGCAACCTTGGTGGGCCCAGCCATGCGTTGTGTAGTAGGTTAACCCGTGCTCAGCAGGGGTCCGGGCGTATTCTTTCCAGACGAGGGACTCTGGCGGCGTGTTTCCTCTCTAATTCTCGATCCCATTCCCTTGCATCTCCCCCTCTCCACTCGTATCTGGAAGCGGCGAGAAGCGGCATGGAAGGTGTGGCGGGCTCAGATCAGCAGCAGTTGGCCGGACATGGAGCGGCCCCAAGCGGAGCATTTCGCGGTGGGGCACGTGGTGGTTGCGGCGGCCGCGGCGGCCGTTCTGGTGGTCGAGGCTTTGACGAACCTTTCAATGGTTATGGGGTTTTGCTGGAGAGAGAGGATTCTTTAGGGGGTCTGCTTTCAACCCCAACTTTGGGGGATTTCCTCCAAACTGTGGCCCTGGTTGGGGGTGGCCGCACATGGGCTTCCCGCACCATGCGCGCGGTCATGCCAGAGGCTGGCATGGTAGTCATCTTGGGGGTCCTGGCTCCGGACATCGCGGTTCATCGATGGGACGACATGCTCCGCAGCATGTAGGTGCGCCAACCTCTGGTAGGTCGTCCTAGGGAACCGGGGCACATCGCCCGACTGGAATTGGGGGTCTTCCAGGAGGCGGTATGGCGCTGCTCAGTGCTATTGCCGGGGCTCCTGGTGTTGCAAAGGAGGTAGCATCGAAGACCACTTTTGAGAAGGGATCTTCATCCTCGTCGGGGATGATTCTGGACAAGCAAGCTCATGTTGAGCCTAATAAGGGTAAGGCTGAAGTACCTAATATTGTACTCATTTCTTCTGACATCAAGGAACCGGCAGGGACTCTTGATCCTGCAAATAAGAACCGTATTTGTTATATATGTGGGGATAAAGGCCACTATATTGGTCAGTGTACGACACAACTTCTATGTGAGGTTTGTTGCTGTACGGAGCATATCACTTCTAAATGCTCTTATAAAATGAGGAAAAACCAGTTGTCGTGTCGGTTGGTTTTGCAGTTGATGCGCTTGGTGCGTATTACATTGAGCATGCTCCTATTCAACCAACAGTTAAAAGCTCCAAAACTGCACTCGTCTCTGTAGAGGGTGGTTCCTTGTCTGAAACGGATCTTGTTGGCCATCTCAAACTTGTGGTCAGGGAGGATTTTGAATGGGAGGTGAAATTAGTCAAAGAAAATGTTTTCCGGGTCGTGTTCCCTTCGAGAATGGAGATGCTTAGGTCTTGCTATTGGGTGAGTGTCAAGCTGCAAAATGGGATTACCCTTAAATTTGAAGAACTTATGGAAGAAGAAGAGTATTTTGGGCATTTGTTGCCTACGGTTTGGATGAGGGTTCTGAACCTACCTGCCATTCTAAGGACCTTTAAAATCCTTTGGGCACTAGGGTCGATGTTTGGGGTCACCTAGAAGGTAGATATGGCAACTACAATGACTAATAAGTTTGGTCATTTGTGCATTGCTGCGTTGGAGCCGGAGCTGCTCCCTTCTAATATGGATGTCATCATTGGGAATAGGTTCTTCCAGCTCAAATTTGAGGTCAAGCCATTCCCTCCAAACTGTGGTATTTCTTCGTTTTTGAATTCTACTTCTAATGACAGTAGTAGGGGTCTAAAGGAAAATAATGATGCGAGTATGCATGATGCCCCTAACTTTCAAAGGGACCATGACTCTGGAGGTAACCAGTCAGGAAAGTTGCAAAAGGATGTTAGGGGGAATTCAAATGGGTTGGTGGAGGATGGTGAGATCATCATGGATCATGATTAGGACAACGATGATTTGTTGGGAGAAGAAAATGAGGCTGCATAAAAAAGTTTCTAGGTGTCAAACTGGATGAGCCAAAAAAAGTCTCTAAAGCCCACTCGGGGAGGGGGATTATTGGGACTGATTGTATTTCTACAAGGGCCTTTGTGGTTCCGTCTCCTTCAGTATGTGAAGTTGCAGGTGTAGGTGCTGCCATCGAGGTTGGGTTGGAAGTGCCTATTTCTTCTCCTGCCTCTTCACTCCCGGATGTTCCTGGGAGTGGTGCTACTAGGACCGGCACCACTTCTAAAGTGGTGTCCTCAGGACCGCAGCCACAAGCCTGGGTTGCACGGGAACTGAACATGTCATCGACACCTGGGGACATCTCGTCGCCCCCGAAGACTTATGCTGCTGTTGAGCTTACCCCTCTGGTGCCGCAGTCTGTGTTGCTCACAGCTGGTACTGGGGCTGAGGTAACCTCTCGGGTCGAGATGGGCAGTGACGCGCTCGACTCAAGGGACGCAGGTGGTTCCTCACCGAAAGCAGCCTCGTATGACCTACCTGCTGATGCAGCCCTTGTGGCCGATAGTGCGGCGTTCGGGGGAACGCTGGACTCTCTCTTGGCTGCTGGGGTGTCGGCCACTGGCCCATTCGATGTGGCCATGGGGTCCTCGGAGGAGGTCGCCATGCTGGATGGCGACTCGCTGTTAGGCTCGGTGCTATGGCAAAGCAAACGGAATGCAGTCACAGTGGACATGGACTCGCTGGAAAAGGCCACCAAGGCTGCTGCAATTAAAAACTTGGATGCTCCTGGTATTTCTCTCTCCTCCCTCTCTGTTCTTTCAGTTAATCATAAATTGCAGTCTGTTGGAATTTTGTTGGGTTCTTCTTTCGGGTCGATTGCTGCGGCTGTGTCTCGCATTCATTCTGCTGAAAACGTTAGAGAAAAATCGTCTCGTAATAAACAGAGATACAGACCGATAGAATCTGATGGTGAGTATGACAGCGACTTCTCCTCTCCATTAGCTCGCCTTTGTGGTGACTTATCGGAGGACGTGTTAGATGGCAAAGATTGCCTTGGTGACAATCTAGTTGATGTTCCTATTAAAGTCTTTAGAGTGAGTCAATTAAAGGAAACATCGCATAGGAAGATCTCATCTAAAAAAAGGATCAATTTCTATTGAAAGGTTTATTTTAGAATTGCCACGGTCTACGAGACCTTGCCAAGCATAATTTTCTTTTTGACTCCACTAGGGAGCACAAACTAGACTTTATAGCCTTTTTAGAAACTGGTAGAAATGTTTTCACGACTGAGTGTCTTGATAGATTTTGTGCGGGCGCTAACTTTTATTGGCACTGGACCGCCCCAAGGGGAATGTCAGGGGGCATCTTACTTGGGGTTAATTTAGCAAACTTTGTAGTTGATAATGTGGAACATGGTGATTACTTCATGAAATTTAGGTTAACAAATAAAATTGATGGCTTCAAATGGGCTCTAATTGCTGTTTATGGAGCAGCACAGAATGAATTTAAGGACAAGTTCCTAGCTGAATTAGTCCGTACCTGCGGTAACGAAAATCTTTCACTATGTGTGGCGGGCGATTTCAACATCATTCGAAGTGCCTCAGAAAAAAATAACAACAGGTTTCAAAGTCATTGGCCTAACCTTTTTAATGCCATTATTGAAATGCTAAATCTGAGAGAGTTAGAGTTATCGGGTAGGAAATTTACTTGGGCCAACTATGCCAGTACCCCAACCTATGAAAAATTAGACCGTATCTTAGTGAGTACGGAGTGGTGCAAGCTCTGTCTAGAGAGATTTCGGACCATACTCTGTTGTTGTTGTCTCTAGGCATTTCCAATCAAAGAGGAAATGCAAGACTTTTTAGATTTGAGTTGGGTTGGTTTCTGTCAGACCCCTTTAGCTAGATGGCAAAATAAAATTAGAAGGGTTAGGCGCTATCTCAGAGGTTGGGCTGAGAACTTGGTGTCTCAAAAAAGGACTAGGAAATTGCAACTTCTAGCAGAACTAGATATTTTAGACAGAAAGGCAGAAAGGTTAGTGCTTCTACCCTCTGAAATTGAAAATAAACTAGTGATGAAAAACGAACTTGCTAAATCCTCAGGGAAGAGGAATTGTATTGGTTACAACGATCCAAGGTGACTAAGTTGTTGCAAGGGGATGATAATACCAAATTCTTTCAGCTTCTGGCAAATGGGTGTCACAGGAAGTCACAAATTTGTGAGTTAGAACAAGAGGAAGGAATCATAGTGGGTCATGAAAATCTTAAAAAGTATATAACAGACTTTTATAAAAAACTTTTTGGTCCTCGTGAGATCAATGAATTTGAAATCAACGAGGATGATCGAGATAGTATCCTGTAGATTTTGAAGCAGGAGAATGAGTTTCTTACAGCTCCTTTCATAGAAAAAGAGATCAAGGAAGCGGTATTTCAAATGGAACATAATAAGGCACCCGGCTCTGATGGTTTTCCGGCCAAATTTTTTCAGTTCTTTTGGGATGTACTTAAAGATGACTTAGTGTCCATGTTTAATGCTTTCCATTGTGGAGAACTTCCAATTGATAGCCTTAATTTTGGTTTGATCACCTTATTACCAAAAAAGGGGGATGCTACGTGCATCCAACAGTATCGACCCATTTGCTTGATGAATGTTAGTTTCAAAATTTTTACCAAGGTCTTAAACAATAGATTAGAAGTTGTAGCGGATAAAATAATTTCCCCCTCTCAATCCACTTTTATACCAGGTCGCTGTATATTGGACGGAGTGGTTACCTTGCATGATATTAATAAGCAAAAGAGTAGCGCAGTCATTCTCAAACTTGACTTTGAGAAATGCTATGACAACATTAAATGGCCATTCTTGCAGCAGGATCTTAACATTAAAGGATTTTCACCTAGGTGGTGTAATTGGATTAGGAAAGTTATGGAAAAAGGTAGTGTGGTTGTAAAATTCAATGATGATATAGGTCCTTTTTTTTCAATCAAAGAAGGGGATCAGGCAAGGGGACCCACTCTCCCCGTTATTGTTTAATCTAGCAATAGACTTCCTCTCTATCTTAGTGGATAGAGCAAAGTTAGGTGGCCAATTTAGAGGGGTGATTCCTCATTTGGTTGAGGATGGCCCTGCAATTTTGTAATATGCAGATGATACTATTATTCTCCTCGAACACAACTTGGACAAAGCTAGGAATGTTAAACTTTTGTAAGCTTCATGACCATTGATGATGGACATCCCCGAGGTATGGATGTTTTGGTGATAGATGACAACTATGAAAATTGTGGGCTAATATCTACACGAGTGTTGTCTATGTAAGAACCTTCACTAATCTCTACTACAAATCATATGGATGATGGTTGTCTTGGCGATTGATGACAATGACCACAAGCATGGAGGCTTGGTGAGCTTGATAGAGTCCAAGGGTTGATGGAGATGGATCGAAGCTAAGGACAAGCTACGGAGCAAGTGTTAGGAACACTTGTCTAGTTGTTAGGGCTTTGAGTCCATCGGAAAAACCATTCTATCAAGGAGGTCTAGGTCATTCTCTTAGGTCATGTCTAGTCGGTGATGTCCAAGGTTGCTCGGTGAAATCACAGGCACTAGGTGACAATGGAGAAGCCAAGGAGCTATTCGGAGAAGCCAGGAAACCAGGTCAAGCGAGGACGACAAGTTTCAGCTTTTGGACGAAGTGACCGGATAGAGGGGTCAGAGGTGACTGGACTGTACGGTCACTAAGAGGTTTTGTCCGGAGACTACAGCGAGCAGTGAGGAAACTGCCAAGTCTGGAAAGCTCTAGTGACCGGACGGTCCGGTCAGTAGAGATGGGACTTGGGCAGCGAGGAAACTACCAAGTCCGAAATGTTTCTAGACTAGAGAGAGAAACGGACCGAACGGTTCGGTCAGTACAGGTGTCAGCTGAGGGCAGAGAGCCAACGGCTCTGGAGGAGCCATCCTGTGGAGACCGGGCGGTCCGGTCAAGGAGTGACCGTACTGTACGGTCAGTAGGCCCAGAAAGCTGATTTCAAGGAGCAACGGCTAGTTGGAGGTTGGAAGCCTATATAACTTCGTTGCTGGGGTCTTGGAGGCCTCTCTTGGTTAGTGGAATCCCTGAGAGCATTTGGTAAGGTCCAAGAGGAAAAGAGGAGAGCACTACGAGAGGATATTGGATATCTTAAGAGTGCTAATGAGAGTAACAAGGAGCGATCTTGCACATCTAAGGCTAGGGTGTACTTGAGGGTGTGATCTAGGTTGTTACTCTTGGTCTATGGTGAGACCTAAACTGGTTAGGTGTCAGTGATCGAGCCTATCATGATCGGTTGTGAAGGCTATCACATGTTTGTACACGGTTTGAGCCCGCCGATGAAAGGGGCATCGCTAGTGAGTGCCCGTGCCGGCTCCGGGAGTCCGGCAAGTTCTCGAGAGAGGTGAGCTTGTGCCTTGGTGGCAGCGGTGACGCGCACCATGTCTTCACTCCGGGAGTGATTGCGGGCTTGTCGGCGAGAACTCCACTTTGTGGCGGGAGGGACCGGGACTCTAGCGGGAGTGGTCCAACGAGGAGTAGGGGAAGGCGCCATCCTTCCGAGATCTCGGGAAAAAATCATGAGCATTCCTTGACCCCCTCTTTACTATTCCACAATTGTGTGCTCTAGTTGCTAGGGTGACTTGTGGATTGCATAGGCTAGTGTGTTTAGCTTCCGCTCTTTGTTTTGCATCATAAACACTAGCATGCATAGGGTCTTGGCCTACTAGAACTGTTTAGGTTGCAACGCTTGTCAGGTTCTAGTGGTGTGAAATTGAACTATTCGAATTCGTGGTCGGCTACCGATTCACCCCCCCCTCCCCCCACCCCCCTCTCGGTAGGCCTTCGGTCCTTACAACTTTTGCTATGTGCATTTGAACAGTTATCAGGGTTCAAAATTAACTTTCATAAAAGTGAGTTATTTTGTTATGGTCAAGCAGCTGATTTCCAACAAGAGTACACTCAATTGTTTGGATGCGAGCTAGGCGATATTCCCTTTCACTATTTAGGGATACCCATACATCATCGTAGGCGAAACAACGCTGATTGGAATGATGTTGAGGAAAAGTTCCAGAAGAGATTGAGTTGCTAGAAAAGTAAAATGCTATCGGTAGGAGGGCGGCTCACTCTAATCAATTCGGTTCTAAGTAGCTTGCCATTGTTTATGTTTTCCTTTTTCAAGGTCCCAAAAGGTGTTCTTCATAAGATAGATTATTATAGGTTTAGATTTTTTTTGGCAAAATGAAGGACATAAGAAGAAATATCGTCTAACAAGATGGGGTATTTTGTGTACTCCAAAGGATCAAGGGGGCATGGGAATTATCAATCTAGAAACTCAAAATATGTGCCTTCTTAGTAAATGGCTGTTTAGGTTGATGAATAGTGATGGTATTTGGCAAACCATCTTAAGACGTAAGTACTTGTCTTCTAGGATGTTATCTCAAGTGGAACATGTGCCAAGGGACTCGCATTTCTGGACAAGTATTCTAGGTGTGAAGAGAGATGTTTTTAGGTTTGAGAGTTTTAAACTAGGTGATGGATCCCAAATTAGATTTTGGGAGGATGTTTGGTTCTGAGGCGAATCCCTTATGGATCGTTTCTCTAATCTTTATAACATAGTTAGGAGGAAGCATGCAACAGTGAAATCAGTTTTCTCTTCAAACCCTCTCAATGTTTCATTTAGGAGAGCGCTAGTGGGTCATAACTTAGTGTCCGGCATCAGGTAGTGCTCTCTATGATAAATGTGACTTTGTCAAACCACAATGATTCCTTTAAGTGGGCTCTACATCAAAACGGTTGCTTCTCGATGAAATCAATGTATCTAGCCCTATCAATGACTCAGGCCTTGCCTTTCACTATGAATCTTTGGAAGATTAAAATCCCACTCAAGATTAAAGTTTTCCTTTGGTACCTTTATAAAGGTGTGACTCTTACTAAAGACAATGTGGCTAGAAGGAACTGAAATGGGTGTACTAGATGTTGTTTTTGTGCTCTCAGTGAGACTATTCAACACCTTTTTTTTATGTGTGCTAGCTTGTTTTATGTGGCGGGTAATCCATTGTGCGTCTAATATTCCGCCACCACAGAATTTTCAGCATATGTTTACTGAATGGCTTGGGGGGATTGAGATAAAACATAAAAAAAATAATTTGGAGTGGTGTAGCAGGCATGTGTTGGGCTCTTTGGCTAAGTCGTAATGATGTGGTTTTTGACAAGACACCAATACCTTCCTTTTTTACAGGTAATTTTCAAATGGACGTACTGGTCTCAATGTTGGTCCCTTCTTTTCAAAGAGGAGGAACGCACATGGATGAAGACGGCTTGCAGAGTGATTGAAACTATGGCCATGGAGATCTTCGCCAACAATGGATGGCGTTTCTCAAATAGAATAATGTTCTAGTTATAAACCAATGGATAGAAACTTTGTGTTTGAGATACCGTGGTGTAGCGGGTTGTTTGATCATTTTGTGTAAGACTTGTTGGTTGCATGTATCAGTCGATACAGAGACAGGAATAAAGATATTCCCTTTTCCAAAAAAAAAGTAAAGAACATTGACCCCTCTTAATAGTATGGCATCTATACTAATAATCCGATCATTTTCCTCTCTAAGGACCTTATGACCGGTAAAATAAGAAAACCTATTTTATACCTTTGCCTTGAGCCATCTTCTCACTTCCTTTGATGTCAATAGGTTGGTCATGAATATTTGAATGGTCTTCGTATATGATGATACAAAAATATGAGTCTTCATTAATTACCAAAACCATTAATTAAGGCCTAGATGCTTCAGGCGGCCGAAGGAGGGTGGCGGCCTAAATCTGGCGTAGTCGAGACACCGTCCTTGAGCCCTGCCGCCTGTCTACCGCCCAAGCTCCCTACGTCTAGATCCACATGCCCGAGCTCACCACTCACCGGGGACACATGGAGGGGGACGCACTTATGGGCAAGGGTGGGTGGAGCCCGGGAGAGAGAGAGAGAGAGACTGAGATTAAGATGGTTGGTGGGTGGAGGGGCACTAGGGTTTGGTTATTAATACAGCTGGTGGATGATAGTGGGTTGATGGGCCTTGGATAAATACAGTAGTGGTGGGTGGTCTTTGGCCGCGCTGCTACGGTCTTTTTTCTGTCCCCCCTTATAGACCCCTTTATGCTTGTGGGTGCTGATCATGGCCATCGTCACCGCCCGCTCGGGCGCCTGCGCGGTTACTCACCATTGCTATGCACGATGTTGATCGTGAGCTCCCATCGCTACCACACTCATGACGTAGGCCCAGGTGGCGGCAATGAAGAAGAACAGGAACGTGGCGCTGCCATCATCGGAGGGGAAAGCGGAGGAGGAGTCCCGCTGCCGGAGTGCCTGCACATGCAACCGCGAGGCGCGAGCAGGAACGGCCTCGCCGCTGCGAACCGATCAGCTGCTTATGGAAGTTATTCTAGAGGTGAATGGTGGAATGTTGCCTTTTTGCACCATGAAAATCAACGTACACCTTTCTGTTTTCTACCGAGATTCTGTTTTCTTAATTTTGTAGATGCTCGTATTGCACTGAGGCAAAGCCAAATATACCTTTTTTAGATTCTCGTACTATTTAGATTGCTCTTGGGCACGGTATTTGAGAGCTGAAATGGACATATCATGAACGTTTCGTTTTGCTCCATGAAAATCAACGTAAACCTTTTTGCTACCAGGATTACTTTTCTTGTCATTTGTCCATTGTTATTTCTTTGCATTATAGAGATGGCCGATACGTAATTTGCCAGGCAAAAGTTGACTTCATTAGAGTTGACTTGCTATCGATTAATATCATGTAGCCAATTAAACGATATTTTTAGCTGCACTAGCCAATTAATCTGTAGAATGACAAACGTACTCGTCGCCAGCAAGTTGACTTGCTAGTTCTAATTAAAAATTTTCTAACCACGAGAATTGGTCATCAGAAAAAATGCTACATGATATTAATCGATGGATAGTCAACCTCATTAGAGTTGCAATACTTCATGAAACCGCAAACAATTCCATCCCATTTGTCTTTTAAATGTGAGTTTTAAGATATTCATAAAGGTAGGATTAATAGAATCATACAAATTGCGCAAAATTTGATTAAGCCTTCTCAAACTGCCTTCTTACCTGGAAGAAATATCATGAAAGGAGTTGTAATACTTCTTGAAACCATCCATGAGATTCACAGAAACATGATGAACGAGTAATCTTGAAATTAGATATTGAGAAAGTATATGATAAAATAAAGTGGTCTTTCTTGGAGAAAATGTAAAGAATGAAAGGATTTTCTAATACGTGATGTAAGTGGGTTGAACAATTTGTATTAGAAGGAAGTGTAGGGGTCAAGGTCAATAATGATATCGGCCGATATTTTCAAACCAAAAAAGGATTAAGACAAGGAGATCCTCTATTTTTCACCATTTTTAATTTGGTTGTAGATATGCTAGCTATCCTAATCTCACGAGCAAAAGATGCGGGACAAATACATGGTATAGTACCACATCTTGTTGAAAATGATCTCTCTATTTTACAATATGCGGATGATACTATTATTTTTATGGAACACAATCTTGAACAAGCAAAAAATACAAAACTCCTACTTTGTGCCTTTGAGAAATTATAAGGATCGAAGATAAATTTACATAAAAGTGAAATATTCTGTTACGCATAGACAAAAGACCATGCAATTATGATTCCAACTAATACTTACCTATGACAACTTAAAATACCCCTTAAGATTAAGACATTTCTTTGGTTCTTGCACAAGGAGCTCATCTTGACAAAGGACAACTTGGTTAAAAGAAATTGGCATGGAAATATAAAGTGTTTCTTTTGTGATCATGATGAGACAATATAACACTTGTTTTTCGATTGCATTTTCTCCAAGTTGATTTAGAGAATGTTACATATTACTTTCGGCTTTATCCCTCCTAATAATGTTTTCAGTTCTTTAATTTATGGGTAGATAATGTTGATCCTGAACTTAGAAAACTTATTCTAATTGAGATGGGCGGTATTTTTGGGGCTCTATGGTTAACCCGAAATGATATGATTTTAACAAAACACCAATCTTTTCGCTTATGCAGGTAATCTACAGAAGCACATATTGGATCAGAATGTGGTTCCTTCTACAAAAAGGTGTCGGTCCTGTATCATTACAAAAGGCATGCCAACTTCTGGAGACATCAACCATAGACATCTTTGCCTGGAATGAGTGGAGATTTAGTAATAGATTGAGTTATTAAAAGTTTATTGTATACTTTACCTTTTGTGTGGTATTTTGGTATGCTTCCTATGCAGTAGACGGAGTCTATGTCACAGAAAACTTTTGCATTTGTCCTAGGAGGATTCCACCTCATAGTGAAATTATGTAATAATTGAACGATCGGATTCGCCGTAAGGCATAGAGACTGGGATGTTTTTTTTTCATTTGCTGGATGAAATAAAATTTTCCTTTATTAAAAAAAACTTCATTAGAGTTGCGCTTCTTATATCAACCAGAAGTTACGCTACATTTTCTGTTCGATATTGCTACAGTTACATGCCAAGTAGCTTATCAGGCAAATGAAACCCTGGCATGAAAAACAGACATCTGAGATGTACTTGAAGTTGCCACTTTTCCGTTTCTGTGGAAGATTTGATTGGAAGAGTTGTCTGCCACTTCCGTTAACTAGTAATACTACCGTGCCAGCATTACTCATCATCACCAACCGTTTTGTCAGTCAATTTGATGCATGCCACTACTATAAAAGTGATCTTTAGCAACAGGCTGTAAGCAGCCTTTGGATGAGTCGTCCGCCACAAATAATCATGACTAATTGGGTCTTACATTAGTGACGGGCTCCGCCACTAAGATAGGCATTAGCAACAATAAAAAGGTACGATACTACACCATCAGCCGACTCAAAAAAAAAGAGTCCCGCCTAACCCTAATCCTAATCTACCGTGATGCCTCGGCTGTCATCGACGTCCACTAGGCCCACATGGCATAGCTGGTACTCCAATATCAAATATACACTATACCTTGGGATCAAGTTATTGGCTAGTAGTTTTGAGAAAATACCGACACATGGCACCACATGACATAGCTGGTACCACTAGTCAATCCATTCCTCTCAACACCGTCCCATGTCACACAGGAAAGATTTGAGTAGTTTTGCAGTCCAAAATACTGTCTAGTAATTTTTCAAAAATACTAGGTAGTAGTTTAAGAGTAGCTTCGTAATTATACTATTAAATAATATATTTATGTTTATTTTCATAAAAAAATTAACCCTATCAAATCATTAAAATATCAGCTCATCATAAAAAATATGAAACATTAGTTCTTGATCATATTATTAATTTTACTTTATTTATAATAATAAATTTAATTATTAAAAATCCATCATCCTTATTTTTTGAATAGTACCCTCAAACTGATAAAATACTAGTTAATAGTCTACATGCTTAGCTGCACAAACAAATGCATTTATCTAAGAAGAAGAAACATGCAAATGGATTCATACTTTTAATTGGCATCCATATACGTAGAAGGCTCAATACATTTCAGCTGATGAACTAGCTTAATAAGCAGCCCCCTTCCATATGAATGTGATAGTCTGATGTGTTGGAGTACATGGACAACAAAAAATGATTGGATTTTCAACAACCAAGACCCAAAATTTTCAAGGAATTGACTATGATTAACCAAGGAGGCAAATGCAAACAGACTGAAAACATGGATAGAGGCGAAAGCCTAATCTCTTATTGTAGCTTTAGTTTTCTTTTCCTTCGCTCTTTGTTTTCTTCGTTTTGTACTTTCTCTTTATTACCCATAAATTTCTGTAGGGGACTTGCCCTTCTAGTTTTTTTAGATGCTTTCGTGTCTTGCTAATCATTAACGAGTCGTGGCTTGGGTGTGCTACAAGGTAAAGGCTGTTACAAACTACTCTCTGTCTCAAAATATAAGTATTTTTAGATCTCATCAAAGTTAAGCGCTTTAACTTTTAACTAAAAATGTTTATAAAAATAAAATATTATAAATAAAGAGTTATGTTACGGTGGTTGAGAACCAGAGGTTCCTCCTCTCTTAATTAATCCCAATCGTCGATATTAAGAAAAATAATTATAAATCAAATTAACTGTAATTAGGGATAGTTTGGTAATTGCATCCTCTCAGCTCTTCCCAGTCCCACGAACCGAAAAACTCATCGGCCTCGCTCCAGACTAGGAATGGCAATTTCACCCATGGGTGCGGGGCTCGATGGGTTTTGCACCTAACGGGTGCGGGCGTGGGTCTAATTTTTCACCCATGGGTGTCACCCGCACCCGACCCAATAAACACGGGTGTGGGTGCGGGTTTTATTTCTCACCCATGGGTGACCCGTTGGGTCCTGAAACATACTCAAATACAAAATTTAGTCTCATCTCATAATAAGCTCACCCTACATAAATATAAATATAATGAGAGTAATGACTAAATTATTAAGATTTTATATACAATTACCTAAGTACATATCTATGTCTCATTTTTGTTGATTGTTGTGACATATATAGATATTGTGCATTTGTGTTGACCTCGTTAAAATACTTATTTTGATATGTTTTTAATATTACATATGAAATCCGATGGGCACCCGATACCCACCCAAAACCGATGGGTGCAGATGTGAGTCTCAATTCCCACCCATAGGTGCGGGTGTGGATGTCAATTCCACCCGAAACATTTTTTTGTGGTAGGTGGATTTTTACTCATCCGACCCGTATCCGACTCACTGGCATCCCTAATCCAGACGGGTCCATGTCCGCTTGTCCTTGCCGCCAGTTCCTTCAGGCATCCACAGACCCCTGTCTCCTGAATCTGTACGACACCATGATTGTTCCCCTTTATATTCGCAGCGAGGATCCTGTGCGGCAACCACGCCACTTCCTTTGTCGCTGTGTCCACTGGGGTCCTGTGTTGATCAGGAGCCTTCCGACTGTCCTGCTAGGAGCGAAGTAGAATCATTCTACTAATTTTCAAGAGAAATTGGTTGCAATCTGTAATTAGGACAGCACATTAGTAATCTTGCAGCATATGGAGGAAGAGTGAGCACATGTGGCCGTTGTGAGCGCATCTGTATTTTCATCTTTTTAATTTTTATTTAACGTTGTAAGGCGAAGAAACTAAAGGTAGTCATAAGTAAGGTATCAAAAAATTTGAAGAGAACTTCGATATTTTTGATGTCACATAAAGAACAAGATATAAATTTTCACGCACATAGGAAATTTGCTCAAAGAACAACATCAGGGTGGCTAGTGCGGGAGCGCCTTTGCCCCAATCATTCGTCCTCATAGCTGCTATGGAGCAGGGCAAGTGGGCGATGACGGGGGCTTCCACGACGCCGTAGCAGAGCAACGTGGTGGCCATCTGCACGCGAGGTCCGTGACAGCTTGCTTTGCTTTGCAGGCGCCGGCCGTTGAGGTCGTCGGCAGCCCCTGTGGTGTTGTAATGTAGACGTCTAATACACGGGTGATCGCTTGCCTCTGATATATTGGTATCTATGGCCTTGGTCCCTCCGCTGCCGGGGCTATATTTATTTGTAGAACAAGAGTGGGATGGGAAGGAAGATGTAGAGCCGCCGCCGCCCTTCTTGGTCTTGGACTATCCGATACGGGTTGCCGCCACACCGACTCCTATTTTATCTCTCCTGCTCGAATCCAAGTGACTCCGACTCGGAGCGTATCTCTCTGGTCCAATCGCAAGCCCAAGTCAACAACAGGCGAAGTCTGATGTGGCAGTCCTTTGAAAAAAGAAACGAAAAGCCTCGAGGTGATTGGTGGATATTTATACTCAAAATCCTTGAGTGACTAGCAAGGATTTGCTACACGGCCATAATTCTTGATATATACTATTCATGGTTAAACTTATGAAAAAAACAGAAATGAGAAAATGAAAATAAATATACATTCATGTTAACTTCTGGAGCTATCTTCTCTTCTATGCTTAAAAATATTTCATCATGTCTTCATTCATGAGGTCTCATATCTTTATTGGACAACACTTTCGGTGCCACATCTACAACACTTTCTATCATGTGAATTATATTTGATTGGTTTAAATACAAAAACTTCTCTTATGCATGGTTTCATTTCGTTATTTTCAAGAGTGTCATGTCATCTTATCATAGTTTTAAAAAATACAAAGTTTTATTTTACGGTTTCATATGTTAGTGTAGCATTTAAATGTTTTATCTAAATGACCAATAGGTATTGTTAAATGAGTAGAGATGAAACTCAAACACTCTCAATGGAGTTTCATTTTAGTTTTAAAGTTTTGATAATCGTGTACATCGAGTTTTATCCCAATCAAATCCAACTCTCCTCTCTCCTTATAAATTAAATGTCATATCATCAGTTTTTACCTATGTGACATGTCATTTATTAAGAATAAAACTCCTATGAAACTACCGCTCGGATTGACCTTAGAGTCATGATTCACTACTTACAAAAGCGTTTAGTAGAAGCAATTATCCTACCCACTATCTCCAAAAGCCTTTTAGCTAAGCTAAGGCTGTTTCAGTTTCAGAGTTACTATGATCTATTATATAACTGGCAAAACAAGAACCAAAACATCTTTTCCATCGCCATGTTTCACCCAGTCCCTGCAAGCTCGATCCCCATCTCTGCATTTGGGCTTTGATCCCAATGAACACTTACAAAAGCTCGCACTTTCCTTTTATGTGCCAAGTATTTTCCACCGCTGCATGAAACATATTACTCTATAACCCAAAGAGTCCAAGAAATATATTCATGCTTGAAACTACATCAAGCATAAAGTGGTTTGATCCGCTGAAGCTACTGCCTCAACAATGCTTCATAAAGCAGAATTTATATCGAATTTAATCACATTTGCATACTGATGGCATGTGCCGCAATTATTTCTTTCCAAAATTTGATTACATAAAATGCCATTAAAAATATCGAGATCTCATAGGAACAAATCATTGAGTTGAACCTGACGGCACGGCCTGGTCAGCACGGCACGGCCCATTCACCGGCTCGGGCCGTGTCGACCCATTGAGGAAACAGCCTGGCCCGTCACAAGCTCATGCCATGTCAGCCCGGCACGGTTTGTTGGCCACCTATATCGTCATTCTTGTTCCACCCTTACCGACTACCGCCCCTCCCCGCCTCCCTGCTCTTCCTCTTCGTCTCTTGGGCCTCCCCCCTACTGCCCCTTCTTGCTGCTCATTTCCGCACGGTGACACTCACTGGGGACAAGTCCCGGCTTGTTCCTTCCGTGCCTGGGAGGTGAGGGCCATGTGCGCGTTCCTCGGAGGGCGGCAACGAGTTTCACGGAACTTGGCTCCTTCTACGTTGAGACCGACGCCACAATGAAGGCGAGGCTCCGAAGATGCCGAGGCGGGTGGCGGTATAAGGATACAACAGCACAGTGAGGATGCAGGTAGCCGGCCGGAGACACAGGGCGGCAGCCGGACGCTATGGAGCTTGGAATGCCTGTTGGAGATGGGAGGAGGCAAATTTAATAGGGACATTTTAGACTTGTGATATTTACCTTGTGGCTACCTTGGGAATGCAGGAATGCTTACATTCCTAAACCAAGGTAGTAGTAGATTCTTTCGATCAAATCGACGATAATAAAGACTGTGGCTCTAGTCCTGGCGGCTCACGAGGTTGGCAGCAGCCCAACAAAGAAAAAAAAAAAGACCCAACAATGGCTGCAGCCCACGAAGAAAACAAAAACCATTAATAACATAGACACAAACGGGTACGGAGGTTTTCGTTTTCTCTCACATGCGTTCTACCGTCTTCCTTGCTGAAAACCTTGAAGTCGAATTGACAAGTGACGACTAAAGGGATTTAGGAATGCTTGAGAATCGGCAAAACGGAACTACAAAGGTGGCTCGAACAAACCTTGTATTTCTTTTCTGATACTTCTTTGATGCTTCTCGACTATTCGAGTTTGTCAGGAATAATGAAAGAGCGACGACATTGTTAGCGAGTTTAGACAAAAAAAAAAGCATATGGGAGTTCGTTTTAACAATTATGGGCAATCAAAGCAGAAACCAGAAACCTGATGGGACTCCACGAACTTCAAATGGAATATGATTTAGTTAATCAGTAATAAAATAAAATAATATTTATAAGTATATTTAAACAAATATTTTGAATAAGACGAATGTTCAAAGGTATCTTAAAATATACCATAACAACAATTTTAGAACGAATGAGGTATATCACAGTGCACAAATTTAATGTATGGATAGAGGACAATGTTTTTGCAATACACTGAGTGACTTCGAAGTTGTACTAGGCGAACAGGCATTCATGTCAGTGTTTTGGTGTCATGTTTGGATCCATATATTCAACGCTTCATTGACATGACCAACTTTCTAAGTTGTAGAGATAATGTGCATGACAATATACTTGCACAATTATGACAGAAGGCACCATGCATATAAATATGTTGAGATATTCAAGTCCTCGTTTCAGTTTATAAACAATTGCAGTATGTTGTTACGTGAAAGTTTTCAGTTTTTCACTGCGTTGAGCCCGTACGCATGTAGTAAACGATTAAAAGAGGACTTGGCAACAACAACAACAAAGAAAGGCAGCTAGCGATCGATGGTTCTCGTTCCTGCCCGACGACTTGCTTGCGGACATCCTCCACCGCCTAGCGCCACGCGACCTGGCCACGGCGCTGGGCGTCTGCAAGGCATGGCGTGCAGTGATCGACGCCCACCGCCTCCTGCACGCGGATCTCCTCCCCCTCTCGTTAGGAGGCATCTTCATTAATTTCAACAGCCAGGTGTTCTCGGAGTACTTCTTTGGGCCCTCGACCACCCCCACCATCTCGCTCATGAGCAAATACGTGCCCCATTCCACTAGGAGTCTGTGAAACGTTGAGAGTCACTGCAACGGTCTCCTTTTGCTTTCTAGAAACAACGTTGTTAACCCTGCCACACGGTGGTGGGCGCAGTTGCCCACGCCTTTGCGCCCAGAGCCAACGGTATTCAATTATGTCAATTATCTAGTGTTTGATCCAATTTTGTCGTCGCACTATGAGGTGTTCTTCATCCCATACTTCGGCTATCATGGATCAACGGAGGAATATGAATGGCCCCCATCATCGTGCACCCTGCAAGTTTTCTCATCAAGGACGGGTGGGTGGGAAGACAGGCTACTTGTCCGTGACGGGGAGGATGCAGAAATAGTTTCCAACATGTTTCTAAGATCTGCCGTCTATTACAGAAGAGCACTGTATGTCCGTTATTACAGACCAAATATTGTTCTAAGGTAACTATTTTTTATCCGCGTTGCATTTTGTTTTATAAATAAAAAGTTTATCTGACACCGAAGACACTAATCTTTTTCATTAAATGATTGACTTTGTTTGTGCAGAATTTCATTATTAGATGGTAAATACCGGGCAATCAAACCACCGTCTGATACACAGATTAAGGAAATACTTACTCTAGGAAAATCAAAAGATGGGGTATATCTTGCATCGGTTGGAAGTGACATACTTCGAATTTGGGTCCTTGTTGAATCATGCGGCCAAACAGAGTGGTTGCCAAAGTATCGTGCTGACCTTAAGTGGAAGCTACGTGAGAAGCTTGGATCGTCATGGCTTTTGCAGGATGTCAACTACTACAACGAATATAATGGCTTGGCAATTGACAAGGAAGAAGCGGAGATGGAAGCTAGAGCTGAGAATGATCAAGGACCGTTATTATTCCTGGGATTCCATCCATTCGAAGAAGTTGTCTTCTTAAGTCGATCATTAAGATGGGGAGTAGCATATCATCTAACTCGCTCAAAGCTTGAATACTTGGGGTACCAGTATCCAACGGGATACAATCATTTCACTGCAGAATGTGAAGATATAACAGATGTTTATCCGTATACGCCCTGCTTGATGTGAGAGCTGTTAGATGTGTTTGATTCAAAAGTGCACATGGAAGTAAACTCTAAAAAAAGTGCACATGGAAGCTTATAATTATCATACTGAGTTCTTGTTTTTCTTATTCATCCTTTTCGATTAAGCAGCAAGCTAGGAAGTACATTAGTACGGTTTTCCTCCTGTAATAATAATATAAACAATAGATACATTCTTTTCGTTCGACAAGAGATCACCTACGTACTTTCAATTATAGGTATGGTTTTCGATTAATAAACCGTCAACTTTGTCACCAAGGTTATTTTCTTTTTTCTTCAGTCATGTTCTGTTCTGTAACAGATGCATCGGGTAACCGTACGAGAGGTCACGAAACAACAAGTCAAAGCAAGTGTGAACAAAACGGTCTGAAATGAACCTAGACATCACTACGGGAAGGCACATATTTGCCGAGTGCCTGAGGCGCTCATCAAAGCCTAAGATACACTCGGTATAAGGCTTTGCCGAGTGTAACTCTTGGCAAAGGGCTCACGGCAGCCATTAAAGCCCACTTTGCCGAGAGCTTTTTCTCAGGCATTCGGCAAACAGTTTGCCGAGTGCTTCCACGGCTCTCGGTAAAAGAAAGTCAAACGACGTCGCCAACTGTCCGTTAAAGCCCGTTTGAGGAGTGCTACCACGGCTCTCGGCAAAAGAAAGCCGAACGACGGCGCCAACCGTCCGTCAAAGCCCGTTTGCCGAGGGCCTTAACGGTGGACACTCAGTAAACCTTTGCTACTTTGCCGAGTGCGTCATGCCAGGCTCTTGTCACATGCATATTGATTTAACTGCAGTATCAACTCCCTGATATTTGGTACTCCGGAATGTCGCCCTGAATTTTTTCTGTTCCAGACTCGGATACTAGTCCGCAGGTCAAGGACCAGGCTTCTCATTGTTGGTAGCGTCTAACATCTTAATTCGACTTCAATGTTTTTATTTAGATCGTCTATATATAACACGCTCTTGTTGCTCAGTCAAAGAAAAGCGGTTACTATATATGTATATACTCGAGAATAAAAGGATCATTGTTCTGTTGTCAGAATCTTGAGGTTCGGCACCATTCCGCAGTAGGATCGTCTCAAGATTTCAGTGTGTAGAATCTCTCAATCTGTACAGCGAGAACACGTGTAAAAAAGTACAACAGTCCCGCTCGCAGTTGGAAATTTGTTGTGCAAGTTGCAACCGTGAATTGGTGATTATGGTGCGCATGACAGGGATTGGTGATTATTGTTGCAACCGTGAATTGGTGATTATTGTTGTGCAAATTTGTTGTGCAAGTTCCATCCTTCCGAGCCCGATCGAGGAAATCGCAGGCAGGGATGCATAAATTAAAAGGGCAGGTAGGAGAACCCCATACCTCCTAGTTCATCTCGTCATCATTTCTTCCCCCAATCCACCCACTAGAGAAGCAACGCCATTGAGATGAAGCACCTGACCGCCGCCTCCGCCATCGCAGAGGCGACACCTTGCCAGAGCCGGCGCATCGTCCCCTGCAGCACCGACGCGTACGAGGAGGAGCCATGCAGCAGCCTCCGCAAGGGTAGCTACGGTGCCATCGTGAAGGCGCGCCACCGCATCACCGGTAAGGCCGTCGCAATTAAGCACGTCATCCCGGCGAATGGCGACCCCGAGAAGGAGCTTCCTCGAGTCCTGCGCTGGCATCCCGTTCATCGTCGGCTACCAGTGCATAATCCGCGACCATACCACCATGAAGCTCTGCCTCGTGACTCGTGAGTCGTGATGGGTCACATGGGGCTCAGCATTGCCCACTTCATCCGCTCGCACGATTCCGACAACACTACGCCGCTGCCTCTGGACAGTCTAGAGAGTCAACTTTGTGCTGCATCGTGATATGTCACCTCACCTGCTGAGTGCCACATCAGGGATGCTCGCGCGCGGCGTTATCCACCGCGATATCAAGCCCTTCCTCGTCACGGAGGACCACAGCACCGCATGAGCCCGCTGGACGCTCTGGTACAAGGCCCCCGGCAGGCACGACGCGCGCATGGACGGCTGGTCACTGGGATGCGTCATGGCATCGGTCGTGCCCGGGAGGTCGGTGTTCGAGGCGCTCGATGACCAGAGGAGCTCTTCCACTGTTACGAAGAAGGCTTTTAGCAGTGGGTTAAAATGTACTGTAGCGACAGGCTAACCAAACCGCCGCTATAATAACGTAGCTAAAAATAGTTCTTTCTTATGGTGATTCATATGTGAGGCAAATAAACAGCCGCTGGATCTGACATTGTAGCGGCGGGTAGTAATGTCACCCGCCACTACGAATTAATACAAAAAAAACAACACACACACAAAACCCTAGCCACCGCCTGACCACCCGCGAGCCGCCACCACCATCGCCAAGCCGCCCGCGAGCTGCCGCCGCGCCGCCACCGTCGCTCAACCACCCGCGAGCCGCCACTGCCATCGATCGGCCACCCGCGAGACGCCACCACCATCGCCCGGCCGCCCGCGATCCAACACGGCATTGCGCGGCCAGATTTGGCCGCCCGCGAGCTAACGCGGCGTTGCGTGGCCGGATCTGGCCGCCCGCGAGCCACCATCGCCGTCACCCGGGCCGCCCCTGAGCCCGACTGGATCCAGTCGCTCACGAGCCACAGCCACCGTCGCACGGCCGGATCCAACTGCCCATACGAAGGCGGCTAGGACAAAAAAGGCGGCAGCCTACGCCCGTCCTTTGCCCGACAACGCCTGCTGACGGAGACAGCCTCCGCCCGACGACGCTGCTGAAGGAGACGGGCGATCCATCTCCTCCCCACACGGCTGTTGCGCCCGCTGCAGTGTCGCGTCCCCTTCGCGCTGATGCGCCCTCGCCCCACGCCGGCTCGTCGCTTGCCCTCGCCAGCTCCGCGCCTCATCCCCTCTGTTCTGCCCCGCCCCGCCTCCACTTCTCCCCCATCCGGATCCACCACGATGCCGGATCTCGACCGCGACGTGACTGCCAGATCTCATCCCCCCCCCCCCTCCCTCTCCAGCTCGAGCTATGGCGGCATGGCGCCATCACCGGGTCATCGTCACCATCTCCAGGCCGTTAGGTCACCGGGCTCCCGGGCCTTTTGTGCTAGCCCAGCACAGTCGAGGCCTTCACGGACCGTGCTGCGGGTCTGCTAGTAGGCCCGGAGCACAGTTAGGCCTAGACTGGTTGACCCGGGTGCTAAAGCGGTCCGTGCTAAACCAGGTCGGGCTGCAAAGCGGGCCGTGTTGGGCTAGTCCGGGCAGCCCGGATGCTCAGCTATAGCCCAGCGTGCTGCGCGAGATCGTCCCCGAGCGGTGTTATCCGACCAAGGCTTCGAGGTGCTCAGCGGCCTCCTTGTCTACAACCCCAACAGGCGGCTCACGGCGGCCGACGCATTCAAGCTCGCGTGCTTCGCCCACTAGGACGCCTGAAGATGACTCTGCTAGTACAAAACAAAGCAGAAGCGGCATCGGCGTTGCCAAAGGACTTGCTGCTAGTCCGCTAATTCTGATTATTCTGACGAAGGGATTCTGTAATGTTGTGATTGCAAACTGAATCCATCACTAAATCTCTGGATTCTGCTTTAGTTGGTCTTGTGTTTATCATACTTCCAGATCGTGAATTGCTTCTAGATTCTAATGTAACAGCGATTTATAATGGATTGTATTGTTCTTGACTTTTGACTGGCCGGGAGGATAGCATTGTTCCAGGGAAGGATTAACAACATCGATGTTTTCCTTCTTTTCTTCCTTCACCCAGGATAATAGTGTCAATCAACAGCTAGTAAAAGGGGAAATACGCAATGACATATGCATCGATGGCTATTCCATCAGGGCGTGGAGATACGTTGGAGCCAAATACAAGCGCTATGAATTGCTTCAAGAGGTTCTATCCCAGTCCAACGGACGTTTTGCATCGATCTAAAGAGCACATGCTTCGATTGATCATTCGCCTAGTTGGCAGACATCCAAAGTTTGAGGGTTACCAGGACACGTGCAGAGATCGCAAAACAAATACAAATTGTGATTTGAATGTTAGAGCACCTCGACCGGATAAGTGAGGAAGCCCTAATCTGAAATGACGCAATTTAACTCTATCTAAAACATATACTATAAGCAACCAAACGTTTTGTATGTGATTATTTTTTCGGACTATTGAATTGCGGGGATTCCGTGCCAATCAGAAGAAAGTGTAGAACAAGGGAGGGCCCAACATCTCGTGCTCCCCCCTCGACGAGGGCGCTCTATGTCTCCGCCTTGGGTGGGCCCATCATTTCGCCTGCCTGGACATTGACGATCTATGTCACCGCCTTGGGTAAGCCCACCGTCTTAAACTTGGGTGTACCCATGCATGGCAGCCGCGTGGTGTCGAAGAGGAAGCCGCACTGAGGGCAGCAGGTCTCTGCGGCCTATCTGATGCACGACACGGCGGCGGAGCTCTCGTTGCCGTCGTCCGTGACCTTCCTCTTGCGCGGAGCAGCGGAGCTTTGGTCGTTGTCTACCACGACGAGCTTGCTCTCGCACGCCGCCACGTCGGCGGAACCCTTGTCCACCTCACCGCATCTAGGCGTCGAGATGTCCTTCGTAGGCGTGGAGATGTCCTTTGCAGACACCGATATCAGACAAAATATAGAATATAAATTTATATCACCTCCACTGGATGAAAAGACTTTGATATGAATTACCTATAAGTTATTTTTTTACACAGTTTAGCTCTCAACATTTAAGCTATCCTAATTGTTGTTCCACACTATCATGACTCCAACATTTTGTATAGGATCTTTTCTCTCTTTTTTTTCAATCCATCTAGTTTGGGATCTCTACATCTCATTGAAGTTTGTAGAACTTAGCACGCATGTAAACAATCTTTATGAATGTTAAAATGATATGCTAACTCAATCTGGGAATATTTATGTCTCACATTATTAATTAATTGTTTCCTTTTTCCTTAAAATTCAAATAAAAAAATATTGTGTTGTTACGGCTAGAGATCGATTTTAAGAGTGTAGAGTTTTGAAGGGAATGTTGATATGCTGTTCATGCAACCATCAGCCATTTCAAATTTGTTCTTGCCAAACGATCAACTGATCAGGCTTTTGATTTGTTTTCCTATAGTATTTTGTAGATTCGTGGAAGCCTTCTTTTCTTTTACATTTGGCCTGGTGCCCCTTCTGAGTTTTGAACGTATGTTGTAAAAGAAAATGTAAGCTCCGTATCCGGCCCCGATGAGCACATAACGTGTGGCGCCCTCATCACGCCACCCTCTGCATCGTCCACCACGCTGCAGCTGTCCCTGCCCAGCCCGAGGTCGCCCCTTCAGCCGCAACAGCTGTTTGCTGCTACTGCTGCTGCTCGGTTCAGCACGTCACCTGGGAAGCAGCATTTCTCCGGCCTGACGCTACGCCATGCGGTAAGTTCAATTGCTTTGAGGTCTCTTCATCCTTGCTGCTGCTAAGAATTCGTTGAAGCTGTACATTGGGCAAATCAAAGTGCCTCGAACTGTCTGCAGTTGACGGGCCTAGTTCCCCCTCCCTTGTTTCTTCAGCATTCTAGTATAATGATTCTATAGTGGTTCTTCGTTCCATAACTGCCAGTATGCATCAGTGGCTTTCTTCAGTCTTCAAGGTACCTGGAAGCTGATTTATATGTCCATTTTCTGTGCAGGTCTCCTCGTTCAGGCCGCAAACTCCCTGCGCTGCCAGCCTGCTCGAGAGAAACAGGGGCATGTTCAACACAGACGCCGGCGGTATTGGTGGGCATCGAGCTGGTCATGGCTTCGCCCTCCTACCGCTGAGTTTCTGCATCCATTCTTTCTTAAGATAGCAAAAGAGACGCGACGTTATAGGTGGCCAACGGGCCTGGTCTGGCCAGCACGGCACAAGCCCGCCAGATCATTTTCTTAACGGGTTGGCCCAGCCCAAGTTGGCTAACGGGTTGTGCCATGCCATCACAACAGGTCTAAGGCCAAGCCCAAGTACGGCGCGGCGGCGGCCGAAGACAGTCGCTTGCTCAGGCGCAGCGCTGCGATGGAGGGAGCTCGCCCTCGGTGAGGCGTGGCGGCGGCGGAGGGGAACTCATCCTCCGCGAGGCGTGACGGCAGCAGAAGACAGTCGCTTGCTCGAGCACGTGAGGGACGAAGGCGGAGTGAGAGTGCGGCGTTGTGGCGGAAGGGACGTCGGCGAGGCGTGGTGCTGCTCGACAGGAGACGGCGGAGGCGGAGAGCACGTCGCCCTCGGACGTGTAAAGAAGCACGGTGCAAGGTTGGGATTGGCGGCTTAGGTGGACAAGCGGTGACTAGGGTTTGGTTGGGGGTGGGAAAAAATGAATGAGATGATGAATTGTATTTTAGAGTTATTGGGCTGTCAGGCTGATAAACATGTCATGCTTTATACTTTTATGGGCCAATTCCGTGCTTTATTGGACTGTTGGTTAAACAGGCCGTGTCCGTGCCACCTGTCAGGCCGCTTGCTCAGCCCAAACACGACACGCGATCTCGAGTCATGTCAGCCCGGCATAAAATTAAATAGGTTGTGTCATGTTTGGGTTGGACCAAAAAATCCATGCTTCGGGCCGGCCTGCTTGGCACAGCCCGTTTGAACAGCACTACTTGCGAGAACGAAGCTTAGTTACGATCATTTGGGTCGTGGCCTCCACTAGCCCAAGCATTGGCCCACAAGCTGCCCCCTTGCGACCCTCTATATTCAGCCTTCTATGACCCATGGGCCATGGCCTTCCTAGAAATTTGGCTCAAGCTTCGGCTCTGTTTGCTGCCTTAAGTCGTGATCCAGGATGTGTGCTCTGAATTTTGAGCAAATGCTCCAGGCATATGCTGACATGCCACCACCTGATCATCCATCCTGCCGTCGAGCCGCTGCCGGCTGCCGCACCTCAATTATGGACGGAGCCGAAAGAACTCCACATATAGATAATCGGTTCAATTAACCTTCCTCATGTAATTACATTTACAAAATATAAACCTAAAACATTTACTACATATTCAAACACATTTAAAATTTCATAGCAAAGTTTCCAATATTCAAACAAGATTATGAATAATTAGAGTTTAAGTTAGGAAACCATTCTGCCATGCATAAATCATGAGAATAGCACTTCCATCACTTTGATAAAAATAAATAGCCTAAAACAAAAAAAAAATAGAATAAGGACAATTGCTTAAACTCCAATATTTGCATCCAATCCATGCTGGCAAAATAAGTGATGATTGGGGTGAGAAATGAATATGACAAGTTCTAGCATGCATTTCTTTTTAATAAGTTAAGTTCCAGACATCAACCTACATGTTGTAAAATTAAACTAATTTTTCATATTTTATATGGATAATCACGTAGTTGTGGCACCCTCACTAAAATCCCGATATGTACATTTCATCGCTTTTTTCCTGCATGATAAGCTTCTAAATCATATTTATTCCAGCTTTATTTCAAATAAAATTAGATTAAAATATTTAAATAAATTTCAAAAAAACATTAAGAAACTCCCAAAATATAAACAAAAATATACCTTAGAAACATTTTTTTTTGCCAAAATCTACATTATACCACTAGCTGGCCCCTTGCAACCCTCTATATTCAGTCTTCTGTGACCCATGGGCTATGGCCCTCCTAGAAATTTGGCCCAAGCTTTGGCTCTGTTTGCTGCCTTAATTCGTGATCCAGGATGTGTGTTCTGAATTTCGAGCAAAGGCTCTAGGCATATGCTGAGGTGTCACCACCTGTTCATCCATCCTGCCGTCGAGCCACTGCCGGCTGCCACACCTCGATTATGGACGAAGCCGAAAGTGATATAAGGGGAGGGGGTGGGAGTGCTGCCGGCTTGAAATAACCAATTTTTACTATGTATTGAATTAAGATGAAGATTTTGATACTAAAAATTGTTATAGATTAGTACAAAATTGACTTACTTTTTCTTAGCCATACAGGGTGCACGGCCCCTTACCTCAAGCACCCTTGACGGCAGTATAGGGTCATGATCTTGACCTCATTTGGAGGAGCAGGCTGAGGTGAGCCTCATTGAACCAGCCTGGCGATTTCTCAAGTCGCAAAAGTTAAGCCTGGCGATTTCTCAAGGTCTTGAAAGGATGGCACCAATTTTCATACTCCTGGTTGCATCACTCCCGTTGGAGTATACGATTCCTCCCACCGCTCAACGGTAATGTCCATGTCATAGAGAATGTTTTGCCCTTGGTGGGCCTCAATAAAGGAGCAATTAACCAAGCCTAAAGACATCATTGTTTGTTGTGTTGTCAGAATCTTTAGGTTCGGCAACATTTCGCAGTAGGTTCGTCTCGACAATTTTAGTGTGTACGATACCACCATGGTTCCCTTCCTGTGTCGCTTGCGGTCTCTCTGGAGGCTGAAACCACTGAGGACTCGGCTCCTCTGTTTGCAGCGAGAGCGACTGCCATAGGCGACTGGGAGGCGCTCGGGGCGACGGAGTCACTTGGGGACGCTGCATCGCAGGGTATGCTGACCGCTATCTGCGATGACATGCAGCCTGCGCTGTCGGCCAATTCTCGAGCTGAGCAGCATGTTCCTGCTGAGATGGCCGGGGCAGAGCTTCTCTGCCGAATACGATGGTCACTCACGTAGTCATTGCAAATACTTGGCTGTGATCTTGTGATGGTGCGCATGGAGTCCTTGATGGCCGCCAACTGAACCAATTTCGTTCAGGGTTGAGCCATTTCTCTTCATACCAGGAGGTTTGGTGACATTCCACAGTAGGTTCGTCTCGAACTTTTATTGTGTACGATCCCTCAGTCTGTATAGCGAGAACGTGTAGAAGACTAGACTGTACGATGGTCCCTCTCGCAGTTGCAAATTATTCTTTTGGCGCGCAGGGCCCATTAGAATCCGAGTATCCGACTTGGCTTCTGTCTGTCCGCGCGTGCGAGGCACGCAGTGTCAGCCATCCGAGCCCGATCGGAGAAATCGCAGTCCCCACATTGCTCAACCCTCCGCGCCGCCTCCATGGATGCATAAAACTATAAAAGGGCAGGCAGGGGAACCCCGTACACCTCCTAGGTCATCTCGTTATCCTTTCTTCCCCCCCAATTCAGACCAGCTTCGAGATGAAGCGATCAGCCGCCGCCGCCACCGTCGCAGAGGCGATGTCACCACCTCGCAAGAGCCGGCGCATCGTCCCCCGCAGCGCCGAGGAGTACGAGGAGGAGCCGTGCAGCAGCCTCGGCAAGGGCAGCTACGGCGCCGTCGTGAAGGGGCGCCACCGCGTCACCGGCAAGGCCGTCGCCATCAAGCACGTCATCGCTGCGGACGGCGACCCGGAGAAGGAGCTGATGCAGGAGGCGCGCTTCCTCGAGTCCTGCGCCGGCATCCCTTTCGTCGTCGGCTCCCATGGCGTCCTCCGCGACCCGGCCACCAAGAACCTCTCCCTCGTGATGGAGTACGTGGGGCCCAGCATCGCCCACTTCCTCCCCTCGCACGATTCTGCGCCGCCGCATCTCGACGAGTCCACGCTACGTGCCGTGATGTGGCAGCTGCTGACTGCCACGGCGAGGATGCACGCGCGCGGCGTCATCCACCGCGATATCAAGCCAGAGAACATCCTCGTCACGGAGGACCACAGCGCCGTCAAGATCTGCGATTTTGGGCTCGCCATGTCGACCTCCGACCCGCCGCCGCACGAGCCTGCCGGGACGCTCTGGTACAAGGCCCCCGAGATGCTCCTCGACATCCAGTTCTACGACGCGCGCGTCGATGCCTGGTCCCTCGGCTGCGTCATGGCCGCCATTATCAAGGGCTCCGCGCTCTTCCAGGGATGCTACGAGGACGGACAGCTCTGCGCCATCTTCGATGTTCTTGGCGTGCCCGACCATGAGACGTGGCCCGGGTTCTCCTCCACGGCGTTCGCTACCGTCGTGCTTCCGGAATTGGACGTGCAGAAGCAGAGCTGGCTGCGTGAGCTGTTCCCCGAGACGATGCTGTCCGACCAAGGATTCGAGCTCCTCAACGGCCTCCTCACCTGCAATCCGGAGAACCGGCTCACGTCCGCCGCCGCGCTCAAGCTCCCTTGGTTCGCCGGCGTCGACGCCACAGAACTGCCCATCAAGAAGAAGCAACTGCCGTCGACGTTGCCCAACAAGACGAAGAAGCTGCCACTGTCGAAGCAGAGGAGGAGGAAGCCCATCCTGCAGGGCGCCTGATTCACGAAGCAAGAATCCTCTGCAAGAACTATGATGATGTTGCACGCATGTAAACGTCCGACCACGGATCATGTAAATTGTAATGTAAAATGGTTTCTCTGACGATGTTGTGTAATTTGTTGTGATATATAAATTGAAATATTGACTCAGTGAGTGAATCTTTGAACTCTGTTCTGCCACAATCGACTCAGCCACGAGATTTCTGAATTCTTTTCTGCCTCAGATCACCTCTGTTTTTTCACTGCATGTGGAACTAAGTGCATGGTATCTCATCTCTAGGTACATAGGAGTCGCATGATGCAAAAGCAACGAAAAATTTTTAGTTTAAGTACCTCTTGTTTCCTCCGGCTCTAATCCGTCAAAATAGATATAGATGAAACTGCAGAGTGCAGATAATACAACCCGGTCTGAAAAAATGTTGTGAATGAACACTACAGAGGTGACATCAATCTTCCCTAAATAATTCAAAAGATTAAGAAAGCAACATATGCTTATGGGGTCCCCTATGTTTTATATATGTTATCGACAAATAGAAGTGTCATGCCACCAGTATACTGTGCCAAGACTAGAAAATCTTTTGCTATTTCTTTGAATGACAAGTATTTTTTCATATCACGCAACAACGTGCAGGGTATCATTTAGCACTTCATAGAAATCAAAGATCTCGTAAGTGGCACTAAGCAAGATTGTCGTACCACCACTTTCAAAAAGTATACAATACCTCAGCAGATTGTCTTTTATAAATAAGGGCTGTTTTACGGTAGTCCCAGACCCCTCCTTGTCTTGCACCCAGGGTGCAAGATAAGGAATAAATCTCAACCATTGATCTTTTAAGAAAAAAAAATAATTTAAAATAAAATTATCAGATTTATCAGGTTTCTTATTTCCTCCTATCTAGCAAGGATTGCACTTGATTTCGTTCCTGAAATACCGGCGTGACTTCCTTCATTGGCTAGTAGTTTACGGAAGAAAAAAAAACAGATCGCTGGAATCAAACCAGACCTCTCCGATTTCTTTGATTGAACATGAGTTTTCCATCCATGTACCTGTGCCGCATGTGTCATAATTTTTTTTTTGTCACGTTGGTACAAAATCTGGTTATATTTTTTCTCTCACACAAATATGGTCTGGTTATAAGCTAACAAATCCACATATGCAATTTATTCTATATATCCATGTTAAATTTTTGTGCGAATCTGTCACGTTGCAACAACTGGGTTCTTAACAAAAGTCACATGTAATTTTTTTCCTTCAGCGTGAATAGTTTTCTCAATTTGCCTAATAATGACGTTTCTTAGGGTCTATTTGTTTCCTGAGTAGATTAATTAATTTGGATTATAGTGCTAGATTATTTAATTTGAATTATTTGCCTAATAATGACGTCACGAAGAAGCCGCCACTGTCGAAGCAGAGGAGGAAGCCCATCATGCAGTGCGCCTGATTCCCGAAGCAAGAATCCTCTGTTCCACCAAGAAATCCTCCATCCTGCTGCCTGCTGTGCAAGAACTCTGATGATAAACGTCCGACCAGGGATCATGTAAATTGTATTGTAATGGTCTCTCTGACGATGTTGTGTAATTTGTTGTGATATAAATTGAAATGTTGACTCAGTGAATCTCTGAACTCTGTTCTGCCACAATCGAGTTATTGACTCGGCCACGAGATTTCTGAATTCTTTTCTGCCTCGGAGCATCTCTGTTTTTTCACTGGATGTGGAACTAAGTGGCATGGTATCTCATCTCTAGGTACATAGGAGTCGCATGAGGCAAAAGCAACAATTAAACTTTAGACGTACTGCTCACCTTTTTTTTTTTTTTTTGGCTGCATCGTTCATCATCAGTCTCAGGTTCAGTTGCTTGAAAAGCACTATGGCCCGAACTTACCGAAAAGCTCAAAGAATGGTATTATTTGAACAATTGCTAGCCAATGGCCGTCTAACAATTTGATACAACCTCTGCTATCTCTAGCACACCCAGATGTGCTACCATGAAAGACCTTATTTGTTTCATTCCTGTAATAATGATTGACTATTGGCCGTATGCACAAACATGCACAGGGCTCGAACTTTTGCCATTATCTAAAAAAAATAAAGACCCTACGAAAGTGACCACAATTGTCTGAATGATCCAGTGGACCCCTAAAAAATTCAAAACTTGAAAACCACTATGTTCTGACCTTACTGAAATCAATCAAAAAGGTATTACATGAACAGCAGCTAGCAGGTTAACATTTTTTTTTGAGGCAATAGCTGGTTAGCAATTCGACACAACTTCTACAACATCTACCAGTACCGTGATGCCTATGAATGACCTTATTAAAGTGACTACACTTGCCTGAACAATCAAGTTGGTCCCCAAGTGCACGAACATTAATTTGTGTTATGGTCATGCAGAAACAAAACACAAGTTTGTACTCTATGGTTTCGAAAAATATTTTCACGCATTGAATATTTGTAGCCTCATTGTATAAAAAGTAATTTGATTTTTTTACGAATGCAATGAAAATTGATTATGCAATGTTACTAATTTGATATTTTTGAACATTCTATCCACCAGAAGGATCCTTTACCTTTTCTTGCATGAGGTATCTTCCATTAGTATAATATGAATCCTAGACCAATTTCACTAAAAGAACATCCCTCTTGCATTTTTGTTGAAGGTATAAAGATATTGTAAGTAGCGGGTACACTTTTGACTCCTTAGGTGTATTGTTTCTAGACCCCTTCACTTTCGGTTGCGTGCATCTCTTCCGTACCAATAGTGGCTTCTATTTAGCATTTTGTTCAAATCCTCTCCACACATTGACAGTACAAATCAACCCACACATACAAATCGAATAATATATAGCATCCCTAATTCTCAAATTCTTAATAAATAGGAAGAAATTCACGTATGGATAATCTTTCAAATTCAATTCTCCATACAAACTAAAAAATATCAGATCATATAATTCTCTGCCAACATATTGAAACCTAATAGTTAAGTAACAAACTTCAACTTTCTAGGTAAGAAGCAACCCAAATTCTGCAATATCTTCCATCCACAACCTTTTATAAAAGGCTTAATTTTGTATTCTACTAAGGGCACCAATTCATTATGTATTTCCTGAATATATCTTTGTATCCCCTTTGTCCCTTGTGTAACATTGTTATAAATGTGTCACCTTTGTATAGAATGTTACAAACTTCAACTTTCTAGGTAAGAAGCTATAATAATGTTAGTTTCAAGACATTTTTAAAAAATGTGTCACCTTTGTATAGAATGCTCACATAATGAGTGTGAAGACAAATTCTCCTCCACTCACACTAGGCGACGAGTCGTGCAGGGCACCACCTTCGTTTCTCCGAAGGTTAGGCAAGAAGAGGAAGGTGCCCAAGGGATACATGACATCAACTCTAACTCCCCTGCAGACAGGGTGTAAGAGGACGACACCCGATAGATATGGTCCATTATGCAACTTGTCCAAACAATGATAGATTTAAAAGGTTAATTTATTTTCTATATTTTCATGTTTTATTTGTGACAAGTGATTGCGTTATGCTACGAAGAAATAAATCACACAATGTCTTCAATTTACTTTTAATGTCTGTCATAATGTAATAAATTAGATTGTGTAGCTTGGTGTTTGAGGAGGGTGCCCAAAGCAAGGGAACCACTCTTGTATCCAATGAAAGAAAGACTCTGACGGATTGACATCGACTCTTGTCAAGGTTGGAGCCCTAAAGCAAGTGAAGAATCCAAGGACCAAGAAATATGGAATTTAAGTTGGTATCGCCTCCGGGCTGTTATAGGGGACATGCCAATGGGCCTAGTATAGAGCATTCTCGGTAGGGTCTACAATAATATCCTTGATGGAGCTCTAGAATAGTGGCACAACTGATGCACAGGTGTGCAAGTCGATGGATCTCAGGAGGTCGCCATAAGGTATGGCAAGGTCGCCGTAGGATACCATGAGTCAAAGAGCAAATAAGTTCAAAGATTGGATTATCTCTGATGAAGCTACGACGAGGTCGTCGTAAAGTACGGTGAGCCAGAAGAGGAAAAGTTGGTATGAACTTGAAGGATGTCGTTGACTGTGCGGCAGGGATGTCATTGAGTGTACGGTGGGGTTATGATGATCTAGAGGAAGAGTTGGCCAACATTCTAGTCACCCCTGGTGAAGATACAATGAGGTCGTCGTATGTTACAATGATCCAAGAGGATTTCGTGCAGAGAGGCACTGGAGATCAGGAATAGCCATAAGAAGGAATAGGAGGTAACGGTAATGTACAGTGATCGTTTCCTGAAATCACCGTAATGTATGGTGGCGCTTATGACGGTTTGATCTATAGTTTTGCAGCTTTTTTGGCAACGGCAAGTAGAGTGATTGTAGCTTAATATAGTTGTTTCTGTGGTCTTGGAGACCTCTCTTGGCCATTTGTATTGCTAGAGGAACCTATAGAGTGCCAAGAGGAGAAGAGGAGACACAAGATTGGGAAGCTATCTTTGAGTGTCTTGTAGATTGACAAGAGCATTCCTTCATCTGTAGCCTAGGATGGTTGTAGAGAGTGATAAATGTTGTTACTCTCAGTCTATAGCAAGGCCTAGACCAGTTAGGTGTCGGTAATCGAGCTTATCAAGTGTGATTGATTGTGAAGGTTGTCACAAGTTTATACAAGATTGGATCTCGCCTTCGAAAGGAGCATCAAGAAGAGAGTGCTCATGTGTACACTAGGAGATTGTAGCAAGTCCTTGAGGGAGGCAAGCTCATGCTCGAGGAGCAGTGGTTACGCAACCACGTCGTCACTCCGGGAGTGATGCAAGATTGTGTGCAATAACTCCACCGTTGAGTGGCGGGAGAGATCAATACTTCGGTGGGAGTCGAACCAACGAGGACTAGGAGAAGACACCATCCTTTCTGATATGTCGGGCTAAAAATCACTGAGCATTCTCTAAACCCTCTCTTTACTTATCATCTTTAATTTCGCACTTGTGTGTAAGTAGAGATATGTCTGTCATGGGTTTGCATGCTTAATGATTGGCTTGGCGTCGGGTGCATTACATCATTAGTATTGTTAGGGTCTTGGCTCGTTAGAACTGCATAGGACTTGTCGTTAGAGGTTGTGTAGAATTGACTAAGTGAATTTTGAGTGGGCAGTCCATATAATTGATCTAATTTATTCCCCTCTTGGTACTCCTCGATCGTTACACTCACGCGTAGCATGCCCGCGTCGCCTACTAGCTATACACGCATACGCTCACACCCATCACACGGTGCCCACATCATCGAGCAGTTGTGCACAATTGCAAGCATCCCTCTCCCTACGTGGTTCTGGCATCATTATTAGAGATAGCCTTCCCACAATAGACTTGTATGTTTGGTAGGAATTAATCCTGTATCATAGGAGATTATCTCTCCATTAATTGTGGATCTTGTACCTTGTATACTCACCCTATAAATACAAATGATACCCCAGCCTTATGGCGTGTGTGGTGTTTTCCCATTCTCTTGTCTCTCTACATGGTATAGAGCATTTTCTTTTCTCTCCATCCTGATCTAATTCTTCCGCTGCCCCACCCACCCATCGCGCCGCCAGTCTCCCTGTTGTGTTGTCGCCATGTTTACCACCTCCTCTGCCACCAGCGCCACCTCCGATGCCCTCAACCCCTACTGCACCATCAATGTCAAGACTCATGTCCCTGTCACTCTTGACCTCAAGGCCCTCAACTTCCCTCGATGGGCATCCTTCTTCACCGCCCTGGTCGGCAAGTTCGATCTCATGGCGCACATCGAAGGCACGCCCGCATGACCCCAAGACCCTGCCTGGGCTGTCGTGGACTGCTCCGTCAAGAGCTGGCTGCTTAGCTCTGCCGTCGAGGATGTCCTGGCTCTCGCCTCCGACGACGATCAAACTGCACGCGATCTCTACGTCTCCATGACCAACCTCTTCACCGCCGACAAGGAGTCCCAAGCCATCTACCTCAGCCACGAGTTCCACTCTCTTGTACAAGGTGATCTTTCGATCACTGACTATGGCCAGAGGATGAAGGAGCTCACCGTGGCTCTCAAGCTTACGGGTCATGCTATCCCTGATCCCCAGCTGATCTTCAACCTCCTTCATGGGCTCAACCCCCTCGGTTCTCCAACACTATCGATCACATCGCCGAGATGAAGCCGCTCCCCAACTTCTCTAAGGCCCTTGGCACGCTTCGCTTGAAGGAGTCCCGTCTCGCCAATGAGAGGAAGGTGGCCACTCAGACCGCTTTCGTCGCCTCTCCTTGCAGCCCTGACGGTTGCCGTGCCACCACACCACCTTCCTGGCACACCCCATTACCGCCGACCTGAGCCCCTCAACCATGGCCTGGGCAGTCCAGCATGTCGCCACGCCCGTATTCCTCTGCACCAGCACAAGTCACACGGTTTTTGGGTGGGAACCCGCGCGGCACAACCGCAAACGCTGTCGCGGCATCGGTCCTCGGCCACCCTCCAATGGTCCCTGGGTTTGCTTCAACCCTTGGGCCCTTCCTGGGGCTTTCCCGCCAGGTGTGCCCCCGCCTCGAAGTCCCAACACTGGCCTCCTCAGCCCCTACCCGTAGGCACACACGGCCCTCACGCCGTCCCAGTCCT
Source organism: Eleusine indica (assembly GCA_030378355.1). NCBI lineage: Eukaryota > Viridiplantae > Streptophyta > Magnoliopsida > Poales > Poaceae > Eleusine > Eleusine indica. The sequence goes on along the minus strand of CM059498.1, from coordinate 42,798,391 downwards.
CCGGCCCCGGTGTGCCTCAATGGAACCAGGCCAGCTTCATCACCGCCATGAATCAACTCGCCCTCCAGCCGTCTGATGGGTGGGTTGTCGACTCCGGCGCCTCCTCCCACATGGCCTCCAATGATGGTATCCTTCTCCTTCCTCTACCATCCCACCACTCTACGATCACGATTGGTAATGGTGCCTCTCTTCCTGTTACCACCCGTGTTGTCTCTACCCTTTCTACTCCTTCATCTACTTTTCTCTTGAACAACATTTTAATTGTTCCCACTCTTGTTTGTAACCTTCTCTCTGTTTGACAATTCACGAGGGACAATCTTTGTTCAATTGAATTTGACCCCCTTGGTTTTTCTATTAAGGACCTCCAAACCCAACGCGTGATTCTTCGTTGCAATAGTACCGGCAAACTCTACACCATCACCCCTACCGATGTCTGTGCTGTTGCTACCCACGCTCTACTTGCTGCCACCTCCTCCACGTTGTGGCATGATCGCCTCGGCCACCCTGGCCCTGCTTCTTTAGATACTTTGCATAAATGGAACCTCATCTCTTGTAATAAACAGCGTGCTCGCCTCTGCCATTCATGTCAAGTCAGCAAGCATACTCGTCTCCCTTTTTCTTCCTCTACTTCATATACTACTGTTCCCTTTGAACTTATACATTGTGATGTTTGGACTTCTCCCATGACTAGCGCCTCAAGGTTCAACTATTATCTTGTGCTTGTTGATGATTACACTCATTTTTTCTAGACTTTTCCCTTACACTGGAAATCCGAAGTTCGCGATCATCTAATATCCTTTTTCACTTATGCACACACTCAGTTTGGTGCTCTAGTCAAAACCCTTCAGGCCGACAATGGTACCGAGTTCGTCAACTTGGCCCTCTCCTCCTTTCTCGCCTCCCGTGGCACACATCTACGTCTATCATGCCCCTGCACCTCACCACAAAATGGCAAGGCCGAGCACATGCTTCGCACACTCAATAATTATGTTCGCACCCTTCTTTTCTATGCTTCCATGCCTCCCCACTACTGGGCCGAAGCCTTAGCCACCGCCACCTACGTTCTTAACCGACACCCCTCCTCGTTGGTTGCTCATGCTATTCGCTTCGAGCTTCTCTTTTGCTACGCCCCCACCTACGATCACTTACGCGTGTTCGGGTACATTTGTTACCCTAACTTGTCGGCCACTTCCCCCCATAAGCTCCCCCCCCCCCCCGCTCTACCACATGCGTCTTCCTCGATTACCCTAGTGCTCACAAGGGCTACCGTTGCCTCCATATTACCACCAAAAAGGTCCTAATCTCACGTCATGTTGTTTTCGACGAGACGGTTTTTCCCTTTGCAGATTATTTCACTCCTTCATCCCCAGCCCTGCTGGATTTTCTACTTGCTGAGGATGAGATGCCGATCACATTCATGTTCCCTACTGCAGCCGCACCCTCCTTGTCGGATGGTGAGCCCCTGCACCACTCTCCCACGGCAGCTCCGTCTCTAGACGTCGAGCGATCGCTACCGGGCGCACCCGCATGCCCCGACGGCAAGGGCACACCTGCGCACTGGGATCCTCCCCCAGCAGCTCCGTCCTATGACGTTGAGCAACCACTTCTGGGTGTAGCGTGTGGCACTGGCCCGCTGCCCCCGCTCCCTACCGACTCGGGTGCACCTGCATGCCCGGCTTCTCCCAGCGTGCATGCCCCCCGGTGCCCCTGCTCGGCCTGCAAGACCTCCTGCACCGCCGGTGGTGCCCTCAGTTCTCACTTGACCGGCTCCTAGATCCCGATTGAGAAGCTGAATCACAGTGCTATGCATTGCTCTATATCCCCCATATCGAGCAACTACCACAGTGCCTTGGCTGATCCTAACTGGCGCGCAGCCATGGCCGACGAACATCAGGCACTCCTGGACAATGATACTTAGACTCTCATTCCATGACCTACTGGTGCCAATGTTGTCTCGGGCAAGTGGGTTTTCAAACACAAATTTCACTCGGATGGACCACTTGCCTGCTACAAGGCCCGTTGGGTTGTTCGCGGCTTTCCTCCCAGCAGTATGGTATCGACTACGCTGAGACTTTCAATCCCGTTGTCAAGCCCTCCACCATCCGTGTCGTCCTCAGTATAAGCGCCTCCCGTGCTTGGCGGATACATCAACTTGACATCAAGAATGCCTTCCTTAATAGCACCCTTGATGAGACCGTCTACTGTGAGCAGCCTGCAGGTTTCGCTGACCCCTCTCGCTTGGCTGATGTGTGTCTCCTTCGGAAGTCTCTTTATGGCCACAAGCAGGCACCGCGTGCATGGTACCAGCATTTTGCCGCCTACATTCAGCGCCTAGGATTCACACCTTCAACCTCTGACACATCCCTGTTTGTTTACAAAGATGGTGACCGTGTTGCCTACTTGCTTCCCTACGTTGACGACATCATCATCACGGCATCCTCCGATGCCCTGCTCCAGCGCATCATGGCCCAGCTCCACACTGAGTTCTCCATGACTAACCTCGGCGTCCTGCACTTCTTCCTCGGCATCTCCATCACACGCTCCACCAACGGTCTACACCTCTCACAGCACTAGTACGCCGTCAACTTGTTACAGCGTGCAGGCATGGCCGAGTGCCACCCTACGGCTACTCCCATCGACACTCACGCCAAGCTTTCCGCTACTAAGGGAATCCCTGTTGCTGACCCCTCATTGTATCGCAGCCTCGCCGGGGCACTCCAATACCTTACACTGACTCGGCCCGACATCGCCCATGTCGTTCAGCAGGTATGCCTTTTCATGCATGCTCCACACAAGCCTCATCTCACCCTCATCAAGCACATTCTCAGCTATGTGAAGGGCACACTGGATGCCGGTCTTCACATCGGCACCTCATCAGCCTCCATGATCACGGCATACTCTGACGCCGATTCGGCTAGTTGCCCTGACTCTCGTCGTTCCACTTCAGGTTACTGTGTTTATCTCGGCGACAATCTGATCTCCTGGTCTTCGAAACGCCAGACTACGGCATCCCACTCCAGTGCCAAGGCGGAATACCTTGTCGTCGCCCATGTTGTCGCCGAATGTTGTTGGCTGCGCCAACTCCTTCAGGAGCTCCATGCGTCCATCCTGACAGCAACTGTAGTTTACTGCGACAATGTCAATGTCATCTACATGTCCTCCAATCCGGTATAGCATCGTCGCATCAAGCACATTGAGATCGACATCCACTTTGTTCGCGAGAAGGTTTCTTCGGATAAGTGCGTGTTCTTCCTGTGCCCTTCTCACATCAGTTCGGCGGACATCATGACTAAAGGACTACCCGTACAATTGTTCACTGATTTTCAGTCCAGTCTTTGCTTCCGCTCCTCTCCTGCTGCGACTGCAGGCAGGTATTAGAGATAGCCTTCCCACAATAGACTTGTATGTTTGGTAGGAATTAATCCAGTATCATAGGAGATTATCTCTCCACGAATTGTGGATTTTGTATCTTGTATACTCACCCTATAAATACAAATGATACCCCAGCCTTATGGCGTGTGTGGTGTTTTCCCATTCTCTTGTCTCTCTACAATCATCCGTTTGTTTCAAATAGAGAGCCAAACTCTAAAAAGAATTATTGTATAACATGTTAATTGAACATTTTTATCTAAAAAATATTTACTACATATATATACTAATAATGTGCAACGTCATGGTAAAAAAAGCCTTTAGGATTAATTTTGTCTTTTCTCCTTCCAACAATCACATGAAGCAGATGAAAGTGGCCATTAATATATCAAATTTTAAATCGATGGCCACTTAGGAAATTGAAACTTTTTGATGGCCAATAAAGAAAAAGAAAAGTTTTTAATGGACACTAGGAAATTTCCCCTTATGTAATTGCCTGAGAAGCACAATGGTCTGAACTTACTGAAACGCTCAATCAACTAGCGTATTACTTCAATCTTTGCTTGCATGCCTACCAGATCTGCTAACGTGACGCCCATTACAGACCTTGAGAAAGTGATCACAAATTGCTTGGCTGAATAATGGAGCACTCAGTCGCAGTGTAATGCCGAAGGACTCGAATTGTCACGCACTGGATACAAATCTTACAAAAGCAAACAGAAATCAGTAACTTCTGTCAGAAGATGGCTGAAAAATTTATAATAGAGTTGATTGTTCGGGAACAACAAAGTAGTACAAGAAGGTGAAGATTTCGTCAGTGGGGCAAAGCAAAATGCTTGTCCAGCATCTGTCAAATGGATGCAGGGCATCGGCGCGTACTCTCTCCATTCTGTTGTTGTTGTTGTTGTTTCTTTTTTTTTTATTTTTTTTTGCCGTCAATCTGACCAGCCAAGTTAGCCTGTGAGCATTACAAATACTTTGTCGAGAACGACATGAAATTGTGAACAAGGAGTATCTTTTTGACTGACCACTGAAACTCTGAGATACCTGATAGCCACAGAAACTCTAGGGCATCCACTGAGGTTATCATCTATACTTTTTTAAAGATAGGTAAAAACGACATGTTCTTTTAACATCTATCTGTTGCACACTGTCTAATCTAAAGGAGGCTCCCACCACTATAAATATGTTAACTATAAAACTCGGCAGCATGGTGTTAATCCGTCCCGCAAAACGCATACCATAGCGTTCAGTTCAACGTCAGGAAACGTTTGGCTTGCCTACATAGTTGTTGGCAGTAAAGGTAGCTATATTTTGAGTATGTTCTCTCTCTTCTTTTTATTGGATCAGAACCTGCAAGCGTTAGCTATATTCAACCATTTGTGGAAGCCTTGATGGACGTTAATCAAAGCCAAAACTTATCGCCGAATAATGGAAGGAACTGACGAGTAAATGTCTTCATTTTCATTGAATGTGTGAACAGCTTCATCCAAAATCTACTATGCTGGGGATAGCAATTAGCAAGTTCCGAGCTGAAATTTCTGATCCCCAAAAATTAGACTGCACGATAGTGAGCACTTACAGCAAGGCAGAACAGTCACGTCTACAGCTGCGGGCCTTCCAGAGCTCAATCCAAGTTACGTTACGTGCAGCAGCCAGGACTAGAGTGGTTGTGGGCATCACAGTTCACAGAATCTCTGCACTTGGCTGTGCCAGAATCCTTTTTTGGTGAAGAATAAAAGTGTAGAGTCTACGCATTAATCTCAGAGGCGGGGAGAGAGCGGGGAGGAAGAAGAAAGATTCACGTGGCGTGCACATCACTGAAGCGCATGTCCAAGCTCGTTTTCAAAGATGAGAAGCGATGTAGCAGACCAAATCAAGCGAAACAATCGATGCGCGACTAGCCCGTGCCGTGCTGCCGCGTCCCGGGGCATGGTTCGGCGCGCCGGCCGGCACAAGATTCTCTCACAGTTGGCAGTTTGGCACCATGCATTCTGCTTAATTTGCAGCCACGAGACGAGACGGCACGCACAGGCTGTGAACGCCTGCCTGTGCTGCGAGAGCGAAATTCAATCCATGCCCAATTATATAATTGATGAATCATAGATCCCCGGCCAAATTTGGGGAGCGGCCTGCCGGTTTCGCCGGCGCGGGCAACGCCAATTTAAGCCGTCCGTCTCCCTCGCCGCCACCCTCGCCTTCCTTCCTTCCTTCCTTCCTTCCTTCCTTATCCATCCAGGGCGGGCGATCCATGCGGGCGCCGCGTCGTTGTTGACGGCCCAGACCTCGCCGCTCGCCATGGCGTCCGCCAAGGCACACCGCGATCACCACCACCAGCACCAGCACCGCGCCGAGGCGTCGTGCCCGGCGACCTCGGTGGCCGTGGCCGCGGCCCGGGCCAGCGACTCCTCCGCCCCGCGCGGGCCGCGGCCGCCGCCGTCTAGTGGACACAGTGCGCAGCAGCAGCAGCTGCTGCGCCGGTCGGCGGCGTTCCCTCCGCGGCGGCACCACCCGCGGCCCCCGCAGCGGTGCGGCAGCGAGCGCAACATCCGGCAGCAGCACCGCGGGTGCGGCGAGGTGGCCGGCGGCACGGCGGCGGGGTGCGCCGCCGTGTGCTGCTGCTTCCCCTGCGTGATGGTGGAGGTGGTCGTGCTGGCCACCGTGCGCGCGCCCGCCGCGCTGTGCCGCAGGGCCGCACGCGCGCGGAGGATCGGCGGCCGGCGGAGGTCGGCGTCCGCGGGGCAGGCGGCGGAGATGTACGAGCTGCTCGTCGACGACGGCAGCGTCGGGACGGAGGACGTGGCGGCGGCGTTGGCGGCGGTCGCCAAGCCCGCGCCGGAGGACTCGGCGGAGCTGGAGAAGGAGGTGTGGGCCAGGTTCTACGGCGCAGGCTTCTGGAGGAGCCCGTCGCAGCTCGGAGACGACCACAGGTGATCCATTCTTATTCTTGACTGGGCTTCCTTCCTTTTCCGGACAAGGAAACGGGAAAACTCTCGGTCCGTCCTCGCTCCCTGTTTGACGACGATACGTTCTTGTGCTTTCCTTCTTCTTCTTCTTTCTTTTTTTCTTTTGGTTCTTTTAGAAGGGAAAATAATTCTCTTCTACGATGCCAATGTACTTATCAAAGTAAGTGTATATATTGAGCAACAATGTGATGGGATGGAACAACTACTTCTTCCAAATGATCCACAAAGACGCACAACTGTATATCGCATATACTCTCTCCGAATGTCTGAGTCTGTGTGTCTGATTGACAAACTCGTAGGTGGTTCGCAGTCCTCTTTTGATTGGGCCCTGAGCCTAATGTCCGTGTCAAAAGCTCGCGGGCTTCTTGGGCTTCTCGCAGAAGAAAGAATTAGCCTAAGATTTCTGCTTCCCAGCTATACATATTCACAACTTCACATTTCCCATATACATCTCGTGTTATTATCCTAAGATAAGATAGCATGCTTTACGATTAGCGTGCTTAACACGATCGCGAAGGACATCATTTTGGCCGCACGGGGGTCGGAAGACCACTGGCACTACTGGTTGGCATTGGCCTATGCTGTATTCTTGTGGTTGGGTGACTCGTAGTTGTCAAGAAAGCAAGTAGAGAACACGCATGGACCATACGACGAGAAAGCGCGATGGGAGTCCGAGGATTCGAGACTTTTTTTTTTTTTTTGGATACCAATTCGAGTTAGTAAAGTAGGCGTAGGCGGTGCACGGGCGGGCGTCTCACGGGAGTTGAAAAACACGACCGGAAAGAATAGGCCAGCCACGCTGTGAGGGAAAAAGCCCAGTGAAAGAGGAAGAGAAGAGATGAGCCCCGGGCTGATTTCAAGTGGGCTGCAGGCCGTGCCCGTACTACACAGAAACTCAGCGCACCGGGTCTCGCAAGTTAAAGGCTGAGATATGAGCGGCTGGCTCGTTTCCTTTCTCCACCACGCGCCGCACGCAGGCCGGTCGTGTCATTTCTCCTGTCATATATTCCACCATCTGCAAGCCCATCCAAGCTGCTGAGCTACAGTTCACGAGCCGCCTACGTACGTGCCAGCAAGTGTGTGTTCCTCTGCTCTGCTCTCCGTATGTCAATTTTGCTAGGACACGATCGAGCATTATTCCTGTAGAAACTGGAAGACGACTCTATATGCATTCTTGTAGAATCGAAACGACATTGAACTTGGGAATCGGGAGCCGTGCACACCACAGTGTATCACTTGGACCCCATCTTCTACTTATTACTTACTCTCTTCGTCCAAAATTATTGAAGACAATTACATCAAAGACCTGTTGTGATACCCCTACCTGAGATATAATGTGCTTCCGTACCACTTACATAGACAACTCGAGCATAGAGCGCAACCTATTCGTCAAACTTTACAGGTGCTTTCTCTTCTTCTCCTTCTCCTGAATAATTAATTTAAAGCAGGGGTGAGTACATATGGTACTCCGCAAGCTCTACCTCGAGCAAGAGTATAGACATGCATTTGAGGTAGTAGTCAAGGAATGGGGTTGAGTTTTCAGAGTTTTGCAGAAAGCGTGTATACACTGGCTCACTACAGAATCCATGTCAGTCCTGCCCATACAGGTTCTGTGGTCGTACTAAAAGTATCACCAAGTTGAGGTCTTAGTGAATCGTTCCCTATGTGGTAAGGCGAGCACTCGTCCATGATAGGTGGACCTACCGAAGACACCATCACCAAGTACTCTGCACCAGTACTAAGGAGTCTCACCCACTGCCAAGTCTATCCCACCCAGCTTCACCTTAACACAGTTGATCTAACACTCACCCGCTTACGCACACTACCAAACACATTTTTACACATTTTATAAACCTTGGTAGTGTAAGAGTATGGTGATATTCATCACAAATCCTAAGCGTATACTAACAAGGGAGGTGTCATCGTTAGCAAGGCTAATGGTAACTTCCTAGGTTTATCAAGGTAGTGGAATAACAATTACAACCAATCAAGGATCTAACGTTCATATCTTATATAGGTGATAAGAACGCTAGTTTTCACACAAGTGAGCTTTAACTAAACAATTATGAAAATAACAAGGAACAATGCATATAAGAAGTAGGCTCTAAGTTGGGTGCATTTTCAAAATATTAAGAGCAATCATGATCAAGGAATAGATAGAGCTTGCCTCCTAACGCGTCCTCGAAGTCTTCCTCGTAGTCTGGGTCCTCAGACTCTTGCTCTTGGTTCTCTTCATCTGCAAATCGTGAACTATGCATAAGCTATCATGAAACAAAATAAAATAACAATAAACCAAGAGGAACTTAAATGATGAGAAAACCAGATGAAAGGGGACTAGGTGGAGGGCTTCAGGGGCTAGGGTTCGAGACAACGATTCCAACGGTGCCAAAATCACCCGAATCGGAGTTACGGCTTGAAAACTAGGGCTTTTGAAAGGTTTAGGGACTTATTTGTAATTAATCAAAAGTTCTAGGGATCTACATATAATTATAGAAAATATTAGAGACTTGGTTGTAAAATGGTAGGGGCTAAAATATAATTACCAAAAAGTTGAGGTACTTTTCTATAAAAATTTTGGGCTAAATTAGAATAAAGCTAAAGCTAAGGGAGCTAAGTGCAAAATTACAAAGTTCTGGTATTTCTGCGATTTTGGGAATTAATTTTGTACTGGAAATCCTATGGGATAGGTCTATGGGTTGGTGGACTGGGAGCACAGGGAATGGTCTATAGACCAGAGGGTTGTGGGTCGTAGATTGGTGGAATCGGTGGCTCGGATTTAAATTCGCGAAAGCGTACGCCACGATCTAAATGTGGTCGTAGGTGGCGTGATGAACAGCCAGGGTCAAGGGGGCGGTGGCCGGAAGGCAAGACGACGGCGGCGCCATTGTTTCCAACTCCGACGAGCGCAGTGCGAGGCCTATGATGGCTAAGCTCGGTCGGTAGTGGGTTCAGGAGGGTGCGGGGGTGGTGCCGCATTTACTGAGGGTGGTTGCGAGGTAGGGGAAGGGCTAGGGCTAGCTCTCGGCTAGGATTGGCTCGATGACGGAGAGGGAGAGGAGAGGTAAGCTAGGAACTTGCCTTCTGGAGGCGGTGAGCGGCAGTGTGGCATTAGCTGAGTGGGGCAAGGCTATTTATAGGTGGCCGGGGTTGTGAGCACGATGGCCGTATGGCACGGCGCACGTGGGCGAGCGACAGAGGGGCAATGGTGGTGTAGCGCGAGGCGATGCGTCATTGCCTTGCGCTCAATGACTAGACGGCGGCGGCAGGGAGACGTCTAATCAAGCAGGCAAGCAGGGCGAGCAGGCGAGGTCGCCTTAGCGGCTGGTGTGGTGGCGTCACGGCGTGGATTAAGCCGAGCAGCAGGGGGGCAGTGGTGCAGCGAGCAGTAGCAGGGCAGGCTGAAGTGACCAAGCGTTGTGCCAGTGATTAAGAGCGTTGCGACGACGGTCAAGCTGGGCTCGTAGGGAGAGGTCTCATCGGGGGAAACTATGCAGTGGCGCTGTGTTCGTCGCTGTGCAGATTAGGGCCACGAGACGCGCCCCTGGCCGCATAGCGACGAGGCGAGCGTTGAAGGTGTGCAGGGCCGAGCGAGAGTGATGGCGCGATGTTGTGCTTTGTCTTCGGGTAGATGGGGTGAGAGCGGGCGTCAGCTTGCATTGGTGTGACGGCATCGGGCGGAACGGGGCGGCGACGATGTCGGGAGGAAGAAGGGGTGCATGGAGGGGGGAACTGGGCCGAGCAAGAAAGTGGGCCAGGGAACGGGCGACGGTTTAAGCGGGCGTGCGGATGAAGGGCAGGCCGGTTGGACCGGGTGAGAGGGAAAATGGTCCAAGAGAGGTTTTTCTCCAAACAAGAGCCAAACTACGTCAATTTAAATAAGAGGGTCAAACAAATTCAACAAAAAACAAAGCAAAGCTCAAGAAGGAAGGAAGGAAATCAAACACTTTGTCATGTTCCTGTTTTAGTGGTTTTGGAAAAAGATATTTATTCTATGGCTATTCGAGTTTTATATTTTTCTTCCTATTTCAAAAAGGGTTTTTTCTGAATTAAAGAAAATGATTTTTGAGGTGTATTTTAAATGGCCAAGTTTTGAGGGTCTCACACCTGTTTTCAACTCAAATGTTAAGAATGGACCTGTTTTTCAAATCTTTGCAAGAATGAACCTGTTTTTTAAAAATGAGTCATCCATCAGTGAGGCTGCAAGTGGAGCCATTTGAGAAAAACAAGTTCATTCTTACAAAGATTTGGAAAATAGATCCATTCTTAACATTAGAATTGAAAACACGTCATGTGATGCAATTATCCCAAATTATTGTTGTCATTGACTTTTCTTGTTATTTGTGATCATTCATCTTATTTAAAAGATTAGCTCAAGTATGTAAAATTATTTGTTATGTTTTAAGTTTCTCTAGTAATAAAATATATTATGAGAAGATATATGATAACTTTTTAAAAAAATTTGGAAAGATAAATAATTAAAACTAACAAAAAAAGTTAATAACGACAATAATTTTAAAGCAGAGAAAGTACTTCCTCCATTCTAAATTATATGACACTCTAGACTTCTTAAGTTTTCTCAAATTATATGACACTCTCGTTTCCCAATGTAACTTTCTCTCTTATTTATAAATCTCTATTTCTCTTCTCCTCGTTTTTTATGTGGCACATCTTTTCATCCTTCTTTAATTTTTATGCTCAAAGTTAAAATATTATATAATATTAAACGGATGGAGTATTTAATTATAGATGGACCACTGACCACTGTTTTCATTCCATCTCTGGCCACTGCTCCTCAGCAGCACAGCCGGCACCCAGACAAACGCACGGTGGGCCACTGGACACAGAGTCACAGACAGTGGACGGAACCGAAAGCCAAGGGGTTAATTACGAAGCAAGCATGCACAACGGTACGCCTCGTGTCATCGTGTGAGCTGGCGGAGCATCAAGCGAAGCGAGCCCACTGATTTGCATAGTGATTAACTCACATGGACGTACTCAATCGGACCGTAGGGGCCACGGCGCCATATATGCATGCATGTATTGCATGGTTGCAGTGGGTCAGTGACCGCATGCACGCCTTCACGTGCATCTAATCTAATGATCCCCGAAGCCATGCAATTGCTGGAGTCTCTACAGTGAGCTAAGCCACGCTACAATCCTAGCGTGTTCCAAGCTTGGCCAGCTAGATACTGGGAGCTGCAGGTCCAATTGATGAACGCCAAACAAATTAGACAGCGGACCACGCTGTTGCCTCGGAAATGGCGTGGCAGATAGGTACTGTGCGAACTTAGATCGAGGAAGGAATGAGCTGCAGCGCAGTGGTCCTCGTTGTATGCGTCCCGTTTGGGCGATTGCATATTTGTTGGCAATAAAATATTTGTTTTTCAAACACGACTTTGAATGCAGAAATATATACCCAGATTGTTCGATGAATGTTTGAGAGAAACTATAGGCTGACTAATCTTATTAAGATTGGCATAATGTCTCATTGTCATCGACCATACCGGCACATTAAAGTAGAAGGGGTTCAAATCGTCTGACATTAACTGTGAAGCAATGTCGCCATGTGACATTACTCCATTCCTGAACATCCATCTTCAAATATATGACTGCAGAATAGCTCAAAAATTTAAATACTAATTGATCTCTATTTTTTTATTGTTCCCACAAGAGATTGGCGTTACAACGCACTTTCTTGCCGGCTAATACGAACTCTCATAATAACAACTCAAGCATTACTTATTTTTCTTGAGTTCATAATGGGTTTTATGAGAGTACATTACTATTTAATGAAGTGGTAAAATAGTTACTATGATGAAAAAAGGGCAAAATTAAAGGCGTCTATAATAACATTTTTACAGGAAAAATTGAAGGCTTCAATAATAATATTTTTATCTCTAGATGTAACATTAAATGGCATAGAAGGGATAGAAGCAGGGGTAAAGAAAGAAACTGTATAATTTGGAAGGCCAATAAGAAAAAGTATATTCTTATACTTTATGTGTTGTTCTCGAAGATACATATTATCAGTCCCTTACTTGCAATCCATGATTTCCATCCTTCACCATTCTAATAATTATTTGCCAAACATTCCTCCTTGTATCATTCTTTACAACGTATCAGGTAGGATTCGTTCACAATCCCATTTCCCTCCTACCCTTTGTGCCAGCTTCTTGTTTTTTTTTTCTTCCTTGTCTTGCATTATCTCTACAGATACCCTGATCAACAATGACACCGCAATATACCTAAGCAATTCCGAGCTCCCCTACCTCACATCCACCTATGACACCATCATATTCTCTACCAGCAGTGTTGCATCAACCGATCGAGTTCCACATCTCGGTTACTATGGCATCTGTCCATTTGAAATTAAGCACATGTTGGCCTACATGCATAAGTGTGTATGATGAGGGTTGGAGTTTAGTCTCACCTTATTACTAATCTAGTAGGAGACATGCAAACATATAAGTTTAATTTGTCCAAACCACCAACCTTAAATTAATCCCTTTACCCGACATGAGGACAAATATTTGATGAGAGCATGGCGTCCATCCACCATGTAGTGGGGTCTACATGTTTGTATCGTTGAATGTATGTTATTGTTAATTACCCTTAGCCTGAATCATGAATTCCAGCTACAACCACTGCATCGATACTACTACCCCAGTTGTACCCACCAACAACGCTACCTTGGTTTAAGAAGGATTGTACGATCATCTCTTGAATAAACGAGTGCTTACGCAAATGCTCATGACCTCTTTGCTGATCTTGACCATACATGAGTACCAATGTAGTTTATGCTTCCTTTGGAAGATAGAGTTTTGTATGTTGGTATATTAGTTAATATAGGGCTACGGAGTTAGATGGCACCTTTAGAGTTTTGTATGTTGTTATATTAACTATTTTGGAGTTTAATTGGAAGATTGAATCTAGGGATGCAGAGCCAAATACTCGATGACAAACATAAAAGAAAGTAGAATGTGAACCTTAAATTATAATAGAGATCACTATTTGTACAGATTTTGGATATATATCAAAACATTAAACACCCTTGTGTTTAGCCCCATATAGATTGTTGAGGTGAGAAATCAAGACAATATGTTCAAGAAAATTACTACATATATCAGACCCTTTTGAACAATTCAAGACTTCTAGTGGATTCGAGCAATTTTCCATAATATGCTTATTTAGTAAATATGATAAGATGATCCGTGTGCAATGTGGTTGTTCCATACCTGTATCCCCCAGTACCATAGGAAACGAATAAATAAGTTCAGACCTCTTTTTTTTTTAGCCCAATGTGTACACTCTCTTTGCCTCTTGTTTCATTCAATTTTTTTTTTCATGTGAACCAACCAAATGAAATGCATCTGAAAATTCTTATGCTGAGAAGATTCACACCACATATGACATTCTATTGTTGTTTTTGTGTTTTTTTTTAACTTTTGTTGCTATTTCAAGTTCATGTGCTAAAAAAATCCATTATAAAAGAGCTATCTCAAGATTTGTTTTACTTCTGTTTGTTTTAGTTTTTTTTTATTTTGTTGCTATCTCAAGGTTTAATACTTATTGAATAAAAGAGCAATATGATCTGCACTATTTAAGTCAGATCAATATAATTTCTAAAACTTTTGGATTTATCAACAATTTATTTCAAACAATTAAATAGCAATATGATAACTCCTTTATGCAGTAGCAATACGTCTTGACTTCTCACTGCCTGATACATATTTTACTAATCTATGTACGCAATCACAAACCAATTTAGAATTAATGTAGATTTTTCTCAAATTACTTACAACATGAAACCAAGCATCAACGCATGTAGCTTGATATGTCCTAGTAGAGACCTTGGACTTTTTGTGAACGAGATGATGCACCAATATCTTTTTGTGAATGAGATGATGCACCAATGGCCTCATCAAGCTTCTTGCTGCTCTCATTGGGCCCTAGGCCAAAATGAATATTCGGAAAATGTGCCCACTGAAATAAAAATTAATTAACAGAGTAATTATACTGACTGACTAATCATGGTTAATAAATATTATTTATATATCAATTAATTTCTGAAGGAAGTAATCCAAGATGGATGTGATGTTCTACACTAATCAAGAATATTTATGAATTGCATAATTTCTAGATAATCGACGAAACAAAAATCCACAATTATGGAACCCTTCTTAGAAGCATCCCATAATTCTACTAAAACTTAATATAGAACCAGAGGATGGGCGTATGGCCATCCAAACTACTTATTGATTCATTATTTTTCGAAGATATGAGTAATTTTCTCCTGCAAATGATTTTATGTTGTTTCATTTTTTTTTGTGCATAAATACCCCCGCCCCTTCCCCCTGTAAATATATCTAATCTTTTCACGAAAATTGTATTACAAACATAAACACCTAAATTTTGTTCTTTGTATCCATGATGTAATTTAAATGGTCTAATTTCTCTTGCAAAGATGTTAAGATCTACACATCTCATTTATGTAAAGCAGGTACTTACATTCTTTGCTGCGGTGCTAAAGGCTTCTCTATGGCTTATGTCAGGGTTGCTTGCTTTAATCCTCCTTATCTCTTCCCTGAAATATCATGCACAGTGTAATTATGAGTTTATACAAGCTCATTGTTTCATACAAAATTATAATGCAGTAGAATGAGATACTTGAAACAATAGATTGATTAAACTCACTTAATAAATCTATTATATGCTGATGGAACACGTTGCCTTTTCTCTGGAGCTGCTGACAACATACAAAGATGAGACGACATGACGTTAGATCTCTTATAGAAACTAATATTAATACCATAAAACTTCATATACAGAATAAAACATAAGTGGACGCTGAACTTTTGAGGTCAAAAGAAAACAAACTATATTATGTGAAACATATGTTGCTTAAATTCTCTGTAAAGTCAGTTAATTAGTTATTATGTCATTCCTGATTGAAAATGCCAACTAATATGATGTATTCATCAATTGAAAGGCACGGTGCTTGTGAGAATGTAAGGAGACAACTTAAAACACTTCGGGATTAGTAGCACATTTTATCTAAAAAAAACTACCCTGCCACAGACAGGAAACCGGGACAACAACTTTTCCACATTATGTGGGATATTGATCTATACTTGTTTCTCTGGGAAAATTGTTATCGCACATTTACTACAATATTTCATGGTTACAAAAGTTTTAAATAAATTATAATAAAATTCGGAAGATAACGTAAAATTAATTAATTCTGCAAGAACAGTTCAATAAGGTGCCATACTGTACTTTTCTTAAAAGGTCGTAGTGGTTCCACTTTGATCTATGTACTAGTAAGAGTAGGAACACGGCTAGAAAATTTAAATGTGACTAAATTGTACAGGAAAAGACATTGAGGATTACTGATATGAGATCTTCTGTCTCTGTTCTGTGTCATAAAAAGACATACACGTACAGGTTCTTATGTATTCGTAAATATTGCATGCATAATGTTTCTACTTAGAATATATTATCTCTTTGCAGCATTCCGTGACTATTATCTGACAGTGTTAATTTCGTTGATGGTTTCTATATTTCTCTGTTAGATTTCAGCCCCTCCAGGGTTATTCTCGTTTCTAGTGCAAACCTATGTATACATGCTTGATTAGTATGTATTTTTTGTATAGGAGAATAGAATATATAAATCCATGATAAATAATAATCTAAATCAAAATTAATAAACATTGAGTCTCAGGATTTAGCCATTTTATTTTAAATAAACATGGCGTTGATCTGTGCTCTATGATCTGCACCTGCTGAGACAGCTCATAAAGAAATGATCTTCAAGTATAAACTGATGCAAATAAATCCTATAACTCGCTCATACAGATTTTTTTGCACATAGGGGAAGACAATATCAACAATAATTTATATATGTCCATAACACGAATACCGTTTGTTCTGTGAGTTAAGAGCAAGACGAATATATATGTTTTAACTCACCCCGTACGTGCAGCATATGATCCTGATCGTGTTTTGTTGAAAACATCGTTGGCATCCGGTATTTCGAAGGTGAAGGTGTATACTCAGAGAAGTTCTCAGTAAAACTGATATTGTGGACCTTGAAATTCTCCTGGAAAAGTCGGTACCTTCTGGTTAATATGATATCTCATTCACGAAGTATAAAGTACTGATGTGCATGATGTAAATAAATACATTCTAATCTAATACTAAATTCATGTAAAGTATACTGATTTGATCTGGTTCAGAGCAAGATGCCTATGGCTTTTGCATCTGCCGAAGCTTTAAACTCTTTCCTGTGACCAAGCAGTACTGAATGCTTTAATTTGTCTCTACTGTATCGTATTTCAACATGACATGACTCATGCATGCATGGTGGCTTTATTTATTTGCCAGTACCAAGTAGCCAGCTACATATAGGTAGGGCATGCATGCACGGTGACTCTTTGCAGATGCTCTTCATGTTCAAAAATTGCCATCTTTTTAGCTTGAGCCTCTTTTGCAGTAGGAAAAAATAGTACAGGTAATTAAGGAGTTATAAACAGAGAAAGCTATCAACGTGACTTATCAAAAGGACAAGTACTCAGGTCTCCTTTAGAGAAGTTTTGGGTTACGTTCGTAGTTTCGTTCATGCACTAATCTTGCACGAATTACTGTTGCTATTGATGTCAACCTGCAAGTGATTTTGAACAGGAAGTGACTGGATCAATCCTCTCAAGTTCACTGACAGCAGGCTAGTGCAGTGCCCACAACGGACAGTGACGATGTTCAGCATTGTATTACTGGGGACACTGACCTGCAGATCAATCACAACGAGAATAGATTCAGTTTGTTGAATAAATTCATTAACAAGTGTTGCAATTATCATGAAATCAAGCGGGGACATGGGCACAAGCAAGAGAAGAAGAATGAGCATGCTTCATTTAAGATTTAAAAAAAACAGCATCGCAGAAAAGTAAAAGAAACAAAACTAAATCTCAACAGCAATTCTTTTCGATAATTGAAAAATGAAATGATCAAGTCATGTTCAAAAGCCTTCCCCAGATGAACATATGATGCACAAAGCTATACATCTAACTTTTGCTCAGGGCTTCGTCTAATTTTCTCTTGCCTCTGTCACTCCTGCTTGCCTTCCTCCAAAACTGTTGCTCCATGACTTTTATCAGGCTCTGCTGACTACCAGATCAGAACTGGGGCACCCTTTTCCAATGTTTGTGCATTGCTTCCCTTTGCCTTTCCATTTTCAATTTCCCTTGGGTGCATACTGCCATCCCAAACCTGAAGACACACATGGCCCTACTTTGATTTGTTTGATTGCTCACTGGCCTTTTGTACACTAACTCCCATATGCTAGAATAAACTAGTGAGTGTGTATGCCCTACAAATGATTGCCTGTGCTCCCATGAGGGGAGTTAACCCAGATCACAATTCAGGATATAACAAATTAGGTTGGCTGTGAGAAATGAGAAGCGCCATGCATGCACGAATATTTTGACGCATGTGTTTTTCTTTTATTTTTACCAAAAAAACCTAGTATGAAATGCATTGGCATTACATATATATGTACACAACAATATATATATATATATATATATATATATATATATATATAGAAGCATTCATGATGGCCCACTATTTTTTTCTGCCCCATCCTCTCGTATCTTATACAGAAAGTAATAAAACAAAGTCAACTAAAGTATATATGAGCAGAGCTCGGAAAGAAAGATGCAAGAGACAGTGACAATTCATGCTGGATTCACTTTGACATATACGGGCACGCTCAAGCATTGCGCATGCGATGAATAAAATTAGTGCGTCATGCAGGTGTGTCAACAAGATCTGTCTATGGTCCTCCTTTTTATCCTTGGCAAGGAGAGGGAGAGACGGCATTGGAGTTGAAGAAAAGTACTGCTAATTCAGAGAAGGCAAGATCTGGTGCGAAAGATCTTCTAGCTACTAGTACATATCAATACTACACGTATGTGCATACGTCCGTGATTGATGTAGCATGAGCGGTCAGTTTGCACTGTCCTTTATCGATCTTTGGTGCATTTGGAGAGAGCAAAGACGGCACTGAAGATGCTGCGGCAGTGCATGTATACAGAATCGAAGGCACATATACGGCGGATCATAAGCATATCAGATAGCTGCCGTATAATTTGGCTATATGTATGCGGAAATAGTAAACATGAATTTCTGCAATAATTGGTGCGTGCAACTTAGGTTCGTTGCATGAATCTACAGGTGAGGAAGAAGACACTTGTTGACAAGTAATATGATTGCACATATATATATACATACATTCTGACAAGTGGCTCATAGTTGGTGATTTCTCTTTTCAGGTAATCTGCTTCTATGTAAAGATTTACACAACTGATTTTGACAGAAATCGCTCATGGCGCCGTTAATTCATGCAGATAGGTTGAACGGATATGGGCAATAGTACCATATACTACTTCCGGAATATAGTCATAACCATGCAAGTACTTTATTAACTGTTAGAGAAAAACATAAAAGCAAAACTTAGCATTTGTGTACTCTCCATGGTTCACATGATGTTAGTCTCAGAAAAATTTTATTCACGACAGAGGGTTTCCGTGATAGATGTCAAAGAAGAGAACCAAACACATAATCAAAATAAAATACTTCTCTGTTCTCATTTATTTTGTTGTCGTTAGGACAAACTTTCTAGTGTAAATTTGTACTAGCTGCTTTGTCTAATGACAAGAAAAAAGAACGGAGGGAGTACTGGAGAGTGAAGAGGATGAATAAGCATTAATTTGGAGTTTCTCAATGGCAAATATAATTAATCTGTAGCACATTTTTTTTTCTATTTTAGAAAACTAATAATGTATAGCAGACTATAGGTGTAAGTGTATAATAAGCACGTGGTCCACTTCACCAATATGGTAAGTTTTGTTCCAATAAATACGAAGTATCACACTACAACCAAAGCTTTCATTCAGATGAATAACAAATGCTTAGTTTGATGAATTGCATAAATCAACCTATTGGTTTGTACATAAAATTTCCCTTTTATGCTTCGAGAGCAGCAATATGATTTAGAGCATTGAAGATTTGGATGCCCAGTTATCTATTGTTATGCATTAATGTTGTTATTGCATGCCTTTTGCAACAGATCAAGTAAGAAAGGTATACATATTTCACAGCACCCGGAAATGTACTGAGATAAAAAAAAAACTGTGGCACTCTGAGCTGTATATTTGCACCTTATTCTTCTTTGAGCAGAATTGTATAAAATTTTGTACACAAAATACACGCAGCACGAAAGATCTACCATGTTCAAGATCGAAACCACAGTTTGTTATGTGAACTTCCTAAGAAAAACGAGGCAGTTTGTTAGATGCATATGGAGCTAGCCCAAATTAGGAAGTAGTAGTGCAGATACCGCCTTCTTGTGTAGATTTGATCAGAAAAGGAGTAGAAACAGAAGATTTTTCAATGCGTTCCTTGAGGACCTTCTCCTACCGTCTCCATGGTGGAGCACATACTAAATAGATGGAAAAATTGAACTCCCTTTCAAAATTCCAAAGTCGAAACTGACCTGTGAAGAGTGGCAAAGAATACGAAAAACTCACTAATAAACACTGGCAAAGGGAAAGCAGGACAGGGAAAGAAGGGGAGACGATGTTCAGAAACCTCTCACACTTCGCAAACAGTTTCGCGACAAAAAAAACACGAAATCGAACAAAGAGGAACGGCGCAATCCTACACAACTTGACGATTCTGTACCCAGCCAATCAACTCATATATTCTATTCTCTTGTAGATCTGCACCACAAAACAAGAAAGCAAAGAGCAGGAAAGAGGGCCACCAGAGATGGGGCTGGAGCACAAGTTACCGCGAGAATCGTGTTGCAGAAATTGCAGTGCACGTAGCACACATGCTCCAGCGCTGGCGTGATCTGGGACGACATTATTCCTTCCTGTCACCTTGCGGTTTGCCAACAATTGATCGAAGAATATGAGAAAGGGGAGGAAGAAGATGAGAGGTTGAAGGAAACGGCAGGAGGTAGAAGATATAGAAGCAGCTACAAGGACTTATTAAGACTAGTGGTCAGATAGAATTAGAAGATATATAGAAGTAGTCTAGCTCTCGCCACCTAGAACTGCAGCTCTCTAGAGAGAGAGAGAGAGAGAGAGAGAGAGAGCTTTTCTGTTGTGGCTCATGTGAATGGGTCTACCAGGGTGGCAAAATGCTACAATAATTTGTTGCGGCCTTGTTGCGGAGGCTATAGAGGGATCCCCTGTGTGCGACTGCTCAGCAGTAATATTCATGACGGATTACAAATTACTGGAATCCATTAATTTGTTTGGGTAATGGGGGCATTTTTATGTTTTGTCTAGTGAATGACATTATGAAACAAATATAATGTCCTACGCTAAATTATGCATGTAGATAGACATATCTTTTAATATTGAAGTCGATAAAATAAAAGGCCATCAAGTGGGTCATCTCTATATTTCTTTTGGGAAAGACTAAGAATGATTCTTTGTATTCTTCAACAAATTGTTCAATATTATACAAAAATCAATATTATCCATTCAAAGTTGATTAACATTGCAACTGGCAAACATGGAAACACCGTAAATGGCGTTGTCTTCTGTGAAGAACACCCGTCGTTGCCGAGGCTATTGGTGTGCTGCCGGGAAGAGGCAAAGCGCATGGTGATGCAGACTAAAGTGCTCCGAAGAATAAATTTGCAATTCCTGCACTAAGGGAAAAGCGATATTTGCCGAGTGTCCTCTTCTTTATTTGCCGAGTATTTTTATTTGGGCACTCGACAAAGAACGTTTTATCAACACTTTGTTCGATGTGTGCTCTTTGGCTTTACGGAGTGTTTTTCAAGCATTGCCGAGTGCTTTTGGCACTCGGCAACTGAGACATTTCTGGTAGTGCCGGTGTACTATTTTAGCCCCATGTAGACTAACTCTCATGCTCATCCTTTACTTCAAACAAACATGTTGTAATCTCAACTCCTGGGTCATTTTGAGGCCGCTTATGCAATGAAAATCAGGTGGGGAGTTCTCCTCACATTACCAAATACAGTTAACAAAGTCGATCTATATATGAGTAGCCGGTGAACATATATATGCATCACTTGTCTACCTATAAAAATAATTGATCTGAACCTCTGTGGTCCAATGGGCATTTACCTCTAAAGAAAATTCTGAGAATAATGTGGCATGAGATGTGAATAAGCCAAAAGTATTCCCTTCCGTTTTAAAATAATATCGTCAGTTAGTGTAAATTTGCACTAGCCGGTGACATTATTTTAAAACTGGAGGGAGTAGTACCTACTAGCACGAGGGAGGAAGTTGTGGAAACGATTCCTGGTTAATAAAAATTACTTAACACGCTAAGTGAACCATACTAATACATATCTTAAAATTATGTAACTATTTACCAAATATATCAATTGTACTAACATTTATACAAACACAACTATATTGAGTCATTCTGAATATTTTTCTAGCCTATAAATTAAAAGTAACTATATTTCTCAGGCCATAGTCTTTAGTCTTTTCACTGAGGACTATGTGATTTTTAATTTGATTTTCTTAAGGGCCGCTGGATTTTATTAATTAAGGTGGTCAATCACTTTCCGCTTGATTAAACCCTCCAATTCACTGTATGCCAACTATATGCCTCATCATATTGTTGTTGAAAAGTTTCTATCTTTTGTGTCCTACTGATCGATGCCTCAACTTATTTTATTACTAAAACGTTCTCTGATCAAACTTATGTATGGTTTTGCTAGATCCTGATCCAGAGACGGTTCAGTCTTAGGATGATGACCAATGACATAAGCTCAGTTATTTCAAACTTGTGACCACATATATGACACCACGTTCGTGCGTAGTACAAGGATCACTTATCAGTTTATTAGTTTTACCTTTTGAGATTCCGCTGCAGTCAATTCCATGCAATCTCATTCTCACCGGACGCAAGACTAGAACGAATAGTACTGTTGTAATTAGTTGCCAAATAGCTATCATTGTACTACTACTATTGCATTTCATTCATGTACATCAGGTCTTATTCTGAGAAAAAAAACACGTAAGAATCCAACACGAATGTACAGTACGAAGGTCAAAGACATACTCCGTATATTGCAATGCATTAAGCTTTTAACATAGCCCAACGCACTCTAGTCAATTTTAGGCACATCCTAACATTACCATTCGCGTGCAGATTCTGTGCGCAGTTTTTCATGAAAGAACAGATTCTCCTACTGAAGTACCAGAGTCGATCGAAGAGAGGGTATCCATGATCCATATTGAAGTAGCACCGGCACCCACTGTTGCTGCTAGTGGACAGTGCAAGCATTTGGACAGGAGAAGAGGGTCCGCTGGGTGCAGAACGAGACCCATGTTCTGTCATTTCGATAGGACACTTTTGATCCGCTCCCTGTGTATTGCATATGCATGCGCTCTCCCTCTCTCTCTCTCTCTCTCTCTCTCTCTCTCTCTCTGTGTGTGTGTGTCTGTCTCTCTGTGTGTTTTAAAAGGCGAACCCATTACATATCGGAAATCTTGTGGTGGTTTGGTACGTCCATTACCTACAAATATATTAATTTGATGGCAGATTGGCATGCATGTCTGCATGAGGCAGCTTGCTGCTGCATGCCAAAATGGATCAGTAGTGGATGATGATGAGGGCCACCACGGCCTGGGGTGGGGGCCGGCCGGCGTGAACGCGCCATCGATCGAGCACGTACGGCGGCTGTGAACAACACAAGGCGTGCCATGTGCTGTGTCGCGCCCCACTCTACCAAGTCTACGCGTGATGGAGATGCCTCTGCCGCTCACCGGGCAGCCTCACGTGCATGATCTAGGGTACAAACATGAACAAAGCAGAGGGTTATGTACTTTACCTTGCATACCTGTGCTCACTGTCGATCTGGACACACATAAATAAATATCCCTGCCTATATATATGTTGTTATTTACATTTGGACAACCTTTGTGCAGTCGAACTGCTTCTTGAAAAATCGTTCTAGCTCTATTCAGAAATTGAACGATACGCTATATATCGGAGGTATTGTACATTTTTCTTCATGGCATAGTTTGCATGTGTAGATTAATATCGCTTTAGCACCACCACAAAATGCCCCCTTAAAGAGTAAAATATCACCAAATGGTCTGTACATGCAAAATAGCACACTCAAAATATAGTGCATGACATCTATGACAATGATAAAATGAAATCTCCTACATATATTCAGCATTTTTTTTTGGCGAGCACATATATTCAGCAATTGATGACACCAAAGTGGCTCGATACATACTAGACATAGGACGACACATAAAAGTTGAAGCTAGTTTGTAGTTGAGTAATGAAAAAATTGTTTACTACGTGCGTGCATTATTTTATCTACGGCATAGCTGTTGTTTATAAATGTTACAACCAATGTTTAAACATTTGATACAAAAAATAAATATGCTACATCTGGTTTAACTTTTGCTTTTGTAAAAACAGTACAAACACAGACACTCATATACACACACAAACATTCATCCCCTATGAACACATATGACCTCTATGAGCACCACCAGAGAGAACCGGGTCGGCTGATCTTGAGATTCACAAATTCACTAAAGAAGACAAGTTGTTGATGGGTACATCCCATACAACTGAAAGAACAATAAAGCATAAAAGCAACACCAGTGATGATTCTAAGATTCAAAGACACATGGGCAAGCTCCACCATTAGTAACGTAACCAACTGAACCACTTAATGTACACGTCGGGTTATTCACTTTGAAAGATCTTTTACTGTGTGAGAAAATAACATGGGTCGTCCATTGCTTATAATCTAATGCTCCTCAATTAAAGATACTAATAAAAATGAGAAATGATATAGGTACAACTCAATCGTCCAACCAAGCCACATGCAATATTTTTGACCCCATGTGTTGATATGATTTTGTATTGGTTGAACGCTGGTTGGATAAATTGGGTTGAACCTATAGCATTGATCAATAAAAATATACTTAAATATGGATGGAGGTACTTAAGTACTAAGGGTAAGGAGGTAACTTCATGCGTTGACGGATTTGGAAGGTTCAGGATAAGGAAACTGATGGCACGTTATTATCTCTTCCTTGTGCTGTTGTATTAAGATTTACTCAGTGATTCTTTATGCTCTTGTGTCAAAAACACGTCTGCTCATGACTAGACATTGCAAATTCAAATATTTTCTAATAATTTAGACAGATATAGTTAAACCATGACCCTTATTTGCAAAGTTTGGTTAAGATTTATTACTTGATTACAATTGTTTCTTCACCAAACCTAAAACCATATGATATATATATATACACACACACACACACACACACACACACACACACACACATATATATATATATATATATATATATATATATATATATATATATATATATATATATATATATATATATATGTCTCAGCGCTTGGTGACTAGTGCATGCTGATCACCTTAAATATGAATAAACAATTTTTTTCATAAGTCACATATCAGATCAGTAATCAGTAAATAACTAGATTGTTCATCAAATGCACATGACTAGATTCAATCGTGACACCCACATCTTGCCTCCCTACTCATGTCTTTTTGCATCCAATGTCTCAAGCCATCAGTGTGGCTCCTCTAATTTTCTAGGCCATATTCCATTATCATTTGAGGCATGACAACAATTTATCAATTGAGTAACCAAGCAGTTAACCTAGTAAATCATTATGTTGTTTACAGAATTTGCAAATACGTAGCTTCGATAACTTTGTCCATGGCTTGCCTGCCCTTCTCAAATCTTTAAGGAAAATACTCCGATCTTAAGCCTTCTCGATGAAACACCCCTAACACACACGCCGATGGTTGTACAATACTCCATATGGCTCTCTTAAGTCATCACGAATAATCACACACACACACACACACACACACACACACACAGACAGAGAGAGAGAACCAATGGAAGAAAATAGTACTCAGAAAAGGTAAGGTTTTTAGTTACCATATTATCATCTATTTGTTGTCAATTATGATAATTTTTATTCCATACCTTGTTCATTTTTTTATGAACAGCTCATATTATAGTACCTCTATGTACCTCATAAAAACAGTAAAAGATCTCACTGACTTCAGAGTTTTTCGTCACAATATTTCACATGTGTTTCCTTTCACAATCTTCTTTTAAGAGAGAGAATCGCTTCTGTCCCTTTTTTTTTTACACGCCTGTCCTTATTAGGACAGAGTATACCAATAATTCGTCGGTATGGTCCTCCGATTCTCTCAGGCACACACACAGGCTGTACGATCTAATGTCTCGCATCGTAAAACAGAACACAACAAGATACAGTACGTGGACTGGACGCACCTCGCAATTAATAGGAGGTACCGGCTGTCGCTAGAGGAAGCGTTGGCGACATGGACCTATCGGCACCAAGAAAAGCAAGCGAACTCCATCGGCATCCTTCCTTCTCTATAGCCGGCAGGTAGCTTAGCTTCGTACACCCAGTCCTGTCAATTAATAGGTGACCCTCAAGTTCGCTTTTAGCAGCCGAGCTCCATCCACGTTGCCTCTCTTTGATGTGGCCATAATTTCTAGTGTTTGCATTTATGGGCATGATGCATCAGTTACATAAATGACCATGGTCTCTCGTCCATGCCATTCTTCCATAAGGATTATTTCCCCAAGGTTTCCATTGTAAAAAATCATGAATTTACTCTATGTAGTAATTTCAGGCTCTGGTCCTATACAAACTTTTGTGGAAGATGTGTGAAATGTTTTCGTTTTGTGTGTGTTTATGTCTTCTTCCGTTACTATTAGCAGCTTACAGGTTTCAGATCGATAGGTTTAATTAGTGTGAAAATATCAAGTGAAGGAAATGGAATTTTCCTTCTGTGAAATAACGGATAGGAGGTAGCCACACGTTTATTGGAATGGCAGAATCTTCTAGTGCATGCTACACAGACCCTACTAACGTCCCTGAATTGACGTTCTGACGAACACGCATGGATGCCGTACATGTTTTTTCGAATCTTCCGTATCTGGAATACCTCCATCCTGTTTGCTCAAAAGTTGTCTCGGACACGCAGCTATACTGTAGGGTCCTTCGTGTGGTATGTGGATCCACTCTTATTTGTGTTTGGGTGAGCACATTGCTCGGCAGAAATTATGCTAGGCTACTCTACGCTACTCCTTCCATCTTCTTCTTCCTGTACCCTCTCCAAAATTTGATGACGCTCGAATAGCGAAGTTACTAGGCCACGGACCCCTAAACCATACGTACCCATGTCGTTACTAGCCCACGGACAGGTGCCTAGCTCCGAATATTTGTCATTCTACATATTCCCATGGTCTCAACACCATTGCTGCATTGCAAGCAAAACGACCAAAGCTCTTCTCATTTTGTAAGTAGGGAGCTTGGGAAGATAGGAACGTGGATATATAGGAGGGGATATATAATCCATGTGGTGAAGAGAACCCATAAAACCGAGCTTTCATGACACTTCAAGATATGTAGCAGCGCATTCATAGATTTTTCTTGGCCGGGTGATGGCCAGACATAGGTTTTCTTGCAAATTAGAAGGCAGAGTACAATGTGTTCAATGAAATATGTGCAAAGTACAATGTTTTTTTTTCTTTTGGTCGCTTCAATTTTCGCTAGTTGAATTGCAATTGAATGTTGTCACTTAATTTGTGTTGATTATTTGTTTCATATACTTTTCATCATTTAATTTATAGGAAATGTTATAGTTCAATGTTTGTGTGCAATGTAGTAGTCAATCCTTTATCAATCTGATGAACTAGCTAGTGAGGAGTCTTTTGGCATATATGACATCCTCAAGTCTAATCCATAGAAAAGTGTTGTTGAAGAAAAGAGTTTAGGTTAAACCTACCTCTTCTACAAAGGAGTGGGCAAGGTCGAGCAATCTCTCCACTCAAGAGGACACGATGCTTTAGTTATGGCCGGGGGAGGGGGAGGGGGGTGTCTTGATCCACTCATAGGCAGAGTTAACAAAACCACGGTTAAATGACAAACCAGTTCGGACTGGTTACACAGTTAGCCAGTTAACAGTCGGTTTTGATTTATTTAAAAAAAATGATAAAATTCATACGGTTTATCGTTAAAACCAGTCGGTTAACCATCCAAACTGGTAAAATATGTTTTTAAAAATCTTTCACCAAAACCGGTAAAACCGATTGGTTAACTGGTCACCGACTATCAAATTTTGTCTGGTTAACGTTGTAAATTCGTGTAGAATTACGTGGAATTCAGATTATTGTTATGCGTGGGGGACATAAGATTGTTGCGAAGAGTCATTGGGATACAGATACAGCTGCAGTAACTCTTGATGCACGAATGCTGGGAGATGCTCCAAGTTGCGGGTAATATATCTGGAGCGAGGGAGAAGCGGATGCCCAACCCAAGCGGTGGAAGGAACAAAAATGTACGTCCTATCCCTCTTGGATGCAGCGAATAAGCTACTAGGTCGTCTAGGTCGCGTCGTAATAAGTGCGCGTGGGCCATGCGTGCGTGCGTGCGTGCGTGGATGGATAGATCGATAGATGCATAGATCGGTGGACAGGCACTTTCAATTGAGGCGACGCGACATGCTACGAGAAGGCAGCGAGCAGCGCGAGATGCAACAATGTGCGCAACAGCTCGCATGTGCGCCCGCCGGCACTTTTGACAGTTACACTGGCGAACGGAACAAGGGGTTTCCTTTTTCGCGTGGTCACGGATCGGAAGGCGTTGCTTGGCGGCTGGCGTCGGTGCGCGCAACAAGCACCACCATCAAAACGCGATCGATGACGAGCCTGCAAAACTGCGCTTGTGTTTCGTACCCGGAACATTTTTTTTTTTTGAGGGGACCGTACCCGGAACAATTTTTTTTTTGAGGGGACCGTACCCGGAACAATTTTTTTTTTTGAGGGGACCGTACCCGGAACAATTTTTTTTTTTTGAGGGGACCGTACCCGGAACATGTGATCGAGTCGTCGCGCGCGCAGAAGAGAGAAAGAGACAGACAGAGAGAGAGAGAGAGAGAGGAAAGAGGCCAAAATGAATGACACCGGCTCGTCTCGTCGGTGGACAAGGAGACGCGCGACGGGGATGGATGTGGACGGCGGCGTGGGCTGGAAGAGAGATTGCTACTACACTATACACTAGTACACTAGTAGTAGTACTACAGCTTTGTGTTCCCTATCATGGGTCGCGTCGGCGCCATCGCTTTTTATCCATGTTATGTTATTATCGCAAAGGCAACGTGGGGCGCGTTGACGTTTCCGCTGTGCCGCGTGTCGTGTCGCCCACTCACCGGGATCACCATCACCCGCCACCAACTGAAACCGATGGATGTCTCCGGACTCCGGACTTAACAACTTCATTCATCAAAGAATGTGGGCCGCCTGGACCGTTGTTGTTGTTGGTCCATCTCCTCTCACCTGAAACTGTGGTCAAGGGCCAAGGCCTCCTGAACCATCTCTTACAGGGTCCAACAGCAACAGCAGCCCACACGATCGAGAGGCTTCCACACATTACTTACTCCACAGAAAGAAAGAAAAAAAAAGGTGACACAGACAGTCACGTTTGTTCAACAGCTGCTCCTCTCTCCCCTGCATGTTGCTGCTGCTGCTGGTGATGTCAAGGTCAAGGAACAGTTCTGGTATATCATGATCAAGAGGGCAAGTTTAGTTTGTACTGTAACCCACGAGGAATGTCGTATTTTATTGGTTCTCTCAAGATACCGTTGCTGGGGTCGTTTTCCTTTCCGTGTGTCATTATTGACTCATGACTCATCATCATCAGTCCACCGTCGTCGTCGTCTCATATGCTTTAATCATCAACCTCCCAGAGCAGAGCAGGGACGTGCGTGGTCACATCTTCACCGGAAAGTCCACAGCAAGTCGCAGGTGATACGAAGGCAGTATCTAGTTTGTTTTTAAAAAACAACAACACCCTAATTAATCGTGGCAGGGAACCTAATCTGGGCTCCTTTTCGTGGAAAGGATCGTATGGCTGGGCACATTATTTTGGACTTTTTACTCGCGATCGACCATGCATCAGTCAAAAGATGCACACATGCCAAGTTGATGCAACTCCCCGTCTGCCGCGAAGCCGCTAAGCGTCCCATTTGCAATAATCATCTTCCAAATCTGGACATCAACGACCGCACGCACATGGACGAAATTGCCCCACTCCCCTATAAATCCCGCAACTTCTCCCTCGTTTTCTCTGCGGCACACGACAACCAATTCATCAGGATCCCACCGGGTCACTCGTCGCAGCTCTCCCAGCAGCTCCGAGCAATCTCCATGGTGGTTGCAATGGCGTGGAGGAAGAAGAACAGCAGCGCCAGCGGCAGCGAGTCGCCGAGCCGTGGGTCCATCGTCAGCGTCAACGACGAGGAGAAGGTTCCGAAAGGGCACGTCCCGATGGTCGCCGGGAACGGAGACGGCGAGCGGGTGCTGGTTCCGGTGAAGTTACTCAGCGACCCCAGCATCGCGGAGCTTCTGGACATGGCGGCGCAGCAGTACGGGTTCCGCCAGCCGGGCGTGCTGCGGGTGCCCTGCGACGTGGGACATTTCCGGCGTGTCCTCGACGGCGCGATGCACAGATGCGGCGGGGTCATCACCTCGGCCTCGGCGTGATGAATGCATGATGATGACGAACCTCTCACCCTCTGTAGCAGAGATAGATGAGTGTTGATTTGTTCTTTGATACACACGTCCCTAGCTAGACCAAATTCGTTGATCATGAATGGATATAAATGTTGATGGCGACAGCGCAATTCACTTTAGAAAACTGTTATCCAACATTTTGGGGGGAATCAATTTTTATCGCTGCTCGGTTAGCAAACGAGGATGGAGCGTGAACTCGTTCTTGAGTATTGACACACCTGTTTGTTCTGGGGATCATTATGTCCTATGTTCCTTTCCATTATCCAGAACACACACGCCTGCTGACATGAGGATCTGACTGTCATGTTGTGAACAATGGAGTTGAACCCTTGCAAGTTAGTACAAAGTATTCCCACCTATTTGCATCAGCGTGCTGCATGTAACTGGAAGTGCCAACGATCATGCCACTCAGCAGCAGCAAAGCAAATTCAGACTGTCGGTTACAGCTAGGGTTGAAAACGGTGACGGAAATTCCCGATATACCAACAATCGTTTTCAAAAAAACAAGAAATAGAAAAATGATTATGTGAAATGTGAAAAATAACAAAAATAGGAAAACCTTGACGGAAATGAAAATGAAAACAATAGAGCTGATTTTCGATCGAATGGACGGTATACCGTATTCGTTCAAAATTTTCCGTAGAAAATATCGAATTCCTGAAAGAGTAACCTTTGTTACGGAAATAACCAAGTTCAAATAGACCTTACCATCACAAGCTTAAGATCCATAGCATTATATTTCTTCTTGGACTCCTGATTATTATTGCGTGTACCCTACAACACCTCTTAAAACTATTATTTTTTCACGTCATATCACTCTAATTTATTATGTTAACTATGTCAATGTTGAATTATTTTTATCATGCCAGATGAATTGTATGATTAATTATGTGATTGTGTTAACGTGAGTATCTAGCATAATGTAATAGCTGATAGTTATCGATCATGATTATCGATTTTCGATCGATATTGACATATTTTCGTACCGATAATTTCAGTTTCAATTCCCGACAATATCATTATTATTTTTATTTCCGAGCTTATCGGTTTCTTTTTCATTTTTGACTGAAAAATATAGTTGAGAAATGGTAATGTTATTTTTTGATTGTTTCCGATCGTTTTCATCCCTAGTTACAGCAAAATGGTTTCCATTATTGAAGCTATTTTTTGTTCGTGGTCCTACGCAGTGAAGATCGGAGCAAAGTCTCATCACTTCCAGTCTCACAAATTCTTGATATTTAATCTTTGTTTTGCAACTATTTCTCACTATATAGTCTATCACCAAAGGATTTATCAAATGGGCGTTATGTTATGATGATGTACTATATTAAGAGGTGACTACTCACACTATCCTGGTTTCATTTCTCAAAAGTGATGTGAACAAGGGTTCCTGATCTTCCGAAAGGTTCTTGGTAAGTTGATTTGGTTGGAGGCGACACACAAATCGATCCGGCTTCAGAACAGCACGTTCTAAACCCCGTAATCGCAGCACGACGTCTCCTCTGGTTATCAACCGTCCTAAATACGATTGACCTCGCCGAGAAGGCTAATCCCTGCCTGCGAATCAAGAACACAAGCAAGAACAACGAAGAATGCAACACAATTGCAGATGTATGATTAAACTCTCGAAGTTGGGGTCTCACAAACCGATGAACGGCGAAACTGTTTATGAACAGAATTGATCTAAGCAAAACCTCAAACCCTAATGAAGAGGTGGCGGCTGTATATGAGGACCCTAGGGTTGTGCAAGACCCCCTGGACGCAGCCCTAAGTGGGCTCAACTCCATACATGGCCCAAAGACCGATTACGGTGTCGCAGCACCAGGACAGATTCTGGAAGTCGAATTGTTTCGGCGATTGCCAACGGCTCGGGACGAATTTTGACATGGGACCAGTTGGGTTGGAAAGGGCTTTTCGTTATCTTTCCAGGCATATATAGAACGTCCAAATCCGAGTCCGTATGCGTCCTGGGCATCCGTTTTAGTGCAGACTGGTACTGACCTCCGAAACAGATTCGAAGTCGGTTTTGATTGGGCCTCCACCTGAGCTTGGACATCCTTGCTGGCCCATCATGTCTCCAATCACCTCCCCAGCTATCTCATCATCATCTCCACGGTTTCTAACAACAATTAATTCATTAGGTAGCAATCTATTCTCAAAATCACATAAAGGAATCATTAGGAACAAGCTCACCTGTAAATTCAGTTGTCACGCATGATCTTGTATTTTGGTTGGCGGAGTGCTGGATGTATCCATAAGGGTGATGTCCTCATCATTCTCCCCCTTTTGAATTAGAGTCGTCCTCGACTCGAGCTCATCTCTTTCTTCCATGTATGGTCTCAAATCTGAAATATTAATTATGGAACTATTCCTAAACTTGGGATGCAACTCATATTTATATGCATTATAAAATTTGTCATCACAATGAGAATCTACAGTAGAAGGTATTCCATGCAAATTAATAATCTCTTTAAAAACTTGGTGAGCAATATGAGCATCATTCTCACTCTTATCACAAGGTAGACAATGTGTGATCTTAGAAATACTAGAAAAAGATGACATGACATGGTAGTTGATATTAAAGTTTTCTAGTTGGTCATTTAGTTGCAAACCAAGAGGATGTTTCAGATTTGAACAAACATAAACTCTATGTACCATAAATACACCTCTATGATCATAGTTGCCAATAGCATAAAAAACAAGGGTTCTCGATCTTCCGAAAGGTTCTTGGTAAGTTTATTTGGTCGGAGGCGACACACAAATCGATCCGGCTTCAGAACAGCACGTTCTAAACCCCGCAATCACCGCACGACGTCTCCTCTGGTTATCAACCGTCCTAAAGACGATTGACCTCGCCGAGAAGGCTAATCCCTGCCTACGAATCAAGAACACAAGCAAGAACAACGAAGAATGCAACACAATTGCAGATGTATGATTAAACTCTCGAAGTTGGGGTCTCACAAACCGATGAACGGCAAAACTGTTTATAAACAGAATTGATCTAAGCAAAACCCCAAACCCTAATGAAGAGGTGGCGGCTGTATATGAGGACCCTAGGGTTGTGTAAGACCCCCTGGACGCAGCCCTAAGTGGGCTCAACTCCATACATGGCCCAAAGACCGATTACGGTGTCGTAGCACCAGGACAGATTCTGGAAGTCGAATTGTTTCGGCGATTTCCAATGGCTCGGGACGAATTTTGACATGGGACCAGTTGGGTTGGAAAGGGCTTTTCGTTATCTTTCCAGGCATATATAGAACGTCCAAATCCGAGTTCGTATGCGTTCTAGGCATCCGTTTTAGTGCAGACTGGTACTGACCTCCGAAACAGACTCGAAGTCGGTTTTGATTGGGCCTCCACCTTGGCTTGGACGTCCTTGCTGGCCCATCACGTCTCCAATCACCTCCCCAGCTATCTCATCATCATCTCCATGGTTTCTAATAACAATTAATTCATTAGATAGCAATCTATTCTCAAAATCACATAAAGGAATCATTAGGAACAAGCTCACCTGTAAATTCAGTTGTCGCGCATGAACTTGTATTTTGGTTGGCGGAGTGCTCGGTGTATCCATAAGGGTGATGTCCTCATCAAAAAGTCAGTAGTATTATGGTTTCATTTCTCTGTCTCCGATCTTTGATTTTAGGAATGACAAATCAAATCTCACGGGTCTTGTTTTTCAGAATTTTCTCTATCACAGAGCATCTCAGAACTATGTGACTTATATATGTGGCCATTGGCCAAGAAACAAAATGCTCTGCATCATAGTTTCCGTTGCATCACACAATCAAACAACAATTTTGAAAACAAAGCACAAACACGTGCATGATAACATACCTAGACATTATCGTGGTTTCATTTCTCTATTTCAGAGCTCTGATCATAAGAGAAGTACGTACTCTCACTGGTCTTGTTAGACTTTTGTGTGGCCATTGACTAAGAAACAAATATCGAAAAAATCAAACAAAAATATTGAAATTTAAGCACAAACACGAGGATAATAATTGAGATTACAGTCAAGCTCTACAACCAGACTCTAGTACACCAGACATAAACTATATTAAGTACCATTTTAAAAATCATCACACCAGATACACGAACTGTATTGATTAATATTTACAAACTAAAATCACCACAAGCATGACATTGTTAATTTAAAGAATCATACAAAGCACCAGTAATCAATATTGTAATAATCTCATGTTCTATCTAGCTCTTCATCTGTGTCTTTTCTCCAGCTGCAAGCAAAAGCTCTTGCTCCAAAAAAAAAAGAACTGTCTATTAATTGGTGGCCTGCCTCTGTTTGTTGCCATATGGTACCTGTCTTCCTCTGTAAGACTGACTCCAACAACATTATGCATCAGGAGATGTAAATCCAAATTGCCTATCGAGTGGGTAATGTGCATAACAAACAAGCCTCCAACAGAGTAGGAAGAGGCGATAGCAAAATTGCCTTCGAGGAGAGAGGCGATGTAAAAATAGACTCTCTCTCTCTCCTCGAATGCATCTGGGAAGAGGCCAACGACCGAGATACGGAAGCGAGGCGAAAGAGAAGGGCAGGACGAGCGGCCGGCGGTGCGTGTGGTGAGCGGCCGGCGGCACGCGGAAGAAGCAGCGCGCGGGGTGTCGGGAAAGCGGGATCGGCGGCGTATAGAACGAGCAGCACGCTAGGCGCTGGGCGAGCGGGGCTGGCGTTGCGCGACAAGTAGAGGGCGCGGGGCGGTGGGCGACCGCAGGACGAGCAGTGCGTGGGTTGGCTGGCGTGCGCGGGGCGACGGGCGAGCGGCTCCAGCGGCGCGCGAGGCACTGGGCGAGCTGGCGACGACCTCACTCGGCGAACGGTGATGAGATCTTCTTCTCAGGTTTGAAGCAGGTATCTTCGTTGTCTCCCTTCAATCTCTATTCTTCTGAGA
Organism: Eleusine indica; assembly: GCA_030378355.1. NCBI lineage: Eukaryota > Viridiplantae > Streptophyta > Magnoliopsida > Poales > Poaceae > Eleusine > Eleusine indica. The sequence goes on along the minus strand of CM059498.1, from coordinate 42,763,459 downwards.
TATCGCCTCCTAGGATTAACAAATTCTTCATGCCACAGGAGAAGGCGATGAACCGAGAATAGGATTCCTCTTGATCTAGCCCGTGTTTGGTCCATAAAAATAGCAACTTTCTTCTTGCACGATTTGTTTTCCCAGCAAATGCGTGCTTGCCATTAGGATGTTGGGACTCTAGAAGCCAACCTGCAGAACCTTTGTGCTTTTGCTATTTTATCTCAGGATTTAGGCATGACTTGCTTAGGATTTAGGCATGAGTTAAACTTGATAAATGGTTGGCATAGAACATCTTCTGTTAATCTTCAGTGTTTATTAGTAGTAGAAGGTAAAAATGAATGAAAGAGCTGTCAATTTTGCCCCAACACATTTGAGACTAGTGGTTGTCTTCCGGTCTATAATGATTGTTCTAGTACTACCTAATATGATCCTTTTCTTTTTCTGAATCTTTTGTTCTGTAAGTAGATCTTTGACATTACCTATTATTTTCATGTTACATTCAAGGTTGGATAATCAGATTGGCATTCATATTGTTATTCAGTTGTTTCATTTTTTTTAGAATGGATAATCAGAGTCCCATATGTGGAGGGCAACACTCTCTGGAGCAGTCTTATTATGCAGCTGATCAAAGGTCGTATGAACAACAATCATCAATGAACCCACTTGAGTACCAACAGTCCCAACAGGTAAAATGTTGCATCATAAAGTTAATTATGCTGCATCATAAAATCATTTATCATCATGAATTATGTTCAGAAGCATTAGTGGTTGCTGGGTAGGTGAATTATGTCATGGGTGCACAAGTTTATCGCAAAGATGTGGAAATTGTGCCACCTCCCACAACACAGAAAGGCAAGGGGAAGAAGGTGTCGTGCAGGAGGGGGGGGGGGTTCACAAAAGAAGAAGATCAAGTCCTTTGTTCTGCCTTTCTCAATGTAGGCAAAGATCCAATAACAGGTTAGTCAAGGATCATGTGTAGATGTGAAGACCTTGCTGACTTATGTTCTCGATGTTATTATATAGGTATGAACTATCTTTTTGGATCATGCGTAGGTGTGAATCAGACTCTAGGAGGTTATTACAAATGGCTCCATGATTATTACAATACTTTTAAGCCGAAGGGAAATAACCGCAGCCAACTAGCTATCCAGAATAGGTGGGGCACCATTCAAAGATCAGTGAGCAAGTTTTGTGGGTTTAAGTCTGTTGTTGATCGTCGTAATGAGAGTGGGCAGAATGAAGAAGACAGGGTATGCTTTGATACTTTGGATAATTTACAAGTCATTTAGCAAACTGAGATAATTTACACTGAACAAATTTTATTCATATGCCATTTTGTAGATTGACGATGCAGTCAAGATTTACGAGGCTGGAGAGCCTTTCCACTTCATGCACTGCTGGAAGATCCTTCGAAACGAAGCAAAATGGAATGACAATATTTTAGAGCTGAACAACAACTCTACAGGGATAAGGGCTGAAGGTTCTTCATAAGCAAACTCAGGTCATGCTGCATTGCTAGAGGGAGGCAATGAGAATTGCATGCCTGCTAGACCAGAAGGAAGAGACAGCGCTAAAAGAAAGCAGATCGCAGACACATCCCCATTCAACACTGCAGTTGAAGTTCTTCAACGTATTCATGACAACAGGGAGAAGTGCCAACAAAAAGAAGATGAACAAATAGTTCAGATTCTTACTAGGAAAGATGAGAAATTGAGCTTTCAAAGGGAATTCCTAGATCTCAAGAAGCAGCAACGTCAGGAGAATTTAATTCTCAGGCAACAAGAGGCTGCAAATGCAGCAATGCAAGCTAAGGCTCAGCTACTGGCTGCTGAAGCTGCAATCATGACAGCAGACATTGAGAAGGTAGCTCCACATCAGAAGAATTATTACATTGGCATGCAACGCCAGATCATGGAGCGTCGTGGATTTGCATGACTATATTTGTTGTGAACTCTACTTTGTAGGTCCTGTTGTCACTCAACTTTGTATGTCCTGATGTCACTTGACTTTGTATGTCCTGATGTACCTCAATTGTGTCAACTTTGTATTTGTTTGAACAGAATTCAACATCAGTTATATGTATGTGTTTGGAGAGAATTCAACATCTGTTATATGTATGTGTTTGGACAGAATTCAACATCTCTTATGTATGTGTTTAGGTAGAATTCAACATCTCTTATATATGTGTATTTATAGAGAATTTAACATCAGTTATATGTATGTGTTTGGACAGAATGCAACCAAATTATATGCTTTCATTACTTAGACTTCTAGAAATGCTACTTCATTACATATATGACTAACTTCTGGGACACAAGGTACTTAATTACATATATATGATACTTCTGGGACAATGCTACTTAATTACATATCTATGCTACTTCATTACATATATGACTAACTTCTGGGACACAAACTACTTAATTACATATATATGGCTACTTATGGGAAACATGCTACTTCAAAAGCTAGTTGATCTGCTTCACTTGAACATTCAAAAGCTAGTTGATCTGCTTGACTTCATTACATATTATATACATGCTACTCCACCTGACATGAACAACATTCAAAAGCTAGTTGATATGCTTGACTTGAACACTCATATGTTTTCATTTGAAGCAAAAGGTCCGGTGCTTGAACCATACAATCCCCATATGTGTTCGATGAGGTTAGTACGAAGATGGTGGCAAGTTTCTTTGTTCTGAATATAAGTTTGAGCATCTATGAACTCAGTAATATTACTGACAGGAGGGTTCTCCCGACCTGGCCACTTCGATTCATGAATACTTGGAAGGTCCACACCTTTCTCATCCATGATGATCATGTTATGTAAGATAATGCAAGCTCTCATAATGTAATTTAGATCTTCTTGGTGCCACAACCTAGCAGGAGAGTGCAAAATCTTCCACTTAGCCTGAAGTACACCAAAACCACGCTCCACATCCTTCCTACATGCCTCCTGCCGTTGCGCATACAACTTGTGCTTATTACTTATAGGTGCACTGATTGTCTTGATTAAGGCAGTCCAATCTGGATATATCCCATCAGCTAGGTAATAACCTATATTGTAAATGTTGCCATTCACAGAGAACTCAACCGAAGGTTATCTACCATTAGCTAAATCATTAAAGACCAGTGATCGCTGCAACACATTAATATTATTATGGGATCCAGGTAATCCAAAGTATACATGCCAAAACCTGAGGTCCTCAGTCACCACAGCCTCTAGAATTACAGTTGGCTTCTCTTTGTGACCCTTGTACATCCCGTGCAAAGCAGTAGGGCAACTTGACCACTCCCAGTGCATACAATCTATGCTGCCAATCGTTCCAGAAAACCCTCTTGCCTTATTAACCTTCAGTATCTGCTGTAACTCCACTTCTGATGGTGGCCTGATCCATTCTTCTCCGAAAACATTTACTATTGTTCTAACAAAATGCTTCAATGTCTCCAATACAGTGCTCTCACCCATCTGAAGATGTTCGTCCAATGAATCTGCAATGCTACCATAAGCTAGCATTTTAATTGCGATCGTGCATTTGTGCATGGGAGAAAATCCAAGCTGACCGGCACAATTTCTTTTTTGTTTGAAGTAGGAGTCTGCTTCAGCCACCTGGTCGACAATCCAAAGGAATAGACTCTCCCGTATTCGATACCTGTCACACAAATTGTATTATTTACTTCATATTTGTTTAATAAAACAGAAATTATGTTCCAGTTCAATTACACACCTCCTGCGAAAATGATCTAAGTTGTATATTTGATGTTCTACAAAATATTGAGCAGTCAATATTTTGTTAGCACCTTCACGGTCACGCTTGACTGTCTTGCGACTTGGTTTTGAACCTCCCCATTGACGTTTCGCTTGAACAGCCAAAACTGTTGCAGCTGTCTCAATATCATCAGCATCTCTCCCCTAACTAGCAGTCCCATAATTTGAAAGCTTAATATACCTCATAGCCATCCTTCAGATTATAACCACATATTCAATGGAACAAACATTGAACAAATGAGAAAATTAATCTACAGAACTAATATTTGTCAAATGAATTGTAGGAACAATTGTTCCCTGATCTACAGGCTCGAGCAGTACCGGCGCGCGGGGCAACCAGCGAGCAGAACGCAGGCCCAGCGGCACGTGGGCGACTGGACGCGCGGCTGACCGGGCACGCGGCGACCAGACGCGCGGTGACCGCGGCGACCAGCGCGCGGCACGCGGGGCGGCCGGTGCTTGCGCGGGCGTAGCAGCAGCAGAGCTGGCGTCCAGGTGGTGGGTGATGCGCGGCCCGAGCAGTAGCAACCACGAACTTCGCCGGAAAAGATATTGCTCCTGCCAGGAGCGCGGGACTTCGCGGGAAAGTAAACGATTCGTGGCGGGAGAGTGAAAAAAGCATTGTCTCTTGGAGACTTCACCAAATGCATTCCGATTGTTTCACTGTACACGTCAGGCAATCTTTCATTTGCCTCTAAAAAATGCATGTTATTGTTGGAGTCAGCCTAAGCATATTGTAAAGTAATAAGGTGGATTGTTTCCAAATATAAATCTACACTTCTATATTTGCTTTTGAATTAAATGTTTGTAGGATCTCTCACATCCAGCACGGTGTGTAAGGAAAATATTCTAATATTGCTTCACCCACTTGTGCAAAGTAGTTGTATTTTTTGGGATACAAGAAACCCAAGTCTTGAAACTTTGAGCTATTTAGATGAAATGCCAGTCCCCTCTTTAATGATTGACTTAAGAAGAGAATTTCTTCAAATGGATGGAATCCCAGTATTGAGATCGATCCATTGTAATCATGCTCTTCAGTTCTATCACCACTGTCCATTTGCGCTTCATTCTTTTCATTTGAAAAACGATGACGGTAGTAATTGTAGTTGACATCCTGCAGAACCCACGATCCAGGCAAAAGACAGGACATTTCATGTTTCAGACACTCAAGGTCAGCATGATACTTTAATAACCACTCCGCCTGGCCACATGATTCATTAAGGACCCAAATTCGAAATACATTATCCCATATAGAACCAAGGGATGCAAAATACACCCCATCCTTCGATTTTCCTAGATCGAGTACTTCCTTAATGCTTGCAGTAGGAGGCTGAATTGCTCGGTATTTATACTATTTGATATTGAAATTCTGCAAAAAGGAAAAAAAACAATCATTTGATGAAAAGATCTACGGTGAGGGAGAAACATTATTTATATAAAACAAAATCCAAATGAACATAAGTGCTGGTAAAAAAGATAAGTACCTTAGAACAAAATTTGTTTGACAATGGATATATAATGCTCTTCTATAGTAGCCGGCAGAGTTCTCAACCATGCGCGTCCGTATGTTGGGAACTGTTGCTATGGCTTCCCCGTCTCGGACAAATAACCTCTTTTCCCACTCATTCATCCTTGATGAGAAGACATGTAGGATGCATGATGGTGATGGCCATTCCATTAATTCGTTATCTCCGTAGAATTGTCGGATGGAGAACACCTCGTAGTGCGAGGATAAGGTTGGATCGAACCCTAGATAATTGTGATAGTCGAATCAGCCAACACTCGTTGTCCCGAGCGGTCAGAGCCTCTGGCTCCGGTGCACTGCTCCTATCGACCAGGGTTCGAGCCGTGGCACTGTAGCTTGCTGCAGTGTTGCAGTGCACTGTGGTGAATTAGGTAGCTGCAGTGTACAAAAAAATCCTCTCGCCCTCTCCGGGTCAAAGTACATGGTAAAGACTCGCGCCGTAGCTCATAACGGTCAGCTGAGTTCCTGTGTAGGATCGGGGAGGAGGTTCAGGGGTTTTCTCGACCTGCATGAGGGGCTCTTCTCCTTAATATAATGTCATCGGAGGCTTCTTTCCCCGACAGGTCGAGTTTTTTTTTATGATAGTCGAACGACTTTGACACCGTGTGCAAAGGCAAGGGAACCTACCTCCACCACTGTGTGGCAGGGTTAACAACGTAGTTTCCACGAAGCAAGAGGAGACCATTGCAGTGGCCCTCAACATACCTTCGATCCCTGGTGGAATGGGGCATGTAGTCGAGCAGGCCTCAGATGGCAGGGGTAGTGCTCGAAGGCTGAGAGAAGTACTCTGAGAACCTGTGGTTGTTCAAGTTAATGAAGATGCCTCCTAACAAGCACTACCACAAAACGGGCCCGTAGCGACGGCAGCTCAAAGGCCGCAGTGGCGCGGCCCAAAGTGAGCCGCCGTTATAGAGACTAGGGGGCCTGCCGCGTTGTGAGCCGCCGCTACAGAGCCCCCTATAGAGGCGGTTGACATTATCAACGGCCACTATAAATGGTCGAGGTTGTCAACCGCCACTATTTAGGGCACAGTAGTGGCGGTTGATAATTCCAACCGCCGCTACAAAGTGTCCAGGCTATAAATAAAGCGTTCCGACAGCTTTCCGTTTCATTCGAACAGTGGCGGCCCAAAAATTTGGTCAAATTATAAAAATCAAGGGGGAAGATTTTGAGTTCGTTTTTTTTCAGAAATTGGATCTTTGAGGTAAGCGGAACTCATCCCATAGGTTTTTTTTATCTCTCATTTCAAAATTAAGTTGAATTTTGGGTTTTAAGTTTGTTAGGTTTTCATTAAATTTTAGCTAAATTCTTTTTATTTGGATGGTTCTTTGGGGTTGTAGTTGAAGTTTATGAAGGCAAACATCATCTCTTTTCATCACTACATAAAAAAAATTATTATATGTAGCTTGTTTTATGTCAATGGGAATCTAGATCTACTTCGATTTTTAGAAGAGAGAGAATGTAGTATTAGAGCAAGAGGGATGTTAATTTTTTTATTATTTCTTGATAAAAGTAAATTAAATTTGATGTTTATTTTATTTTACCTTACATAATATTTCTCACTTCATGTAATTTATTTTTTAATATTTATATATTTAGTGAATATTTAAATTTTTTGTTATACATAATTAATTAATTAATATCTAATATTTTTTGAAAAAATGGTGATAAAAGTTAAATAAAATACAAAATAATTTGATGTTTATTTCATTTTACCTTGCATAATATTTCTCACTTCATGTAATATTTAGTGAATGTTTAAATTTTTTGTCGCACATAATTGATTAATAAATTTTAATAATTTTTAAGTTTTCGTTCAAGGTTGTTCGTGATGGATAAATCTGTAGCAGCGGTTTATTTGGGCGACAGACCACCCGCCGCTAGAGAGCTTTTCGAACTGCCGCTACAAGCCTTTTTTGCTGTTGTGGAGAGGGGGAGGAGGTCCGCGCGTAGGAAGCGGCGGGCTTGGATCACTGCACGCCTGCAGATGCCCAGTGCCGTGGCGAGGTCACGTGGCGGTAGGCGGTTGAGGATGTCCGCAAGCATGTCATGGGGCAGCAGCAACACCGCTGGTTTCTCCATCTCGTTCGGTGATCCGGCTCCGCTTGCTGCTCGATGCGGCTTGGTGGTCGTGTGACCGGCAACGGCAACCACACGCATAGTGTAAGGTATATCGGTAAAGGACTAGCAGTCCTCTCTGAATTTTGGAAGACGTGGCCACCCTTCAGGACGAGCACGTCATTTTTATCTGTCGTGGATACCTTCCGGAGCAAGCACGGCAACGCCTCGAAGTGGCCTCGTATCGCGGCCTGGGGAGCGGCGGCCTAAACGCCTCGGCAAGCTTGGCCCGTGTCTGGGCCTCACTTCTCTTCTATGTCCTTCACCCGAGCAGAGTTGACTTGGTGTTGTGGAATGAAGACGCGGCGGGATGTGGTCAAGACTGATGGAGAATCACCGTGCACAGAACGAGGGGACGACGATGTATTAGGGAATGGAGGAGGAAGGGGCGTAGCGACGGTGGCGTTTAGAGGACGAGGCACGTGACGAGAAAGAAGTACGACGGCAAGTGGCGCGAGCAGCCTACGGGAGGTGGAGATGTCGCGCTGAGTCACGTGAGGTGTGGCGCCGATGAAAGGGACCGCGATGGCCGTTCACAACAACGAGCTAAAGTGGAAGGATGCACTGGTGGTGTGCCGGTGGGACCTCCATGCAGTGGATCTGACCGGCGGCAAGAGAGAGAGAATGCACGACAATGACTCAGTCAAGGATAACAATGAGAACGACGACGCAGAAAACGAATGGACCAGCTGCTTCCACGTGATCTGATTTCAGACTCTTTTCCCTTGGGCTGTGGTGGCCTACGTTGAAACAGGCGGTCTTTGAGCTTTTTTATTAGATTTGGCTCATTTTTTGTTTTAGTTAGTTCAGTAATGAGAAGTGGATGATTTCATGTGTCTTAAAATTGCTGACACCATAGAAAAATGCATCCATATTTTAAAAAGAAAATGAAGAAAAATGCACTCAGACCTCATAAGCGCGGCGGAGCGCGCCAGTTTCGCTGGGTATGTATATACACGATGGTTCTGCCTCGGTCTGCGAATCCCACGCTCGTCGCTCCTCTCCGAGTTCGGCACGATTGGGTCCTCCGACTCCGACTGGGGGGGTCGCATCGCAGTCGCTTGCGCGAGGCCGCACGCCCCGCGAGCCCGCCTTTGGGCATTTTTTTTCGCTGATTATTTAATTAGGCTATTGCATGCCATGCGACTCCGTTGAGCATAGCAAAAAGAAAAACAATTTCCATGCCGTGTGTATACATTGGACTGTTGTCCAAGGAACGTAATAATACTTAACAACTTAATAGTTTGTGCTCCACCTTGTGTTCACAAGGAAATCAAGGCATCGCGTCACTTAGTTCACTTGGATCCCGGCTCGCCCAAATTCCAGCGCACGGCCCATATCACCTTTCACGGCCTGGCCCCTTTAGCTTGAGATCAGAATCGTCGGTCCATGTAACGAATTGACCAGGCTTTTATTTGAGCCTGCGCCGCCATTACCAAACGTCATCAGAAAAAGAAAAAAAGAGAACGAGTACAGCCGTCGCCGTCATCGAGAATGAAAATTTCATTTCCCAGCCGTTACGCGCGCTCTCGTGATCATCCGTCCTCGCCTCATCATCATCGGCATGGCCACATGCCCAGAGAGAGACAGGCTAGTATAGTCGTAGATAGGAATAGTAAGATTCTTTTTGACCAAACAGCGGGCTCAATTCGCCTCACCATCAACAACATATTTGTACCGGGCTCCCTCCCACCATTAAACAAATCGTAGGGTCTTTCCTTTCTGCCGAAGACTTTGATGAGTTCTCCTGGACAAATAAAAAGACTCTTGGATTTCTTTGCTCTTTCTTCGACCGAGTTTGATGCCACTTGCAGCATATGGCAGCACACCAAATGCACTTCTTTATATGTGTGACAGCCATATAGACGATCTTGTTGGATCTGCACAAAACTTAATGCATCGATTGATTGATCTGTAGTGTCCAGATTTAGAAGATGGAATTAATTAACAGATGCATTAAAATTTTTTTGCCGTCAACGCCTGCTCAATCCCAGCTTGTCTGTCTTGATCATGGATCATATTAGATACAGTTTTCATCCAGCGCCGGTTGAATAACAAAGGGTTCAGCTAATTTGGCCACTTAATTGCTTGTAGGATGTTAGGTTTGGATGTCAAATGGATTAGCACCAGATTGTGAGTAGTTTTTATCTGCAAGTGTGTGCATATGTTTTTCAGCTGGTTGATGTGTGTAGTGTGTACACAAGCGGATGCGGTTGCGTATGCTAACAAAAAGCGCGGAAAACTGAGGCACACTGACAAAAAAAAAACTACATTATCAAAGTCATGCACCACAGCTAGTTGGTTCAATTTACTAATCAAGTCAAAAACTCAAAAGAATATCTATAAACAGCCGAAACAGTCAGTCAAGTGCTTTCCAAAAATCTCCTCCTTCTAATGCACTCTATTTGCGCTTCAAAAATATCTGTTCCAAAAAATTTCAGTCATGTTAAGTCATATCCAGCAATTCGCTTAGGCAGTTGTTTTCTTCCTAGTCTATTAAGCTGGTGCAGTTTCCAAGATGTTGAGATCCATAAATTTGGAATTCTTTTGATTTACTATTAGAATAATAGAGGCCTGACTTTTGATCCTAGCAGTTGGGCCTTGCTATGTATAAATGGACATTCGCTAGCCTCTGGACAATGCAACAAAGCGAGAGCCTCTGTTGGCTATGTGTGCACGGTGCACCTGATCTTCTAAACTTTCGTTGACTTACTGTGCAGGTCTGTGCTTCTGTATGATCTTTCTCGGTACTTATTGAGCATACGTAGTGTTAAGCATTGTTTTTCCCTTCGATCACTTTGATATTTAGCATGCATGACATGACACTGTGAACACTAATCCTGTCAGGCCGTAGAGGCAACCGATAACAAACAATGCCGCGAACCGTGTCCGACGCCGGTGAAGATCTGGGCAACGCAGACATTGCCAGCCGTGCTTCATCGCACCGCCGCAGCATGGACGGCACCGGCGGCTACAAGGTCGGCATCCCGCCGAGGAAGAGCATCCTGGAGGAGTTCTCCGGCGGGGCGAAGGAGTTGTTCTTCGCCGATGACGATCCGCTGCAGGAGTACAGGAAGCAGCGGAGCTGGCCCAGGAAGGCCTGGCTCGGCCTGCAGTACGTGTTCCCTATTCTCGATTGGGGCAGGCACTACACGCTCGCCAAGTTCAAGGGGGACCTCATCGCCGGCCTCACCATAGCCAGCCTTTGCATACCGCAGGTACCATATACTGTACTCTTCTTCAGTGAACTGAACATTTCTATCTGCATTCCCGTCAGTTGTTAATGTTACTTCAATTCTGATATGATATTTTTCTTGCTGGAACTAGGACATAGGCTACTCAAAACTTGCTAACCTGCCACCAGAAATTGGGCTGTGTAAGTGCATGAACTTTCCTCTTTTTTCTTTTTTTTTTAAGAAACGACTTGCCGTTATGGTAGCAACACAGAGCTGATCTGAGAGAGATGCCTTCATTTCCATTTTTGGTTTGGCAGACAGTAGCTTCGTCCCACCTTTGATCTACCCTCTGATGGGCACCTCCAAGGATATCGCCATGGGTCCAGTGGCCGTCGTGTCACTGATGCTCGGCACTCTCCTGCAGAACGAGATCGATCCCAAGAAGAACCCGATGGAGTACAGGCGTCTGGCGTTCACCGCAACATTCTTCGCAGGGCTCACCGAGGCAGCGCTCGGGTTCTTCAGGTGAGGCAATAATTACTGCTAGCTGTCTGCATTGCTCAATCGATGAGCATGCTGCTGACCACCTGTTTCTCGAGTATCCTATGGTTGAAAGCCTGAAACAAATACTACCTACCTACCTACCTACCTGCAGGCTGGGGTTCATCGTCGAGTTCTTGTCCCATTCCGCCATTGTCGGGTTCATGGCGGGTGCTGCCATCACCATTGCGCTTCAGCAGCTGAAAGGCTTCCTTGGCATAAAAAACTTCACTACCAAAACTGACATAGTTTCAGTCATACAGTCCATCGCTAAAAGTGCTCACCATGGGGTAATTTCAGAAACCTTGTTGCCTCTTCCTCTGCTTGGTGGAGCCTTGCTCCTCCAGTTTCTTAAAAAAAGGGCTAATGCTTGGTTGTTTTTGCTCAGTGGAACTGGCAGACTATTTTGATCGGTGCATCATTCCTGGCATTCCTTCTGACCACAAAGTACATTGTAAGACAAAGCACGAATTAAAAGTTATACATGTTCCATAGTAAACTAATTTTAACTTGCTCTGTTGGGACATAATTGTTCAGGGAAAAAAGAATAAGAAGCTCTTCTGGATATCTGCAATCGCGCCGCTCACTTCTGTGATTGTATCAACCTTCTTCGTGTACATTACCCACGCAGACAAGCACGGCGTCGCAATTGTAAGTCATTCGTGATTACTATTTGCAAGTTCAAACCTACTTTTCATTCCATCAGAAAGACAAGCACTAGCTTAATACTGACAGATATTAGTCAAATTTATGCTAATGGTGAGATTGAAGATTACTAATCTGTTATTTAAATGCAGGTCAAAAACATCAAGAAAGGCATCAATCCACCTTCAGCAGGTCTCATATACTTCACAGGCCCGTTGGCGCTGAAAGGATTCAAAATTGGTGTAGTAACTGGACTGATAGCACTAACGGTGAACCAAATAGTACCTTTTAAATCAGTTGCCTGAGGAAAAGGATGTCTAGAATAGCTATGGATATAGTAATAAATTAAACTGATGTCAACTTTTATTGAACAGGAGTCGATTGCAATTGGAAGAACATTTGCCGCAATGAACGACTACCCACTGGATGGGAACAAGGAGATGATGGCTCTAGGAACCATGAATATCGTAGGCTCATTGACTTCATGCTACATAACCACAGGTAGTTAACTAAGACATATTGTATTTCAAAAAAAATTAGATATGAGATGACATTAACGGTGCGATGTTCTTTGTGACAAAAAAACTTTTCACAATGTAGGCGGTTTCGGGCGATCTGCAGTCAATTGCTTGGCTGGCTGCAAAACAGCGGCGTCCAATATGATCATGTCAATCGTAGTGCTGCTCACGCTGTTGTTTATCACTCCGTTGTTCAAGTACACTCCCAATGCCATCCTCTCCTCCATCATCATAACTGCAGTGATTGGCCTAATCGACTACAAGGCCGCCTACGTCATATGGAAGGTTGATAAGCTAGACTTCTTGGCCTGTTTGGGAGCCTTCTTCGGTGTCATATTTTCATCGGTGGAGTACGGCCTACTGACTGCGGTGGGAATTAAAACACTTTTGTCCTATTTGCAATTGAACTTCTTGAGACGAAGTGCTCTGTCATGATTGTTGACACTTTGTTGTTGCATAGGTTGTGATATCACTTGCCAAGATTCTTCTTCAAGCAACCCGGCCAAAAACAGCCTTGCTTGGTAACCTTCCTAGAACAAGTGAATATAGGAACGTTGAACAATACCCTGAAGTTACCACAGTGCCAGGAGTGGTAATTGTGAAAGTAGACTCCGCTATTTACTTCACCAACTCTAACTACGTTAAGGACAGGTAAGAAGCTTCTCCTATGTTTTGAACACAGGCACTTATTCAAGTCACCGGTATGAATATTATTTCGTTGATGCATAATTGTTGAAAATAGTTTCAGTTGATATGTCTGAGTAAGTGAGTAGGTAGGAAAAAACAACAACAATAACCTATTATTAACAAAGATAAAGTCAAATGAACCTAAAGATTTCTACTATCTGTGACATATTAGATGGAGGCTGATCTAGTATCAGAATCAGAATAAAATCCAGAAAAGTCAGCTCAGCCTAACATTCATATGAATCAATTATTACTTTTTCTAGCGTATCGCTACATTTTCAAGCGCAATTTATTAGTCGATATGCCAAGAATGTGTTAGGTGCAATACTGTATCATATTCAATGCTATGGTTGTACCTTAAAATCTCTCTACTATATATACCCGATTTTTCAGAATCCTAAGGTGGCTTAGAGAGGAGGAAAAACGACATCGGGTGCAGAAGTTTCCCCAAATTGAGTTTCTGATTGTAGAGCTATCTCGTAAGAACAAACTGGAATTGGATTCAGTACAAATCCTCCAGAAATATTTCATTGAATACAATTAGCATGGATACTGATATAACTTTTCATCTCAACAGCGGTAGTTGACATCGACACTAGCGGAGTCCACGCCTTGGAGGAGCTGTTAAGAGCACTAGAAAAGCAAAAAATTCAGGTGAAACATATATAGCGCTACAGGAACAGCTAGCAATCATCCTGCTACAGTTAAGCCTTTTACTAAGTAGATATCATGTGCCTGCGACTTGCAGCTGATCCTTGTCAATCCCGGACCGGAAGTAATTCACAAGCTCCGCGCAGCGAAATTCATTGAACGTATCGGTGAAGACAAGATATTCCTGACGGTCACAGACGCGGTGAAGAAATTCGCTCCAAAGGCGCTGGATAGTGTCTGAAGAAATTTCAGACACACTGGCAGTGAAGTGCGGAGGATCTCAAATCGCTAACTATTCTTTGCATGCTCCATATGCACAACTGTGAATTTATATAAAGAGCAGAGGAGCATGAACGTAAATAGAGGACTTCGCAAGTGGTTTCAGAAATAAATATCTGTTTCGGAATTTGAAAAATAATATTTTTTTAAAAAAATACTAGTTACGCGAAACACCCAAAAGATATGACCGCAGGACAGTTCAATTCGAGTTTCTGTGAGGAAACATTAAATTTTTATGGTGGAACATTTGAAGTTTATGGATCTTTCAAAGTAATTAGATTTTCAACTTTAGGTGCCTGCTATGGTTGTAGCATGAACGAGGATCAGACGATCACGACACCTTCTTCCACCTCTGGCCGGATTTACGCCGTGACCCAAGCTCATACGGTGCAGCCGTCACTGCCGCCAACTCCACATATACTACTACAATAAAGCTCTATAGTGATGGGCTAAAAGTGGACATAGTGACAGAGTCAATTTTCGCCACTACGTCATTATCACTACGAGTGAAAAATCTTAGTCGTGAAAATAAAATTTTTGCTAAATGAAGTATTAGTAACGGACAAAAGACCGTCACTATTGGGTCAAAAGTCCGCTATAACATTTGAACAGAAAAAATAAAAAAAAAGATCCGCCAGCTCCCCACCTCGCCGGAACTGCCACCGGCCGGGGCTAGGGAGGGAGCCGGTGCCGGATCCGACCTCAGCCAAGAATGGAGGGGGCGCGGAGGAGGGAGGAGGCGACCAGGCCACGCCGGAGGAGGGGGTGCCGGTGGAGGCGGATCCTGCCGAAGGAGACGCCCCACGCGTTAGAGGAGTGGGCGTCGTCCCGTCGCATTGGAGGCCCGCACGCCGCCCTGCCGCACCGGAGGCTCGTGCGCCAGATCCGAAGGGAAGGAGGCGGGGCCGCTGGGGAGAGAGGAGGCGCCGCCCTGTGTCGCCACGTCGGGAGGAGGGAGCACTGCCCCGTGCCGTCGCTCCGTAAAGGAGGGAGCAGGCCATGCCGCCATGTCAGGGAGCGAGGGGGCGCCACTCAACAGGGAAGGGGCCAGCGGGGAGGGTGCCTGTAACACCCCGGTTTTCAACTTTTGGATAAACATAAAATTTACCTAATTAATTAAGGGTATTAGAATTAATAATAAGTCATATAAAATAAAATACCTTGTTTGATGCATTCATGCTGGATTAGAGTGCATTAGGTTTTTTATCGGGTGAGACTTGTTTTCAAAATTTGAGTAGAATTCGATTCGGTTTGCAAATTAGGAGCTAGAAATAACAAATAGAAAATAAAGAAGAACCCAGCTCTAGCTCTTGGGCCGACACCCGCCCCGCGGCCCAACTCTCTCCCCCCTCTCCTCCCTCTGGCACAGCCCAGCTCCTCCTCCCCGCCCTCTCTTTCTCTCCCTGGCCTCAGCCAAACCCGACGTCCCGCCCGCTCGTGCTTTCGGCACAGCCGCGCGCCAGCCCAGCCTCACCCCCGCTCGTCGTCTACCTCCATCTAGAACAAGACACCCACTAACACCTGCCGACGCTAGCCGCCATCGAAACGTGAGTCACGCGTCGTCGTACCTCGCCCGGTCCCGCGCGCCTTCACTCGTCATGTCGTCTTCGCCTTCAATGGAATTGCCCGCCGCGTCACCTCACCGGAGCCCACCGCCGCTGCCCGTGGAGTCCTGTCGTCGCCCCCACCGCACAGGAACACGAGCCCCACGCCGAAGTAAATGGATCGGTGACACCAACACGTGAATCACGCCCCCGCGTCGCTTACCTCCCCCTCGGCCTATAGATGGCCTCCTCCGCTTCTTCCTCGCCGCACCCCGCCCTTCTCTCCTCCTTTCTACGCTTGTCGTCGCCGAACATCGTCGTCCAAGTTCTGCCGCCGCGAGCTGTAGCTGCGCGCTTCCCCTCTAACCTCCCTGTCCCTGCGCAACCGCCTGGTAAGAACCCCCTCGGCCTCCTCTTTTGATTAGTACAAATCCCGTCGAGTTTAGTGGCCCGTAGCCCAAGATTGTTGATTGTCGTTGCCGCACCCATGGCGGCGCCGCCCCTGACCTCTCCGACCGCCGCCCGTCAAGCCGTCTCGCCCAGCCCCCCCCCCCCCACAGAGCCACTCATCTCGTGATGAACGGCTCAGAGCCGTCCTAGTCCACCGTGGACCATGGACCGTAGGCCCTTAACCGGTCTACCAGTCCATGGACCGAGTCCACCAAATATCTGATTTAATTTAATTCGTTAGATAATGTAGTTTTACACTTTAGCCCTCGGGTTAGATTTGAATAATGTATAGGTCTAGTAATTTTACACTTGGACCCTTGAACTTTAGTATAATTATATTTTAGCCCCTACCTTTTTACATAGAGACCCCTATACTTTTTCATAATTATGTTTTAGTTCCTAGAAACTTTCTGATCTAATTATAGACTAGTCCCTGGATATTTGAACTAGCATACCTTTTTACTCGTAGTTCCAATTTCAACGATTCTTGCGCTCACACGATCGTAAGAACGACTAAAATCCCATCATGATGATTTTGTAGGCTCATAGTATTGTTTGGTGTACTATTTTCTTATTTCTGTGTGTATTGTGTGCTTTCCAATGTAATTGACCTGTAGAGCATCCGTGGTCCGAGAATTTTGAAAACCTCAAATTTGAAGACTATGAGCAGCAGCAATTCGTGGATAGAGGCAAGTGTCCATTGACTATATTGATCCTATATTTTTAAAATGTTTTATAATCATGCATGTAGTTAATATGAATCCTATGTCCTTACCCTTCCATATTATTCCTTTGTCACCCCAGGTTTGGGTAGTACTCTAGGATGGGGTATGTCACGTTTAACTGCAGTCATTTGGGAATGGTTTAAATCTTGTTAATGAATATAAACACTATAAGACTCGATGATGAATAAGATTATAGTGAGATGATGCTAATGATGTTAACTGTCAGTGGGACTAGGAATCTGAACATGCTAAGTTTGGTTTGGTATGGTGTTGTCGTGCACGAGAAGTGGGATAGTGCCTGTACCTGTTCCAGGATTCTTAGGACCAGCTCGTGGAGCGTGTTAACTATGTCTACTGCACAAAGCATAGGGCTGATATGGGTAGGCTTGGTTCAGTAGTGAGATGTTTTTCCAGTCTGCGAGTGTTCAAGGAAAGGGGGACGGCGAAGGGTTTACTTCCGGACCTCAGGTGATGGAGGGTGTACTCCTAGCCACGGCGTCAGAGGGGGCTTTTGTAGGAAGGGTTTACTTCCGCAGCGGTGAAACCTTAGCGTGGACACTTTGACAGGCTGGAAAGCTCCCTGAAAGACCTTGTGGTAATCTCCTGGCCTTCACACCAAAAGCAGTGTGATTCGGGTAACAGGGAGATTTTAGTCATCGACGGATGATGGAATCACCAACCTGTGGGTAAAGTTATGCACCTCTGTAGAGTTAAAACTGTTATAACAGCCGTACTCATGATCATGAGCGCATGGACACCTCACACGATTAAAATACAAATGGGATACGAATGGAACGGTTGGGCTACACGCTTGGTAAGCTGTAGCAGGTTATGGAATGGTTGGGCTACACGTTGGGTAAGCTGTAGCAGATTATGGTAATGGTTTGGGCTACACGCTGGGTAAGCTGTAGCAGTGATAAAGGATCGGATCAAGGCTACATGCTGGGAAAGCTATAGCGGTGATAAAGAAATGGATTGGGCTACATGCTGGGTAAGCTGTAGCGATGATATGAGTTTGGTTTGTGCTACGTGCTAGTTAAGCAGTAGTAAGTTATGGCTTTGGGTGGTATAACCCGCAGATATTTCTATAAGCAGAGAATGATTATAGTGTTGGATCTTATGATATTACTTGGGGTATGAAACACCTAGTAAATAGGATTGTTTTTCAAATGGTTATAGGTGTAGATGATATTTATGCAAATGAACCCCTATGTTAGACTTTCTTGATTTAAGCCTGCATGTCATATATTTCTCACACTTGCTGAGCACGAAACCATACTCACGCTTGCTATTTTCCCTATTGCTATAAAATGTTGCTCAGAAGATGGAGATGATGTGGAGTACCATGAAGAAGATATCGTTTATGCGAGCAATCCCCCGTCGACTGCCTCTGGAGTTATGGAGTCTTCCGCTGTATCGTCGTATATCGATATGTACCGTCTAGCCCTAGTGACATCTATGTAATAATCCCCGACTTGAGGTCAGAATAAAGACAATGGTTGTACTGGTATTTACACTGTTACTGTCATGTACGTGTGAAACATATTTCTGGGCACACGTACAATATACTTGGTTTGGTCTTTATAAACCGGGTGTGACAGTGCCGGTGGGGAGGTGGCCGGCACCGGCGAGAGGGCACCGGAGAGAGAGAGAGAGGGGGGGGGTCATGACGGCTGATGTGGAGAGAGAGGAAAAGAGAGGAAGTGTTGTTAGGGTTAGGATGAGTCTTTCTTTTATATGCGGACCAAATGTGTCTGCTACTATCTGAAAATCGCAGTTGCGATCGGTGTCGATAGTAGTAGCGGGCATGTTGTGCCCATAACTATTTTTGTAATCATAGTTGCGGTTTAGCTACTATTCTATATTTAGTTACGGGCTTTTTAAAAATCCGCTACTGAGATAAAAATGATGTCCACTACTACAGAGTTTTATTATAGTAGTAATAATCTTAATTGTGCTAGGACTCATAACCCCCCTCCCCCCTTCCCTAGGCATAGAAACCAACGGTAAGACCGGACGATGTTGCGCAGACGGGGTAGCGATTCACCACTGGTCGTGGGTGGTGGTCACCAATCGTGGACCAGGTCATGGTGGGGGCATCACGTTGTGAGAATTTAGCGCAACGACGGTTGAAGGCGGTGACGGAGGTAGCGCCAGAGCCGATGGGAGGTGTTGGTGGCAGCCTGGCAGGGACATCATATCCGGAGGATTTAGCACGCTGGTGATCGGGCATGGCAGCTCTGGGCTCTGGCTACCAGAGCCGGGCGAGAAGCGATAGAGGAGAGGTAGTGCGAGGACCGAGGAGGATGAAGGGGTCCTCCTATATATATGATCCCTGAGTGTTGTATACCAAACTGACACTCACTCAGCCCAACAAGACCTAGTAGCACATACACGAAGCAAGGCCCAGAATCAGACACGCAAATGAAGAAAAGGTTCATTTAGTCATGTATATGTGCATGTGTCCTTTATAAAAAATCACTAACACATTAGCTTTTCATTTACCATTTTTGTGATTATAAACTTCAAAATTCTGTAAAAATGCAATTATACAGATATAGTTCAATATTTTATGCAAAAATGCTCACTAACACATTCAAATTGTTTTAATTGGTATGAATGTCTTTATTTGCATTTGACATTTTCATATCTTTTATTCAACATTTTGAATAATCCAGTCAACAATTTGGTAAAATAGTTCAACATTAATAAAATCATGTTGAAATTGCGCATTCAAATTGTTGAACTAGTATATCTAAAATGTTGAAGTTAAAAAAATAATATAATATATTTATATTGGATCTTATTTTGTTGGATCAACTCTAAACAACATATATTCCAAACGGTTTTAAAAAAAGATACAAGGTTTAGAAAAAAAATGTGTTTTGATTAACGTTGAAAATCAATTCACATTTCGTTCAACCAATCACAAAGCACTATTTATCAGCTAATATCTTCTCTCCATCCGGCATCCTTGCCGTCCATCCTCTCTCTGCGCCAATCTTGAAGCTTGGTGGTAGGAACCTAGATGACACGCGGGTGCCAGAAGGCCGGCGAAACACACTTGGGCTATGTTGGGTCGAGTTCATACTCACTACAGGTCAACCGATTTCTATGTAGGTGGTCCCTAGGCGAGGTTTTGTTTTGGGAGATTTTCGCTATTTTGATACTCTGAAAATGAGATTTTTCTATAATAGCATTAATAAGATGGGCTTCCTCAAAATAGCACTTACAACATTAAAATCTTTATTATAGCATTATCTATTATATAAAATTATTTTATTTTATTTTTATTTTCACCCATGCAAAATTACCAAATTACCCCTGCTAGTTTGTAGTATGTCTCGTAGATCAAATTGATCTCGTTCTTTCCTCTCTTGTCCCTCTTTTCTCTCTCTCTCTCGGTCGACCACTAGGCGCCGACGATGACAGGCAAGTGACCAGAGCCACTGACGACCACCTGTGCCGCTTGTCCCTCTGTCACCCATGCACGCCCCCATTGTTGCTGCCCTCCCTCATCTGCCCATCGCTATGAGTTTGAACTGGCCCCATCTCTTGGCCTCTCTTGTAAAGATAGCTGAGTCGGTAAAGGTGAGTTATTTTTCACTAGATTTTTGATTTGTAGGATTTAATGGAGCATGAGATTGTTTTTGCGCTTTACAAAAGGAACTGTGATAGGAACACTAAGAAATAGTCACAAGGGTATTATCATCCTTTCAAGTGGGTTTCTGTTAGAAAATAATGCTATATAACAGTTTAGGAACGATGTACTATTATTTTGGCGAAGCCCATCTTTATGTAATGTTATTGTGGCGAAATCACCTTTTTGAGAGCGCCAAAATAGCAGATCTCTCTTGTTTTGGTATGGTCGAGCCCCAAATTCCATCCTCAAAGTCGCACCAACCCGCCCGAACCCTAGCCCACGCCGGCGCCGCCGTCAACTTTCCCTTGCCGCCAGTTTCTGCATCAACACCGCGCGGAGTGCCTAAGGTGGCGATCGCCGAGGCCGCCGCCACACCCAACTCGTCTCGATGGCTTTAGGTGGGGCGGCTGACCTACCTCCCCCCATTGCTCGGTCCACCTCGGAGGAAAAGGAAGAGGAAGAGGAAGAGGAGGAGGTGAGCTTCGATGAGCTGGGCCTGGACGAGCAGCTGAAGAGGGCTTTGAGGAAGAAGGGCATGATTATGGCTACCCCAATCCAGCGGGAAGCCATCCCGCTCATCCTGGTGCGTGATTTTTGGCGTCCATTTTCTTTTTCATTTCACTGTTCTTCTGTTCGTGCAACACTCAAGACAACTCAATGCCTAGAATATATTTTCTGTATTTATGGCTCTGATCAGCTGCTAAATGTTGTGGTTCCAGGAAGGGAAGGATGTGGTTGCAAAGGCCAAGACTGGCTCAGGAAAGACCTTTGCGTACCTTCTCCCGTTGCTTCATGAGCTATTGAAGCTCGTCTCAGAAGGGCGTATTCGCAAGTCTGCGCCAAATGCTTTCATCCTTGTGCCTACTCGTGAGTTATGCCAGCAGGTAGTGAATCTTACCATTTTCTTTACTTGAGAGGCTTTCTGTGACTACTCTCAATTTATATTTGTTAGAAGTACTATGATTTGCATCTCACTTGTATACACGCCCTTATATCCTTCACGAGTTCTTTTAATATATTAGACACTTAGACAGTGTAACAGTTCTTTGGTTTATATTAGTTGAGTATAGGGCTATAGGCATATATGTGGTTCTTATGTTGACCATTACGATATTGTCTATGAGAAAGCGTAATCCCATCATCTACTAACTTGCGGGTGTTCTGTAATTTGGTTTTGTTGTTTATTTCTTGTCATATCATCTCTGCTAGAAAAGGAACTTGTGCTAATGTTCATTGGTTGATGTTTTTTATTTGTGGCAGGTTTATAACGAGGCATCATCTCTCCTTGAGTTCTGTACATCCAAGTTGAAAGTTGTGCAAGTGACTGCGAGCATGTCTGATAAAGATATTGTAAGCCAATCGTATCATATTTAGTTGTTATTTTCTCTGTTGTATTTGTATTTATTACCACAACTAACTAATTTTTCCTTATTATTTGCAGACCGTTGCACTATCTGGCCCCCCTAATATTCTTGTATCAACTCCAGCTTGTGTTTCAGCATGCATATCAAAGGGCATTATCCGTGGATCATCTATTAAAGAGTCTCTTTCTATGATGATTTTTGATGAGGTGCACTTCGCGAATCTTTTACTATTTTGTTGAACTTCTGTTTTATGTACATATTTTATTGCTCCAGCAGCCGCTGTTGATACGTTGGTTTGATATTTATCTGTTAGACTTCTTTGTGCTGTTGCATACCTTGATGGATTTCACTAGTTGATTAATTGATTAACATGCCTTCACATTTCCCTGGAACTTGAATCTTATGTTTTTCTAAACAAAGATTGCTTCTGTCGACATTGTTGTCTGAACAGCACCTTAAATTTACGCTTAGTTTATATTTATGCTTCACTGTCGGTGATTTTCTTCTGTTTTGCAATTGAATTTGTACTTTATTTTGCTGTGCAAAGAGCAGCATTTCAAATTTATTGTGGCATACTTTTTCAGAAGGTCATTCCATATATACTGCATTTGCTTTTTTGACAGTGATGTATATTTAATGCCACACTTTCGTGGTGGAATGGATCATAATGTTCCTGAAAGTTTCTTTTAGAGAAGTTACTAACCTGTTAAGGATTAGTTCCCAGGCTGACCTCCTCCTGTCATATCGCTGTGAAGATGATTTGAAAGCTCTTGTCCCGCATATACCAAGAAGCTGTCAATCCATTCTGATGTCTGCAACTTCAAGGTCAAATTCTATCCTTTCTATGCAAAGTATTTGGTCCATCTTGCTTACCAGAACCTACATTAACGATCTCTGTAAGCAACTCAATATTTTTTTCTGCATTGCCATTCGAAGTGGATGGTTTCTGTTAGACTTGTTTGTGCTGTTGCTTCACTTGATGGATTTCGCTAGTAGTTTAACGGAATAGCGTGTGTATAGAATCTCCCTGGAAGTTGAATCTTATGTTGTAGCCGCTCCTTTGTATGGAAGAACATAAGTAGTAGTTTGATTAACTCTAGGCCTCTTCCATTTGCCTTTTTTTCCCTTTTTTTGTTTGTCTAAAATATTGAAGTTGACATTATTGCAGCTCTGATGTTGAGAAATTGACAAAGCTACTTCTGCACAACCCATTTATTCTAACTCTTACGGAGGTTGGTCATGCGAAGGATGATGTAATCCCTAAAAACGTTCAACAATTTTGGGCAAGTATCTTCTACTATTTCTTATTTAACGTCCACAAAGTATTGATATCAATTGTCATACAAAGATCATTGCTGCACAAGGATTCTGTGAATTTCTGGACATGCATGTAATGGTCACATTAACCTATCTGGCCCTTACCTTGGGCTAAACATATGACCTTTTTTATTTGCCTCTGTTCTGCTGATTTTTTTAATTTGCATCGGTTTTGCTAATGTTTTTTTATTTGCATCAGTTTTACATCATACTCAGTAAATACCATTTTTTTTCTATCACAGATCTCATGTAGTACTAAGGATAAAATGCTATACATCCTTGCACTCTTACAGTTCAAGCTTATTCAGAAGAAAGTTCTTATATTTGTCAACTCGACTGACATGGCATTCAGATTACGACTATTCCTGGAAAAGGTACTATTGTCTTGTTACGTTGGTGTAAAACTAAATTTGATTGGACAAAGCTTGATGTTAGTTTTCTTTAGCTGCATGCTTGGGATTATTCCAACGTAGAGTGCTTAATAGCACAAATCTAGAAGCACTATTTGACCTAGGTGCTACTGCACGCAGATATCATGGATAATAAGTCGAGAAGTCTGTTGAGTCTGTAACATTAAGTTAAGTGTTAATTCATAACATCTGTTAGCCAGGCTACAGAGCTAGGCAAGTTCTATAAAATGTAACATGAATTATTTGACATGATGTAGTATTTTTTTTCATCTTGAAACCTTGTAGGAGATGATATCCGATAAAAAGGAACACTGGCTCAGTCCTAAAATGCCAAATTAAAACTAAGGGGGAGTAATAAACAGATCAATATGTCCTTTTGTACTGCCATTTTAGGGGAATTGTACACAAATCGTTGCTAACACTAATATTGTTTCCATGAGTATAATGTTGCTTGACTGTTTTTCCTTTAACTAAATTATTTCTTTGTCAGTTGATGTTTGCCTCTTTCTGTTTTTTCTCTCTCTCTTTCATATATACTTCTTTACAATAACCATCTTATGATTGATGCATCTTTTACAGTTTGCAATAAGATCTGCAGTGTTGAATGCTGAGTTGCCACAAAATTCTCGACTACATATTATTGAGGTACAATACTTGAGCATTGCTAGCATTAAAATATTTGTAGTTATAAGAACTTATAAATGCTCAAGTATATCTATAAGAACTTATAAATGCTGAGCTACATATTATTGAGGTACAATACTTGAGCATTGCTTGCATTGAAGTATATGTATCTATAAGAACTTGTAAATGGTTAAAGTGCACTGATCCATCATGATTGGCCTCCTTGTAGCAACTTTCACTCTATGTGGGCTGTGCAGCTATAATTATCTTATCATAAGGCACCTGCCTCTAGAACCCTGCTATTTATACGAGTTTCAAATTACTTGGCTGTGAGAAAAAGGAGTTTGGGAGGGGGGGGGGGGGGATTTAAGTAGTAACAGATGATATCATAAATTACTGCCATGTATCCGGTGTGGTTAATAAAAGAAAAAAAAATGTATGGAACCTTCCTCTAGAACCTGCTATTTATGTGTTTCAGACTATTTGACTGCCCAAGAAAAACATTGAAGTGGTAAAATGCGATAGCGTAAAGTGCTCCTTGCATCACCTTTGGTTAATAAAGTGAAATGTTATGGAAGGTTACGATTGTAATAGTGTTCCGGGTATTGAAAACATCGATATGAATCTATTTGTTATCTTTTGTTACAATCTTGACAGACTATTTGAGCTGACATGGTGGATCTGATTTTTTTTAAGTATTCTTATGTTTCTTTCAGGCTTTCAACGCTAGGTTATTTGATTATCTAATAGCAACAGATGATAGTAAACCAAAGGAGGCAAATCAACCAAATAAGGAAAACAAGAAAGAGCCAAAGGTGTCCCGCAAACACTTGCAGCAGACATTAGATGCAGAATTCGGAGTTGTCAGAGGAATTGACTTCAAAAATGTATTCACAGTAAGTTAATATCTTATCACTGGATCTCGTTTAATCAGACACACGGTAGTCTTATACACACCTAGGTCTAAAACTGTAGTTGGCAACATATGTAAGGAGAGCTGATGGATCTGTATCCATACTTTGTTTTCCATAGCAATTTATTTATCTTGTAGGTTGAAACTCAGTCACTTGAACTTACATTCATCATGAGCATATGTAAGGAGGAATTGTAAAGTAATGTTAATCATAAAATAAAGAATATATGAAGATTTGGAGCTTGGGATCACACGTCAGCAACGTTTTTTAGAAAGACGTGTGATAGAACTTTCAAAGTATATATTCTTTTTCCCTTGCTTATCGGCTAAATGAAGTTTAATCATGATTTAATACCTCTGAGTTCATGATTAAATTCATTGACCATGTTTACTAATTTGTGGTGAAAAGTGGGCTGTTTTATTTAGTCCTTGTGATTTTGGACCAGGATACAGTTTTGACCCTTTTTCTTTAACCATCTTTAGGTAATTAATTTTGACATGCCTGAAGATCCTGCTGGGTACGTTCATCGAATAGGACGAACAGGGAGAGCAAATAAGACTGGTGCATCCATATCACTTGTAAGTTTCATCTCTAAAATGTTGCAGCAACACAGTAGCATGTTTTTATCTTTTTTGTTTTGTTTATGTTCTCGTGTTTTTGGTAATTGGCTTTCCAGGTGTCACCTGAAGAGAATAATACCTTCAAAGCAATTCAGGGTATGTTGCACGATGTTGAAAAGAATGATTCGAGCAGCATTTCACCTTTCCCATTACTTACGACAAATGCCGTCGAGTCTCTACGATATAGGGCTCAGGTCTGTGCCATTTCTATTGCGAATTACATATATACTTGAATTTTCTCCAAGCATCTTTTATATTGCTTGTCTGGCTATGCTGCATGATGCTTAAATAGGCATAACTCACTCTGTTCTTAAATTGTTGTCGTTATTGACTTTTTGAGTTACATTTGACCATTTGTCTTATTCAATTTTTTTAAAGAAATGTTATATACTATGTTTTGATTTGTTTTATCACTAAAAGAAATTGAAAATTGTCTTATACATTTGCATATTTGAACTAATGTTTTAATAAGATGAACAGTCAAATGTAACTTAAAAATTCAATGATGACAACAATTTAAAAATGGAGGGAGTAGGTATTAAACACCTGTTTTGCGAGTTTGTGCTGTATGAGAGTGAAGCATGGGTTGTTTGGTTGTGAGTTGTGAACCTTTTATCTTATGTTTTTTATCTCCTTTTTGTGGGGCAGTCTCTTCCTAGCCAGGTAAGGAAGTCCTTGTTTAGCAATGGAACATGCTGTGGCTTTTATCTGAACCAAGCTATTGGACTACAGATGTTACCTATTAGTGCTCACATGGCAGCTGCTAACATATGGGTTCATTATGGCAGATGCTAAATTTGGTGACTGTACTCTTGAAAAAAAAACTCATTTGGGGTAGCTAATGTTAATGTGCACTTCTCTTGCAGGATGTTGCAAGGAGTGTGACAACCCGTGATATACAGGAGGCACGTCGCCAGGACATAAAGAATGAAATCCTGAATTCAGAGAAGTAAGAATTTGTTTTTTGTTTTATATTAAACATGGATCGTATGTGGCAAGATTGGATTTCCTGAAATTCCTTAAGATAAAAAATGCGTATTGCTACTTATAAACTGTGCCTTATTAAGTTGATATAACGAAAACATCCAAAGATATGAATACTTGTACCTTATGCTATTTCATGAAATGTTGTATCATGGTCATTTGTGCCCTGTTCTTTTTTCTTAACAAAGATATCTTCCTTTTGTAGGTTGAAGTCTCATTTTCAAGAGAATCCAAGAGACCTTGGTTAGATTTGTAAATTTTTGTGTAGAAAACTTGTGTTAGTATTAACCAACCTGACTTGCCGAATGATGAATCTTTTTCCTCTTAACAGATTTGCTCAAACACGATAAGTTGCTGAGCAACAAAGCGATTCCAGCACACCTGCGTGATGTCCCTGAGTATCTAATTGATCCAAAAACAAAAGAAGCCAGCAATGTTGTCAAACTTACTAGGGCTGCTATGGGTTTAGACAAGCCCCAAAGGCGGAAAAGACAGGGATTTAAGGGAGGATCAGGAAAAAGTAGAGATCCCCTTAAGACTTTCTCTGCTGAGGTATGTTTATCCGTTCAATATATTGAAAACATAGATTAAAACAAAATTACAACTTGCAATATTATATGATCGAATTTTAGTCATACAGTTACTGACACTAAATGCCATTCTGGAATTTTCCTTCGTAACTTTTCTTGTTTGATCATGAGAAGGTCATCGTTACTACATGTAGAGTCTAGGGACTGGGATGATAACAGCATGGGTCCTTTTAGCCAGTCTGCCAAATGATGAGCTCATGTGCATTTCCTTTTATTTTCTTGTTTGCTGGCAGGGCAAATCAAGGAGACGAGGGAGGAAAGATATGGGGGAACCAGATAGAAGAAAGAGGAAGAAGGCAGAATAATTTTTTGCAAGGAGTTTACTATAAAGCTCGCTCAATTTTGTAGCCTTCTTGTTGTACGCTATATTCTTGTAGTATCTTGAGATGTGTCTCTATGCGGCAAAGGAGTGTAGCATCTGTTTGTTGCCTGATGGAAGGCTTCATCCTGATGTCGAACATTTGATCTTGCATACAATGAACTATATCTAAAATAGAATTCTACAATTTTTAACCACAAAAAGACAGCAATCGCTGCCCCTTCGATCCGGATCCAAAGGCAGCGTTTCCTCCCACCTGCCTGCCATAGCAATTTTATAGAAACACTCACCAATTTACAGTTTAGAATAAGCCAATGCTTTAGAAATGTTACGTTTCGATTTCAAGAACGCACGCAGAAGTCTTGGTGACAAATCTTGAACGAACGCTTTGAAATTACCTGATGAAACAACCTGGAAGAAGACAATACTTACAATACAACTTAAGAGCTGAGACGTCAGTAAATCTCGTGATTTTATTATTCAAATTTCATTGAAAGACATCAAAAGAAAAGCTTCCAATCCTCATTTGTATATTCATCTACAATTCACATAGGTTCAGAGGCCCCTGGCCAGTCCAAACAACATCGAGTGGGCGGTGCCGGTGAGGATCCATCCTGGAGCAGCGGGCGATCAAGCCTGGCGGCGCTAGAAATCTGATAGTTGAGGACGAGAGATTGATGATTTCATTTCGATAATACTATAAATCTACGCAGGAGTTTTCTGTAAAACTTTGATGGCAGGCAGGTCGGAGGAAACACTTCCTTTGGATCTGGATCGAAGGGGCAGCGATTAACATTTGCACCATTGCACTGAATTGTTTGTTTGCACTAATTTTTTTCCCGTGTAGTTGAGGTTGACATATATATTCCTCAGCCTTTTCCAGTCACGTAACACATCCAACAATTGGTTCCAAAAAAAAAAAAAACACATCCAACAATTGTTTGTGTTATTATGCGGTTGAACTCAAACGACACTGATAGCGCAAATAAAGGTACTACTACTACTACTCAATGCGCAGGTGGCTGTGGCTCAGATTGCAATGGGTGGCGCTGTCTTAAAGAACAATCTATCTTGGCCAAGTCATAACTAATAATCACCACTCACTAAGGTCCTGTCACTTGCTACTTTTTCATGCTAATAACCACTAGGTTGCTGCGAGACTTTTTTGCCATTCACACAAGAAGTTAGCCCACCATAATTTTCGAATTTTGGCGGCCGAAGATTGTGGCGAGGCCTAAATCATGACGAGGATGGATTCGATGGATGTGATTTCGCGTAGGAGCTGATGAGATCTCTCGGAATCATTCCTTGGCATCTCTCTTTCGGATCTGGCGCTGGCTTCTTTGCTTTGCTACCAAGCCTTTTTGTTTTCTCCTAGTCTTGCCCCCCGGAGAATGAAGAAATCCATAGCATTGTCGTTGGTAATTCTTGATAAAATCTGTAAGACACTGTCTCTTAAGTATTTCCATGGACATTATATTCTAGAGGAAAATGAGACTACAGCACCATAAAAAACCTAGGGTGAGATTTAATGACGAAAAAAAGCCTACACTTATGTGTTATGTGTAGCATAAATAATTGTTTTTTTTTCAAATGATGAATGGTTGGTTAAGACTAACTGCACTCGTGGTACTTTATTTTCATCCTCTAAAAAAAATCTTTTGTCCTGGTCAACGATATTATTTCCTCTATACTAATTCTCTCCGCACCCATCATACTCTATATTTCACCTTCTATCCAAACTACCCCTCTATGAAACCCACACGTCAGCCTCTATCCTTCTCCTCTCTTTTCACCCACCCGGTCCTCCCTCCCCCAATCTCTCTTTCGTCCCTCTGATCCCCAATCTCTCTCCCTTCTCCTCCTCCCCCGCGCGCCCGGGCCGCCGCCGGTCGCCTCCCTCGCCGCCTCCATCGCGCGCCGCCGCCCGCCTCACGGGACCAAGCTTGGCAGCGACGACATCGAGCAGGGCGGCCAGCGGTGGTGATTGGGCGGAAGGAGGGCACGACACGGACGCCGCTTCCTCCGCGTCAGCTCCAGATCTCCACCGGCCCTCGATCTCCATCCTCCCGGCGGCCCCTCCTCTGGCCCCCTCTCCATCCAGCCCTCAATCTCCATCCCCCCGGCGGCCCGGATCTGGCCAAAGGGGAGGCAGCCCAGTGGCGCGCGGTGGCGCGACGACAAGGAGAACCTGGTCTCTGGCGGAGCTCTCTCTCTTTCTCTCTTCTGCTGTTGCGGCAACGAAGTCTAGGTGTTGGGATGGCACGCCAATGCGTAGGCCCCACGCCACATCAGGGGTAGCGTGCCTTCGCTAACTCCGCCAGATTCAGCGGATACGGATGGCTCCGCTATCTTAGTGTTGCGTTTAGAGTACCCCGATGCAGCACGTGATCCTGTAAATTGATATTGCAGGAGAGTTTAGAGTACTCCGATGCAGTCAGTCTAACCTTTCATATGCAGAAACGTTGGACACCAATATCCATTAGTATAACCACTTATTTACGGCAGCCATACTAGAGCGACTAATTAATCTTCCAGCTGGATAAAAAAATACTAGCTCTCCGATATCTTAACCTTTCCTTTGCCACCGAGGCCCTGAAGATAACAAGAAGAGCAGCTATTTTGGACTTGCTGCCTTGTCTCTCCCTCCGGTCAGTGACTGGACGCTGCCATGCGCCAAGTGGAGGTGGATTTGATCGGATTCGAATCGTTTTGATTGGGTTTGGCGCGAGATCATCTCTCCTCTCTATGCCATCCATGGGCCTCCTGCTCTGTCTCGTGTTGGTGGCTTGGCGGCAATGCCAAGTTGCAAATGCCTCCATACTCCAGTCTTTCCGTGGTCCAGTTCTTGCCCGCACTCCGCCTCTTTGACTTTCTTCATATAGGTTATATTCACACTCGAAACAGAAAAACAAACTTATTAAATTAATACTGATTTTCCAATTGGGAGAAAACTAGCAAATTGAACAGCAATATATTGGGCTTTTTTTTTTTTGGTGAGTACGTGCGTTCGCACTTGGACACAACATGTTCAGATATGGATGCCGGGTACATGTGCCTGGTGACGCACAATATAGATCCAAGCTTATTGCGTGGGCATTGGACATGAGATCCGGAGAGTCGGGGACAGCTTAGTGGACACTTACTATGTGTTGTCTGTGCTCATAGCCCAAAATGTCGCACTCAACATTTTGTGATGTGCGTTTGTGACCACAATAGTGTATCAAGTCAGCACGAGTGGGAACCCACGGTATGCCATAATACCTAGCTACTCTGTAATTCCTAACTTTCAACTTAAAATTCTGAACTTGTAAACAGAATTAGCTTTGTGAAACTTGCATTACTGTACCTACACTGTCGTGTACACTGGCAAAGCTACATAGTGGTTCTCTGGTGCACTGGCCAGAGAACCACTATGTTTTGATCACTTGTGCATCACTTTTAACCTACGATTTGCATATTTGACACCACCATCAAGCAAACTCTAGCTTCGCTACTGGTCATGCACCATGCTCATAATCTTGCTACAAATACATTGAGCACGACAACTCATGCTTCAACTTCAACACGACTACACCATGAGTGACGATGGCCGTTTGGCAATGCCACTATATATCGTTCGAGATTCATGGACGATTCGCATGTGCAGATAATGGGTATGCAAAAGAGGAGTTTTTTTTTTGCGGCTTGACTCTTTAAAGACGAGTTGATCTGCTAATGAGTGATGACATGTCCACTAGAAGAGGCAAAACATGCAGAGGAAGCGTGAGACACATGGTCTATAGCATTCTTCTGGTTTCAAAACGCTGCGAATATATGGTGGCCTGGTGGGCGTCCCTGTTGTTAATCAAGCCTACAGAGATCTAGGAGGTGAGATATGCTTCTGCTCTGTTACATGGCCCCACCGAACACAACAGTATACAGATAGAACGAAAGCAAATGTATGTCCCTATAGTTAAAATTTCAGTACAAATGGAATTGATGGAATGGAACAATAAAATACAGTGAAAGTGGATTTTTTTATAGTCAATTTTCATTAAATTACAGTGGATTGAACAGTGCTTAGAGTTGTTAAGCTTGTGCTCGGCAACGTGCTTACGGTGTAGAGCAATTAAGTGCCTTGTCGTTAGGGCCTTCTTCTTTCATGTGTGTGTCTCTCTTGTTGCATACTTTATAGTACAGTATTTGATCTTTGAGAGGTAGTTTCGTGCTACTCAAGAAAATGCAATGAAAATAGGTGGGATGCCCTCCCCTCGAAATCCCCCCCCCCCCCTCTTTCTATAGTTAATTTTCATTAAATTGCAGTGGATTGAACAGTGCTTAGAGTTGTTAAGCTTGTGCTCGACAACGTGCTTACGGTGTAGAGCAATTAAGTGCCTTGCCGTTAGGGCCTTCTTCTTTCATGTGTGTGTCTCTCTTGTTGCATACTTTATAGTACAATATTTGATCTTTAAGAGGTAGTTTCGTGCTACTCAAAAAAATATAATGAAAATAGGTGGGATGTCCTCCCCTCGAAATCCCCCCCCCCCCCTCCCCCAAAAAAAACAAGGGGCACTTCAAGATTGCCAACTACAGTAGCTGTATGGTCTCACAAGAAGGCTGGCACCATCGCGAATTGAGTTTTCAATCGAATAAAAACTGCAACACCTGCCCTATTCTTAACCAAAAAGAAAAAAAAAGAAAAAGGAATAAGAAGTAAGGAACATGTGACTCAGCTAATATGATTACATCGATGAAAAGCACAATAAAAAAAGGCATTGTTCTACATCTCATTGTAACATCGGTAAACATGAGCTGGATCTAGATTTTTTGTGTTCTGCTCCCTAGGCTAGGTGATAAGATGAAAAGCATTGTGTGTATCAATCTGACCAGCCTGCTTGATTAAAAGAATGTCAAATGCCTCGACAGAACAGCTGACATAGAGAGACGAGCAGAAATTATTAACGCACACACTGGAACCAGTTTATATGCAATCACATGATTCGTTGTTGGCTTATGTGCGGTCGGTCCGTCGGTCACCCTTGGAATTTGTGAGGACTGGCCAAGAAGAACCATGAATCGAACCAATCATGTCATGTTCATGCATCCAAGTGGCCAACTAATAAACCTTCCATTTTGTCCTATTCCATGTGACAAGATGTCCTGCTTCTTCATTTTCCGTCCTTCTCCTCCTAATAATTAGGAGCAATTATATATCTTTGTTTTCTATTTTCTATGTTTTAAAATTGGGAGTTGCTGTTTTCAGTCAATTAAAAATTGAGCAAGCTTTCAATTAACGCTCTTGGCTCTTGGATCTATATCGAATGAATTATAGAAAATAACATTTTCTATAGTCTATACATAAAACTAATTAATACATATAATTTTATAAATAAAAAATAACAAATAAAACAACTTTTCTCTCTCTCTCTCTCATTCTTTCCATCAAAGCACTTTTTTCACTATCGATTGAATTTGCTCCACTTTTTAATCGATTGAAAAGTAGGATTCCCATTTAAAATTATTTTTTTCATTAACTTTGACCATTCGTCTTATTTAGAATATATTTTTAAATATGTAAAATTTTGAATTATGCTTTAATTTTTTAATGATAAAATAAATCATGACATATATATACTATTTAAATAAGACGAATTATCAAAGTCAACTAAAAAAGTCAACGAGAACAATAATTTAAAAAACGCAAGGAGTAGTAATTAACAAATACTACATACTTACGTACATTTTTTTTCACCATTTGTCTTATTGTGTAAAAGCTTTTTAGATTCTTAAAATTATAATAAAAACTAGCAAAGATTTTTTTATAATAAGTATATCTATCTCTAAGTTTAAAGTATGTATAAAGCACTCGGCAAAATTTAGTGATTTGCTTTCAATCTTATAGAATGTCTGGTGAACTTATTCCAATTTACAGTAGCCATTTGTTGGGCATTATTCGTAGGCAATGGGTTGAGCGCGTGCGAATACTAAAACATTCCCTCATCTAAGAAGGAAAAACGTCGTAGTAAACGAATTGAAGTTGTTGTGAATTCATAAACACGTTATGTTGTTAATAAAATTCAGGGGATCTTCTATGTACGCCGAGTGTGGCAGCGATCAAGACAAGTGGAACGTCTGCGTTGCGCTTGGATGGAATCGTGCCGGATGAATTCCGAGGCATCGACCTGTTGTTCCAAAGGAATAAGAACACGAGCTGTCCTCGTCGTTGGAGCTGGAGCTGTAATAATTCGTCCATGGACGTGCTTGTGGCCTGCTGTAAGCTGTTGGTCAGTCGTAAATTGCATCGTAATATTCTGCCCGAAGATTTGCTTGGCCCTGGATGGATCCATTTAATTGGCGCTGTCAAAAAGAAAAAGATAATAATGACCTCTGCACGGTCTGCACCCACGAGCACGCCGGTTCACTGCCATAAAAGTTGTCCGAATGGAACAGAAGCATATATGCTCTAATAAGAAGTTGTAAATCTGGTTTGATATTATCAAGTTAAACGTTCACGTTTAGGTGCAGGTCATTTTTTCTTAGTTAAGGAGTATCCAACCAACAGTCGGAAAAGACCGCGGGGCCACGGCACCCGGAGACCACGGAGCACGAAGCCGAACACCATCTTTGGCAGCGAAACGAGGAGGACGCATCTGGTTGTCGTGCCGATGATGCCCCGCTCCCGTCAAACGACGCGGCAAAAGCGACAGCGCCGCGGCGTAGTACGCAGTAGACAGACGCCGCAGGCACTCCCCGTTTTCAACGCTCCACAAATTACACACGCTCTCCGTGGCCGTCACCATCCACACACCCGTTTCCTTTTTTTCTTTTAAATTTTGGCGGAATATTACCATTCACACCTTTATCAGAATGAAAAGAGAGAAATAAGGACAGATGGAAAATAGAGAACAATCAGGTACAGCTTTATAAATAAAATAAAATAAAAATAAGACTGAAATGACCGCGTCTGAAAGCCGGCAGGGGGACCCACCCTGAAACCCGACGGGGCGAACCAAAAACGGGGAGGGAAAACACAAACGGAGACGACCAAGCACAACACAGCACCAACTTAACGTTCGCCTCCGCTATTTATTTCGGAGCTCCGCTTCTCTCTCCTCCCGTGCGCATCCGCCTTCCTTCCACCGCTCCCCCGCCGGAGCGCCCAATCCTACCAATCCCAGTCCCAGCTCGCAGCTCATCGCCGTGGTCCCGCCCCTCGCTCGTCGGCCGACCGACCATTTGGTGCTGGAGCCGGGTCCGTGAAGGACTCGGGTCAGCGTCCCGCTCCCCGCGTTCTCGAGCAAACATCTCGGATTTTGGCCGATTTTTGTTGGGGTTCTCTTCTCGGCGACCGTAGCGCGGTTCCCGCGTCGCCGCCGATGGTGGCGAGGATGATGCGGTGGCCGCGGCCGCCGGCGGCGCGCAAGTTCCGCGTGCGGCTGGTCGTGCGGAAAGCCGAGGGCCTGCCGCCGCCTCCGGAGCCGGAGGCGGCAGGCGCGAGGGACGCGGTGGAGGTGAGGTGGAAGGGGCCCAGGGCGTCGACGCTGGGCTCGCTGCGGCGCGGCAGCGCGGTCAGGCGCAACCGCACGCGGGAGGCGGAGGCGACCGCAGCAGCGGCGTGGGAGGAGGAGTTCGAGAGCGTCGTCACGCTCGCGGCCGCGTCGCAGCGGGAGAGCGCCGCGTTTCAGCCGTGGGAGCTCGCCTTCTGCGTCTTCAGGGTGAGCATCTCCTCTCCTCCTAGTTGGATTCTACTGCATCTCGTCTTATGGTTCTTAATCCGTAAGACTCTGGAGAGTGTTCATTTTGCGCTTCTTGTTTATAGCTTTTTATTAAGCAACAGAACTGGTGTCGTCTGTTCACTGTTTTGGAGGAGGTTTACTCCACTGATGTGTTTGTTCAAATTCAAATCACAGCCAAATTCTAGGGATTTAGGTCCAATTTGCATATCACAGGACTACACAGGAGATACCTCTAAAGATATTCTAATGGTACTATTTAGTTGTAGAGTACCTCTTCCGATTAGTGTCTTGAATTGCTTGGATTTTCGTAGGAGTATGTTTTTTTGTCGCATTTTGGGTTAAGGATGAGTGAATCTGTAACTGGTTTCTGGATGTAAGTTGATCGGCCATAAATAAGGAACCTATGTAACATTGTTATTACTTTTGACATGGAGCCTCTTGATAATGACACAGTACCTTGAGAAAATGAATATGATGGTGATCTATAACCATGAACATGGACAAGACACTTTGTATGTGAAGGGCTGAAGGCTATCAGAAACCTTCAGTTCCATATGCAGATATGCTTGCTTTTCAACATAGTGTTCCGTGTGAAGTTGGCATATCTCTTTTAGATAATCTCGGCAGGTTAGTCTGATTGATTTCTACTGATTCTGACCTTACCTTGCTTTCTTTCCTTGACCACAGGATGCCAACAAAGGCCCAAAGAATAAACCATCGGTTCTGGGTACTGCCTCTCTCAACCTAGCAGATTATGCATCAACAACCAAGGAGGAGATTGAGATAATCCTCCCATTGTGTGTGCCTGATGGCACACCTCAGTCTGCCCTATCGCTTCATGTGAGTATGCAGTGTAAACTAGCTCCAGTCTACAGTTCTCCTTTGAATTGCCATCTAATGTCGTGGTAAAATTTTACATTTGTGTAGCTCACTCTAAGCATGGTGGAACTAAGAGCTCTTCAAGCGACATCTGATGCATCACAACGGGCTTCTTCAACCTTGACATTATCCCCATCATCTGGTGATTCTTTTTCTAGAGGAAAAGAAGAGGTCTCAGTTATTAAAGCAGGGCTGAGAAGGGTGAAAATTCTCACAGATTTGGTGTCGACACGAAGGTCCAAGAAAACTTGCCAAGACGGTGAAGGCAGTGAAGATAAGTGTTACGTTCATAGTGATGGTGCTGAATATCCATGTGATACTGATTCTGTGGATGATGATCTGGATGCACGAGTTCAGGAAGATGAAATTATGGATTCGACTGTCAGGAAATCCTTCAGTTATGGGTCGCTGCAGTCTTTCAATTATGTTGGTGGCCTGGTTTATGCCCATGCAAAAATTGATGGGAAACATGAGGACTGGATCTATTATAGTTACAGGAAATCTGATGTTGGAGGCCATTCAAATGAAGTGCCATCCTTGACTACTGAGGAAATGGTGTTGCCTACTACAAAACGGAGCATTCTTCCTTGGAGAAAGAGGAAGTTGAGTCTGAGATCACTGAAGGCTAAAGGTGAACCACTGTTGAAGAAGGCATATGGAGATGACGGTGGCGATGATATTGACTATGATCGGCGCTTGCTAACATCTTCTGATGGATCTGTTTCAGAGGTACTTTGCATTCTTTTTTGTATATCATGATAATAAGCTATTATGTTATCAGCATCTTGATGGAGCGATAGTTTATGAATTTCCTCAGGCAACAGTCAACAGTCTGTTTGTAGATCACAGAGCTATTTTCTTTTTCAATGTCAATATCATTTATTTTAACAAAGATATCTTCCAATTTCAGGGATCAAGAGGTGAAAATGGATCAGTTAATGGCATGGTATCAGAATTTGGAGATGACAATTTTGTTGTAGGAAATTGGGAGTTGAAGGGGATACTTAGCCGTGATGGCCATATGAAGCTTTCTTCTCAGGTGTTCTTTGCATCAATTGACCAGAGAAGCGAGCGAGCTGCTGGGGAGAGTGCATGCACAGCACTTGTGGCTGTTATTGCAGACTGGTTTCAAGCAAATCAGAATATGATGCCTATTCAGTCACAATTTGATAACCTTATCCGTGAAGGATCACTAGAGTGGCGAAATCTTTGCAAGAATGAGGCATATCAAGAGCTTTTTCCTGACAAGCACTTTGATCTTGAAACTGTCCTTCATGCCAAAATCCGACCACTCACAGTATGCCCCAGCAAATCTTTTATTGGATTCTTCCAGCCTGAAGTTGATGATGACATGGGCGGCTTTGACTTTCTTAATGGTGCCATGTCGTTTGATAACATCTGGGATGAGATTACCAAGGCAGCAGAGTTCTCGTCTAATGATAACCCGAATCTATACATAGTGAGCTGGAATGACCACTTTTTTCTCCTTATGGTTGAGCGTGATGCATATTACATTATCGATACCCTTGGGGAAAGGCTATACGAAGGGTGCAACCAGGCATACATCTTGAAGTTTGACAACAATACCACAATTCACAAGGTACCTGCTGAGAAGAAACCATGTAGCCCTGACTCAAGTGGACCGCTAAATGATTCTTCAGGTTCAGAGGTCTCTTCGATTGGGCAGGATAACAAGCCTGACATTGAAGAGAGTGTACTTGTGTCAAAGGGCAAGGAATCGTGCAAAGAATACATCAAAAAATTTTTAGCAGCCATACCAATCCGAGAATTGCAGGTGGACATCAAGAAAGGACTGATGGCATCAGCCCCATTGCACCAACGCCTCCAAATTGAGTTTCATTGCACTCAATCTTCCCCAAAAGAGATTGTGTCAGCCCCTCAACTTTTTATGGTCACTGACCCTTTTGAGTTCACATGGCCTGAGCCACCACCAACAATGGAAGTTTCTCTAACACCAGCCATCTCCGTTATATAGGGCTTATTTTGAGTTCTCATATGGTTGAGCCAGGCAGCGAACGTGGCATGACACTTGAGCCCGGCAGATTTGCTGGGCCTTAAACCAAAAAGCCTCATAGCCTGTCACCATGGTGGCTGAGACATGACAACAACCTGTCCTGATGTTTAACATTGTAGCTGAGACACAACGACAGCCTGCCTTGCTGTTTAGGATGAATATCCTCGTTTTGGCCACCACATGAAGGGAAACCGATATGACAATTTTGTTTCCTTTCTGTAACATTATGTGTGTCCTCATTTACAGTATAATATGAGCTGACTACTGTAGGTCTTCGTCATAGGTATAGGATGATTGGAGCCTCTGCTGCCTGCATTTTGTATAGAGGTGGATGCTCCTAGTCTCATCTGCTGGGTTGAATCTTATGTAACTTTTAATTTTACTGGTCAATTAGGAATGCCCTTGTGTTATAAAAAATACAGGTCCTTTTTTTTTTTTTTTGAAATGATACAGGTCCTGTTTGTCATGTAGATGTAACATGCTACTAGTATAGTAGTATGTTCCGACAAGCATCAAGCTGGAATTCTAAATCTGGTAGTTAGAACTTGAAAGCTGGTACGCTCACACATTTTGAGTTAACATTTTTCTCAAATCCTTTGTGTCGCACTCTGAGAATAACTGAATCTGTTATGGCCAGAAGTGTATGGCTGTTATGCCATTAACTACAAACAACAAATGCTTAATTGTAGTTTTCTTTACAAATATGCTACTAATCTGAAACCTAAAGCAAGGATGTCTTTTCCCTTTCTGATGTCTTAGCAACAAGATTACAAGAAATAGCAAGCTGGGTCTTGGAATTGGGACGATTGACATGCCTGATGTCTCGTATGTTCCAGTGTATCGTTTGAATAGTCTTTCCATAGCACCTGGATCCTCAAGGCCCTGAATGCAGAGGCAAAGGAATAATAATCAGTCCAGTAACGAACATCGTGTCAATGAAAATGGTACCGATCCAACAAACAGCACAAGATGTCGTTACCTTGTACATACGCCTTAGCTCAGCCTCCCTAATTTTCAGTTGTAAAGAAAGGCAAATATGGACAATTAGCATCGAATCAACAAATAAAATGATAAAAATGATAGTACCAGGTATATTCCCCAATAATCGATTGGAAGCTCAAAACATCTTTGAGTCCATATGTGAGATCCTAACAAAAAGCATGAATAAGATAAGCAACGTTAAGTGAATGAGACAAGAAGACACGGTGCAACCCAGGTAGCAAAAGCGCATAATATATAGACAGTGATGTTGTGGGAGGAAGATACAGCGAACCTGCAAAAGATGGTGATCCTCGTTATACTTGTCCAGTAAGGTTAGAAGTTAGAACGGCGTATTTTATCACGGCCATTCTCCAATCGGCTGAAAATAGTCAAGCTAAACAATTGTACAATTAAAAATCAGATAACAATATAGCTAAATACAAAGCACTACCATAGTATCTATATGTTCCTTTTAACAATCAGCTGTGCTAACAGTTTGCACACTATAGGGCTGTTCGTTTCTTAACTTTAGGCTTGTCAACAAAGCTCTAATAGAGTTACAAAGATATTTCGTTAACTTTATGTTTTCTCAATCAAACACTCATGCTGGCCCTTTTGTTTCATTCAACTCGCTAGTTTATCAGTCGTTGAACTTTCGATCACTCGTGCTGCTCCCAATCATATTGTAAAACTGTTAGTATCCAGCATATATACCCTACATATAGAAGCATGTGCCCCCGTAACCATCTTCAACTATAATCAACTGCAACGCCGGGGAGGACAAGGAAGTGGCAGTGATGGATGATGCCCGTTGCTGATTTTGCACAGACATCACATGCTCCGCCACAGAAATGAAGTGAAACAAATAAGTGCAACAAGCTGTGATGAACAGATTATCTTATGCATGCACAATCCACATACTGCCATTGTGATATGACCAAAGTCAAACGATAGAATCCATAAGCAGAGTATAAGAAAAAAAGAGGATATTGTTTTTCTTTCTTTAAAAAGACCGTTAGACTCGAAATCTACTGGCAACTTGCACATGAATAAAACTGAAAGTACACATGGACCTATACCATAAGAGGACCCTCTGAACTCAGTCATGGAATTTGCAGCTATAGAATCTAGAATATATTTAAAAGACGCTCTCTCCCCAAGCACCCAAAAATCCATGTAACCCAGACCCGTCCCCGTCGATAACAAATTCCTTTGAACAATATCAGAAATAGAAAAGAAGGCAGTGGTCATACAACGGGTCGAAAGTACCAGTAGGACCATACGTTTGTGCAGAAGCAAGCTCAGTCATATTCTCCTGCTCCAGACTCTTGAAGTGGAATATATTCCATCGATGAGTACGTAGCAGAACAATTAATTTATCTTCAAACAATCCAAATCCAAGAACAAAAAAATGGTTAACTAGATACATGCCATTACAATTTGGGAAAATTGTCTGTGGGGCACTAGAAAGATGCGGATTTGGACGTAGCACACCGCACAATCAGTATTTGGCTCCAGCACACTTCAAAATCGTGGTATTTAGTCATGGCACGATCCTGACGGCTCGGATCCTGGCGGCTCGGATCCTGGCCCCGGCCCCCCGCTCCTTCCCGATCCGCGGCATGCACGATAGAGGCGGCCCAATTCGGAGGAGAAGACGGTTGCAGCCGCGCTCGATTCGCGAGCAGGAGGCTGATCTTGACGGAAGGACCCCGATCCAGAGGCGGCGGCGGCTTAGCAGCAAGACCCTGCGACGGCGCGCGCGACCTAGATCAACCTAGCGGCGGTGACTCGGATCCCGGTGGCACCACAGGCAAGGAGCCGGTTGTGGAGCTAGAGCGGGAGCGACGACCGCTGCGGGAGAAGAAGAAGCGGACCTTGCC
This sequence comes from Eleusine indica, assembly GCA_030378355.1. Classification (NCBI taxonomy): domain Eukaryota; kingdom Viridiplantae; phylum Streptophyta; class Magnoliopsida; order Poales; family Poaceae; genus Eleusine; species Eleusine indica. Next base: position 42,722,557 of record CM059498.1, on the reverse strand, counting down.
CATTTGATTTGGATCTCGATGCTATGGTGGAAGCTGTGATCCCCACCGAGGCCAGCTCGTGGATCGACGTCCTCTCTGGCCTGTGCACCGTCGTGGGTCACCTTGGCAGCGGCGAGGAAGGTTTGGCAGCGAGGACGACGGCGGTGGCTGCGGGCGACGGCAGCGCCGGCGTGACCGAGGCGGCAGGCTGGCGGCGGCGGATGGGCACGAGCGAGGCTGCATATGGGAGGAAGAAGAGCAGGGACACTGATGTCATTTTGAAAATTTTCTGTTCCCTCTCATATCTAAAAATAATATTTTAATAGAAACAGTGTATTGCAGCTAAATTTCACGTTTTTATAGTGTGTCTAAGCCAAATACTAATTGTGTGATGTGGGCACAGACAATTTTCCCTTACAATTTTGCCGGTTGTAAAATATACCACTATAATTTATAAAATTGGGTCAGTGCTATTACAATTTTCATTTTGTTTAAAATATGCTCGTGTGCAAAAAATTCGGATATTTTTGCCGTTGTCTTCTTCACCAGCTCCAATCGAAACACCACCCACCATGTTGCCAATTCACAAGCTCAGTTGCCAACTCGTGCATCCCTACAATGAAATCTTATTACAAGTGAAACAAAAGGTTCGGAACCTCGCCAACCGACCAACCGTCATGGTCCCTTCCTTGGCCACATACTTCTACAAACTTGAATTGTCGAACCAATCACCACATCACATATAGAGCAGCCAAAAGTTAACAAAAATATCTATATAAAAGAGAAAAATATATATTGACATATGGCAATATATGCACAGACTAACTAAGGTTATAAGTTTGTCTTATACTACCTCCATTATTGTTTAGAGATATGTTCGATAACACTACATAAATTTTTACCGCTAGTGTATTGGATGGTACTATTTAATCAAGTGAAAAAAATATTAAAAAAAATCATGGCAAATACTTACATATAGGTATATCCACAAAAGTTTAGAAGAAATGGTTTGAAAAATAATGGAGAAGGCGTGCATTAGAGGATGGCTGGATTTCCTAAATGGTGATCTAAAGAAAAGAAATATAGTAGTTGTTCATATTACTATAGAAGGAATTATTTTTATTTTTATCTTTTCATATTGTTAAAAATAGGCTACAATAAAATATTTAAGAATAAATTTAAAAGATAGAATGTTATGTACACTTATTCTTATATTGTTATATGTTTCAATAATATCTGTGTCCATTCAAATTTTGTTCTTAAAAATTAAAAATATTATAGATAAAAAACATATATAAGTTATAACGCTCATTTTTATTACAAACACGGTCTCGAAGAAATCATTCATGAAGGCCATTATTATTTAAACAGATTAATCACTTAATAAGAGATTATGAAGTATTAATTCATATGAGTTTCTCATACTGCTATTGGACATAATGAACTTTTTGAAAATGTACAAAGTAAGACTAAACAAGTAAATATATGATGAACATCGTTGTCTCTCAAATATATCAAATTAATATGCATGCCATTTACATTGTTGGTGTATGCGTATCCGAGTAGAGTGTTTGAAAGTAAGAAAATGTAAGACAAACAGAGCCAATGTCGAAAGAGCAAGAGATCAAAATGAGTAAGATGTGAATATGCCTAGACGTTCGGTTAATCCGGTTCATTCGGTGAAAAGATATTTTGGTTACAAAAAAATAACAACCAAAATTGTTGTTAAAAGCTAGTTAACCACTCATTTTAGTTTATGATTATTTTGGTTAATCCACATAAACCAAAGTTTATCAAACACGAAGTTTCACGCTATGGACACATTGTCATAGTCGCGGCTAATCAGTTAATTAATCATGTGTGGACTAATTTGATAAAAACAACGAATCAACATATGGACAGTGGGGTTGGGAACAAGGATTGGTTGAGCTCTATTTCTATGGGCTTAATAAGAAGATCAGCTAAAACTTTTTGTTAATCAACAAAAAAAACTGAGAAAACCAAACAAAAACGAAGATGAAAACCAAAGAGATAGCCGAAGACTGAATTAACCACAAATTTTGGCAATTCAGTGCAGTCGGTTTGGTTAATGGTTTGCCCTAGATGTTAAGGCGAGGTGTACTCAAAACTATGAGATACTTTGGTAGCACGCTAGTTGTTTATATATGTTCAGTCTTTTTAGACTGAAATATGTGTTCAGTCTTTTTAGACTGAAATATATGTTCATACTTAAAGTATGGGACTTGCTAATTTTCAGCTGCCTGAAAGTTTGTGTAACTTTCAATCACTGTTTTAATCCATTGGATCTAGATTTAATGATTTATAATTATTATACAGAAAATCCTATAAAAGAAAAATAAAAAACACAAAGTAACAAACCATCGATTAAAAGTTTTCAATCGACTGAAAGCTAGGAAATATGTTAAAGTATTGTTGGTTTATCTTGCAATGGGACCAACTTCGTTTAAATGTTTCTATACTGCAATTTGAAGTGAGCTGGTTAATGTTCTTTCATGACTACGGCCATTTTATCATGCAACATAATGATTACAAACAATAGATAATCCTTCGAAAAAGAATACCATAATAATCAAAATGTGCAAAATACTATTTCACATGACGGCTCGTGGTTTCACAGAATCTTTTGCGTCACAGCAGTACATTGTTGTTGCAAAATACTGGACTAGAAATGACAATTGTATGAAAAGACGTGACAAATAACCCAAGTCTTGTGATGAAAAAGAAGAATCTCACAGTTGCAGCCATTGCTTTACTGGCAGGTCAGAGTATCACAGTTCACAAGAATTTGCAATTAGCTTTGACGTAGATACCACATTTGTTTTAAAATAATTTGTGATCACTGTTTCAATGGCGCTTTGGCCTATACAATTGCTTCTTAGGAAAGCAGTTCCGATGGTTAGCATGTTGTGGGAGTGAAACCCCAGATTTCAGGTGAGAGACCCCGGCAGCTGCTGAATTCAGGGAAAACCCTCTACTTCTGAAGGGGCAGCGAATGACCATGGATTAAGGACATAATTCAGACACAAGTTCAACCACTCCTCGCATTGGAGCATCATTCTGCATTGAATTGAATCATCAAAAGCAGATAATATAAAACAACACTTATTGAATATGTGCAAAGCAACTTGGAGGAAACAGACATAATTGAAATGTAGTAAAGCATGTCGCACCAGATATAAAATGTCAAATGCCTCAGAGTAATCCTTCAGAGATTTCTCGACATTGGTATTCCTGTAAAACCAGTTCATTGTTACTCGATCCACAAATGTGTGATAGATGATGCAAGGGAACGGCCAACAGAAGATTCATAATATTTGCATCTATAAAATGAGAAGTCGAGAACAATGCAGAAAAGCATGCTCTTCCTTCTGGGCTATGAAGTTCTAGATATTTTTAGCTGAAGTATGACAAGAAGATATCAAGGTTCATCACTCCTTGGGCTATCTACTTCTAAGTTCATTTTAGTCTGTAATATATTCACAGAGATGATGCATTCCATACAAAAATAGCTTTGCATTGATAAAGGTAAACCATTTTAGTCTGTAATAGAAGCTCATTTGCGTGCACAACCATGTTCTGCAATCATATGAACTCCATTTTCATTTGAAACTTTTCTTTACCTAAACTTACATACCAAATAACCAATACAGTTAGCAGTGGAAAGTACTGAAATTGCAATGTCTAATCACATTCTGGTCAACAAAATTAGCTAGTCAGATGGTAGTAAGAACAGGGAAGAGAAGAATCTTTCATGTTCATGCATTTTTCTTAGGAGCTCACAGTAGACAGATGTTAGGTCAAAAGGATGAAAGAGACACAACTTAATCTTTGTGATGTTCAGTAACTTCTAACTGCAATAACTATTGATAGCTGGCATGAGCCAGATTGAAAGAGGTGGATATTAAGAGGATTATATCATCATTGATTCTATTAATGAAGCAAGAGAATGGAAACTTTACTGACAAGAATCCAACAGCAATCCTGTTTTCATAGTTCAAACCATCAGACATGCCCAAGTCCCCAATGTGATCGCCAAGTAGCAGCACATTCGTTCTTTTCTTCACCATTGAATAATCATCAATAGATCCATTAGGATCCCCCGGATTGTCATGCACTGGAGCTGCCATATCCAAGGCATGCTCGTTTTTGTTTAGGACATGAATTGTTTTCCCTGCATTAGGCTTTTGTTAGTTTTTATGAGGGCACTGCAATAAGAGTTTGCGATATAAAAAATCACCTTTAAATGCTACAAGACGACCATCTTCATTAAAGACCATCCTGTTGGAGACAATCTTGATATTCTTAAATGATCGGTGCAGTTTCTGCCGGAAGACCTAAGCAAATAGCAGGATGTGTTAATCAGCAATAAACATCGCCACAACATATGTAATATGGAACCATTCCTTTTCATAGCCCACCTCTTCAATTATGTCTGCAAGTCCAGCAGAAAATACCAGCACAGGAATATCTCTCTCCTGAAATCACATTTGAAAGTCTGTAGTATTAGACTGCGACCTAAAGAGCAATTAGTTCCTATCCATCTCATAGAATATTGTCATTGCAGGTAGGACAGTTCTGATCTAGTCATAATATCACATTATCTGGGTTTCATTTCTAGCCTACCAAACTTGTTTGGGACTAAAAGGCTTTGTTGTTTTCGTTGTATAATACCACATTTATACCCTATAATAGAAAATATAGGAGAAAAAAATATGCATCACAGAACTCCAAGAAATGACCTGTCCAGTAGACCGATGGTATTTGTTCAGAAAATAACTGGTGTACAATACCATATCGATGAGCATGACCACAAAGTTAATCTCATTTCTTGGATAATCGAAATGGTTTAAGTTGGAGGTGTGAGTACCCACCATCCGGCTTATATAGTTACCAAGTTATTGGGCCTAAGCCATCCCAATCAGACAGGAAGTACGCCACCTCAAACATGGGCAATTCAGATCAGATGTGAACATTTGTGCATATGTTCACCATATGGTCTTAATCCTCTTATTTGTCAGCCTTGAATGAGACATATGCACCATATGTACAATAGCATATCTGAAATGTCGTTCATTCTATTGAGTCTATATATACTATACAGACAAAACTTACTAAGTGTCATATTTGCTATAAAGCTATCTCACATAACATCACATCACCCCAATAATCCTATCCGTCCGATTGTTGTGCTTCAGTCCATCCCTGCCATTCGTTTTGCAATTGATATCTACAATCTACTAACTCTCTCCTCCATTAATACCCACTACCGCACAGGAAGAAATGACCTTCACTTCTGTAACTGTTGAAACCCAAATGCACTTACTCTTCTATTCTCATTTATGTACTACTCATCTGATTTTTTTTTTTTTTGGGCTCAAAATAGTGTCCATATATCGCATGATGGGTGATTGGAAACTAAAGTAGGGCTTGAAGAACAAGATGCAAACAACATGAAAGGAACAAGAAATGCTTTTGTCTCTCATGCATATGCTATAAACATGCTATAACAATTATAGGATATAGCCTCTATCCACTGAATTCACTAAAATGCCAGAACCTGAGATCCCACTTGCCTATTTTTTCATATACACTGAAAAACTCAAACATGATGACAAGACGGATTCGGGCATCTGGCAGAATAAAGGGTAACAAGTTCGCAAACTTTAAACTATACAAGTATTCTAACTGCTAGCACCCCAACTTTACATGTTTTGTATCTGCCAAACCAGTAGCAGGGAAAGAAATGGGAAACACAATCAATTAAAACAAAAAGTAAAACATGGAAATCAGCAGAGTTTAAACTAGTACCAAAAAAAGGAGGAGGGAGAAACAGAGAAGCTTTGTGCATGCTTCAAACATTTTATGCAGCAGCTAAACCGTTCATTCTTTTACTAGAATATCATTTTATGCTTCAAACATTGCTTGGAAAACTAAGAAGCAGACAACAGTTTCTCGTTCGAGTGCAGAGGCTGAGTTGCGTGCTATGGCTCTTGTGACAGCAGAGGTTACTTGGTTGCGGTGGTTGCTTGAGGATTTTAGTGTTTCTATTTCTATGCCGACTTTTCTATTTTCTAGCAGTACAGGTGCTATCAGCATGGCTCTTGATCCTGTGAAGCATGAACTCAGTAAGCATGTTGGTGCTGATGCTTTTTATACACGAGCTCAGGTACATGATGGTATTGTTGCTCCTTAGTATGTGTCTTCAGAGATTCAGTTGGCTGATCTGTTCAGCAAGGCACAGACTGGAGCTAGGCACAGGTTTTATCTCTCCAAACTCAGTGTTCTTGATCCACCCTGAGTTTGAGGGGGGTGTTAGATGTATATGTATTCTTGTAGTTTCCTCATTGTATAAGGGGTTTTGTGCATATTTACCCACACCTGTACATGTATATATTCGGGCCTAGTGCCCTCATTATGAATACAAGTGCTATTCATAACAATATAAAGTTACCAGTTACCACTGATGGGTGATGACTGATCGGTATCCATATAAGAACACAAAAGTTGGAGAATCTAGGCATAATCTGGAGGAGTTTATTAAAGAATATCCAAAGCTAACCTCCAAGACCTCAAACATCTCGACCACACCATCTCTGAAAGCAATTGCAGCATCAGCCACAGATTTCTTTATAGCTTCGTATGTAAGGCCACCTTCAATAAGAAGACCATGAGTTTTCCCCCACCTGTAGCACATAGCAAATTTGAGTGTCTGATACCGATGAACACTTAATCATGGCTTTGTGTTGCATTCAACAGTTAAAACACATAGCAGACAACTGATGGTGTAAACCACAAGCTTCTTTTGTATCCTTTATCATGTTACTACAAGATGCAACGAGGAAGCTCATGTCTTAGCTTAGTAGCTGATCAGTTTGCAGGTTCAATTTGGTTTAGTGAGCCTCCAGAGATAATCCAGGCACGCACAATTATGTCAATATTTAAAGCAGCCTTTCTCAAAAAGAACATGAAAGAAAAAAACTACTCATAGATAACAGGTCGCACAGACCAAAGGCTCATCAAGAAGCCAACTACTCATTTATATAGTAAATAAATATTTTCAGGACTGATGTATAGCAAATTTCCATGACTTACCAACTGTTCAGTTATTAGTTATTACGATAGATTCTTAGAAAGAACCCTAAACGATAAGAAATGTATGTATAATACTAATGCGCTTAAGATGTCTAGAACCATGTAGATCACAACCACTGTTGGAGCCCCCCCTCCCCCCTTCTCTCTGCCAGCGCTAGCCTGTACTCTGTAGGAGTAGCTGGTGCTATCCATTAGGGAAAGAAAAGCCAGGAAGGCAGACCATAAAGGGAAAAGAAAAGGAGAGTGTAGGCTGCTCGCTAGATTTGCTAATATTTTCCCAAGCTCTAGGCTGCTGACTGCTGCTATCCAACCTATAAAACTCAAAACTATGGACGGTTTGAGGTGGAAACTAAGGTTGGCAGGAGCAATTTCATGCAATTGCACAACAAAGGTAAACAGTAAATAATATCTGACCAATGAAGATTCACCATTGCCTAAAACCATGAGAACACCCCCGCTCCTGCATCCCCCATCAACCAGCACCACGACCACTACCCACAAATAATAACAAAAAAAATCTGATCAATGCAACTCAACCAAAGGGGACGACAAAATTTCTATTACATAATATAGCCAATATGATACAATGTAAAGAGAAAACATCACTCAGTCCATTCGAAACCTATATGACATGTAAACACAAGAGGATAGTCGCTTTGCCATAACAGAACAGAATGGGAACCATATCCTGCATTACGAAGGGAAACTTAAATTGCACAATCATCTCCTGCCATTGCAAACTGCAGTAGAAGTGCTCGTACTACTACTCACCATTCTTCCATCAGTTTGGCCTTCTCCTGGAGCGGGATGTCGGGGCAGATCTCGATGGGATGGTAATGCTCGTACAGCGCCTCCCTCTTGGCGTCGTACTCGTCGTTCCCCTGCCTCAGCAGCCCGTGGCTAGCTGTCACCAAACACAGAGAGACAGATGCATCTCTCACTCTCAAATCCCCTGGAACTCACATAGGCCCCTAATTTCGTCTGAAAATGAAGGCACTAGAAGCAAGAGCATACTCTGGCCGCGGGCACCATCGTACCAGTACCGCGTGAGCGTCCCGTCGAAGTCGGCAATGACCTGTGCAAATAGGAACCCAAGGTCATTCTCTAACACCAGGCGCGACGGCCACCGTAGAAAAATGGATAAGAAGTCTGGCCTGGAGCTTGGCAGGACCGGCGGCGCGAATGGCTGCGACCTTGCGGGCCAGCGCACCGGGGTCGGCGACGACGGAGTCGGGTACCGTGGTGGACGAAGAAGAGGACATGGCGACTGGAAGGAGAAGGGGGAGTCGGAAGCGGCGGCGGAAAGGAGGATGGGGATGGTCCCGGCGGCGAAGGGAGAGGGACCGGCGAAGGAGGTGGAGGAGGAGAGGGCACGGGGACGGCGAGAGCAGAGGCGGGCTCGTCATGGGCCGCATCTCCAAATGGTGGGCCGGATACCGGTGGACCGCAGACGGATACCAAATAAGGCCTTCACAAAGTTGTCACTTACTATACAGTAGCTCTTAATGATGCTCTATGAGTTTGAACTTAAGCCCAAGACCACGCTAAAACGTAACATTACGGTTTTGGATTCTCAAGAACCAAAGAACCATGATAAAAACATATTTAGTTTTGTTAGAAGAAAGGTACCGGCTTATTTTATTTCATTGTGTATGTCTTTTTGCAACAAGGAAGGCACATAACCACCAACCACGCTAAAGTCAGAAATAATTTACATTCAAATACACTACAACTACACTGCTACCAGTGGCGGATCTTTCAATAGGGCATGATAGTGTGACCGCCCTACCTAACCTCCTAGCGGAAGACCCCCACCCCTTCTTATTCAGAGCTCCGGCGTTGGGCAGCTCTCCGGCAACCGGCAGCAGCCATGGCGTTGTGCTCTGTTTTTGTTTGAAGGAAGAAGAAACAGGCAAACGAAGTAGTATATGGTCCGGACAGGAGGTATTTGGGCCAGGAAGAAAATAGGCACTAACGGGCCTAAAGGATGAGGAGGAGGCATGTCGGCTGCCTTTGCATGGTGTTTGTTTCTTGGGCAAATTTGGCATGACAACAAGTGATGTGCATCACGTGAACAAAGGAAACCCATAATAGTGATGAATAAGGGAAGAAAGATAAGTTTGATTGCTCATAAGGAAATTCAAAATTTTGAGTAGGTAATAAGGAACTTGAAGTTTTTTTGGATGGCTAATAAGGAATTTGCTCTTGTTTCTTGGATTTGAGCAGAACCAATTCGCCCCTAAAACCGAGGTTCGACCCAATTTCTAACTAATTTAGATATCATCACTAGCTAATTTTATTTTTGGAGATTGACAGGCATATCTATATATGGATTATAAATGGGTCAAAACTTGAAATATTATTATCTATTTCATTTATTTGTACTTGTGTGCTTCAGTTTGCCGTTCGCTCAAGTTTGTGTCGCGTCGAAGTGTCGACGCTTCGTCCTACCTAAGTTTTCTGGGTGTATCCGCCACTGACTGCTACAACATTTGAATCCAAAAGAGGTTAAGTCATGAACCCAAAACTCCATCACCATACCAAACTGCTAGTATCATCAACTAAAAAAGAGAGAGTAGCATATGTCTATTTTCTAGTAGTTTGAATCTCAAAATATTCCATGACTAGCTAGGAGCATATTATCCTCAAAATATTTCAGAAGAGCTTATCGGTGCGTACGATGCATTTGTACGTTTGTACAGTGGCGTACCTCTATCTTTAATTGAGCTACTCGAAAAGCGACTGCAGCCTTCTTTCCTTCTAAACAGATAGTACTGTAATGCTACAAACACAGTAGCAGGTACTAATCGGTAATCAGCATATGATGTATCTATTGAGCTATCGACGATCGCAGTCACGTAGTTCGAAATAGAAAACAAGAACAAAAGTAAGAAGAATAGAGGAGACGAAATTCTTTATTGAATAATTATGGCTAAAAAATATAAATAAATGTCTCCTCAACTATTTATAAGAGGGAAAACCCTACTTCGTGTTAGGTCAGGATTAGATAAGGATCCCATATGGATCAGGAGTCCTTCTTCTAGAAGGTGGGTCTGGCCCATAAGTGTTTTACAACACTCTTCCTTGGACTCTTTATCATAATAAATATGTCTCATAAAAACTCCTTAAAAACCTAGTGGGAAAAATAGAGAAAAGAACACATATTATCGTCACTTATATTGTACGTATTGTCTTATCAAAAACCTTAATGAGAAAACTTCATATGAAAAACTTATAAGAAAAAAGAGTACAATGCTTTAATCTTCATGATTAATGCTTATCGATTTTCATGAACGACATGAATTATCTTCGAGATAATTCTCTAATTCAAGAACGTGATGTACTTAGAAAAGTTCTTTCCCTGTTCCAATCACTTCTCTAAGTCTTCTCATGCCAATACCATACCGACACTTTTCAAGAGTACAAGCTGGTAGTGCCTTTGTAAACATATCTGCAAGATTATCATAAGATCGGACATGAGTTACCAAAATCTCTCCCTTCTCTTGCAATTCATGCGCATGAAAGAATTTAGGTAACATATGTTTTGTACTGTTCGACTTTATGTATCCCGATTATATTTATGCAATACAAGCGTTATTATCTTTAAAGATAACTATAGGGGATGGAGTATACGATACTCCACAACTATTTATTATATGTCTTGACATCCTTCTAAGTCAAGTGTATTGCTTGGCGGCTTCAAATAATGCGATGATCTCTGAATAATTTGTTGATGTAGCCACAATCGTCTGCTTGGTTGACTTTTATAAAATTGCCGTTCCACCAAATAAGAACACATATCCAGTCTGCGAGATTGACTTGTGTGGATCAGATAAGTAGACAGCATCAGTATATCCAACCAAGGTTACTTCTACATTCTTCTTGAAGAATAATCCGAAATCTTCAGTTCCTCTCAAATATTTTAGTACTTGTTTAATGTCTTTCCAATATCACATAGTTGATGCCGAGTTGTATCTAGCAAGTAGATTAACAGCAAAAGCTATATCGGACCTCGTACCATTTGTAAGATACATCAATGCTTCAATAGCACTAAGATAGGTATATTAAGGTCCCAATAATTCCTCACATTTCTCTCTTGGTCTAAATGGATCTTCTTCTGCATTGAGTGATCTAACAACTATAGGGGATCTGAGTGGGTATGCATCTTTCATATTAAATCTCTCTAATACCTTCTTGTTATAGTTTGATTGATGCAATAATATCCTTTTATGGGTATGCTCAAGCTGCAAGCCTAAACAATATGCAGTCTTACCTAAATCTTTCATTTTAAATTCAGACTTTAAGTAAGAACATGCATCTTCGACGTCCTATGTAGTGCTAATGATATTCAAATTATCAACAAAAACAGAGATTATGCAATAACCTTTCTTTGATTTCTTAATGAATACATAAGGACAATCATCATTCTTCAAGAATCATTTTTCTAGTAAAAAATTACTGAGTTTGTTATACCACATTCTTCTAGATTGCTTTAAACCATATAGTGACTTCTGAAGTTTGATACTATACAATTTATATTCTTCTTTATTCGGGACTTTGATTCCTTCTCGAACTTTCATATAGATTTCTATATCTAATGTTCCATACAAATATGCAGTAATGATATCCATAAGTCGTATTTGTAAATTCATATTCACTGTCAATGATATTAAATACCGAAAAGTAATTACATCCATTACGGCAGAGTAGGTTTCTTCATAGTCAATTTCTGGTCTCTGCGTGAAACCTTGAGCTACAAGTCTCGCCTTGTATCTAGTCACTTTATTTTGAGCCTTTCTCTTCCTGACAAACACCCATTTGTGACCCACTGAAAAGATGCCTTTTGGTGTAAGGCTTATATTGCCGAACTTCTATTTTCTTTAGCGAGTTCAACTCTACACAAATTGCTTCTTTCCACTTTGGTCAGTCAGGACGCTTCTTGCATTCCTTTATTGACTTTGGTTCAGATTCTAAGTCAATCCGTATTGCAATTGTATCAGCAAAATATGAGTCGACTTTTATTATCTTTCTATTATATACTACTCCTGTTTCAACATAATTCATTGAAACTTCTTCTATTATTTCATTTTCTTGATCCACATCACTCAAAGGTGTGTTTAGATTAGTAATTTCTGGTAACCCGTCGTGATTTTCAAGTGTGCGCATATTCTCACTTGGAATTTCTTCTTCAAAGCTCACCACTTCATGTGGTTTGCTTTCACTTTCTATATTCTTCTTTTGAGTAGTTTGCTTAGGCTTCTTCTCCGCAGGACGTAGGAGCTTTAGCTTGAGCTTGTACTCTAGGCTTTTTTGGTGCCCATGTAACCGGATCACTCCCCCTCTTCCTAGCATTCGTTGCTTTTGAGGAAGGAGGCTGGAATTCCATATAGTCATCCTCTTCGAATGGGATATCTATTCTTTAGGTGCATTTGCAGCCGGTATATGAGACTTTAAAATGTCTCTTGTATTGGTGAAAGCTTCTGACAGTTCATTAGCAACCCTTTGTAGATGGAGGATGTTCTGAACTGCGAGCTCAGTTTCTGTAGTACGAGGATCCATTCCTTGAATTCCCTTAGTTTTCACATTCTATTTCACAGCATTCGTCTCGAGAGAGATACTTTCCTCCCCCTAATGCCGGGAAATGATCTTCATTAAAGATACAATCAGCGAAGCGAGCCGTGTGTAGATCTCCAGTGGATGGCTCTAAATACTTGATTATGGATGCATTTTCATATCCAACGTAAACTCTGAGTTTCTGTTGTGCACCCATTACAGTTCGCTGAGGCGGAGGGATAGGGACATACACAGCACATCCAAATCTTCGTAAGTGAGAAACATTTGATATTATAGCATGCACCATTGTAAATGGTGATTCTTTATGTGTAGCAGATGGCCTCAATTGAATTAATGCTGTTGCGTGCAACACTGCATGCCCATAACAAGAGGTAGCCAATAAGCAATTCTATAATAATGACCGTGCTATCAACTTGAGCCTCTTAATTAATGATTCTACAAGGCCATTTTATGTGTGCACGTGTGGTACAGAGTGTTCCGCTTTGATACCCAGACTCATATTAAACACCAGAGGTGAATTCTCTGGCATTATCCATCCTGATGGATTGAATTCTGTGATCCAGAAAATTGGTTTTCAATTGTATGATCTGAGTTGTTAATCGTGCAAATGCATAGTTTTTAGTAGACAATAAACATACATGACTCCGCTTCGAGAAAGCATCAATCAACACCATGAAGTACCGAAAAGGTTCTGACATGGGGTTAATTTATTCACATATGTCTCCTTGAATTCGTTCAAGGAATGTCATCGATTCTGTTTGAATCTTAAGCTTTGAGGGTCGAGTGATGATCTTCCCTTTTGCACATGCAACGCACAGAAAATTTTCTTGATTTGAAATATCTTTTATCTTCAAGTTGTGACTATTCGAATTCTTCGTGATTCTTTGCATCATGTTGAAGCCTGGATGACCAAGTCTATCGTGCCATGTTCGATAGGCTTCTTGGTTGCTAAATACGGTCTTGAACGCAGCAAACTCTTTGTGTGGTTTAACATAAGTGTAGTACATGCTTTCTTTAATGGTTGAAAAACTTTCGACGATAGTCTTGTGATTTTCATCCTTCTTGGTCATAATGAGACATTCTTCGCCTTTATCGTCATTGGTTTCTACGTAAAATCCATTTGCACGGATGTCCTTGAAGCTTAACAATGTCCGAGTAGACTCAGGATAAAGCATTGCTTCATGGATTACTAGCCGCGTACCATTCGGTAGGACGATTGTGATCCTGCCTGTGCCAATAATCCTAGTGTCATTGCCAATGACAGTAGTTATATCTCCATCATACTTTCGAAGTGTTTGAAAATAACTAGTGTCCCTTAGAACGGTAGTGATAGTGCTACTGTCTACGAGACAGAGCTCCTCTTGAATAGCCATATACTCCATAATTCTGTAATTAATATAGTAATATATAATTAACAGAAATAATAATACAAACAATTTCCACACCAATATGATATATTAATGAGAAAATGTCTTCTTTTTATGAGATTACATAAATAAACCATCACTAAAACCTTAATGCACCCCTATTACTAATGCTTAATTCTAATATAAAACTTCTGATTCTAAGTAGTCTACGAGACTAGTGGGAATCTCCATGGAGGTCCTCCTCATCCTCTGCCATGAGGTCTTCATCAAATTCAATATCAGAGGCCTTACTTGGTTCTTCATGACCTTGAACTTTGTCTAATGTACTAGAATCCATCTTCGTGATGTCTTCTTTGGCTTGGGGAGCTTCAACATAGTTGGTTTCATGCTCCGCAAGCTTCTTCCTGAGTTCTTGGTACATGTCAATAACGTGCTTAGGCGTGCGACAAATTTTGAACCAATGTCCATTCATGCCATATGTGTAACATTTCTGGTCCTGTTTTTCATATTCTCCCCCTGAAGGCGTTTTCTTTGACTTTCCTTTATAGTTCTTCTTGAACTTGTTAGGGTTGTTTTGCGCCTTTGGTGATGTCTTATGTGGCACCTTTGGAGCTCCTTTATCGTTGTTGTTATTCTTCTTGAATGACGTGACATTTGCTTCTTGCGGTGCCATGGAGCCAGTAGGACGAGACAAATAATTCTGCTTGATTAATTCGTCCTCCCCCTGATCTTGCTGTAATGCATTGCTCAGGACGACATAAGAGTCATATTTGTCCTTCTTGTACTGGCGGCTCACATGGGTGAGCTTAGGGTGAAAGGTGGAGAGAGTCTTGTGGATGAGGTCAGGATCTTTAAGATCTTTGCCACATAGCTTCATGCGTGACATAATATCATAAATCTTGGTATTATATTACTCAATAGTCTTGTAGTCTTGAAAGCATAGATTTTGCCATTCACGCTCCATTTTAGGAAGTAAGACTGCTTCAATTTGCTCAAAGCGATTACGTAGTGAGTCCCACAAGACCTTCGGATTCATTTTGGTCATGTACTCATTTTCCAATATAGTACATAAATGACGCCTTAGGAAATGCAGGAACTGAGCTTGCTCCACTGCTGTTGCAGCAGGTTCTCCATTTTTGAGCAAAATTGTCTTCAAGAGATTTTTGCCACTAAGTAGGATTTCAGCATTAACAACCCAGGACAAGTAGTTACTTCCATGTGAGGTAAGCATATCGAATTCTCTCTTCACAAGGTCAGACATCTGCATGATATCATGGTGCAAAAAGTACTTTATGGCAAATAATATATCCAAGTAATAGGAGGCATAAGTAAAGTGGTATAACAAAAACTGCATGTTTAAGTTATTTTTATTGATATTTCTGCATAAAAATAACCAATAAACCATAGAAATGAAATAATATAAGTACTATAGTCTATCTTAATATAAATCTAAAAAAATCCAGGGTGTTATATGCAAAATAAAACACTCCCGTGGAATTTCCAATAATTCTGTGATTTTCTCGTAATATTCATAATTTACAGGGGTCTTGCTATAAAATATAGACTCCAGATTTATTTCTGAAAATATTAGGGACGCTTCTGCGAAAATCTGGGCTTCCTCAGAAATTCTAACAACTAGAGGGGCTATTTTGCAAATTTTCAGATATTTTCGCTGATCGGGCTTCTAATGGGCCAAAATCCGGCCCAAAAATTAAGCCCGGTCCGTTTTTCTTGTAGATGGTATAAATAGGGTTAAAACCTTAAAACTTTTCTCACTCCCTCATTTTCTCTCCACCGGCCGCCACTTCTCTTCTCCTCTTCTTTTTCTTTCTCCACCGTCCGCCACTTTCTTCTCTTCTCCCTTTCCTCTTTTTTCCACCGATAGATCTAGAGGTGCCGGCTTCGTGGCGATTGCACTCGCGCTGGAGTCAGGCGGTGGCGGGAGGGGGGGGGGGGGGTCGCATGCTGGTGTTGGGTACGCGCGCGCTCGTCTGGACCAGGCGGCAGCCGGTGCGCGCGTGGGTCGTGCGTGCGTGAGCCCAGGCCGGAAGTCGGCGCACGCGCGTGCGCTTGTGCAGGTCAGCGCGTGGCGCGAGCGGCCGTGTGCGGCAGGTGGCCGACGCTCGGGTGGGGCAGGCGGTCGGCGGCGGCTGGCCTGCGTGGCCACGCCGAGTTCTCGCGCGGTGGCCTAGGCGAGGCCCAGGCGCCTGCTGCGTGCGGGTTTCGGCAGGTCGGGGCGCGGCCTGCGTGGCCTGGTGTCGTCGGTGGGGACCGGATCTTGCCAGATCCGGTTGCCCTCCCCTTCGTGTTTTTTTTTCAACTTTCTATGATGTATGGAGCCGGGACCAAGGTCCGGTGGGGCCGAATCTAGACTAACAAGGTCCAGATATGAGCCGTCTCGGAACGGATCTGAATGTGCTGTGATGCTTTTACGATGGATCCGGTTACCTTCACCGCTATGGTTAGGGTAAATCCGGTGACCGCGCCGCCAGTCTTTTCTTTTTGCCATCTTCGTGGCTCGCGTCGACGGAGAGCTCTCACGCGGTCTCTTTTTTTTTTGAACTTCTGGATGTACCCCGTTTTGGATCTGAATATACCAGATCCTCTCCTTGCCGGTTCGAGATCCGGTTAGGGTTGGTAGATCGCGGACGCATAAGTGCCGTTAAACTGATTTTGTTATTTCATTATGCCGCCTCCTATGACGAGCTTTTATTGTTGTAGATCTTGACTGCAACGAGTTAAGAATTTTGTGACGATCTTCTGGACAGATCTTGACTGCAACGAGCCAAGATACAAATTCAATCAAAAATCATACCTTTAATCGCCGAGTAGTTGACTGGCTCTGTAGAGCGTGCTGATAACGTGTTGAGTTGTCGATGATCATAGGCACGTAGATCAAAGTAGAAAACAAGAATAAAAATAACAAGAATAGAGAAGACGAAATTCTTTATTGAATAATTTTGGCTAAAAAATATAAAGAGGTGTCTTCTCAACTATTTATAAAAAAAAAACTCTACTTCATATTATGTCAGAATTAGATAGAGAGTCCACATAGATTAGAAGTCCTTTCAAGCGTTTATAATATGATTGGTAAGTTACATCATCTAGTCTAGTTTGGGCAACGAGAAAGAACTGATGTACCGCGTGCCTTGTCTTCACAGGGCCACGTGTTCATTGAGATTCGACGTGAAACCCCTCGCGCAGCACGTGCCGTGCGCTCGATAGGATTACTAGGACTAGTAGGATGGCGCCTACCGCTGCGCGCACTATCCAAACCCAAACCAGCAGGAAATTCGAAAAACAAAATCCAAACCAGCGGAAACTCACCACGTGTCTGTCGCTGACGTACTGGACCCACCACGCTCGCGCTTTGCAGCGCACCGAGGACACCGCAGAGTGCTGATCCATCCTGAATGACAGGTGGGTCAAAGCTAGACGACCCTACATGCCATCGGGAGGTTGGTGCCTGGCTAGCGTACTGTACATGCTTCGTGCGCACCGCCTATCGCACAACAGCGGACTAGAACCGTCCAGGCGCGCAGAATGCAATGCGGTTTTCTGCCACCTCCTCGGTCCCGCCGTTTGCCCCCCGCGGCCTCCCATACACCCGGTTCATGGAACTCCATACAGCGTACAGTCCCTCACGGCTCCACCGACCGGGGCCCAGGTGTCCATGCACCGAGCCCACATGAGGATCAGATCGTTCACGCCGTCTGCGTGGCCGAAACACGAGGCGCGCTGGCCACCAGGAGGACCGTTATTTCTGCCGCCCCCACCGCTCCTATCCATTCCCCAATTCTTCAGCAGCACGAGCGCCTTTGCCCAATTGCGACAGCGAGAGCGGGAAGGGGAAACTCGAAACCAGGCGAGCAGCAGCAGCATGGCCACCGGCGAGGAGCACGCGGCGGCGGTGACGGAGACGCCGGAGAAGGAGGCCTTCACGATGGAGCTTCCGGCGCCCTCAGGCTGGAAGAAGAAGGTCTGGCTTCTCGACCTCTGTCGGTCGGCACCTACCCCGATTTCCTCGCCCCTCTCTCTGTTTGCTGCTTGCTTCGGCCTGGGTGTCGCGGTTCCGAGGGGCGCGAGGGCCGTGTACGGCTCGGATCTGAGGGTTCCGGGCTCGATTTGTGGGGGAATTTCTCTGCGCGCGAGTGGTAGTTGCTGACGTGTCGGGTTCTAGGGTTTCCGAACTCGATTGAATTAGGGGTGCTGATTTCCTATAGGCGTTTGTTTTGAGTGGAATCTTAAGGCTATGACTGCTCGGCAGTGAGGTTTTGGAGCTTAATTTGAGCTCGTTTGTGGCGCGTCGGTTCCTCAAGTTTGGGGTTGGACGCATGCGCGAGTATTTTAGGCTACATATTTATATATTCGCCCTTTTTCAGCTTTGATTTACTCGGTACAACTAGGTTGGGTTTTCTTCGGGCGTCCATAAGATTTGTTATAATCAATTTATGGCTTGGGGATGTAGTTATAGTCGTGTTTTCATGGAAATGGTGAAATTATGATGTTCTTATATTTATTGTTCGGTGCTGTCACGGCTTTCAAGAGCTACTTTCTGCTCGGTTTAGGTCCTTGGTAAGCAATTTGGGCGCTACCCAGCATGTTCCACGTTTGCCGAGTAGTCTACTTTCTTGTCTTTGGCGCTACCCAATTCGTTGGAGTTTTGCAAAATGTTTCCAAATTCAGTTATGTACTGCACACCAGTTTTTTAGGAGTTTTATACTTGATTACGCTCATAGGTGTTAAAACACAACTGAGGTGAACTAAAGCTATAATTGAATCTGGGTAGGATTTGAGCGTTAATAATGTCATGGTTTCCTTAAGAGTCAAATAAACCTTATAAGTACGTCATGTTTCTCTTAGCAGTGTTATGTAGGGTGTGATTGGTTTGGTTCTATGTACTAGCTAAGGCCTGCATAGGTTTCTTCCCAGGCCAGCCCAAGCGAGCATTGTACTGTGCAAGAATCGATTTGAGCCTTGCGTCAGGACAGGCTTAACTTCTGGTGTCCACCTGGTTGCCAGTTACATGCAATTATTTTTTTAAAACACGGCTGACTTTAGTGCCTTTGTAGATTTGGTCAGATTTTCCTTTGTATGGAACATCTGTGATATGTCACGTATCACACCCATTTCAGTATTGATGTCGTTGGATTGCAGTCTCATAACACTATTTGGTTGGAATGTTGCTATTTTAAGAGATTATATCTCAACTAATATACCACACCGGATGGATTACATATAATATATGGGCTTTGGAAAATGGAAACATGACTAATATTAACATCATGTGGTATGTTTGTTTAGCTTTCATTTATAGGCTGACAATGTTATTATTCATGAATGGAAAATAGAATTTTATGATCTAGGCTCAGTGAGTAACAACAGTGTGTTACCAAACCTTTGTCCTTATTTATTGATTAGATGTTTCGGCTTTTGAGATGCTTTGTGGTTGGGATATAGGCTTGTTTGCTTCATATACTAAGGTTGACAGTTGACACCATGTGCCAAATGCATACCTTTGCCAAAGTTTCTTAAGGTTAGTTGCTCGAATTCTGCACACATGTTGGCAAATCTAAGAGATTATTGCCATACTTGTCTGGGTCATTGACGCATGGACCCTGTTAGCAGCAATAGAATTTTTGCCACAGTTGTTGCTACAAATCAAATAACTGCCTGATCTGGT
This sequence comes from Eleusine indica, assembly GCA_030378355.1. Taxonomy (NCBI): domain Eukaryota; kingdom Viridiplantae; phylum Streptophyta; class Magnoliopsida; order Poales; family Poaceae; genus Eleusine; species Eleusine indica. Next base: position 42,702,841 of record CM059498.1, on the reverse strand, counting down.
CAACTTGATTAGTGCAGACCAAACAGGTCATATGTATACAGGTCATGTCTTATTTATTTGTCCTTGAGTGTGAAGTGTTATTGACGAACAATATTTCAGTACAACACTGTCAGTAGTTGCAGCCAAGGGCCCACTGTGGAGAAAAAATTGTGGAAACTCAAAACACTTGTTTTAATCGAAACAACAGATCATGGGTTGTTTTATTGAACAAGTGATAGTGCTATAAAAATATTTTTAACTGAGACTACCAGAGTATGGCAGCATGATGTTTCCATATTGGTACAAGAAGTTTCCATGAACTAACAAGTTCTTGGTATATAGTTCTGATTGAGATAGCTTTTGTATATTTATGCATTTAACTTGACCTTTTTCATGTCTGAAAATAGATCTCCTGTAGGGTGTAGGTGCTGTGGAACCCAACATATGATGATTCTTAACTTATATACCAAGCTGCACAAGGTTTCTGCAATGAGTTTATATTAATCTAGTTCCAGTACCATGGGCTTCTGTGTTGCAACTTTCGTCTTCCAAATCTCATGTGTGTGTTCTCATAAGAACATTAAAGAACTTCCAAGAGTGGCTACAAATCACCTGGGAGGTATATGTGGATTGTGGAGGCCCATATTTATTCTGATATTAAGTGTACCTTTTTTAAATTTATATAAAAAGCTGGATCTGCAGTACATTGTGTTGCAGTCGTTTTTTTGCCTATGTTGGGAACATAGTTGACTTGTATTTCACTTGTCTTTCTCAGTTTTATCATTTCAGCATGTTTTGTTTGGTCCACACTTTGCTACAGGGATTTCTGGAATTGATTCCCATAGTAGGTCTACAATACCACTCTGTGCAGCTATAAAGCTAGAGCTCTGTTCCAATTTGATGTCGGACAGCTCGTGCAGTTCAAAATTGAACTGTGTTTGCTGTCTGAATGACATCAAAAAAAGTTCGGAGGGAGTACTAACTTCTTCCTTCACCACTGTAGCTTGCTCCCATTCGTGGTGGAAAATTTGAGGTTATTTTTGTTTCTCCAACTGGTGAAGAGATCAAGAGCAAAAGACAGCTGACCCAATACCTGAAAGCGCACCCGGGAGGCCCTGCATCTTCGGAATTTGATTGGAACTCCAGTAGGCATCCTTTCTTGATGAATACTATCTTTTGTGCTATTCTGCATTTCTGGTACTGGTAGAGGACTGTATAGTCAACATCTGTATGCTCCCTCTGAAAAAGCTTTCCAACAGGTGAGACTCCAAGACGGTCTGCACGTATAAGTGAGAAGGTTAAGGCCACCGAGAGCCCGGAAGGTGATAAGACACCCAAACGGCAAAGATCTAGCTCTAAGAGGGGTAAAAGGGAGAAAAAAGAAGATGCAGCGGATGCCAATGAGACTGGGGATCATGGCACTTCAGAAGAAGTTAAGAGCATCGATGTGGAGATGAAAGATGCTGAAAATGCAATCGAAGAGAAGAAAGAGGCCCCTGGTGCAGGTGCTGGAGACGAGAAGACTGAAGAAGGTGGCCAAGGCACAGAGCAGGTTAATAGTGTTGCTGCCCCGACTGCCCCGGTATCAGAGAACAACGTGGATGTAAAGCCAGCTGAAACTGAAGTGGCCCCTCCGGCACCTGTAACTGAAGTGGTCCCTCCAGCACGTGTAGAAGGAGAGAAGAAAGAGGAGAACACGGAGAACAGTCAGGCAGTGGAATCTTTGGTGCCACCCCCAGCATCGTTGGAGGGAGAGAAGAAAGAGGAGAACACGGAGAACAGTCAGGCAGTGGAATCTGTGGTGCCACCCCCAGCATCGTTGGAGGGAGAGAAGAAAGAGGAACCTTCTGAGGGAGAGAAGAAAGCAGATGGCGCCACAACTGATGCCACGGCAGCACCTGTGGCTGAAACAAAGGCAGATGCTCCTCCAGCTGAAGCCGCAAAAGGAACAGAAAATTCAGAGCAGGTGAATACCGGTCCCCAAGAGACATCGGCGATGAACTGCGACAAGGGGCAGATCCAGCCCGGTGCCTCCTCTGTGAGGTGCACATAAGGTTGTTGGGCCTCAGATGAGACCTGTCACAGCGTGTTTAGGACAGTATTCACATTTGCTTTAAGAATTGTAATCGTGTGTTAACCTGACAGCGCTGCATAGCAGTAGGCTCCTAAACTTGTAGTTTATCCTTTACGGGTGTCGCTGCTGGGGGCCGTAGGCTGGATGGAATATGCTGGCTCGGTCATCCGCGGGCTTGTACCACCACCCACCCTCTGTAATTCGTTAGCGTGGACATTTGATCTCTGTAGAGGACAGGAGTAGTGTACTCCGCCTGTGTTGTAACGTGATGCTGTGTGTTCTGCCTTGTGTTAGCGAACTTATTGTGGTCCATAAATAAAGCGCAAGAGTGGCGGGTGATTTCCTGACCACATTGAGGCGCAGCGGTTTTTGCAGTGTTGTGACCATGTCTGGTGCCTGAGTGCATTCAAGCTGCGTCGTTCTTGAAGGTTAAAATTGCAGCTCCAGTTAAGTAGTTGCACATAAATCCAGCGCTAGGCCGATCGATTGGTTGATTATGAAGCTGAGCCCCATTCAAAGGATTGCACTTACAGCTCTTTAACTAACGTGCAGTGTAAAATTATGGTTCTGTAACCATAAAACTTCTATCTCTTGACCATAAAATTATTTTTAAACCAGAATTGTTTTACACATGAAACATGACCACAAGCGTAATATTTTTTCGTAACCATAAATGTTTGGTCCATAATGACCATAAAACTTTGCAAAGCTGTTCTTTGATTTGTAAAAGAAAGATAAAAAATGTTCCCTTTTTTACAGTATATATTTTGATGATAGACTAGATTGCTATGGCGCAGAGTGTTCTTTGTGCTGCCTGTAGGTAGCCGTTGTACGGTTTGTACCCATCTACCACCTGCTTTGAAAAACGCAAGGGACGGAGTCCTCCCTCCCATCTAGCCGTTGCGACCCCCGACCAACAGCACAGAGCAAGCACGGCTCTTGGCGTCCGGTCGTCCCCCCACATCTCAATAATTAACAGAGAAGAAAAAAACGCACATGTAGAAACAGAATCCTATGCTCAGAAATCGAATCCATTCGACAAACCCAAGCCGCGATTGAGTGGCGATCACTCACCGGGCGCCGCAGAGAGGAGTGAGCGAGTGAGGAGAAATGGGAGGGCTCAGATCGAGGATCCTCCGGACGCTGCAGTCCTTGCCCAACGCCGCCGCCGCGCAATCCAACCTCCTCCTCCCTCCCCCTTCGAATGCCGGCGACTCGCCGCATCCACCGCCGCCCGCGGAGCCTTGCGGGCGCGTCCAAGAACTGGCGCCGCCGCCGCTCGAGACGGCCCCGACCGTCTCTGATGGCGACGACAAGGAGAACGTCTCGCCCGGGGTCACCCCGCGCAAGGCGAAGAAGATGAAGCTGAGCTCGGATCACGACGACCCAAGCGCGGAGGGCGAATCCCGGTACCGCCGGCCGGACCTGGCTTCGGCTACGCTTTTCGATCCCGACCTCCTCGCCGCGTTCCGCCGCGCCGTCGACGCCTACGCGCAGGCCCTCGAGGAATCGGCCAAGCGCCGGGACGACGCCATCGACGACGGCGAGGGAGCGGTGGTGGTGGCGGATCCATTGGAGCCGTTCGAGATGCTGTGCCCGCCGGGCGGCGAGCGCGCGGTGGTGCTGTACACGACGTCGCTGCGCGGCGTGCGGAAGACGTTCGAGGACTGCGCCCGCGTGCGCCGCCTGCTCGAGGGCCTCTGCGTCGTCTTCGTCGAGCGCGACGTCTCCATCCACCCGCCGTACCGGGACGAGCTCCGCGCGCTACTGCGCCCTGAGGATGGGGACGGCGCGGCGGGGTTCCCCGTGCCGCCGCGGCTGTTCGTGGACGGGCGGTACGTCGGCGGCGCCGACGAGGTGGAGGCGCTGAACGAGCGGTCGCGGCTGCGGCCATTGCTCCGGCGCGCGGCGCGGCGCGGCAAGGGGGAAGGGCCGTGCTCGGTCTGCGGCGGCGCGTGGTTCTTGGTGTGCGGCGGGTGCAGCGGCCGTCATTGGCTCCATGACGACGCCGGCGGCGGTGCCGGCACCGGCCGCGTGGCGTGCCCCGCGTGCAACGAGAACGGCCTCGTGCCGTGTCCGCTCTGCAGCTAGCTGGAAGATGGGGAAATGGTATGTGCAGTGCTCTGTTTTGTCATTCATCATGGAGAGAAGGACTGGTTTGGGAGGCATTCTTTTGATGGAGGATTTTCTTTTCATGCTACTGTAATTAATCAAATGAAATCTTGTGTAATTCTCAAAATTCCTTTGCGCCATTTTGAAGAACAAATCAGTCTCAAAATCTCAAGCGAGATACGCAACTGATAACGCTCTTGCTGTTGCTGCTGCTGCTGCCTTATAGGCATCTGAAAGGGTAAATTTTGCACGGCAACTGATGATGCGATGCATCTGGTCACCAAATGGATTCTGTTTTGTTGTCGTCGGTTAGTTCAAAGTTAACTAGCCGGCGACAACAAAAACTGAATAGAGGAGCACTTATTTTCCCTTAGTTGACTATATAATAGTTCAAATTGGCAACTGATATTGCTAACATTGAGGTCGTGTCGCTGTGCAACTCCATAATCTATTGCCTGCATCCTTTTTTTTTTAACGAACTATTGCCTGCATCCTTTTTTTTTTAACGAACTATTGCCTGCATCCTTTTTTTTTTAACGAACTATTGCCTGCATCCTGATCAAGGGACCGCATTGCCTTGAAGAAATCATTGCAAATGCTATCAACTGAATAGCGGCGCAGTTCAGCCGGAAAGAAGCTAACGGTGCACAGAAAGGATAGTGATCTTCATCAGTTATACCAAATTTTCGATTGCTTATCAGTCATTTCCTTGACAAATCGAAAGAATCCCTGTCGCTGTACCAACAATCAGTGGAGGTTGAAAGAGAAGAACAGATTAACTACGAAAACTGCTGCAGCGGCCACAGCCCACCCCGGCAGAGTGGGCAACTGGGCACGTCCGGCGTTCCCGGAGCCACCCATCGCCGCACTCAGCGTGGAAGAAGTGCCTGCACGCCGGCACGGCACCACCCTCACGAGCACGTCGCCTACCCTTTGCCGTTCCTGGCGGCCGCCTGCTGGTACGTCATGAGTTGTTGGTGCGCGCCCTGAGCCACCTTCGGCCTTCAAGAACTCCCAGGCGGCTATGACGATGACGACGAGGAGTGCCACCCGGGCGACAGCCATAGCCATCTCGAGAGGCGACAGCGACCACGGCGCCGGGGTTCATGCCTGCGTGCTCCCTGGTCTTGGGCAGGCCACGACCGCCTTCTCCCTCCTCCACATATGCTCCTCCCACCTCACGGAGTATGCGGGACCGTGCCTACGAGACAGACTCCCACCAGGACGGGGTGGGGTCGGAGGACGACGAGGCGGTGCCCGTGCCAGCAGGGGACGGGGACGGAGGAGCTCAATTGGACTTCATCGCAGTATATTTTAAGCTTTCTGGCCATGAGCTCATTGTTAATTCCGAAGATACTCCCGACTCCGGGCCGCGTTCTCTACACTTCTGATTTGCAAGGCAGCCTCTCAAGTCTTAAATCTGAACAAAGTCCGGACTCAATGAGGAGAAAAATGGATGGTACTGGTCGCAGTTTGATCATAGCGCCAGCCTAATTTATCTTCCGGAGATACTTATTATTAGGAGGCATTTTCTGGTTGATTGGTCGTTTTATTCTCTTGTGTATTTTAAATAAATGGAATCATGACTTGTTTTTTTTCCCTTGCAAGTTGCAACATACGAATAGCAAATCGACGATCTGAAATGCGGTGCTCCTTACTCTATACCACCAGTGCTGCAGTGCCTAGGCTTTGCTCGTTATGCTGCTGAGGAACTGAAGTCCTACAGATAAAATTTAATTAGACAATAGAAAATCTTTTTACAATTTGGCAACTTCAAGTACAGTTCAAACTGGCTGTTCTCTCTCTCTCTCTGTGTGTGTGTGTCAAGAATTGATCTCTGGTGCTGGTAACTCTATGAATCGCTCAATCTTTTTTCCTTCAGATGAATCCTGCTGTGCTACGAATGAAGCCTGTAATACTGTGTATAGCGTCTTATCTGACGAGGCAACTACACAGTGCAGTTCAGTATAGCAGACGGACTGGTAACAATTCACCAATTCAGTTTGTTTGTAGTACCATTTCCAAACCATTATAAGACAGGTAGTGCCTAATGGACAAGCAGCTGCAGGAATGAAACGACTCAATTTTCCAGGGTCACCGAACCTCTACTTTCTTCTCCATCCAAACGAGCAAGTGTCAAAAACTCAAAGGATACTAGAGATTTAAAGCGTATATTTACAATAAGTACAAAACCTCATTAGAAATTTAAAGCGTATATTTACAATAAGTACAAAACCTCAATATTTTCATGTTTTATCAATTTGATAATGAAACAATCGAATTTTCAAATGAAGAGGAGAGCAGTCTCACTTTGCCCAATAGAATAATCTAATTTTTAAATTAAGAGGTCATATGCATATATAGTTCTTCGTAAATAATAGCTACAAACCAATAAGCAATAGAAATAATAGAATAACTTTGGAATTTAAGTGCCTCCAAGCTTAACCCTTATGATTTGGGCAAAATCTCAGGGTGGGCCGGGGCCCACCCGTCCACCCACCTAGCTCCGCCAATGGTGCTATGACTTGTTATATATTATGACGAGTGCTGGTGGCTTCAACAAACGGGCAAAGAACGATCGGAGTTGAGGAGGACTTTGCCAGCTCTGCGGCAATTCGGAACCTGGGTCTGCAGTCTCAGGTACGTAAGATTAACCACGAACACCACGGTACACCACCAAAAAAAGCCAAAAGCTGACGGAAGGCTTCTCACCTGTTTTATTAAAAAGTAGAGATGAATAATTGATACTATTGAGTTATTTAGAGTTTGATTTTAAATGTGGAATTTTAAGGATTCTATAAGGTTGTGCATGACTATGTTTATCACTAACTGAAGTTGGTTAATGTATTGGAGAAATATGAGAAGAGGGAAAACATGTTTGGTTATCTCATGCTATGTTGGCCTACACTGCATGGATACGGATACGTGTATCGATATCCGGCGGATATGGACATACGTCATTTTTTTAGAAAACCCGATACGTGAATATGTTTTACTTTTTTCTTAAAAAAACAATAATTTGAGCTATAATATGGGCTTACAAGCCTAGCAAGAGTTAAGAGTTCATAAAAAAAACCTAATTTAACATAATAAAATATTGCACAGATACTACAAATCATGTGAGACTGGCAGGAGAACCAATACACAACCATCTGGTGGGCTAGGAATCATCCTATACTGGGCCTAAACGTATCCCCTAGCAGGTTAAACTGGCCCAATACGTATCGGTTGAAGTATCCAATTTTCTGCTATTTATTTTTATTTGGATACTTGATGGATATGTATCCAAGACGTATCTAATGTGTATCCATATCGGACACATATCCAAGTATCCGATACTCTGCACCTTCAAGTATCCGTGTTTCATAGATGTTGGCCAATAGGGAGACCAAGTGGGAGATTTGGATCCTGATGATCTATAAGCCCGATGAGATTAAGGGTAATCCACACCATACAAGTTGCAAACTCAAGACTCATGGACGGTTTTGCTGTCGAGCTTTAAAACCATGGAAGTGATGAATACGTCATGTTGACCAAGTCAATACAAATAGGATACTAGCAAAAGTGAGAAGATGGTTTAATGGAATGAGAACACTAGCGATCTGCCGCCAATCAAGATCAGGGGACAAGGTGACGTCACGTGTTGAGAAACGTGCAAGAAAGTTTCTTGTCTAGACCTCAAAATCAACACTAGCAGGTTGGTGGTGCACATTGTATCATCGCAAATTTTGCATTAAAAGAAAGCAAACACGTGAAGGGTCTGATGACTTTGGATGACAGAGAAAAAAATATGTAGACTATTTTCTTCACAGGCTGTGCTGCATGTGTGGTGGTCGCTACATTGATCCCATAAGTTCCTTGCCAAAGCGTCTGGTGTCTTGTTAGAGCATTCGGTGCTCGACTTATTAATTTTGATTCTTGTTTGCTTCCACTTTTGTGTGTAATCTTTTCTAATGATTTCTATGATTAGCGCATCACTAGGCAGTGTGTTGAACCATAATCTTGATGATGTCAAAGAGGTGCGTTGGGTTGTAATTGTGGCATCCCGCACCTCGAACTGAGGGGAATGACCGATCTAGGATCAATTTTGGGTGATGTCGGACGAAGCCGACATACACAGTACATACACAAACACATTCATCACTTACAAAGTTATATAAGAGTATGGTTGTGACACTCCTAGTGTCATAAAGGTTCCAAGAATAACACCTAGTCAGCACAAGACCCTAACACTAAGATTTGAATTTAAGTTGTCCAATTCAAACCAAATTGAATGACATTTACAATACAAGTCCCAACTTTTCAATATAAGTCACCACTGCAAAAATTATATGTTGTTGGTCATGGTCAAGTAGAATTTTAAGCATTTTCTCAGATTTTTATTCCATTAATAAAGGCCCCAAATAAATGCTAGAATGGTCAAAAATCAGGTCTATTCACAAAATACCTAATTAAATCTTAATAGGAACTGATGGTAGTTAGTATTTTTATAAAAACCAGCACATTATGGGGAGCCTGCCTTATTTTTGGTTTGATTTTATCAAGTTTAGATTAATTCAAACAAAAATATCAAATGCAGTCAGCTGTTAGGATTGGATGAAGAAAAGAAAAAGAAAACTCCCAGTGGGACCCACCTGTCAGCGACTCCAAAGAAACACACCGGCGCCTCCCCGCGCTACCGCCTGCCCGTATGCCGCGTGGGCGCCGTCGACTCGGTATTCGCCGCGCCCACGGATCGACGCCCCCACCCCGTTCCGACATCCCCCCTATCGCCCCCGCGGTCCGAACACCCCCCCTGCCCATTCTCTCTCTCTCTCTCGCGCGTGACTCCCTTTCTCTGCTCTCTCTTCTGCCGAGGCGCTCGCCATCACCGCCGCGCGAGCCCTGGCGCCCGGCCGCTGCACCGCCTCCCCGCCCTTGCCGTGAGCACCACCAGCTTCGTGCCAACGCTCTGGTGCTCCCCGCGGAGCTGCCGTCTTCATTTCCCCTCCGAACCGTCGTGAATTGACCTCTTCTTCCCCGCCTCCGACCGCCGCTCCTCCGCGTCGCCCGAACTCCCTGGTGAGCATCGACCAAATTCCTTTGACATGCAACAAGCTCTTGGCTTCGCGTAGCTCTCCGGCCTCACTCGGCTCGCCCAAGCACAGGACCCCCGCCAGAACGCCACCGCCGACCGCCGGAGTTCCGCCTCGCCATCGCCGAGCCAGCCCCGATGAGCCCTCTTCCCTCTTTTCGCGCGCCGCGTGTCCGTCGGAGCCCGCTGTTTGCTATGCCGGTAATGCTGCCGCCGCCGCCACCCCTGCAGGCCGCCGTGCCCGCGCCACCGCGCGTGGTCCGCGCCGCCGCGCGCGCGCTCGGCTCATGCCGAGGTGGCCAGTGGCTAGGATGGCCACTGGGCCGCAATGGCCTTTGGGCCTGGCCTCGCTCTCGGGCCGCGCCTGGCCCGAGAACGCCCCCGCGCGTGCGCTCGGCTGATGGGCCGTGGGAGACTCAGCCCGTTGGGCTGTCTGGATGCGGCCCAAGTAATCAGAGATTGATTTTCTCATTTTAATCATTTCCAGAAAAGTGCAAAACTTGAAAAATGCATAGTAAAATGATTAACAGAAATTTTGAGGCAAGATAAATTTTGTTAGCCTTGTCCGGACTAGTACTAGTAGAGAAAAATGCTAAATCACAGTGCATGTTAGTTTTACTTTTAGGATTTAAATATATACTAGAAACACTCTTAAATTCATAATTAATTATAGGAAGCTGATAAAATCTTGAGATTTGGTCACCAAGTAGGTGTTTCAGTTTCTAGTCTCCCTGAAAATTGTCATAGGGTAAGTCTCTGTATATTAGCTGAAATTAATTTAATGCCTTTTCCTTATAATAATTAATTAAAATTATTTGGCTTGGTGCATGAAAGTGAAACTTGGCAAATAAATCACTCCTGGTATAATCTAACTATAATAAATCATCCCTGCCCATTTAAAGATCAGAACCATGTCAACTTAATAAATTATGTCCCGAGTGCAATTTTACCCGTTAATAAATATGGTTCCACCTTAGGGCTGTTTCATGGGGGCTTAGTACCTCGCGGGGGTTATGCTCGACACACTAAAACATTAATTAATTAGCACCTACTGGTCATGGACATCACTTACGTAGCTTAACCCCGGCCCACACCAACACACCGTACTTTGGTGCAACGTCGTCGCGATTAAATACTGGAGTCCATGAAGGAAATACACGAAACGCCCTCACCCTGTGCCCCACTCAATACGTTATATTGCTGAACTATTCATCATACCCCGCTTACTTCCACGAGTAGCAATGTACATTAACATATTTATTGAGGAAGTGCCATGAATCTTCTCTCATAGGCCTCATCGTTGCATCATATAGATCACGCAGTGGACCACGTGGAGACGAGGCAGGAGCAGGAGCCAGAAGGACCCGGTGGTGCTTTAGCTAACCCAGATCCGAACCCAGGCAAGCCCCGGTATATTATCCTCGTTTTAAATTTTTATTCTATCACTAGCTAGGGACGTAAGCTTGCCTGTGCATTAAGTGATAGGAGTTGATTGAAACCCTAGCATGCAGTAGGTCCCCCTTCCCATTTCTTAGCCTCAGGATGGTAGTCACTCTGCTTAAATTAGGCCGACTACTCATCGGGTGGTTTTGAGACCACTCGTAGATAGGAAATATTATCACTGGGGAATGATATCGAATGAAGGAAAGGGTGGATGGAATCACAATGAAGACCGGACGGGCAACTAGGTAGAAAGGGAAGGACAGTTTGTCTTCAAGGTGGTAGCCCCATCCGAGTCACCTAAGGCTACGCCTCGTGTCTGGCCCATGGGATCAAGTTTGAACGTACTATTTGCATGCTGGAGATATGGGACCAGTAAACCGACGTAGCTACGACTACCACTTGGTCTGAAGATAGCCTTCTCCCTTCTTTGGTGGAACTGGGGCTGAGAGAAGGGAGCAATCCACCCACGGATGGTGGCACGGGGCGCATCGCGAGGGGGGACCCTTCTCGGGGGAGTCTGGACCCGGAAGACCCTGCGGTACCTTGAGCGAAAGGTTGCTCCATGCGGCTTTCCGGAAGCGCGTATGGGTCGTGCAAGCAGGTTTCTCCTGCAGGATTGTAAATCGATTTGAGTCGCTGCACCTCACAGCAATAAGTACCACTTGATCCCTGCTCTAGAACAGTGTCGGAAGCCATTAAGATGATCAGTGGGTTTAATACTGCAGTTTGGGATTAGTAAGATTGTATTGCAACCATGATTGTTATAGCTTTAGTGCAAACTAAATTTTATTATTCCGCACGACAACTTAACTTGATGCTAAAACTTGAAAAATGAGGATCCACTCCTAGGCTGGCTTTCTGGCAATTTAAACCCTATCCCCAGCCTTTGCATGTCTAGGCGTCGGCTGTAGTTGGCCATTTTGATGGGTCAGTCTTGCTGAGTAAGTTAGTTACTCAGGGCGTAGCTCTATGTGGTTTTCAGATGACCAGGGCGGAGACTGCCACTGTGGTGGAAGATTCCACTAGGAGGGCCAACGCCTCGACTGCTAGAACATTGAGTGGGAGTTGTGCACAAATGATGACGAGGAGTAGTTCCTTGATTGTCGGTACGGTGCTTGGGCAAGGCACCTATTATGGCCGGGTGGTTCCCTGTATGTCGCCGCGAGAGGGCGGTTGTATCTTATCTATTTCATCGAACTAGTGATCCAATGTTGAACAAATTTCGCTTCCGCAGTTTACTTTGATAAAACTCTGGTTTGTAATATAACTTTGGATTTATGTAAAACTCTGTTCTCCACCTATGCTCTTGTTGCAATTATATTCTTCTGTCATGTGTTGTACTATTGGGCGTCACAGCGCGTGTCGCCACCCGAGGGAGATCCTGGATCGGAGCCGCCTCCGTGGTAAGGCGGACCCGTGACAGCGTGGTATCAGAGCTATCTCGGGAATAGTGCAATATTCAAAGACATATTTTTGAAAACCCCGTAACGAACGTGTGAGGACGTGCCCAATAGGTTATTAATAGTTATGATCCAGGTGGCAAAGCTAACTATAGGAGGTTGTTTGTTTAAATACTGCATCTACGGCATCGTCAACACAGGTATATGTCCCGCCCAGTGGACTGTAACATGGGAAGCTAGCACAATGGTGTGAACGCGGGCTGATTGCGTAAAACATCAATGTCCTGCCCTAGGACAACAATAAGGGATTATTTTCGGCTCGTTTCTTTTGATTTGATGTATTGTTTCTGGAATGCATTTTCTATAGGTACGCTAACCATGATTCTCGTAAGAAACGGGTAGTGTACGACTGACTTGAGAGATCGTTTGTCACCGACTATGCGTATGGTCCTATTTGCGGCCAACTTTTATTTTTGTGAGGACGTACAGGCCGAAATCATATGCATACATGTTAAAAAGCATCAAGACATTAACACGAAACTAAAATTTCACCAGACAGGTCATCCATATGAAAAATCGATATCTTTCCACCTGAAAGTCAAAAGCATGCAAACGAATACTTATTGAAATCGTGATTGAACTATCTGTACGTCCAGCAAGAAGAATTTAGTTTAATAATTTCCGGACAATACCATTTTGGCCGTCCGAGTCAGCACGTCGAACTCGGTGTAATCTAAATCTCAGATGTTTAACCTATGGTGTAAAATCCGTAACTCCTTGCTCTGATCACCCCTAGGGCTGTAGTTGCACTTTCTGGAAAGATGGTGAAGGATTCTACCACTTTAGTATTCAGTTACCGTCCAGAATCCGTAAGTAGGATTGCCTAAAAGCTCGACGAAGCAGCTGCTGTACCCTAGGACAGAACATACCATTCTACGCAGTAACCGAATTCCCCTCTAGAATATGTAACCACCTGCGGTGGCTAGATTCTGCGTATCACTCATTGCATCAAATTGTTTTATTTTGGCCTGCACCCTCTGCGTTTGGAATGAGTACTCACTATTTGGGTTTGTGTTCTAGATGGACGAGCACGGGTTTGAGCTGTTCCAGCACGACGGGTGGCGTTGTGCGTTATGTCACCGGTCTACACCACCGTGGCTTTCCCACCCTCCTGTGGGAGATGCTACGCGTCCTGGGCTACGAGGAGCAGCCTTTGTACCGTGGGCGTGAGACTCGCCTCCACGGTGTGCCTTTTGCAGAGGTGCATCTCAGTGTCTCCCCACACCCGCGCAACCCCGACTTGGTGGGTATAGAGAGCACAGTCACGGCTAGGAGCCTCAGGGAGGGCCTGGAGAGAGTCGCCCACCGGGCTCTCACTCACTTCTGTCGGCGCAACGTAGCAGCGCTCTCGGGGACTCCGTTCGAGATGATCCCCATTTGGCACCAGGCTAACCCGGTGTGGCAGAGGCGCGTGAGACACGTCTCTCACGACGACTACCCGGAGTACCACGCGGGATACCGCCGCGTCGCTCGCTACTCCGAGTACCTCCTGAACTTGGATGAGGAGCCTAACAGCCGCAGCAGGATCTTGCTGGCGGATGCTGAGCAGGTGTGGCTGCAGAGGAACGACCTGCAGACATAGGTCGATGCATAGCAGAGAGAGATTCAGCGGTTGACCGCTGCTCTTGAGGCGAGTGAGACTCGCGTGTCGGAGGTCATTGAGCAGCGCGACACTCTCGAGCAGGAGGTGGATAGACGAGGGTTAATTATGCAGCAGCGGGCCAACCACAACGAGCACCTGCAGCAGCAGCTGGCGAGTGCCCAGCAGGAGATGGACCTTATGGCGGAGGACCTGGAGACCCTGGTTCATGAGAACCAGGACCTCCAGGCTCACTTGGACGTGATGGCCGCGTCGCCGGCAGTGCCCGAAGAGGAGGAGCCTGAGGACGACGTGGGCGAGGAGTCCGACGTGGACTACGAGCCACCCGCTTCGACAGACACAGACCGTCTAGGACCCTCGGGCACCGCCGCAGACAGGGCATGGCAGTAGTAGTAGACGCGACTAGGTTGTACTTGTAGGGCATGGTAGATAGATAGCTTTTGGGACGCTCCACGCGTGGTTGTTCTATTTTGGGGATCGCCCGCGTGGATGGCTTTTGGAAACTCGATGGCCACATATTCCGAGTTTATGTAGAGTGGAACTGTTGACTTGCACTAGAACCATGTTAACTTGGAAAACTCCCGCTTTATCGAACTTATGTTATTTACCAAATTGCTGCCCTGTGTGCTGTGTTATTTGATTTGATAACCTATAATGATCATGTTGGATAAGAGACTAATTGGGAACCTTATTCTTACATTTCAGATTGGTGCGCACCCGCAACACCAATGAGCTGCATGGCGAGCAGCCCGAAGGTTCCAGGGCTAGGGGGGCTGACTCTCCACGAGGGACTCCACCACCACCGCCGCCGCCACCCAACCCCATGCAAATGATGGCGCAGTTTTTCGCTACTATGATGGAGAGCCAGCAGCAGCAGGCGGAGTTCATGCGGGAGGTGGCACAGCAAAACCTAGCAGGCCGTAATGCTAGGGACCACAACGACGGCGCACCGTCGAGCAGCTCCTACTCTGACTTCCTCGCCACCAGGCCGCCCACGTTCAGCTCAACCACTGAGCCCATGGAGGTGGAGAATTTTCTTCGCACGCTCGAGTCCAAATTTGGACTTCTTAACTGCACGCCTGTGCAGAAGATATTGTTCGTCGCGCAGCAACTGCGTGGTGCGACTGGGGCATGGTGGACCAACCATGTCACCTCTGTGGGAGCGGACCAGCAGATTATGTGGGACGAGTTCAAAGGTGCATTCCGTGCCCACTACATCCCTACGAGGATCGTCCACAGGAAGGCGCGTGAATTCGCCGCACTAAAGCAGGGCAACCGCAGTGTCGAGGAATACTGCGAAGAGTTCAACCGGTTGGCGCTATACGCCTCGAAACAAGTGGACACCCCCGCCAAGCGCAAGGACCGTTTCTTGGAGGGGCTAAGTGCTGAGCTACAGGACCGCCT
Organism: Eleusine indica; assembly: GCA_030378355.1. Classification (NCBI taxonomy): domain Eukaryota; kingdom Viridiplantae; phylum Streptophyta; class Magnoliopsida; order Poales; family Poaceae; genus Eleusine; species Eleusine indica. Next base: position 42,687,695 of record CM059498.1, on the reverse strand, counting down.
CAACCTTAACATGGGAGGCTCATTCGCTGAGTTTGTCAACAATGCTATCATCACGGAAGACGGATATCGCAGGGTGATGGCAGAACGGAAGCGCTCCACAAGTGCTATGGGGCCATCCAGTGGACCCTCGCAGAAGTTCCGCATGGTGTACACCACCCCATCGGGACAGAGGTACCGCTCCGCCCCCGTGCCGTCACCTGTTGTGCGCCCGCCTCAGCCAGCACAGCAGCGACCCCCGGCACCACTCAGCAGCAGAGCCAAGGTGGTTTTTGCTCACCACAGGAGCCGAACGCTCAGGCCGGATCTTTCCCCTGTTATAACTGCGGTCGTCTGGGACACTTCTCAAGGGAGTGCCCACATCCCAAGAAGGGCACTGGCCAGAACCTGCCAAGGAACAACAACAGCGGCAGCAACAACCGCAGCAACCGAGGGTCAGTTCGTGCTGGGCGAGTGAACAACACCACCCGGGAGGAGATTCCGGAGAACAGCCCCATCCTTGCTGGTATGTTCTCTGTTCGAGACCACCCCGCATTAGTTCTGTTTGACTTAGGAGCCTCGCATAGCTTTGTTAGTAGATTCTTCGTTGATAAGTACTGGCTGCCTCGCACCCTTATGAAAGCACGATACACCATTAGATCAGCCGGTGGACAAACCCCCGCTCTATATGAAATAGAGAAACTCCCAATAACCCTAGGATCAAAAGTCTACCCTACCAAGTGCATAGTCTTAGAGGGGTGCAACAATGACATTATTCTGGGCATGCCTTGGATGAGGCAACATAAAGCTATATTGAACATAGACGCCTACACTGTGCACCTAAACTCTCCCACCCATGGTAGCGTAAGCTTCCGGGTACAACCATCCCAACTGGCCACACCAAGCATTCACCACACCACCGCCGGGCAGATAAAGGATATTCTAGTGGTTAGGGAATTTTCGGACGTATTCCCTGATGATTTCCCGGGACTTCCACCAGATCGGGACGTTGAGTTCAAGATTGAGCTTCAGCCAAGGACGACACCTATATCCAAAAGGCCGTATAAAATGGTGCCCAAGGAACTAGCTCAGTTAAAGGAGCAACTTAAGGAGCTGCTGGATAAGGGATTCATTCGACCAAGCTCCTCACCTTGGGGTTGTCCGGCACTATTCGTGAAAAAGAAAGATGAGACCCTGAGGCTGTGTGTAGACTACCGACCCCTCAATGCGGTGACTGTCAAGAACAAATACCCACTGCCCCGTATTGACATTCTCTTTGACCAGTTGATAGGAGCTAAGGTTTTCTCCAAGATTGATCTACGGCCTGGTTACCATCAAATTAAAATCCGTGCCGAAGACGTCCCCAAGACAGCATTTTCTATCCGATACGGACTATATGAGTATTTAGTGATGTCGTTTGGATTGACAAATGCACCGGCACACTTCATGTATCTCATGAACTCAGTGTTCATGCCCGAGTTGGACAAGTTTGTGGTGGTATTCATTGACGACATCCTAGTCTACTCGAAGTCAGAGGAAGAACATGCAGAGCATCACCGTGTTGTATTACAGAGGTTAAGGGAGCACCAGCTATATGCTAAGTTTAGCAAGTGCGAGTTTTGGTTGAAGCAAGTACCATTTTTAGGCCATATTGTATCGGAAGAAGACATCGCGGTAGATCCCAGCAAGGTAAGAGATGTACTGAACTGGAAGACACCGAAGACTGTATTTCATATACGCAGTTTTCTGGGATTAGCTGGTTACTACCGCCATTTCATTCCCAATTTCTCCAAAATTGCAAAGCCCATGACCGAATTGCTTAAGAAGGATAAGAAATTCATATGGGATGAAGGCTGCGAAGGTGCTTTTCAAACCTTGAAGAAGCACCTGACCACGGCCCCAGTATTAGCTCAACCGGACCTGGGGAAACCGTTCGATGTCTATTGTGACGCTTCGGGTATTGGGTTAGGATGCGTGCTCATGCAAGATGGGAGAGTCATTGCTTATGGATCAAGGAAATTGAGGAAGCATGAGCAAAATTACCCCGCACACGATCTGGAGTTAGCAGCAGTGGTATTGGCCTTAAAGATGTGGAGACATTACCTCCTTGGGAATTTAGTGCGTGTATACACCGACCACAAAAGCTTGAAGTACATTTTCACTCAAGACCACCTGAATATGAGATAGCGTCGTTGGTTGGAATTGATTAAGGATTACGAGTTGGAAGTCCATTACCACCCGAGAAAGGCGAATGTCGTGGCTGACGCCCTAAGCCTTAAGGCTCACTCCCACCACATCCTAGTCAGCCCACAAGTCCAAGATGGTCATTATGTTCAGGTAACACCCCACGGAGCCCTCTATAACCTAGCATTAATTCCTACCTTACGGGAAGAAATAGTGGCAGCCCAGAAAAATGACAGAGGCATAGCACATCTCAAAAGGAGACTAAAAGAGGGCGATGCTAAGGTACAATGCTTTTGAGAAGATGCAGAAGGTGTTTTTTGGTTCAAGGATCGAATGGTGGTGCCTAAGGATTTGGAACTCCGCAACAAAATTCTAAATGAGGCCCACATTACGAAGTACTCCATGCATCCGGGTAGCAACAAAATGTATCAGGATTTGAGATCCAAATTTTGGTGGACTCGTATGAAAAGGGAAATAGCCCACTATGTCGCAGAGTGTGATACATGCCGTCGAGTCAAGGCGGATCATCTGAAGAAGGTAGGCCTACTACAACCCTTGAGTATTCCAGCCTGGAAATGGGAAGATATCAGCATGGATTTCATCGTTGGTCTAGCGCTGATGTCACATAAATTCGACTCCATATGGGTCGTTGTTGACAGATTGACAAAGGTCGCCCACTTTATCCCTGTGTCGACACGGTTCAAAATGCAGAAATATGCACAACTATACATTGAGCGAATCATGTGTTTGCACGGGTGCCCAAGACTATCGTATCCGACAGAGGGTCCCAGTTTGTGGGACGCTTTTGGGAGAAGCTACATGAAACATTGGGCACCAGGTTGATTAGAGATTCCGCGTACCACCCCCAAACAGACGGTCAGACGGAAAGGGTTAACCAGATATTGGAAGACATGTTAAGGGCGTACGTATTGAATCACAACAAAAAATGGGATGAGTGCCTACCCTTGACAGAATTCGCATACAACAACAGTTACCAGGAAAGCATCAAGATGGCACCATTCGAGGCTCTCTATGGGCGCCGCTGTCGCACACCACTGAGTTGGTCAGAATCAGGGGAAAGGGTAATATTTGGCCCGGAACTAGTGCATCAAGCTGAACAAGAAGTGCTGGAAATCCAATCAAAATTACGTGCGGCAAAGTCCAGGCAGAAAAGTTATACGGATAAAAGGCGCCGCCCATTGGAATTCAGGGTCGGCGATATGGTCTACCTCCGAGTGTCACCCACCAAGGGTGTACAACGATTTGGAATTCACGGGAAGTTAGCACCTCGATATATTGGTCCCTACCCTATCATTGCGAGATGCAGACCCGTGGCCTATCAGCTCCAACTGCCAGTGGAACTCGCTGGAGTGCACGACACATTTCACGTGTCCCAACTAAAGAAGTGTCTAAAAACGCTAGTAGGCATTCCCCTGGAGACTACTGGACAATTACAACCCGATCTGATGTATTCAGAGCGTCCAGTGAGGGTGCTAGACGAGAAGGAACGAGTTACGCGTAAGAAGACGCTCAAGTTTTACAAGGTTCAATAGAGCAACCACACCACCAAGGAGGCTACTTGAGAAACTGAAGAGTTCCTGCAAAGCCACTACCCCGAGTTCCTACGCCACCACATAGGTAACCCGTTAACACACCCGTTAATCTCGGGGCGAGATTTTTTGAAGGGAGGAGGGCTGTGACACTCCTAGTGTCATAAAGGTTCCAAGAATAACACCTAGTCAGCACAAGACCCTAACACTAAGATTTGAATGTAAGTTGTCCAATTCAAACCAAATTGAATGACATTTACAATACAAGTCCCAACTTTTCAATATAAGTCACCAATGCAAAAATTATATGTTGTTGGTCATGGTCAAGTAGAATTTTAAGCATTTTATCATATTTTTAGTCCATTAATAAAGGCCCCAAATAAATGCTAGAATGGTAAAAAACCAGCTCTATTCACAAAATTCCTAATTAAATCTTAATGCGAACTGATGGTAGTTAGTATTTTTATAAAAATCAGCACATTATGAGGAGCCTGCATTATTTTTTGTTTGATTTTATCAACTTTATATTAATTCAAACAAAAATATCAAATGCAGTCAGCTGTTAGGATTGGATGAAGAAAAGAAAAAGAAAACTCCCTGAGGGACCCACCTGTCAGCGACTCCAAAGAAACACACCGGCGCCTCCCCGCGCTCCCGCCTACTCGTACGCCGCGTGGGCACGCCACCGCCCAAGCACAGGACCCCCGCCGGAATGCCACCGCCGACCGCCGGAGTTCCACCTCGCCGTTGCCGAGCCAGCCCCGATGAGCCCTCTTCCCTCTTTTCGCGCGCTGCGTGTCCGTCGGAGCCTGCAGTTTGCTATGCCGGTAATGCTGCCACCGCCGCCACCCCTGCCGGCCGCCGTGCCCGCGCCGCCGCGCGTGCGCTCGGATCATGCCGAGCTGGCCAGTGGCCGGGATGGCCACTGGGCCGCAATGGCCTTTGGTTCTGGCCTCGCTCTCGGGCCGCGCCTAGCCCGAGAACGCCCCCGCGCGCGCGCTCGGCCGATGGGCCGTGGGAGACTCAGCCCGTTGGGCTGTCTGGATGCGGCCCAAGTAATCAGAGATTGATTTTCTCATTTTAATCATTTCCAGAAAAGTGCAAAACTTGAAAAATACATAGTAAAATGATTAATAGGAATTTTGAGGCAAGATAAATTTTGTCAGCCTTGTCTGGACTAGTACTAGTAGGTAAAAATGCTAAATCATAGTGCATGTTAGTTTTACTTTTAGGATTTAAATATATAATAGAAACCCTCTTAAATTCATAATTAATTATAGGGAGCTGATAAAATCTTGAGATTTGGTCATCAAGTAGGTTTTTTAGATTCTAGTCTCCCTGGAAATTGTCATAGGGTAAGTCCCTGTATATTAGCTGAAATTAATTTAATGCCTTTTTTCTTATAATAATTAATTAAAATTATTGGCTTGGTGCATGAAAGTGAACTTGGCAAATAAATCACTCCTGGTATAGTCTAACTATAATAAATCACCCCTGCCCATTTAAAGATCAGAACCTTATCAACTTAATAAATTATGTCCCGAGTGCAATTTTACCCGTTAATAAATATGGTTCCACCTTAGGGCTGTTTCATGGGGGCTTAGTACCTCGCGGGGGTTATGCTCGACACACTAAAACATTAATTAATTAGCACCTACTGGTCATGAACATCACTTACGTAGCTTAACCCCAGCACACACCAACAGACCGTACTTTGGTGCGACGTCGTCGTGATTAAATACTGGAGTCCATGAAGGAAATATACGAAACGCCCTCACCCTGTGCCCCACTCAATACGTTCTATTGCTGAACTATTCATCATACCCCGCTTACTTCCACGAGTAGCAGTGTACATTAACGTATTTATTGAGGAAGTGCCATGAATCTTCTCTCATAAGCCTCATCGTTGCATCATATAGATCACGCAGTGGACCACGTGGAGACGGGACAGGAGCAGGAGCCAGAAGGACCCGGTGGTGTTTCAGCTAACTCGGATCAGAACCTAGGCAAGCCCCGATGTATTATCCCCGTTTTAAATTTTTATTCTATCACTAGCTAGGGATGTAACGTTGCCTGTGCATTAAGTGATAGGAGTTGATTGAAACCCTAGCGTGCAGTAGGTCCCCCTCCCCGTTTATTAGCCTCAGGACGGTAGTCACTCTGCTTAAATTAGGCTGACTACTCATCGATTGGTATGGAGACCACTCGTAGATAGGAAATATTATCACTGGGGAATGATATCGGATGAAGGAAAGGGTGGATGGAATCACAATGAAGACCGGACGGGCAACTAGGTGGAAAGGGAAGGACAGCTTGTCTTCTAGGAGGTAGCCCCGTCCGAGTCACCTAAGGCTACGCCTCGTGTCCGGCCCATGGGATCAAGTTTGAACGTACTGTTTGCATGCTGGAGATATGGGCTCAGTAAACCGACGTAGCTACGACTACCGCTTGGTCTGAAGATAGCCTTCTCCCTTCTTTGGTGGAACTGGGGCTGAGAGGAGGGAGCAATCCACCCACGGATGGCGGCACGGGGCGCATCGCGAGGGGGGACCCTTCTCGGGGGAGTCTGGACCCGAAAGACCCTGCGGTACCGTGAGTGAAAGGTTGCTCCATGCGGCTTCCCGGAAGCGCGTATGGGTCGATCAAGCAGGTTTCTCTTGTAGGATTGTAAATCGATTCGATTCGCTGCCCCTCACAGTAACGAGTACCACTTGATCGCTGCTCCAGAACAGTGTCGGAAGCCATTAAGATAACGAGTGGGTTTAATACTGCTGTTTGGGATTAGTAAGATTGTATTGCAACCATGATTGTTATAGCTTTAGTGCAAACTAAATTTTATTATTCCGCACGACAACATAACTTGATGCTAAAACCTGAAAAATAAGGATCCACTTCTAGACTGGCTTTCTGGCAATTTGAACCCTATACCCAACCTTTGCATGTCTAGGCGTCGGCTGTAGTTGGCTCTTTTGACGGGTCAGTCTTGCTGAGTAAATTAGTTACTCAGGGCGTAGCTCTATGTGGTTTTTAGATGACCAGGGCGAAGACTGCCACTGCGGTGGAAGATTCCACTAGGAGAGCCAACGCCCCGACTGCTGGAACATTGAGTGGGAGTTGTGCACAAATGAAGACGAGGAGTAGTTCCTTGATTGTCGGTACGATGCTTGGGCAAGACACCTATTATGGTCGGGTGGTTCCCTGTATGTCGCCGCGAGAGGGCGGTTGTATCTTATCTATTTCATCGAACTAGTGATCCAATGTTGAACAAATTTCGCTTCCGCAATTTACTTCGATAAAACTCTGGTTTGTAATATAACTTCGGATTTATGTAAAACTCTGTTCTCCACCTATGCTCTTGTTACAATTATATTCTTCTGTCATGTGTTGTACTATTGGGTGTCACAGCGCGTGTCGCCACCCGAGGGAGATCCTGGATCGAAGCCGCCTCTGTGGTAAGGCGGGTCCGTGACAATGGTATTCATCATTACAAACTGAGTTTGGTTATTAATACAAGCTTGAGTTCAGAATTTCAGATTTACATACCTACGTCCAAACGGAAATTACAATACATATGTTCTTAGTTCAGAGTTTATTACATCACATAGCGGAAGTGATAATTAAACACGACGGTAGATACGACCTAAGTAAACCATAACAGCCTTAGTCATGGTTCACTCCTCAGGTCTGTGAGTCGGTGAGCAAGGAACCCACTCAAAGGTCCAATCGCTACTTGGTTCCTCGACGCACCCTGCACTTTCACGGCTCAGATAGAAGTTAGAGGAAGACATGCCTGCAATAAAATTTTTAAACAACAAATCCTGAGTATCTAACATACTCCGCAAGACTTATCCGTCAACATAGTCATCTAGGACCGATGCCTACATGCAAAAGGCTGACCGGGCTTGCTGAAATTAGGTTGCCAAAACAGCACTTACCTAAGTTCTAATTTCATCTTTAGACATATTAATAGGGTTATGACATGAACATAAATTTAATGAGGGGCGACCCATCAACGTATGGTTGCAATACAACAATTAAGCAATTCAAAACAGCAAGTATAACTTCCCCTTTAGTTCTTACTGCAATGCAATCTGCTCGAGATAAGTGGTACTTTTAACCGCGAGGGATAGCGATATATATCGATTTAGATCCTGCAGAAGAAAACCCAAGTACACGTCATACGCATCATTTAAGAACACGTATGACCATCTTTTATATGATTACCATAGAGTCGATCCGGGCCCTCACTCTGAGTGTATGTCCCCCTTGCGACCACTGTTCATCATTGGGTCCAAGGCTTAAACCATACACCCTCCAACTTTTCACAAACCTGTGCAACCACCATGACTGACACTTTGCACAAAGTGAGGGGTGACCGTCCAACACCACGATGCTCAAGTTACTAGGTTTACCAACTCCCATACAAAGGTATGCACTTGGTACTGTTCAATACTTGCTCGCGGAGTCACAACGGTCCTTACGCGACACATACGGGCTATGGCAGTCAAGGAAGAACCCTGCCGCTGCTCTCTACACATGCAATTCCCACACGGCCTTTATTTTCATAAGTATCATAATGTGAGAGATAACAGTTATAATAACCTATACCGAGCGGTCTCCGTACCACTCGATATTTCTACCGGTGACTCATTATTAAGCATAGCATTTGCTACCGGAAAGGCTTATACCTAAACTGAACCAGACCATATGTATAAAGGAATCAATAATGCATCTATGGTTATAAAAGCACAAGTCATGACACTTAACCGATGCTTTTAATTCCTATACGTAAATGCACAAGTCATGACACTTAACCGATGTGAAGCAAACCAAAACTTATAAAAGCATGGGTTATGCACCGGGGCTTGCCTTGGGGCTGCTCGAAGTTAGTAGCTTCAACGGTGTTTCGTTCAACTTCGGGCTCCTCGGGGTTGCTTGCCTCGGTCTTGTTTCCGGTCTCGTTTCCTAAATGATGTGATGCAATGCAAAGTAAGAGTTCATAAGATGATTCATGGCACTATCTCAAAAAATAAAATTAATAGAATGATGCTCATACATGAGATGGTGTGCTTTCCTAAGTAGCTTGAAACAATAGTTTAAATGAAGGGGACAAACTTCTAATTAGGAAAGTAATAAACATGACTATTAATAGGCATATCATACCAGTAATTAAAAGCTTGGTCTAGTAATTAAATAAACCTACTGTTGTGCATGGAATAGGGTAGGGAAAACAGGTCTAAAGCAAATATGCGTAACATATGCTGCTCTTACTAAAGCAATATCTATCCATTCCTTATAGTTAACTATATGGCATACAGGTGTGCTCACATAAAGGTGATATAGAACTTAAAGGACTTGGTGGAGAGAAAAATACTCATGCTAGTATATCTAAACCCTACACATGCTTAAGAACAGTAGTATAGAGCTATTTTCCAGAAAACAACAATAAACATTACTAAGTAAAACAAATATAAAGTTCACATAAAATCCTAAATGCAATATCAGGATCATCATGTCCAAATTAATTAACATGGTTCTATATTGAAATTAAATTCATGTATTTTTCTCGCAACATACAAGAGCATAAGAAACATGCCTGCAAATTTTCAGAGTTAAATTCCATGTCATTAAATTATAAAAATTTGTATACTGGAAATGCAAGAAATGCACATAACCATGAAAATATGCACAAATTGATTATGATCAATTCTCAGACGTGCACATATGCTATGGGGAGTGTGCATGCGAAAATTGATTATGATCAATTCTCAGACGTGCACATATGCTATGGGGAGTGTGCATGCAAATATTTTGAGATATGTGCAACCCCCTAATTCCAATTAATTGGGTTTAATTCTTTTCTTCTTACTCTTTTATTTAATTTTAAACATATTAATTCTCTTGGATATCTAAGATTTTGTGGGCTTGCATTGTGACTAAGGCAAAGTGACACTGGGGTGTCACAGCCCTCCTCTCTTAAAGAAAATCTCGTCCCGAGATTGCAATAAGGGTTGACGGAGGAAAGGGAAAAAAATGGGATCATTACCTCAATTGTGAATCCAAAAATTCAGGAAAATTGGACTTCAAGAATTCCTCTTGTTCCCATGTAGCTTCATCCTTATAGTGATTACTCCATTGCACTTTGTAGAAAGTGATAGTCCGATCACATGTCACCCGGTCCTTTTGATCAAGAATCCGGACGGGGTGCTCGGGATATGACAAATCTTCTTGTAATTGCGTCGTGTCAGTCATGACAACTTCTATAGGTGGCTATGGGGAGTGTGCATGCAAAAATTTGGGATTTAAACATTTTCAGAGAATAAATTATGATTTTTATTTGCTTAACAAGGGCTGTTTGTTTTTATTTGATTTCACCAAATTTTATTAGAAACCTTGAACTTCATGCTAACCACTGGAAAGAGAAAGTTACAAGGATTCCAAAATATTTTTATTTGCAATTTTTTTACTCTTATATTTTCAGAGATATCGATTTTTCTTTCTTAATCAAAAGTTCACTACTAATTACGAAATTGCCATCGAGCAATTTCAAACCGAGCACAGCGCGCGCACGCGTGGCTAGGTTTGATCGCCGACATCGATTGGCAGCGAGATCCATGACTTCATGCTGCTTTTCATGCTCAGGGGGTTGGAGAGGGTTCAATGGGTGGTGGTGAGGGGTGCTAGGAACGCTGGAGCGCAGCCGGCGACGAGCGACGACGACCGGCAATGGGCGACGCGCATAGGGCTTGCTCCGACAGGGGGGGGGGGGGGGGGGAGGTCCTAGAGCATCACCTGACTACTGTGGAGCTCGGTGTGGGTCGAGTTGAGGTTGGGGATGGCCAGAGGGTGGTTGCCGCCGACGGCTCCTCTGTTCCGGTGAACGGCGACGCGGCTTCCTCCTCTGATTCCGGTGAGTTCACTACGAGATAAGGCAATTCACTTGAAAGGAAGTTAGCTAGCTACCTTGCGCACAACTTCTAGTTTGGAAGCGGGGCTGGAGCTCACCGTGGAGACGGTGGCGTCGAGGTCGAGCTGCTGCAGCCGAGACAGGGAAGGCGGCGGTGATTCCGGCGTGTGGCGCGCTGTCGTGGCTCAGGCGCGCTCCACCAGGTTCAAGTGCGATCAAAGGGCTGCACAGAGGAGTGGGGATAAGCAGTGCCGCTGCTGGGAGGAAAAGACGCACGCTCGAGCTTCGCCTCGGATAGAGGCGACAGGTGACGGTGAGTGAGGGAGAGACCGAGAGCGAGGGAGAGAGAGGGGGCAATGGCAGCTCGCCACGCTGGGGAGCAAGGACGTGGTGTAAATGGTGAAGGACGGCCGCTCCACCCACTTCCCGTCAGGCGGCATGGGCGCCGGAGCGCCGGAGAGGCTGCCAGTGGCCCTCCGCCACTATAGCGAGTTTGAGAAACTAGTGAAACCCTTTTGCTCTAACCCGGTGCTCTCTGTTCTAGTCAATACTGGGTCTTCCCGATTTTTGTTGGAGTTGCCAAATTTTGTGAGTGTGTAACAATAAATTTGGAGCAACTTTTATATATAAATTTTTCTGAGATTATGTTTTGAATAATTATGACAATTCTTATACTAAACTCTGTTTGCTGTAATTTCCCCAATTTTTAGGTCTATCAAACCTTTACCAAAAATTCTGGTAAATTCCCTAAAATTCTATTTTTACAATCCCAACATGATTATGCAAGAAAAATATGGACACACTTCTGTTAAAATATTTTGAGATATGTGCAACCCCTAATTCCCATTAATTGGGTTTAATTCTTTTTTTCTTGCTCTTTTATTTAATTTTAAACATATTAATTCTCTTGGATATCTAAGATTTTGTGGGCTTGCATTGTGACTAAGGCAAAGTGACACTGGGGTGTCACAGTACTCATTTATAGTGCTTATATTGCTTATTGTAGCATAAGCAATCAACCCGTTTGACAAAACTGCTTATGCTTATTTGCCCATACTGCTTATGCTGAGAGAGAGGACCACCATAAGCACTAAAAGCTACGTTTTGCTGCTTTGCCCAAAGTGCTTATGGTAGTACAAAATAGCAAAGTCTTATAGGTGCTTATACCCCATAAGGACTTCTGCTATTTTGCTGTTTAGCTGTCCAAACTGTTTATTGAGCATAAGCACTTCTAACAAGCACTTACATAAGCTGTACCAAACGCACCCTTAGCCGAGGAAGTCCTTTTTGGCTTGTTATGCATAAGTGCAGCTATAGGAGCTAAAGGACTCGTAACTATAAATGATAGTTAATAGTTAGAATGCATATTTTTGTTGTATTTTGTATCCATGTTTTGGACTATTTTCTAAATGTAGGAGTCCAATATTCCAAATAATATCTACTATAGAAAGTATATACTAAAAATAAGATCTATTGCAAAAAGTATATACTAAAAATAGTATCTACTACAAAAAGTATATACTAAAAATAGTATCTACTGCAAAAAGTAGATTAGATTAAAAAAAATGCACGAACATCAATATTCCATATAGTATAGTTAAATAAACAATACAATATTATAATTTGGCAATTTAAATTTATTTCTTGCAAAATCCATGTTCAATTCAACTAAATTAGGTCCTACGTGCTTTATAAAGTAGAATTGAACCCATACAAAATTCAAGTGATTACCTCGGCTTATGTTTGGAAAACACAAGTTAGTGGAACCATGGCATATAGTGCATATTTGCAAACTATGTCCTATTATTGTAAGATCTAATTGTTGTCTTCTTGGCATATAACGGTCTTTGAAGTGTTTTTCTCATTATACACTGTATAGCCTAATCAACAGTAGAAGGAAAGAAATATCAATCGATATATATCGAACCATGCATCTTATTACTAAGAGATTTACACCATTACAATGATTCTCTCAAAAGTGTTAGCTATATCATACGAGGTTCACACTATGTGAATCAAGTATCAACTTGAGTTCATAAAATTTTGTATCACTCTTACATGTTATTACCATGATGATTTTTAAGTAAATCTTTAGTTAATCCGATGTTGACAAAAGATGACAAATTATAGATTTTTTTTTCTAAATCTCACACTTGAGGGTCGAAACTACGCAACATAAACCATGGATGTTGAATATAGTTTGGCATCATGCGGAAAGCTTATGTTTTTTCTTTTTCTATAAAAATGTAACCATTCATGGTACAATCAAGTATGAGAGTCTTATGCATTATAAGGCCCTATGTCCATTATGGTCTCATATCTGACTATCAAATGGAGTAAATCCAATTATTTTTTTTATGAATTCCTCATGAACAGATACGCAAAGCATAAGATATTTATTTTACCTAGAACTAATATGAAATGGACACATCTTTGTCTCTAGGACTTCATGTCCATCAAAGAGTACACTAAATTGTCCATATACTTTGTTTCAAGTTGTGTAATGGCAAATAAGAACCTATATATGAGGATATGATGGAGGTAACTCCATATAAAATATTCCTCACTAGTAGGATCTTTTCAGCATGAATACCATGCAAGTATTTACCAGTCTTTTGCTGAACTCATCATTTATGTACTAATTCATGCCGACAATTTGATGAACTTCACTGAAAGAATCATCATAAGCATCCTATTGGATATGCTCAATTGCCTGGAGTGTATCATAATGTTCAGCATAATAATAAGTTTGATGGTTCTTATAACCATCCATAGAATTTTACTGGTAAAAAAATTCTTATGCACAACAAGAAGTAAGAATCCTATGCACTGGATGGATGCCAAGATTTGATAAATCATTTTATTGTGAATATGGTTGCTCTAAGCAAACCATTAATTCATGCCATACCTCAAGACACTTGCTTGATCTACACTAAAATTTCGTGGGAGCTATAGCCATCATTGTCAAGGAGAAAGATATGAAGCATGCTTCGATTTTAAACCAGATAAGAACTAAGAGGTATGTTGTTTACAAAAAGTTCTTGATGAACTAAGAAACAACTAATTTCCTAAATATCAATTAGGAGGACCTCAACAAGGAGAAAATAATTATCAGATTCATTCTAAATAATATAGGAGACCAACAATAGGCTCCCATCTCCTTACATACTATGTTTAGTCCTACTATATACTACTAGAAAAGTAGTATGTATTCTATATATCTAAAAAAGTGTTCCATTAGATGCTTCAATCTATATATTGATTCCTACAGAACAAATCCAATGAAGGTGAAACATGTCTGCTAGTACATATGTGCCACAACCTCTATACAACGAGGAGAAAACATTTCTATACTCTTTCAAAGAGAAGGAAATCAACAATCGCAAGATGCGATATAAAGATAGAAGGCTACAACAATGCCACTATCATATCTTCTTTGTGGTATTCAAATATACAATCACGGATCATTGTATCCTGATTTAATAAGTACCCTAACAAAGTATAGACACGTCCGTTAAAAATATTTCTATTTTGAAACTCATGATGACAGCAAAGAGGAATTATCTTCTAGTCAAGAACAGAGATAGGGCAAAATTTCTATATACCATCTGGATTATACCTGTAGCAAGTATTGCATACAAATTTTTCTTTCTTGTCTATAACAAGACTTAGCATGTTTGCTCTGGTCGTCTCGCCATAGAGATGATGAGAAAAATTATTGTCTATAATACTGGTCAAAACATATTTCCTGAATCTTCGAATTTAGTGGACATCATATGTGTCACATGAAAATTAAATTTAAGGTCCTCTTCCTTAAAATACAATGTGAGCCACTCACATTCTTGACTACATTCGAGAATATCTATGTGGTCCTATACAACCTTTTCATGGATTGTTCAGGTATTCATGGTTCTTTAGATACATCTATTCGATGATATCATGTGTGTCACCCACACAACAATCCTGGACACATAATCTTGATACGTATTTGATAAGATTGTTGCTCAGATCATGAGCACATAATCCTGAATGTTGGGTTTAATCAATCCAATAGGACGATGTTGCCTAATTCTAATGCTTACAATGACGATTGTATGGCCCAAGAAATTAAGGTCCACTATATATATATATATATATATATATATATATATATATATATATATATATATATATATATATATATATATATATCCAAATTCAAACTGGTTTCATAACTTCTCTCCTCAAGAGAATCAGATCACTAACCATGACCACATGTGCAACTAACACATACTAACATCTTGTTAGCTATATGTGGCTTTACACACCACATGATTATTCCATTTCATTCAACTGCAATCAAACGGCTGCCTCCATCGTAGAACCAAAAGGAGAGACAAGTCGAATTAAAAGGAGAGACCAGAAGAATATAACATGTTGAGTAGAAGGAGCGATGGGAATAGTGTTAAGGATGCCGTCACCATCTCCATTTTCTTGACCGGGCATTGGACATTCACCACAAAAGTGAACAGTCACGTTATGCGCTCCCCAAAAACCTTATTGTCCTCCTATCCTGATGCAAGAACACAAGAGGGTCGAGGTTCCAGAGGTCCTGCTCTCCCACCGTCTGTGCATGCAGACGTCGGGACAAAGATGCTTGTCTTGCAACTATTAGTGTGCGAGAGAGAATGAGAGAAGATAGTTATATTGATGTTTTGAGTGTGTCTCTCCTAGGAGGCCTTGCTAGCTTTATATAAATGCTAGAATATGAAGATGAAGCATCTCACATTAAGCTCTCATGCATGGTATAACTCTTAAAAGATGAAACAAATAGTCACCATTAGTGTGGAGCATTCTCTCACACAAGGTAACTCCTAGATGATAATAGCACTCTCACACAAGAGAAACAGACGAAGCAGCTCAAGCAGAGCTAGAAACGGAAGCCGAAGCAGCATCTTCTTCCTTTTTCCATACAGAGAAAGGTGCCTTTTGAAATGAATCTTTTGTCATTTCAGATTTATGGGTCAGTACCCATTAAATCCAACACTCGTAGCAGGACTTCCACGCCCACTATTACTCCCGTCAACGTTTACAGCGTTGTTCAGCAAATCCAAGAACAAGTCAAGCCAGGTTCAATAGTCTAAAACATAACACAACAGCAAAAGAAAAATTAGCCAATGCTAGCAGATCCATTCGTAGTCACGCCTCCATCATTCTTGGACCTCACAATGATGTCTTCAATGCTTCCACGGTCCTCCCCTGCGCTTTTCCATCTCTGCAAGAATGACAGAAACTTAAGGATTATTACACTTGGACGCGCCACCAGTTTGCCTCTAAAACGCCACTCATTCCTGGTAACCGACAGGGCCGAACATGCAGCTCCCACATTATAACTATGGTTTTGTTGGTTGGTTGCCTAAAATTATGCTTTTTTTCACGGAACAAGAGAATGTTTACAATAATTCACATCCAAAAGCTGTCTACCTCGAACGAAAAAAACAAGAAGTCCTATAACCATCAAAGCACAATGGAACTTGATCCGGATTGACTCGCTACAGACTACAGCCAGCACACTGTGCCACGGCCCGCTCGCGGCGGCATCGGTGCGCACTCTGGTCGTGGCGGCCTCGGCAGCGGCCAGAGCTCTCCACGGCAGAGCGGGCACGTCCGGCGCGCCCGGAGCCACGCGTCGACGCCGCATCCGGCATGGAAGAAGTGGCCGCACGCCGGCACCACCCGCACCAGCTCGTCGCCCCCGGCGTACTCCGACAAGCAGATGGCGCAGCACTGCTGCGCCTTCCTGTCCTCGGCGCCGCCGGTCGCCGCCTGCTCGTACGTCATGATCGTGGCCGGCCCGAGCGCGCGCTCGACGTCGTGTACGGCGGCGCCGCCAACAGGGCCCCGAGCGCACCAGGCAGAGACGATGACGGCGAGCAGAAGCGCGGACACGATGACCACAGCGATGATCTGCAGCGCGAGCACGGCGCTGGCGTCCATGCTTCCTTCTCACTTGTGTGTTCGGTCGCGCAGCGAGACTAGTAGCTAGTTAGCGATGGCTTTGTTGGCGCGCTGCGTTCCCATAGCACAGCTATAAATTGACGGTGTTCCATCGCATTCAGTAGACGGCAGTACGTACCTCGAGACGCAAAAAACGTGATGATTAGAAGGACCATGACATTGTTATAATCTGAATGAATCTTCCTGTTTGTTGTCTGCAATCTCGAGCTCTGATCAGTATTTTATTGGGTCGGGGCTACGCGCTCCGTGATCACGTTCTCCATATGACCATATTTGACTGATTTGCTCCAGAGCTTCAACTAACGCCCGAACTACTTTGGGGGGTTATTAATAGTTACGCAGGGCCTCTCTAGTCTTAATCTGATTTGGTTAGTACTAACACCCGTTTCAAACAAAAAAAAAATGACAACTTGCTTTATCGTTTGAGCTTTGCCTTTTTTTTTCTTGGTCATATCTATAGGCAAATGGCCAGTCCGAATAAAAACACCCGGCAAATAAGATAACACTCGGCAAAACATCGATTTTTCCATAGTGAGCAACTCTAGAAATACATTTTTCATTTCAGTTAACTAAATATAACAGTACAAGTTTGTGAAGCATCTTTTTTGAGAGAATAGAAGGCCCTACTGATAAGCTTTTATAAATTTCATAAGCAAAGTTGTGATGCATTACTAAGCGGAGTTAATTAAGATTGCGCACTCTGTTTTCTCATGAATGACAAAGGCTGATATTTTAAGACACATTATATGATATGATTTAGTCATCAAGCGTATTGCAATAATTTAATTAAATCATCTGTACTGTTAGCTCCACAGCACACAAATTGGACAGTAGTTTGATGATTTTAAGTTGAGCTGCTTGTAGTGTTGCTCCGCATCTCTGTACATCCTCTTGCTGCTGGGCAACTGAAGGCTTGCGGAGCTTCAACTAACGCCCTAACTTGATCTAATGGCTTAAGGAGGTGACTGAAAATTACCCAAACTTTCAGTCAACTGAAAAGTAGCAAGTCCCATTATTAATAGTTATGCAGGCCCACTCTAGCCTTAATCTGATTGTTAATATACTAACCCTATTTCAATCAAAAAGGACAACTTTAACTATAGTGTGATGTTCGAGCTTTTACATTTTTGGTTATATCTATATGCAGATTGTCAGAAATAAGTGGCGTTGTTATAGTATAGTGTTGTTGGTAACAGTCTAGGAATACCATTTCCATTTTATAAAATTAAATATAATTGTAAAACTTGTCATTCAGGTCATTTGTAATACCATTATTTCCCCGCCAAACTGGCCTGATACAGAACTGGCCTTTATGGCACAATGTGTCAACTAAATTAATCTATATAAATAAATTATTCTTATTATTATCTTAGTAAGGTTGTTATTGGTGTTGCTTTAGTTCGGTGTTGCCTTTGGTGTTGATTTTACGTATACGAGTCCAATTTATATATGTAAGTTGTGTCATGTCTAACTTACACTTATGTCACGTAAGTCCGATCCATTTATATATATGTTATGTCCTACACTGCAGCAATACAAGAACAAAGTGTTGTATCCGTGTCACAAACATCGAGGAACACAGATACAATATCAATACTACACAAATATATATATGTCAAGTATCTAAAATAAATAAAAAATAGAAAATCGGGTACTTTTTCAAGACGTCCTGGACCAAGATTGAATATGGCCTAAAAGCAACACAAGCCATCCATGGCCCAGCTATACAGTCCCTTGCATGTGACCTAGCAGTACATATATGATTCACAGCCTCCACCACCAACTGCAAGCAGGAACGAATACGCCGACGGCTACTCGTTGTCCATGGCCGCTTGCATCGAGCGGCGATGCCATGTCGACTACTGATGACAACCACCTTTGACATCGTTGCGACTATAGGACGCTCTCGCTTGACACTACATAACCAGAGGATGTCGTTTCTCTTACTCTGGTCATCTCATCGCTGGTCGCAACAAATTCATGAATTAATGTCTTAGTGTTTCAAAAACAAATTATTTTTTTCTTTCAAACGCGTAGCAAGGCAGGAACACTTTGCTAGTATCAGATTTATAAGATGACATGATTGTTACGGAATGCTATAATAGTTATGGTGTTGACTTAAAGCTGCATCGATTAAAGTCTGGCGTGCTAAAAGAATGACCAAGCTGCATGCAAGCAATATGAGACTCTTTTGTGAATTGTAACTACAACTAGAAAGGTCGTTGAGTCCAATCAGATAACATGACTACGTGTTGAACAGATTGGTCATTGTTTATCCAAGAACTAACAAAGTGTCCGTACGTTGCTATGGCCATCAAAACATTCCAACGAATGTATATATAACACAAAAATGCTAGGATCAGTTGCCATCTCCCCTTTTCGTCTCTAATATGTTGGTTTGAGATCAGAATGATAGTTTAGGGTGGCAGAGATTTTCCTTGTTCTAATTGTATTGCTTTTCTTATATTCCTAAAGTGGATTTAGAAACTGAAAGTTTAGTTTATCTTTATACATGACATCTTACCTATCTTGTACTGCGAGTAGCACTGAGTTATAACTGTAGCTGTAGCTTCACAATTGTGCTTCTAAGAGTACTGATCTTACTCAGATTAACAAGATTACAAGGAAGAAAGGACGTTGTCCCTCCAGATTTTAATCGTTGACGCCGTTGATTTTTTTAACTATTTTTTACCATTTGTCTTATTCAAATATAAAAATTATAAGATAGGTTAAAACTTTATTTAATAATAAAACAAATTATAACAACATATTTGATAATTTTTTAAATTTTTTGAATAAAATAAATGATCAAACATAAATAAAAAGATCAACTATGTCAACAATTTAAATCCGGAGGGAGTACTAGACTGTCTGTTATTATATATATAAGCTTATATTGGATGATACTATACTATTTTTTGTGAGTAAGTGATATTAAGCTACAAGTTCATTTGATATTTGTACAAATAATTCTAAGCATTCAGTGAGTAAATAATCACACAGTCTTTCTATAAAACGGCATGTTTAAGGCATAAACTTTCACTGGGTAGAACCAGAAAATTGCATGAACGATGGATGTTGGTATGCATGAGAGTAAAGGCGGGGGGATGCCCGACGATGAGATAATCATAGTGAAAGGAACAGATAACTATGTCTGGCAAGGCTTGTCGGAACTACCATAAATCCTCACAAAGCAAATTAAACTACGAGATAAGTATCTGGCAAGACGCGAACAAGTGGCTCGGTGGCAGAGCGCCCGAGTGGCAACTTGGGTGTCGCACCGTACTATTGCTGCACGCGGCACTGTTGCGGCGCTGTGGTGCTATAGCTGCGCACAGTGTAAAAAAATTCTCTCGCTCTGCCTAGCTAAAGCATAGATAAAGACTCGTGTCACAGCTCACATGGTCAGCTGAGTCCCTATGTATAATTGGGAGGAGGGTTCGGGAATTTTCTCGATCTGCGTGAGTGGCTCTTCTCCTTAGTAAATATCGTCGGGGGACTTCTCCCCCCGGCAGATTGAGTTTTTTTTAAGTGTCTAGCAAGGCTACGTCCAATGCATGCATCATGCTTCCGAATCAAGGGTATGAAGAAGAATGGACGGAAGGCATGAAAATATATGAACCAATAAACATGTTTCCTTGGCAATTTGAGGACAGGGCCGCTGTCGTCCAGTCGCGAAGGAGTGCCTCGACAATTGGATAGTAGGACGGGTGGAGGTCTAGAACCGTGTGATGCAATGACACGAGGATGTCCAGTAGGGCATGAGAATGCGTCTCCGGCTATGATATCGCAGCCGCCTACCATTATGACTTGAACTGGCGAAGCTGAGCACAATACGCATAGCAGGTACTCCCTCCAGATTTAAATTGTTGACGCAGTTGATTTTTTTAGTTACGTTTGACTATTTATTTTATTCAAAAAATATAAAAAATTTATTAGATATTTTGTTATAGTGTGTTTTAACACTAAAGAAAGTTGAAAACTACCATATAATTTTATATATTTGAACAAATATTTTGAATTAGACGAATAGTCAAACATAGCTAAAAAAAATTAACTGCACCAATAATTAAAATTCGGAGGGAGTATAAAACAAGCTCTGCACAGTGAATTTGTCCACATCCTCCTTGTTGATCACCTTATAGTACCTGGGCCAATTCACCTGCCCCGCCGTGTTAACCCTAGCCGTTGGCTCGCGTATTCGGCATACCACAATGTCTTGAGCCTAAACTTCCCATTCTATAGAAAGTACTGGGCCTTATCGATGAACGTGGGGATCTTGGGCTCCATAATCATAGTCCTGAAGTACTCTCACCATGGTCGAGCCTTGTGACTCCAGATCTCCGGCCAGGTCGTGTCCAGCACACTGCTCCCTCTAGTCGTATATTGTTTTGGTCTGTCAGTTCAGTTTTGAACTGGCCGGTGACAACAAAAAAAGATCGGAGGAGTATAGTTCTGAAACATGACCACCACGTTAGACGGAGTCGATGGCCCCAGAGATGACGCAGTCAGGGGTGGAGCTAGACCTCTATCGTGGGGGGTGCCTCTCGTTAAGACAATTAGAGTCCATGACTAAATACATGGTGGAATTCTGCCGGCTTTAGTGTAGATTGCAACTCAGTGTGGGTGCGGCTGCACCCAGTACTCTGAACGTAGCTCTGCCGGTGGACGCAGTTGTAGTAGAACTACGGACTTGCAGTAGGGGTACAACGTGTCCTGGAACACGTCCATTTGGCAGTTCACGAAGATGGACCGGTCTGACTGGACTAGCAGTGCCACGGCCTGGTGCATGGACGCATTGAACGTGGCCGTCTTGAAGCAGGTGGTCAGCCCTTCCGCGAAGTTTCTGTTGCCCATGATGACAGCCTTCTGCGCGTCGTCGCCTCCATTCATGGTCATGTTGGACATTTGTTTGGTGATTGCCATGTACTCCTCGTACACGCCTTCTTTCACATAGATCACGTACCTCCCCATGTACAGTACGTCTTGGGCATGGCCTTGAGTGCGCCGTTGATGGTCCCGTTGATGATGGCCACTGTCGCATTGCTGTTCCTCCTTCCCGATCTCCATGGCTTCTGATTATCGAGCAGTAGATCATAAGGTAATCCATGATCCTGGTTTATTGGTAAAGACATGCACGAGATTGAGAGTCGATAGACACACAAGACACAAGGTTTATATAGATTCGGGCCTCCCGAAGGATAACAACCCTACGTCCTATGTTCTGTGGTGTTATATATTGCGATGGGGTATACGGAGGTTGTCTATGAGAGAGCCCCTACCCCTCCTTATATATCTAGAGGGCAGGGTTATATGGCAAGTCTCCTAGTCGGTTACAACATGATTTCCGACTAGGATTCTATCTCTAACTTTCTATCTCTAGTATTGACTTGTTGTCTACTCCAAGTAATAATCCGAGTAGTTATCTTTATGGGTTTTATCTTCATTGGAGCCCGACCCACTCAATAATATATCCGAGTGGTGAACTATCCCGGGTATATATATCGCACAGTAGCCTCCGAGAGCTTTGCAAGTTAGTTATTGATCTTCAATTAATTGACTAATACTTCGTCATAAATATGATTATGCTTTTTCATGTACAGCAACAAACTTGTAAAGGTCTCCAAGAATCTTCAAAAAGGATTGTGCGCCAAATAATATCCAGATGGGACGAATAAATCCACCTACTAGGTGTAGGTATAGCCCCTGACTCAGAAGGTATTTAGATCACAAAATATCTTGTGAGTCAAAAATAATAACACCATATGTAAATCTGGATC
Organism: Eleusine indica; assembly: GCA_030378355.1. Lineage (NCBI taxonomy): Eukaryota > Viridiplantae > Streptophyta > Magnoliopsida > Poales > Poaceae > Eleusine > Eleusine indica. The sequence goes on along the minus strand of CM059498.1, from coordinate 42,665,301 downwards.
TGCCACTTTTCCCGACTGATTCGACAAGGAGTTTTAATACGGTAGCCCCTAAGATTGGTTCTACCACTCCCCCCAACTAACAAAAGAAACCATTGGTACTAATGAATCTGAGTGTCACTTGATCAGATATATCAAGCATAGCAATCATCAAAATATCCGGTGCTACTTGATCAGATATAACAACTATAGCAGCCCCGGACGTGATCCAAGTGAAGAATAGCAACTCTTGCAGTGCTCTTCAATATTGAGTAAAATCATGAACCATGATCATCATAGCCCTTCTGAAAATAATTCCGAGTGAAATCATGAGTAGTTGATCATGATCGAATGATCCAATGACTCGACGCTCCGTGACCGAGTGATATCGATAAGATAACTATAATACAAGAACACAAATAATATAGTTATATGTAAAATTAATATAAAGCACTGATGAAACAATGCCTGTAATATCTAAGTCTGTTGGATTTCTGTTATTCGTCTAAGCTTATGTTTGCTTAGAGTACTAGCAGCAACCAACAGACATAAAAAACAAACAAGATTCATTAGAAGAACGATGTGCATGATGATTTCGATAAACGACATGAGTCATGGAGCTAGACTGACCAACTTGGGTAATAGGAGTCAGAGGGGCAACTAAGCAAAATAGTTGAACTCCTTCTAATACCACTTATGTACTACTAAAACTCATTCGGCCAAACATATACGAGTCGAAATCAACCGAGAAAAATTATTGACCAATAGTGTCAAGATAAAAAAATGAGTTCAAAAAAAACTCAAAACTATCATCGTAAGATGAAGAACCTACTGCCTTCAAATTGAATTGATACAGTTTAAAAATAAAAGCAACTTAGCTTTGCAATGATTGACAATCGGCAGACGAGTCCTCGACACGCCGTTTGCATGTCAGCTTGAGTAGTCGAACCATCATGTCGCATTGCCGAGTGATTCGTCAAGTCACCGAGTCATCAAGTCCTCGAGTAGCCAAGTAGCCATGTTCCCTTACCAAGTGCTTGGTCGAGTCCTCGAGTCATCTAGTCGACGAGAATGTCGTCAAATAACCAAGTCGTCGAGTGGCAGAATGATGACGAGGTCCGCTTCCAATAATAGCCTTGTTCTAATCTGCATCTACTGTTCACGTCCACGTAAAAACGCATCGCGTGACTAATATTCAGACAATCAGACTAACCAAATTGATTAGTATAAAAATGATATAAAATAATGCGGAAGGAAAAAAGAAGGAAAGAAACTCCCTTGAGCAGGTTTGACGAAACCAGGATCGGTGCTTGATGAAATCAAGCAATCGGCGGAAATAATTACGTGCCATATGACCGTTCCTACTTCCTAGTCATGGTGTTGGCTACGATGAAGCCCAGTTTCCGACAGGACCTGGTCTATAGATTCCGTGCCGCTCACGCCCATGCAAAAACGGATCATGTGAATCTCTACTGATCAAATTAATTAGCATATATAAAATAAAATAATACAGAAAAAATAAAGAAGGAAAGACGATCTAGCCTTCCTTGTTTTCCAGAACATCATCGACCAGTCATAATCAATGTATCATGCAGGCGCCGGCCTCCAGCAGCAGACAATAGACATGCATGAAAGCGGCGCAAATCAATAGTCCGTGTTTGGTTGGGCTTCTTCTTGTTTTGAGTCCAGGTTTTATGACAAGCAGGCCACTTGTAGGGTTTCTTTCATTCTAAGTCCAGATTTTGGAAGTTGAACAAAAAACGATTGCCTGGCAGCCCAGGATGCAAACAAAAAAAAAGGCCCACGGAGAGAAAATAAAGGAACGAAGGCCCTTCGTTCGAAGGGGTACGTAGGTCCTCATCTTTCTCGGAGACATGCTGACATCCCGCCATTGATAAGATTTGGAGCTCCAATTAATTAATGGCTAAGGGTGGGATAAAGATACTTGATGACTACCAAAACGGAATTCACAGACATAGAAAAGAAAACCATGGTGTTTTGGAGCTCAAAAATAAGAATGAGATCCATTTCCACTGATGCAAAACACATTGGAATCTTATATCTTTCTTATTCTTCTTCTATCATCGAGGGGTCCGGATAGTAAAATTCATCATAGAGGGATAGTAAAATTCATCATAGAGGGATTTAATCATCAAGGGGTCCGGATAGTAAATTTATCTCATGGAGTCATGGGAGAATTAAAATAATTTTTATTTATATGATCATTTTTTTGTGTACATATAAGAAATACATGAAGCATAGGTGGCCAGGTCCCTCCCAAGCTTCGTCACTGATCTGGACCCACCTGTCATCATTGCATCCATGGGAGCGGCCATGGACCAACAGCACGGGTTCAGCTCCAGGGGAGCAGCTCTGCCATGGCGTGAGGGTGTGTTCCAATGCGGACGGCCAGTGGCCCAGTGGTAAACGTGCACGGTAGCGCCAAGTCGACGGGGGCTCGAACCCCTGGTCCCGCATTGCCTCCTAAAGGCAGTGGCAAAAAGCCACCTTTCCAAAAAAAAAAAAGGGTGTGTTCCAATGGGGATGGGAGGAGAAGACTTTAATAAAGACATTTCAGTCTTTTAATTCTCTATTTATTTCCAGCTTAAAATTCTAAAAATGCTTAAATTTATGAAAAGAGGCAATAAGTCACAAGAGTGGTTGTGCCCACCGCACACTCCACGTCATGCACCACCACCGAGTATTGCACACTGGCTCTCGATGAGAATGTGGCAACAGCGGCGATTATCCACACCATGGCAGTGAGCAGCCCAGCGATCTCGAGCATGAACTTGGTGTCAGGGCTCATGCTGGTCATGTTTGTTTTTTCAAAACCTTGTTGAGTTGAGTTGTTGTGTGGTGATGAGCAGTGGGGACGCTAGATGTATCTACCAGCTTGGTGCACTGGCATCAGGGAATTAATCAAAATTTTAGTACTTAATACCATATTCCCTCCGTCCCAAAATAAGTGTCATTATGATTTCCATACCGGTCAAACTTTCTTAACTTTGACTATATTTAGAAAAACTATTAATAGTATTTGTGTATATAAATAAGTTTATTATAAAAATAGATTCAATGATATGATACTAATCATATATTATAAATATTAATATTTTTTATATATAATTGGTCAAAGTTAAAAGCATTTGACTCCTCAAAAAGTAAGAACGACACTTATTCTGGGACTGAGGAAGTACAGATTATCATGAAGCACCACTCTAAATCATCATGGTGCACCACCTTTTGCTTGAATCTAGCTTAATTCGCCGCTGCTGATGAGTCAAGATTGAGTGGCTCATTAAGACCTCCCTGTCCTAAAATAATTGTTTTAGTTTTAAACATGAAAATTAAGAGAGATGAAAAATATGAAGGCATAAAAAATAAAGATGTATTGAAAAGAGAAAATATTATATTACTCTCTCCAGTTTTATTTTGTTGGTGTTGGCTAGTGTAAATTTACACTAGCCAACGTCAACAAATAAAATACGGAGGTAGTATTGTAAATTTTAGTAGAAAGAACTAGCATGCACAGAGAACTCTAAGCTCAACCAATAGCAGTTATTATTACCTAAACACAATTTTTTCCATGACGTAACATGTTTGTCAGGTTGTACTAGGCGATCGATTCAGTTTTTGTAATCCTCGGGACAAGCTTACTCGCATTTGTAGTCCACTATTATTCTCTGCCTCAACTCTCTACTACCTCCAACTTTCGCTTTAAGAATTTGCTAATTTTTCCATCGTCTGAAATTTTCATTTGTGTCACGGGGTGGGGATCGAACAAGGGTAAGAACCCGGGGCGAGGTCCTCAAAGGAGGACGTGGTCCTTGGTCCTCCGTAGTGTGGGATGCGGTTTGAGCGTCGCCCAGGGCTCTGACACCGTGGGACTCGGCCCTTCGGCGAGGCCAGGGCTAGGCGAGAAATCGCAGTCAGAGCAAGACGGGCACGATTCTCGAGATAAGCACCTATGATCAGGATATCATTCTATGATACACGTAACACTCCTTTAGATAATATGTAAGTTTATGCTTACAAGTGAGTTCATTTCTAATTTTTATTTTTATGGTCATGAAAATAAGTTGCTACCACAGAGATAATGAGGAGATATCTGCATAGATGATTAGAGGCGTAATGGGCTAGCGTCCAGGTGTCATCATTACTGTTTGGAGTTTTTCTTATATTATTCTATCAAGAATAGTTTCGTCGTTTCATCGGTTGTGAGACCTGCATATCGTGAGATTCAATATTCATCTGCAATTGTGTTGCATTCTTCTTTCTGTTTGGTTGTGTTCTTGATTTGTAGAAGGATTAGTTTTCTTGCCGAGATCAACCATGCATCGCTGATTGATAACCAGAGAAGCTGTTGTGGTGCAATTACGGGTTTGGGACATGGTTTCTGAAGCCGTATCGATTTATGTATTATATCCGTTTTAATCAAGATTATCAGGATCTTTTAAACGATCAAGAGTCCTTGTCCATATCAAATAGTAATCATAGCTTTAGGTATCCGTCAGGTTCGTCTTTATCTTTATTTAGCTCGTGCCATTATCTTATAGTCCAGAAAATAGTCCTATAAAATTTTTTATTCATCTTGTTTCTGTTGTCCGGTATCTACTTTGTGTCCGTAACTTTTTTCAGATTGCTTTTCTGAATTTTACTCTCTCACCTTTTGCAGCTCTATTGTTTGTTTCTTTGATCTAGTTTGAGTCATTTGCTAAAAGACTGCTGGGAGGCTAAATCCCTTGAGTTCCCACTAGTTTCCATACACCAGATTTTCCCAACTTATTATCTAACGATAGGGCTGTATTCTGGGTTTCATGTCAAACCTAAACTGAATTACAACACATTTTTTGTGATACGCATCTATCTGCAGGATTCTTTGTCCCAATAATCTTATATTTTGCTAGGTTTTTGTTGCACATAGTTTGCTTAGTTGTTCGGAACTTTTGCTAGCGCCTGATTTTTCATTTTGTGAATAGTAAATCATCTCTTGCATGCTTTTTGTTATCAACAGAAAAAAAAGGTAAAAAAGGCTAGGAGGTATGGAGGTGCTGAAAAAAATGGAAAAAAAAATCCACACCAAAAAAAATGAGAAAGAAAAAGATGAACAAAAAAAAGCAAAAGAAAGAAAATCAGAATTGCTTGCATACATTTGAGTCCTTCTGCTAAGTTGTTTTGTTGCTTACAACTAGGTCCTTTAGAATTGCTTGGAACTATTATTCAGTTTTGCAACTTCTGAACTGAAATTTCGCTAATTCTTGCTATCAAATATTGCCCATCCAAACTTCACATGTATCATTCTGAATAGCCACAAATTTTTTACCGTCGCAATTATCATATCACAGTCTGCAGGTACCCTTTGCTTTACTAGTAAGAATCGTGTAAGAGCTTGGTTAGGTCCTGCCATTTTCATATTGAGAGTTTTCGGTGTGATCATATATTAGTGATAGAAAAATATATTCTTGTTTGTTTTCTTGTTTGCTACTAACAATGACTACTTACAACACTCATAGTGATGAGTTGATGATGATTAATCAGGATGACATAAGTGTTGTAGCGTAGCGAGTGCTCAGTTATCATGTCATCATTGATAGAGAGAGTAGCCATAACATGACAAATTTTGGAGTTGGTCAAGAAGCTTAGCTTGACCACATGGTCTTTCATACTACATCCAATTGATAAATTCTTATGAGAATATAAAGATAAATAAAATTACATAAATCAAATTTGACATAGTACATATGCAAGCATGTCATTTATTATTGGGTAAACAATGGATTTATACAAATAATGTTAGGACAGTTATGTTTCTACCCCTGATTCCAATATTAATTGTAATTTTATCAAATAGGGATTGGGGTTTTGCTTAGATTATTAGGCCAAGAATAATTTTACCATTTTATCGGTTCATGAGACCCCATCTTTGTAAGATTCAATATACATCTATAATTATGTTGTATTCTTCTTTGTTCTTGCTTATGCTCCTGATTCACAGGCATGGATTAGACTTCTTGGTAAGGTCAATCATGCACCATTAGTTGATAACCAGAAGAGACATCGTGCTATGATTACGGGGTTCGAGACGAGCTATTATGAAGCCGGATCAATTTGTATATCGCCTTCGTCTTAATTAAGATTATCAGAACCTTTCGGAACATCGAAAAATATTGTCCATATTAACCTAGAGCAAAGAGAATATTCTATCATCCGTAGAAGGTGCTGATTTGACGGTTTGAGGATGACACTATCGACCGAGGCGGTGGGTGATCCGAGGACCGGGAAAAATGGAATTCAAGGCGGGTATCCACTGCATGCCGTTATGATGGACACAATGACTTGGCATGGGCCACTCGCTGTTGCCCTGACAATCATGGAAGGTCTACATTGATCTGGATGTAAATGCTACCTCCCCCTCTTGTAATGCCGAGCCTAAGGGACACCAATGTAGTTTCCCCTTATCATAGCAATTTAAAAAGAGGAGTCCCTACAGTGCTGGGGCATGCTGCTTACTCTTTGCACACCATGCACTCTCTCCATTCTCAACTCTTTCCTTCTCTTCCCTTTTCCCTATTAGCTTTGCCTTGAGTAACGTGAAGTCCTTGCCATGTATCGTAAGGGAAGTTTTGTTGCCCCAACATTACTCAAACATGAGCGTATGTGAGTTTTTACATTTAACAAAGAACAACTCAGGAAGCATTAAAATTATCCCCATAAACATATACTAGTGTGAACAAACACAACTCTTCAGAGAACTTTGTCATAGACTTGTCCAAGAACAAATACTGTGAACCGAATTCTAGGACATGTTTTAGCTTCATCTAGCCAATGGACCAAATGTGGAGGCCATAGCTTCTATATTGCTCCCTTGGCTAGGCCAGATGGTACTGTCCTCACGTGCTTCCTCCAACGCCAGACTCTCCCGCAGCTGCGCAATTACGGCTGCCATCGTAGGCCTTTGAGCAGCGGAATCTGCCGTGCACATGACAGCAATATCGAGCACCTTCCACATGGAACTGACGTCGTAGGCACCTCTAAGGCTTGCATCCGCAATAAACCTGATATCGCCAGTGGAAATCATCTGTTTAACACGCTGAACAATATGGCCATTGCCTGGTAGAATTGGAGGCTCGCCCGTGGCTATCTCCAACAACACAATGCCGAAGCAATAAACGTCGCTACTCTCTGTGAGCCTTCCAGTGAGAAAGTATCTGAACAAAGAGCGGGGAAGAATGTTTAAGGAAGAGGAAACTAGATACAAGCATTCAAAATCAATAAACATTTGAAGGGTCCACATTAGTTTTATATGTGCATGGAAAATTCAACCACAATTGTTTTAATACCCCTTGATAGTGTGTTCAATTTGTGGAAGCTAATAACAATCTCCTTATTGTCAGCCTAAAATATAGTGGCAACGATGCTGACTTGGATGTCTGATATCCAAGTCGTGGGTTTGTTTGGACGCTTTGGAGTATTCACTGGCATGGTCAATGTTACACAACTCTATAGGATGATGATTGGAGTTCAGGGGTTTTTTGGGCCGGGAGAAGATTGAGCTTCTTATTGAAATATCATGGGACGGTCTTACCTCCACCAGTTGAGTTTTTTAGTACTTTTTGATATATAGATAGACATAAAAGAAAATAAGGGCCAAAATGTCATAGATGCACAGGAGCATACTCTGGGTCAATGTAACCTGGTGTCCCAGCTGCAGTGGTTGATACATGGGTCTGTGTATCGGTGATATAGGTTTTGCAAAGTCCAAAATCTGCTATTTTAGCTTGCAAATTTTGACTCAACAGAATATTGTTGGACTTCACATCTCGATGAATTATTGGCAGGCTGCAACCTCTATGCAGATAATCCAAGCCTAGATGTCTCACAAAAAAGAATGAGAATAAGGAAACAAATGTAAGAAAAGGTGTTAAGAAAAGTTTTAGATATTGCAGCATGCCTTGTGCAGCTTCAAGAACAACTCGTACACGTGTTCCCCAGTTCAATGTTTCAGCAACACCATCTTTACCTTCATCATATCAACATAACAGAATCGTATTAAACTTCAAATGTCAGTTTCAAAATATTTATCGAATGCTTCTTCTTTGTCCTAGTTTTCCAACGTTATAAAAATATGCACATTATCAGATGTCTAATAGTAAACAACAACAAAGAGCATCCACAACCATTCAAACATGAACAAATAAGTGTACTCAGGTTGGTAGTAGGTCAGAGGTAATTTGTTATAGATGACAGTGCCAAGTCTCTTTTGATCCTAATGTTCAGATGGATGAATGGGGTAGGAACAGACCCATATTGTGGCCATGGAAACAATTAGGATTAGAAATTTCAGAAGGAAGACATGTAGAAGACCAAAAGTGTTTGTATTGTTTAAACATAAAAATCTTAAAAAGTCACTTTCAACATGACATCTCCTGTCCAAAATTAGATATTTCGGCTGAGATTTTGAAGTAGTGACCCTCGTTTTTATATCTCTTATTCGATGCTCACTTAATTTGACAGTCATACCTCTCAAATGATCATAAAGAGTTCCTTTTGACATGTACTCATAAACCAGTGCTAGATGGTCTCCCTCCCAGCAGTAACCAATCAAAGAAACTAGATTCCTGTGATGTACCTTTGTCAAGCTCTGAACCTATATGCAACAAAGTACAAAACATATAGGAAAGGAATATTAATTATTATTGTAAATGTTCAGTTGAAATATATATATATTATTGTGAATGTAGTTTGCTTAATTTTAATCTGATGCCACATTTTTTAGATAAAACACATGTATATTTTGAATGTGCTTTGAACCTTCCAGGTCACTAATATTTGGTACCTCAGCTAAAAATTCATCAAGTCCATGTGTTGATGTCTCGGACCGAATCTTAACAGCAACCTCAGTACTGTCTCCTAAACAACCATAATATACGAGCCCAAAACCTCCTTTTCCGATAAAACATTTGAAATCATTGGTGAAATTCTCAATCTCCTTATATGTGAAACGGCGATTCTCAGTATTTTGCAGCCGGTCCTCATGTGTTTTTGTATTTGCAGGCACATTCACAAGTTGTGAATCTCTTGTGGGATCATCTATTGAAACTGGTGGCACAAATATAAGATGTATGAAACATTCACCAAAAAAGAAAATATGTTAACCTATAACAGAAAATAGAAAAGAAAAAGAGGATGCCACAGAGTACCATTAGGTTTTGTCTTCTGTCGAAAAATGAAATATGAAAGAAGAATTACTGCCATGATGAGCACAGGAACCACCACTGAAACAGCTATGATAATTGCTTTGTTTCTTGACCGGCTTAGTGTTTTATCACATGTGTTTCCATTAAAGTCATAACTACAATATTATATAAGATTATCACATCCATGTTAGATGAAAGGAGAAAGATGCTTTTTAAGAATCACAAGAAAACCAAAAATTAAACCTGAAGACAAATCTGGTGTAATTTTTACACAGGGAGTCCCCACTTAGATGGTTGCCAGATAAATTTCTAACAAAAAAAAGTAGAAAGGTGATTGTTAACTCCCTTGCTAGGTGATGGTTTGCAAAAAATATATACACTTACAGAACTTGTAGGGAGGAGAGGCTTGGTAAGGAATCTGGTATTGACCCACTTAAATTATTATAGGACAAATCCCTGAAACAATTGCACAACTATCAAGCAGCAACACAACTTTTGAATACCACAGAGCTTTTATTAGGCTAGAACCTCACTCGTAATACGGGATCGAATTTTTCTGATATTAGTGATAGAAGACGGACATTAAACCAATTATCGACACTTACAGATTCTGGAGTGCTGTTAGCAATGTAAAATTGGTAGACACTACACCGCGCAACTTGCTGCTGGACAGATCTCTGCATGAAATCTTCAAACCCAACATAAATAAAATGGTCCAATAACATACGGGATCAATATAATATTTTTAGAGCCACACTGCAAAGCATTCTTTCTAATGTTACAGATACTTACAGTGATGTTATCCTCATAGTATTACCACTTGTATTGCTGCATTTGATGCCTTCCCAAGCATATCTTGCTGGGAAACATGGGTCACCCATCCAGTTTTTCTTCACACCATATTCATATTTGATGGCCATGATGGCATCGACTAGGATAGAGAAATTATGTTTTAGAAATGAGTGACAAATATCCAAGTGCATGGGTTTTTCAGATTAAACAACTGTCGGATACAAAATTCAGTAGTTCTGGGAAGAAAGGGATAGTTGGAGCTTACAGTCATTTGGGAATGTTATGGGACTGTCATTGGCGATGATGGTGTAGACTTCGAGCGCGTTGAGCATCGGAGGCAGCATGGACATGGAGGGGGCAGCGAGGGTGATGTTGTAACTACCATCATTGGCTCTGTACATGCTAGCGTACACACAGGATGCAGCCATAAAGGTGGGGTTGTGGGGCTTATTGCTTGCCCCTAGCCGGTTGCCATTGAGATAGATACCAAACTGCCGGAGTTGTGTGTTCTGGAAATCGGCGAAGTGGAGGAACACCATAAAGGAGTCCGATCTTTTGTTCTCTTGCCATGTGATGGTGAGTATCGTGTCGTTGCCACCTGCTGCAACTGCAGTTTGAAGAACTGTCAAGGGCTGCATGAAGTCTGGATCTGGCTGCACAGACCCCATGGTCGATAGATTTGCCCATAGTGGGTAGATCTTCTCCATAGACCACCAATAACGGTCGTATGTGTCATCAGGATACCTTAATGAAATTCGAAAAAAAAAAGATCACATGCATGATTGATAGTTAGTATTATTATACTCTTCACTAAGTTTTCTTTACGGCTTTAACTTTTATTTCATAGTTTAATTTGAGATGTAATAATTGTCATGTCAGATGAAAATGTGGCACAGATGTGTTATATGGGGAAATATTTATGCAAAAAGAAAGAAAAATGATGACAGCTATTAGTAAGGATTTTTTTGCCAAACAGCTATAAGATAATTCTAATGGCTCCTGTATTAGCTCCTTTAATATTGTCTCTCGCACTAGAATTAATTCAGATTGTAGTATAACATGAACACGCATGCTGCTTGTTATAAATCTAAATAAATTTTTTTAATAAACTATAATGTTAATCGCATCAGTATAGCCGCATTCATTCAACAAAAAAAGTAGAAGCTTATAGCAAAGTGGGATTTGGAACTTCACATAATAGATTGATGATGGACGAGAGTAAATCGTTACCGGGTAAATACAACATTTGGCCCCAGGCTTTGCCGTGACCACAGTGATAGGGAAAGGTCCGGCGAGACTGGCGGGTAGAGCGCACCGAGAGGTCGGAGCTCCACCGAGGACACGAACGGCGTGCCACGGCCGGTGTTCACAAGGCACACCGGCGTCCAGGCTGCCCAAGCGACGAAGAGCGCCTCGTACGTGTGGTCGGGGGTGGCCGTTTCCCAGTAGTCTGGCCCAAGGTGCAGATCAAACTCAATGGACGAGCTGCTGTTCTTGCCGTCGTAGTTGCCGTAGAAGATTTCCATCCGGACGATGTACTTGTCCCCGGTCTTGGTGGGGAGCGAGTAGCAGTTCCGAAGGCCCGAAGGGAAGCTCCGTAGCGTTTGGAGGTAGCGGTTGTCTGGCCCCTGGTACTCGGCGGCCACCATGTGGTTCTCGCCGGCATCGACGTATGGCTCGTCGGAGACGTAGAAGATGCCTCTGTTGGGGTCCTTGTTGCCGCTATAGGTGGCATCCAGACCGCAATCGATGCTTAGGAAGCCTGCATAAGTGATCAGTTGTCAAGTTGATTCTACGATCTCCATATGAACGATGAGTCGTTGAAGAGAGAAATTAGACCTGGCTGTTGACCCAGGACAAGAACCGATGGGATCAATAGGCAGAATAGAGCGAAGAACGGCGCCATATGTTGGACACGACGAGCATCACGTCACTCAACACGCTGGTCGTGGGATATATAAGTTCTCACTCAACACGCTGGTCGTGCGATATATAGAGTTCAATTGAAAAACAATCAATTCATCAGAAAAAAAATTGTTTCAACAACGTTGATAAAAATAATCTGTAGAATGTAGATATAAAAGTCTCTGAACTTATAATTCACAACTCGTTTTCTAAAATTTCCTGTTCTCCTTTTTTGCTCTAGGAAACTACTTCTAGATAATATGTTGCAACAAAATGTAGAGTGTACGTAATTATGTATGATTATCTTAGATAATGACTACAATTAACTGAAGAGATAAAACCCTATCATCACTCAATCAGCTTCATACGGAAGGCAGTTTCAGCGGCCACACTAATTTTGGGGAACGGGAAACATGAAAGAGGGAAGAGGAATAATTTGAAGAGATTATGGCCATATGTGCATGGTAAATCCTGCGCCAGCCATTGTGTTTCATGCTACTGAATGAAGCCAGGGGGCCTAAGTTGTTGCACTCATGTCCATGTGTTGCAGTACAAAGTTAAATAGGGGAAATTTCTTCGTGGTCATCAGATTTTTTTTTATTTGCCAAAAAAAATTTTGAATTTCCCTAGCGGACATTGGATTCGAATTTTTGGCCCTATTGGTCATTCTAGTGTTAACGTTGGAGAGGAAAGTTACTTTTACCCCTAACGACATTTCAATGCCAATTTTAGATAATACAATTTATTAATATGAACAAAACATGAGTATGTACTTCATATTTTAGCAGAAATAATATTTGTACTATTGTAAAAAATACACATGGTCGTTACCAAAAATTTCAAAAATACGTACTCATGATGTCCAGAATTTCAAATTAATTATTAACTAATATTTTTTCTAATCTCATGATAAATAAAGATCATTGGTCACAAAGATGCTAACTAGGGTCAAAATGACTTTTGTTCTTCAACTTTAAGACTATGATGACCAATAAGGCAAAAACAATTTAACTCGATGACCAGTAGGGATGTTGGAATTTTTTTTATGACCAATAAGGAAACGCAAATTGTTTTTATGGCCATAAGGAATTTTCTCAAGTTAAGATGGTGTATATACATATTGAGTACCTAGGTTGAGGCCTCTTACATCCATATGGCCCCAGGTCGTCGCCTATTTGAAGGGGGGGGGGGGGGGATGGAACAATTAAGATATATTGAGGTGTTGGGCGTTGACAAACCAGGTGAGGACATTTTCGGTTGTTCTACGAAATTTACAAACAACAGGATGATGTTCGACGTGATGGAAGGACGGACAAGTTTGCAGCAATTAATCTAATCACATACTAAGATGGCACAGCTAATGGCAAAATTAAAGGGGCTTGATTATTCATAGTCCATCTGCGACGGCGGTGAAGGGGGGCACGTCGTGGTGACCTTCTCATGTATGGTATAGATGAATGAGGCCATTTTCTATTTAATTTGACTTGTTGTCCGTGTGCTTTCAATCGCCAGCCTGCATTATGGTGTCACCAGCATAACTAACTACTTGCCATGTTATAAGTTTCACATTAATCGATTTTTTTTCAATAAAAACATTTCAAATGTTGTATTATTGGTATGAACGTGGGAAAGTGTTATGCCAGGATAATTTTACCCAGACATTATTATTACTTGCACATACTGTTAGTTTGATCTCACGAACCGGACTGGAGACTGACCGGCTTCCCCACTCACGTGCCTTGAAGCGCATAACCAGCTCATGGTTAGTGGACCCCTGCTGTGCAGTGCACATAAAAGAGAAGGGGCTGGGGCACGTGAACCAAAATTCGCCTAGTCCATGACTCCCCACAAGCCCTAACCGATCCAATCTGATGGACAGCTAAGGCGGTGGGAATCATAACTGATGTTGCTACTGTCGATCTACTTTGACACCACGCCAATGACCCCATCCTCAACCTCATCCCCGAGCCCTCCGCCGGCACCGCCTCCATGTCGAGCTCGTCAAGCAAGTCTAATGGTATGCACTCCCTCGCCTCTCATCTCTCTCTCTCTCTCTCTCTCTCTCTCTCTCTCTCTCTCTCCCTCTCAGTTTCTCTTCACACCCCATGACTAAGCCAATCCCTTAGCCTTAGATTAATAACACATACAAGTCACAAGTGTGGGTTCCCACAAATCATCGCACACGCAATAAGTTGTAAACAAATTCATACAGCTAGGTACGTCTTATGATTCACCATATTAATGTTTTCCTTCCTCCAAGCCCTTGTTAGTTGTTTCTTCTCGTTTTTTCTCCTTGTTGTGGTTACTATTGTAATCTAACACATTCTCTCTTTTTTTAATGAAATATATGCTTTGTGAACAATGTTGTCAGGCCCACTTTGCCGAGTGTGAATAATAAAACATATGGATTTTGTGAACAATGTTGTATATCAATTTGAGTAATGCACTAATGATCAAAATAAAAGTTATAGATCCTTAAAAGTTCAACAATTTTGTAGTTGAAATTTTTTATTTGAATTAATTTATGGTTTTAAAATATAATTTGAATTTATCTTTGCCTAGTGTCAAAAGAAAAACACTCGGCAAATAAAGTCTTTGCCGAGTGTTACGAGAAAAACACTCGGTAAAGACCATGTTTGCCGAGTGCCACATAAAACACTCGCTAAAGAATCAAGTTTGCAGAGTGTTTTTCTTGTGACACTCGGCAAAGTAAGTTTTTGCTGAGTGTTTTTGTTTGCCAAGTGTTTTTGTTTACCGAGTGTCTTTTATTTTAGCACTCTTGACAAACATATCTTTACCGAGTGTCCTAAAAAATACACTCGGCAAAGACTCGGACACTCGGCAAACAGCTGATTTTCGGTAGTGATGCAAGTTCTGCATTTTGTGGGTCGGTGGGTCAGACTAAAACTCTTTAAAATAAATTAGAATTTCCTCCCACCTTATTAAGCTAGTACAACAAATGAACTATAGTTTTGGCCCATAACTATCCATTGAGTACCACTTGCATCTTTAATTGTGTTGCTTATCTCACGGGTTAACTGCGTAGTGTAGTTCAATATAGCGACTGGTAACAATTCAGAAAATAAAGTTTTCTTGACCTTTGGGCAAAAAAAATAAAAAGAATCCATGTTTGATCAAGAGCAGTTTTACTATGTATATTACCACCGGTAATGTGACACTCCAAGTTTTATGAGGGGTTCAAGGACATCGCCTTAGAATCACAAGAGCTTAACTCCCAAAATTGGAACTAAAAAAAAATATCAAATTGAATTCAAATTAAGCACTATTTGAATGTCACTTGAACTATAAGTCTAGATTTTCTCCACATGACTCATACCTACCAAAAATATATGATGTTGGCCTTGGCCAACTAGAATTTTAAGGATTTTATCATATTTTTATTCCATTAATAGAGGTTCCAAATAAATGGTAGAAGTTTCAAAAACCAGCTCTATTCACAAACTTTCTAATTAAATCGTAATGAGAACTGATAGTAGTTAGTATTTTTATAAAATCAAGCACATTATGGGGAGCCTGCCTTATTTTTTGTCTGATTTTAGCAACTCTATATTAATTCAAACAAAAATATCAAAAGCAGTTAGCTGTTAGGATTGGAAAAAGAAAAGAAAAAGAAAACTCCCTGTGAGACCCACCTGTCAGCGACTCAAAAGAAACACACCAGCGCCTCCCCGTGCTCCCGCCTGCCCGTATGCCGCGTGGGCGCCGACGATTCGGCGTTCACCGTGCCCACGGATCGACTATCCCACCCGCCGTTCGGACATCCGCCTTGTTCCCCCACCTCCCTGTCCGAACGGTCTCATTTCTTTCCCCCCCACTCGCTCTCTGTCTCTCTTGCTCGCCGCGCCCCCATTGCCGCCCGGAGCTGCTCCGTGCCACCGGCACCTTGCCGTCGTCACCAAGTGCTCGTCGACGTCCACGGCATCGCCTCGACGTCCTCAAGCTTCGCGTGAAGCCACATTCCCCCTCCCGCATCGAGCCGCCGTGAATCGACCTCTTCTTCCCCGTCTCTGACCGCCACTCCTCCGCGTCGCCCGGACTCCCTGGTGAGCATCGAACAAATTCCTTTGACATGCAACAAGCTCTTGGCCTCGCGTAGTTCTTCGGTCTCACTCGGCTTCCATCCGTGCAACCACTCGTCCAGAACACCGTCGTCGGCCGCCGGAGCTCCGCCTCGCCGTCGTCGAGCTAGCCCCGGTGAGCCATCTTTTCTCTTTTCACGCGCCACCTGTCCGTTGGGACCCGCCGGTTGTTATCCCGGCAATGCTGTCGCCGCCGCCATCCCTGCCGGCCGCCGTGCCTGAGCCACCGCGCGTGGCCGCGCCGCCGCGCGCGCTCGGCCCAGCCGAGCTGGCCAGCGGCCGGGATGGCCACTGGGCCGCAATGGCCTTGGGCCTGGCCTCGCTCTCGGGCCGCACCTGGCCCAAGAACGCCCCCGCGCGCGCGCTCGGTTGTTGGGCCGCGCGAGTTTCAGCCCGTCGGGCAGGCTGGATGCGGCCCACGTAATAAAAATTGATTTTCTCATTTAAATCCATTTCCAGAAAAGTGATAAACTTGTAAAATGCATAGTAAAATGATTAATAGGAATTTGGAGGCAAGATAAATTTTGTTAGCCTTGTCTGGACTAGTACTAATAGGGAAAAATGCTAAATCACAGTGCAAGTTAGTTTTACTTTTAGGATTTAATTAACACCTGTTGTGCGCTCGCCTCAGCCAGCACATCAGCAACCCCCGGTACCACGTCAACAGCAGAGCCAAGGTGGGTTTCGCCCGCCGCAACAGCCGAACGCACAGACCGGGCCTTTCCCCTGCTACAACTGCGGTCGTCTTGGGCATTTCTCGAGGGAGTGCCCGCACCCCAAGAAGAGCACTGGCCAGAACCCGCCAAGAAACAACAACTGCGGCAACAACAACCGCAACAACTGAGGGCCAGTTCGTGCTGGGCGAGTGAACAACACCACCCTGGAGGAGATTCCGCAGAACAGCCCCATCCTTGCTGGTATGTTCTCTGTTCGAGACCACCCCGCACTAGTTCTGTTTGACTTAGGAGCATCACATAGCTTTGTTAGTGGGTTCTTTGTTGATAAGTACCGGCTGCCTCGCACCCTTATGAAAGCACGATACACCATTAGATCAGCCGGTGGACAAACCCTCGCTCTATATGAAATAGAGAAACTCCCAATAACTCTAGGATCAAAAGTCTACCCTACCAAGTGCATAGTCTTAGAGGGGTGCAACATTGACATTGTTCTGGGCATGCCTTGGATGAGGCAACATAAAGCTATACTGAACATAGACGCCTACACTGTGCACCTAAACTCTCCAACCCATAGTAGCGTAAGCTTCCGGGCACGACCACCCCAACTGGCCGCACCAAGCATTCACCACACCACCACCGGGCAAATAAAGGATATTCCAGTGGTTAGGGAATTTCCGAACGTATTCCCTGACGATCTCCCGAGACTTCCACTGGATCGGGACGTTGAGTTCAAGATTGAGCTTCAGCCAGGGATGGCACCTATATCCAAAAGGCCGTATAAAATGGCGCCTAAGGAACTAGCTGAGTTAAAGGAGTAACTTAAGGAGCTGCTGGATAAGGAATTCATTTGACCAAGCTCCTCACCTTGGGGTTGTCCGGCACTATTCGTGAAAAAGAAAGATGAGACCCTGAGGCTATGTGTAGACTACCGACCCCTCAATGCGGTGACTGTCAAGAACAAATACCCACTGCCCCGTATTGACATTCTCTTTGACCAGTTGATAGGAGCTAAGGTTTTCTCCAAGATTGATCTACGGTCTGGTTACCATCAAATTAAAATCCGTGCCGAAGACGTCCCTAAGACAGCATTTTCTACCCGATACGGACTATATGAGTATTTAGTGATGTCATTTGGATTGACAAATGCACTGGCACACTTCATGTATCTCATGAACTCAGTGTTCATGCCCGAGTTGGACAAGTTTGTGGTGGTATTCATTGACGACATCCTAGTCTACTCGAAGTCAGAGGAAGAACATGCAGAGCATCTCCGTGTTGTATTACAGAGGTTAAGGGAGCACCAGCTATATGCTAAGTTTAGCAAGTGCGAGTTTTGGTTGAAGCAAGTACCATTTTTAGGCCATATTGTCTCGGAAGAAGGCATCGCGGTAGATCCCAGCAAGGTAAGAGATGTACTGAACTGGAAGACACCGAAGACTGTATTTTATATGTGTAGTTTTCTGGGATTAGCTGGTTACTACCGCCGTTTCATTCCCAATTTCTCCAAAATTACAAAGCCCATGACCGAGTTGCTTAAGAAGGATAAGAAATTCATATGGGATGAAGGCTGCGAAGGTGCTTTTCAAACCTTGAAGAAGCACCTGACCACGGCCCCAGTATTAGCTCAACCGGACCTGGAGAAACCGTTCGATGTCTATTGTGACGCTTCGGGTATTGGGTTAGGATGCGTGCTCATGCAAGATGGGAGAGTCATTGCTTATGGATCAAGGCAACTGAGGAAGCATGAGCAAAATTACCGCGCACACGATCTGGAGTTAGCAGCAGTGGTATTGGCCTTAAAGATGTGGAGACATTACCTCCTTGGGAATTTAGTTCGTATATACACCGACCACAAAAGCTTGAAGTACATTTTCACTCAAGACCACCTGAACATGAGGCAGCGCCGTTGGTTGGAATTGATTAATGATTATGAGTTGGAAGTCCATTACCACCTGGGAAAAGCGAATGTCGTGGCTGACGCCCTAAGCCGCAAGGCTCACTGCCACCACATCCTAGTCAGCCCACAAGTCCAAGATGGTCATTATGTTCAGGTAACACTCCACGGAGCCCTCTATAACCTAGCATTAATTCCTACCTTACGGGAAGAAATAGCGACAGCCCAGAAAAATGATAGAGGCATAGCACATATCAAAAGAAGACTGAAAGAGGGCAATGCTAGGGTACAATGCTTTCGAGAAGATGCAGAAGGTGTTTTATGGTTCAAGGATCGACTGGTTGTTCCTAAGGATCTGGAACTCCGCAAGAAAATTCTGGACGAGGCTCACATTACAAAGTACTCCATGCATCCGGGCAGCAACAAAATATATCATGACTTGTGATCCAAATATTGGTGGACTCGTATGAAAAGGGAAATAGCCCGCTATGTCGCAGAGTGTAATACATGCCGCCGAGTCAAGGCGGATCATCTGAAGAAGGCAGGCCTACTACAACCCTTGAGTATTCCAGCCTGGAAATGGGAAGATATCAGCATGGATTTCATCGTTGGTCTACTGCTGACGTCACATAAATTTGACTCCATATGGGTCATTGTTGACAGATTGACAAAGGTCGCCCACTTTATCCCTGTGTCGACACGGTTCAAAATGCAGAAATATGCGCAACTATACATTGAGCGAATCATGTATTTGCACGGGGTGCCCAAGACTATCGTATCCGACAGAGGGTCCCAGTTTGTGGGACGCTTTTGGGAGAAGCTACATGAAACATTGGGCACCAGGTTGATTAGGGGTTCCGCGTACCACCCCCACACGGACGGACAGACCGAGAGGGTTAACCAAATATTGGATGACATGTTAAGGGCGTACGTATTGAAACACAACAAAAAGTGGGATGAGTGCCTACCTTTGGTAGAATTCGCCTACAATAACAGTTACCAGGAAAGCATCAGGATGGCACCATTCGAGGATCTCTATGGGCGCCACTGTCGCACACCACTGAGCTGGTCGGAATCAGGGGAGAGGGTAATATTTGGTCCGGAGCTTGTGCAGCAAGCTGAACAGAAGGTGCTTGAAATCCAATCAAACTTATGTGCGGCAAAGTCCAGGCAGAAAAGTTATGCGGATAAAAGGCGCTGCCCATTGGAATTCAGGATCGGCGATATGGTCTACCTCCGAGTGTC
The DNA here is from genome assembly GCA_030378355.1 of Eleusine indica. Classification (NCBI taxonomy): domain Eukaryota; kingdom Viridiplantae; phylum Streptophyta; class Magnoliopsida; order Poales; family Poaceae; genus Eleusine; species Eleusine indica. Next base: position 42,645,512 of record CM059498.1, on the reverse strand, counting down.
ACCCACCAAGGGTGTACAGCGGTTTGGAATTAGCGGGAAGTTAACACCTCGATATATTGGTCCCTACCCTATCATTGCGAGATGCGGACCCGTGGCCTACCAGCTCCAACTGCCAATGGAACTCGCTGGAGTGCACAACACCTTCCACGTGTCCCAACTAAAGAAGTGTCTGAAAACGCCAGTAGACATTCCCCTGGAGACCACTAGACAATTACAACCCGATCTGACGTATTCAGAGCGTCCGATGAGGGTGCTAGACGAGAAGGAACGAGTTATGCGTAAGAAGACGCTCAAGTTTTACAAGGTTCAATGGAGCAACCACACCGCCAAGGAGGCCACTTGGGAAACTGAAGAGTTCCTACAAAGCCACCACTCCGAGTTCCTACGCCACCACTTAGGTAAACCGTTATCACATTCTTTAATCTCGGGTCGAGATTTCTTTAAGGGGGGAGGGCTGTGACACTCCAAGTATTATGAGGGGTTCAAGGACATCGCCTTAGAATCACAAGAGCTTAACCCCCAAAATTGGAACTAAAAAAAAATTATCAAATTGAATTCAAATTAAGCACTATTTGAATGTCACTTGAACTATAAGTCTAGATTTTTTCCACATGACTCATACCTACCAAAAATATATGATGTTGGTCTTGGTCAAGTAGAATTTTAAGGATTTTCTCAGATTTTTATTCCATTAATAGAGGTCCCAAATAAATGGTAGAAGTTTCAAAAACCAGCTCTATTCACAAAATTTCTAATCAAATCATAATGCGAACTGATAGTAGTTAGTATTTTTATAAAATCCAGAACATTATGGGGAGCCTGCCTTATTTTTGGTATGATTTTAGCAACTCTAGATTAATTCAAACAAAAATATCAAAAGCAGTCAGCTGTTAGGATTGGAAAAAGAACAGAAAAAGACAACTCCCTGTGGGACTCACCTGTCAGCGACTCAAAAGAAACACACCGGCGCCTCCCCGTGCTCCCACCTGCCCATACGCCACGTGGGCGCCGATGACTCAGCATTCGCCGCGCCCACGGATCAACTACCGCACCCGCCGTTAGGACATCTGTCTTGTTCCCCCACCTCCCTGTCCGAACGGTCTCATTTCTTTCCCCCCCCCCCCCCCCCACTCGCTCTCTGTCTCTCTCGCTCGCCGTGCCCCCATTGCCGCCCGGAGCTGCTCCACGCCACCGGCGCCTCGCCGTCATCACCAAGTGCTCGTCGACGTCCACGGCATCGCCTCGACGTCCTCAAGCTTCGCGTGAAGCCACATTCCCCCTCCCGCACCGAGATGCCGTGAATCGACCTCTTCTTCCCCGCCTCCGACCGCCGCTCCTCCGCGTCGCCCAGACTCCCTGGTGAGCATCGAACAAATTCCTTTGACATGCAGCAAGCTCTTGGCCTCGCGTAGTTCTCCGGCCTCACTCGGCTTCCATCCGTGCAGCCACTCGTCCAGAATACCGTCGCCGGCCGCCGGAGCTCCGCCTCGCCGTCGCTGAGCTAGCCCCGGTGAGCCATCTTTCCTCTTTTCGCGCGCCGCATGTCCATTGGGACCCGCCGATTGTTATCCCGGCAATGCTGTCGCCGCCGCCATCCCTGCCGGCCGCCGTGCCCACGCCACCGCGCGTGGCCGCGCCGCCGCGCGCTTGCTCGGCCCAGCCGAGCTGGCCAGCGGCCGGTATGGCCACTGGGCCGCAATGGCCTTAGGCCTGGCCTCGCTCGTGGGCCGCACCTGGCCCGAGAACGCCCCCGCGCGTACGTTTGGCCGTTGGGCCGCGCGAGTTTCAGCCCATCGGGCTGCCTAGATGCGACCCTCATAATAAAAATCGATTTTCTCATTTAAATCCATTTCTAGAAAAGTGATAAACTTGTAAAATGCATAGTAAAATGATTAATAGAAATTTGGAGGCAAGATAAATTTTGTTAGCCTTGTCTAGACTAGTACTAACAGGGAAAGATGCTAAATCACAGTGCATGTTAGTTTTACTTTTAGGATTTAATTATATTATAAAAACCCTCATAAAATACTAATTAATTATAGAAAGCTGATAAAATCTTGAAATTTGGTCACTAAGTAGGTTTTGCAGTTTCTAGTCTTCCTGGAAAATTTCATATGGCAAGTCTCTGTATATTAGCTAAAATTAATTTAATGTCTTTTTCCTTATAATAATTAATTGAAATTATTGGCTTGGTGCATGAGAGTGAAACTTGGCCAGTAAATCACTCCTACTATAATCTAACTATATTAAATCACCCCTGATCATTTGATGATCAGAACTATGTCAACTTAATAAATTATGTCCCGAGTGCAATGTTACCCGTTAATAAATATGGTTCCACTTTAGTGCTGTATCACGGGTACTTAGTACCTCACTGGGGTTATGATCGACACACTAAAACATTAATCAACTAACACCTACTGGTCAGGGACATCACTTACGTAGCTTAACCCCGGCCCACACAATCACACCGTACTTTGGTGCGACGTCGTCGCGATTAAATATTGGAGTCCATGAAGGAAATACACGAAACGTCCTCACCCTGTGCCCCACTCAATACGTTATATTACTAAACTAATCATCACACCCCGCTTACTTCTACGAGTAGCAGTGTATATTAACGTATTTATTGAGGAAGTGCCATGAATCTTCTCTCATAAGCATCATCTCTGCATCATATAGATCACGCAGTGGACCACGTGGAGACGGGATCGGAGCGGGAACTCGAAGCAGCCGGAGGTGCTGTTGCTGAGCAAGAGCAGAACCAAGACAAGCCCCGGTGCATTATCCCCGTTTTAAATTTTTATTCTATCACTAGCTCGGGATGTAAGCTTGCCTGTGCATTAAGTGATAGGAGTTGATTGAAACCCTAACATGCAGTAGGTCCCTCTTCCCGATTATTAGCCTCAGGACGATAGTCGCTCTGCTTAAATTAGGCCAACTACTCATCGAGTGGTATGGAGACCAATCGTAGATAGGAAATATTATCACTGGGGGAAGGATATCGGATGAAGGAAAGCATGGATGGAATCATAATGAAGACCGGACGGGCAACTAGGTGGAAAGGAAAGGACAGCTTGTCTTCAAGGAAGTAGCCCCATCCGAGTCACCTAAGGCTACGCCTCGTGTCCTGCCCATGGGATCAAGTTTGAATGTACTGTTTGCATTCTGGAGATATGGCCCAGTAAACCGATGTAGCTACGATTACTGCCTGGTCGGAAGATAGTCTTCTCCCTTTTTTGGTGGAACTGGGGCTGAGAGGAGGGAGCAATCCACCCACGGATGGCGGCACGGGGCGCATCGCATTGGGGGATCCTTCTCGGAGGAGTCTGGACCCGGAAGACCCTGCGGTACCGTAAGCGAAAGGTTGCTCCATGCGGCTTTCAGGAAGCGCGTATGGGTCGTGCAAGCAGGTTTCTCCTGCAGGATGTAAATCGATTCGAGTCGCTGCCCCTCACAGTAACGAGTACCACTTGGTCGCTACTCCGGAACAGTGTCGGAAGCCATTAAGATGATGAGTGGGTTAATACTGTTGTTTGGAATTATTCAGATTATATTGCAATCATGCCTGTGATAGCTTTAGTGCACACTAAATTTACTATTTCACATGACAACTTAACTTGGTGCTAAAACATGAAAAACAAGGATTTACTCTTAGGCTGGTTTTCTGGCAATATAAACCCTATCCCTAGCCTTTGCATGTCTAGACGTCGGCTGTAGATGGCCAGTTTAACGAGTTAGTCTTGCTGAGTAAATTAGTTACTCAGGGCGTAGCTCTATGTGGTTTTCAGATGACCAGGTCGGAGACTGCCATTGCGGTGAAAAATTCCACTGGGAGGGCCAGCGCCCCGACTGCTGGAACATTGATTGGGAGCTGTGCACGAATGAAGGCGAGGAGTAGTTTCTTGCTTGCCGGTACGGTGCTTGGGCAAGGCACCTATTATGGCCGGATTGGTCTCTGTGTGTCGTCGTGAGAGGGCGATTGTATCTTATCTATTTCGTCGAACTGGTGAACCAATGTTGAATAATTCGCTTTCGCAATTTACTTCTGACAAAACTCTGATTTGTAATATAACTTCAGATTTATGTAAAATCTATTTCCCCACCTATGCTCTTGTTGCAATTATATTTCTCTGTCATGTGTTGTACTATTGGGCACCACAGCGCGTGTCGCCACCCGAGGAAGATCCTGGATCGGAGCCGTCTCCGTGGTAAGGCGGGTCCGTAACAGGTAATTACTGATGGTAATGCTTACGACAACTTTTTTAGTTCGAGTTGATATAGTCAAGGTTAAACATGTACGATAATTAGAGCCGTGTCTAATACATACACGATTTTGTGAAACTGACTCTTGTTTTATACAAAAGCATGAAAATCTAACCGACCAGAGTTGTATACTTCTGTGACGACACTTGCATTGAGATTGGCTCACAATAGATTTTACGGACAGAGCACGCATGGAAACAGAGACATCTTCAACAGTAAATAATCAACAGAAAACAGAAAGTTTGTGTCGAACTAAATGTTAAGGTATCCTTGAGAAAAAAAAACGTTGCCCGGCTAATGATGCTTACTGGATATACTTTCTTTTATTGAAGTTGGCCCGCTCATACATAGTGCGTCTGGTACAGGAAGCCATGTAACCTTATTTCTCATGAAAAAGATTCATACTTGTACCGTATCGAGCCTCTCCCCTTTTCCGTAGTAGTGTACAATATTTTGATTGCGTGATGATGAAATTGAAAGTTATTTTGCAGCCTAAAAGTCTGGTCTGCTTATTCAATTTGTGGAGAATTGTGCGCCTGGATGATCGAGTTCCCCAGGCACCACCTGTGGAAAGTTTTAAAGACCCGTTCGCATTTGATTTCTGTCTTTTCTGACCTATGCAACGAGGAACAGGGGGCACATGTAAAGTTGATGATGTAACCCAGCGGTGACTTAGAGAACCTCCATAGTAGTATATAAATACATAATACATAGCAGGTAGTAGCACACAGGCGCTCATCAGCTAAGGCATTTGACATGAGCAACAAGATGATGCACAAGCTAGTCCTCGTGGTCGCGGTGCTGGCGATCGCTAGCGTGATCGCTTTCTCTGCTCCGGTGCGGATGCAACTCGTGCATACCTGACACCCCGCGAGCTGTTGCACCGCATGGCGCGGCGCAGCAGGGCTCGTGCCGAGCGGTTGCTCTCCGAAAGGGAGAGCGTTCCAGTAACACCAGGGAAGCTCGACGATGATGGCGTTCCTGATACGGAGTACCTGGCGCACTTCGCCATCGGCACGCCGGCCCAGCCCGTGCAGCTGACCCTTGATTCGGGAAGCGACCTCATCTGGACGCAGTGCCAACCGTGCATCTCCTGCTTCCACCAGTCCCTGCCCGTGTTCAACGCCTCCCTCTCCTCAACCTTCGCTGACCTCACTTGCGGCTCCACGGCTTGCCAGGACCTGACTCTGACGTCGTGCAGCAGCGCCGGGGATTCATCGTCGTCAACGAACAACACGCCTTGCGTTTACGGCTACTTGTATGGTGACGGCTCGGTGGCCTCGCCGCCGACACGTTCGTGTTTGCTGGTGGCGCGGCCGTGCCCGCCATGGCCTTCGGCTGTGGCCTCAATAACACCGGAATTTTCACGTCCAATGAGACCGGCATCGCCGGGTTTTGACGCGGCATCCTGTCTCTCCCTTCCCAGCTCAAGGTGGACAACTTCTCCTATTGCTTCACCAACATCACGGGATCGACACCTAGCCATGTCCTACTCGGCCTTCCGGCGAACCTCCACAGCAGCAGCGCCCGTGGTGTCGTCCAGACCACCCGTTTCATCCACAACCCTGCCAATTTATCAACTTTCTACTACCTGTCGCTCAAGGGTATCACCGTCGGCTCAACCAGGCTGCCCATCCCAGAGTCCGCGTTTTCCCCGGACGTGTACAATCTTGTGCACGATGCGTTCATAGCCCAGACGAGACTCCCCGTGCAAAATGCCACCACGACACCGCTCTGCTTCACGTTGTCTGCAGGGACGAAGTCGGACGTGCCCAAGCTCATATTGCACTTTGATGGAGCCACGCTGGACCTGCCTCGGGACAACTACATGTTTGAGCTCCAGGACGCGGGTGTCCGCGTCACCTGTCTTGCGGTAAACCCTGGGGGTAACCTAACCATAATTGGCAACTATCAGCAGCAGAATTTGCACGTCCTCTACGACCTGGCCAACAACATGTTATCCTTCGCCCCTGCTCAGTGCGACCAGGTTTAAACTGGCAGTACCTACTATCAAAAGCATTCTGAAACTAGCCTTTTGAATTTCGTATGTGATTGTATCCCTTTTAACTTCCTATACAGATATATCTGAATCCCATACATAAATAATGAACGATTAATAATAAGGGGATATTGTTAGTCCAATCCTATACAGATATATCAAATTCATGTTTTTAGTTCTTTTTAGCCAATAAAGAACCTCAATTACAATGCTAAAGGCCAGGAAAGAAATTTGTTTTGCATGTCTAGAAGAAGGCACATCAACATCACCGAGGGTATTTTCAGAACTTTTGACTCAGGCGACAGAATTTACCAAGTTTAGAAATTTGAACATGCATTTCGAGGGTTCGAGGATCTAGGTAACAGCTCAAGACAACTTTAGGAACCATCGCTATAATTTACTCAAATTCAAAGGTTGTTGAACTCTCCATAGAGTAGAATATAGGTCAGGGGGTATTTTTATTGGACTTTGAGCTCTGAATGATGATGCAAGGGGGTTTGGTCCCATACCATCACCATATTTCTTCGCTAGGAGTGAATTCAAGGGGCCAGCCCCTGTATTGCAGTACCGTAATGAACACATATATCACATATAGCTTTCATGTTTCTTTCACCTTGTACTAGTGGACATAATCGAGAGAAATATATAAATATGTTGTGAAAGGGGCCATGAAGGTATAGAAAGTTTTTTGAAGTAACAAATTCTATGATCGAGTGTACAAAGGAATCCATCATCGGTTCGTAGCATTGTTGGATACGATCCGTGTGCACACAAAAAAGAAAATGAGGAAGTGAAAGCAACAAGGGATCTCTACTTCTTAATAATCTAGGTGAGTCCGTCTGTCCTATATTGTTTTGGTGTTGGTTTTAGTGTTCTGACCGCCCGTGGCCGTTCGATCCCTCCACGTACAATCGCTCACGGTTTCCCTCTCTTACGTCTCCGTTTCTTGCCTGGTCCATATTTGGTAAGAGTCTGCCTCATATTTGGTACGAGGAGTCCGCCTCCACCAGTAGAAAATCATCGGATGTCGCAAACTGCAACGCAGGCAATAACTGATCAAGATTCCGATAGAGAACCCGCCACCTCCATTCGGACGTTTTTCTCTTAGAGGAAAGCCATCGATCGAGCCAAGATGTTGGCTTAGTCGTTGCGTGCATACGGCCGTCGAACTCCAGCCCGATCGGTTGGTAGGAAAAACACGATCGATCTAGCAAGGTTTAAATCCTCATTCCGTTCATCAAAGTATCCGACAACGCTGGACCAACATCAGGTGTGAACGTCTCCGTTGCAGGTGATTCTTGGTCAACAGGCAAAAGTTGATTTGCGTTCATGTACATTCTGCACTCTTTTCTTTTGTTTATCACCTTGCAAGTATGGGTTAATCCTTGCCTGCTGTTCTCTTTGTTCCTTGCCACTGTTCCTTTTTTCGTTGCGCTTCTAAAGTTTGAGGCATTAGGATACAAGCGGTTATGTTGATCATTTATGTTATATATATAAAAAAAGTCAATAACCAGGAGAATTTATATAAATTGACAAAACAAGCTATTTCATCTATAAACATGAAAGCCTTAAAACGCCTCGGGTATTTTGCTAGTGCTATAGAAATAGCAACTCAACATGCAGGAAACAAGTACGTGTGTTCAACATATTAATAATTGTTTTAATAGAAGATGGACCTGGCCTTTATTTTTCCACCAAAACATTTTTTTTAAATAAAGATCATGGCATCGTCTACTCCTTTTTTTAAGAGGCATGATTCTCCTGTATATCTCTACCCCTTATTAAAGGAGGTGACGTCGTCCGCCCTGCCTTCCTCAATTTATTCTGCCTCTATTTTACATAAGTTTACATAGATAATAACAAGAAAAAGAACTTGACATTAAAAAGGAAACAAAAAAAGAACGATATTTGATTCGGTCAGTTTGCCTGTTTTACGTAAACTTACGTAGAAAAAAGAAAAAGAACCGGACGTTCCGTAATTGCCGTTCCATCGTAGATATCGACGTATCGTGGACTCCGAAGCTGATCGAAGGTGGCGTTATTGAGATTAACTTAGCACCTGCATTGTATTCCGATGCATCATCTTTTTCCCTAGAAAAAAGATTGTTGTTGCACATAACTGATGCTTTACTTAAAAAGTGTAAAATCAGGTTAGTTGTGTCAAGTTGTATCTGTAATTTAGATGCTAGTATGGTCACCTTTGACTCCTTTCAGTAGTTGGTGACGGAAACGCAAACTGCATGCAAGTACCCTACAGGAGGCTTTGTGAAGAGATGATTAATGGCTAGAAACCACAAAATAAAGCTTACAAAAGCATCAAGAGTTATTCTTTCACACTATCATTATTGGCATTGGCTTTTTCATTTAATTGTTTGATATATGTGACTTGTTTCTAAGGCATATGGTTTAGTTATATTTTAATAAATATTGACACTTTTTTTTAAAAAATATTATATAATTTTTAGTGTCTGTAGCAATGCACAGACATATTACTAGTAATGTAATAATGCAAAAGTTCAATGATTGGGCATGATATCAACTCTACAGATTAATTGGCTGCTGCAGCTAAAAATAGCTAGTTGTTGACTTCACTTTGTCTTGCAACCGGACCGCTCCCCTACGGCAGGGTGGGACGGCTGCCCCAGCTATCCGCCGGCAAGACACGCGACCCCTGCCCTTGGTTTCTCTGATCAGCGCTGTGATTTCCACCGATGTCGCTCCTGTCTAGTGCTGTCCTCAAAGCCCATGGGCCATGGGCCAGCCTAGAGCACGTAAAAGAAGTCTGGCATGAGTCATTCATGGCCCGAAATATTTTTGTGCCGGGCCGATCCGGTACGAGTCCGCGTGCCGTGTTTGGGCCGTCGCTCAAGCCCACGGGCTAGCATGGCACAGCCTGTTTAGTAGAAGACTTGATAGAATACTAATTTAGTATAAATAGAATTATAGTTTCTATGGACAACAAACACACTGACTAGCTCAAGTGGTAAGATATCTCTCTCTCAACTATGAGTTCTCAGTGTTGAATCCCACATTCTCCACATTGTACTCCCTCCGTCCCAAAATATTTATCACTTTAGTCAACTCTATTTATCTCAAAATAATTATCATTCTCATTTCGCGATGCAACTTTCTCTTTTTCCAATACATCTCTATCTCTATCTCTCTCCTCCTTGTTTCCTGTGCACCTACCTTTTACACTTCTCTTTAATTCCCGTGTTCGTTGCCAAAACGTCAATTATTTTGGGACGGAGAGAGTAGTAATTTTTTATCTTATTCTCATTAATGGGCCACGCATGTCATTCGTGCTAGCAGGCCTAACGAGCCGGTCCGACACGATTAGGCCATTTCGTGTCGTGCCGTGGGACGCCGACCTGGCACGTGGGCAGGCACGGCATGACCCATTACATATTTCATGTTGTGTGGGCCCAAAACTAATTGGGCCGAGCTTTTTCGTGCCCGAGCCATGCCTGGTCGAGCAGCCCGTTTGGACACCTCTAGTCCTGCCCAAACCATGTGATGAAAGAAACAAAGGCTGAGCTGTTGGGCCAAAAGGATTTTCTCAAGTCCATTCCAGCAATAGGCCCAATCAATACTTAAGTGATCGATCAGTTGGCTTTGCCCAGGAGGCCCCAGCACCGTACGTGACTGGTGATCGCATACTGCTCCTACCGTCCGCGATGATTGGAATTCAATTGTGATTGCGAATCCTAACGCACTGCTAACCGCACGGTCATATCGACGCAGGAAGAACGCCCAAAGATTGAGGTGAAGAGGCATGGTCAGGCGTGGGTGAAGCTCAGAAATGGCCCCGGCGCCGGCAGCGTTGACAGCTGCAATCGGCTGGGGATTATGAAGAGCAGCAGCCAAATGCACAATTGGGCCTCAATTCATCAAAAGAAAAGAAAACTGGCAACTAGAGGTAATTCATATTTATTTGTTTTATATTGTAAATCATATGCACATGTCATGCTTAAAAAATGAAAACTATTTACCATCAGTTGTCTGATTCTATAGACAATACATGAATGTCTAAATATTTACCATCGGTTGTCTAGATGTAATAAGGGATTTGACTTTTGAATTAGCAGTCTGTCTTCTTATAACACTTGGTTTTTATCATTTTTATGAGATTTTATTATAATTTGGCATCGTATGTATGGTCTATTTTCATAGTTCATGAATTTAATTATTTGTCTTCGTCCTGTTAGAGAAATTAGCACTTTTAATTTTATATTAATCTAAAAAAAATTAGAAGCATGATTAATAGATTACATGATGAACTAGATAAGTCTACGCAAGATGTAGACAGGTCTATAAAGTCAGACAAAAACATAGCATCTACCATACTAGCAATATTCATCATAGATAAACAGATCACAAAAGCTAGTATGAAAGACATGGTTTGAGATAAGAGTACGTACGTTTCCTTCTGAACTGGATAGAGGAGGCGGCGACGACGTTCAGCACCGTCACGTTGTTGGCGACGGCGCGTGAGACCGACTCGACGACGAGGAAGACGAGCCGTGGCGACGAGCTTGATGAAGACGAGGAAGTGACCGAGCAGTCGCGCAGAGCGCTTCCCAAAAATCTTATTCGCCCTCTCCCGGTGCAGGATCGCAGAGGACGACGGTTCCGGAGACCTGCTCTCCCGTTCGCTGGTGCACGCCGATGATCGGGATAGAGAAGTCTTGGCGGCGCAACAGTGGCGAGAGACAAAACCCTAGGTAATTGCGTGATATGATTTACGGCGATACCCGTACGTATTTATAGGGAGGAACCGCTAGGATTGGGTGTCCCGCAACCGAGTCGGTTACCATATTAATACGTCGGTTTCCATAACCAAATATATGAAAATATATGAAACACGCAGCAAAAAGAAAGTGCAAAAGGAAGCCGCGCCCCCGTAAGGCAAGGGACCGAATTTCAGCGGACCATTCACGCAGGTGATGCGCGGCCGCGCCCATCACCCACGCCACGCCACGCCACGCCACGTCCCGCCCGACCCGGCCCGGCGAGGCGAGCGAGCGCGCGCGTGTGTTCTTCCTTCTTCTCATCCACACACTTGCAAGAGATGCTAGAGCAACCAACCTTATAAGTTGGACTCCCTCCACCTCCACTAGCAATGTGGGACTAAACCTTTGCACTCCCACCACTCATGAATGGGTCTTTGAGATTTTTCAGGAATTATTATGAATATTAATGGGCCAAGCCCATATAATTCCAACAATCCCCACCAGATCTCAAAGTTTCAGCTAGACTTTGCCTCACCCTACTGTTGTTTAATATACCAGTGTTTTTAGTGGAGACTGTTAAGTTGAACTTCCACCTACAACAATAAGCTACACTCATTCACAACTTGAACAATGGACTATGCCTTGAATTGCAAGTTTTGTGCAAACAAGTTTCACTTACTGTCATAACTGATACTAGACCTCCAGTAGGCTTCTCCGCGGGTGGAGCATATAGGTCATACTTCCTTGGTCTTTCATGAGCTTAATAGAGATCACCCAAATCTCACAGATTGCGACCTTACAACAATCGGGCTCATATAGGTGTATTCATTCAAGAATGTTCTATAGGACAACATCTTCGCTATTTAAAGCCAACTGAATACATTAAGGTAACAACCAACCTGTCATACAGATATCGAGAGTAATGCATCGCTTCTCGAGTGGGTTATAAAAGGTTACTCTCATGCTAACCAATAGCTTGTTCTTCTCAGGTACTACTTCACGGGATCTCTGATCACATAGGTTAGGTTACTACTATGGAATAGCACATATGGGTCTCATACCCATCTCCTTCAATGCACTGTCTATCACATTACATGACAACCCCTTGGTGAATTGATCTGCCAGGTTCTCACCAGTTGAAATATATTCTACTGATATGGCTCCGGAGTTTCTCATTTTTCTGACAGACTTCAAACGTCTCTTAATATATTATCCTTAGAATTGTTCACTTTGACTATCACAGTTTGATTGTCACAATTCATGAGGATCGCCGGCACAGGTTTCTCGACAATAGGCAAGTCCATCAAGAGCTCACGTAGCCAATCGACCTCAACTATAGCTATATCTAGTGCAGTAAGCTCTGCTTCCATGGTAGACCTCGTCAAAATGGTATGTTTGTATGATCTCCATGAAACAGCAGCACCACCAAGATTAAATGCATATCCACTCGTGACATACAGCTCATCAGCATCAGATATCCAATTGGAATCACTATAGCCTTCTACTACTGCTGGATATCCAGAATAATGAATTCCATAAATCATAGTACCAACTAAATAGTGCATTACCCGTTCAAACGCACGCCAATGATCATCTCCCGGGCAAGAAGTAAACCGGCTCAGTTTGCTCACAGCAAACGAGATGTCAGGCCTAGTAGCACTAGCTAAATACATAAGTGATCCAATAATCTGAGAGTATCTTAATTGATCTTTACCAATTCTCTTATTCTTTCGAAGGATCAAACTGGGATCATAAGGTGTTGGAGAAGTCTTGCTATCCATGTAACCAAAACGGTTCAAGAGCTTCTCAACATAATGAGGTTGCGTAAGAGTAATCCCATTCTCTCCTTTGATTAGCTTGATGTTCAAGATAACATCAGCCTCACCCAGATCCTTCATATCAAAGCTTTGACACAGAAAGGTCTTGACCTCATTGATCACGTCAAGATTTGTTCCAAAGATGAGTATGTCATCAACATACAAGCACAGTATAACTCTTTGACCCCCACCATGACGGTAGTACACACATTTATCAGCCGCATTGACTGAAAAGTCTGCTGATAGAAGTGTTGAATCAAATTTCTCATGCCACTGCTTAGGAGCTTGTTTCAGACCATACAAAGACTCCAACAACTTACACACCTTGTCTTCTTGACCCTTTATAACAAATCTATCTGGCTAATCCATATAGATTTCCTCATCCAACTCTCCATTAAGAAAAGTTGTCTTAACGTCCATCTGATGAACGATAAGACCATGTGAGACAGACAGAGCAAGTAATACACGAATAGTGGTCAATCTAGCAACAGGTGAATAAGTGTCAAAGAAGTCTTCGCCTTCTTTCTGAGTATAACCCTTAGCCACAAGCCGAGCCTTATACTTGTCAATAGTACCATCAGTCTTAAGCTTTTTCTTGAACACCCATTTACAACCCACAGGTTTGCAACCATATGGTCTATCGACAACTTCTCAAGTTCCATTAGAAAGAATAGAGTCCATCTCACTATGGATAGCTTTTTTTCAGTCATCTGCATCAGAAGATGCATATGCCTCTGAAATGGTTCTAGGAGTGTCATCCACGAGATAAACAGTGAAATCATCACCAAAATACTTTGTAATCCATTGTCTCTTGCTCATCTTAGGAGCTTCACTATCAATCTCCTCATGGATTGGTTCAAGTATTTGTTCAGCATGATCAGAAAATACACTAAGTCAGGAGTTATTTCAGCAATCACATTAGAAGATAATCTAGACATGCTATGTAAATCTTTCATAGAAAATATGTTCTCAAAGAAAGTAACATCACGAGACTCTATTAATGAATTAACATGAACATCAGGCACCTCGGATTTAACCACTAAAAATCTGTAGGCAATGCTATGATGAGCATATCCAAGAAAGATACAATCCACAGTTTTAGATCCTAACTTACGCTTCTTTTTGATTGGTACGTTAACTTTGGCCAAACAACCCCATATACGTAAGTAAGAGAGCGATGGCTTTCTACCAATCCATTCCTCATATGGCATCTTCTTCTTATTCTTCATGGGAACTCTATTTAGGACATGACATGATGTCAATAAAGCCTCCCCCCACCATGCCTTAGATAATCCAGTCGTGTCTAACATGGAGTTAACCAAGTCAGTCAAGGTGCGATTCTTTCTTTCGACAACCCCGTTTGATTGGGGCGAATAGGGAGGCGTCCTCTCATGTATCATACCATGTTCCGCACAGAATAAGTCAAACTCATTTAAGAAATACTCGCCATCACGATCGGACCTAATTCTTTTGATCTTTTTCTCTAGTTGAGTTTCAACTTCAGCCTTATAAATTTTAAAGTAGTCTAGAGCCTCATCTTTCGTTTTTAGCAAATAAACATAGCAATATCTAGTCGCATCATCAATCAAAGTCATGAAATATCTTTTTCCACCTTCAGTCAATATACCATTCATCTCACAAAGATCTGAATGTATAAGTTCTAGCGGTGCTAAGTGTCTCTCCTCTGCAGTCTTGTGAGGCTTTCGAGGTTGCTTAGATTGCACACAACTTGAGCACTTAGAACCTTTGACGATGGAAAAATTCGGAATTAAATTCAAGCTGGAAAGTCGAGACATAGAACCAAAATTTAGATGACATAAACGTGAATGCCAAACACTAGCATCACTCTCATTAACACCATCACAAATATAGTTCACAGACTTATTGCAATAATCTGAAAGGGAAAAGCGCAACAAGCCTCCGTACTCATAGCTTTTACCAATAAATTATTCACTCTTGGACACGACAACTTTATTCGACTCAAGCACTACCTTAAAACCATCCCTACACAAAAGAGAACCACTAACGAGATTCTTCTTGATAGAAGGGACATGCTATATGTTCTTCAATTGAACAATCTTTCCCGAAGTGAACTTCAGCTCGACTGTGCCAACACCATGAACAGAAGCATGTGACCCATTCCCCATTAGGACGGAGGAATCTCGGGCGACCTGGTAAGAAGTAAACAAAGAAGCATCAGCACACACATGAATATTAGCACCATTATCAAGCCACCAACTAGTAGATTGAAATACAGAAAAAACATATGATAAATTACCATACCCACTATTTTCTCCAGCACTGGTCACCATGTTCACTGTCTTCTGCTATGGAGGCTTCCTTCCTTTATGTTCTGGACACTTCTTTGTCCAACCGCAAACAAAGTATGCTCCCTTCTTCTTGTTCTTCTTCTTGAAGGTAGTGGTCTGCTTAGGCTTATTGTTCTTGTCCTTGCCCTTACCACCACTGCTATGAGACTGTTGTGGATGATGCACCATATTAGCAACAATGTGTCCCTTGTTAGCTTTAGAACGTCCATCCTTCTCACGAGCTTTCTCCTTAACATCAAGAGACGCGATCAAATCTGAGACAGATATGTTCGTTCTCTTATATTTAAGAGTAGTGGCAAAATACCTCCAAGACGGAGGCAATTTGGCAATCATACCCCCAGTCACAAGCTTCTCAGGTACAACGATCTTAAGCAGTTCGAGTTCCTTCACAATGCACTGTATCTCATGAACCTGCGCGACGACAGATTTATCATCTATCATCTTATAATCATGGTACTGCTCAATGACATACAGTTCAGTGCCAGCATCAGAACCACCATAGTCAGCAATCAGAGCGTCCCACAATTCCTTTGCGACTGTATGATGGATATAGACGTCCTGAACACGATCTATCAAAGCTCCAATAACAGCGTCCAAGAATATTGTGTTGGCTTCACTGTAGGCCTTTTTCTGATCTGCAGTGAGATCGCCTTCAACTTTGTCAGTGGACACCCAGAACGCATTCATGGCAGTAAGCCACAGAGTGACTTTCACTTGTCATCTCTTAAAGTGCACGCCAGTGAATTTCTCTGGCCTCAGTGCATCGACAAATCCAGCCATAAAACTAAAGTGTCTACAATAAGGTTTTTGGATTGTTGGAGAAATTAGCACTTTTAGTTTTATATTAATCCAGAAATAAATTAGAAGTATGATTAATAGATTGCATGATAAACTGGACAAGTCTACGCAAGATCTAGACAGATCTATAAAGTCAGACAAAAGCATAGCATCTACCATACTAGCAACATTCATCATTGATAAACAGATCACAAAAGCTAGTATGAAAGACATGGTTTGAGATAAGAGTACGTACGTTTTCTTCTGAACTGGATAGAGGAGGAGGCGACGACGTTCAGCACGGTCATGTTGTTGGCGACGGCGCGTGAGACCGACTCGACGACGAGGAAGACGAGCCGTGGCGACGAGCTTGACGAAGACGAGGAAGCGATCGAGCAGTCGCGCAGAGCGCTTCCCAAAAATCTTATTTGCCCTCTCCCGGTGCAGGATCGCAGAGGACGACGGTTCCGGAGACCTGCTCTCCCGTTCGCTGGTGCACGCCGACGATCGGGATGGAGAAGTCTTGACGGCGCAACAGTAGCGAGAGACAAAACCCTAGGCAATTGCGTGATATGATTTGCGGCGATACCCATACGTATTTATAGAGAGGAACCGCTAGGATTGGACGTCCCGCAACCGAGTCGGTTACCATATTAATACGTCGGTTTCCATAACCAAATATATGGAACACGCAGCAAAAAGAAAGTGCAAAAGGAAGCCGCACCCCTGCAAGGCAAGGGATTGAATTTCGGCGGACCATTCACATAGGTGATGCGCGCCCATCGCCCACGTCACGCCCGGTGAGACGAGCGAGCGCGCGCATGTGTTCTTCCTTCTTCTCATCCACACACTTGCAAGAGATGTTAGAGCAACCAACCTTATAAGTTGGACTCCCTCCACCTCCACTAGCAATGTGGGACTAAAACTTTGCACTCCCACCACTCATGAATGAGCCTTTGAGATTTATCAGAAATTATTATAAATATTAATGGGTCATGCTCATATAATTCCAACACGTCCCACCTAAAATTTTGTGGATGGTCCGCCACTCATTGACCATCGCCATAGTGCAAAGAAATAAGAATATAAAAAAACAACGAAAAATCTCGGTGGCAAAAAGGTTTAGGTTGCTTTTCATCGAGCAAAAGGAAACGTTCGCCATTTGTCCATTTCACCACTCAAATACCGTGCCCAGGAGTAATCTGATGAATAGTATACTACATAAAGTACATTTGTCATTGCCTTAATGCAATACGAGAATGTACAGAAAGAAAAAAAAAACAGAATCTCGGCAGGAACAAGATGTACGTAGATCCATTTCACCTGTGGAATCCTAAGAGCAGCCTCTCTACAGAATCCTAACGAAGAACCGAGAATCAACAACAACAATGGAAGCAGCTGATGATCGACTCACTGCGGCGAGGCCATTCTGGCGCCGCCCGTCCGCGGCGGCTCGGTCGGGCACTCCGGCAGCGGGCAGAGCGGGCACGTCCGGCGTCCCCGGAGCCACTTGTCGATGTCGCATCCCGCGTGGAAGAAATGCCCACACGTGGGCACCAGCTCGTCCCCTTTGTTCTACTCTGCCGGCGATCTCGAGTACGAACTCGGTGTCCGGGCTCATTATTGCTCGCGGCGATGAGTCGCGATGAACTCGGCTTCCGTTGAGCGCTGCTATATAGACGACGACTGAAGCTTACTCACTGCATTGCCACCGAGCTTATATATTACCATCGGCATCGCAGACAGCAAAGGTGGCGTTGTCATGGGTCAGCCCCCGACAGCTCGAGTAGGTCGACATGTTCGTAAAAGGACTCGGAGAACTCCCTCGTCTTCTTTATGAAAAATCAAAAGGGGCGTCATCACAGCTCCAGCAACTATTTTTGAAAGAACAAACAGGTACCTACCTAAAGAAACATTTTGGCATCCAACTAACCTTAATCAGAGAAACCTCATTTTTAAAGAAAACAAACAGATGAAACCTCCTGTGTTTGTTGTACTTGTATAGGGACCACTGCGTTTTTAATCGCCACTTGCTCGGATTAGCACTACTACACGCTGCAGGCCTAACTCGAGAAACTGGCACCTATGCTACTGCAAGAGACGAGAATCTTCCTTCTGTTATGCAAGTATTCTATGACCTTGACCAGCCTCGTACCGACTCCAGACTGAAAAATAATTCAGTTGTTCCCCGTTTTAGAATCAAACTTAACAACACTCGATCGGGTCAGGTTACGCGTTCCACCATCACACGATCTTCACATGTGATTGAGTACGCGTCAGATGGAGCTTCAGCTTACTAAGTATAAATAACATTCAAGTCACAGCTGACCTTAAGTGATAATGGGGAATGACTGGTTATTTCTTTAATCTCTTGTAACCAAGACGGCATGTGCAGCACGCAAGCTGTCTTAGGACGCATTCCTTGATATAGACAGACTGTTTAATTTAGTATTGCAATTTGATTAAACCGTGTGAAATTCGGGACCCACGCACCAAATCCAATAACAAATCGGTGACGACGAGTCCAAATGGAGCTAAGCTACTCTGTCCATTCATCTGGCGTACTACTACTACTACTAGTCAATGGCATTATGCAGCCATGCATATGGCTTGTTTCTAATCCATATGCTTACAAGGGAGGAAATTTTTACTGGGTTGTGGGATTGAATCAGATTCTGCCAAGATTGCTGGATTGCTGATGAACCTCTCTGTATATCCTTTCCTATTCCGTTTTAGCTTTGCAGTGACTTGGGGTTGCGGGGAGGCAAAAACTTCTTTTCTCAGTCTTACTCTGCGTCTGTAATATGATGTACCTGAACTAGACACTAGACTTCCGTTTTTCGTAAATGGAAGTGGGTAAAACTCGTTTTAAAGAAAAAGTACTGTCCCAATTTGCATCTTTAAGTAGGTCCAAACATGGGTTTCTGTATCTGTCCAAAATCAACATATGTTTTACATGCCATCAAGCTCTGGTTTCATTTGCCTGATAAGGTAGTTGGCTGGCAAGTGTACTGTAACTTTTGATCTTTATGAGAAGCAAAATTCCTACGAATGAGCAGCTGTTCTTTTCTTCCATGACTAGTTCTCGTGGCTTCCAAGAAGCAATGAGAAAACTGTAAATAGAAAAGTCAAATTTCAGGCAACAAGTACGCGTTCAACACATTAGTCGCTTTTAGACTGACCACACTGGGGAGCGGTACCCCGACCTACATTACCGCTAGAGCGGAAATCCAGCTGCACCGGGGTATGCTACCTCATCCGGAACGGTAGCGCTCGCTCTCCTGCACGCCAAATATGGCGGGATAGCGGGATGCGCTACCTCCCACGGTGGGGCCACCTTGCTTGTCTGGTCCGTTCACGCTTGGAGTCGGAAACTGCCGGGAGAGAGAGAGGGCGAGGGAACCCGCGCTCGCCGGAGAGGAGGGGCGCGGCGACGGCGGGCGAGGCTGGTGGCGGCAGCACGCGGGGTAGGAGGGCGGGCCCAGCGGCGCTGCCAGAGAGCTCAAGGCGGAGAGAGGAAAGGGGAGAGGTCGCCGGAGAGCCGCCGCCGAGAGGAGGAGCCCCGGATCCGTGCCCCGGCGGCCGGATCCAAGCCCTAGTCGCCGTGCAGGGCGAGAGGAGGGAGGGAGGGAGGTGGGCTCCGACGGCAGGAGCGCACGGGGGGAGGCAGGCCCGGCGGCGGGAGCGCGCTGGGGAGGCGGGCTTGGCGGCGGGAGCGCGTGGGGGGAGGTGAGATCCGCGCCCTGGCCGCCGAATCTGCGCCCCGGCAACTAGATCCGAGCCCTGGTCGCCGAGCAGGGCGAGAGGAGGGAGGGAGGGAGGCAGGCTCCGGCGGCGGGAGTGCGCGGGGGGAGGCGGGTCCGACGGCGGGAGGGCATGGGGGAGGCGGGCCCGGCGGTGGGAGCGCGCAGGGGAGGCAGGCTCGAGGGCGGGAGGGAGCGGGGGGAGGCGGGCCCGGTGGCGGGAGCGCGCAGGGTGGAGGGCGGCCTCATGTTGTGGCCTCGGGAATGGCCGGGGCGGAGAGGGAGAGAAAAAGGGAGGAAAGAAAAATAGAGAAAGTGAAAAGGAAAAAGAGAAAAGGGGAGATGGTAGTTGGAAGTATTGAATAAATATTAAATAATTGATATAGAGGATGGATATAGAAGATGAACGGGTGCACGAAAACTGAATATAGAAGAGAGAATATCAATGACTAGGACTGAATATTCTTTTTAGAAGATGAATTTAGAGTATGACGAATGTCTTTATTTTCCCACCAAAACTGTTGTTCAAATTATCTCGGCATCATCTATGTACTGTTCGAACAGTGGATTCAAGTACTGTCTAAATTTGCAACTTCAAGTACAGTACAAACTTGGATTTCTATTCGAACGGTGGCTTCAAGGACTGTCTAAATTTGTAACTTCAACTTCAAGTACAGTACAAATCTATTTTTCATGCCATGAAACTTTGGTTTCATTTCCCTAGCTCATATGGAACTGGGATGGCAGCTGCAGCAGTGTCGAACTGGAAATGTACTGTAACTCTTTTGTCGAGATAAGAAGCACAACTCCAACGAATTTGAGCATTTGTCCACTAAAATAATATGGCTTGTGTTTCGATGACTATTCTTGTGGTTTTCAAGAAGCAGTTAGAAAACCGTATAACTTAAAATAGTCAACTTGCAGGCAGTGACCACTGAGTATGCGTTCAACACATTAGTCGTTTTTCTAGAAGACTAACCTGCTGCTCTTTATTTTACCACCAAAACACTTTTTGTTTCGATGATCATGGCGTCACCTAGTCCACTTTATGAGCCATTATTCTCTCTTGCATAATGTAATACAGAAGTTCAAAGAAGGAAAGATCCGTCAATAACAAGGTTTTAAAAAACTTTCCACCATTTTGACCACTGAAACACCGTGCCCAACAAGAGCGATCTCAATAACTTCCAACAGAGCAGCCCAGACTCAAAAAACAGAGCAGCCTCTCTGTTTCTTTACAGAATCCTAACGAAGAACCGAGAAGGGGATAATCAACAATGGAAGCAGCTGATCGATTCACTGCGGCAAGGCTATTCTGGCGCCACCCGCTCACGGTGGCATGGCGGGTACTCCGACAGCGGACAGAGCCCGTCGTGGCTATATCTGCCCAACGGGCCGTGCCAGACCACTTCTTTAACGGGCCGGCATGGCCTGTCTAATTAATCGGGCTAGGCCTTCACCCAAGCCCAAGCATGGCACGACTCGTCTTACACGTGTCGTGCTGGCCTACTCGATCCGATGGGCTATCAGCGCCGGGCCGACCTGAAGCCCATTAAATTCTATATGTTTGATTTTTTCTTAAAAAATTAATTTTATATATAAAAATATATTTTATAAATAATTTTATAATATTTTATGTGACGGGCCGGATCGGGTTGGACCGTGCTTTACGGGCCAAGTCTACGAGCCGACCGGGCCATTTTAATCGGACTGTGCTCGGACCGGCACATCGGGCTTGTGTCTAAGCTCAAGCACGGCCCATGTCGGGCTCCGGGCCAGCACGGCCCATGAAGCCTTTATGCCGGGCTAAAACTGATGATTTTCCGGCCTGTCCTTTTAGCCCGGCCTAGATAGCCACCTATAGCCGCGGCCAGAGTAACAAGGTTTACGTTCAATTTTATCAAGAAAAAAGGAAACATTCCACTATTTCAACACTGAAATACCATATGGGTTTTTGTATCTTTTCAAAATGAACATCTGTTTTTCATTCCATTAAGCTCTGGATTCATTTGCCCGGTAATGTACTTGGCAACTAGCAAGTACAACTGTAGCAATATAAAAATGAAACTGAACTGTGTTTTTTTTTTTTCGATATGAGAGGCAAAATTCGTACGAAAGTGCATCTGCCAATATAATACCATATGGTCTTTTCTTCCATGACTAGTTGTCGTGGCTTCCACGAAGCAATGAGAAAATTGTAAATAGAAAAAAGTCAACTTGCAGGCAGCAAGTACGCGTTCAACACATTAGCCGTTTATTATAGAAGACCGACCCCGTGGTCTTTATTTTTCCCACCAAAACTGTTGTTCAAATGATCACGCCAAATCGCCATAATGCGAAGAAACAAGAATTCGGCCTGTTGTAACAAGGTTTACTTGATTTTCATGGAGCAAAATGAACCTTTCCACCACGAAAACACCGTGCCCAGCAAGAGCAATCTCTATAATACTAGAATCGGATGTACAAAAAGTCAAAAGGTACACTTTGACATACTAGGAGAATCTAGGAAAAGAAAAGAAAAAACAGAATGTCAGCAGGAACAAGGTTTTACGATTGATTTTCATGGAGCAAAAGAAACCTTTCCACCATCTGTCCCACCTCTAGAACATCCTAACTAAGTTTCCAAAAAAGAAAGAAAAAAACATCCTAACTAAAAACCGAGAGAAATTTGCAAGAGAATCGACAATGGAAGCAGAGCAGCTGATTGAGTCGCTACCGCAATGCTCGCGGCGGCATCGGCGGGCACGGCGGCGTGGGCAGCGGCCAGAGCCCGCCGCGGCAGATCGGGCACGTCCGGTGCGCCCGGAGCCAGCGGTCGATGTCGCAGTCCGCGTGGAAGAAGTGGCCGCACGCCGGCACCACCCGCACCAGCTCGTTGCCCCCGGCGTAATCCGACAGGCAGATGGCGCAGCACTGCCGTGCCTCCTCCTCCTCCGCCTCCGCCTTCCCCTCCATCTTCACGGCCGCCTGCGCGTAGGGCATGAGCGTGGCGGCGCCGAGCGCGCGCTCGACGTCGTGCACCACGGCGCGGCGCGCGCACGCGCCCGAGCGTGCGGCGACGATGGCCACGATCAGCACCGCGACGATGACCATCGCGGCGATCTTAAGCGCGAACACGGTGTCGTCGGGGCCCATGCCAGCTGTTTGTGCTCTGCGCGCGATGGGTGGGCACACGGGAACGACCAGCTTTTCTCTGGGTTAGGTTCTTGTTGCCGCTGCTTTGCTGCTCTGAATCAACCGGCGAGCTCTCAACACAGAAGTGATTACTCTAGCTTTCTGGGCAAGCCATCGGGCGAAGAAGGCAGGTGCTGTTCCTAGAAAGTTTCAGAGGGACTTTCTTTTTGTTTTCCCGCTTTCTTGTGATAGTGCACAATCGCGTTACGCTACGCCGCGGCGGGGCTGTTTGCACAACTGCCTTGTCTTGGTGCTTCTCCTCTCTTTTTGTTTGCTTAGCTCCACACTGCACTGCAGAAAAGCCCGGGTCCCACTGGACTGGAGGATCCAGCACCGGCACTACCGAACCGAATCTTCCTTCTCCTTTGGTTTGGTTTCTAGAACGCGCTAAGCTACGGACCGTAAGTACACGCGCGGGCGTTCGTGCCCCCGCGTGTTGACTCCCGCCGTTGGCCGCGCTCATCTCGCGACGACAGCGAAACCAAGTATATCCTTCGCAACTGCCGCTGGATTTTGGACAACGCGTCCCCTGGATCATGTAATTGTACTCGCATTAGGTGAACTTAAAACGGCCTGAAAAGAGAATAATGGAGGGAGGTCCTTGTTGTCTTCGTCCGCTTTAGACCTTGATTTCCCCTGGGCACCTGCGCTTGCATTCCCCTGCTACAGCGACCTCTTCAGCTTCTTCATCTCAAGGCGATGCAATGATAGAACATTTAAGGATGCCGTGTGTTAATTTGAGTATGCTGTTGTCCATAGCAATCCCAGTGGAGTGACCCGCCCCAGCAGTCCGTTCGGGCACTGGTAGAGCACCTACACCTAGTAGTAATATCGTACTTTCCCCCGAGGGAACAGAGGTCAGAGACGGCTTCTCTTGCTCTGCTGGACCTGGACCTGGACCTTTGATTGCTTGGGCACTTCCGCCTGCATTCCCCTGCGAGAGCGACCGCTGCTGCACCTCCTTGATATGATCCGCTGATGAGGCAATTTGTCATATGACCCCTCCCTGGTCAACATGGACGCGACATCTTTTTGCTCTCACCAGAATTTTCCTTTACAAGGACACATTTGGCAGATAGAAATTTCGGAGTTTGGAATCGTTCGTCCATAGGTACCTTTGCTTCAATGCAAATGTGACTTGCTTCTGTCGTCATTGCACTCGCGGCTGCATCTCTTGGTCCGCTTTAGACCTTGATCATTTTTTTTTTTCAGTTTGGACACTTGCGCCTGCATTTCTCTGCAACAGCGACCGCTGCACTCATGAGTCGAGGAGACCAGCGCATCACTGCGTAGAAAGTAGCCACCGGCCCCACCGGAGAAAGTTTCGGTGTTTACTACTATAACCTGTCCGACCGAGCAAGACGAGAATTTTCCATGTTCATTCTCACTAACTTGCATGGTACTTTCCTCCAGGGGAACAGAGGACAGAAACGACTCGGCTGGACCTATATTTCTTTGCACACTTTCATTCAGCTTGTTGACGTGACGCGATCGCCCGGCTAACACAGGAGAATTGCGTACCATTTGTACTGTTGCTACGGAGAGGCAAAACACGATACAGGCAATGCATAAAACAAACTGCAACTAGCAAACTGACGGTTCCACCAAGTACACATGGACATGGTATGGTAGGGAAGTTCAAATTAAAAAAGTAGTCCACATGGGATGGGAGAGCCGATCAGGCGATCACCATCACAAAACATCTGGGTAGCAGAATCAAAAAGGACTCTGTACAGCGCCTGGGCGGCCAACAAGACGTTCCTCGTCGGCGACAATCTCGGTAAGCCCGCCCATTCCCGGAGTGCTGTGGTAGTGATGGACTAGAGCAATCTAGGAATGAACTATAGCCGCGTGTTCATCATCTGTGTGTGCCGTGGATACACTTTTCAGGTTCGAGATGGGGTTCTACGACGTGGTGCAGGTGTCCAGAGGAGAGTACGACGAATGCACCTACAAGGTCTTCAGCGGCAGCCCCGCCGTCGTGCCGCTCGACTTCGCCGGCGTGCGCTACTACGTGTGCAGCCTCGGCGTCAAGTTCTATGTCACGGTCCAGAACACACAGTAGCCATCATGTATGTATAGTGTCTAGCACACTTGCAATGACTATTGTCGTTAATAAACCAAGTTATCAATCGTACAGTAGCCAGTAGCACTATTGCACAACCTGCAATGTTCTCTGCATCAATCAAACCATTCCCAGTCGTGCATTACCCCCACACTGTCACCAGCTCGTCGTAAGATAAATACTTCAATGCAGAACGGCTACATAATATTATTGACAGTGCACTCAGATGTGCCTCACCGCATTCAACGAATACCAATCTTCCTTTATAGAAAACACTCCAATAAGTCTGCGGAACAGTTATAGTAGCCTGCTATTCCTGGATAGCATTTTCTTCAGTTGCAACAAAAAGGATACAGCCCCCTGCTTACAGGGTGGAATCAGCCTCGCTATTCGGTAGCTTGCAACAGCAAAACCATAGATATCACAGTGGTCCGAAAATCTACCGCGAACCTTGCAAGTTTCTTCACGTGAGCATCACTAAGAAGTCCCTAGATGATATACTCTGCTTACTGTTGCGCGCACTGGACTCTTTGGGCTCCTCCAGGCATCTCATCATCATCGTCCTCGTATGCCTCCCGGGCAGCATGAGCTTGCTTCCTACGCAGCTCCTCCTCGATGTTGTTCACATCATGCATAGTAGTCTCCTCGCATTCGTCCAGCTCCATATCTGTCAGCTTGGATGCAGGCTTTGGCGGAAGTACTGCCTCAAGAGACTTGCATTGCTCTGGTGCCAGCGAGTCGGGGAACTCCACCGAGAAATGGATGTAGAGCTTCCCCTTCATGAAAGGCCTCTGGTACATTGGCATTCCCTCATCGTTTATAGCCTTGAACTGATCTGCTCAAATTTATCAAACAAGGATTACTAACAAACATAGCAGCAAAAGTAAAAGTGCCACTTAAGATCCACAAGAACAAGGTCTTACCAGGCTTAACAACTTCACCAGGGTTTGACTTGATCAGAAGCTGCCTGTTGTCCAGGTGCGTAAGAACAAACTGGAACCCGCAGAGAGCTTCAGTCAGAGATAAAGTGTGCTCATAAAACAGATCGTCACCCTTCCTCTTGAACTTTGAGTGATCCTTCTGCTGGAGGACAAATACAATGTCTCCAGTGACAGTATCAGGCTGTAAACAAGAAAACACGTTATATAATCTAAAATCATTAAACACAAGCTTATGTTTATCGTGCTGATGGTAAAACAAGCATACCGCCTCATCGGCTTCACCGGGGAAGGTGATCTTCTGGTTGTGTTGCATCCCCTTCTCAACATGAACCTCCAGAACCTTCTTCTCCTGAACAACCTTCTCGCCCTTGCACCCAGGGCAGCGATCCTTCTCGTTGATGCTCTCTCCAGTCCCCCTGCACTCATTGCAAGGCTGCTGCATCTGCTGTATCATGGAAGGCCCCAGCTGGCGAATGGTTATTTTCATGCCTGAGCCCTGGCAACCTGGGCACCTCATTGAAGCACCGGACTTGGAACCCTTGCTGGAACAAACAAGGAATCATGCTCAACAAAATTATGTGGAATATATGCTTCTTCACCAATTGGGAAGGGGCAGATCATTCTTACCCCTTGCACTTGGAGCAGATGACACTGCGCGAAAGGGAGAGCTTCTTTGAGGTACCATTGTAAAGATCTTCCAGAGAAACTTTAAGTGGATGGACTACATCCTCTCCTCTCCGTTGCCTTCTTCCCCTGCTGCTACCACCACCTGTGAGCAAAACATACAAAAGGCTTTTATTACATTGACAAAGGAAAGAACACAACAGAGTAGGCATGCAGAAACATAGTAGGCACCATCAAACAATTACCTCCAAAAGAGGACCCCCCACCAAAGAACGATGAGAAGATATCAAATGGATCAACATGGCCTCCTCCTCCACCACCCATTCCTTCCTTGAGAGCATCTTCACCATATTGGTCATAAATCTCTCGCTTCTCTGGGTCACTCAAAACCTCATAGGCTTGTGCAAGCTCCTTGAACTGAAATAATAAAATAAAGCTTTTATGCTATAGATCACGAGTACATGCAAAAATTTAGAAGTAAACTTTACGTATTGCAAGGGAACAGATACATTTACAGCCGCCAATTATGTTTCAAACTTTTAATATGCAGTCGTCAATAAGAGAAAGATTACACAAAAATATGTGAAGCAACAAAAAAAATTTTGACATGCAGCTGACAAAGAGTACACATGAGCCTGTTGGTCTGTCACATTTACAAAATGAGTCTTACTGTATGCTTGAGAGCTGCCAGAAACAAATGATCAGTGGATGATTATTGATTGTACCATACCATGCAAACTTCACAAGATAAAAGGTTATGCATAAGCATAACTACTACTCCCTCCGTTCCAAAATTGGTGTCGCTATTGACTTTTTTCGCTACCTTTGACCATTCATCTTATTAAAAAAATTTCAAAAAACATCATATATTTTTTCATGATTTATTTTATTACTAGATAAAATTGAAATATAACTTATAACTTTTCATATTTGAACAAATATTTTGAATAAGACAAATGGTCAAAGATCACGAAAAAAGTCAATGACGACAACAATTTTGGGACGGAGGGAGTATATAACAAAGAGACATATCCCAACAACCAGAAGGGCCGTCAAAAATACCCTTTTGATGGTGAATAGACAGGGTCACTAAATAGTATTATCTCTCATCCCATGTGACATCTTTGCCTGAGATTTATTTCAATCATTACTATTACACTGATGGACAACCTATGTCAAAACTATCAATAGGGGTTTCAGCGATGACATGGGGCACCTACTTGATAAAACAGGATAGAGGACACTGAAAACACTACTCCATTGTCCATTGCTGTCAGTCCCAGCAAATGAGTTATTTCCCACGTCATGTTCATTGTATCTGAGGGTTTAGCACAACATTGAATATCTTACATGGCATCACAACATCCAGGTCACTATAAGCTGAAGCTATTTCCTCAAGACAGCATATCAACACAACCAACAATACCTAGGGAATGTATAATATCTCGATACTATGTAACTAAAACTTGAACACTCTAGCTCCAGGAAGATGGGCCAACAAAAGATTTTGTCCTGTTGTGGTGTAGGGGGCAGGAGATCGTTACATTCAACACGGACTAAACTTCCTACAAAAGGTCTGCACGCTAGCAAACTCCAGTGCAAAATGAGAAATGTTGGGACCAAACACCGAAAAACTAGGTACAATACAAGTTTGCATCACCTGAGACAACTATCAATAACCAAATACCACGAAAAAACTAAACAATATACATGTGTGGAGATGGTCACACGAAACATGACCTCAAGAATCCACTAATCAAACAATAGCGCCAAGTATTTCGTCCTTTTGCTGTTCCTCCCCTTCGGACCATTTTTTACTACCAGTAGCCAGCGGCAGGATGTTTTTCCTGAGCTCCTCGACACAACCACGATGTCAAACCAGCTACATCGCACACTGACGGATCGCATGCCACGAACGCATCACATGCAAAACGAGCTACACATCCTACCAGAGGCAGATCAAGAAGCGTCAACGAATCTACCAGACGATTGCATCATGGGGAACATAGATATCTACATAAGCCTACACGAATCCTTTCACGCATAAAATTCAGCACAAACCAAGTCAGTGCTCGACCCCGATCTACCGCACCAGATCACAAAAAGATCGCAACACGACCAGATCGCAGGAGGGGGAGAGGATCACGGACCTTCTCGGGGTCGCCGCCCTTGTCGGGGTGGTTCTTGATGGCGGCCTTGCGGTAGGCCTTCTTGAGGTCGTCCTGCGAGGCGGTCTTGGGCACCCCGAGGATCTCGTAGTACTTGGTGTTGTCGCTCTTCTTCGGCGCGCGCCCGAACATCTTGCCGCCGCCGGAGAGGAGGCCCCGCTCGCCGAGTTGTGAAGCCCTCGCCGCCGCCGCCGCCGCCGCCGCCCGCTCCTGGTGGTGGAGGTGGGGTGGGGAGGAGCAGGAGCCGAGGAGGCGGTCAAAGCTGGTGGCCGAGCGAGTGGGGAGAGAGGGTTTGCCAAGCCTATGCGCGTGGCCTTTGTAGAGGACCTAAAGTACGCCAACGCTGCAGTGAACGCGTAGTCAGTTTTTTAGGGGACGCGTAGTCGTGCTGGTAGGGGCACATAGAGTAGGCCGGGCCGGGCCGGGACGGACTTTGCTGCGAAAGTATATTTCTTTTTTATATAATAACTTGCTGCGAAAGTGTTTTTTTTAGGGGGCGTGGGGGCGGTCGGCAAACTTTTTTTTTTTAGGAAACTATCTGACGCACTTTATTGATTTTGGAACAGAGTTACATCGTTTACCAGGGCCTTGAGCACAAACCTAGGGGGTTCATCGACCCAATACAAGAAAAACTATTTCTACTAGAGTACTTAGCTAGCTCGTGGGCCACCTGGTTTGCTTCCTTATTATAATGTTCAAAAGAAACTGAACTGAAACTAAAACTCAGGGTACTACAATCTTCGAAGATTGCCGCCTCCGCTGATGCAGAATATCCTCCATTCACCATGGTCTCCACTACTTCGACGTTGTCCGCTTGTATAATCAGATGATTGCACCCTATCTGTCCAGCTAACTCGAGTTCTTCTTTTACTGCATAAGCTTCTGCATCGCTGCATCTGTCACATAGGGCAGGTGTTTGGATGACACAGCAATGAAACTTCCCGTCGGATCTCTGATCACCACTCCTATACTCCTTGTCCCTGTATCAGATATAAAGCTAGCATCAACATTAATCATCATCTTACCATGAGGCGGTTTCCTCCATCTGGTTTCTCTCTTAGTAGTTTTCTTTGTACTTCTCCCATAATTTGTGGTCAAGGTTGCGATTGACAGAGCCGCCCGCGATAGAGATTAGATTTCTTTCCCATGGACAAGTTGACGTCTCTCTCACCAAATATACCATCCACCGGTTAAAATCAACTCTGCAAAACCCACATTATTCAGATTTGCCAGAGTGCCCCCGAGTCTGATTACTTCCTCCATCAATATCGAATCTGATCTGTCCACATTCATAATTCTGTGTAATTTGTCCCCTACTCCCAAATGATCCCAAATTTCTCTTGATCTACTGCATGTGAATAGCAAATGTTTTAGGTATTCACACCCCATTGAGCATAGCGGATATAAACTAGAACTTGGGATATGTTTATTTGCTAAAATGCCTTTGCACGGTATGAAGCCATTCAGAAATCTCCCACCAATAATCTTTATCTTACTTGGGACATTCAGCTTCCATAGTTGAGGCCACACATGTCTTGGGCCTGCTCCACTCGCACTGACCATAGCTGCATTACCTCCGAACTTATGTTTCCACTGACAATGGTAAGCTGATCTTACCGTGAACAGTCCTGACCGGTTGTAGTGCCACGCGACAAGGTCCTCTCTTCCATCAAGTAGTAGAATTTGGAGGATACCATTGACATTTACTGCCCAAAATAGCTCACAAATTAACTCTGCATCCCATTGACCAGCGACTGGATTAATTAATTCATCAGCAGTAGTCACCAAATTGCTTCCCTAGGGTGTTTGGATCTTCACGTTATGACTAGCTGGTATCCAATTATCCTTCCATATATTTATCTGTTTGCCATCACCAACTCTCCACACATAGCCTCGCTTAAAACATTCTAAACCTGCTAACACACTCTGCCATGTGTAGGAGCTCCCACTCTTCATTGTTGCATTCAGTAATTTCCCATCAAGGTAGTACTTCGCTCTGAGTACCCTTGCACAGAGTGATTCAGGTTCGCATAAAAGCCTCCACACCTGTTTAGCCAGCATAGCAATATTGAAGCTGTGTAAATCTCTGAATCCCGTACCACCCTTGACTTTCGGAAAGCACATCTTCCACCATGCTTGCCAATGCATTTTCTTCTAATCAACCTCGTCACCCCACCAGAATTGTGATATGGCGTCAGTCATCCCTTTGCAAACATTCTTCGGGATTTTGAAAACCATCATCGCGTATACTGGTATGACTTAAGCTATTGATTTAATGAGCACCTCCTTACCCCCTAGACTTAGCATCTTCTCTTTGCAGTCTTTTGTCTTCGATAGCACTCTGTTAATCAAGTGTTTGAAACAGTCACTCCTATCTGCTCTTACCAAGGCCGGGAGGCCAAGGTATTTATCACTCAGGGATTCAGTCATGATATAAATAATTTCACATACATCGCCCTTCTCTTGCACTCCTGTATTGCCACTGAAAAAAATGCTGGACTTTGCCACACTCACTTGTTGCCCTGAATTCTGATAGTAGCGATCAAGAATGCTCTTCAGCGTCTCTACATTTTGCTTGTCCGCATGCATTAGTATCAATGAGTTGTCAGCGAAAAGTAGGTGTGACACTACTGGTGCTGATTGACACACTTTAACTTCCTCAAGCTCCTCTCTTTCTTCTGCACCCTGTAACATACTCGATAAACCCTCTGCTACTAGCAGAAACAGATAGGGAGAGAGGGATCTCCTTGTCGGATTCCTCTAGTAAGGGTAATAATATCAGTCTCGTTTGAATTGAAACGAACAGTATACCTTACTGAGGACACACATGCCATGATCATGTCAAGACTTCTACTCGGCAATAAATTTATAGGGCTACGTCGGGATTAAGAACTCGATGGTTAAGACACAAGACGCTGATTTAGACAGGTTTGGGCCCTCTTGATGAGAGTAAAAATCCTACGTACTATGTTCTGTAGTTTGTATTGATGTTGTGTTTTGTGTATGTTGCCTTCCTTGATGGGGGTTCCCTGCCGCCTTATATATCCGGTCAGTAAGGGGTACATGAAGAGTCCTACTCGTAGTCTATAAGGATTCACATAGAAAGTCTATCTCTAGTTGCTTTGTGCTCCAAGCCGACTCGGTCGGTTCCGTTATGGATGAGGTACCCGGTCGTCTACCGATTTAGACATAACTATAGATACCCATAAGGTAAGTATTCCACATCAGCCCCTGAGTGCTTCCTGATTTTGAGCTTTGACTTACCAAGTGATCTTCGAGATTATGTGACTCGATCATAAATTAGGAAGACCTCTTGATTGAAGTTTCTGATAGATCTGGTGCGCCGACTAGGTGCACCTGATCAGGACTAGCCCCCGACTCTTATATAATTTGGAGACTAACAAATAATATAGGAGTCTAATAATATTAGTCCTTAACATTCTGTTATTTATAATTTACTCAAACCATCAAGTTTAAGCTTAAGTAAACTCCTGATCATCAAACCAGAAGGTCAGTTAGCAAGACATCAATCTTGCCGACCGATTAACAGAAAGGCCGAGTGATACACACTCTTGTCCGAGTGACTTGTGGATCTAAATTTTATGACATCAATCATGTGTTAGCCCATACAAAAGAATATGATATTAATCATACAATAGTACTAAGCTAAATGACATCAATCATAGTATAGCTTTTCCGTAATGAATTGTCACTCTACTCAATATAAGTCCAATTTTGATAATTAATAACTGACATCAATCAATAACTTATCTTTTAAACCTATACCCGTATGACCATCAAGCCCTCTGCTACATGATCATCAAATCATATAGATACGGAAAGTATTTTTAAGTGGATTTGCCAATGCTTCTCATCAAAGAAGCCCCCAAGATTATTTCCCAAGGTTGATAGCTCTAATTCTTTTTAAAGAACAAAGCCTTTTACATTTTTATTATTATTAGGCGGAAAAGCCTGTTACTATGCAACCCATACCAGCCCATGGGACCCAGAGACTAGGTCAAAAAGGTGAAGGTATAAAAAGGGCAGAGGACTGTTGACTCCAAGTCCACGCCACCATTTGCACGCAGCGCTTCGTCTTCCTCGCGCCTCCCCTGTTCTTCCGACTCCTCCGCTTCCAGAGCTAGGGTTAGCGCTTTATCCCATCGCCGCCACAGATCTTCATTGCCATCAAGCTCCCAAGCATTAGCTAGGGTGTAGATCCACCGTGTTATTGCATTCCTCGAACATGCCTCGTAAATCATCCAAGAAGGCCGCCGCCGTCGCTGAGTTCTCCTCCTCGGAACTGGAGATCCTGAACCAGCTTCGAGAGTTCTCGAAGAGCAACATTTTCACCGCTGATCTGGACAAAATGGTGGTAGACGGCATCCTCCCAGAGCAAGCTTGCATCAACTAGAAGGTAGCAAAGGAGACTCGCCCCCTTCTAATCCATAAACAAATCGTAGTTTTCTGCTCATTTTTTGAGCATGGCTTCGGAGTTCCCTGCTACAGTTTTCCGCGCGAGCTCCTTTTCTTCTATGGGATTGAGCTCGTCAACCTCAATCCCAACTCCATCCTTCACATTGCTATCTTCGTGCATATGTGCGAACTTTTCTGGGCATTCTGCCCCATTTTACTTTGTTCCGCCACCTTTTCGTCCTTTGACCGCTGCCAACCACGAAAAACCAAGTCGCCATAGGCGGAGTCGGGTTTCAGTTGCGCAAGAAGGAGGCCTACATCAACATGACATTGAAGACCAGGAACAAGAAC
The DNA here is from genome assembly GCA_030378355.1 of Eleusine indica. NCBI lineage: Eukaryota > Viridiplantae > Streptophyta > Magnoliopsida > Poales > Poaceae > Eleusine > Eleusine indica. The sequence continues at coordinate 42,612,108 of CM059498.1, read as the reverse complement.
TGGAAGGACGAGTGGTTTTACTGCGACAATCCTCCTTCTGTTCTTGCCGACTTCTCTGGTGCCAAGACAATTCCCAGACACGGTGGTCAGAAAGACCTGACCCAGCCGACCCCCAAGTGGTCGCTCTGCTAGAGAAAATCGCAGAGCTAAAGAATGAAGGGGTCGACGGCATTACCATAGCAAAGAGCTTCATAGTGCGCCGAGTGCAGCCTTTGAAGAAACAGAGCCACCCCGCCTGGAATTATGCCACTGACGATGAGACAAGGGAGGTGCCTGATCCGTTGAACTCCACTCTGCGTCGATCGTGGTTATTAGAGATGATTGAAGGACAAATCATTCAAGATCATCTCTTAATCGTGAAGGCATACAACGTGGACACTCTGCGGCCCGAGTAAGCCTTAGTCGTCTTGAATAATTCTGACGCCTTTTTAAATAATCACAGTATGTGATGTCTTGATGTTTTTGCAGGTTTTGGACATTTATGTGTCACACCCTCCGCTGCCTCCGACCGACACCGAGGGACCGTATTATGTTGAAAAGTCGCCGCAGACTGGCACTGGTGGAGCCAGCTCTTTAGCAGGTACCCGACCAACCGAAGAGGTCATCGCCAACGTCTCCACTGCGCCTCCTCGCCCCGACTTGCCCTCCCCGAGCCGATGAGTGAACCAGACCGCTCACCGTCATCAACAATACATGGGAGATGGCGACGAAGATGAAGAGGAGCGCCTCTAGGATGCCAGTCTACCAACCCCTGCACACTCCGACCGACCATCAAGCCAGTCGGAGCCCCGGGGCAAATCAGAGAGTGGTGCAACGGTGGCAAAGAAGACCAATCAAGCCGCCAAGTCCTCCTTAAAGAGGAAAGATACTGACTCGCAGACCACTTCTACAAAGAAGAGAGTTTGTCGAATCAAAATCAAACAAGCCTCCAGGTAGGTTTTTTCGCGTTTTTGATTCTTCATCGTTGTTAATATCAACTATTTGCTAAGCTTCAATGTTATGCTCTTTGGCAATCATAGTGGTCGGTGAAGTGATACTCAGAGCGCCCAAGGGTCTCAAGACACTCGATAAGCTCCTGCCCCTTGACTGACCGACCCGCCTCAACCGGTCCGCGCACCATCAAGTGCACAGACCGAGCTGAGGAAGTCGCCCAACACTCCAGCGCCCAAGCCGCTGCGGATGCCTACTCCTCAGACCCTCAATCCTTCCCCGACCAGCATGTATTCTCCCCCTTATAAGGGTAAGGCCGTATTGGTCGAGGACTCATTGGGTCGGCCAGAAGCTAAGGACATGGACGTCATGCATCAGCACCGAGAGGCCAACAAGGTACATCAATACCAAGTTTTGTTTTCTTGAATCATTCTTCCAACTAACCATACCCTTCCTCATATTCAGAGAATATATTCTCTTATGGAGAAGAAGCAGGCAAGGATTGAATACCTGGAGGCCGAAACTTTTGGTAAGTCCCTAACATCTTCTGCATTCAAACTTCTCCTTTAGAGATATTGACTTGTTGTCTGCAGTTACCGGCGAGCAGCTCTCCCAGGCCAGAAGGCAAATTGAGAAGCTGTAGACTGACCATAAGGAGGTGACCGAAGCTCTAGAGCAAAGTCGTGTTGATGTCATTGGTAAGATTATAGACCAACTTATATTTGCTTCTTACTCACTCTAATGCTAAAGTCTTTATTTGTGTTTTTAGCTCGTGATCAGAAGGTCGCTGACCTGGAGAAATTAACTTCAAACCAGCAGAGATTCTTAGATGCTGTGACTGCTGAGAAGAATGACCTCTCCAAGTCCATCGAAGAACAGAGCACCGAGATCACTCGGCTGAAGAAGAAATTGGAGGAGAAGATTCTTAGATGCTCTGACTTCTGAGAAGATTGAGAAAGCTAATAGCATCTCCTAGTCTTTCAAATATAATCTTGCCAGTAAGCTATCATTTCAAGTCTTCTATCATCCCTTTTGGACTTCATCATCTAATACCATTCATGACTTTTGTAGCCATATCTTATAGCGTTCAGAAAGTATTGGATTATATCCATGCTAACCAAGTGGAGAAGACCGGACACTCCTTGGAGTACTTGCTGGAGCACGCGCCAGAGGTGATCACCAACAACACCAGAAGAGTGGCGACCGAGGCCGGGAGCATGGTTGAAATAACCGGGATTAACTGGCCAGTAAACACGGTTAACCAAAAAACCGCTCTGGGCTGGTTACCCCGGCCGGCCGGTTAACCCCCGGTTATGATTTGAAAAAATTCAAAATTAAAAAAAAATTCATATTAGACTAAACCGGAATAACCGATCGGTTAACCAGAATAAGCGGATGGTTAACCGAAGAAACCATACAAAAATCGGTAATTTTGAATTTAATAATATGTGTTCAAAATATATCAATAAAACCGACCTAACCGCCCGGTTAACCGGAATAACCGATCGGTTAACCGGTATAACCGGTCCTCGGCCGTGTTCTCCCCAAATCGATTTTTGCCTGATTAACCGGCCGGTTATTCTGGTTAATCGATAAACTAGGTCCGACCGGTTTCACTGGTTCATCTGATTATTTAAACCTTGGCCGGGAGTCTGTTGGCACTTCCCAAGTGCCCCTTTTATATGTGAATATTACCCTAATTAGAGCATAATTGATACTAATTTAGGCCATTTACCTATGATATTGGCTATATATTTGTATATGCGTTGTTTTGAAGCTTTATTGCAGAAACAGGTAAAATTGATGATTAATGCGATGATGGAGAGGACAGGAGTCCAGAACCGACGAAAAGCACTGAAGAAGCCCAGTGCGCCGATCGGCGCAGTCCATGAGCCGATCGGCGCAGGGGTATTTTGGCCAACAGAAGTGACCGAGGCCCATTCCACATGTTTATGGAAGTTTATCTGCGCAAGACACTTGAAGATATTTGTCTAGAAGATTTATGGAACTTCAAGATCTTAACGTGCAGTACAAGACTTTATCTCGAAGGAAAAGACCCACATGGCAGCTGTGGAAGACAAAAGAACCGACTCGGGGAAGAAATCAGAGAAGACACGGCTTGCGTCGATCGGCGCAATCCTGAGCCGATCGACGCAACCGCCTTATTTGCTAGAAATCGAGTCCTTTACGAGTAGAACCCCTATAAATACTTGTAAACCGTCGTCGCAGAAAGGGGATGACAGAGGGACACCAGGTCCGTGAGTTAGAGCCACCGGGGCTTGCCCCATTAGATTAGATCTCTAGTTGAGTTTCAAGAACCATTGGAGTCAAGAGTTGATCCGTCAAGGTAGGCCATCTCGACGGGGATGAATCTTACTCTTTGTATCTCAAGGATGATTAAATATGTTGATGATGGTTTTGGTGATTTGTCTATCTTGATTCTATAATCATGCATGTGCTTATTCCAATTGCTTAGTTCTAGGATAAGTAAGTAGATATTATCTTAATCGTGGTGATTAGGATAGTATTCGGACATTGTATTGATTATGGTTGTTTGATGATGCTAGTATTCGGACAAGATCTGGCGTACTTTGGCTTAGATTCACCAGTGTGCCGATCGGCTCAACACCTGTGCCGATCCGCGCCACCACAGATTCACCAGCGTGCCGATCGACTCAACCACAGCACCGATCGGCGCAACAACCTTGATTCAGTTTTACTAGTGTGCCGTTGGCTCGACTCCTGCGCCGATCGGCGCAACGACAGATTTACTGTCTGGCGCACCTTTGCGCTGGCCAGTCTTCCCCTCATGCAACCTGACCTTGATAGTAGCCTTGACTAGATCTTTTACTGTTAATTTTGTTTAATAAATCCCTAAGGTCCTAGTAGATTCGATAAACCTTGGAATACTCAATTCAAGGGAAAAGGTGCTACAATCATACACCGTCATCTTACGGTATATAAGTGGGTGCGTAGATACGACCAACAGAGTCAAGTACTAGCTATTTGCCAATCTTGGTCTCCTGCTCTGTCATTGGACAAAGTCAAGGAGGGCTTCAACCCTACCTTGACGGTTGATCAATGCCAGTTGCTTATGGATTCCATGCTAAAAACCTCTCATGCCTTAGTTGATAATGTAGAGGTCGACCCCATCGTGCCGTCTCCTCCAGCAACTCCGGAGTTAGAGTTACAAGATGATGCCTCATCTTCTTCATAGGAACTATAATATCTGAAATGTTGGCAAACATTAGTAGTATTTGAATCAGAAAAACAATATTATCTCCGTGTAAATATGAATATTAATTCTTATGCTTGCTTAGTTACTAAACATGTTTGGAAAAATCAACTAAATAGTCGTAAAGGCAATCTCCTATTACTTAGGGCAAATCAGTCGGTGCCAAACAGCGTTAGTCGCGCTATGGCACTTAGACCTTTTCACCTTAAGTCTTTTAGAGACAAAAACAGAAGTTGCACCGATCTGCCTTTGCATATGAGGTTGTAATTTATAACTGCGTAACAAGCAGAATCGACCAATCGACACATGACCTCTCACTCTTTGGCTCTGGGTTTAGTGTAGTGGCAGTCTATTGTACAGTATAAATTGTATAATCATAATGTTTCAGCGTAAGACCAAAAAACTTTAAACCGTGTCAAAATATGAGAAATTGGTTGGAAAAATCTAAAACCAGAATCTGTCAAGGTTAAGAAGTAATGGGATATTATTGCTAGCCTCCTGGCTCAATTGTGTAATGTTATAAATTAAGGAATCAAGACAAATAAGAATAAAATCAAAAATATCTTCCATCAAAAAGTCTTAGAATTTCATTCAATAATAATGTATGAAAATACAAGGAAAAGACTAAGTATAAAAATGACGTAGCTGGTTGATGTTCCATGAATTTGGTACGTTGTCGCCATCTTCATACATCAATCGATAAGCCCCCGGCCAAGTAACTTCTTTGACCATATAAGGTCTTTCCCATTTAGGGGATAACTTGTGCTGATTCTTGGTTGATTGCACTCGTCGCAACACTAAATCCTCAACATGAAACTGGCGACTGCAAACATTTTTGTCATAATAACGTCGCAAGCCTTGCTGGTATACTGCAGACCAAAACAGAGCGCGATCACGCAACTCCTCTGTTGCAATCAACTCAATCACTCGGTTGTCTTTAGAAAGCTTCTCGTCATATACCTTGGCTCGCACTGATACGAGATTTACCTCGGTCGACAGCATAGCCTCAGAGCCGCAGACCAACGAGAAAGTTGATTGGCCAGTAGCCCAACTGACATTAGTGCGCAGCCCTCAGAGAACCGAAGGCAGCTTTCGAACCCACCGACCGTCATACGGTTTGAGCCTGTCAAATATTCGGGGCTTCGACCCCTGAAGAATCATACCTTTGGCTCGTTCAACCTACCCATTGCTTTGAGGATGATACACTGATGCAAAGTAGATTTTTATTCTCATCTCATCGGCAAAGTCACAGAACTCCTCAGATGTAAACTAAGTACCATTATCGGTTATGATATCATGAGGAACTCCAAACCGAGTGAAGACCTCCCTGACAAACTCGACCGCCTTCTTCGAAGTTATATTGCCGACCGGCTTTGTTCAAATCCACTTGGTGAATTTGTCAATAGCAACAAACAAATGAGTGAACCTGCCTGACGCTTTCTTGAAAGGACTGACAATGTCAAGCCACCAGACTGTAAAAGGCCAAGTCATAGGTATCATCTGAAGTTGTTGCGAAGGCACGTGTGTCTGTTGAGCGAAGAATTGACAGCCTTCACACTTCTAAACGACTTGGTGTGCATCTTCGACCGTCGTAGGCCAATAGAACCCTTGCCGGAAGGCTTTGCCGACCAAAGTCTTGGAAGCCGCATGGTTGCCACATACTCCTGAATGGATTTCTTCCATCAACTCTTTGCCTTCTGGAATCGAGATGCATCGCATCAAGATATTCAAACCTCCTCGTCAATAGAGTAGGTCATCCACCATCAAATATCCTCGACACCTTGCCTTTAACCTTTGTTGCTCATTATGATCCGGAGGCAGTGTCCCCTTACTCAAAAATTGGACAGTCGGGTCGCGCCAGTCAGTCTTTATGTTGATATCATCTACCAGCTCAGCAACATCGGTCGTTAAAATGTCAGACTGAGAAGAAATAGTGGGAGAATCCAGGGTTTGTAAGAAAACACCGCGTGGGACAATCGATTGAGACGATCCCATCTTGGCTAATTCATCAGCCGCTTGGTTATTATCTCAAAGAATATGTGTGAACTTCAGTCCATCGAACTTGCCTTCAAGCTTCCTTACTTCTTGGTAGTAGGCAGCCATATTGTCATCCACACAGTTCCAATCCTTAGTGAATTGGTTGACGACCAGAGCCGAATCACCAAAAATGTCAAGACGCTAAAAGCCGAGTGACACAACAATGCACAGACCGTGTAGAAGAGCCTCATATTCCGCAGCGTTGTTAGATGCACGAAACATAATCTGGAGGACATACCGGAGCTTTTCTCCTTGTGGTGAAATGAGCACAATCCTTGCACCTGCTCCAGGTAACTGGAGGGATCCGTCCAAGTACATTTTCCAGTACTCAATATCTTGCGGTGCAGGCGGCATCTGAATTTCTGTCCACTCGAAAATGAAGTCAGCAAACGCTTGTCCTTTCATTGCCGAGCGGGGTACAAACGTAACGGTGAATTGACCGAGTTCAACTGCCCACTTGGTAATTTTTCCTTCAGCTTCTCAGTTGTGGAGGACTTCCCCGAGTGCAAAGATTGTTTGAACTTCAATAGGATGAGCCTAAAAATAGTGCTTCAACTTACTCGAAGTGATCAAGAGCGCATATAGCAGCTTCAAGGTCTGGTGATATTGTATTTTGGAGGGACTAAGGACCTCACTGATGAAATACACTAGGTGTTGTACTTTTTGTACGTGACCCTCTTCATCTCGGTCGACCGTTAAGACGGTGCTCACAACTTGAGTTGTGGCCGATATGTAGAGCTGAAGCTTTTCTTTTGGCTCTAGAGGCACCAGGACTGGAATTTTTCTGAGGTGGAACTTCAACTCATCCAACGCCGACTGCGCCTCTGTTGTCCAGACGAAGTCATCCAGCTTTTTGAGTAGTTTAAAAAACGGCAGACCCCTGACCTCCAGTCGGGAGATAAAGCGACTCAGGAATGCCATACATCCGGTCAGCTTCTGGACATCCCTTTGGGAATTAGGTGGCCCCATATCAAGGATCGCCTTGATTTTGTCCGGGTTAGCCTCTATACCTCGTTTTGAAACAATGTAACCGAGTAGCTTTCCCGAAGGAAACCCAAAAACACACTTTTTAGGGTTCAACTTCATCGAGTAACGTCTCAAGTTGTCACACATCTCTACCAGGTCAAAGAGAAGTTCTTCAACGTTCTGAGTCTTTACCACGATGTCGTCAACATATGCTTCTGCGTTCCGACCAATCTGAGTTTCGAGGCAGCGTTGAATACCACGTTGGTAAGTCGCGCCAGCATTCTTCAGACCAAATAGCATAGTAGTATAACAATAGGCCCCGAAGGGAGTTATAAAGGAAGTCTTGATTTGATCTTTGACTCTTAGTGGGATCTAGTGATAGTCTGAATAGGCATCCAGAAAGCATAAAAGCTCACACCCGGCTGTTGAGTCCACAATATGATCAATACGTGGCAGAACGAAAGGGTCTTTAGGGTAGAGCTTGTTCAAATTGGTATTATCGACACACATCCGCCACTCTTTATTCTTCTTAGATACAAGGACTGGGTTTGCCAGCCAATTGGGATGGTACACTTCCCTTATAAACTTAGCGTCTAACAATCTAGCTATCTCCTTCTTCATGGCGTCCTTGCGGTCTTGTGCGAACCTTCTAAGCCTTTGCTTGACGGGGGTGGCCCCAGGAGGCACCCTTAGTTCGTGCTCAATCTTTTCCCTAGGAACTCCCGGCATGTCAGAGGGCTTCCATGCAAAGATGTCCCTATTTTCCTGAAGGAAAAGAGTGAGCGTGACTTCCTATTTCTCGACGAGGTCGGCCCCTGCATAGGTGATCTTAGCAGGGTCCTCTGGATCGAGCGAAACTTCCTTGGTAGGGACATCGTCCGTCTGGATCTTGTGGATCTCTAGCCGGTCGGACAACATCAACTGTCGGTCGACCATCTCACAACTCGGCACATCGCAATTGAAAGAATTCTGAAGGTCAGAGTGGAGGGAGATGATTCCCTTGGGGCCTGGCATCTTGAGAGTGAGATACGGGTAGTGCGGGACCGCCATGAATTTCGCCATCGACGGTCTGCCGAGGATGGCGTGGTAGGCAGACTCGAAGTCGGCTACCTGGAAGATGACACGCTCAGTCCTAAAGTTCTCACGGGTCCCAAAGGTGACAGGCATAGCGATCTGTCCAATAGGAAAAGAGGTCTTGCTGGGCACGATCCCATGAAAGGAAGAGGAACTCGGCTGCAAGTCACTGACCGACAAGCCTAACTCCGTGAGGGTCTTGGTGAAGATCAAATCCAGACTGCTTTCTCCATCGATGAGTACTTTGTTGAACTTGACCCTCTTCATCGTTGCCACGAGCATTAGCGGATAGCGACCTGGCTTGGGCAGGTGCCTGAGGTGATCTGACCGATCAAAAGTAATCGGGACTTCAGACCACCTCATGTACTCAGGCGCGGCGGGCTCTACGGAGTTGATCTCACGTAGCTCCAGCTTTTGCTTGCGCTTGGATGTGTAGGCATCCGGGCCTCCGAAGATGAAATTGACTTCCTTCTGAGGCTCCTAGAACTCTCCATCCTCGTCCTTGTCATCACCGTCATTGGCTTTATCCTTGTCGTTGCGCCTTGGTGGATCTTTGGCCACCTTCAATGCGGCAGTCATGAAGCCCTTCAGTTGGTAACAGTCCTTCGCTATGTGGTTTCCCTTTGGATGCCATAGGCATGGGCCACTCAGCAAGTCGTCCATGGTCTGCTGGTTCGTCCAAGGATTTTTCCTCCTTCAGTCTACTGCAACGACCATGTTCTCAGTCTTCCACATGTTGTCCTTCTAGGAGAACTCCAGCTTGTCCGAGCACTTCTCCTTGCCTTTGCCTCGGATGTCATACAAGGCCGCCTCTCCGGATGCGAACTTATCAGCGATCTCGAAGCACTCCCGAGCGGTCACCTTGAGGTCATGATTCCACCCACCGATCTCCCGAACTAGCTCATCGCTCTGAACACCTCCTTGGAAGGCTACAATGATCTATTGGTCCAGGACATTATGGATCTCGGTCGTCTTGGTGCAGAACCGCTTGATGTAGTCGCGTAGGGATTCGTCAGCCTTCTGCTTGATCCGGGTGAGGTCGAAGTGATTGCTTGGCCGGTTGCAGGTAGCTTGGAAGCTCTCAATGAACTTCTTGTTGAGGTCGCCCCATGAAGTAATCGACCTCTCCGGGAGTGATGTGAGCCAAATCCGAATGGCTGGCTCGAGACAGACCGGTAGATAGTTAGCTATCACATAGGTGTCGCCTCCTACTGCCCGAGTCGCCATGCTGTAAAGTTGAAGCCACTCCTGAGGGTTGGTCTGACCATCATACTTCTCTATGGGGACCGGCTTGAATCCTTTTGGCCACCGAGCGATACAAAGCTCTGGTATGTAAGCCTTGATCCTATCGAACTCATCCTCGTTAGGGGTGACCGACCTCTGTCGTCGGTCTGATGATCGGGAAGATGAAGACGCGTGACGATTATGGCGAGGGCCTATGTAATCACTATGATGACGACGCCGATTGTCTTCATCATGGCTTTTACGCCAGCCCCGATCATCTCGTCGATGTCGGTTGTCGCGGTTATCTCTCGGAGATGTATTGCGTTGTCGGTCGTCTTGTCGGTCATCCTGTCGGTCCTCGCGTAGGTTATCAATCCTCCAGTTGCGGCGCTCCTCCTTGTGGCGCTGGTCGTCCCGAATCCGCTCTTAAATACGAGAGTTGATGGTATCTCGACCGTCATGGGGTCTCATGGAATTCCTCAGATCAATACGTTGTCGACCACAAGAAGTTGCATAGCTAGAACTCGCCACTGATTGTGCTTCGCCCCTGGTCGCGTCTTGAACAGCAGCTGCTTTGAGCATGGCTACTGTCTTATGCATCGCGGGGGTCTGATATGCTGCGTCAGCCATCAGGCTGTCAAGCAATGTTTTAGCCCCGTTGATGTTGTACTGAGGGGTGTCGTAGACCTTGACGCCATCTACTTCAATTTCCAAATCCCCGGGGTCTAGTCGTCGCGCCAATCGGGATCCACGAGATCCTCTCGGTCTGCGGTGGAGACCGTTCGAAGGTGGTACCTCTTCGGGGTCATCATCCCTTTGGCCTTCCTCACCATGTCCATTGCTGTCATTAGCAGGACCATCGTCATTGTTGTCATCATCCCCATCATCGGTTGGGTTCTCACGAACCTCGACCATGTTAATGGCCAAAGGATAAGGGCATGTAGATCCATCTAAGTCCTCATCAAAGGAGCAGACCGACTTAGAGTCGTACCCGACGGGTAGATCTGTGTTGCCAAATCCGAGTGGAACCAATGCTCGGATCAGATCTGACGGGTTTGGTGATCGCGCCATGAGATTGGCTGCGGCCGAGTCGGATCGATGGTCGTCAAGGCCTAGCACTCCGTTGGAGTCGGCGGTGAAGTCGAGTGACCCAAAAGAGATCTTGAAGTCCGGCGAGTACTGGATGGTGAGAATATCGGCCATCAAAGTCGACGGTGAATCCTGGCGAGCCTTGTCCCCTTCCTAGGACGCCAACTGTCGAGACTTCTACTCGGTAATAAATTTATAGGCTATGTCGGGCTCGGGCCTCTTGATGTTCGGGCCCTCTTGATGAGAGTAAAAACCCTACGTCCTGTGTTCTGTGGTTTGTATTGATGTTTTGTTTTGTGTATGTTGCCTCCCATGATGGGGGTTCCCTGCCGTCTTATATATCCGGTCGGCAAGGGGTACATGAAGAGTCATACTCATAATCTACAAGGACTCACATTGAAAGTCTACCTCTAGTTGCCTTGTGCTCCAACCCGACTCGGTCGGTTCCCTTATGGATGAGGTACCCGGTCATCTACCGACTTAGGCATAAATGTGAATACCCATAAGGTAAGTATTTCACACCATCTTTGTGTAAACCCTATTTTCTGCATAATTCTTCACAAGTAAGACCATTCGACTCTGTCATATGCTTTGTGCATATCTAGCTTTACTGAGATTCCTCTTTTCCCTTGCTTCTTCTTTATAGTATGAATGCTTTCATAGGCAATTAGAATGTTATCAGTGATGAGGCACCCCGAAACAAACGCACCCTGATAGTCGCTGATAATATCAGGCAAGATAATCTTCAGTCTATTTGCAAGCATTTTTTAAATCACTTTATACACCACATTACATAAACTGGTCGGGCTGAATTGTGTTTTATGGTTAGGATTTTCAATCTTTGGAGTCAACACTATTGTAGTGTCATTCCAACCCTGAGGTATGACTCCACTATTGACTGCTTGTAAAACTTCAGAGACTAGGTCCTCACCAAGAATCTCCCAGAATCTTTTGTAAAAAATTGCATGCATTCCATCAGGGCCTAGTGCTTTTAGATCACCAATACTATACAAAGCCTTTTTCACTTCCTCGCTTGTGAACGGTGCTAAAAGGTCTGAATTCATAGTTGTCGTTACTTTTGTTTTGATGTTAGCAAATACTTGTTGGTCAGGTTCCACCACCTCCAAGGTAAAGAGACCAGCAAAATAATCATGAACCATACCACACATCACCACACTATCTTCTTCCAGGATCCCTGAAAGTGCATCTAGGCCCCTAATTTTGTTTTGATGATTGGCGTCAATACAATTAAGAATGGACTAATGCTTTTATTGAGTATATGTGTAGATGACTATCTCAATTCATGAATGAAATACATTGAAACAAAAAGAGAAAAGAAGATGGTCATTTGCCTCAAGTTGAAAGTCCAAAATTCACTCAAGAATGAAGGATTCATGTTGTTTTTATTTCTAATCTTGAGTATAGATAAACCATACTATTAAGAGGGGTATAATTTATAAATTTGGTAAAGTCAAATGCTCAAATTTCCCATAAATTCCATTTCTATCGCCCTCTATTTTGCCTTCATCGGCAGTGCCGGTGTTCCTCACCGGTAGTGCCGATCCCCTCTCCCAGAGGCACTGTGATCCAGACACTTCTCTGGCTTCTGTCTTGTTATCATCAGCAGTGCTGGTCGCTCCATCCAGAGAAGGTTGTTCTCTCTGACTCTCTGGCTGTAGCTCATCGGCAGTGCCGATCATCCTGATCGGCAGTGCCGGTCGGTTCTACCAGAGAGCCACTCTTTCTGTCTGGCTCAGCCTGTAGCTCATCGGCAGTGTCGGTCCCTTCTCCACAGAGACTGTCACCCCTCGTGCTCTCTGGCTGACTGCGATCGGTAGTGCCGGTCTTCTTGATTGGTAGTGCCGGTCACGGTCTTCAGAGATCACTTATCTTCTCTGTGGCTGCCTTATCGGCAGTGCTGATGTCTTGATCGACAGTGCCGATGCGAGTCGAATCGTTGCCTACAGATCTATCACAGTGTGTCAGAAACTATTGGTCATATCTACGCACCCACTTATATACCGCAAGAGGACGGTGTACGATTGTAGCACTTTTTCCCTTGAATCGAGTATTCCAAGGTTTATCAAATCCACTCGGACCTTAGCGATTTATTAAACAAAGTTAACAGTAAAAGATCTAGTCAAGGCTGCTGTCAAGGTCAGGTTGCATGAGGGGGAGACTGGCCAAAGCAAAGGTGCGCCAGACAGTAAATCTGGCCAAAGCAAAGTTAACAGTAAATCCCGATCGGCGCAAGCCGTGTCTTCTCTGATTTCTTCCCCGAGTCGGTTCCTCTATCTTCCACAGCTGCCATGTGGGCCTTTTCCTTCGAGATAAAGTCTTGTACTGCACGTTAAGATCTTGGAGTTCCATAAATCTTCTTGAAGTTCTATAATTCTTCTTAGACAAATATCTTCAAGTGTCTTGCGCAAATAAACTTCCATAAACATGTGGAATGGGCCTCGGTCACTTCTGTGGGTCAAAACACCCTTGCGCCGATTGGCTCATGGGCTGCACCGATCGACGCACTGGGCTTCTTCAGTGCTTTTCGTCGGTTCTAGACTCCTGTCCTCTCCATCATCGCATTAAGCACCAATTTTACCTGTTTCTGCAATAAAGCTCTAAAACGACGCATATACAAATATATATGCAATATCACAGGTAAATGACCTAAATTAGTATCAATTATGCTCTAATTAGGGTAATATTCACATATATAAGGGGCACTTGGGAAGTGCCAACAGTTCCCCCACACTTAAACCTTTGCTCGTCCCGACTAAAGTAAAAGAAAGAAAAATCGAAAAACATACTCTTTCTATCATAAAAGATATCTTAAATCAGCAAATGTTGATCATTGTTCTATTTTGGTATTCAGCAAAATAGATCAAATATGGGCATAAGCTTAAAGTTCTCCCCAAAGCAAAAGATCATGTCCAATTCATAAATTATAACTTTTCCACATATTAGAATCACTTAAAAGATTGTTGTGAACATAGAGAATCTATCTTCCAAATAATCCAAGGTAACAACTCATCTTTCAAATCACTCAACCTATATTCTACATCATAATGATCAAATAATATTAGTGTAAGGCTTATATGAGTAGCTAGGTGAGGTAATTCAAGGATTGCAAACATAAATCAATAATATATTATAAAGCTAGGAGATTATTCATTGTTGGAATTATAGGAACTTATTAAGATGGTAATTAAGAAAGAAAAATTTAAGAAAGGACTCAGACTTTGGATATGTGGACATGTGCATAGCAAAAATTTTGATCTTGAAAGATTGCACATGGTTGGAATGATTCATGGCTATATTGAATTTCGAGAATAAGCATGTCATATACCATCCTCCTACACTTAAAATTTTGCTAGTCTCTTAGCAAACAACAGAGATTTTTTTTCACCATCTCTGCTACGCCGATCGGCTCAGGGTGCGTCGATCGGCTCTTAACCCAAATTTACCAACATTTGTTGGTATTTGATTTGTCTGGCTTCAACTTTTATTCATGAATTAAATATAGCCAGAAATATAGGATGTGGTCAAGGAATGATACTCAACAACATGTTTTGGGTTTATGCTAGTGTACTCAGCGGAATTGAATTTTTGCATGAGTAATTTGAAGGCTAGAAAAAGATACACAAAGAATTACCATCTTAATAAAGTTTATACCAAAAAGAATTAAATCCTAACCGAACTCAACCATCAATTTAATGTTTATCTAAATATCAAAGGTTTATGAGTATTGTTCAAAATATGGCATTGGTAGGTAAGGATCTTGAAAAACAATAAATTCTAAAGTTCACAACATGAAAATTTATTTTTGAAAAGATTGGCACTAAGTTATCATTACAAACTGGACAACACAAATAAAGCACATGAGTACTCAAAATTGCTCCACATAAGACATATTTGCCGAATAATCATTAAGTTCAAAATTTTATTCAATGCTCAACACTATTTGATCTTCATCAACACTTTTTAAGAAAGAATAAATAATTCAATTCTCCTAATAGAGCATAATCGCCACCATTATATTAAGATCAAAACTTGAATACATGATGATGATTTTTGCACACACTTCATAAAAATAAAACTACTACTAACACACTTGCATGAAAATAAACTACTACTAACACACTTGTATGAAAGTAAGCACACCTGATACATGGTTTCTCAACCCGCTCACACACATATAAGTAAATAAAGAAAAAGATTGCAAAAGATAAAAGAAAACGCAAACCGGGAAACCAATACTCGTGCCAACTCCTAGGCACTCTAGTCATTCGAAAGTGGAGACGGTGGCTGATCGAAGCCATAGCACCGCGCCTTGAGTCGCTCAAACTCCTCCACCATCGCATCGTGGTTGTTCCTCCATTGGGACGTGGCTTCCTCCATGCGCTCGATGTAGTGCATGTTGTTGTCGAGGTACCCTTGCATGGGCACGAAAAAGTCTGCATCGGGCACAGGAGGCACCACTGGTACACGCCCTTGGTACCTATAGTCAATGCCTGCGCTGCAGTAGGGTGCGCCGATCGGCGTGTCGCCTGCGCCGATCAGCGCAGAGGGCTGTGAACCGCCCGCTGCTTCGCTCCACCCTGACTGGTACTGCTGGTACTCCTGGCGTGACCCCCAGGAATCCCACTCGCCGCCGGCTGCTGTAGATGTGTCCGGCTGTCGAACCCGCCCACGGCGGTCCTTGAGAACTCGGCCCCCCTCCAAGAGACCTTCCTCAAGCCAATTTCCTCCCTCCAGCTTGCGAGGGAGAAAAAGTCCTAGCTCCGCACACGGGAGCTTTACGTTGGTGCCGCCGACATGGAAGCCGGCGTAGATAGTTCCCGTGACAATATTGCCACGAGTCATATTCTCGCCGATCTCCGTCGCGCACTCCCACTTGTCGTCGCGCTCTCCCGGTCCGTCGCTATCGCAGACGAGGGCTGCTAGGCGTTGAAGATAGGCCCCGAAGGCCAACTTCTTGCTTGCCTTGCCTCTCTTGTCGAGCCAACCCCGCACCATCATCAACATGGGATTGCAATAAGACAGACTCACGATGGCGTTGAAGAGCCACCGCAAGTCTGCATCGGTGACGTTGTTGGAGTCGACCTAGTCGCCTATGCGCGCCGCCAACCACCGATGGAAAACTTGAATGGTCGGGTTGCGGATTTGCCGCGCTTCATCTCCTCTATGAACGAGAGCCGCCTCCAAAACGAGTCCAACTCCCCACGTTCGTGTGGCTGATGTCGCGGACGTGGAAGCTGACGGCCTCGCTACCGTCTTCGACGGTGCCAAGCCACATCGTAGAAGCAACCTCAGTGACGACGTCAAGGTTGTAGTCCATGGGGAGGAGGTGGAAATCCACCCAGCTGAGGTTGTCTAGCATCCTCCTTAAGTCCTCCCACATGCCAATCAAGGTGAGGAAGGTCTCGTCCAGGTCAAAGTTGGGGACGAACCTTCCTCTCACCGCGAGGTAGTGCTGCTGTTCCTCCGCGCTCAGGAGGGTGAAGCCCTCCTCCACCGTGCACGGCATGAATGCCGGCGGCGGTGGTGATGTGAGAACCCCACGGCTTGCCGCCGTTTGGCTTCTCGTAGCAGGCCCTGTTGGAAGGGACGCGCCGGAGACAGAGTGGCGGGCGCGGACCTCGTATGTCGCCGCCGCCGAGCCGGTGGATGCACCACCCACCGACATGTCATCGCGAGCGTCGGAGCCACCCCTCACCGAGGAGTTACCGCTCGACTCGCTGCTACCGCCGGAACTGCTCCCCTAGCGCAGCCTCTTGCCCAACTTGCCGACGGAGGAGCGGAGACGATCCATCTGCGAGGAATGCTGAACGTGTGCAAGATCGTGGGTAGTGGGGAAGGTGGAGAGATTACCAGGATGGTGTGCTGAATGGGGGCATCTGGCCTCCCTTTTATAGTATGGGAAACTTCCAAGAGAAGGAACCGCCATAAAATTTCAAACTTTGAGAGAGCGCCGATCGGCACAGGTACTGCGCCGATCGGCACAATTCAAATTTTGAATGCTCTGACCACTCTGATGCTTGATTCCCCTCCTTCATGTCGCTTCCTGGCACATCATGTTGGTTGGCAGGGGAACAGCACGGAAACCTGATGTCATGTTGGCGGCGCCGATCGGCGCGGGCCCACGTCGATCGGCGCGCCATCTCCTTTTCAGCTTTTGGTCAATTCCGTGTCTCCTCTGTACTGCACACCTGTATAATAATCATACCTGTTCCTCAAAATCAATGCATGCCGCCTTTGTCGCTCATTGGGAACATCATGGGTACCCGCGCCGATTGGCGCAGTAGGGCGCCGAACGGCGCAAGTCCCTGGCACCTCGTCTTTAGGTCCAGCGCTGATTCTGATGTCTCGTGTTCATCTCTTTCACCTAATTTTCACTTCTCCAATGTTACTGTAGTATTGGCATACGTGTCGGGGTTCATTTGGTGACCGCGTCGATCGGCGCTGACTTGCGCCGATCGGCGCGACGTCCGATTTTGCTTCTGGCCCCTCGCTTCTTCGCTAGATGTTGTCGTCATCCTTGAAAATAGCTTTGTCTCCGAAAATTATTGTGTTGGTTTAGCACTCCTTCAATTCTAGGCGTCGTCGGCCTTCTATCCTGACATGGGCAATGCTGAGCCGATCGGCGTAGATGTGCGCCGATCGGCGCAAGCTCTGTTCCTTCCTGTTTTTGATCTTTTTTTTATATATTCCTACATTCTTAGTCTATAGTATGTATATACACAGTTTTGAACGAATAAACAGACAATACAAGAGCACACAAGAATTAAGTGGGATAGAGTTTTGCATGGACGAACTAGGAGAGAAAGAACTCCTTTGTTGTTGATATTGGGGCTTCCATCCACTATTCTTCATATATTCTAACATCTTCATCTCTTCAGGGCAATCTTTCTGCACATGACCAAATTCTCCACACTCACTACATGTTGAGCGTGATTCCGCCAGCTTGAGTGTCTCTTCCTTAGGGATATGAAGATTATTGTCCAACCTTCTTTGAATAGCATCGAGGCGATCTATAATCAATTCTTCCTGAGTCTTCTCAATCACACTCTTCGCTACTCCTTTTGAAGGTTCCAAATTCCTTGAGCTTCTCTCACCATCCCACAATTGATTTTCAACTAACAACTTGATCAAATTCTTAGCTTTGGTAGGGGTTTTTGACATGAATGATCCTGCAGTTGAGGCGTCCAAATGTTGACGTGACAAAAGATTCAATCCTGTGTAGAACTTCTCAACAACTTCTCCAACCGTCAGACCATGATGAGGGCATGTATCCATATGCTCATTGTATCTTTCCCATGCTTCTCCAATGCTCTCATCAATATTCTGCTTAAATTCTCCAACTGTCAGACCTTGAGTCTTACCAGGAGGGAAGTATTTGGCCTCCTGTCAATCCCGCTATCTTGAATGTGCTGCAAACTTTAAGGAAGTGTTGCAAGTGATGATTGGGATCTTCTGAACCTGTGAACGGTTGTTGCGCCACTATTCCAACATATCTCTCCAATTGATACAGAAGTTGATCCTGAGCTTCTTGGAAATCTGTCTTGACAATACTAGTCAATTGTTGCGCCACTATTCCAACATATCTCTCCAATTGATACAGAAGTTGATCCTGAGCTTCTTGGAAATCTGTCTTGATAATACTAGTCAATTGTGGCTTGAGACGATTAACCATAGGCACCTCTGCCATCTCCTCTTCTTCTTGCTCTTGAACTGAGTCTTCTATTGTGAATAATACTCGAGGTGTTGCGCGGACTGCTTCCAAATCTCTAAGTGACTTGCTTCTCTTCTCCGCTATTCTCTTCTTGTGTAAGAGTCTTTTTGGATCATCAGCGTAATTAGAGGATTTGTTTGACTTAGGACCGTCCATACCTTTTAGTTTCACTTAATAGAATATATGTACTAGAGAACAATGACTAAACACAAAATAATAATACATCAAACAATGTTTAAAAACCTGCTATGGTCCCCGGCAACGGCGCCAGAAAAAGAAAGCTTGTTGGTCGTATCTACGCACCCACTTATATATCGCAAGAGGACGGTGTACGATTGTAGCACTTTTTCTCTTGAATTGAGTATTCCAAGGTTTATCGAATCCGTTAGGACCTTAGGGATTTATTAAACAAAGTTAACAGTAAAAGATCTAGTCAAGGCTACTGTCAAGGTCAGGTTGCATGAGAGGGAGATTGGCCAGCGCAAAGGTGCGCCAGACAGTAAATCTGTCGTTGCGCCGATCGGCGCGGGGATTGAGCCGATCGGCACACTAGTGAAACTAAGTCAGTGCGCGAGATCTATTAAATCCAGGATTGTGTCGATCAGCGCAGGAGTCGAGCCGATCGGCACACTGGTGAATCTAAGCCAAAGTTGTTGCGCCGATCGGCGCAGGGTTGAGCCGATCGGCACACCAGTGAGTCTAAGCCAAAGTGTTCCAGATCTTGTAAACCTATGCTGGTAAGTGAGTAGCCAGATATCTAGTGAGATCGTAACCAGAAAGTCTAATTGAATAGCATCATAATGGGTAATTACATAGATCAATAAAAACCTATAATGAGTAAGACCATCCTGCTTTCCGAGCGGCTCCCGATTTATCGCTGCCGGGAGAAAACCCTTAATCGCGCGAGTATCTTACCCTACTCAACTATCTAATAGTGCTGCGCAGGCTTAGTGCTGTCACCGCTAGACCACACTAATGGCATCATCAAGCAACCATAATCAGTACAATGTCCGAATACTATCCTAATCACCACGATTAAGATAATATCTACTTACTTAGCCTAGAACTAAGCAATTGGAATAAGCACATGCATGATTATAGAATCAAGATAGACAAATCACCAAAATCAACATTAACATATTCAATCATACTTGAGATACATAGAGTAAGATTCTTCCCCGTCGAGATGGCCTACCTTGACGGATCAACTCTTGACTCCAATGGTTTTTGAAACTCAACTAGAGATCTATTCTAACGGGGCAAGCCCCAGTGGCTCTAACTCATGGATCTGGTGTCCCTCTGTCGCCTCCTCTTCTACGGCGAGGGTTTACAAGTATTTATAGGGGTTCTACTCATAAATGACTCGGTTTCTAGCAAATAAGGCGGTTGCGCCGATCGGCGTAGGATTGCGCCGATCGGCGCAAGCCGTATCTTCTCTGATTTCTTCCCCGAGTCGGTTCCTCTGTCTTCCACAGCTGCCATGTGGACCTTTTCCTTCGAGATAAAGTCTTGTACTGCATGTTAAGATCTTGAAGTTTCATAAATCTTCTTGAAGTTCCATAATTCTTCTTAGACAAATATCTTCAAGTGTCTTGCGTAGATAAACTTTCATAAACATGTGGAATGGGTCTCGGTCACTTCTGTGGGTCAAAACACCCTTGCGCCGATCGGCTCATGGGCTGCGCCGATCGGCGCACTGGGCTTCTTCAGTGCTTTTCGTCGGTTCTGGACTCCTGTCCTCTCCATCATCGCATTAATCACCAACTTTACCTGTTTCTGCAATAAAGCTCCAAAACAACGCATATACAAATATATAGGCAATATCACAGGTAAATGGCCTAAATTAGTATCAATTATGCTCTAATTGGGGTAATATTCACATATAAAACGGGCACTTGGGAAGTGCCAACAGAAACCCTACTGGCAGTGCCGATGGCTTGATCGGCAGTGCTGGTGCGGGGCGTCCAGACAAGCCAACGACTCTTTTTGAGCCCCTTGTATAAAAGGCTCTCACCCCACTTCGTGCCCTCTCTCTCAAATCCGAAAATCATTTGGCACTTTTGAGCTTCACTCTCCTCACTCTCTCTCTCCAAGTTCAAGCTTCATTCCTTGAGCTAGGGTTTGAGTGAGTCATTGATTCCTAGTGAAAAGAGCACCCCTCCACTCTTGAGCATTCGATTTAATCATTCCCCTCCACTCTTGAGCATTCGATTTAATCATCTTTATAACTTGTGCTTGTTACTCTTGGAGCTTTGCTCCTAGACGGTTAGAGGTGCCCGTAGAGCTCTCAACTTGTGTGGTGACGCCTCGGAAAGTTTGTATCACCTATCCCGCAAGGGATTTGCTAGTGGAGAACTCGAGCTTGATCTTTGTGGTCGCTTGAGTGAGAATAGGGTTGACAAAGACCCGGTCCTTTGTGGACTTCTCAACAGAAACGTAGGGTTCTTTGTGAGCCCGAACTTCGGTAACAAATCTTGTGTCTCCGTATGCTCTTTTATTTACTGGTTGTTTAATTACTCATTACCTAGGGTTTGTTCTTGAATTTTCTTAAATTGCTAGATCTACTTGAGTAGCCCTTGTTTTGTTATTTCCTATTGTCATAGTGTTCCTTTTATTCTACTGTTATAGTCAATTATCACATAGTAACCGTGAGTACAAGGAGTGAGGCAAAGGTGTCGACAAAGTCTCTTGCAAGTACAAGGAGTGAGGCACTGATGTTGTTAAGGTGCAGTCATTATGTTCAAAACAAATGGATACGAATTAGTGTTGATATTTCGTAGCGTCATCACTAAGTTGCCTTAGCAACGAAGCCAAGAAATATTTATTGGTAATCTTTAACGAATATAGAGAGTCCGCAAGCGCACGAATAATACCGTTGTAGCATTTTACCCGGAAGTATTCAGGATATCGTATTTATTTTATCCCAAAGGGAGGCGGGGGATTATGATCAGAGTAATTACTATGCATCTAAATATTGCACATTGGATGATAAGACAAAGTCCTCGCAGGAGTAAGGATATAGATAAACATGATAATGGACACACAGATAATATACTTAAGATAATTAATTACTAGTCTAGTGGAGAAGACAAAGTTCCTATGTTACTTTTATATAGTTATATAGTCTACATTATATACTATTATACAGATACAATGACAATGCAAGACAATCAGATTATCACACCCTGGGCATCCGATTTTCCCCTGCATCCACAGTACGATTCCGGCCAAGAGCCTATTACATAGCCGAACAAAGGAGATTTCAAAGGACAGATAGGGTTGCCACCACCTACTGCCTACCCCTAGCAATCTGTAGGCTACATGACAAATAATACATTCTATTGATCTAAACACCACGCTTATATCTCTAGAACAATACCTTTAATCCCCTAGCGATAGATCAGAAAAGGAGTAATCACATTTAAGTGAACACTAAGCATGTGGAAATGAACTAAGTCAAATATTAGTCACGCATCATTATACGATATAAATAAAGACTATAGTAAGGGCTTATGTCTAACATAGTAGTATAATATAACTACATTACTAACATGTAAGTATAATAACCACATACATGAATAGATCATATAATCAAACAAGAAACACATGATCCAAACATAACTATATAGAAATACTAAATATACTTAATAGAATAAAGTCTTATAAAAGGAGAAAGATACAAGCATCATACCATAACTCTAATGAAGACTTGAGAACTAAAAAGAACTCTATTCTAAGTCTAACTCCACTAAAACTAGAGAGAAACTCAAAATAACAAAGAGACTAATGCTTCTTGGTGTGTGTTTTTAGAGTGAGGTCTCTCCCTTCTATTTATAGGGCCTAAAGGCGGTTCTTGGAGTCGGTAACCGTCACCTAACACGCACAACTGTCATTGAGGAGCCACCAGTAGTCAGCACATGGCAGCCATGCACCAGGGGGGCAACTCCCCGTTCGACCGAACACCCCTGTTCAGCCGAACAGGGGGGATTCCCCTTGGGTGCTGCCGCTCTGGTGCCCTGTCAGGTGGGTCCCATTGCCCAGTGACACTGTAAGGTCGGTTGTTAACGTGGTTTGCTGCTGTAGATGGGCCAGTCAATCCGTGAGAGTCCCTGCTGACGCGCTCTAATTGGTAGAAGTTGTGTTTCTTCGTCACATGGGTGTGTTTCCTTCTCTATTTCGTTATTTCTCCTGCATGCGAGTATTTCTCCAAGCACTAGTGGATATTTATTAATTCTAACTAACATGCATGGTGGGAATATTGAATTCTCGTTTATTTTGATTAATATTGATTGTCGAAAATGATATTTGACGACCGTCAACAATTGGCTATATAATTTTGTGGAAATCTCTCAAAGAGAGAGGTATTAACTAAGCAGCTATCTTGATCGTCATGCATAGAAAGACAGAGAAGCACTGAAGTGAATAGATAATACTCCCTCTATCCTAATTTACTTGTTATTCTGAAGATGTTTTCTAGTGTCTAGATGTATTGATCATTTTTTGAATCTGAACATACAGGTTGTTTAGATTCAAAGAATATTCAATGAATGTGATATAGAGTCAAGATGACAGAAAATTTGAGATAAAGGGAATAGATATTTATATGGATGTAGAAAAGACAAACGAATAAGAATTGAGTCCCGGTCTTGTACCAACCTGCTCTTGCTATAGAAATCTTTCAAACTCTCTCTCTCTCTCTCTCCCATTATGCGTTCTTCCCTCCTAGAACACAACAGCAAATGACATGTAACGAAATCAATCACTAATAAGTTAGGGCAAAGGCAATGCATCACTAATAAGTTAGGGCAAAGGCAATGCTTACTACTGAACTTAGTAGTAAGCTAAGACCAGACGTCAGAAGGTTTACTTTTGGTGCACAGTGGTTATTGTTGAGAGTGGTAATAATTAGGACCTACATCTTAATAAAGAATTGTACAATTTAGCTTACGTAAGCATCAACGATTGCTGTTGCACGGAGTGAGATGAATCAACGACAGAGAATCAATATTTTTTAATTCTTACAACTCGATTGTAGCACTGTTGTCGATATCAACTACTGCCGACTTTATTTGGACCATCACAATGTTTACTGCAGACTTGTAGCCCTTACTACCGAGTCTTATTCTTCCATTGTGGTCGTCTTCAGAGTAATTGAAGGAGATATCTGTCCCAAAACCACATACACTTACTAGTAACGATTTTTTCAAAAATATTACGACATTCTTACATTCCCATTGTTTTATCTTTCACAAACTTTACGGGCGAAACTGTGTTTTTCACGCGAGACCCTTGATCCCAGCGGCGATTGTGCGCCGTGCTCGTGAGCCGTGCCACCATGCCGCTCCAACGGCTACTGCCAGACAGGTGGCCAGGGTCTCATTTCCAGCCCCGAAACCAATATACACTTTCAAAGGACTTTTATGCAAATACGTCTCCTCGAAATGCAACTACCTTTTCCAATTTCCCTTCGAAGGAACGAAAAGTGCAGGTAAAAAAAGGGGAAATAGAAAAATCGAAATCCACGCGCACGAGCCCACACAGAGGGGGGAGGAGGACAAACAGAACAGGGGCGCGAGGAGAGGGCATGGTCTCCGCCCTCCCGTCTCAGGCTCTTTCCCCTTCTCCGCGCAGGTGTGGCTCCTATCTTCGCTCGTCTGATCAATCTCGGGCGCATGGCAACCAGCAATGCGCGCCCTTGGATTTTCGCGCTCGTGTTTTGGTCTGTTTTTGGGTGCGGGTTTCTCCCCGTTAGAGGGATGGGCGCAGACCTGGATTTTGATTGCATTTTGCTGGATCCTTTTGTAATCCGCCGCTGCGAGATGTTTGATTCTCTCTCGCTCTCGTGTGATGTTTTGGTTGCTCGATTACCCCTGGCCCCTGTGTTGCCAGCTGGGAGAAGTTAAAATTAGTGGTCCGTGCAGGTTGGTGGATTTTTGAGATATCGATTTGTTATGCCGACAGATAACAGTTTTGCCAATCCGCGTGTGTTATGAACAGCCATGTTTGCATTTGCAAGATTTTAGATGGGAATGCCATAAAGGTGCCACTTTTAGCAATCTTTTCCCCTTTTCTAGTTCTGTTCAGCGTGAAGTTTGTTCAATTTTGTTGAGTCATGAAGTGTCCATCGGTTTTTGTTTCCTGTTGCGGCATTCGTGATGCACACATGAATATGTGCTTTGTTTTCATTTGGTTCTTGCTCATGCGAAATGAATCTTATTCTTACTTGTCATTAGGTTCATCGTATAGATTTCTCTTGCTGGATGGATCGGCTGTCTTAGTTTCAGGTCCCTACAGCTCGTAAAATGCTGTCTGCGTATTCCTTTAGGGAACTGTTTCTAGATTTGAATCGATTTATGAGTGTTGTCATACAATACCAAAGCAGCTTACATTTTTCCTGAGATACTGTAAAGGAAATTTCGAACATACATTTTCATTTGTTGTGACGAAGAGTTATTGTCAGTTTTGCACTGATGTACATATTAGTTCCTTTAATAACTAGATATTAGATTGCTAAATAGCTACTAGACATTAGGTACTTGGCAAGTTTGGTGTCATAGTCATTACCAGTATTTTATACTTGGCTGTCAGTGAGAATGGCAACCACCAGATAGAGTAATGACAAACAGAATATATGGTTGTTCCAACTGACCGTCTCATATCAATTTGGTTATTTCTTGTATTGATCACTGGAGTCAAAAATTTTTGCTGATGATGCTTATTTTCGTTGTTCATGTGTAGACTTTTGCATATTTTTTGTGCTTGTTTCAACAACTTGTATGTGCTGGCATTTTTTTTTTTTTTCACAGCACTGCCACACATTGCTTGAACTTCTGGCAATTGTGGCATTGAATTTTTTGTCTGCAGTGAGAGTACATATCATTTTTGTGTTTTTAAACTAGTTTTAAGAAGGCAACTTTACTTCTTCCATGCAATAACTGCTGTAACATACTTGTCTAAGGTCATTTAGCGAAAGGGAAGTAGGATCATGGGTATTGCATCCAAGTGGATTAAATCGTTGGTTGGAATAAAGAAGCAAGGGCAGAATGGTGAAAAGCTAGAGAAGGAACGATATGCTGAGAGCAGTGAAACCGTAAGTCATGGTATTCTACATATGGTTCTTTATTCAGCATAGACATTTAACCTCTGATGCTTAATACTAGTCTACTGAACCATGTTGTAAAGTATAATTCATCTTAGTTTTCTTTCCATTTTCATGGGCACAACTTTTAACTGCACAAATGTTTTGGCCCTCTGTCTTGTTCTGTGAGAACATGACAGATCTTGAAGAATCAGAATAAACTTGAAACGAATAGAAGGTTTACCAACACCGGTTCGTTGGATGCCACACAACTTCTGTTGTTGGCATGTCACTGTCACAAGCTTGTTCCTCAACCAACCTGCTTCACTATCAGTAGTACCACAGAAAGAATTGCATTCCGTTAAAATTTGTACCAAGACTACACGAGTATGTGAAACACAACAAGAAATATTGTTGCTGTTATATTGCTAACGCCAGCAGCACTAAATATAAAGTGTGCAGTGCACTGATACAAAAAATGGTGTCTGGCTCATAATATTTGGATTTTTTTTAGCAATATACAGCAAGGGAAACCCCTGCTTAATAATATTTGGAAATTGTCACTGTGAGTGCTTCTTTGCCCTCACCTGCAGAAGACAAGAAAAGAACAAATGCATACTGATGACATATTTCTGTTCTTTTCTAACTGGTCTGTTAGTGATGGATACATGATTGATTTTGTGAATCATTAGATGATTGATTTGTTCTTTACTCTAGGGAATCTTTCTTCTTTTTGTTTTAAAGACCGGCTTTATTTTGCAGCTTTAGGTAGTAAAAAGTTACTTCCAAGCTGTTCTTTTATAGTTGTTTTAACAGTTAGGTATTCATGTGTCAGTTAATTCTCATTGTTAATTCTATAATTTCTTTCAATTAAATAGAGTACAATAAATTTAAAACTTAGGCTATGATAATGCCCTCTCTGTCACGTAACTTGTATGCATTACAATGTTGCGATTTTGCTGAACATCTGTCCTACTATTCTACTTGACTTGTTGGTTTTGACTGATTTACTGTAGCTGCTGCATTTAGTTGGGTTTGCTTGTCACCATGACAGTGAGTTATAATATTGTAGAGGACCTCTGCTGATCAATCGATGCATAAATGGAGACACTCTTTGTATCCTGAAGCTGCACCTGCAGTAGAAGAAATTGCAGTACAAAGTGAAGCATCAGCTGATGACAAAAACACACAAAAGATTTCAAATTCAATCTGTTCCAACAGTGCATTACTTGATGATGTACATGTTTCCCAGACTGATCATGATAGTAAACAGGATCTGGCAGCAACGGTTATCCAGTCTGCATTTCGAGCATTCTTGGTATGCTACCTTTACATTCTGTTAGCTACATATATAGCCATAGATGTTTTGCCATGTTGATAAACTGACTTGATGACATATCGATTAGGTCTCTTTTCATTTTTCAATGATGTATCCAACCAAAGGAACTTGTAATCTGTCAGCTAGTTTGATCAATAGGTGAATTAGAGTATTAGACAATGCAAGAAAATGACAACTTTCTTCAGGGTTCTATCATTTCTGGAATACTGGAATTTTCTTTCTTCAGTTGTCAAGATAGAAACAAATTTGAAACTGAGGCTTCTTCTTTCCTGACTTATAAGTATGCAAATACGAATTATGTTATTGGAAAACATGGGTTAAGGAATCGAGGTTGCTTTATCAAAATATTTTGCCTCATGATTTTCATTGCCTGAAGTTTGGGAGTCTGAAATTTGTTGGATTCATACCTACCAGGCTAGACGTGCTTTACGAGCTTTGAAAGGAATAGTTTTACTTCAAGCCCTTATCAGGGGTCATGCTATACGGAAGCAAACAGCAGAAACACTCCAGTGTATGCAAGCACTGGTAAAAGCTCAAGCTCGTGTACGAGCAAGACAAGTTCGTGTTGCCTTAGAAAATCAAGGAGCAAGGAAAAAGGCTCCTGAACAAGATGATAATGGTAACTATGTCCGAGAAGTTGAGGTAGGACACTTAGTCTTGAAGTCAACATGCTACCATGTCTCATTTCGCACTCA
This sequence comes from Eleusine indica, assembly GCA_030378355.1. Lineage (NCBI taxonomy): Eukaryota > Viridiplantae > Streptophyta > Magnoliopsida > Poales > Poaceae > Eleusine > Eleusine indica. The sequence goes on along the minus strand of CM059498.1, from coordinate 42,584,709 downwards.
AATCTGCACTATGTATTTGTTTAGGGTACATCTTTTCTGTTTCAGAAAAGGAAGAACATATATTGAGAGGTGTAATATTCATATTGTCCTCTGATAAAAATTGAACTTCAAAAAAGGAATTCTTTTGATTCAACCATCTCTTTCTCAATTCAGCAACTTGAAGTATTAGAGTTTAGTTTGATACTTTTATGTTAATAAAACTGTATCATGTTATCAAACTGAAGCTGTTACCTGAGTTTCTATGATGGGATTGGGGTGAGATAGGGAAGGGGGATTTTGCGTTGCATTCTTATGAGTTGATTTTCTGTTAACCATCCCTATATAATATTCATTTGTGTGATTCCAGCTGAAGATCTTGATTAGTAGTACTTTCTGGCAAGCATAGATATGTTCCCAACTCTTTATGTACTGAAATAATAATTCCAGTAATAGATGAATCAGTCCTCATTGACCTAAACAAGGGCATCATTAATTGTTGTTATTTGTTCACAAGATTTCCAGCTAGGACAATTAAGTGGTATGAATTTTCTGTACCATACACTGTTATTTGCTAATTGTATTTTCTTTGGCCACAACTGCAAATGCAGGAAGGCTGGTGTGGTAGTATTGGTTCTGCGGAGGAAATGCAAGCTAAAGTGTTGAAAAGACAAGAGGCTGCTGCTAAGCGTGAAAGGGCAATGGCATATGCTTTGACTCATCAGGTAATGTCTAGGCACCTACTGTGCTGAAGAGTGTGAATTATGAACTGCCTGTAAGTTGTTGAGTGAATTAGCCAAATGATCTAGAGCCCGTGGGTCTGGTTTTCTTGAGTATATTTTACTAGCTTGGACATGATATAATAATGATGAAGGGTGTGTTACCGTTTGCTCAGCCAGCAAGTTGTTTCAGTTAGTGATGGTACATCTTGATTGTTGGATGGAAAACATGTGTGCAGTGAGAAGTATGAAATAATGACTACTTATGTACCTTTCGTCTTGTTTAGATGCATTCTTTATTTATTATCTGGCGCATATAAACTACCGCATACAGCTGCGAGCTAGAGATACACTTAACAAAGTGTTCCACAAATTGTACTAGTTAATTGAAAAATTATCAGATGGATGATGATCACAAACTGTTAATAGGACTTTATAATGTTTTTATACAATAGAAATAAATGGCTTTGCCCCTCAACAGCATTAACGACAACAAAACCTTTTTTTGAATGCCAAGCGAGTTGGGTAGGCATAGAGATGAAATTCAACGATATACAACATTAAAAGGATTATTACCCTCCAACAATTTGCATTATTTTTCTGTGTCTGTTAAGTTCTGGATTGACTAAGAAGTGACTTTATCTTGGTCAGCGGCAAGCTGGTTCTAGGCAACAGCAATCAACAAGTGTGCAAGGATCTGGACTGGATGACAATTACTGGGGGTCAAATTGGTTCGATAGGTGGATGGCAGTACGTCCATGGGAGAACAGGCTACTTGACAATAATACCAAAGAGGGTGTGACAATGGTTGAAGATAAGCAGGATGAAGGAATGAAGACTCAGGCCAGTCCAAAGGGAAAACTGGCAAGTTCAAGTACTCCTTGTGGTCTGAACAAGAAGAAAGGTGTACACCACAAAAAGTCATATTCTGATGTTAGTTGTACTTCATTTGTGCGGCCAACAAGTGTGTTACCTTCCACCTCTCTGGGATCGTCCAAACAAAAGGCAAAGGCTTCAGATGAAGTTTTTGAGGAAGTCAGCTCCCAGCCCACAGAACTAGCTTTCAAGGCTGCACGCACACCAAAAGATAAGCTTGTGCAAGTACACGCACCAGCCAAGAAACGTCAATCCCTGCCAAATAATGGTATACACATAGTACTTTTATGTTATCGAATCGTTTCTTAATGGCGTTGACATTTGCTGCTGAAAGTAGTTAGTATCGCATAGTATTACCAATTGCTAATTGGTGCATCTTGCAAGAATTTTATTTGTTTAGAGTCACTGCAGTTAAATTAAGGTTGTCAACCATGCATTCTTTCCCATATTTCAAGCTTAAGTGATATGCCAGCAAGTTTTTTTTTTTTTTGAGCCAAAGATTTTGTAAAACTCTTTGAAACATGAAACGTTACGACGACGAGCTAAATTAGGTTGCATGTCTAATTGTTTACCAAGCTATTATATAGTACCTCCAAATCTTTAGATGACACGATTTATAAATACAATAGCTATACCGCTCTCCTTATGTTTTGCATTTCCAACACTCCTTAACTCTCAAAGTTTCAATATTTCTTTGATATGTATGTACGCAAGCAGTTGGTGGGGAAGCCGGAAAGGGTTCAACTCGCAGAAATTCGATGAACAGGTCTGCCAGTGCTAGGTCCAATCCGAAAGCACGGGCAGACGCTCCTAACCAAGCTGGGAAGCAGGTTGAGTTACAGGCTTGATAACACAAACCATTCGTGGTGTATTTCTCCAGCTGTTCATGCTTCATCTGTGTAAATAACATTTTGAAACAATAACCTATTTTCAGTTCTTATTGTGCAGTATTATTGGTGTGATATTTATTCTGTGTTGCCTTGTTTTGATTTTACTTCTTGTTAGTTGCTCCAACTGCTGAGGGTAGTGTGTGGCTGTGTTGTATCCCTTCTGCTGTATCTGAAAACTATGATCCTCTGTTGCAGTATGCCTCCTTTTGTTCCTGGTTTCATAAAATATTTGTGCAAGGTTTGATCGACTGATAACGGCAGTTCCACACGCACATATCTTATATAATTGATATAACATAATATTTTAGAAGCCATGTTTAGGGCCATGCTTCGCCTATGTTTTTTATATTAGTATGTGGAGCATTTTGAGCCATGTGTTCCTTTAAAATGCAGTTTTCTGATCCTGCTTTCCTTCATGGAAACTCCAGCCATATTCTCTGTTTGATTATAAACAGAATGTTCTTTTGATCGAGCTCCATGATTGAGCTCTCCTTGTCAAGTGTGTGGAAGTTTCTTGGGAGTTGGGAACCGTGCTCCAGCTTTCGCCGAGCGCCACCAGCCTCTGCTGGTATACCTTTCGAGTACAATCATTCTAGTCAAAGCTGCATGGTCTCAGGATTTGTTTATGATTTGGACTCAAAGTTGAGGTCATGTGGTTGCAAACTCGCCCTCTGTTGCGTTCATGTGGCGTATCATGTGTCATGTGTGTATGAACCAAGCAGTAAAAGTTATGTTAATCTCTGCTTCTAGTCTACAGTGAATTGTAGCAAAGGTTAGCAGCCCTACTTGGAGGGGATAGATAGGTTTCTAATAATTTCATAAGAAACGTTGGTTCAGTTTGGCCGTGAAAGTAGTAACAGTTAAAGCTGCTGCTGCTGGGTGTCAGTGTGTCATATAAGCCTGTGGTGGGCGTAAATGGCAAGGAGAGAATCCAATGGTTTATGATCGATCTCTGATGACCAATGACATCGACGGAATATGGGCGCACACGCCTCTGGATCTAGACCGACACTGAACCCGATCAGATCTACTCGCATTCTAGAGCTTTACTAGCTGCATGTTCTCAAAAGCCTGTTTCACCCACTTCGCGTCGCATGTGGAATCCTGTGGGTGGCTTGTTACTGAACTGACGTCCATCGTCTCACCGTAATAAGGCATGATCTCTGCGTCTCTTTCACTTGACGCGGGAGTGTGTCCGTATCCACGTACGTATGGTCAGAAGCTACTTTGCGTAGATGGTAAGGTCATGTACCGAAGGAGTACTTACCGTACAAAACTGAAATTGTCAAAACAAGACAACGGTTTGGACTGAGCCGGCGTAGGCATTGAATCCCTGCATCATTTTTTGGATACTTAAGGTGTTAGGCATCACGCTCAAACTCGGAACTAATAAAAGATGGACTTTTTTCGAGTTTTCATCATTCAACAGTAGAGGGAGAAATGAACGGATATGCACCCAAATGTATTTCCTCGATCAAACTTTCTACATGAGGCCGTACCATGTCATATTCTTCCAAGAAATCGGATTAATGAATCCTACAATTCAAGGATCCAGAAACACGTTCTGTAAGGCCTCTTTTGTACACATGCTTGACTTTCAATGGAATTCATACATTATACTTCAATGTTAAGCAGTTTAATCCCAGCTTTACCCTTTTCATATTTTATTTCTTTTCGAGTAAGTATTACTCATGGAAAACATTATCACCGTGTTTGCTCTGCTTTGGATATTTAGACAAATATGACCCCCAGATATCTTTGCCACGTCAATTCAGTGTCTTTATTATAAGATGCATGATATATACCGTGCAACCAAGGACTTTCTCTGGCCCCATCTTGGTCTACACATTTCAATGTGCAAGCCGACATCTCGTTGATTCTTCAGTGGTTGGAGGCCGCGAGCATCGAAAAATATCTCGGCAGAAATAAACTCTCAGCTCCCTAACCATCCTTGTCTTCTCGGCCATCTGAAAATACGGCAATAAATATATGTTCCAAAGTGCAAGACTCGAAGGATGATGTGCCATCCCATCATCATCAGGCAATGAGGACGTCTTTGGAGTGCATGACCAACACTACTTGAAGCCTGTCGTATCTGCTGAGGCAGGGTTACGAAGAGCGTGCAGGACTATGTTCATATCCATGATGTGCACGAGGAATTGGTCACTGGCACAGATCATGCACGCGGCGTGCATGTATGCCATTCTATTTAGTCACAGGGGGTTGATCAACAATCAGATTAAAAAGTATCACTCACTTCACTTGTCAATTGGTGCTTGACATCAGTACTAGTATCGATAGCCTGCTTAAATAGTTAATTATACAGATGTTCGAAAAGTGCACGATAGCGTTTGGCAATTACATGTAGCACTACTTTTGCCGATATTTTTGCGAGCAAGTCGCAGCTATGATTTTGTTTACCAATAGAGCATCTGGATCGTTTGAGAGTGCCTATGTAGAAATAAATAACAGGTGTAGAATAGTTGAATATATTCGGACTTCCTATCACATTTTGATTTAATTTATAACTATATTTAATATTTATTTATCATATAAAAATTCTATGGTAGCTTCAGAGAAAATATACCATCTGAGAAGCATAGCACATATCATGCCGCTATCCAAAATGCCCTTTCAGTTTTTTCTTAGAAAAAAAAAGAACTATTACTACAACTTTGGGTTTTTAATTAATGACAGAACAAGAGTTGATCAACCGCTAAAAACGTGTGACATGACATAAAAAAAAACACCAAAATCATCGGGAAAAGAAAAACAGGAACGCCAAAAGAAAAATGTGACACAAGAGAAACGCCATGATCTAACGAAACCACAAGCCTACAAATGTTGTCGATTCGTAACCTACGCGCTCTCACGCAGGCAAGACGCATGGCATGGCAGCTACACACGACTAGTACTCTCCACCTGACCAAGCCCAGCGAGTTCGGTCAACGTGTCCACGCGACGCGCCAGCCACCTACTCTACTCAGCTGCCGTCCAAAAAAAAAAAATCGCGCCACGCCCACCGACACGTGGCCCCACCCTTCAGCCTCCACCGTCCGAGTCGACGTGACGTGACTGCACCACACAGCACTACTGGCCCGTCGTTAACCTCTCTCTCTGTGTTTTTTTTTTGTGTAACAACTTCTCTCTCTCTGTTAAGAGCGTCCACATCCTCTGCAGTTGTGTTAAGACGGTTCTAGACGCGGAGGCATGTGGCGTCGAGATTCGCGCCCGCAGCCGGATCCAACCGCGGAGATCCGAAAATAGGGACCGGAGTGACAGTATCTCCGAAAATAGGGACCGGAGTGACAGTGCGGCCACCCGCTAACAGGCCCCTTAATTGCGCGCGTCGCCGTCGCTTAAGTTAATGGCAACGCCCACCCCTTAATTAAGCCTTTCCCTGTCCTCGCCAGGAGACCGGGCCCAGCGGCCGGTGACAGCGACGAGCTGGACGCCACAGATATAAGCCTCGCACATCTCCCCATCGTCATCTTCCTCTTCCTCCGCCTCCACACTCTCTCCACCTCCCCCTTTTTCCATTTCCTCCGACCACCGCCTCCAACTCCGTTTCGTCCCTTCCCGCCTCTGAGAGATCTTCAGGAAAACACTCCCCGGTCCTCGCCTCTGTCGCGCAGCGATTCGTTGCCCGGCCGAGCTCCTGCCCTTGGGGTCGCCGGTCTTGGATCCGCCATTCCCGGTTCCCGCGCCGGGTTTCGTGGTTCTTGGCTGGGCCTGTGCCGTCCTGCTCCTGCCCCCTTCTTGGTTTGGGTTGTCCTCGCCCTTCGCGGATCTCGCGCCAGGCTGGGATGGGGTTCGACCAGTTTGGAGCTTAGGGACGCGGCGCGGCGCCATTGGCCATTTCTGGAGGAATCGTCCGAGTTCATCGGCTCCCTTTGGTTCATTCTGTAGAGTAAGAAATCTTCCCCCCACTGTTCCTTTGTCGTGTTCAATCGTCTCGCTAGACGAAAGAGCTTGGCCCCAAATCGCAAGATCCAGGTCGCCGGGCCTTTTCTTCCTTGTCCCCAATTTGAGGGAGGACTGTCCCCATCAATCGCTCTCAATCCATTCTACTTTTCTTTCCGTTGGAGAAATCTGATCTTGCTCCCACCACCCACACCCAACCACGCGGCCTGAGATCCGCTGCATTTGCTGCGACCTGCCGGAATCTTATTAAGGGAGCAGCTGGCCGGAGATGACGTCGCCGGCGACGTCGTACACCTCGCCGTTCGTGCTCTCGGTGCTCCTGCTCGTCTCCATCCCGGTCGTCTTCCTCCTCGCGCCGCGCCTGCTCCCGCCGAAGACGCTCCCGGCCATCCCGGACGCCGACGAGTCCGACGACCTCGCCCTCTTCCGCCGCGCCATCCTCTCCTCCTCTTCGGCTACGCCGACGCCATCCACCGCCTCCTACTTCTTCCGCCGCCGCCCAGCGCCAAAGGTCGCCTTCCTCTTCCTCACCAACTCCGACCTCGTCTTCTCCCCGCTCTGGGAGAAGTTCTTCCGCGGCCACCACCACCTCTTCAACCTCTACGTCCACGCCGACCCCTACTCCGTCCTCGAGCTGCCGCCCACCCCCTTATTCCGTGGCCGCTTTGTCCCCGCCAAGGCCACACAGCGTGCCTCTCCCACCCTCATCTCTGCTGCACGACGCCTCCTCGCCACCGCTCTCCTCGACGACCCGTCCAACCAGTTCTTTGCACTCCTGTCACAGTCCTGCATCCCGCTCCACCCGTTCCCCACTCTGTACAATGCACTCCTCTCCGACAATGCCGGCCCTCATGGCCACCACCGCAGCTTCATTGAGATTAAGGACAACATGGACAACGACCCCACGCTACTGCACGATAGGTACTATGCTCGAGGTGATGACGTGATGCTCCCGGAGGTGCCGTATAATCAGTTCCGTGCCGGATCGCAGTTCTTTGTGCTCACCAGAAGACATGCCATCATGGTTGTGAGGGATATGCGGCTGTGGAAGAAGTTCAAGCAGCCCTGCCTGTTTAAGCGCAGGGATTCATGTTACCCGGAGGAGCATTACTTTCCCACATTGCTAGATATGCAAGATCCTGAGGGTTGCACCAAGTATACCCTGACGAGGGTAAACTGGACAGATTCAGTTTCAGGGCACCCGCACACCTACGGGCCTGGAGAGGTGTCAGCAAACCTGATCAGGGATTTGAGAAAATCAAACGGGACATACTCATATATGTTTGCCCGCAAGTTTGCTCCGGAGTGCCTTGGGCCATTGATGGAGATTGCAGACTCAGTCATCCTACGTGACTAGGCCAGCAGCAATCCCAACTTTGGTGGTGTTGGAATTTGCACACTCAGATGAATGAGGTACGGAAATGCACACTTGCTGCGGCATTGCTGAAAGAACTAATCCTCTTCTATTTAGGTGTTGTGTCGGAGAAAAATGTCTCCAAATGGAGTGTACATAGTACGAAATGCGGGATTATTAGGCTGTTCTGTAATCTGTATGCTTGACAATTCATAATAAAGTGGCATACTATATCAGATTGTTGTTTTATCATCAATTCGAATGGTTGTATGTAACATTAGATTGTTTCTGTCAGCTATTTATAGAATTCTGCTTCTGTTAGCTTGACTAGTACTATTTGAATATATGGCTGATTAGCATTGCTGAACAGTTAAATCTCCTTCAGCTGTTTATGTGTATTATGGGGTACTCCACAACCATTGATGCATTAGATCAACTCAGAAACTGGACATGCTAGATTCAGTGTACTTTGGTAGTCTTTACTGCATGTTTGTTTGTTTTATTGGACCCATGGTGCCTTGCAGTCTGTGTGTCCAGCAAATTGTACATTGCTACAAGAAGTACAGAATCAGATTGCTTGATGTTATAACTTTACACACAAAAGTCACTTTGCTGCACAGTAATGCACTGTCTTTCTTGTTTCCACGAGACTTGTTCTTGTTTCAGGCATCAAAGGAATGCTGAGTTCAACACCATTTGGCTTTCCTGCCAAATCTGTGATCGGATGGAGATAGAAGATGCTCATTTCTGCCGTCCAAACCCTTCTTGAGGAACAATATGTAGTCAGTTATGTACCCTTCTTGCCCTTACATTCTGAAGTCTTCTTTCTGGGAAGAAGTGCTGCTGCTTGGCGAGGATGGCTATGAATTGTCTGTGAGTGTGGTGTCGGAACACTATAATTTTGTTGACAAGTTACACGGGTGGGCATGGAGGCACTCTTATCAATACATGTAGTGATGGCTATAAAGTATGTTGCATATAAACCAATCACGCTAGCTCAGTAAGACACTATTTTGACGGTTTAGCCTGTTCCAGTGCCATGGTGCTGTTGCATTCTTTTTTAAGTCGTTTTAAGAGATAAATTAATAATTATTATAGAGCATGTTTGACTTGGCTGCAGTATCCATATAAAGTCTTTGCAAAGAGAAAAGGTAAAAAACAAACTGCACTAAAAGCATAGTTTATCCAAGCAACATTAAACCCTGATATACTTCTCACTGGTTATAAGATATTCTTTCAATATTTTGAATACATGGGCAATATCATTTTTTAGACCACCCGTTTCCTGCCTCTACTAAATGTGTGTGTGTGTCCCAGAATTGTGCTGGTGCATGACATGTCTTCGACATTAATCGGGCATGTTTTAATGGATGTGATGCTGAAGTTGGGAGGCCTGCTACCAATGGTTTAGCCCAGGAAATATGTACATTTTCAGGTTGCTGAAGTTGGGAGGCCTGCTACCAATGGTTTAACCCAGGAAATCATGTAAATGTTCAGGTTGCATACTCTGGACAAGAGCATTTCTGTAGGAGTATATCCCATCAGGAGCCGAAGCAATTTTTTGTCATCTACTGGACCTCGTGTATTCCGCGCCAGATATTTGGAATAGGGACTAGCTAGATACAGCTAAATTTGGAATAGTAGTAGTAGGATGGGAGGGCAACTAGGAATAGCTTTTAGGCCACAGATTCTGGATAGACTTTCTGTAGATTTCGTCAGAAGCAAGTAGCTATTTTTGATCGAATTCCTCTAGCATCATCTTGGTAGATTTGCTGGTAAACTTGACGAGAGCAATAAGCAATTGATTGAGGTGCAGAGGAGAGAAGATATCGAGTCGTGACGTCTTTTTCCGCCAAATCTAGATGACTCCTCTTTGCTCCAGCTTTTTGCGGATTTCGTTCTGTTTTTGTCAATTGACTTTGAGGCCTTTGGCTGCTCATTTTTACTTCCCGGGTAATCTTTTGCAAAATGTTAAGAGAATTGCAAAAATAATGAATTAAATAATCGATGATAAATCTAATTTCTATATGCGTGCTGGAAAAGGGAAGATGCCTGGCCCTGGTGAAACTTTTGCGTCTACCTTTTGCCGAAACGAAAATTCAAGTTGAGAATTGATATTCCAAGCTTTTTCTTTCTCTAACTTTAAATTTACCGTAAAGAAAGAAAAAAACGCAGAACAATTTTAAATTTGATACCCGGATTATCTGAGTGCTCTAGCCTAAAAAAAGCATAAGATTTATTGTCGAGTTGTGGCATCCAAAAAAGTCAGGCTTAGGAGATGGTGATAGATCTTGGCCTCGCTATCGGTCTATCCCTATATGTCCATCTCTACAACTTGCTACTATCTCCGTCTTATATTAGTTATTGTTTTATATTTAGACACAGAGATTAAGTAGAAGTGAAAAAAATAGGTGTATAAAAAACGAGAAGGAGAGATAGAAACGTATTGAAAAGAGAAAAAGTAGATTTAGATACAAGCATGATAAATAAATTAAAAAAACTGAAAGAATATAGGATGATAAGTAATATGGGAATACCCAATTAGAAACAGTCCATGGCAACAACATTTAAGTCATGTCAGTAGCTAAAGCAGACGGTGATCAGTGACTGTCAGCAGGAAGACCGTGACTTAAACTCTTCTCTTTTAAGATTTGGAAATTTTACATCTATTATACGTCTCAACAGACAAAGTGTTCTTAATACGTGTTCACGCAGATCTAGCGAGTAGCGACAGCATTTCATTTTATAATGCCTATAAATGTTTTAAGATTTCCTCTTCATTTTAAAATGTCCCAAAATTCGAACATGGAGGGAGTGCCTCGCACTCAACAGGCAAGATGATGCAAACCACTGATGGGCTAACATTTTTGATCCAGGCACAATCCAGCCCAGAAAAGTCCAATCTGTAAGGCACTCAGTTCGTACAACTGATAGCCCAAGAAGCCCGTCAGCCAACCGCAAGGGGTGGCCCACCACTCTCACCTTCTCCCTCACCCACCTCCACTGTTGTCAGTTGTCACCCACGAGCTGCCCTCCCTTCTCCGCTCCTCCTCGAACTGTTTGCTCTAGCCTCTAGCCAGCTCGGTTGCTTCCGCGACCCCGCGAATCTCGCCGCCATGGCCGCCGCGCCACCGCCCCGGATGCTGCTCGTAGTGGCGCTCGCCGTCGCGTGCTGCCTTGTGCAGCTGGCTGCGGGGGACACGAACGGCGTCTTCGAGCCGTGCAGCGACGCGCGGATCCAGCGCGGGGACGGCTTCACCTTCGGGGTGGTCTTCGCCGGCTACAGCTCCTTCTTCTCCGGCCAGACGCAGCTCTCCCCCTGCGACCGCCGCCTCAACCTCGCCTCTTCCGCGCAGCTCGCCGTCTTCCGTCCCAAGGTCGACGAGATCTCCCTACTCACCGTCAACACCACCACCGGATTCAACCCCGTAAGCGACTCCCCTTCTTCCTCTTTCTTTACTCGAGTTTGATCTCTGGATTTTTTGGGTTGGAGTAAGTAGGTTGGTTGGATCCAAAGAGCTTGCGTTGTACGTGCTTGTGGAAATGTCGGAGTAGGTAGGGGAATTGGCCGGCAATGTGCTGCATTGATGATGTTGTGCTATAGTTGTCCAGCTTTTCATGGTTGTTCCAAACTGGAGGCTGGGGTCGGTTAGCATGATGCTGGTGCTGTCTCTAGCGTTCCTTGATCTCCTTGTAGCTAGTTGTTGGAGTAAGCTTGAGCAGGAGTAACATAGTTGCTCGATTGAGATTACGTGGCAAGTAGGGGTAAGGGACTAGAATGTTGTTGATTCAGTGTGCATTTTGATGTAACTTGTATCCCATCTTGGGGGTGCCCTGATCTTCAGACTGTCAGATGAATCATGAGTTCATGACATCTCTTTGAGAGTTGGGATTAGGTCTTTGATGTGAAGAACTGAAGATGTCACTTCACCCCCTTGATGTTCTAGACCTCCCTTGTCCTGTCTGTTTCCTGCTGGAATATGATAATTGCTGAATGCTTGGGCATACATGTAGATTTTCAAGTCAATGCACTAGAAAAGGTGATGACACAGAAACAGTTTTCTATCATAATCGGTGTCATCCATTTAGTATCATTTGAATTTGTACAGCATTCATTGCACCTATTGGAAGAGAAATATAATCATAACATGCTTCAGGATATTGCTCTTCTGTGTAAGGATATGGACTGCAACTGGGAATCAGAAATATACTTAGTTTTAAGTCAAGAAGTTATCCTAATTGTTTTTTTCTTGTGAATGCCTTTACTGTTCTGATGTGAATTCATAATGCATACATGCTTTGAGAAGTTGAACCGATAATAAGAACTCTGTTTGTTGTGCATAACATTTTGCCAAGGACAAATCCATATTCTGAGAGTGCTAAAGTACAACATTTACACTACCATTTTTGTAGTAGTAGTAGTACCATGTTGAACATAGACAACGCAATGCCAGATAAGAGGTCTATGATTAGGCATTCAAGCTGGTATGGCCTATGCTGAGTTTTATCTTTTTATTAAAGCCTTTTATCTGCTTTGGGTAATGGTTTTATCTCAAATGATGCAATTGTGAGATCAGTTATGCAAAAAAGTGTTTTTGACAACTCAAAAGGTTTTCGCAAGAACTTGTCCTAATCGCTTTCTTGTGAGGAGATATTGTGAATTCTTTTGTTGTTTTGATGATTATTCATCGTGCATACACCCATCAAGAAATCAAACCAGTAATATGAACTCTGTTACTTTATTGTGCTATAATTTATTTCCAAGGACAAATCCAAGTTCGAAGAGTGCTAAAGCACAACATTCACACAGCTTTATGACCATGCATTCATGCTAGTCTGGCATATATTGACCTTTTCTCTTTCTATTAAAGCTTCGGATCTGTTTGGGTCATAGTTTTATCCTTTGCAATCGTTGGAAAGGCTTGAAAGTGCTTTTGTGCCAACTCAAAGCTTTTGTTCCACTAAGTACTTTTGCCATGATCCTGTTACCTTGTTTGTATCTGCCATAGTTATCTTGTATTTGTAAGGATTTGTCATGCTGACTTGGGCTCCATGACGTGGTATTAGGAATCATGGTAGAATGTTTGAGTAGAATATGTATGTAGCATCAACAGCTCTTAAATCCTAGGATTGATCATTAGTTGTATCTGACCTCGAGACGCTTTGCCCGAAGTTCTACTTTAAATGTTGCTTGGTTTGTTGATTGTTCTCTTTGCATCTATTATTGTTAACATGACCTGATACTTATTGTGTTTCTTCTGATAAGTAATTTCCTGGTCTTTGGTTCTTGGCCTAGTCTCATATTTATTAGGTTAGCGTTACTCAGGATCCTACTAACTTTGTGTGCTCAGAAGCTCAAATCAAAATTGATAATATTCTGTATTACGAATTATTCTAATGGTCAGTGTGATGTGTGAGTTGTGTGGCAGATGCTTCTGTAATTTGAAAATCTATAGTCACCTGAACCTTACCGTGGAAATATTCATAAAGATTACACTGTGTTACTTGTCTGCTCTACATAACAGTTACTTTTTTTTCCTAACTGCATTCATATTAAATACATGCATGCATCAAATGTCGGAAATCGTCCATATATGACTGAAGATCTTGTGCATATTTTGTTTGCAGGCTTCAGTCGGTGGATACATGGTAGCATTTGCTGGTAGGAAGTATGCAGCCAGGTCTCCTCCGATCTTTGTCTCTAACTCCTCATTTACAGTGTCCAGCTTCACTCTGGTAAGGAACTGCAAAAACTACTATTATGTCTAGCACATGTGGACTTCAGAACTAGAAATTCTCAACCTTTACTGTTACCTGATGGCACCTCTCTAGGTTCTTGAGTTCAACAAAGGCAGGCTTCAAAACTTGCACTGGAAGAAGGATGGTTGTGATGCTTGTTCAGGGAAGTCAAACTTTGTTTGCCTTGGAAAACAAACTTGTGCAATTAGAACACAAAGTTGCAAGAACCAAGGACCTGTTGACTGCAGCATCGGCATCCAGCTGGCTTTCTCAGGCACCGATAAGCACGAGTCAGTCCTGAACTCGTGGTATGAGGTGTCCAATCTGCGGCAATACTCCCTCTATGGCCTGTACTCAAACCTCAAGGACACCCTGAGCGGACAGTTCAACAAGTTCTTTTAAGCTGTTATAGACACAGCCATTGTCTATTCTCTACTGCTCCTGCGGTCCTGCCTCCTTCGATCTCCTCCCTGAATCCTGATGTTGTGCTTAACGTCCTCTAGGTTTGCTCGACAGATTCCTTGTATGATTGTATCCGGACTGATGTTAGCTTGTGTGGAAAGTTCAACCAAATGTATCATTGGCGTCATTTTCTACTAGTGTCCTTTTGTCGCCATTTGTGGTTAACTTCCGATTTTTTATGAGCTGCTGCCAACGATGTCGTTACCAATGAAAAAAAAAATCATATTGGTCAGTTTGCATAGCTGTACAGAGTTGCTTGGTCCTCACGATGTCGACAGCTTGTACCCTCCATCGTTTACCGTAAGTTCTGAAAACGTCTTATGATGGTACGTCAGTTAACTGGTTCAGAATCATGTGGGTTTGCAGCCTGTCCTACTTTGTTGAATACTAGTAATTTGTAAAGTCATGGCAATTGTTAGTACAGATCGAATGACATCATTTATTTGTTTATATATCAGAGGACTTATTGTTCCAAAACATCTTCCTGCTGCTAATAAATCTGAGCTTGAACAGAAAGCACTATAGAAATTACACTGTACAAGTTCTCAAATCCAAACATAGGTTTTTTTTTTCTTTGAACTGCCCAAACATAGGTATTGGCCGTGGAAATCCGAGATAATTTCTGAACGGAGCAAAAACGTGCTGAGCTGTCTCCCTTTCGACAACATACCGTTGGAGCAACAACTGAGAAGAGATGGAAAAGGAAATCTCAACGGGACAAATCAATATTTGCGATTGTGTTAGTACTAGTATCCAATGGCACATCTGTAAACTTGTTCCTTTCGCCAGGCAGGTTTATTGTACTCTATTTCATTTGTTATTCTTGGAGCACAGGTTTACCAGTTCCCCAGAGCCCTTGGAGCATTTCCAAAGCCTCACATGTTGCCGCTCTTTTCTCTCGGGCCTGCAGGAGTTACAAGCAGATGCCAGATGAGGACACACAGACGAGTGCTGGATGGCCGCAAGCTTCATTCATCACTCCATGCATGTCCAGGGATACAGATCACAAGACATGGATGGATCCTTGGCTTTGGCTCGCACAGATGAAACCTAGGAGCAGGGAGAGGGACCGTATTTTGCATCCTGGCTCCTTGGCTCTCCCTTTGCCAACTGGTGAGATGGACCAGTGCATGATACCATCACACTAAAAAAAAAAAACCACCTGCGCAGAATGGCATGGAAAAGGCACAGGTACAGCTCACCAAAGTTGAAGCTGAAGCCACAGGGAATCGAACTTCGTGTCATCCAAAAGAGGTTAAAGATGCAAAAAAAATTGCACTATGAGAGGACAGAATGAGGAGGCAGAAGCAGCACCAAAAGGCACTCAAACTTTTGCACGAAGGAAGCACTGAAAATAAATGGCTACCGCAAACGAGTACCGTTTTAGGTATATGCATCCAACCGTGTACGGATTCAACCATTTCTAAACATATGTATTAATAACAGGAGGTGGTAAAATTCAAAATTTTCAGTGAATGATGAATATGTTAGTATCGTTGGTAAATATACATGATGTACAGCGGTAGTCAAAGATTAAGTGGTCGTTGGACTGTTGGACGCATTCTAAGACGGTATTTGTTTAATAAAAGCTGTATGAATCCACCGATACTACAAGTTGGAATCTGAATCTGAGTTCTCTACGGGCAAAGTGAACGGTTTATTTTAGCAGCATAGAGATGCAGGAAGTTGCGAAGGAGAACACGAGGGTGTTAAAAATAAGCAGAGGATAAGATGGTGACGTGAGCATTGGGAAATCGGCCCAAGGGGAAAGAAAGAGTGGTGGCCACACCCCGGGCTGCACCACTGTAAAAAAGAGATTTTCAGTGCAGCATTGGAAAGGATGTCAGTGCAACGTCAGGCCCACAGCTGAGCTGGATTTCCAATATGTTTGTGACGTTTGTCATGGTAAACAGTTAGTTCATGCATGCCTTGCTGACTGAATTGACACTTCTGTTTCTGTTTCTTTCTAATAAAGTATAAGTGACGAATTTATATGGTGTGTTTTTTCACCATGGCACCAGACAGATTCTTCACTATCTTTATGGTTGCTCAAATGGAATTTGACTGCTACTCCACTTGATTGTTTTTCTTTAGTTTAATTTTAAAGACATTTTAAAATTAAGTGTAGCAGGGATGCGTATGGTGTGTTGGCTTTGTGGGCATTGAAGAAGAGACCGAATACGGAATGAAGATATCCGGAACAGGATAGGAGTGGCACCTATCGAGGAGAAATTGGTTCAACATCGATTAAGATGGTATAGACATGTCCAACGGAGGCCTCCGGAGGCGCCGGTGTGTTGTGGGGTTCTAAAGAGAGATGCTAATATTAAGAGAGATAGAGGCCGACCTAACTTAACTTGGAACGAGTCGGTTAAGAGAGACCTGAAGGCGTGGGATATCCCTAGGAAGCTAGCTATGGATAGGAGCGCTTGAAGACTAGCAATAGACGTGTCGGAACCGTGATTTTTTTTCTTCCTTCTTGCTTACTCGTTTTTCTTTCTTTTGTCTTTTGTTCTTTTTGTTTTTGTCTCTTTTTTTTTTCTTTTGACTTTTATTCCTTTGTCTCTTCTTTTTGAGTTCTCATGGGTTTCATATCTAGTCTATCCCAACTTGCTTGTGATAAAAAGACTTTGTTGTTGTTGTTGTAATTTTAAAGACACTTTGTTAACAGTGTAAATTTATAAAATGTTTGTCTAAAGTATGTATACCAAATTTGTTCTTCCAATCCACGCAGCTTTTTAATTCCTTCTGTGGATGATTGAAACTAAATTAGTTTTGCTATCTTTGCTATCAGCAGATCCTAAACCATTATTTACATTACTATCGAAACTTCCTTGAAACACGCTCTCAAAAAATCCAAGCCGCCTCTGAACTAATGTCATGAAAATTTCACAATAAATACACTTCAGTCCACTAAGGAAAAAAATTGTTTGTTTTCCTTTACATATTTGGACAACATGTGTAAAGTTGGAGCACAAAATGGACAATATGTCTCCACTTTATTTCTTTTTGCAAAATAACTTTTATGGAATTAACAAGCTAAGCCCAAATGAAGGGCCTACAACACATGAATAAACTGAGGTCCAACAAATTGCACTTACTTGTTTAATCTGATTCTTTGTGTTTAGAATCTCACTTGAAAATTCCCAACATGAAACCCTTTTGTCTATAACTAGTGTTCTATAAAATTGTTGTTATGGAAAAGTTTGGAATGAGCACCACTCGGAACCCTATCATATTTGGACAGGATAATAGTATAGAGGTATGTACTCACTACAACTAATTTTTTTATTTAAGCCTTTTGCATTATATCTATATAGGTCTCGCAAAAGATTGCATCTCAACGTCTCAACCGTTTCTCTTCAGCTGCAACTGTATAGAAAGAATTGGCTCCAACGACGATAACGCTTCGATCACTAGATCTTCACCTGCCTCTACCTAACAAGAGGTTTATAGAAATCAAAAGACAATTTGCAACTTGCATATGTACAGTTGGAAATGAGCTCCACTAGTGGTACTTGTTCTGTGGAGTATGTTAGTGTAACAGAGTACTTCTTCGCAAACAAACAAGAACAGGATCATATGTTGAAGGTTGTTGATACTGTATCTCTGCAGTTTAAAAGATTCTGTTTGCTTCACCACTAATTGCAAAATGCTGTTAGATAACTTTGCACCTTTTTCTTGTAGCTTAGTCTGTGGATCAGGCTTGACAAGATGGCCCATGTTGCATGCAGTGGTTTCTTTGATCATTATGTATTATGGAAAGTGCTCAGTGCACAAGTATTAGATGTTCGATACTTCTATTTTCATTCAGTAAAGGTTGGAAAAAATATAGTATTTGTGGCTGAATAGTTTTATTACACGATGAGCCTGTACTATATATGATTGAAATTTATTGTGCTCTTATCCATTGAAATGGTGCAACCTGATGTCAGCGATAATTTTAAACCAGTGGTCGGACCCTTTCCTAGACGAAGCTATGTGAATCGTGCAGTCCTTTTAATGAACATGAAATATCCATGAATGAAAACTGGGTTCCTTATTAGTTTTAGGCCCTCCTCGGTGGAGACCGTTATTTTCATCCTTCAATTTGTTATACACTATTTAGAATTTAATTTAAATTATATATATATATATATAGGGAAAATCTATTCTACTCCCAGGTGTAGTTACTCTCATGTTGAAAAATCCATCTTAGGTATGTGTTCATACCTATTTATCATTTTAAGTATGTACACATACTTGAAACAAGATTTTTGAGAGTGACAACCATAAAAAATTTTAAATGGACTTCTAATTATAAGCATATGATTTTTCTTGAAATCAAATGTTAGCAAATAAAGAACCATTATGATTTTCTTGCAAAATACTACCTACAATAAAAAAATACAAGTCATAATGGATATATGATATAAATACATTGTGTTCGGTCAATGTGTCAAATTTGTGAACATCACCTTGTGAAATTTTTAAAATGACATGGATAGATTTGTTTTCGATAAGAACTTCATAATATTAAATTTATGATATATTTACATACATTTCACACTGCTAATTAGTTAGTAACCGAGGTGGTATAGGCATATAAAAACAGTTATTTGTGATCATAGGAGTATGTGCATGGAACACCGAGGAGATTCAACGGTGATCAGACAGGTGATTGTTGTCAATTTATTAACATTTCTTATGTTTATAATACATGATAATATTGTACATTTGTCTCTCATAAATCTCCATATATTTTTATGTAACTATTGTACCCAGTGTAGAAATATTTTAAAACTTATGTCCGCCCAGCCAATCTGAATATATATTTTAGACGAACATTAACGATTCAAATCTGAATTCTAGAGAATGTAAGAAATAACTAAGGCTACATATTGTTTCATAGATTCATTACCCATATTTTATTAATAAGAACATTAACGACTAAAGCCTGAATTCTAGACAACCGTTACTTACGAGTGAAATAGCTAAGAATACATATTGTTTCATAAATTCATTACCCATATTTTTACTGTTATAAGGAACTACGTGTACCCATAGCTATACTATACAGATAAATAACCTTTAGTACACTAGCTGGATCAAGGCACTTGTGGTCTTGCATGTTCATCTACTCATTGTGCACTGACTTCTCCTGATCCGACTCCTTGAGCACTAAGCACTTAGCGTCTATTTTTAACACATTTATTTACTGAGTAATAAATGCAGTTAGTAGCTTCTGTTATCATTAACTTATATTATTTACATTCAATCTTTGGATGAACTTAGTGTGTGAGAGTCCTTCCGGTACAGAGGAACTTTACTCAGTGCAGTTCATTTCCCCTTGATAAGAAACATCCATGTTTCTCTGAGCGTATTTCGATCTTGTACTAGAATTTAGCACACGAATAAGCACTACAATGTAAAATGCGAATTTAGAAGAGTCAAGGTAGCTCAATTGATCCTACATACTTCCTGTGACCTACGCCGAGCTTTTCAAGTTAAAAGTGCACCGTTGTATCAAACTTACGCAACCAGGTGAATTAATTCAGGTACACAGTTTTTTTAGAATATGCATAACATGTTCGCCAACGTAATAATGACAGGTCAAATCTGTTGACATGGATGGGTCGAAGGATGCCTATTAGCATTACTCCATCTGTGTTTCTCTACGTTGCTGGTGACAATTGTTATACATTGATAAAACAATATAGGTGAAAAAGTGTATTGGCAAATAGAGATGCATATATACTGCTTTATGTGAAAAGATTACTTTTCAAAACAGTTAATTGTAAACACAAACACTGATGAAGTATTTACTGGCCATAAGTAGGCCAGAAAGTTGGTTAGCGGTGGGAAACGAATTTTGGTATGAGTACGAGCAGCAAGTCCTTGGGAAAGGCCTCATATGATGATGCAGCTTGTTTGTAGTGTCACACTGCATAGATGGCTTAGATCCCCTCTCCCCACACCACCAATAATTGACCTTCCTAGAATCTAAGGCCAAGTTTTTCTCTAGGGAAAAATTTTTGACGCCGAATGCAAAATACAGTACTGTTTTTTTTTACCATGTATAATTCTATGAGTAGTCTTCCATCTCACACATGTTCAGGTTCAGCCGCTCCACAGCATGTTAGATGTGGGGACGAAACTGAGCCAGTACTGCGGAGGAGACACCCCCCGAGATACGGTACACCTCGAAGGGACGGTGGCCGTGCAGCGTCTGGTCCTTCCACGCCGATTTTTTCGCAAGAAGAAAGTAGGGAAGCAACAGTCGGCAGCTATGCGGTAGCTGCAGGACCAATTTGGCAAAGAAATTCTACATACGGCTCGCCCTTCTCCTGCGAATCTTACCCAGGTAAGTAGTGCCACAGTACATAGACTACAGTGCCCAAAAGTGCCCTTTGCTGCGCTTAAACTAGCAAAGAATAGCCATCAACGATTTAGAAAAAGGACCGTACTGGTACCACAATGACAATCTTTTTTTTTCAATATGTAGCTCAAACGGGACGCGAGAGAGAGAGAGAGAGAGAGAGAGAGGAGACTTTTCTCCGTTCACCATTTCTTTGCATTATAAACACAACCTCTCTCTATCTCTCTCTGCATTACTGTGGCCTCGTTGCGTCCATTATTAGATGGCCGCCTCCTGCTGGTGCTAAGATGTGAGTGGGCTTTGTCTCCTACCCCTCGCCTCCTTGCGCATCCATTGTGCTCATGTGTAGCCCCTCCCCTCGCCTCCTTGGTTTGTCCTGAATCCTTGGGTACAACAAGCTCAGGTACTGACTGCATCATGCATGACACCCACCCTTGAGAGGAGGGCTAAAGTTGCTGCTGGCTTTCTGTGCTCTTCCTCCTCGGAAATGAAATCCCTTGCGATCTGGGGCTCATTCTGATCTTGCTTGCCACCCGTCCTCCTTTTCGTGCTGATTTTGATGCGGCTTTCTCCTTCCCAGGCAGGCCCTGGAAACTATTTTCTCTTGGCAGCTTTTTTTTTTATTGGACTAATATGTCTCTTGGTAACTGTTGTTTCATGTATTCAAACAATCTATCTTCTTTTTTCTTACGAAAAGATGTTTCTTTTTATTTGTTTTCTCCACCAAGTTCCTATGGTTGGCTTGCCATGCCTACCAATCTCTTGGCCCCTCGTAGCATATTTCTGTGTGTTAGTCGTCCTCCATGCACTGCTGTGTCTGCCTCTCAATTATCCCTCCCTTCATCATAGGCTCTTCCTCCCTTGTGCTTCATAGCCACCCCCCTTTTTATTCGGTTTCTGGGGATCCTCCATCTTGCTTGTGTTATGTTCCCCCCCCCCCCCCCCCCCTGCTTTTGTTTGTTTCAATTCGACCTCAATTTGCCCGTTATTTTAAGAAGAGCATGTCTGCAAAAGTTAATCTCTATTTTTCTTTTAATTATTTGGTCAGGCCTTAAGCTAAGAATCTATTAAGAGCTTTGGAGGATTGCTGCCTTCGTCTTAGGCAAGGTTTGAATTTCCATTTAAGGCCGCAATGATGAGCTTCAAGAACCACGAGCACGAGGGATTTGGGCAGGTCGGTGCTCTGAACCAGGCCTCCAATGGCGCCGGAGCCCCACTGCCGTGGTGGGCGGGGCCCCAACTGCTGTACGGCGAGCCAGCGCCCCTGTCGCCGGAGGAGACGCGTAGGGACGGCCAGTTCCAGGTCGTGCCGGCGGCTCAAGGCTCGCCGGATCCGGCCCCGTCGGCTGTCAAGAGAGGAACCCCTGAGGTCCTGAAATTCTCTGTATTCCAAGGTAAGGTCTTTCTTTGCTCTGCCCTTTTGCAAGTCTGTGGATTACTTGCAATAAATAATCTGTTTCATTAAAAGAGAAAAAAATCATAAAAGATTAATTAGCTGCAATAAGTTGGCGAGTCGTTGTTGGATCTGAGCATGCTAGTACTACTATGTTGCTAACCATAGTAGGTGTATTTCACGAGGTTTCATCATCGTTTTGTCTTTTGCTAGATGATAGGCATGGAGCATCTTTCTTTGTAGCCCCTATATTTACCTCTTCTTCTTCTTTTTGTGAGTTGTAGCCCCTATATTTACCTGTTTAGTTTGGTGCATTGGCTTTATTTTTCTTATTTGCTGGAACAGCCGGTGAATTCTATATCGTTTCATTGCGAATGGTAGGTTGTCTTAATTGCGAATATTTCAGTATTGCTATTTTGTTTTATTTTATATGTTTCGCAAAACCATAGGTTGTTGCATTTGTAAAAAGAAAGACAATGCTATATATGTCATTTGTCATGCCAGAGGTTGCAATTAGTTGGCTTGTCCGTTGCTTTGGGCCCATGCCCCCGTGGTGCTACGAGGTTCCTTTTATTTGATATGGCGCTGCGGACTGTTCTATTTTATGCACCTCCATTATGGTTCCGTGTGTAGTCGCTCTCACAATTGCAACCCGTCTTCTTAACGAGAGCGGACCCCACTCCACGAAGCGAAGCCAAATTACTGGCCCGCAAGCTTATTTGTGGGCATTCATTGTTATTTTTTCTATGGTCCAACTAAAAAAAGAGGGTAAGCTCTGGCGTGCATTTGATGGAACAAGTTAATAAATTGAAACTGTTATACATCACATCTATGATGGCTTTATATATATATATATATATATATATAGGGAAAATCCATTCTACTCTCAAGTGTAGTTACTCCCATATTGAAAAATCCATTTGGGTATGTGTTCATATACTTAAAACAAGATTTTAGAGAGTGATAACCATTTTTTTTTTGAATGGTTTTCTAGTTATAAGCATATGAATATATATCGCATTTACTGCTATATATAAGTGAGTATGTCCTCATACATCATGTATCCCAATAAAAAAAAGTGAGTATGTCCACATACCCTCTAGTATGACTACATACTTAATTTATAAATCTCAAGTATGTTGTGATACTCTCTAGATTGTGAGATATACACGTGGGAGTAGCTACTCCTAGGAGTAGACAAAAGGCTATATATATATATATATATAGCTTGCCCTCTCAGTTTCTACAGTAGGGATAAGGAAGCACCAATACTCTGCTAGCACGTGGTACAATATTACATACTTTTTGGTTGGATGTTTCTGAATGGTGACTAAAATCTGCTTTCTATTTATTATCAGTGTTGTCTAGAACACAAACATTTCTCTAGTTTTTTGTGGTTGGGAAACAATACACTACAAGGATGCCGCATTTCAAGGTTCAGTTATTGGAAATGGAACTTAGAAAAAAAAAGGTCAAATCATTGGTAGTTGACCAGCTTATCAGAATTCTGAATTACTCGTCAAATCTTCTAAACTTGATTCTCTGATGTCTTCAAAATTTTATTCTTCGATGATAACTGTAATAGTAAGTAAACACCGTCTTTAGTGATGAAGAAGTGTCTATCAACTTAAAAGTCAGATAGATTTCTAATGTCATTACTGAACTTATGTTGTTCAGGTAACGCTGACTCGGGTGATAAAGGAGACAAAGCCCCAGATCACTCTACCACTATTGCACTGCAGTCACCATTCCCAGAATACAATGGTCGTTTTGAGATTGGTCTTGGTCAATCTATGGTAAGGTTTCCCTTTTCTACTATGTGGACACGAAAGAAGTTGAATGATGTTAGTTCACAATGCATTTGCAAATGAGCTTTCGGGAACTTCTGCAGTGTTAGGTTCCTAAATGACCATTTGTCTTTCAGGTATCTCCCAATTATTCTTGCCCTGACCAGTGCTATGGCTTGCTTGCCACCTATGCAATGAGATCAATGGTAACCACATATTTTTTCTTTGAATAATAGTAGTTCAGAAGTTCACTCTACTTCATTATACATAGCATCCAGACGTATGGGAAACTATGAAACAAAGCATAAATATTGACATGAATTTTCTAATTTCTAGCAATCTGAAGAACTTACTTTGTACTTTTAAAATTATATGAACCAATCATATTCTAGGCAATGCCGCTACTGGGTTTTATGTGATGCGTTCAGCTGTCCAAATGTTATCAAAATAAGCCTACATTTTGAAAATAAATAATATAAAATCATTTGATTGAGTAAGTAGAGTAAGTGAAAAGTAGGAAGTGTGACACTAAAATAACATCTCGAATAGTTACATTGCTATTGGAACTTGGAGGGTCGGTCACGGTCCTCTCGATAATAGATCATGGTTTAATTATGTTTATTGCGCTTAAGTGCTGCCATTTATTCATTACCCTATGATGTATCATTATGTGATGCAGTCTGGTGGGCGGATGCTCTTGCCATTGAATGCGCCAGCTGATGCACCCATCTATGTGAATGCAAAGCAGTATGAAGGCATACTTCGTCGCCGTCGTGCTCGCGCCAAGGCAGAAAAGGAGAACAGGCTGGTGAAGAGCAGAAAGGTGAGAATCACATCATGTTAAGCTACTCTTCAGCAGAGGCCCTTAACTTTCTGATCACCAAATGGCAGTTGTCACCCTTCATTTCAACCACATTTCCTTCCATATCGTCTGAAAAAAGCAAAAATCCTCCCATGTTAACTGTTACTCCATTTCACTCTGCTTGTCCTGCTGTAGCCATATCTACATGAGTCTCGCCACCTCCACGCGATGCGCCGAGCTAGAGGCTCAGGTGGGCGCTTTCTCAACACGAAGAAAGAAGGGCACGGTAAGGAGACGATGGCAAACGGAGGCAACAAGATGGCACCGCATGCACGCCCTTGCTTGTATAGCCCTCAGCTGGAGCCTGGCAATAACCAGCGCCACTGCCACTCTCGGAGTAGCGGGTCAAGTGGCTTATCCGGCTCGGAGGCGTCAAGCATGTACGAGCACGATGACGCGGATCACTACAACAGCAGCATCGAGCACCTCCGGACGTCCTTCTTCACCCCGCTGCCATCCATCATGGATGGTGATCATGGGGCTGCCGCCATCCCCTCCTTCAAGTGGGCCACCGGCGACGGCTGTTGTGAGCTCCTCAAGGCATGACCTGAGGAGGGGATGGCTACTCAGACAGCCAGCCTTTTGGTTGGATGTCTGTAGGCAAATCATTCTTGGCTGTTCACTGCATTGGGGTTGCAGTCTGCATCACCTACCTTCCCTGTCCCTGAAACTCTTCAAAGCTGGGTTTCAGTCATGTGATGCTGGAGCTTCCCCATATGCCTGTAATATAGTGTACCTAGGGCACTGCCGCTTAGTTTCTGCTAGCAGTGCGTCAGTATGAAGTGTGTCTTGTCAGGTCTGTATCTGAATAATTGAAGTGTCAGACTCCAGGGTTAGCTCCTGGGGTGTTTCAGAGTCTGCTTCTGTGAAGCTTGGAAGTCTGAACTTGTGCTTGGTTTCTGATATTTGTCGGAGTTTGCATTTGTGAGTTTGAGACCTGCAGCCTGTTGTAATCTTTTTTCTAATTGACTTATGACTTGTAAGCTTGTCGAAGCTGTGGTGTCTTGCGACATAGTGTTTGTCCATTCTGGTGACATGGTGTTCTTTCCAAGTATTTCAGCAGTTCAAATTTTTTTTTCTTTTGACTGTTACAGGAATTTCAAGGGAATTTCATAGGAATTCCGACATAATGTTTATGGATTTGAAGAAAAAAAAACAGTTTTTTGGTCTGCAGCAACTAAATTTTTTTGGTCTAGTACTGCTGCTTTAGAAGGAAAAATATGTAGGTGACTACTCCCTAGCATGGGAGGGGTGAACTCCTAGTGGTGTTATAGGAGTAGGACGAAGCAGAGTATGTAGTGAGCAAAAGAGGCATCTGCTGACTGTTTTAATTTTTGTAGTTCTGTTTCAAGAATACAAAAACATGTGGTGCTGGGACTTGTTGGTTCTCCATGTTGGGAAGAGTCGTCGGATTTGATCCTGCAACTCTGAAGATGAACGCATGCAAACGCGAGAGATTGATGGAAGTGGCCCCTGTTGGCTTCGTATGACTACTGTTGCCTTTGTCGGACTAATTGTTATTATTAGCTATCTAATTATTAGCCAACTGGTGAGCTAATCATTTTTCTGTTAGTATTGGAGATAAGGAGGACTAATAGGGGCTAATAAAACCAACAAATGTGAATGACCTGAATACTCATTATATTTCTTTTTTTTCACCTCCCTTAAATTTTAGTCAAGAGCAAAACAGGCTTTTCTCTACAATCCGGACTAACAATTAGTCTAAACGAAGAAAAAACACCCAAGTAATTAGTAACTAATTAATTTTTTGCCAACTAATTATTAATCCAGACATAGTTTTAGTCCGTCCAACCAGGGTTGTAAACACCTTTTATGCATTATGGATTTTCAAGAAAACCCATAATCTGGTCCAACCCAGCTAATCCTAGTTTTTGCCTCATTTCAATTTATTAGCTATCCAAAAGCTAATTTATAGATTATATTAATTAACTATCCAAAAACTAGTTTATAGATTATAAAAACCAGGATCCAAACACTCCACCTAGGTTTTATTTAGAAACCATATCAAGAAAACAGTTTCTAAGAAACTAAAATTGATCCAAACAGGGCTTAAAACAACCTTCCGATGATGATGAAAACCGGATTGGCGTGACACCTTTCCTATTTAAACCACCTGCACATATAGCTGAAACAACAGACTCGACAACGAAACTGAACACTACTGACAACCGGAAATGCGCAAAATAAGCTAAACTCTCAACAATAAAGAAAAAAAGACTATGGTTGGTTGGCCATAAGAGAATTGGTGTGACCGCTAAATCTGGAGAGGAAAAAAAGCATTTCCAGACACTGATAATCTCAGCAAGTCAGCAGAGGTAATTCTCTTTGATTAAACTGATCTGCTCTTTCCTTTCTTTTCAAGTTCAAAGCATGATAATGCCCTGTTACATATTGGTTACCCACAAGTATGGGATGGTGCATGGCCACTGATTGAATGGCTGAGACCAGGGGATCAATCTAAAGGGTGTCAAATAGTGTTCCACAAGATGTTTTGTAGTACCTGATTTACAAAATCACTCTGCCAGAGCCCAAGGGTATAAAAAGCAGTCTTGGTTGTGCCCATTCCATCTCGGGGCATGTCAGGCATACTGTGAGGCCTGATGTGAACAAGACTGCTAGCCAGATTACTCAAGATTACATAAGAAAAATTTCCACATTTTCAGCTTCTTGGTAAGATAACTTTCCCAGAGAAAACCACTGATCTAGAAGGTTCACACTGTCATAGCTGATCTATAATACGAAGCATAATTCTTCTAATAAACAAGATCCTTCAACATGTAATGTAGAACATCCATAGGTTCTGGAAAGAAAAAACCATCCCCCAAGCATCCAAGAAACCTCAGAGGAAGAACACCGTCATGGACGGTTGAAAGTGATGGCACTGATGGATCAGCTGTAGTAAAGGAAAAACCTGCTGCAAATTTTTGCTGCCATTGGCAGTGGAACTTTAGTGTAGCGCTTCAGTTTTGCTATGTGTTTTGCACGTCACTTAGCCTGACAGTTCATACAATTTCCGATACCAACCTACAAACATATCACTATGTTCTCCCCACATTGTTATAAAGATAATTTGAAGCAGCTGGTTGCAGAAAGTTTAGATTAGCTTCCAAGATTTATTCAGTTCTTCGTATTTCAGCCGTCAAAGACAAAAATAATTACACAGCCAATCCGCATCACTGACTGTGTTAAGGTTTGCAATGCAGTTCAGTGGCATGAATGTGCTACCTAGTTCCAAAGGTTCAACATATTTCAATTTCTTTCATATTTGTTAGGTTTATCTGATAAAATGACTAGAATAAACTTCAAGTTTCTTTTTCATATTTGTTAGGTTTATCTGAAATAAGGATAAAATGACAAGAACATAGTTTGTTTATCATCCATCGGTCATCAAAAGCTGATGTCGTACAGTGCACAAGCATGATTAAAAAAGGTTCATAACAATCCAATGGACAATTTTGCAAATAACACAGTTGCACTAGAAAGGACAATTGCATAATTGTAAGTAATTTGCTAAATAGCACGCCATGTTGCCAAGAACCAATGCAGTAGCAATCATGCCAATTAGTGTCATCAAAACATTACATTATTAAACGTGAGACGTCTTGCCAGCATTAGAACGCATTTTGAACACATGTATATTTTGACTTCACACAAAGAATCAAATTCTTTCTCAACCTCGTCAATCGCAGGTTAACTTAGTCCTTGAAGAAAAGGAATTCACATCCTCAAATTGCTCACCAAAATTTGAAGCTGCCTCCGCATTGTCTTCACTCAATCAGGCCGCAGAATCTCCGTTCTTTTCCGAATCCGCTACCTCATCCGCCTGTTTATTCTGGCCATCCTCCTCCGACGTCGGAGCCAGCTCCGTCGCCTCCGGGGACGAGGAGGGGGCGGGCTCCGACCCAGCGGCCTCGCGCGCCTGTGCGGCCTCGAGGTCCTCGGCCATGGCACGCTCGGCGCGGAGGATGGGCTCGTAGTAGTCGGCGTGCGCGTCCATGCACTTCCTGAGCGCGGCCGTGGCGTCGTGGCAGCGCTCCACGACGTCGTCCTTCTTCCCCTCCGCTTCCGCCTCCTCCACGCACTTCTCCCACGCGATGAACTCCTCCTTGCACCCGCCGCCTTTCATGAACAGGCAGAACCCGCACTCCCCTTCCTCCTCTTCTTCCCCCTCTTTGCCGGCCTCCGCAGCGACATCCACGAACACCGTTTCCGCAGCCCCGTCTGCACCGGCACCCGCCGCCGCATCGTCTTTGGCTGGTGGATCGGAGGCATCCGTAGTGGGGGAAGGGGCAGGAGCGGCGGCCTCAGGTGGAGGGATGGAGGCGGCAACGGGCTCCGTGGTGGGATGAGGGGGCGGAGTTGAGGCGCCCGCAGGCTCCGCGGGAGGAAGGGGAGAGGAGGAGGCGACGCTTCCCATGGCGCTAGGGTTTTGGGCACGAGATCGCGTCGGCGGCGGCGACGAGAGGAGCAAAGCTTAAACCCTCGCGCTCGCTGGTGAAGGACAAGTCAAAGGGGCCGTCAGCCTAAAACGATTGAAACGATGACGAAAATAAAGCCCAGTCCAGTTGGCTCCTTGCCACTGGCCCAGCCACCCGGAAGGAATCAAAAGAACTAGTCGATGTTCGATGACAAATGGAAAGGGTTGCGACGCCAGGAAAACGTTCAGACTTCAGACCGCACCATCAGCTCTAATGCCTTCGTGTGCCCGACGATGCACCAAAGAGACCTTCAAAGATGGCTCTCCATTTCAAATCATATCTAGCTCTACCAAGTCAGATTATTTCCGGACAAATCGATAATGCTGAAAGAATGCAGCTGCAGCAGCGGCCTCTCGTCTATCGAAACCACGATGTCACACAAGATCAGGCAAGAATAAACTGGTTACATCCGTAATATAAATGTTAAACGCGATCATCATGAATGAAAACTCTACATAAGTGCCTGTGAATTAAGAGCACCATACATGGTGTACTTCTCTTCTCACATCGAAGTCAACTACGAGAACCAACCAACCTAACTAAATTCAGAATCCAGAAAATCAACCGTCATCAGAACTATCATCCTCGTCCTCGTTGTAGCTCTCGTCCTCGTCATCCTCATCCTCCAGTTCGTCTTTAACTTCATCATACACCAACTCAGTATCGATGATGGTTCTGAGCATGACGCCTGACCTTCTATCAGAAGCATAGGGCACGATGCAGAAGTACTCCTTTGGCAGCCCATCCAGCAGCGACGAGCTTTTCACGGCTTCCAACGACGAAGTCTGGCTGTGCCCTTTGAAGCATGAGAAGTCCACCAAGCACCCATACCCTGATTCCCTGCCATCAGGCTGGACGCAGACAAGGGAGATGGCATGTCCCAGGGGCTCCAATGGCTCTATGTTCATGAGGAAGAGGCGATCGTCCTGCGCGTGAAGCAGGCAGGGTCCTGGCTTGACGGGGAGGTTGAACGGTTTGTAGTATTTGAATTCCTTGGATGGCCACTTGTGGTGGGTGGTGAAATGGACCAGCAGGGGCACTGTTGTCCCAGAAAAGCTGCACGCTGAGTCCGGACAGAAGCAAGGCCGATATGAGCAAACCTTCTCGTGCTTTTTCTTGTTGAAGCGGGTGATCTCCTCGACACATCCATGCTTGGAAAAGGAACAAGGAGCCACAACAGAATCAACAACACGCTCCATTATGAAGCAACGTTGGAAGATGGTTGCTGAGCATTGGGGGCACTCATTAAGCAGGACATTGCAAGACAAGCAGAGGACATGGCCTATACCACACTGCAGTGTTGGAAAGATAAAACGAGTTACATGAGAAAATAACTTTTGTTTTGCAAATGAGAGAGAGAATATCTTTGACTGAAACAACATGGGAGTTGGCAGAAACATTAGCACATGTTCTGTGACCTTAGCTATTATGTTGAATACATAACAAAAGATACTGCTTCCCAGTTATAAGTTTGTTTCTTCAGGAATAAAACATAAAGATTTTGCTCACTTTAGTTTCCGTGTATACCTGGAAAATAGGAGCCCTGAGAGGGTCGTGGCAGATGGGACAGTCCAAGATGCTCAACTCCATTCTGACTATCTCCCTCATGTCAATGTTGGCCTCATCCTCTTTAGTTTCTCCTTTATTCTCCATCGCTTCCAAAACCACTAGCTTGCTTTCCATGACAAGCACAACAGATGCTTAAACCTATTGATCAGGGTAATTCCATCACTTGTTACAAATTGTACTGAAAATATATACATATATAACAAGTAATGAGATGAAGATGATAGTATTAGGTGCTCCCTTAGTTGAAAGGGCAAGGAATCAGGACAGGATAATTGCAAACAGAGAATAGGTTTGCCGAATACTCCTATATGTACCTCAATTAACATATATAAAAATGCATTCTTGATTAATCAAGACTTGCAAGCTTAACAAACAAAACTAGTCATCATTATTGCTGAGGATCACCATAGATCCCCTGAAATAAGTTCTTCTGTGGAACACATGACATGTACTGTGAACCCTCCAACCCCCAGGTGGGTGAACTTGTATAAAGCTATGTATAAATGATTCTTCATAAATATTTTGTGCAGCATAGTTTCCATTCTGATGCGAATTATAGTATCATGGGAGTAATAAAAGGGTTGATGCATATCCTTAGTGATAGTATCATGATGGTGATGTGTCCTCTGCAGGCCGAGGTGTCATTCAACATTGCATCGACTCCTTTCATGCAGAGATGAAAGCGTGCATTGAGGGTGTTAAGCAAGTGTAGCAAAGGGCATGGGTCACATTGTCATAGAATCTGATGCATTAATGTTGAGCAAGATATCCTCTCCTCGAACTATGACAACAGTGATGCAGCTGGCCTTATCTCTGAGCTAAAGGACCTGCTGGATGGAAATTTTCTGAGTTAGGAAATTAATCATATCCCTAGAGACTGTAATACTGTAACATATACATTAGCTCAACTAGGGAGTGAGTATGTGGTTGAAGCTGATCATATATTGAACAGTCTTCCTGAATGTATTCAAGTTATGGTTGCCACGGAATTAGCTGCATCTACGGTTTAATGGAAATTTTATTTCCTTAAAAGAAGTACTAAAACTATAGTAATATAGATAAGGAATAAAAGACGAATATTGGTTCGTCTAAAAAAATTCCTACGATTCCTCTGTAGTTACTTCAAAAAAATGTTTCACAATGCAACTGCACATTGATTATTTTTTTTATCGAGGGATACACCCCTGTGTCACCTTTTTTATTCAAAAGGATGCACAAAGCGTGGTCAAACCAGTTTACAGCACACCTGACAAAGCACACAGCCCTACGACAGGTGATATTAGTTTGCTGCCTGAGAACCCATCCCGGCCAATAATAGCGATTCCACACAGTAACAACCATAATAGCCCATTGACAACATTGGTTTAAAGGATGCACAAGATAATAGATTTTATTAGAGCATATAAATCAGAATAATTTCCAGGAAACTACACATTCGTGTAGACTAGTTCTTGATTAGCACTGGATTATAAAAGGATGAAACTGTAAATACTATCACAATCGAGAAATGTAAAGATCATAATGGCTGAAAGTCAGGTTTTCCATTCAGCATAAACCCTAACAACTAGCATTAGGTAGTATCATTCCAGTGGAGGAGGAGAACGGAACTAGCTTTGGCTGTAGCGAATGGAGAGGGATGTAGCCGTACCTGATACACCTAGTCGCCGGTGATCCCTCGTCGATCGACTGCTCTTTCGTGGGGCCACGGAGGCTTCTCCACCGCGCGGCGCGTTCCGTGCGCTGATCCGGCCCGACGAGGACGAGTGAACCGAGGAAGAAACAGGGAACCGCGACAGGAGAAGCAGAAGCAGCCACTGTGCATCAGGGGAGTATATGCGACTGGATCCATGGGCCAGAACTCGAAGGCCTTTAGAGGCCCATTTCTTGAACTGTACGCACAGGCACAGGACACAGTCAATCCAGCAATCTTCCCTTCCGTCCAGGTCAAAAAGAAATCGCTCTCCATCCACTCTTCAGCCCTTCTTCTTTCTCCCTCTTCCTTCTCGCCGGTGGCCCGGAGGATCCCTTAGGAGGTCCGGGTTGCCGGGGGGGGGGGGGGGGGGGGGGGGGGGGGGCCCTCTGCGCTCCCCCGGACATAGAGGAGGCCCGGCCGGCCGGGGGCGGCGGTCATGACCCGGCGGTGCGGCGAGGGGGCGATGGCGCCGTCGGAGCCACGGACGGCAGGAGGGCGGTGGGCCGAGGTCGACGATAGGGGCATCACGTCGCCGACGAGTTAGCTGGCGCGGTGTGACGACTGCGGTGGCGTGGCGGGCAGGCAGCGCGGCGAGGCGGCGGTGGTGACGGGCGGAGGTTGGGATCGGGTGGCGGGCGGCGACGGCGCCGGGGATGGTGTCGGAGCCGCATGGATCGGTGGGACGTCGGGGCGGAGGTGGTGGCCGTCAACGAAGAAGAAGAGAGGAAGCCGACTCGAGGAGGAAGGAGAGAGGGGTGGGCGGAGGCCGTCCCCGTACTAACACAGGGCGGAAGGTAACAGGCTCCCAGCCAATCAGTCATGGTGGCAGCCACTTTTCTTTTGCGAGTGACTACATTACACACAATCGCTAACAAATGATTTATGGCCTGCCATAATCTAGCGTTTCCTCTCTCTCTCTCTCTCTTTTTGTTGGCCCCTTCTGCAGCGGAATGGCGTGGCAAGCTAGAGTCGAGCAAAACAGAGTTTCCTTTTACTTTGACCGGAAGAGAAGCATGCAGCGGATTACTCGAGGTATGAGACCCCATACGATAAAATGTAAAGATGTGATGCGGCTGGTTTACTGCAGACTCGAATGGTTTTGAATCCGTCTCGATGTTTTTGCTAACAAAAATTCATTGCTGCTTTCTCCAGCTGAGTACTCTGAAAGTCTAAAGGTGTAGACTGTGTAGAGAATGTTTAGGACCCCAGATTATTTTGCTAGAGATTCTGTGTATAATTATACTCATGAAGCATGTTATACCTTATTTGATCGACGAAAATACATATATATTATTAATGTCATCATAAGCGGTTCCAAAAATGGGGTCGTAGAGCCGCATGAGTAGCTGTGTGCCTGTGTCCTCAGAAAAACACACCATAAAACGTTCACTTTTTTTTTTGAGATCCCATAAAACGTTCACTCCAATCATAACAGAACAACTATTACAATCTGCTACAGAAAATAGTTGTCCGGTGAGATTTTTGCTATTGTAGCATTGTCAATGTGCGGGCTTCTCTCTTATAGCATTTAAACAATGGGCTTCTCTCTTCTAACATCAAACTGTTAGTATTCTCTTTCGTTTACCATTACTTATTATCTAATTACAAATTACCTATGGTAATAGTTAAATGGCTCAGGAAAAGACGAAGCTACCCCTCATGTTTTTACCTTGTCTCCACGGCTCGGGACTTGTCTCTCGAGACCGGACTGCTCGCTCCACTGCTCTGCTCGTAAAGGACCGCCGCCGCCCTTATTGCTTCGGTCGGCGGCAAGGTTCCCAGGCGCTGGTGACCCCCAAAATGGGGCCTCCGACATCGCCTGAGCCTCCTCCTATAGCCGCCATGGGCGCGCAGTCACGGCCCGCCCTCTCCCAAACCCTAGCTGCGTGGATGGCTGCAGGGCAAGCTGCGGGGATGGCTGCGGGGGTGGCTGCGGTGAGCTGCGGGGATGAGGAGCTGGAGGCCGGCTTTATGGAGTTGCTGCAGGCTGCAGGCGTCCCTCCAATCGTTTGAGATTTTGGTGATTTTTTTACCTCTCATGCATGCATTTATGCTCCAATATTTGAATAGTTTCTGAATTTATTTACAATGTAGAACAAATAGAAGTGAAGTAGATCAATGAGATGGACAACATTGATATGGATATGCTTGCAGAAACTAAGTATGTATTTCACAACAACATTTTCATATGTTTGTCATTCTAGAACTGTTAGTGACATAATTTTTGCTATGTATTTGATGTTTAGGCTTCCATTAGCAACGATTGAGCCCTCATTTTCTGTACAAATACCTGCTTCATCTGTCATCGATTGGGATACTAGAGAAATTGAGGAAATTCATGATGATGAGGGGCGGTTGCAAATGCCTAGTGAGCACCAAATATATTCTCTTTTGGGATTGAGGGATGAGGATGATACAACAGAAAAGGCAAGAGATGATGCTACTAATATGAGCGCTGATGATTGTTGTGGTTCTGGAATCCCAAATATTCATGATACTCAAGGTGCGGCCATTCCAGTTGACGATTGTGTACCTGGTGAGCACAACTTGGATTATGACCCCAACAATCCGAAAATGAGGGTTGGCATCAAGTACCCCTTCATGAAAAAATTTAGATTGGCTATTAGACAATATGCCATAAACAAAGAATTTAAATTAGGCATTGAAGCAACTGATCCAACGAGATATAGAGGGTTCTGCTTGGGTGGGGATTGCCCTTGGCGCTTGTATGCACGACAAAATCCTAAAGGTTCAGATGTTATAGAGGTATTTGACTTGCATTTGTATTTTTAATATATATCTGTATGCTGCAGGTCATTGTCATTTATCCCTTTGGTTATATTATTTGGTGCAGGTCATGGTCATGAATGAGATACATACTTGTACATCGAATAGTAGAAGAAGGACTACTACACCTACAACTCCATGGGTTGTTGAAAAGGCTCTTCCTATTCTTATGAAGAAGCCTAATATGGGTGCTAAAGAGCTGCAGACACAATTGCAAGATGATCACGGATGTATCATTGGATATGACACGGTCCATAGAGGGCAACAACGGGCTTTGAAACAATTGTATGGTGTCTGGGAAGAGAGCTTCAAAGAACTATATAGTTGGAGAGCCGAGGTCTTGAAGAAGATGCCAACAAGTGTTATTGAGATTGACACAGAGCTGATTCATGGTCACATCTATTTCAGTAAGTTCTTTTGTGCATTTGGTCCTTGCATTGAAAGTTTCTTAGATGGATGTGGGCCATATCTTAGCATTGACTCTACTGCCCTTAATGGTAAATAGAATGGCCATTTAGCATCAGCTACTGTTGTGGATGGTCATAATTGGATTTATCCAATTGCTTTCTATTTCTTTGATGGTGAAACTGAAGTAAATTGGACATGGTTTATGTCTCAACTGCATAAGGCTATAGGTGACCTTCCACTACTTGTCATTTGCATAGATGCCAATAAAGCCTTAATCAATGCAGTGAAGATCGTTTTTCCAAATGCTGAACATAGAGAATGTATGGTTCATTTAGTGAAGAATTATGTTAAAAATCCCCGTAAATTTACATATGAACAACTTTTATATCCTGCTGCAAGAGCATACAAGAGGGAAGTCCATGACCATTTTATGTCTACCATTTTGCGTGATCCGGATGTGTCTATGTGGTTTGAGCTCCACCATAACCTAAAGTGGACAAGATGCAAATTCAATCCAGCCATCAAATGTGACTACATCACCAATAATATAGCTGAGAGTTTCAATAGTTGGATTGAAAAAAATTAAGGACCTACCCGTGTGTGAGCTTGCTGATAAGCTCAGAGAGATGATTATGGTGTTGTTTTTCAAGAGGAGAAAGATTGGAGAAAGGCTCACCGGGAATATACTGCCTGCTGTCCTACATATTTTGAGGGCAAAAACTAGAGGGTTGCAACACTTACAAGTTGTGCAAGGTGACCACTATGCTCTAGAGGTGCGAGACAATAACAATTGTCTCATCCGCCATGTTGTTAAGGCATACAAGCATGAGTGTTCATGTGAAGAATGGCAACACACCGGTAAACCTTGTCCGCATGCTTTATGTGTCATAACAGCACAACCATTTAGAGATGTTAGGATGGAGGACTTTGTTCATCACTACTACTCTGAAATGTTCAAAAATGCTTACAAGAGGTCGATAGAGCCACTTGATAAGAGGGGTGTTGGCCGACAAAGAAAGAAAAGATTCAAAAGTTGTCTTGAAGGTGGTGGTAGTAAGAAACCTAGTGAAGAAACTGAGAAAGCAAAGAAAATGATTAGAGTTCCAGTCACCTGCCCCAAATGTGGTTTAAAAGGACATAGGAAAAACAGCCCTAAGTGTCATTTGAATGGCACCAAAAAAAGGCAAGTTTCAGTTTTCATTTTAATTGAGTTGAATGTCTCTCTCACTGTTATACCAAATATTTTATTTTATTTTACTTACCTTGCAGGAAAAGGAAACCAAAAAAAAATACCACTAAAGGTTGGTTCGCTAAAGAAGTATCCACCTCAACTATGGCTACCAACATAAATGAGCTGGAGGCAAATGACATTGTGTCAATCCGAGACAGTCCAACATTGATAGGAGAGGGCACTTCTTCACAGGTGCCCGCCATGGTCACTTCAACTCCTACCAAATAAGCAACTCCAAAGCGTGCAGTTCAGAAGATTACTCCAAAAAAAGCGAACAAAGCTTGATTGATGTTTTTGATGAACTGTCTTGTATTTTGTAAACTTGTGTGAGAAGACATAGACATTTATATCATGTCTTCTCTATTGTTAAGTTTTGGTGCTTGCAAGACATAATTATTATATGTGCTAGCTTAATGTGGAAATGTTATTTCATATGAACATGTGTCTGATCAATACTATGAGTGTTTGGTGATGTTATTTGTGAATTTTGAATATTTTTAGTGTTTATTATGTGCGCACAGATAAAAAATACGCCTATGTATTGTATGAAAGAGATGTGAGGGTAAATATGTCTTTTTTATGTATCCATATAGAGATTAAAATGCTCTAACACTAAGCAATGGTAAACCAAAGGAGAGAATAACAGTTTGATGTTAGAAGTGAGAAACCCATTGTTTGAATGCTATAAGAGAGAAGCCCACACATTGGCAATGGTACAATAGAAAAATCTCGTGTCCGGTCGACAACATGTTTTCCTCACTCCGTATCACGAATTCATAACGAAACAGCCAGTTACAATCCGCTACAGAAATCTAGAAGTATCAAAAGGGGGTCATGAATAGTACCTACCGATTGCAAGTTATGCATAGTTTGCAAGCAGGGGTGGGCTCTAGATATATCGATGTCCATATAAACATGGATTTGTGTGAGTGCGATCAATCCAATCATTCGTCATCAGAGTCCTCCGTCTTGTCATTGTTGCCCTCATCCTCATCGTAGCTCTCGTCCTCGTCATCATTCTCCCGCTCGTCCTCAACATCGACCAACTCCAGGGAGTCGTCTGTGGTGGTTCTGAGCACGACTTCACCGGCAGTGTTGGGCACAATGCAGAAGAAGTCCTTGGGCATGCCATCAGACAGCGACGAACATTTCATGTCATCCAATGTTGAAATCTGATGGTGCCCCATGAACCATGAGAAGACTACCGAGCACCTGTAGTAGGATTCAACGGCATTGGGGTGGATGCAGACAATAGAGACGGTGTAGCCGACGGGCTCCACTGGCTCTATGTTGACAAGGAAGAGGCGGCCGTCCTGATTCTGGGCATGGAGCACGTGCGGGCCTGGCCGAATGATCAGGTCGAACTGCATGAAGTATTTGAAGGGCGTGGATGGCCACTTGTGGGTAGTGAAATGATCCAGCAGAGCCGTCGATGGCCCGGTGAAGTTGCAGCCGGACTCCGGGCAGAAGCATGGCCCATACCGGCATGTCTCCTCGTGCTTTTTTTTGTTGAGGTAGGCGATCTCCTGGGCGCAACCATCCTTAGCGAAGGAGCAAGGTACCACAACAGATTCAACAACACGCTCCATGGCGAAGCAGCGTTGGAAGGCAGTTCCTGAGCATAGCGGGCACTTGGTGAGCTGGGTGCAGCAAGTCGAGCAGAGGACATGGCCCACACCACACTGCAGTATTAGAATTATTAACTAAACAAATCAACATGAGAGAATAATTTTGACATAAATAAAACAAAATTGCTAGAAACATAAGAAGACATGTTTTGTGACTAGCTACTCTGTTGTATCAGTGTCACAAGAAACTGGCTTTTGTAGATCAATATAAGGTTTTTATTTTCAGGGGAAAACAATACAAAGAATTTGACGATTGTTGAAACTAAATAGGTTTAGCATTAGTCATATGTTTAGCATTAGTACCTGGAAAATTGGAGGGCTGAGGGGCTCATAGCAGACAGGGCAGTCCAAGACACTCATTTCCATTTTGACTCCTATCTTGTCAATGTTGGCGGCCTTCGCCTCTGGTTTCCTCTCCATCGCCTCCAATACAGCTAGCTTGCTTGATATTGAAAGCATAATAGACAGTCAAACCTGTTTATCAGAACAACTCCATCACTTCTTGTACCCAATTTTAATGATAAAACAACAAGTTATGATGTGAAGATGCAAGAAGAGTGTATATGTGCTCACTTGGTTCGAATGGCCGGGAATCAGAAAGTAAACAATAGAATCTAGTTGTATACAAAGAAAATAATAGAAAATAGGATTGCCTGGTATGCATATTTCAATTACACACATTCATTATTAATCAAGCCTTCATATCCGACAAAATGTTACATACTATCTTAAAAACAAATCTAGTCATAGTTGTTGTGTGAATAATATGCACTTGGTGGCAGTGGAAGCATTACAACACCTGTGTTTTAAAAGAGGCCTCCCCCCGGTGCTCCAAAGATCATCCAAGACATCAAAGATGATGCCAGCTGTGGTGCATGGCTGGTGCAAAAGGGTTAAGTAGCTTATGGCCTTAGTGAGCGTTGTGTTGTGTGGGTCACA
The DNA here is from genome assembly GCA_030378355.1 of Eleusine indica. NCBI lineage: Eukaryota > Viridiplantae > Streptophyta > Magnoliopsida > Poales > Poaceae > Eleusine > Eleusine indica. The sequence continues at coordinate 42,545,615 of CM059498.1, read as the reverse complement.
TTCTGTAAGTGAGTGATTAGTTCATGTTTCAAACCATCAGTAGGGCGGAATGTACTAGTCTATTTTGGACCACTCTTTTCTTCTTAATATAAAGATATGCATTCTCCTGCGTGTTTGAAAAAAAAAAGCACTTCTGAACCATGTCAAACTAGTGATGCATCATTTTTCTCACAAACAATGACAAACCATGGATCCACCATAAATCTCTAAACCAAGTCCTTCCTTTGAACACATTATAGTACAGTGGTGAAGGTATGCATAAATGATCCTCTGAACAACAAGGTGTGCAGTATACTTTCCTTCCTGATATAAATGTCCATTGATGGTGTCACATAGTAATAAGAGGGACATAGATAATTACAAAAATATGAGAAGTTAGTACTAGGACAACAGGAACAAGGGTCAAGTTCAAAGTTAGACAGAGGAGGCTTCTAGTGGTACTATGGAATTGGGATTACATATCAGCCGAGCCCTACATTCTTTGGAGGTGGTCTTGTCCTTTCAATGTGAAAACATTATGGTCTGTTCATACCCAAGTATATGCGACATGACTGACATTTTGGCCAGTTCGGTTGAATGTCACATTATGTGAAACTTATCAAATGGTAAGCCACAAGGGTCTGGTTCATTGATAAAATGTCGAAATCAACAGTAATACATACTTTTTTTAGGTTCAAAGCACAGTACTTGGGGGTGATTTGCAGCATTTTCTCCGAATCCTTCAAAAAATGTCTTTGCACACAACAACAAAAAATCCTTTATAATGTGTGCGGTCACAATAATTGTTACAGGGATGCATAAGCTGGCAACTCCATAGAGAAATACCCAAACAAAAATTTATTCGACCACATGATGAATCGGACTCGAATTCAGATAACTGAATACCCGCAGGCTTAGATAATTCAAACCAACGAAGTTCATAAAGTATCCAAGTTTCGCAATCACCATGAACCCTAGCAATGCAAATAGGCACGGCAGTGTCACTCTAATGGAGGAGGAATGGAGAATGCAGTCAGTTGCGGCGAATCGAGAAGGATGTAGCTGTACCTAAACCACCTCGTCCCTGACAAACTCTCCTCGATCAACTGCTCCCCGTGGGTGGGAGAGGTGGCCGGACCGCCGGAGGCTCCTCCACCGCGCGGCGCCCTCCCTGCTTGCTCCGCGCCCGAGAAGGCAGTGGGACGGCAACGGCGGCGGCTCCGGCAGTCAGCAGTCTCCACTCTCCACTAGGGATTTTTTTTTTTTTTAGGGACATCCACTATTTGTTTTTAGGAACTTTTGAGAACATCCACTAGGGAATGTGGCTCTCGTCACTTGGGCCGCCCGAGGCCCATCTCCCGTGTTCCAGAGCTGCTTTTGACCCCGTTAACTGGTGATTTGGATTTTTGTTTTTGAACCTGGTGATTTGGATTTTGGAGAGAGTGAGGGAGAGAGAGACACTTTGGTGCTCATACTGTGTTGGTAATAAGACGATGCAAGAAGATTCTGACATACTACCTGTGAAGTTGGACGTGGAACAGTGGAAAATTCTTCTAGCATTGCATTTTCAGTGTCATGAAAGGAATCCGTTTCCATTTTCAGGCCCTTCCAAAGTTGTGTGATCCAAAGGCAAACACTACTAGCGCCATATGAGCACTACTAGAAAACAAACTTTTAATATCATTTTATTTCGTTATAGTAATAACGGATAACAAAAAAATGATATTATAGTTTTCGGTTACTGACGTCAACGACTAAACGATACTACAGAGCCCAGTGCAATATCGGTCGACGATGATATCAGCAGAGAGACAACAATATCGTTAACGATATAACTACAACAATATCGGTTACTGTTGACATCAACATTTGACACATACTACTATAGCAACAACAATATCGGTCGTTCCTGATGTTAACGATTATCCAATACTTTTTGTAATATCTCAAGACCATAAACCTCCCTAGTCGACGTTTCCTGTCTCTCTCTGCGCAGCGACCCTCCTCCCCATCTAGCATAGCTAGGCACAACAACCATCGTCCACCCCCTTGACATGACTATGGTGAAGCTCAAGCAGTGGCGGGGGAGACGCGGCGGACGGAACCTGCCGACGGTGGCCTCCTTCGCTACCGAGCTTGCCCTAGTTCCCCTCGAGGGATCCCGGGCATAAGGCAGAGAATCGAGGTGCCCGAGCGCTTCCCCTTTCTCTGATGGTGGGGGTGGCTTGCAAGCACGAGAGCGGTGTGTTGAAAATTAATTCATATTCTTAAGCTAGAGGAAGTCAATTTGTATTTAACTACTATTAAGAACACATAAGATCACTATAGTTGGATCTTGATGTTTCTAAGGGTTAGCTAGCATTAGTTGTAGCCTAGCTGTTAGAGAAGTATTAAAGTTTGCTTTGACAACTTGTATGACGGTTGTTGAAGTCTATAAAAGAAGGAGGGGAGAGGGGGGCAAAAATCCCTGAGATGTAAGTTAGCAAACAAGGTGTGAGATCTAGGTCGAACAGGTTGCCGCAGAGGACTGCCTGAGCTGCAGAGTAGGAGGTGCCGTAGCCGGAGGCTCGTAGGCTCACCGGAGGCATCTATAGGTGCTTAGAAAGGAATTGATCGAGTGGATCAATTCCAAGTAGGTTGTTGTGGTAACCATTGTATGTTTCTGTGTGAAACAAGAGCTTTAGTGATCTTTGTGTCTAACAATTGGTATCAGAGCCTAGGTTGTTCAGACATCGAAGATTATGGCAGTTGATAAATCAAGCAAGGCCGCTGTAGATAGTGAGGGTGTGACAAGGGTCCTGAGAGAGAAGGAAAGGTGCCCCTCCAGTACCCGCTGCTCAACAAGACAAATTACGGCGCCTGGGCGGTGAGGATGAAGTTAATGATGCGAGCTCAGGGTGTGTGGGGAGTGGTTGATCCCAACGCCAAACGGCGCATCAAGGATAAAGGGAAGGACGAGATGGCCATGGCAATCATATCCATAAGACTTGGAAATGAGATGCTCATGCAAGTTACTGACAAGGAGTCTGCATTTGACATGTAGACAGCGTTGTGCTCTATGCACATGAGGGCTGAGAACGCCAAAGAGGCGAAGATCCAAACGTTGTGCTGGGAGCTCGAGAACCTTTGCATGGTGATGCAGAATCAGTTGACGACTTCGCAGCGAAGATAATGCTGCTTGTTGGCTAGGTCCGAGGACTTGGAGAGAAAATTGAGGAGGCTCAAGTCATCAAGAGACTGCTGCGAGCTGTGTCCAATAGGTTCATCCATATTGCATCAGCGATCGAGCAATTTGAAGACATGAAGAAGATGACCTTGGAAGAGGTCATTGGCTCCCTGAAGGCGCACCAGGAATGCATCAAGACATGAGGAACGCATATTGAGGAGCAGCTCTTTATGTCCAGGGGCTTGGAGTCGTCACGAGGCCATGGCCGTGACCGTGGAGGTGAAGGACGTAGGGACAAAAGCAAGGATAAGTGCCACAATTGTAACGAATATGGGCATCATTCATATGAGTGCCCTGCCAAAAGAAAAGGCAAGAAGCAAGAGAAGGCGCTTCTTGTTGATGGTTTTGGCACAGCTGATGCTGAGCCAAAATTGCTATGAAAATATAGAAAGTAGATGGCGTTGCGGTACCATGACAAGATGAAGTGGTGCTGTGAGACCACAAGAAGACGGTGCTACAGTACCATGAGGAGACTACGGTGCTGCAAGACCGCTAGAAGAATGATGACTGCGAGCTGCTAGGAGAAAATAGTGGCTGCAAGCTGCTAGGAGAAAAGAGTTTAGGACGGTGACGCTGTGAGCGACGTGCTCAAACGGAGAAGAGAAAGCCACTGTGTGTGGCAAGAAGATATCTCAAGAATATAAATTAAGGGGGTGATTGTTGGAAATTAATTCATATTATTAAGTTAGAGAAAGTTAATTTGTATTTGACTACTATAAAGAACACACAAGATCACTATAGTTGGATCTTGATGTTTCTAAGGGTTAGCTAGCATTAGCTGTAGCCTAGCTGTTAGAGAAGTATTAAAGTTTGCTTTGATAACTTGTATGACGGTTGTTGAAGTCTATAAAAAGAGGAGGGGGAGAGGGGAGCAAAAATCACTAAGATGTAAGTTAGCAAACAAGGTGTGAAATCTGGATCAGTCAGATTGTCGTAGAGGACTGCTCGGGCGTAGAGTAGGAGGTGTCGTAGTCGGAGGCTTATAGTCTCACTGGAGGTATTTATAGATGCTTAAAAAGAAATTGATCGAGTTGATCAATTCTAAATAGATTGTTATAGTAACTATTGCATATTTCTGTGTGAAACAAGAGTTTTAATCATCTTTGTGTCTAACACGGTGGTGGCGGATCCAGACGCGCGATCCCTTCCTCTCCAGTAGGCGGTGGGTGTTGCCTTCAAGCACGGGAGCGACGACAGCGGATCCTAGCGTGGAGTGCAGCGGTGACGACGGATCCGAGCGCCCAAGCTCTTCCCCTGCCTCCGACGATCGAGATGGCCAGTAAGCACGGGTACGGGGGCGACAACGACAGTGTCTTCGGGCATCGGAGCCCTTGACGTCCCTCGAGCATCTGAGGGAGCCTACCAACACGAGCGTAGGAGCAACTGAGACTACAGGCGAATGCAGCTGGGCGACATATGGGTTGGCCGGGGCAGGCCTAGCCCATGCCTGGCGCCACATACTTTTTTGATTTTTTTAATTCAACTACAATCTCGTACATCCAATCCAATACCGACGTTGCACCTTCAACAGTATCGTTAGAGTAGTATCGTCTGACATGTCCAATACTACAATATGCTTTTGACTGATACTGAAGGCATGAATTATAGTAGTGGAGGTGAAACATTATTTTATCTATTTTAAAATTATTAATCATTGCGTTTGTTCAAATTTAAAAAACTATATATTTGATCAGTAACTTTTATAAACATGTGAATTTACATGTCACCAAAAAAAAATCTCATAGTGAATCTAAAAACATAGATACTCCAACTGATGTCATTAGGACAATAATTCTAGTTCTAAAATAAACTAAATTTCTTATCCTGACAACAACAAATAAAAATAGAGGTAGTAAATATCATTTTGTTAAACTATACAACTTGTAAGTTGTTGGTATAAAAATAAAAATTATTTGCTTTTGATCAAAGTTACTAGAATGATAAATAATTTGAAACAACCATATGCTTTCCTTTTAAATTGGTTCGGATGTTTGTGGATTAGAATATAGGAGTAGATGGATTGACACAAACGGGTATTTGCATACAATTTCTTCCATAATTTTAGATTTATGGTTAACAGTGAATGAGTGTAGAGAAGCTAAACATCAGAAGAGGGAAAACAGGCCTAGCACTAGTGACATGGATCTAGCCTTCCCTGACACTTTTGAATTTGTTTTACAAGTTATTCTCTAATATAGAATAAGGGTTAGGTTATTTCAACCACTACATAAAAGTGTCCCTAAAGTAGGAGCTAAGAGTCATCATATAGTACTCCCTCCATCCCAAAATAATTGACACTTTAGTCTTATTCAGTTTTTCTAAAATAATTGATATTCTCACTTTTCAAGTCAATTTTCTCTCTTCCCAATACACCTCTATCTCTATCTCTTTCCTCCTCGTTTTTTGTGTACCCAACTTTTATACTTCTTCTTAATCTCCGTGCTGGACTCTAGAATGCCAAATAAATTAGGACAAAGGGAGTATATTATAGTATGAGAAGAGAGGATAAAAGATTGCTAGCTCTTGGCAAAAATTAGCTCTTAGTAGTACAAATAACACACTATCACATGAAATTCACACGTATAGCAAACCTTTCCATAGCTAGCAGCTACTTGGTCTAATCATTGGGCACACTCTAAAGCTTATAGTCGAGTAAGCTAATAATCATTCAGTTGCCAGCAGGAAGAGAGTATTAAAGGATAAACCACTCCAAGACGTGCTTTGTAGCAGCATCTTATCCGGTGGCTAGAGACGGAATGCAGCTCACGGCCAGGACGCCACTCTCGAAAGTGACGCGAGGTGTTCTATTCACCACGTAATCCTCCGCACAAGTGACGTCGTTCCCCAGCTACCAACATCCAAGTGGTCGGTCTGCCTGCAGCTCGATTGACCCCGTCAACAAAACTGGGATTTGGGGTTGACGTCGCCGATACACCGGGATCTTCTGCGGCAGCGGCGGCGTGCGATCTATACTAGTATAGACGCAACGCAAGCACGCGCGCAAAAGGCAGGCCAACTTTTGCTTGTCACAGTTTCAAAATAAAAAAAACTTTTGCTTGTCACCGTACCGGGCACATCACGCCCGGGCCCCACCGCAGCGCCGTCGCCAGCTCCGCGCCATCCCGCCTCCCGCTGTCCGCTGCGTCCGCTGGCCCGCGGCCCGTGCGACGGCGGGCGCCTCCAGGCAAGGGACCGTCCTGCGTTTTCCTGGGTTTGGAGGGCTAAAGTGCAAGTGTTATGCTGATCGTGCTCGATGGGGGTGATGGAGGCCGTCCGATGCAGCGACAGCTGTCTGTCTCCCTTGCATGGTCCGCGGGCGTCGGGCACGGCGCGTCGTCCGTTCGTTAACGGCCTTTGTGCCTTTTTCTTTTCCTTGATTTTTTTAATTGCTAATCGGATGTTTTGCATGTGCGTCCTCGGATTCTTTCTTGTTGATACACCCAAAGCTGTATCCTAAATTGATCCGGTCGACGTTAAAGAGATGAAAGGAATACTAAAGCAAATTTATCAGAGGATATGATGAGGATTATAGTAATTTTATTATAGATGCTCATGGATTCTTGTGAAAATTAACAAACTGTTAAAATTATTAACAAATCGTTGAAATTATGATGAGTACTCATGAGGTCGATATTATGTACCCTGTGCGTATCGTCCAGAGCAGAGAGAGAGAGAGAGGAGTGCCATCATATTACTTGATGCACCATCTATCCATGTTAATATAAAAAGAATGACATATACATGGGGCAAAATTTGTTACACATGCCTCACCATTGTAGTACTTGGTACATTTTCATGCCAGGTAGTAACACAAGAAAGATGAAGTATATTGGTCAAAGAACAAAAATAAAAACATAAAAATAAAAGGATGTTGAAATTCTTGTGTCTAGTCCAATTGCATGATACATGTCTTTGATTGCTTTAGCAACATGATTTGATGTCGCACAAATCATAAATGTTACTCATTCTGTTTTTGTTTTCTTATCATTTAGATGGTGTGTTTTTAACTATATCTTTGTCCTAACGTCAACAAAACAAAAATAGAGGGAATAACATGTAGCTCCTCCAGCCTTTTTATGTGTCACACATGCTTTTTCCAGGTGAACTCTAATTTTTGTCCCATTACCATAAATAATCTAGCTAAAAGATTTGAAGAACACCTTTTCATAAAACAATGCACTCTTTTTTGATGTGGTTAACTAAGCTAACGACATATGGTGCAAATTGGAACGTCATGTCTACGTGTCCATTTTAACCTATCTCAAGTTCAAGTGATGTGGTTAACTAAGCTAGTGAGTCATCTTTATGTGCAGGATATTAAAATCATATATATTCAAATTTTATCTCAGTTTTCCACCATTTTTTAATCTCAGTTTATCATATAACCATTTTAATCCATCTTAAGTTCAGTTCAAAAAGGAAAAACTGCAAGACACGTTGTCAGCAAGCGCGGCGGACAAGTTGCAAACACGCCACGTACTGCTGACGCCGCTTTATCCGGCACCTCAAACCTCATAGACGCTGGCCACGCCGGGCGCCATTTTGAAAACCGAGCGAAGGGCGGGGGTGAAACGGTAAAATCGCACGAAACAAAACCAAAAAAGACGTTGCTAAAATTTCCTTTCCCATTTCCACTCTTCTCTCTCCTCCACCTCGTCCTCCCGTCCCCTTCCTCCCGTCGCGGCCCGTCTCCTCCACTCCAACTAAACCAGGCCTCGTCGTCCTGTCGTCCTCCCCAGATTTGCAGCTCGGCCCCCGCGAATCCTCCGAATTCTCACGCTTCGCTCTCCGCCTCGTCGCCACGCCGTGCGCTGACCGCGGCCTCCGGACCGGAGCGCCGCAATTCGCGGACGACGAGGCCTTGGCGCTCCCGCCTCCCGCGCCTGGCCTTCACACGCGATCGCGCGGCGGGACGCAGAGGAACCGCGCTGTCTAGCGGAGGAATCTAGGGTTCCGGCGATGGTGGCCGCAGCGTAGGGCGGTGTCCCTGCCTGCGTCGCCGGCACACGTGTGGAGATCTTGGGCCTCTGAACCCTAGCGTGGCCGGGGGAGGCTCCGGCTGCTGAGGCATGGACGTGGACTCGCGCATGACAACGGAGTCCGACTCCGACTCCGACGCGACCGCCGCCGCGCGCGGAGGTGCTGCCGGAGGCTCGGGGTCCGGGAGCGAGACGTCCTCGTCGTCGGCACCATCGACGCCCGGGACGCCTGTAGCTGCCCCGAATCCGGCGGCGGTCGGGGCGGCGGGGCCGAGGCCGGCGCCCGGGTACACCGTGGTGAACGCGGTGATCGAGAAGAAGGAGGACGGTCCGGGATGCCGGTGCGGGCACACGCTGACGGCGGTGCCAGCCGTTGGGGAAGAGGGCACGCCTGGGTACATCGGCCCGCGGTTGATCCTGTTCGGCGGAGCTACCGCGCTCGAGGGGAACTCTGCGACACCACCCTCTTCGGCTGGAAGCGCGGGGATCCGTATGCCCTCTATCCTATGGCTTGGTTTCTGGTTTTGAAATGTTTATGCTTTCCCTCGTCGCCTCTAGGGTTGTTCTGGGCTTGTTTGGGATTCAGTCAGGGACTGGTCTGAGCTTAGTTCCGACCGAATCTATGAAGTTCGGAAGTTTGATTTTGATAGTAATTTACGGGCTCACGGTGATTTGTGGATAATAATTCATGTTGTTTTGTGGGTGCAATCATTCTTAATGCTAATTTCTAGCGGTAATTGGAAATCAGGAGATGATTTATTTTGCCCGGGAGTCCAGAACACAACTACATTTGCATCACCTAATTTTACATTAAAAAATTCTACTAGGTGGTAATAAATTGAAGCTTTTTTTTTGACGAAAAATAAATTGAAGCATTTCCAACGAATTAAATTGAACTGAATTTTATTAGCAAAAATAGCAAGTTTAAATGCAATTGGTTATCTTGATGCCAAATATGGTTCAGCGAGCTGAGTGTTCCTTTGAGGGAAATGTTTCATATATAGAGATTAAATTTGGTAGTGTCACACCTGATATTTTGCTCTCGTCATGCATCCAAATCTGTCTGATATTTATAGGGTTATGATGGCCCACTTTCCCAAAACAGTTTTAAACAGCCTTCTAAACGGGTTTGAACGGTAGACGGAGGGTACTTGTGTCTTGGCATAAACGGCCGCTTAAACTGAAAATTAGCTAAACAATGGATCACTGACTGTTTACCGTTAACCGTTTAGGAAAACACTAAAAGAGCATTCAATTTAGGGTGGCGGCTTGCTATGTCAACTGAAATGAACAAAATCTTCAACCATTCAATTTGTATTGGCCGGTCAAACACCTTTCTTAACCTCTTGCAGCTGCCTGCCAGCATGCCGCCATCTCCCGCGGCATCCTGCTGCCGGATCCGCCTGCTCCTAAATTGCCGGCCTGTGAAGCCCCCACCCTGGCTCTGGCTCACCAGCTGTCTCCCACAGCCCGCGGCCAGCAGCAACCCCACTGATTTGCGCCCGCCCAGTGCCCGTCGCCTCCACCCAGCTAGTCCACTGCCCCTGTAACCTCCCTTAAGTGCAACGGTCATGAACACCCAAGCCCGAACAGGTGAAGCAAATCCACCGAAGTCCGGTGAAAGCCAACAGCGCTAACCTGATGACCTGTGTGAACTTGCACATTGACACGATCGACTGAGAGATCTCTTGACTTCAGCCGATCAATCTGTAGTAAACCCATTAAATTTTATCGAGCCGAATTAGTCCATGGTATCGTTTATCATTTTATTCCTGTTCTAATTCGTTAAGAGGGGTAATCTCTTTTTGGGAAAGTTAGGAGGCAAATGGAACTGCTCAAGGACTGACAAATTTCAAATGTATCTTTTCGTTTGCCAATTGTAAACGTTATGCAACATACAACGCTAATTTAGTTACTTGGATGTTTCAGTCATATTTAAATGAAAAAGTAAAAGGATCTGTTGTGGGTATGAATGCAAATTTTGTTTTCCAGTAAAACGTAAGAGTTGATTCCTTACTGAGCTCTCCATTGCAGGTCTTGCTGGCGCGACAGCAGATGTACATTGTTATGATGTTTTATCAAACAAGTGGAGCAGGTAGAGTATACTCCATAAAAAACTGTTTCAACCTTTTTCAGCATTTAGTACTTAAATTTTCAAACTTATCTGTTGAGGGGTAGCTTGATAATTTTATTTACCATACATTGATTTGATGGAGTATATGTATATCTAACAACAACAGTACATTGTTATTAGGCTTACCCCACTTGGCGAGCCTCCTACACCTAGAGCTGCACATGTGGCAACTGCGGTTGGAACAATGGTGGTCATTCAGGTATTTCTTTCTTTTACTACTTGTTGCATTTCTTTGCTCACTACTCCCTCCAGTCTTCAAATACCTGTTGTTTTGGACAAGATTTTAAGTCAAAAATTTTAGATCTTTGACTGCGAATGACTCTTAAAGTATTTAGTTTGGGTACACGTAAGTTATATGCTTAAATACACCGTGAAGAATACTATAGTAATATCATAAATTTTTTTGGTTTTACCAATTTATTTTAATAGAAAATCACTGTAAAAAAAATATGTTTTGGAGACTCTGTCATTGTCCAAATTGACAACTATTAGAAGACTGGAGGGAATAGGCTGGTGTTGAATTTATTATTTGTTACAGGCCAGTCCTGCTACCTCTTACATTAGCTTAATGTATTTGTCACCTTTTTACTCATGCTGTAAATTAATCTATTTTAAACTTGCTCCCACTTTATCACCATAACTAATGACTTCACCAAATGCAATGAAGGTAAGTATATGCCTATTAAAATACTGGTATTCTGGTACTATATTGTGATGGACCCTCTCTTGTTTATTGTCCGCTATAGTGTTCATTTGGGTATAAACTTTGATTCCAGAATCTCGTATCTATTGTATTCTTTTTATGATTCAGGGTGGAATTGGCCCTGCTGGTTTATCTGCAGAGGATCTTCATGTTCTAGATCTTACACAGCAACGACCACGATGGCACCGGTAATTATCATCTTTATTTACTTTAGCTTAGAACCATGTTTTCTTCATATCATTGCTAAGGGTGCTAGACATATGTAGGGTGGTGGTTCAAGGACCTGGTCCAGGTCCACGATATGGTCATGTGATGGCCTTGGTTGGGCAAAGATTTTTGTTGACTATTGGTGGAAACGATGGTAATCCATAGCTCCCTTAGACATTTTTAATGTTTGATATAATACTTTCCTCCACCTACCACGCTGAAACCACAGCTAAGCATACTGGAAACATTTTCATATCTTTAGGAAAGCGGCCCCTGGCAGATGTATGGGCCCTTGATACGGCAGCTAAGCCATACGAATGGAGGAAACTTGAACCAGAAGGTGAAGGACCACCTCCATGCATGTAAGTATGGCAACACGAATAAGAATTGATTTGGTGATGTCAAGTGTATTGGTTTAAATGGTCTTTAAATACTTGTTTATTAGAGCCACTGACTTGAAAACCCTTTCAAGTATTTTGGTATCAAGACACTATATTGTGGGGCCATCTTGTGCATGGTGCATTATAAATCTTGTACCAGATTATATGCATCCAGTCTGCTATTTTTTTTTGTACAGCACTATGTAGTATGCTGTGGCAATGCTGCCCGATTTGTTTCTTGTGATCCATTCTCGGCATTTAGGTCACACTGTTTTAGTGTTTTTACTTGAATAGTTATGTCTTGATATTCTTTCTAATTGTCCTATGTGATACTGTTCAGGTATGCCACTGCAAGCGCACGTTCTGATGGTCTTCTCCTACTTTGTGGCGGGAGGGATGCAAATAGTGTGGTAAGTGATTGCTATATACTGAACTTCTTCAGAGAAAAAATGTAGATGCCTGGTTGACTAATGTTAAGTAATTCTGATCAATAGCTTTATGCTTCTCAAAGTAACACCTCTCATGAGTACTCTGAAATTAAAACTTCTGATGATGCAAAAGTTGGAGCAAGTAGATGAAATGAAAAATTGAAGAAATATATACTCTGTTAACAATGGCTTCTCCGTATGAACCAAGAGGAAATGAACACAATAATATGTGGCACATCGCACATGTAGATCTCCTGTTACTAATCATTTTGACAAGCAACAGTGTTTTCAGTCAGTGCATTATTGGAGCATAATTTTATGTTGTATAGATGTCTATTTATGTTTTTTTTACAGGAATTCTTTTGTGTTTATGCGGTTTATATTCAGCTTCGCTACCTAAATTGTTACTTTGATATATCACTATTAGAAGTTTAGAACTTGTTATTAATTTCATATCTAATTTTAGTTTTGTTTTATATGTGCAATTTGCAAAACCATCAGCCCTTATCAAGTGCATATGGTCTTGCGAAACATAGAGATGGCCGTTGGGAGTGGGCCATTGCTCCTGGTGTTTCTCCATCACCCAGATACCAACATGCAGCTGTGAGCTATTGTTCAACGTTTGCAATTTATTGTTATACTTTTCAGAAAAAAAAGATGTGGTCCATGTGTAACTCTTGCAATATACTATTTCTTAGGTTTTTGTGAATGCACGGCTTCATGTGTCAGGCGGTGCTCTTGGAGGTGGGCGGATGGTAGAGGACTCTTCAAGCATTGCAGGTTTTAGTTTTAAAATTTTTATGTATCCACTCGCGAAGTGAAATTTGAAAGTATCGTGTATCACGATTGATTCGCAGAAATAATCAATGAATGATGCCAGGCTATATAGTTATTGCTCATGCCTAGCAGAACTGTCATGGAGGAAAGTTGTTTTCAATTAAATACACAATATCCCCCTGCTGGCAGGAGAGCTTCCTGTCATTGTGTTGAGGAATAAAAAGTAGTCCCATCTAAGCACATCCAAAGAAGTGTTTATCTTGTGCTTTAAGGATTTCATGTACCCATTGTCATGTATTTTAAACGGATTCCTTCAGAGTTGTAGATGTACTTGATTGATAATTAGTTTCAACATTGGACATCTTAAGCCACTTCCTTATGCTATACAATGTGATGTTCTGCATTCTTTTTTATTAGCTGTGAGGTGCACTGATAATGATACGACCCAGTTCTTTCTCTAGCTTTAAATTATCATGGCTTGTTTGATATATGCTTTGCTGTTAGATCATGTTGGCTGGTTACTGTTGTTACCTAAGAAGTATTTACTTCCTTATAAGTTATAACTTAGTGTGATTCTACTTATTTGGCTGTTTCAGTATTGGACACTGCTGCTGGAGTCTGGTGCGACACAAAGTCTGTTGTAACAACTCCAAGGACAGGAAGATATAGTGCAGATGCAGCTGGAGGAGATGCTGCTGTTGAGCTTACACGACGGTGCAGGCATGCAGCCGCTGCTGTTAACGATCTGATATTTATTTATGGAGGGTTACGTGGAGGTAAGATTACTGGGTTAGTGCTCCATGTTTGATTTCTGACATTGAGTAATCAATTTACGCATATATCTTAATGTTTTGACTGCATTGGTAAGTGACCCACTGTTACTGTCACGGTATCAGTTGTCATTTATACAGTTCACACACACAAAAAAAAAACAAATCACATCATAGCATGTTAACCATTGCTTGTTCATTTAGCTTGTAGTTTCTAGCACTAAGAAATTGACTTTTGAGGGGACATCATGCCATTCAATGATAACTATTCTTTTAAGAGGCCACTGTAATTATAGATGTATAATCAGCTAGCTTCCTACTTTATTGGGGGCATCATGCCATTCAATGATAACTATTCTTTTAAGACACCACTATAATTATAGATGTATAATCAGCTAGCTTCCTACTACAATGATAACTATTCTTTTAAGACGCCACATGAAAAGAAGCTCCTGAATCAAGAGCCCATGAAGACGTACAAGCTCCAATAGGTGCAGCAGTAGTGGCAGCAGAAACAGATGCTCTAGAAGTGGTACCACGACCTTGAGCAGCACCACGATGGGCACGGAATTCAGCTAGCACCACGATGGGATCAGATCGATGAGTGTTTTTCTTGCAATGCTTGCATTGCCGCTCAGGAGAAGAACCACCTCTGGATGGACCGCCCTTATGAGTAGCAGCCAACACATTATGAGAGCAGTGATTAGCTGCCAAAGAATCAAGATGAGTCTCTTCAGCAATCAAATCTGACAATGCCTTTGCCATGGTGAGGGAAGAAGAATCATGCAGCAAACGTGTGTGGATAGACTCAAGTTCTGGCCGTACTCCCATGACAAAGCGATATATGAGGAACTGGTCAATAAATTTGTACGCTGTACACTCACTAGCTGAACACTGAGGCACCATAGATAGCAAAGGTCCAGACAAACGCTCAAATGCAGAGTTATAATCATCAATAGACATATCATGCTGCTCAATGAGATAAATTTTCTGCATGAGTGTGAAGAAGTGCACCATAATCATGGACTGCTTCACACTATTGACAATAGCTGACATCACGTTCCTATCATTAATTTTCCATTGTTTAATCTCAGCAGCATTACCATTATTAGCAGTGGGTATAGGTGGATTATCGGTCAAATGAAAAGCTAAACCATATCCTCCTAAAGCAGTTTCAACACAAAAGGACCACTTGCTGTAATTTTGACCATCAAGAGTGATGTTGATAACAATTGCAGTTACTTGAGACATGTTGAATGCTACTGACCAACAACAGCAGTTGATAAACAAAAAAGAGCAGCAGCAGGGAGCAGTTACCACCGTGAAGAGAAGAGAGACAATAGCAGCTGATGAGCAGCAGCAATGGAGATCTCCAGGACAGTAGACCAGCAGCCAAGACAATTACCAAGAGGCGAGGCAACAGGACAGTGCAGCAGCTGTGCTTGAAGAAGTGCTCGACGAAGAACAGCAGCAGCAGGACAGTTCACCGCAGTTCAGTGGTAACAGAGTTCCCCTGCCGCAGACCAGATCGTGAGGGAATGAGACCAGGTCTGGTACAATCTGCAGAAGACTTGAAGGCGGTCTGATGTGTTGGAGAAGAGGTGACTGCAACTGGAAACCAGAAGAGGCGGATTGAAGATGATCTGCGACGGGCAGGTCGAACGGGGCTGTGATGGCGGCAAATCGATGACGAGGAGGACGGGCCGCGATGGCGGCTGGAAGAAGGGATCGCGGCGGCGACCTGGAGGAGCAGTGATGCTGCTGACTGGGCGGTGACGGCCGCATAAGGACAGAGGCGGAAGACGTGGATTGAGTTGGCGGCGGAGAAAAAAAAAAGATCAGGGTGGATTAGTTTAGTCTAACCCTAACCCTAACCCTAACCTGCTCTGATTCCATGTTACGCTAACCTGGGATTAGTCACAGTAATAAGTCATTAGACTGTGAAGTATATATAATGATGAGTAGAGTATGAGCCAGCCAATATGGGCCTAGACAGTATGGGCCTTAACACACTAAACTTCATATGTTGCTTGTATGAATATTTGATCCTGTTTACACGAGCTACACATGGCCTATCTGCTGTGTATCTTTGTGCAATGTCTGAACTGATAGTGGGTTGAAAGCATACTTTGGTACTGCGTGGCTACTACACCTGAATTTTGAGAGTATACTTCAGTATTGAGTGGTTGCTAGTTGCTACACCTTCTGAATTTTGACGAACATACATTAAAACCTGTTTTCTTGCCACATGGGTTTGATTCCTTCAGAATTTTGATTTTCATTTCATAATCTCATTTTGAAACCCCTTTGAAATTATGCCATAATTGCTGTGCATTGCACCTAGTCCTACAATTGGATAAAGCTATTGTTCAATTTCTTGCACCTGTCTTACAATTGGATAAAGCTAGTGTCTCCTTTGAGTAGGATCATGTTTATAATATTTCTAGCATTGAATGATATCATTTAATGCAGTATTTGATATTGGTTGCTAATTTCAAAGAGTTGCTATTGTAGGGGTACTTCTGGATGATCTTCTTGTGGCTGAAGATCTTGCTGCTGCTGAAACAACAACTGCTGCTAATCATGCAGCAGCAAATGCAGCAGCCAATAACATGCAAACTGGAAGAGCACTTGGAAAGTATGCCTACAACGACGAACGGACAAGACAAACAGCCACAGAATCAGGTCCTGATGGAGCTGTGGTTCTTGGAACTCCAGTTGCACCCCCTGTAAATGGAGATATGTATACTGATATTAGTCCCGAGAATGCCGTGTTGCAGGGACAACGGTAAATAGCGCTACATTCTCTGAATGTTTTCTTATGTTTCATGGCAAGTTTTAATACTATTTTTAGCAGCAGTTCAAGTCTGATGTGTTTTAAAATCTTCCACAGGAGGTTAAGCAAAGGTGTGGATTACTTAGTTGAAGCATCGGCAGCAGAGGCAGAGGCAATCAGTGCTACATTAGCTGCTGTGAAGGCCAGACAGGTTAATGGTGAGATGGAGCAATTGCCTGACAAGGAAGAGTCTCCAGACTCCACATCAAGCAGCAAACATTTAAGCCTCATCAAACCAGACAGCGCTGTTCCTAACAACATGACAGCTCCACCTGGGGTTCGGTTGCATCATAGAGCTGTGAGTAGAATTCATGTGTCAATTGTTTTACCTGTTGTACTTATGTTGGCAACGTATCCTATGAGAACTGACTTCGTGTAAGAACTATGAGAACTCCAACCAAGATCACAAGATCCTCATCTGATGGCCAGATTATTTTGCATTTAAACCCCGCGCTTATCCCACCTAATCCCTTATTTTGCAAATAACCCCCAGCTAAAATAACCCACCTCTACCCCTGGCCATCGGATGAGGATCCTGTGATCTTGATTGGAGTTCTCATAGTTCTCACACGAAGTCAGTTCTCATAGGATATGTTGCCACTTATGTTTCATTTTAAAATTTATTTTTATGAGACATATTATATTTTTATTACCAGCCTATTATAAGTTATTATCATTATTGCATTACATTTTCTCACCCTTTGCAGGTTGTGGTGGCTGCTGAAACTGGAGGTGCCTTAGGTGGCATGGTCAGACAGCTCTCAATTGACCAGTTTGAAAATGAAGGAAGAAGGGTCAGCTATGGTACCCCTGAGAATGCAACTGCAGCCAGGAAGTTATTAGATAGACAAATGTCAATTAACAGTGTGCCTAAAAAGGTAATTTTACTTTGATATTAGGATAATATTTTGACTATTAAATAAATAAATAAACTACAAATGCTTTTTGTGATAAATAGAAATGTTATGGCTTCCTGCATGATAAATGATTAGAATCTTGGAAGATTGGCTGCTGAGATACTCCTAGACATTTAAAATAATGCTTATTAGGTTGAGTGAGGTGAAATCTGCCTAGCTTCCCTCTACTCCTCAACCACTCATCATTTTTTGATGTGTTTACTGCGATATTTATCTAGGTAATTGCATCTCTGTTGAAACCCCGTGGCTGGAAGCCCCCTGTGCGAAGGCAGTTCTTCTTGGACTGCAATGAGATTGCAGATCTATGTGACAGTGCTGAGAGAATATTTTCAAGTGAACCAAGTGTTTTGCAACTCAAAGCTCCAGTTAAGATATTTGGTGATTTACATGGACAATTTGGAGATCTTATGAGGTTGTTTGATGAATATGGTGCTCCTTCGACAGCAGGAGACATCGCGTAAGTGTTTTTTTTTACCTTTTTGAGAAAATGATAAGGGTGTACATGTGCATATTTTGGTTATAAATTATTGTATGTTTTGTATTATGTGTTTACTATTCAGCATGCAAGAACAACTGAATTCTTATGTTCTATACTATCATGTCTTTAGTCTTGATTCTAGATGGAGATATTCTTCTTTTCTGGTCTTCAGCTTATGTAACATGTTTTCTTCACCTGCAGTTACATTGATTATCTCTTCTTGGGAGATTATGTAGATCGTGGTCAGCATAGTTTAGAAACCATTACTCTTCTTCTTGCATTGAAGGTATCATACTGTCCACTTCGAACTGGAGATTAGCCATGTTGTCTACCAATCTGAAGTATAATTTTCAACAACTGTATATTTCAGGTTGAATATCCTCAAAATGTACATTTGATTCGTGGAAACCATGAAGCGGCAGATATCAATGCTTTGTTTGGTTTCCGAATAGAGTGTATAGAGCGAATGGTAACTTTTGTATACTGCAGTTCACAAAATCACCTAGAATCTTTTGCTTAGGTTGATGTTCTTTGCTGAAAAATACAGGGTGAGAGGGATGGTATCTGGACATGGCATCGGATGAATAGGTTATTTAATTGGCTTCCTTTGGCTGCCCTTATTGAGAAGAAAATCATTTGTATGCATGGTGGTATTGGTCGGTCAATCAACCATGTCGAGCAGATTGAAAATCTTCAAAGGCCAATTACCATGGAGGCAGGCTCAGTTGTCCTTATGGATCTTCTATGGTTAGGATCTTTGATCACACCACTTCACCTTACATGACACCTATTTTTGAGAAAATTATTTCATAACAATGGTCTGATTTTACAGGTCTGATCCAACAGAGAATGATAGTGTGGAGGGACTGAGGCCTAATGCACGGGGTCCTGGTCTTGTTACATTTGGGGTCGGTCTTTTCTCTCTATACTTTGTGTAGGTCTTTTGGCCTTTTTGGCTCATTCGATTTTTCTAAATCTTTTATTGTTACAACAGCCTGACCGTGTTATGGAGTTTTGCAACAACAATGACCTTCAGTTAATTGTGCGAGCACATGAGTGTGTGATGGATGGTTTTGAGCGGTTTGCTCAAGGTCACCTGATCACTCTTTTCTCTGCAACAAATTATTGCGGTGAGAATTCTTTTTTATAATGATTTGCTTTCTATCTTGTAGCTTGATGGTATGATTTCTTGACATGAATGCACATACAGGTACTGCTAATAATGCCGGTGCAATCTTAGTTTTGGGTAGAGATCTTGTGGTTGTACCTAAACTTATTCATCCTTTGCCCCCTGCAATTACATCACCCGAGACATCACCTGATCATATTGAGGACACATGGATGCAGGTAACTCTAACATTATTATATATGTAGCCCTTTTCTTTAAACTGTTTGGTGCTCCTGTTCACTCCTTAACACCATGACCTATGAAATGAAATTCAGGAGCTGAATGCTAACAGACCACCAACTCCGACCAGGGGTCGTCCCCAGGCAGTAGCTAATGATCGAGGCTCACTGGCCTGGATATAGTAGATTCAAACACACTTGGTATGTATGATCCATCTGAAGCCTAACTTAGCAGGATCTTGCTATTTTCATTTGTGTTTGGGAGAGAGGCTTGTCCATTGCCATACTATAAGAAATGGTGTACAGAGAGCAAAGTGGACTAAAGCTGGAAGAGAGCTTCATTCAGGACAGCGCTCTCCTTTCCATTCCTCCGAACACATATAGTAGAGCAAATCAAATTATAGGTATCTGAAGATCCATGGAGGTTTCGCTTGTATATAGTGAGCTGCTGGTGGATAAGGCGGGTGTATGGTGCCTTTTTGCATTCTATTGGAATGGCAAAGGAAATAGTGTTATTGTATTAGGTATTCTTTCCCTTCCTCTCTTTTGTGGGCCCTAGAATTTTCCTCATGTTGCAAAGATTTGTTGAGTCACCATAGGGATCTGTCTGGTCGGGTCACTGTCTAGTCGTGTATAATAGCCCTCGTAACCTATTTGTTACAGCATCCCCCTCACTGTAATTCCAAGTCTGATGCTGATGTGTACATTTTTGTGTTCAAAGTTTTGGGTGGAGAGCAGAGTTTGTGGTTTTATTCATTAGAAAGTACAGAGCTATTGTCATCTTTTTACTAAATAGGTTGATCGTGTTGCTTTTAGCTTTTGTATTCTGTCCATCCATGGACGCTTAAGTTGGGTTTTCTGTGTAAGGGGTTTTGGAAGCTAACAATGTTCGTATTTGCCCATGTATAAGAGCTGAATGCCTAATCGGTCTGTTGTGCTGCATTCAATCAAATGAGTAAATATATGCTTTTGCCTTAATTCATGTCGGCTCGTGGTTCAGGTATGGATCTATATTTTTGTTTTCTTGAGACCATGGTTATGGTTCAAAGAAAAGTGTGATCATGTGCTTATGTAACAAGCAGCAGCAAAGATTTCAGACGTGTAATAGTCTCTAGAGTTTGGGGGACATGCCGCGTTGCCGACTACGGCGATAGTATAATCGTCTCTGTAACCGTTGTGCAGAATTGGACGGTGCCTGTGAATGTAGTGTTCATGTAACTAAAATGAGGTCGACGCTCTACGGCTCTAGGGTCAACAACAATCAGTTGTGTAAACGCTGTACAAACTGATTTGGTTTAATGACGGAATTGGATTATTCAAGACCATATGCGAGAGGCAAATCCAAGAAACCACACTACAGCCAATGATAGTGATCTACACGCACCATGCAGCCAAACAAAATAGCAGGGACTCTTCAATTATTCTTTGTTTCCCCTATATGAAAACAACTATCCTTGGTTAATACATCAACATCGAACTCTACTACAAACTTATGGCGCAGCTATATTTGGTTGTACGGGGACCTATCACGCAAAGGCAAAATTGTCTGTGATAATAAACAAACAATGATTTCGTCACCAGCACACTCACAATTTCGGCTTCGTCGGTAACAAACTACGATTTTGTAGAAATTATCCAGAACACACCACACCCATTAAAATACTATTTCCTGTTTTCTAAGTTGAGAGAATATTTGCTAAATGACCTTGGTGCCCCTATACTATTCAGACCTAGCGCCCTTCACTGCTAGCGTCGTCGTCTGCCTCCCTCCGCCATTCCCCTCGACCCCTCTCTCCCGACCGGCTGTGTCGTCACCATATACTGAGGTGGAGGCTAATACGGCGGCGAAATGTTTGGACCGACGTGGGAGAGGCGCGGAAATGGCGGCAGGGGTGCGACCTCGAAGGGGCAGTCGAGAGAGGGGGGAAGGGCAGGGCGATGTAGGTGCGGATGGTGCCGTCACTGAGGAGCACGGTATGGCGGTCGAGGTTGTGAAAGCCGTAGGGTGGTGGGAGAGGGGTCTCCACCGCCTACTGATGCGGGGGAGTGGGTGGGGTGCAAGGTGCGGGCAAAGGTGGAGGCACCCTTATCTTCGCCAGGCGCAACGGCTGGGGCCGACGGGCCCTAGCAAGACTTTCTAGGCACCATGGCGGCAGGAGGCTTGCCGTCGGTGGAGGGCCACTATGGAGGAGGGTTGGAGTTCTTCATTGCTCAGACGCGGTTCCACCACTATCAAGTTCGACTACAGAAAGAAGCGGTGGATAAGGGCACAAAAGTCATTTCAAATATCTTTCATCTGAAAAATTATATTTTAATGGCTATATGGTGTGTTACAGATAATTTCCATAAAATCGTAGTGTGTATTGATGAAATTGAAATTATGAATGTATTAATGACGAAACCATCCTTTGTTAGTGTGACACAGATAATTTTGTCTCACATAAACGATAATTTAAACTCAGAGTATCTTCAAAGACATCCAAAAACTTTGCCTAAACTAAAATATTGGGGTTTAGATCAAAAACACATCTCCAACAGGATCCCAGAACCTCCCCCAATATTTTGGTTGTCCCTAAATTCTCTTCATTTGTAACTACAAACAGGGGAAGAATTGAAGATCCCAATCCTTCTTTTTTCAATAGAATTAATCCACCTGTAGTCCCAAATACTGATGTGGCCTAATTAAAAGTATTTTTAATCCTTTTTTAGGAAAGACTGTTGGAGGAGGAGAGAAAACTTTTCTCTGGTATTGGTTTGATTACTTTCTGGTTGGTGGGTGAGTCCCGAATTCCTCTAAACTGAAATTTCCAGAACTATCAATCCGTCACCCTAAAATTTCCTCCTTTTTGTTGCCCCTGTATTGGAATTTCGGATTGGATGGTGCGGGACGGAAGCCAGTGTAAGCCGCACGGCACGCGGCGCCAGCCCGCTACGAATCCAACCGACTGACTGGAAATCCTTACCGCCTTCAATCAACGCTCATAAATCTGGAAAGTCCTCCGCCCTTTTTGCCCTAAACACTAGTGCCCGCCCTCCTCCTCCCAACAAATCGCTCCTCTTCTCCCTGCGCTCCAATCTTCTCGGCTCATGGCGGCGGCGGCGTCCCGGAAGCGTCCGGCGCCCGAGGAAGCCCGTCCCCCGTCGAAGCGGGCGCGCTACAAGTTCAGCAAGATCGACGACTACGAGCTGCTCGAGCAGCTCGGGGAGGGCGCCTTCGGCGTGGTGTTCCGTGCGCGGCACCGCCGCACGGGCGAGGCGGTGGCCGTCAAGCGGATCCGCGGCGGCGGAGGCTACCTCGACGCGGTCGTCCGCGAGGCCGGCTGCCTCGCCGCGTGCCGCGGCCACCCGTCCGTGGTCCAGATGAGTGATCAGGCAACGTCTATGCAGTTTCGAGGTTGTGGCAACAACAAAGTTAGGTGAGTAAGTGAATTCAATATACTAGTTTCTAGGAACGACTGAGAAGTGAGAACTCATCAATGTGGCCGGGAGCCCGGGACTAACAACATATAATCTCCAAATAATGAATGAAGCATCTTTCAATATATATATATATAAAAAAAAGTGGGTCAGTAGTCAGTAGTCGTCGGCGAAGTCTGGTTCCCTGGGCTTGGGCACGGGCATGAGTAGTTCCGGCGGCGCCCGGCGCGATGACTGGCGCCGCACGCCTCGCAGCGCGTTGGCTGCGAACCTGGACACGAGTATGGTGGTCCTGAGGCTGCTTGACCCGGCGTCTTCGTCGTCCTCCTCCCTCCGCCTCTGCTCGGCGGCCCTGCGCTTGAGATGCCTCCTCCATGCGGCCTGGATGTATGTGGCGGCCCAGGTGCGCCACTGCTGCGAGTAGAACCTGAACGTGTGCTGCACCTGCTTGCTGTGCATCCTTCTGAACTGGCTTGCCACGAACTTGAGCTCCTCCGCGTGCAGCGCGAATGCCTCGACCTCGGCGAGCGCCTTGACTGTGCGCGTGGAGGACGGCAGGCTGGCCCCGGCCTTGGGATCCAGCGCCCACGTCAGCAGCTCCTCCCCGCAGAAATCCCCTTCCTCGAGCAGGCTGCGGTTGTAGAACCCGGTTCGTCCCCCGTCGGTGGTGACGCTCTCGAGGCTTCCCCTGATGATGAATAACATCTGGTCCACGGGATCGCCTTCCCGTATGATGTAGATGTTCTCCGTGCAGAGGCTGGGCTTGAGCCTCTCGCAGATGGCGTCGAGGAGTCGGTCGTCCATGTTCGCGAAGAGCGGGACCCGTCGCACGAGCCCCAGGCAGAGGTGTCGCTTGATGTCCCGGCGCAGATCCTTGGGCAGGTTCTGCACCAGCTGCTCCTCGTCCACGCCGTGCGTATTGAGCCACTTGTACTGGTCGTAGCGGCGCACGCGGTCCCGCAGCTCCTGGGGCAGCAGGCGGTGGTGCATCCACTGCTCCGAGTCGCGGCGCTTGACCCGCATCTCCTCGAGCCGCACGGTGAGGGACTGCAGGTAGGTCTGGATGTTGCCGATGAGCATGGCCATGAGGATGAGGCCGAGCGTGGCGAGCGCGATGGAGAAGAGCGCCTCGCCCGTGTAGATGCTGGTCTTGAGCCCCTGCCCGAGCGTGCTCAGGTTGGCCAGCCCCCACCAGAGACAGAAGAGCAGCTTCGACAGGTTGCCCTGCTCGCTGTTGATCACCTCCGACTCCACGGCCGACGTGTAGATGCCGTAGTTGAAGGGGGAGGTGCCTTCCTTGTTGTTGGGGATGCACGTCTCGTTGATCACCTGCCGCGTGATGGTGCGCCACTCCAGGAACCCCGGCTGCCCGTCGTTGCCGCAGTACATGTAGATGCGGTTGCAGCCCGGGAACTCGACGCACGCGTTGTTCCAGCAGTCGGTGACGCGCTCGATGGAGCACAGGTACCAGAACGCGCCAACGATCTGCTTGCTCTTGTTTAGTATTAGTATTATTATTAGTATTATTATTCTTAGGTTTCAAACATTTTGTAAATTTCATGCAAATACAACAAAACATAGATAAGAAGAAAGAAACAACACGTACGTGGCTGGCGAGCATGTACCAGAGGAGGTAGTACGCTGCGCCGGCGTACGCGGTCTCCGCGAAGACGCCGCTGGTGCGCTTGAGCTCCGTGGACAGCGGGTAGATGCGCACGAGGCGCGGGACGTACTGCCCGATCACGATGACGAGCAGCGCGTCCTTGGTCTCCATGACGGCCTCGCCCTTGGACCGGTGCAGGAACCTCCACATGGCCACCTGCGGCAGCGGCAGCACGGAGAGCAGGTCGGCCACGAAGAACCTGCGCGCGTAGCGGGCCGCGATCTGGGCCGTGTCGATGACGAGCTCCCCGCGCCCGAACACGCGCGACGAAGGGGCGATGTAGGCCGTGCGGAACTGCAGCGCGATGCGGCCCAGGAAGAAGGCGTCCACGAGGGTGCGCACCACGGTGGTGCCCGTGGCCAGGCCACGGTCGATGCCCACGCACAGGTTGCCGCCGTCCGTCACCTCGGGCGTGTACAGGAACATGGGGTCCACCGCGATGGAGACGATGCACGAGATGAGGAACGCGCGGTTCAGACGCGCAAGCAACGGGTCCTGCGGGTCAAGGATGCGACGGGAGCTGTTCTTGAGGTCCTCCTGGAACACGGCCGCCATCGTGGCCCCCGCGCGGAGGGAACGGCCCAGCGTGCGAAGCTGCGCGGAACCCTGCGTGATCACGCCCCGGGCCAGGGAGTTGGGCTGCGCGAACCGGCGGCGGGACGCGCCCACGCCGCCGCCGTAGTCCGGCTGGAACCCCGCGCGCGGGCCGCGGTCGCCGACGCCGTACGACGACATCTTCTCGCTCTCCTCGGCGTCAACCCTAGCTACACGACAGAAGATCAACATTCCCATTGCATGCATCATCAAGAACAACAGTAACAAATCGTTCGTTGCGCACCTTACCAATTTGTGGGTACGATGGACTGCCTCTTAGACCGCCCGAACATGTTCCGCCGGGGAACCACGAGGCGACGGCTGCAGGGGATTGATTCGATTCATCGCGTGGCCGTCAATTGCACGTCCACTCCTGCTTCCTGCCCTGATTTCATCGCGCTACCAGACTGTTGTAAATTACCAGGAACAATCGAGGAAGCAAATGGGTGGTCAGGGACAAGATCCCAACTCAATTGTGGGTGTTTCATTGCTCTCTGTCTGTCCCCATTTCGCACCTATCGACCACGTTTTGGGCCTAAACTCTCGGCTCCACGCGGCCCAACCCACGGTCACCGCACCTAAAAACGGCACGAGACGACCCTCCGATCCGCGCATCTCGCCGCCATTCCCCACCTCCTCCCCTCTTCCTCCTCGCCGCCATCCGCCGCCGCATTTCAGCTGCAAACCCCTCCCAAAACCCACCGGAGAGGGAAAAAAATAATAATCAGAGATGCCTCTGCTGCCGCGGCGGCAGCCTGCGGCGCTGCTGCTGCCGGCGCGAGGATTCCTGGAGGCGCGCGTCCCGTGGGCGCGGGACCGGGCCCTCGACCACGTGGTGGAGCGGGAGGGCCACCTCGTCCCCTTCCTCCTCACCAAGGACGCGCTCCTCGTCTCCGCCCCGCCGCCGCACGCCGTCCCGCTGCACTCGCTGCCGTCCACCATCCCGTTCCCGTTCCGCCCGCTGCGGTTCCTGCAGCTCTACCCGTCGGCGTTCGCGCTCTCGCCGCACCCGATCGAGGTCTCCCCGACGCAGCGCCTCTCCGCGCTGCACGCCGCCGAGGCGCAGACCCTCGATTCCACCCGCCCCGACGCCGCCGACCGGCTCCTGAGGCTCCTCATGCTCGCGCCGTCACGCGCGCTGCCCCTCCGCCTCGTCGCGCGGCTCCGGTTCGACCTCGGGCTCGCGCCGGACTTCACGCGGTCGCTGCTCCCGCACTACCCGGACTACTTCGCGCTCTCACCCGACGGCAGCGTCCTCGAGCTCGTGTGCTATCGGAAGGACCTCGCAGTTTCGGTATTGCAGTCTTATGCGCAGAGGACCGGTGGTTACAAGGTCGGTGATGCCGTCGCCTTCCCGCTCTCTTTCCCACGGGGATTCGAACTTGACAAGAAGGTGCGCAAGTGGCTAGACGACTGGCAGAGGCTGCCGTACATCTCGCCTTATGAGGACGGCTCCCACCTGGCACCCAAGAGCGACATCACCGAGAAGAGGACAGTGGCGGTGCTGCACGAGGCGCTGAGCCTCACCGTGGGGAAGAAGATGGAGAAGGAGGTATTGGTGAAGCTTGGCGAGGTGCTGCGGCTGCCGCCTGGGTTTAGGAAGGTGATTGCTAGGCACCCTGGGATTTTCTACATGTCACACAAGCTGAGGACACAGACAGTGGTGCTCAGGGAGGCATATCGAAGGCAGATGCTGGTGGACAAGCACCCGATGATGGGGATAAGGTATCAGTACCTGCACTTGATGCATATGGGGAAGGAAGAGGCTGGAAAGCGCAAGGGTAAGGATCGCAAGGTTAGTCGTGCTGAGCAAATGATTGGGGAAGATTTTGGTGCAGAAGGTGCAGATGATGAAAATGAGGAATATGATGATGAAGAAGATGATGATGAAGTGGATGATAAGGGCTTGGAAGCTGGTGTCGTTTCAGAGGATGAGCACAGTGATGATGAGAATACAGAGAATGTTGGTTAGCAGAGGGAGAAGTTGAAGGAAAAACAACTGAAGATGACGTGAAGGATTCATGCTGCTAATGAGATACGAGTGGCTTTACAACTGTTTTTCAAGATGACAGATGGTTGTGGTCATTTCTGCTGCTGGATTGCATGAAAAAAAGGGAACAATGAAAAGCATATGCACCATTAACTCCCATGACAGGTAGAAAACCTATTAGAGGATGGACCATCTTTTTGGTTAGTCAATGATGTTGGATGCAACCATTCTTGCTGTATCATGGTGGTTTCACCTGACTTATTCATAATTTTCTTTAGATCCTGAATATATCCATATTTTGCTGTATCATGGTTGTTTCACCTGACTTACTCATAATTTGCTTTAGATCCTGAATATACCCATATCAATAGTACAACAGGCTTATGCTTAGCTAGTTAGCTTCCCTTTGTTAATATGCTGATCTTTATGTTGTAGTAAAAGCTGTTTGTCATAATGATTTTCCAGCTATAACAGTTTTATGTCTTAGTTTCCCTTCATTAATATGCTGATTGCTGATCGTATGTTGTAGTAAATGCTGTTTGTCATAGTGATTTTGTAGACATACATTCACATATTTACCCTTCACTGTTCTGACAAGAACTACTATGTATTCATTACAAATCAATTAAAAAAAATACTACCTCCGTATTTGTATTGATGATGTCGACCAGCACAAATCAATTAAAAAATACTACTTTCTGATTTAGGAGAAGTTACAAATATGTTTAATACTGCATAAATATTGGGGGATAGTAGTCGCTAAAAGTTATGTAAAGAAGTCACATATTTCCAACAAAAAGCAAGAGATATTCATTCTCTTGTGTGAACAACAAACTTCACACAGAATACCTCCTGCTACATTCCTTTTTGTACAAGTGATTATTGCATTATATGTACTGTTATCTAAGGTTTTACCAACTTCAAAAGAAGTCACAGGAATTATTTAGATATATATAGATTAGTTTGGTGTTGACAATAATTACTATATTTATTTTAGTATGCTTATTCAAAGTCTAGTGTAGGCAGAAGGCAGCAAAATATCCCATATTAGTTTACAGAGCACTTTTATTTAGTAAATCTTATTTGTCTTTTAAAATGAATGATATAACGGGTCACCTCTTTTGGAAGTTTATTTTCTCAACAGACAGAGAAAATAGGATTATAAACACAAAAGGGAAAACAATGGCAAGAACAGCTACTCGGCTCCATTGGTCTTGGTGAAAACCGAAATAGTCATTCCAGAAAAAACAACAACTGATTTTGCTTCTCCTAAAAATTTGATCTCTTTGTCTGTGTTTCCATTCTGGGATGTCACTAAGGCGTTGAGTATCCAAGTTGTAGGTGAGGCAAGAAGCATGATAATGACAGTGATGTTTGCTGTTCAGAATGTTGATGAACTTCTAGTTGAGCAAATTTGTTTTTCTCTGTAAAAAAAACTACTTTTCCATTAGCACCACCTGTATAAGTCGTGTTTGAGTGAGACATGAACATCGAGGGGATATAAAGTAGAGAGAATGTTAGTGGGAACCGGAAACGACCATTATGTAAAGAAATTATGTGAAAAGTTGCTTGTAAATGTTGATGAGAGAGGGGAGCTTAGTGAGGGCAAAGAAGAACAGTCCTTTTAAATTCATGCATATGCTTAATATCTTTTTATCAGAGTGAACTATAGAACTTAGTTTGAAATTAAGTGAGTACTTGTCGCCTAAATTCCGATGAAAATGGAAACAGAATTATTACCTCAAAAATTAGGTGTTGAAGAGTAAAAAAAATCACTATATATATGTGTTGCCTACATGTCAAAAATCACCTACTTCCTCTATTCGACAAATGTTGTTGTTAGAACAGCAGGATTAGTTCAATTTAGACAACATTTACGGAATGGAGGAAGTATCATTTTAGTCCAATTTAGCAAAATCGCCCTAAAATACCTCACTCAGTCTGTAAATTTGGACAGTCCTTTGTTTCTTCAGGGTCAGGGGGTTAGGCACCCAGTTTTCTAATTGAGGGGGATATGTTAAAAGTTCAATGTAAAATGGACGTGTTCTTAAATTATGATCATTGGGTCAATGATGCTTCAATGTCTTTGACATTTACTTACTGCAAAGAATTTTCAAGATTGTTTTTATCAGTGATGTTATTAGGTATGCTGCTGAAGTTTTAAACAATTCATCCCTTAACTGACCCATATTACCCTTATAGCCCACAGCCCAGCAGCACTCACTTTGGCTTTATTAGACTGTTAAGGCTTTGAATTAGGGGCCAAATAGGAAGCTGATCTTGTTTTCAAGTCCAATTGCACGTTTGGCCCTCTGTTTTTAGGGTTTACACGTTTGACCCTATGTTTTTGAAAATAGTTGCATGATTGACCTTGTTTTTTACATGATTGATCTTAGTTTTTACACGAAGTAGGGTCAATTATGCAACAATTTTTAAAAACACAGGGTCAAATATACAAACCTTAAAAAAGAGGATCAAACATACCATTGGACTTTAAAATGAGGCCAGGGACATAATTGTCCCTTTTCCTTTGGAGGCACCAGAAACTGTGTTCTCACTTTCTTGGAACATGGATTTTCCTTTGGGGCACCAGATACTGTGTCCTCACTTCTTGGGCACAGCCATGTGACGGAGCACAAACCACCGGGGAGTACTAGGAACCAAGTGTGACTGCCTCCATGTGCAACTGCGGTGCCTCATCCCTAAAAATGGGCAAGCACCAATGCCTCATCAGAGCTTACTGGTGTATCTGCATTCATGGATTCAAGTACGCATGTCTCATGTTGATCTGTCAAGCACGGATGATGGTTCCGACAGGTATCTTCCCACATTTGGCTATTGGTTATTTGTTCTTCCAAGGCAAATAGCAAACGCCGCACAAGGGAAATGCTCACGTACCGAGAACTCTACACGCAAAAGTAGTTGTCATGGTCTGAGCATATTCAGAAATTTAGAACATCACTCGGATAGAGTTTTCATATTAGCTTGACATCCTAAGAGCTTTTCTTTTCTTAACTCTGTATCCGTCTATAGGCAAAAGGAAAAATTTCTTTCAGCGCAAAACTATACTTTTCCTTATTAAGACTCACGTCACATATAAATGTTACTCTTATATATCTTTCCACAGTTCGGTGATAGTACAAATGATTGGTCAGGCTAGCCATCTCTCAACTCATTCAATACTGTAACTGTAGTTAGCCCTTCCAATATATACCTCAAAAGAATGTTTGTACAGTTGCGCATTTCAAATTGCTTTCTTTACCTGTAAATGATAATCACATATATAATATAAGCTTCGCCAAAATGTGAATCCAAGCCACTTCAAAATGGGAAGGTCCCTGTTAGCCGGATATGCTCAAGGGTGCGCTTGAGGCCATATTGAACAACAGCTTGATTTCCAGCCCTGAAACCATCCCCGTAGGCCACAGAGGTATCCGACTCGATCTGATGCTTGAAAAAATCCCCAAGCTTGCGCTCAAACTGAGAGCGCCCCCCCTTTTTTGATGATGTGGATGTAGAAGAAGCTGAGGATGTGGATGCACCATTACTTCCTGGTCCTGACATGATCTCTGACTCAATCCACAAGTGAGCAAGAACCTGGCATATGCCCTCTTCTACATCTGGACTGAGTGTGCGGTATCCTGTGACATGTTCATCATGAATTGGTTGCGACATTTTCAATTTGACAGGATAAGAATGCATAGGTAGTGGCAAGTAAATGCAAAAGCTTTTCTTTATAGAGAAATTAGTACTGATTGTGTAGTTATTACTAGTTTGCTTATGATCCATGATATCTAAGAGCTACAATCTACATAGCAGCACCGTAAGTTTTTACCAATATGCTATGAAAAATTTCCAGTCATGGAAACACTGTACTGTATTTTCTTGACTGAAAATAAAAAAGTGTATTCAATTCAATCATGATGCCTTGGTTCTACCATGGTAAAGAAAACACAAGAACAAATGTCACCTTTAAGTCGCAACCACGCATGCATCATCTCATGAGCTAAAATCGAACCTGTCAACAACCTGCGAGATCAAAACTCATTTGAGAAGACAAAGTAATGATAAACAAGATTACTATTTTGATCATTAAATATGTAATCAGTTCCCAAGAAACTATCTTTTCTTCTACAGTCACATGCTGCCATTTTTGTCACACGCGTGAAAGGAACAACATTCTGAAGTAACTGGAACCAAACTAATTTCTGAATTATCCATCTGAGACTATATTTTGGTCACAAGCTGCTGATGTGATATGACAAAATAAAAGGTTGATGTTTCACCTTGGGAGACCATACAAAATGAGAATTGCCGTCACTTCGCATCGCCGTGTCAGCCTATATGGTTCTGTTATCATGTCCATAATTTTGTTTCCAGCCATTCTTGGTCTCCTCAATATCTGAAAATCACTTATCTTAGTCACAGCTCAGAAAAACAATACACTTGAAATGGATCACAGATTTTAAATGAGGACGTTTTCATTTGGTGTTTCGAACAGCTCTCACCGTGCTAACAGTTTGTTCTTCTGATAAGCATAATCCTCTTGTTTCTGGAAGATGGTGATGACCCTGGTTTCCACACAAATCAAAAATAGTTACAGCTAAACAATATACTGAGAGAGAGAGAGAGAGAGAGAGATTCTAGGTTTGTGCATAGTAAACGTACCGCCTTCTCTCCTTCCATGGCTTCATTTAAAGCCTGTCTCTCCACCAGAAGCAGAGGAACCTGCTGTTCCACTTTCATATTCAGACCTTCATAAAATTCCTGAATTTCGAGATAAAGAGGCTGGCACTCGCTTGTATCCATCACTGCAGAATCAATGCACTCCAGGCAGAGCTTCCGACCATCATCCAGCAAAACATATCTTGATTCCCTAGGCTGATAAGTAAATGAACTAATTTGAAATGAACTGATCCAAAATTCAAATGCTAGTAACTTATAAACCAAGAAGTGTGGCCACAACTTAAAACAAAAAATAAAGAGAGCATATGGTAACTGAACGTACCTCCATTCTTTCACAACTACAACACCTTGGAGTACCATCCATCTCATGTGATGGACAGTATTTTTGTAACCAGAAAGGATGTGCCCTATACTCAATAAGGCCATTCATATTTGTAGGAATCTGAACAAGAAGGAACTGTAAGATGGCACATATAAAAGCCAAAAATAGAAGTCTATCAACAGAACTCAACTAAACCAGTTACTAATTTGGGCAACTAACAACAAGTTTTGAGGCTTTTCTAGTCTGATAATCGTAATAGTAACAAGATTAAACATGACAATCATGGAAATGGAGGCAAATTTCACTATTCAGGATTTGGGAGGCAGATTTGATAATTTGTTTTCTCTCTTGTAAGAGACTCCATATATGAAAGTAGAACAAAAAGAATCTTTGAATGGAAACAAATAATGTAAGAGTAACAAGGCCCATCTTACAAATTGCTTGCAGACATCGCATTTTGGGTGAAAGCGCTCCTTGTAGCAATTTTTATGGTACGGGTGATTTCCCGACATAGAGAACTGCATCATTGTGTAGTGGAGTCATATATTTTATAGAAATTGCTCAAAAAATTAACACCGAAGGTACCTCATAGTCGTATATTGGTTGACTACAGGCATGGCAACAAAAACATTCTGGATGCCAGACAGCTCCCATGCAACTGAGAAAACGTCCATGGCCAATCTCTCTGTGACACCCTGCACAAGTCCTGCAGAAAAGAAATATATTTCACATTAAATATTTCCTCTGTATTTTAAATGCTGACGTTCAGACAATGTTTTGCTGTTCATTTCTCTTGTCTGAAACGCCAACAATTCTAAACCGGAGGTAGTAGTTAACAAAAGAAAAGGCTCGGAATGACATTCATGCCTATCAACCTAGCATGCTTTAGAGGATTAGTATTTCTGTTATAATAGAAAGAAGTAGAGTAGATCACACACACTGTCTCATCAGCTAATGCTTTAGAGAATTAGAAACTCTCAGGACTTCGCTATTGACATGCTTCAACCCTTATGTACAAGGTACATCACACACAGAGAATTACAAACACGCCTTTCAGGACTTTGACAGTTGACATGCTTCAACCCTTACATACAATATATCCTATAACCACAAGCCACAATCATTTAAACAAATTATGTGTCACTTTACGTCTCAGCTATAAAGTTCACCACAGCTTGTAACAGTCTCCCAAAGAACTTGAAAAAGGGATCAAGAAATTGAATTCTGCACTGTACAGCAGCAAAAATTTCTCAAACGCAGATATAAGAACTATATATTCGTATGTGATACTTTCTCTAAATACTCCCTCCAATTCCAAATATATGTCCCTTTGGACATTGATAGTCTCCAATATTTTGGGCAATAATATCTATTAAATATATTGTTTCAATCGAAACAATTATACATTATGAGAGTATGCTTCATGATGAATCTACTAGCATCAATTTTATTTTGGTGATCTACATGATCATATAGTAATTGATAAGTCAAATTTAGAAAAGGTTGACTTGGGAGAAACCAAAAGGGACTTATATTTGGATCAGAGGGAGTAACTATGTGATGAGGTTTTTATTACTTCTTTTCCGGATGTAAACTCGACTGGGAATCACGGATAAGAACCTGAGTCTAGCTCAGCAGGTGGAAGATGTGGGTGTAAACCCCTATCATCCACATTTGATGCCCTATTGATTGATTGGTGCGGTGCATATTTTCGTCTTAAATACAAATTACCTTGCTGCTCTTGCGTAGTCTAATAAATAGTACCCCAGTAAATATCAGACCGTACGGATTCTCACTCAAGACACATTTGCTCATCGTGATTTATATGCAAAGCCATTAAACAGAATGCCGTATCCAGGGAATGAGTTACCTAAGTCAACATAGCATTGCATCAGAACAAACAACATAAGATGCGTTATACACATACAATTACTTACTTTTTACTTCGTAACCATAAATTCAGACCAGCACACCCACAAAAACTCTGCATAATAAAATAACTGGAATGGAAAGCAACCTGAATCCAGATGAGAACATAAATGGTAATGGTTGATATGTATTGCCACCATTAGCAGTGCCATTTTCACGAGGTGGTTGATATGCGTTGCTGCCATTGCCACTGCCTTTTTGGCGAGGTGGTTGATATGTGTTACCACCACTAGCACGGCCATTTTTGCGAGGGGGTGATTCAACATTCAAACTTTCCTGGATAGCTCTTGCAAGTTGCTCATCCTCTTCCAGATGCACATCCTTTTCTAGAAGGGAAAACAAATCAAATCCGCAACTATCACACATCAACTGCATAAATATCTACGAAATGTTTGTAACAATGTCAGAGATCCAGAGGGTAATGCAAAAGAAACAAAAGGCCCAGTGTACATTGACCTACAATGATTTAAAGAAAGCTGCCATACTATTGTATGTAATACTGACTTCAGGAATGCAAATTTAGTATTTCGTTTCAGTTCCAACCCATAAAAACATTCAGGAAGTTGATTGCTACATCTCAAACCATAGATATTCGAGAATTTTTTTTTTTCAACCTAGCTTCAAAGTATAAACACTGCTGGTGAGAAGTAAACCAACAAGTGAGCACATGATAATTCCTGTTTCCTTATTGATAATATTTTGGTGCTGTGATCAGCATCATATGAGAAAGAAAAGCGGGTTTCTTGCTCGTCATATAAGACCAGAAATAATAAATGCCAGAAATATTTTTGTGCTGTAGCTTGAATCATCTTGACAATTGTCATGGCATAGTTAAATAAGTGACATGCACTTTTCTAACATAAAGAACACTGAAAAACATCATGGAGTAAGCAATACTAAAAAGGGACAGCGAATGGAAAAAATGGAGCAATAGAGGAGTTTTAGCCTTCTTTTGGACAACAGACATTTGAGGAGTATACTAACCTATTGCCTTTGTCTTCCTTTGTTCCTCTTCCAATAGAGAGAGTGCTATAGCGCGATCAATATCTTCATTGTTAAACTCCGAAAGGATGTCCTAGATTGCATGTGAATGTTAATCAGCTACATGGATAAAAGAATTGTGTTTTCTTTTCATTTATGGCTACAAGAAAAGAGTACTAAACTGTGTATAAGCTCAATATCTTTTGAAGCAATAAACACAAATTGAAAATAGTAGCTTATTGCTGCTATAAATTGTCTGATGTAGTAGTTGAAGTACAATGTTGCCATAAGCATGTAGCCATTGCTAAGGATAAGGAAACTGTTTCTTACATTTTTCAAGCGTCAATAAATTTCCTAAGCAGCACCCAAATGAAGAAAAATTGATTGTACAAACACAATGGCATATTAACAGAGGGGATAAAAAGGAAAGGTAACTGAGGTACTAAATGATACTCCCTCTGTCCCATTATACTTGAAGTTCTAGCCTCACATGATTTTCCCGATTTAGTTGTCGTTCTCACTTTTCAAAGCTGTCCACCAAGTGCTCTCCTGCTCCAGCTCTGCTCCATCCGACCGCAAGGACTGAGCACATGCTGGTGCAGTCTATCAGGTGAGGAGGATGAGCCTCAAGGACACACAGCGCCCGCATGCAGGCAGTGATGAGGGTAGCAGGTGCTTGCTCCCTGGATTCCTTTTCCTTGGTTCATGTGTTGATCGGTAGAACGACAACTAAAACAGGACGGAGGGAGTATTCAATGTATACAACAAGAGCTTCCTTGTTGAGAGTGGGAACATGAAAATGTCAACTGCCTCACGCCAAATACATCTCCTTTGCCTTATCTCTAATGGCGGCTAGAATTGTGAGAATAACAAGGAACTGCTCTTGATAATAAGAGCCATGGTGCCGGTACAAAATCTGAGCAGCGTCCATGAGATGCAACGATGCCATCCAAAGTTTTCTTCCTCCGGTGTATGAAATCCACAGAAAAAAGGGCTTGCAACAATGAAGGTATGGCAGGTGATCACCCGGCCAACATACTTGGGAAAATCAATCTTATGGAACCCTTCAACACCAACGGAAGCGTCGCGGTTTACCCATGGCCGGTTTGAACTATCTCGTAATTTTGCTCCAAGCACTCAATGGCAGCCTGCTGATCATGTTGCCTACTGTCAATGTCACCGAGTTTAGTCTCCAGGGTTGTGAGCACATCGAGCTTGGTGAGGACTGCCTTAAAGAGCACAACATCATCTTGGACCGCATCAGTCTTCTGCTTGTTTTTGTTGTCAGCGGCCATGACAAAGTGAAGCGGAGGATCATTGGAAACTGATACCAGATGTAATGGTTACTAGGGTTGTGGTCTTATGCCCCTCGTGAGCATTAGAATATTAGGGTTGCGTCTATCCCCAAAGCTTGGCATAATAATTGAAGAAGATAACTCTTTTCCTTTGTTTATTACTGACTTCGACTAACTTTACGTAGTTGTTGTATTAAATGGACTCTAACAGACTTGGACTCACATAACTAATATCACTCAAACTCTGATTTCTTAACAGGGAATTCTAACAAATATGGAAAGAACTTTAGCCACTAGCTGGCGTAACTGAAGCGGACTCATCCTTATTGTTCTTTCTAGGGCGCGTGTAGATGTTTTCCCACATAACATAACATTATCCTAGTTCAATAGACTGAGCACCCTCCCTCCCATACTCTAGAGATGTACCGAGGAACTCCAATGAATGATCTGTTCAAAAACATAACATGGTAAACGTGGGAGGCGTAATGCCTATTCTTACAGTTTCAGCAGTAGAACTAGAGGGTTCATTCCATGCTGTCTCTTGCGCAGGCCTGCTGTTATATTGTCCTTCCGAGATATTGTGGGTTGAACCTCTGAAAAACTTTGTGAGCCAACCCATAACGTTCTAGATGCCTGCAATTACAAGGCAAATGTTAGGACATTGATACTAGATCAAAGGATCCGAGCTCCAACGGGAGGAGGACCGAGCAATAGGGAGAGACCCCCGCCTCCCTTCTCCTCCGGGAGCTCCGACCCCCAGGTCGCCTGCGCCCGGCACTAGTGGCGTCGCTGACTGCCGCTTGATTTGTTCCAGGGGCTACAGTTTCAGTGGAAAGTCCCCATCCCCGTCCCCGATTGAGATCCCGCTCCCGCTAAGGGATCCACCCATCACCGTTGCATCCAGCCTAAATGTTAACTACACAGGGAAGAAGGATTAGAGGATTGGGGGGGAAAGGTCAGCTCTCACCTGGTGGAGGAGGAACGGCAGGCTTGTGCCCCGTCCTTGCCGCACGAGACCAAGCCGCTGCTAACCGTTCCCCGGTGGAAGGTGGCCGGAGGCTGCCGTCGTTCGTCAGCGACGGAGCGGCCTCCCTCAAAGGGCCAAGCGCCGTGGTGGGTGGCGATCGAGGCTCTCTCTGAGTAAGTGAGGCCTAGGCCTAGATTTTGGGCCGAGCGCACCTCGAAGTGGGTTGAGGCCGGATCGAAGCCCAAAATTATTACCCATTTTTTTAAAAAAAAGAGATTATCACCTTTAAAAAATTATCACCAATTCCTAGTGTACTTTTTTATTTTCCAATCCTATGTCGTAAGGACGCATTTGTTTTGCCAATAGAGTTGTATGCACGCCGTAATTATGAACAGTCTCGCTGAGTACGCACTTGGTTTCCATATTTTCTTCATTTCATCGGTTAGGCAAGTCAGATTTCAAACTTTGTATTCAAATTTGTGTTAACAATCTTGTTCAAAAATCTGGAGGGAGTAATAATCGTTAA
Source organism: Eleusine indica (assembly GCA_030378355.1). Taxonomy (NCBI): domain Eukaryota; kingdom Viridiplantae; phylum Streptophyta; class Magnoliopsida; order Poales; family Poaceae; genus Eleusine; species Eleusine indica. The sequence continues at coordinate 42,508,084 of CM059498.1, read as the reverse complement.
TCCTGACTTTTTTCTTTTATTATTGGTGCTCTCAAGAAATTGTCAAAATCGGTTGCGCTATGTGTGTTTGTCTATCGTGGCAAGCACGGAGGATCATCTGCAGGGAAATCCTCACTCATTAAACAAAGCGATGAATTGAACTGTTTCTTTTGTTTAGCTGCGCAGTGACATGTAACAAGCTAAGAAAATCTCCCTTCCAGCACTCAGATACCCTGTTCTCGCTTCCCCGGCAGAGCCATGTGATTCAGCACCACACAGTTTAACTGCTAACCACCAAGTGATACTTGTACAGTGTTTGCATTGCATGTCGTAGCAGATGGGCAGCAGTGACCTCCATCTTCATGTGCATCTGCCTCGCCTCAAACATGAACTGGGGAACAAAATGCCTCTGGCGGCTGGCCACGGCACATCGGCTTGTCTCCCTGCATGGATTAAATGGCAGCCGATGATCTGCGTCAGCCCTCATAGTCTCCGACAAGTATCTTCAAGGTTAATGCTCATGTCGTCCAGAGTCACGGCATGGAAGATATTCTGGTCCTGAAGATCCATGCCCAGTGGTATCTTCTTGGGTTGTGTTTGTGCAGTTCTCAACCTGAACATGACTGAGATTATGAGATATACTACTGCTCAATTCGGTTCCAAAGATCCATGTCTAATTCCATGTTTCCGGGGAAGTTCGGCCAAACCCATGTTAAACCATGTGCTGGAATGTTATATGTAGTGGTCAAGTACCTGCTCCCTGGCGAATGGCGATGATCACAGCTGCTGTTCAACTTGGGGACACTCTAGTCTGCTGCCTGTCTGGTTTGATATGGACTGGATACTAAGCAGCAGAGTAAGCAGACAGGAGCACGGGCTGCCGTTAGGCTAAACAAGCACTTTCTGTTTCATCGAACGCTTAGGGCGCGGCCGCTGTTATTATATAGTAGGACTGCAATTAGCACGGCCAATTATACAACAAATTTTGAATGAAATATTTAAGACGTGTGACATGGCACCCATACCAACTATGTGGTATAGTACCAAGCAAATCTGTGCCGTCGTGGACTTATCTTGTGGACTTGGACTGTTGGCTAGCCGCGCAGTTGTTTATGCCGTTAAAGTGTTTGGTGTTGGGGCCTTTTCTTTGATCTAATAATCACGCTGCCCCTGTAACCTGATAACTGCCACCCCGTTGGCCACAAACTCTGGGAACTGATATATCCGGGAACGAAAACTTGGAAGCTACGAATTATATTCCTGCTATCCGGTACCCGGAGGCCTGCAGGTCACAACATATGGAAGACGGAGGGGGTATCAGGCATCCAAAAGTATTGGTTCTTGTGATCTGAAAGCATAAATCGAAGGGCAAAGGGCTCCTATCATCAAGCATCAACATCTTCTCTTTCTTGCGAGTCTATCAAGCACCAATATATCTTGCATGCGCATATGCACCTCATGGAGCCATGGGCGCCCCAGCCACGCATTTAAAAATCTCCATTCATTAATAGATTCTTGTTATTAGGTGATTAGTACCGGTTTCTGGTCCGTGACCAAAATGGTGTCTTTTCATAACTGATATAAATATTGAGGATGTGGATTTGACAATGTCTTTTCAGCTGCAAAATAGTTAGGGCCTGCTTGGAGAAAGCTAAAACTCCATTTTGGTGTGGTAGCATTCATTCACGCTTTTAAATAATAATAATAATAATAATAATAAAGGGCTCTTATATTTTCTGAGCGGGCCTAAAAATGTAAATTGACTGGCTGATAAATATGTTTCTTTTGCAGGAAGGCAGATAATAATAGTAATAAATATCCAAATTTGTGAGGGAAGTGAAGTCCCAAAAAGCATAGCAAAGTAGGCCATACCATTTCAATTTCAAATCTTGGTCAGAAAAGATAATCCATTCCCAACCGATAGGGTTTTATAGAAATCCTGCATCCAAAAGCGGGACCTAAAGATCGTCTCAAACCTTCTACAGATGACGCTCGCATCTCGAATTCTCTTATTTGATCGATGGCATCACTGCATACGTACTCAGACATTCTAACGAGCCGCTTTTGGGCTACTCTTTCTTCCGAGAAACGCTACTTAATTGCGCTTAAGCGTATGATGATCGTTCGCACTAGTTATCGTCACGTAGCAATTATTGCATAGTTCGGCCATCAGCTTATGAAATTAGTTAGGTTAACTTAGTTTAGCTAATTGTTATATGGGTTGCCGTACTGGCAGCGTTCTAGAGCTATATATATATACTGTATGGAAAACACGTGTCAAAAACTGACTACAAATGTTTGGCAACCAAATGAAGCTACGAATTCCGTGGTGGAAATTGCATTTGGTCAGGTCATCTTGTAGTTACACGTCTTACATCATACTTGAATTTTCCTCGTCTCTAGTAATTTTTTTAGGATGCAGTGCATGGATTTCAGAGGAGCAATTGAATTATATGCATCATGCAATAATGAGAAAGAAACCTACATAACGTACTTCTTTAAACATCTTGATAATGATAATCCAGCAAGGTGTCGATGAGAAGTATCAGGTTGAGTTCTCGTACTTATGAGTATCTACTATGTTTTAAAAAAAAAAGACAGTACGTAATTGATCAAACACAAAATATTATTGAAGCTCTCTAACCTAACAAGATTATCGTACCGTTAATATATACCAAACCAAACCTTAATTTAGCGTAATTTATTCACGCTACAAGTAGGACGTAAACAAAGCCACGTCTGCTAGATAAGGACTGCTCCCCTGGAAAGCTAACCCAGCCATATGCAGTACTTGCAAACTTTGCACGCTCGCCTTTGCAAGCTCGCCTTTGCACTGCTGGATATTAGAATAGATTCTTTACGGATACAAATAGCAGGGGGTCGCTCTCTCGCCACTCTAATCCGCTGGTTTTAAATTCCAAGAAATCGCGTCGTTTCAGCCAGAGCTTGGACCGTACGGACGGGCCAGTGACCTCGTCGTTTGAAGGATGCCAAGATTCGGACGTACAAGTCGTTGTCGGCTGAGCATGCAGATCGGGCCAGTTGATCGGCATTCCATTTTCTTTTGGATCGAAAGGTAGGTCGGTAACCTATATTACGATATCCAGGGGATATAGAAAATTGAGTGTGGACTGCTGGATGAGGTTGTATGCTTCTGAATTCTTGACTGGTCATAAAGGATAGATGTTGTTTGCCGAAGAGTGATAATGTTAATACCTTCTTTATCCTACGATAAAAAAGAAGTACCTTTTAGATCCATTTCATTTGTGTGCATGCGTGATCCATGCGTATTAGGCAACTTAATTGGTTACCACCACAAGCAAATTGACCACATAAAGATACAAATACAGCTAGCTGTGAGGATGGATCCAGCAGGAAGACATGGGGGCTTAAGCCCCCTATCTGCTAATGTTCCATTAGGAATGACTAGTGGAAAAACAAAGATACGAGTCATATTATGCAGCATTCAAAATTGTCTATTATAATTTAGATCGAGACGGATGCAAATTAAACGTGTCAACTAATCGGAATCACATTTAAAATATTTGATTTTTTTGTAAACAATAAAAACTAAACATTATAAAGGTATAGTGACCATGGGTTATGTAGCAGTGGAAGAGGAGGGCGTCTTCACCATCGTAGCCTTGATGCCTGGGAGCGGCGGCCAGAGCTTCTTGTCACCCATGACGGTGCAAGATTGCCTTGGGGCGGTAGCTGGCATAGGGTCCCAAAAAAAGCGAGTCGGAGGAGCGTCCTTCTTGTCTTGCAACGTGTTCTCGTCGGAACCGACCGAGGAAGCCATGTACGACGCACGTGAGGGAGATGGAAATAGATCATTCGGTGTGTTGCTCTAGCGTCCAAACTCCGGCAGGGTAGTGTCGGTGAAGACACATGTACAGAGCTCCATCTGGGCACCGATGTTGAGTTTCATTGGGCTGGGCACCATCGTCGCACTTCATGTCGGAATCGGAGGCAGCACCGAGTTGGAGACGGGCATATGTTTTCGCGGCGATGAAGGAACCGTATCAAATGCACGTACGCGCCCTGCGTAACCTCCTCAATCTGCAAGATATGGTTTCTTGGATTTGATACGATCAGTATATAGTTTTTTACTAGATTTGTTTTGGATTTAGTTATAATAGGCGCATCACACACGTACGTCCCGGACTCCTAAACCGTGTCACGGGGCAGCTCCTATGAGGATATGGATCCAGCAGGAAGACATGGGGGCTTAAGCCCCCTATCTGCTAATAAGGTTCCATTTGGAATGAGTAGAGGAAAAAGAAAAGATACGAGTCATATTATGTAGCATTTATCATTATCTGTTATAATTTACTTGGATGCTAGAATTTAACATTTGTTTTAGTATTATACCTTCTCCTGGATGATCACCAGAGACACTCTTCTTTGAGCAAATTAAAAGAGGGCACACTACGTATTGTTTTAAGAGCAAAAAGATTATTTTAGTTTCAATGATATTATTACCCCAAAATTAATTCTGATCAGCAAAAGCTGACAAATTACTACCTTCAACGCCATCTACTTACCGTACTCACGCCAGAAAACCAACGACGCCGCGGCCGGGCACCAGATTGGCGGCGAGGCGACCGCGACGACGACGCAGAACTTCCCCGGCCGCTCTCGCACGCCCCGCGTGTCGCCGTCGCCTCATTATCCTTGCCGACACACGACCGCGCGCAACGATCTGTCGACCGCCGAGACCCGCGCTTCTTCTCCGTCCGCGCGCGCATATGCTTTGAGATTCCCTGGCACCCATGCAACGCAAATGCTGGCACGGGGTCCCTGTCCCGCGGCCGGTTTGCCGATATGATGACGCCGATCGTCGTGTCGACCGTCGACGCGTGAGCGTGATCGCGATCGATCGAGTTTCTCGCTCGCACGAGCACGCCGGTCTCTCGGCTGCGCCGTTCCTAATTAACTTGGTCTTCAGCTTGTTGACTGCATGCATGCAACGAGATGAACGCCGTCGCGCGCCGGGCATGCACATACATATGGCCGGCTGGTTGATCCGTCTCTGTGCGATCGAATAATCCAAAGGATCGAAGAACTGGAGAGCTAGCATAGACGTATGGGTTCCATTCCAACGTGCTTGTCGCTGTCGCCCAAATGATATTTCAAGATTTCACAATCAATAATTTTCGATCGAAGCAAAATATATGCCCGGCCCTCAGGTTGTTAATTATGTTTCTTGCGATGTAATCTACGTACATCGAGATATTGCGTTGTGCCTCGAAGAACATAAATTCGACTGTATAGCGTGGGCTCGACTGGATTTCGCGCGGCTGCTAGCCGGCCAGTGCGCGGGAGGAGGAGAGGGGTCGCGGCTGCACTCGACGTTGATGTGCGTGGTCGGCGGGGCGGGCAATTGCGACGTTTTACAAATATATATACGTGCCGGGAGCCAGAGAAAAGAGCCGCACCATCATCCCAAGCCACCTGCACCGGGTAACAATAAACCCCCCGAAAACGACGTGTCGTCGTCTCTCGCCGCGATAATAACACAGTGACGGAAAAAGCCAAGTGCAGGTGCTTTCCTGGGCTGACTGCCTACTGGCCGGTTTGTTAGTTGGGTGACTTGAGTACACAACGAACAACTTTTTTTAAATTAAAATATATAAGTTATTATTATCTCAATTAATGTGCAGTGTCTCAACTCTTGGGGACTTTCTGCCCTCGCAACTGATGGTGATCATCAGCAGGGATAATAATGCATATACGGATGATAATGCTCGCGTCTAATCCAAAGTGCAATTAAGTATGCCGAAAGCGAAACTAAACAAACCCAAAGTGCAATTACTGATGATACTTCATTAGGACGATAACTGAAAGATAAGAGAGGTTAGGAGTGATAATAATACTACTCAACAACCTCAAATCTGATTGAGATTTGGTTTGGAACCGAACGCGCTCCGCATCTTTTTCTGCTGATCAACTTCTCGAGACTCTTTGGGACGGGAACCAAGTCCTCACTCTGTTTTCGTCCGCTCGAGATGGATTCTTTCCTTCTTCCAGTATACTCTCGACGGCCAGCGTGAAACACGATTTCCACACAATATCACAGGCGCAGGCCAAAAAAGTCTCAAAGAAACGTCACGTTGTTCTTTATCTTCAGTTCAGCTGCGCTAAAAGCCAAGGTGTTCAACTCTACACTATGACGATCCGTTCAGCTGAAATAGAATACTACGCGCATGCTTCCCTTCCCTTCCAACAGATTCTTTTGAAGTGACGAGAGAAGATTTTTCAGCTGCAGTACGACGTTCACGTCTCCCCCCTCTTGGCAGTTCACTAAGATCTTCCCGTGATCTTGTACGGCGACATTTTTTTTTTCCTCTCCTAATTTCCTTATTGAGATATGTACCAGAAAGTATGTCTACTTCAGATCCTCTCTCTAGTAAGTCAAGAAGAACAAAAATGAAGGAACAACCTCACAGGCAGGATAGCGTGGAAAATTTGTAGAAACCGTTGGACGGGCCAATCGGTGAGGTGCATTTGACATCGGTTAAATCCTCACTTGGCCACATCAGACGCGACAAATCCCCAATTTTACCTCAATTAGCAGTATCCAAATCATGTGAGTCCACTTGGAACTTGGAAATCAATTCACAGCAGTGTCTGATGGTCCATACATACTCCATCACACCACAGTGGCCGGGGACGGGGAAGAAGGCTGCCCACACAACACAAGTGGGCAAGCAGAGCAGAGCTGGGACAAGCAAAGATCGATGACATTGATTATTACTGTGCGGATAACGAAGCTTGTCCCGGCAGTTGCCCAACAGAAACGCAACAAGAGGATAGAAGAGACCGATTTGTGAACAAAAAAGTAAAGAAATTAAGATGAAATTGATGCGGAATCATCGCAATTTTATTGTAGTATATGAACAAAATGTACACACAGTACCCAAAGGCATACAAAACCAGCATCACCTCAGCAGCAGCAGCTGGGTGGCAGTGGCAAAGAACTGATGGTAGCCAATCAGATCCCAAACACTCATCATCAATATGTGATGGATGGATCCAAAGGAAAAAAGAAAAACACTACGTACTATACTAGTAGCAGGGTCAGCAGCTGAGCTCTGGTTGCTCTCTAGAAGCAAGCACCAACACAAAAGCTACGAGCTGGGCCCTCTGTTGTATCCCTATCTAATCTGCAACTAAAAAAATACTTAACCGCTAGCACCTAATTAACACTAGTGTGAAGTGAACTGAGCAGCAAGTGAGGTAAATAAAAAAATGGGGGGAAAAGGGACCAACTACCAACTGTAACCGTGGTGGTGTGGGGAAGGGAAGAGAGAGACTCCGGGGATCTGCCTGAGGCTCCCTCTGGTGTCTCCTCTGTTCCCCGCGCTCCATCTCCAAGAAACGTGGAGGCTGCGGGTGAAAGGGAGCTTGGTGGATGGATCAGGCCTGGGCCTGGAGCTCCTTGTCGGTGATGAAGGTTCCGTGGAAGCCGAAGGGCACGCGGGACGGCAGCTGCACGGTGGCCTCGAGGCGCATGTCTGCGGCATTGACGACGAGCAGCTCGGACGTTCCGGCGCGCTCGTCGTGCACGAAGGCGAGCACGTAGCCGTCGTCCTCCCCGCGCGGCGTGGCGTATGCCGGGTCCATGGGCACGAAGCATGGCTCCCCGCCGAAGCGGCCGTCGCCGTACTCGAACTTGGTGAGGTCGCCAGTCTCCAGGTCCACCTTGGCGAAGCCCGACACCTTGGGCCACGGCTCGGCCACGGCGAGGTATGCGTAGCGCGTCTTGCGGCCCAGCATGTTGCGGTTGACCATGCCCACCTCGAGGTTGACCTGCTTCGACGGCGGCAGGATTGGGCGGCGCGTGGATTGGCCGGTGCGGGTGTTGAGTCGGATCTCGGTGAGCACGCTCTCGAGGCGGTCCTCTGAGTCGTTGAAGATGGAGTCGGCGGGGGTCATGCAGGAGCCGATCACCACGACCTCGTCATCTTGTTCCCACGCGTTCCAGAGGTGGAAGCAGAAGCAGTCGGGCACGTCCACCCACACCATCTCGGAGGAGCTCCTGGCGTATTTTGGGAGGACGCCGAACCGGGACGTCTTGTCCTTGTCGAGCACGACGGGCGAGCCGCCGCGGAGCATCTCCTGCAGCTTGAACACGACCTGGTGGTCGGGGACGACGACCAAGTTCTCGGTGATGGCGAAGTCGTGGATCATGGTGGGCTGGTGGAGCGGGATCTCGACGTCGTCGGACTTGGTGCCGTCGGGGCGGAAGTAAAAGTAGCGGAGGTACGGCTTGTTGATGACGTCGTAGCTGAGCGCGTGGAGGTCGCCCGACACCGGGTCCAGCTTGGGGTGCGCGATCATGGCGCACCCGAGCTGCCCGTCGAAGTCGTAGCGGCCGACGGTCTCGAGGTCGCCGGACTCCGTGACGCGGACGTGGTAGGGGAGGTCGTCCTCGGACATGGCGAGGAGGCGGCCGTTGAAGTAGGCGAGCCCGGCGTTTGCGACGCCGGTGCCCTGCGTCGGGTCGACGAGGCCGCAGGCGGCGCGCGCGTAGAAGAGCGCGAGGCGCGCGACGCCCGAGTGGCCGTGCAGCTCGCCGATGGCCTTGGGGAAGACCGGCCGCCCGATCGCCTTCTCCTGCTGCAGCCGGGCCGTGTCCGTGAAGCGGCACGCGTACGAGTCGGCGGCGCCGTTGCGGATGCGGAGCGCGTGCACCATGCCGTCGCCGTCGAAGAGGTGGTGCCCGGCCACCGGGTCGAAGCACGGGTTGGCGCCGTTGCGGGCGTAGACGCCGTTGATGAAGGGCGGGATGCGGCCGGAGACGGGGAGGGCGTGCACGGGCGGGCGCTCGGCGACGGGGGCGAAGTTGCCCGCGATCTGTACGGCCGGGTCGGCCGTCTTGGGGAGGCCGTGCGGGCGTTCCAGCACGCCCGCCACGAAGCCTTCCTCGAACGCGTCCAGGGCCGCGGCCGCCGCGCGCTGGAACAAGTTGAGCTGCTTCTTCGTCTTGTCTTGTGCGGGCGCCTTCCGTGGAGACGAGGCGGGCAGGAGTGGCTTGGCGGGCGCGGCAATGGCCGGGGAGAGCGGCGCGGCGGGCTTGGTCTTGTTCAACGGCGCGGGGAGGAAAGCCGGCGCGGAGCTGAGCGCCGCCCGGGCGGAGAATTTCACCGACGAGGTGGAGGAGTGGTGCCGGTGTATGGAGAGGGAGGTCGGCGGGGCGAGACTCTGCATCGGGTGGGTTTTGGCGGAATCGCTGCCTTGGGCCTTGGCGTGTGATACAAGGAAGGAGAGATCTGGGTCTGGATGGGAGCAGGCGAGTTTGCGTATATATAGAGTTTGCCGGGGTCGGGCGGGCGGTCAAGCAGGCAGGCAGGGGAGAGAGAGCAGAGGAGGGAAGGAGATGCGGCGGGGGAAGGGAGAAAAAGAAAGCAAGAAAAGGAGACGGGGGCGGCGCGGTGGTGGTGGGGGAGCGTGGGTGGGGCGTGGCCGGTTTGAAGTTGAACAGCCAGCCGCGGCGTCCAAGGAAGGCAAGCCAAGGCAGGGGAATGAATTCGGGCGCAGGGGCACGTGGTGCGCTGCGGGAGACGCGCCCTGTGTTTTTTTTTTTTTCCTTCCCTCTGATCTGCAATTGTTTTTTTTTTCTTTTTTTCATTCTATATCTCGATTCCAAATAAAATAAAATACTACGGTAGTAGATACCAACATAGTTTCCTATTTCTTGAGAAAAGAAGATTCTCCTACCAGCATACCGCGTACAGTGTACAGGAACACAGTAGGTTGTTGACTTCTCCTCGTTCTGCTTCCCAGCGCTGGCCGCGGGGATTTGTGCCTTGGACATTCAGACCCCCGTGCCAAACGCGCTAGCTCAGCATCATATCAGGCAGTACGTCCAACTTCTCCCGTTAGCCTCTGTCTGTTACCTCCCTGCAGGCACGCAGGTAATCATGCGGTAATCGCGTAGTAGTCGTTTGCTCGGATCATGGAGAGGCAGGTAGATGATGTATTCGACGCTGGCACCACCGGACCACAGCATCTCTCCCCTCCCCTCCCCTCCCCTCCCCTCCCGTGTGGAAGAAGGAAGGAAATGCGAATCGATAGGAGCCCGGACGACAAACCGCAGCCGACCGTCGGCGACAGGGACGCCGGGCGGTCCAGCCCGGCGCTTAATTTGTTCTCGCCCGGGGACAGCAGGGAGGGACAAACCAACCGCCGAAGCTCTCCTAACCTGCTGCCGCCCGGTTCGCGGGGCACCGCGCTCGTCAATCGCGATCTCGACTCGTGTTTGGTCGGCGAGAACAAAACTTTTAAGTATATTTTTTTAAGGTCTTGCTCCTACTATACTACTCCAGTCCAGGTGTTGAGTAATAAGCAGTAAACAAACCTAAAATTCGATCGTGGGGGAAGCAAAACATCCTTAATTAACCCGAATGTCGCACTGACCCCCCCAGTCCGGTTTAATAATCGATCCAAGGTCCCGTCCAAACGAAACAGATACTAGGACGAGCATGCAAAAGCACGCGCTGACACGCGCGCGCCACCGGGGAAGAAGAAGCGGATAGTGCCTTCCCTTCCCTGTAGCAGAGGAGAGCAGCGGATCAGGTGCCTCTTCCGGAGCATGGCCCCGGCATGGCGACGACGGCGGCCTCTTCCGGGCCTTGGCGTCCTCTCCACGCTCGCGCCCGGGGTCCGCCACGTCGCGCGGGCTCAGGGGCTGCGGGGCCCCATGTAGATCGCGTAGGCGCTGAACAAAACAGCCCACGCCGAGGCCACGCGCGGACCCCCTCCCCTGTTGGCAACGTGACAACCCACATGCGTGCGCGCGCCCATTTGGCAACCCGCCCGGCGCGGCGGCGCCCTGTTCCCTTGTTGCCCCTTGTGCCTCATGCTACATTCCAATTCCATTGTACATACATGGGCCTTGGTTTTTACACGGGACTTCTTTTCGTGTACGGTAACGCTAGCTGAGTACCACTCTAAAGAGAAGAAGAAGAAAAAAAACGCTACTAGTATGACTTTGTGCTGCCGCCAAACGGGAGCGGCGCTGGCATTGCAGACTTTTGCGTGCGCGCAAACAACAAAGGCGATAGATAAGGTGACGGCCCTTTTGTTTGTCAGTCTCGCCATCGCATGGCGACGGCGCCGCGACAGGGCACCGACTTGTGTGACCTCCGTGCTGACTCTTGTCGACGGCACACATGGCCAATTCATCCTGACTCTCCGCGCGCGATCATCGTCGACAGGAGCGAGCGACCCCTTCGCCTTCCGGCAAGGAATCCATGCAATTCTGCCTGGAATAAACCCACCCATGAATGTCGCCTTCCTATCTCTCTATACACGTTGCCTGTCCCGTATCAGGTACAGGAGTCTCCTTTTTCCTAATATAATTTGCGTGTCACATGTGTCGCAGAAAACAAATATATATTTAGCTAAATGGGACCCCAATTCAGGTGCGGATGCTTAACTTCTGGTTCGGGTTCATGTAAGCACTCTCTGTCATGACTCTTAGGTAATAAGTCTGGAGAGAGGACTAAGTAGGGGGTGTTCGTTTTTATGAAGAACTAAAGTTTAGCTTTTAAAATTTGAGCTAAAGTTTATCTTTTTTGGAGAGTTAAAGTTTAGTCTTCTTTTTTAATTTTTTTTTTATCTCTAGAGCTAAAGTTTAACTCTAGTTTTAACCCTCTCATTCGTTTAACTAGAGTTAAAATTTGAACTAAAATTTAGTTTTAGTTCAATAGCTCATAAAAACGAACAGCCCGTAAGATGAGTAGCATTGTTCAACGGACAACCAGCCGACACTGATTTCATGGTTACCAAAGTGAATGAAAGAAAAAAAATATATAACCAGTAATTGGACTTGGACCGACAACAGCTAGCTACTGCATGCAAGGTTGAAATGGATCAGTTAACCTTGTTCAAACTGGCAAATCCACATTTTAAAAATACACAACTTTTCGATGGCACGAGCGGGAAAAAAAAAGAAGCAGGACGTTTTATCCATAAAGTAGCACTAGTACAATTCTGAGGCGGTAGTCATAAACGCAACGCTCACTACACAAAGTGCGAACCACGCGGCGGCGCCAGACTCGCCGTCACTCACCTGGATGGTTCCTCGAGCTATCCTTGGACCAGCAATGGCGAGACGACGGGAGCCCGACACCTGTGACGGGCGCACATCTGTTTGCTTGCTTGGCCTCGACGTGATATGCTGACGTGGACGCATCATCCATCCATGCACGAGTGGCTGCCGCGGTGACCTGGCCCCGCACGTGTAACCCCAAGATTGGCTCCCTCGATTTCTTTCCACCAAAGATTCTTTCCTTCTATGACCTGGTCTAAAAAGCCGTCGAGCTTTCAATTACTACTTTCGCAAGGTCTAAAACCAAAAAAAAAATGTCGCTAGCCAACCGGAAACGGCAAAACGATTACGCGCGCGTTCCGGGAGCTTTCGAATGTTTATTTTTGTTGCGGCTCCTATAGGAGGACGACGTTAATTTTTTTTTTCTCTGATGAAAGGACAGCGGTACGTGTAGCGCGGTGATTGGATGGTGCCCGTGAGGTGGCGCCGTGTGGACCAACGTCACCATCGGTTGATGGCGATCGCCGGGGTCCACGTGTCGATTGGTTGCTCCCGTGCTCGCCATGACGGCGTGCTTTTCATGTCAAAACTGCTGGTGCCGTTTCCTGGTCATTTTCGGTGACTCACTCGCTGCCGGATAACGAAGCTGTCCGTTCACTGAAGCGAGACATGCACAGATGAACATCAGTGTTCTGGATCCACCCAAGCGGGGCTTGCATGCTGCCTTGGCTCAAAACCTGAACTTCACTCTTCCTTTTACCGAGTGGCAAAGCAGAACTGTATCTGGTTCAAAAAAAAAAAAGGACTGTTGCCTTTGATGAATTAACTCAAGAGGCTAAGCATTATGTTTTGTTTTCTCTCCTTTGTAAGCCCGCCCAAAAAAAAAGCTTCGGCATGGGTTATGGGTCGCACGAAGTGCAGCATGCATGCAACGTCGTTCTCCCGCGAGTCAACGTCGCATGAATTGCATGGAGACCACGGAAGTTCACGCGGTTGCACTTGCAGGAGCCCATGCTTGGGTGGCGCGACCTGGTTGGACGCTCCAAGAATGGAACAGCGACAGCGCCGCCCACGCTTTCTTCCGCCGCTGCTTTTCCCGCCCACTGTTCACACCGCTTCATCAGCTTCAACGGACTGATCTGCAATTTCCCCCTTGCCTGCTTAATTAATTTCAATGTCTGGGCCGCCTCTAATAATGCTATGCTTTCTATCATTATTAGACCCTCCAATAAAGCTATATTTTTTTTCAAGAAAACAATTGGCAGTTTTGGTTTTGTGTAAAAGGACAAATTGAACTGGAAATGTTCACTTGCCAGCAACTATGGTGGCAAAACACACTTAAGTTTGATTAATGAAAAGTTCGTGAAACAAATAAGTGGGATTTTCGAGTACCACGCACTGACAATCTTTGTATCAGGCCCCCCTCAATCTTTCTCACGCCTTTCATAATCTAAAATCGAGAAGCCTTTTTTGTCCTAACTAACGACACTTTTGAAAGTTCATTCGTGCTGGTCGGTAATATTTTACCCTTTCTTTTTGCGTAGCACGATATACCAGTAGAGTCATTTTCATGTCGCCACTAATCCAGCGATAACAGACGTTATTAAATTACTACTGAACCTATAAACTAAATAAAGCCAAAGGACGTACTAGCAAGCTGTGTGCACCGACGAGTTTGAGTTCACGTAGACAGTTACTAATTTCTTGTTTAATGTACCTATAACAACAGTAATAGATGTTATGCAGCTCGAGAATTGGCATGAAAGTAAGTTCCAACATTTCTGGTGGAATAGTCCTTTATATACTCTGAATACATTGAAATGTGCAATAGTTTTATCATAAATTTCCTTTAAGGGAAAGATGTGTGTTGATTTCCTTAAACACAAGGCTTCTAGCTTTTTCGTAATTTCGTATATAAAAGAAGGGAGGACGATTAGCTAGGGTGTAAATGGACGAGCCTTAAAGTTTATTTTGAAAAACTAGTTCCTTTGATTGAATTAAAGAAAGCTAGGAGAGGTGACCTTAAATTCTCCAAACTGCATCTCTATGCTCGGTCAAACAACTGCGCCACACATGTATCCAACCAAGCAAATCCAATACAGCCACACAAAAGTAACGATTAGTTAAAAAATTGAAGGACAGTTAGTTGACAATAGGAATTTGTCTTGATATGATAAAAATAGCATGCAAATGCAAAATTATTTGTCCCAGTCCCTTACACCACTTTCAGATCCTCTCTATAAATAAACTCCACAAACCACTGAAGAAGAAAGTTGCAGAGCCAAACAAGTGACCGGTACCCGAGTTGGGCAGCAGGGCCTGGAAGACCACACACGTGTTGAGCCTATATTGCTCCCTCAAAGTAGGTTTGGCCACAATCCTTCCATTTAAAAAACCCACACATGCCTTTTTGTAACTAGTGGCGTTCTGTTGATTCCATGTTAGCCATATTTTCTGTTGCGCTTTGGCACTCGCCGCGATCCGATTGGCGCTGCCGCTCCTATCCCCGAGCAATTATTTCTTCAATCATTTCGTACTTTGTAGACCCGCCTGCTGCTGCCTGCCCTATATGTTTAGTGATTCTTTCTACTAGTAGCTTGTATCTCGTTGCCCATTTTTTTATATATATTTAGTGGCCAGGACGTGATCAGGTCGCTTGGTTGGTCGATGACGCTTGGAATTGACCTGAAATAGTGCGCTGCACTTGTGCAGGATGCGTTCGTGCGTGTGGTCGTTGCATTCGATCATTCTCTATATGAACCTTATGGCTCATGAGGAATGAACCCAATTGAGAATTTAAGCTTGCCAAGTGAAATAGGAATGCAAGCCAAGATTATTTGGCAAGTACTGAAATGGCAACCATGCATCAAGCTTGCAAAGAATGGGTGGGATCTCGATGGTTTTGGCATCTCTCTTTATTAACATCATCTATAGTAGCCTTGCAAGTTGTGGGAGCGCCACATGATGGTAACCTCAACTCCTCCAATATATACATGCCCTACTATCAACAAGTAATATAATGGCAGGTGGTGCGTGCTGAGCACAAGCCCCTTTCGTAGGGCCATGTAGACTATGCGCTTTTTCCGCCTTGATTGGAGGACAGCAGGCAAAGGTCGCGCAGCATTGTGCATCGATCGGTCGCCGTCTCGGTCCGTCCGTTTCAGCCTCTCTCGCAATCGACGCCTTGTCACCTGACGAATTCCGTGTGATGCGTGCACTCAGCAGTAGAATATACTCCGCCGCCGCCGCTTTGTTCCAGGCGTCTCAGCTAGGAGCGCGAGCTGGCTGCGTGTGTGCCAAGGGATCAGTGTTAGTATTGCATGTTGTTGGAAGAGCTCGCTATCATCAGCTGGCCACCAGTAGCGCCGCGATCAGATTCGTTTGAGCCCTCTAGCTCTAGCTAGTACTGTAGCTCTTTGTTGTGGGTGCGCGCACTCATCGATCGACCAGTCTCCCTCTCGCTCTCTCCGTCGTCTTCGGCCTCGAGCAACGATGTCGGCACGGCAGTGCTAACTAAAGCGCGCGCGGGGCGGGACGTGGCGAGTTGGAGCAGTGTGGCCATCGACGGATCGCTGTTGGCGACCGCGACGCCGGGCCGCTAATGTCTGCGCTTTCGCTGGCAGGGCTTGTCCTCTGTTCGCTCTGCTGGTTTCCCATTTGGTAAGGCCCGCGCTGTTCGGTGTTCGCTACTTATGGCAAGGCGAGACCGAAGGCGACGGAAACGTTATATTATGGCACTCGCCATCCCACGACTGGGTCTCTGCTGGGGTAGTGAGTGGCTTCGGCATTCACTTATCATTCGCACTTTGGCAGCAGTAGTATATGCACTTTTGCAAATGCCCCGTCAACAGCTGGCTAGCTGGATGAATTATATTCTCCCTTTTGCTTATTCCCATATCCATTCAGAACAGGGGACGCAGAGACACACATCGATCAGGGCCGTCGTTGTAGCAGGGTTGTACTACCACCTGCCGTCGCCTCTCTCAAGTCTCAATCTCGCAACGTCGACGTGCTCTAGAAACAGAGGAGAGGAGGAGGGACCGTCTCTCCTCTCTATTAACCCACTTTTTATTTTTACTTGTTATTGTAATAAAAAAGGAGGAGGTGCAGTACATTCTCCGCCGGTCATGGCCGGTGCTACTGCTTCTTACTAGTAATATATAGATTATAGTACTAACCCGCGTATTAGCACGGGGCTCGAGGCGTGTCAGCGCCCCGACTTTAGAACCACGCAACTGGGCATGCCGGCGTGTGTGAGAGTGATAACCACTTGCGCGTATTGGCAGTGCGTCATCTCAGCAGGTAGACGACACGCGACCCGATCGTGCCGGCCATGTCGCCCGCGCGCCGCCCACCGCCGCCCCGCCCGCCCGAGACGCGGCTAGCTAGGCCGGTCACATGCGCGGCGGAAGTGGAGGCCTACTGCTTATACTACCACTGCGATGTGGATCCACGACCAGCATACTGCAGCTAATAACGTCCCGGCCGGCCGGCGACATGGGCAACTTGGCATATACATGCTGATGATTAACTGCGGGAGCTGTTGTAGTAAACAAACATTAATTGGGATTTGGGGGACATGCAGGCCAGATTCAGGTATATACGGGTCTGTGCGAGTCCACTTGGAGACTGAAATGTAAGAATACGGGGGTTCAATTGAATATACACATAGTGCCTGGCTGACCTCAAAAAAAAAAAAAAAAAACGAACGAACAAAACCGTTCGCAACTGTGGGGGCGGGTCGCAGCTTAGGTAGGTGGCTGCGCACCATCACGTGTAGTAAAAATATTGCTGCTATATATGCGTTCGTTTTGACTTGACGAATATTCTATGCGTGGTTGCTGATCGATCGATCCCTGATCTTGTTGGACTCTCGGCAGTTAACCCTGGTCCCTCTCTTTGTCAGAACCAAACAAGTCTGCATGTGTTGTTGACAGACAGTCAGCCGCCCAATCGCCGCCCAGTTACTAGTGGCTACCACTGCTACTACTAGGAAAATAACAACGACAAGGCGGTACATTAGTATATTTCTGCAAATAATCATGGGTTATATATAGTACTGCCGTTTAAAATTCGCAACTGTGAATGTCTGTTTCCTTGAGGAAAAGTACTCCACCTAATATGACAACCTCCGATGACAAAATGTAGGACTGGAGTATTTATTAATCAAGTATAGTAGTATATACTGCGTTGGATTCGCTTTTTGCAGACGGCAATTAGTTGTGGCCATTTAGCTAGCGTGACAAGAAATTAATTATCTCTAGTCACGTCCACTTTATTAGTTGTGGTCACCCTAACTATAACCAATGTAGATATCGGATCAAAGAGATGCTTGTTTGGGAGGCACCATCCGAATTAGGCTGCGCTATGTATCTCGCAGCATATGCACCACTAGCTTCGTAGTCGTACTCGTATCAACCAAGCCAACGCCCATTCGGCGAGTGGTCCAAAGCGAGCGGCTGGTTTCACGCTTATATGCGTGTGGTGGAGAGCAATAGAGCACACACAGCAGCATCTCAACGACGGCCTTAACAGAACCGACACCCCGCCGGTACACGGAGATACAGATCCTAACTGATGATCTACCAAAGCTCCATAATGGCATGCACGAATTCATGCTTATACTCTCTCTCTCTCTCTCTCTCTCTCTCTCTCTCTATATATATATATATATATATATATATATATATATATATGCGCGAGTGGGGCCGGCGCGCGGCGTGACCAGGGCCCACACTCGCCGCTGCGATAGCCGACCGATCAACCTCCGGCCGGCCGGACCACAGCAGCAGGCCCGGGGGTCGCCGGCACATGGCGCCACATGACCTAGCTGCTACCACTTGCCACATTCCATTCCTCTCGCCGCCGTCCCATGGCACGCAGGAAAGATTTGGGCGATCTCCAGACCAGTATTCTACGACGACGCCTCAGTCCACATGCATGGCTCTTCACAAACAAATGCATTCATCTCTCGCTCATCATTAACCACTCATGCAATGACTTGGTTATGCTACAAGTAAAGGCTCTTCTGACTCCGCTCCGCTAATGCTAAATAGGATAATGGTTTGCCATCATTGGCAGTCAACAAGCTGGTACATACACCTTCTCCACTCAACCAATAATATAATCCAAGATTCCTCTCAGCATCCAGGCCTTTCTCTATTTACCGAAAAATGCGATGCAATCTCAACGCATGGACAGCATGATGTATACGAGAAGTTAGTATTAATGTTGTGGTGCCATAGGTAGGGTATGGTTTCCCTCTCAGTCATGTGCCATTGTTGCCAATTGGCAATGCAGGTTGATGGCCCAGCACCCATTGGTTCGTTATGGGTCGGCGTTCTCATGAACCATGATCCTATCTCTCTTCCATCGCATTGATTGGTATGTGATGATTATAGTCTCCTCTAATAATCATCATGCAGTTGAACACAGAAATACTCTACGTAGATCAGCAGAATCATGTGGCCCTCAACAAAAAATAAATAACGAATACCCAACTACCCACGCATGCTTCCCCCACCGGAAATAACTACCAACGGCCAGTACCTACACCTATGCAATCATGTTTTGTTTTGCTCTATATATATGTATGACACCTTTAGACAAACTCATGCATCACACACGCGACATACACATATCTGTATCCGATTTGTATTATTGATTTTGATGCCAATTGATTATTATTTTTTGTTTCATAAATTATAGGGATCGTTTGACACAGCTTATGCAGAATACACTATACAAATGGCTTGCATGAGTTGGTGAAGTCATAAAAACGGTCTTCATTGGCCTCTAGTTTTTTTTTGAAACTATTGGCCTCTAGTTCATCACCTGAAGAAAGAGAAACGACTTTTTGTGTTACAGAATTGCAAACAATCTTACATAAAAAAAGCCGAATGAAGCCACTCTAAAAAAAAAGAAAAAAAAAAGAGAGAAGCCGAAGCTGGAATAAACCGTCCCGAATGTCCTGCTTAGTGCTTTAATAACAGATGAAATTTTAGGTGATGGGATAAGGAGTGTGTACTAGAGAGAGGATGCGTGCCTGTGTGCTCTGCGCATGTCGTCATGCGACAAGGAACACGACGATTTGACCGCTGACAAATGGGCGTATGGTGTGGGCCGGGCACATACACATGTCTAGCTGCATGCGTGATATTTGACCAGGGCTCCGGCCGGGCCACCGAGCTAGGGCACGCCACGTACGTCGGTCTCGCCATTGCTTGCAAGTTGTAAGCGATCGATGCAAGCATGTGCAAGTTGATGTACTGCCACTCGCGCACTACTTGTACTATGACAACAACACTCTCTTCACACAGTCACATCGAACAAGTTGCAAGGCCATGAGGGCCATGCTCATCAAGGACCTGCCGGTCCATAGCGCTAGTCTCTTGCCAAGACAGGCCCAAGCTGCCGCCGGAGTATATGAAGATGGCCGGCCGGAGAACATGCTTATGCCCGTTGTATTTATATATATGTTCAGCTTCAGCAGTTACAGGAACAGACCGGCCATGCCTCCATACACAATGCTCCTGATGATCATGGCGGTGGAGAGGGATCGATCGATGTGGTCCACCAGGAGGCTGTGCCCATACTCACTCGCACAAACTGTCAATTGCATTCTTTAAGACCATCATTTTTGCCATCGTACGCCATGTGTCTCGCGGGGGCACTTGTCACTTGTTCATGCAGTCCTTGATAGTGGCTACTTTGGACGCAAGCATCAGTGTGCAACAAATTAACGTACCAAGTGGCTCGCATGCAACTGCCAACGTACCATTCTTCCTGTCGTAGCTCATCATGCATATGCGGCCAAACACAAGTGGGTACTAGCTAGCTCGAGTGCCTTTTTCTCGAGTAAATGGACCGGCCGTTGTTAGCAATGGAATCTCACTGCAGTGTTTGCATAGCAGTTCAGTTCACTTTTCTGTTAGGCTGACTTGTTATAACCTCTATTGCACGGCGCGCCATCTTTCAATCTTACGGTCAAATTACAGGGCTAACTTGAGTTTCAAGCATATCTCGTATGTTTTTCAGTTTTTCATATGAGGCTATCTGCACTGTCATCCAGGAACACGTCCTGCAGTACCGTTTTAGCGGCGCTAAAACGCCCGGTACACTGAGAGCAGGTGCAGTTTACGCCAAATATGGAAGAGTAGAGGAGGAACGGTAAAGTTGTGGGCCCAGAGGAATAGAGGAAATAATAGAAGAATAGAGGAAAAAATAGAGAAAAGAATAAAGAAAAAAATAGAGGAAAGTTGGTGTAGTGAAAAGTTTATTATATAATATGTATTAGTTGAGATAGAGGATGGATATAGAGTATAAATAAGTACAGAAAAAATGAATATAAATAAGAGAATCTTATTGACTAGTATAAAATATTCTTTTTAGAGGACAAATTTAGAGTATTACGAGTATGGTTATTCTAAGCTAGGCGGCATCGCGAAAGAGGGCATGGAAATTAAAATGGGAGATACTTTTTCCGTGTTTGCGACCTGTCTAGCTATAGTAGTGCCAGGACCAACATGTGGATGTGCGTAGGAATAGGATGGACATCGTCTTATTATAACAATGCATGCAGCATGGAACGGATGGGCCACGAGAGACGAGACCCCCGCCGTGGTGCGAGAGCTGACTGTTGGACTCACGCTAGCATGGTACAGTAGTCGGTTGTGGCACGTACGTCATGCTACCAAACCAACGAGCAAACCCTCTCTAGGCTCTAGCAAGCGTCTGGTAGTGATATGGACACGCGTGTCGTTGCCGCGTGACATGGCAAGCTAGATTTTTTTTTTGAGACTCAACCCCTTGCTTTATTCAAGTTATGGAGTAGGAGGGAGTTACATACGCCCTCGGACGGATTTAAAAGCCAAACGTGTCTACCAAACTGAACTATGAATACAACTTTTCGCTAGAATATGAACATCCACATTCGACTTGCGTCCTTCGTGAACTATTTCTAGAAAACTCTCCCTCGTCATTTTGATCTGAACTCATGCCTGGTCCCTGTATACTCCTGACAACATGGCAAGCTAGATGAATGGTGCACACATTACGCGTGAGTACCGTGGGCCTGTTAGCCCATTACACCAATCTTACTACATCAGGTAAGCCTTCTCGCAATACTTTTATGTGTTATTAGAGGTAGAAAAAAATATTACTGAGACCTATAGTAACATATTTAATAAGTGATACAGGTTATACTGTTACTAGAGCATGTTTTATAGTAACACATTTATGTATTACTGATTGTGAAAAAAATATGAAACAAGCAAATTCATTTATAACACATATATGTGTTACTATTTATATGAAAAATAATACAAGTAAAGCCTATTGTAACATATATATGTGTTAGTACTCAACAAAAATGTTACACTTTTCGTATCAAAAATAATGTTAAATATAAAATAATGTCTTGCACTGGGAATCGAACTCTAGTGGCATAGTTCAAGATTGATGGCAACACCAGCCAAGCTATGACATAATTGTGATTATTATTTTTAAACATAGAATTTATAATATAAGGACGGACAACTAATGTCTATTGTAACACATATATGTGTTACTCCCTCCGTCCCAATATAGTTGGTACTTTGGAGCCTGACACGGGAATTAAGGAGAAATGTAAAAGGTAGGTGCACAAAAAATAAGGAGGAAAGAGATAAAGATAGAGGTGTATTAGAAAGAGAGAAAGGTGCATCAGGAAGTGAGAATGCTAATTATTTTGGGACAATTGAAGAGAGCTAGAATGCCAATTATTTTGAGACAGAGGAAGTACTACTTGAGAAAATATGTTACAATATCTTTGTTTGGTTGTAGTGAATGTTAAATCATATTACTATTGTTAAAAAAGTTCAATAATTTTTTTTGACTTGTGGATATATAAGTGAGTTTTGATGATCAGTTGCTTGCCATCGAAGCATATGCTGCTTCAGCAGTACTAAACAAAAAAAATTATAATGCAAAAACTAAATAATACATTATTCATAAAAAAATTAAACTCAGGTGTTTACTTTTCAAACTTGTGATATTTTTACCTAGGCTAAGGTAGAATTTTAATTAACATAAGCATATAGTCATTTTATAATCGTTAGAGAGGATGAAGTTTTATCCCAACATGAAGTCACTACCACTTGATTTGAAAAATATTTCGCATCCAGAGCTAAATTTATTAGAAGATAAAAAATTAAATCCATTATTGAAGTAGCAGACATGAGTATATGAGGCTCTGTAACATTTTTGTTGCAACACTATTTTGTGTTACAACAAGATTTTTCTTGTAACACTTGTACTAGATATGTTACAATAAGTAATAATATTTGTAACACTTTTAATGTAACACTAGTTTCTTGTTGCTAAAACTATTTCTTGCAACACATTTTTTTTAAAAAAAATTATATGTTACAAAGTTATTTGTAATACATAATTTTATGTTCCTATAAAATCTATTGTAATACCAATGTCTAAGTGTTAAGCATGTGTTACTATATGTATGTTTTGTAGTAGTGTCTCTAGCTCTCTACCGAGTCCAATACAAATACATACTACTCCTTTTAAAATGCTATACTTCTTTTTAAAAATAAAAGTAATACTCTTTTCAAGTATATAGTGCATATTGGTTTAAATAATATTTTCATAAATATAGTTCATATTTCTGTTAAATCCTCGTCCGCTGTGCATAATAATTAGATTATTGATGAATATAATGTCTCTTCGTTTTGGCTCTATAAATAATACACATGCTAGTTATTGGATACTTTTATGTTTTATTTGTTGTGCTCATATACATTTTCAATAATAATTATTACAACTTAGTCTTTGTGCCACTTCTAAACATGTACTATAGTATATTTGAAATGAGAGAGAGTATATTTTAACATTCTAACCCCTGCATCGAGACATAAGCAACCACCCAAATTCGAACACTGCACGCGTATTCATATGATGCGCTGGGCCTCGTAAACTGAGCCTTCACAACAGTTGGGCCAAATCGGCGGCAGGTCAGTGTAATACTTTGGGCCGAACAGGATTGTCCGCAGACGCGCCGCGCCCACCAAGCCACCAACGCCCGAGCGTCCGCTCACACTCCTGGACCCGGTCCTCCACGTCGCTCACGGAGCTGCGGGCGGCTCGGCCCCAGCCCGACCACCGATCCCCACCCTCTCGCCCGCTCGCTCGTTCGTCCCCTTCTCACTCTCGTCTCGTTCCCCGAAACCCCTCGCAACCAAACCCTCGCGCCGGCCGCGCCGCGCCGCGGGCGATGGATCTCCGCCGGCCGCCGCGCTCGTCGTCGGGCGGCGTGGAGCCGAAGATCCGCCAGGTGGGCTTCTTCACCCCGGACGCCTCGGCCTCGGGACCCTCCGAGGCCCCCGTCGCCGCAGCGGCGCCGCAGTCGCAGCCGCAGCAAACTGGCGCGGCCACCGAGTCGCCGCCGGCGTCGCGCCTCTCCCCGGGCCGCCTCTCACCCGTCATGATCCCGCCGCCGCGCCACGCCGACCACCTCGCCCCGGGCTCGCCCTCCCCCGCGCGGGCAGGCGCCGTCCTCGCGACCTCGGCACCGGCGGCTTCGCCGGCGCGCTTCGACGCCGCGTCCGTGGTGGGCGACGACGACTCGTGGTCCCGGGCACCTTCTGCCGCGGAGCTAGGTAATACTGTGATTTTTGTCACTGATATTGTGTGCTCTCCAATCTCTATGCATTTCTAAAGTGTGCACATAGATACTTCGAACTCCTGAATCAGGTGCTTAGAAGACAAATTTAGGTTCGTATATGTATCTTTCTAGTTTATGTAGCTCTGTACTGGGAGGACATTAGAAGAACATTTTATTTACTTAGAATTTACTTTTGTGGCAAAAAGAAATGCTGGATATAATAAGATCACAACTGCAACTTCATGCAAGTTGAACTTTAAAATGTTCATTTAACAACTAGAGGCATCCAAAATATAGCATACTATTGTACCCGTCGTCCGTGTAGACCTTTTATTGAGCTGTTTTTAGTGCTGGTTGTTGTATGGTTCTTTCATTCCAAATATCCTGGGTATGTCAACAAATTCCAAACAGATTGAGAAAATTACATCCCACACTTCTAACGTTCCTATTAGATATGTTTCTGCTCGACCTCCAATATTCTTGTCAAGATTTTCTATAATGTTCTACCTGCCACACTGCAGAAAGTTATTTGTGGCCCTCTCATACAATTAATTCCCTCTGACGCCTCAGCTTCTCTTTTATTGTCGATTTCTCGAGGTGGATGAATGAATCTGTAAATCAGTTGCACACAAATTGAGTGCATTGACTTGTAGCTGAAGACTCCATACCTGACCCACAGTTGATCTGCTTGATGCAAATGAGTTGAAATTTTTGTCAGCTCCAACTCAAAGTCTGAATCAAACAGTAAATTGGAATGTATATTAATTGAAGCTTTTCTGGATTTGGCAAGTAGAGTAGAACATGATACTGAAACAGCTTTCTGTCTAACAAAGTGAAAACAGGATTTTCTTGCTGTTCAATACGTATTCCTCCTGGGGAACCACAAGATCACTAATGTGTTTCAGTTGATTTGGTACAACAAGGCTTTTCAGATGATTCAGCTAAATCAAAGAATCAAAGAAATATATAAAATATTGTGCTTAGGCTTTGAAGATATTTCTTTCTACATAATGACATAAGGGGTAGCTTCTGTTCTCACCTCCCCCTCTGCTTCTCCCACAAATCTTCCTGCTGCCTTGTGCAAGTGGTGTAAGAGCTTAGGGGAAGCAGCAGCATCGTGCAAGTTAAGTGTAGTAAGCGTGGAGGCGTAGCATTTTTTGAGTCATTGGTTGAAACGACAGGACCAAGCAGGGTCTTGTATTATGGTGAGAAGATGAGAGGATGGCGCAAAAGACCTATCTAGCACGATCTTGTATTGTAGAGATAAGAGCAGAAGGGGCTAGTGAAGAATCAAATGCCCCTTTCCCCTGACTGAATCATTCAGGTAGGGGAAAATTCAACTTCCATTGAAGAAAAGCAAATGCAACACTTTCATAAGAATTCTTGTATCGAGAATAAAGTTTTCATTCTGTACATGCCAGATCATGAAACTGCATCCAATCTCTGGAAAGTACCAATTATTTCGATTTTTGGAATGGGATACCACATCATTTGAAAAAGTGTTTTGGTTTAGGAAAGAGGCACCTGTTTAACTGAAAATCAGGCTACTGTTGTAGGTTTATCAATTTTTTTTTTTGTATGCATACTAGCTTAATATATCTGATTCTTTTTAAGAAATTGCTTTGGTCCTTTTATTAATATTACTCTTGAATTTGTTTCAGAAGAAAACAGGAGTGGTTTGGCTGAAACACGGAATGACGGTGCCCCAGCCTCCATTCCACAAAAACAGAAAACTTCGAAAGCAGAAAGGCGTGCACTTCAGGAGGCTCAACGTGCTGCTAAAGCTGCTGCGAAGGAGGCAGGTAATAATCCTGTTATTGGCTTTTGTTTAGTGCTGCTTGAATCACATAAAGCTTTGCGACCACTTCAACTGTTTCTTTTTATGTGTGCTGGCCTGTGGTTTCCTGGTAGATGTGCTTATGAATTAGTTTAGGATAGCCATAGCGTTCAAGCATGACTTTTGCATTACTTTGCACCTGCAGGTTTATCTGGAAAATCTGGTGGCACTGCTCCTGGTCCCGCAACATCAAAGCAAGCCAAGTCAGCTAAAACTGCTCAGAAGAAAGATGTTCCCCAGGCTGCTGGTTCAGTTGCTTCTGAAAAGAAGACTAGTGAACGTCTGCCAGAAAGAGAAAGGAAGAAAGATGCTCCTCACCCTCGCATGCAGTTTGATGATGTGCATAAGGTGGAGAAAGCAAAAAAACGTGCAGTTGTCAACCAATCAGAAGCTCGAAACAGAGTTGAACTGTTTAGACATCTTCCTCAGTATGTGCATGGCACACAGCTTCCTGACCTTGAGTCAAAATTCTTTCAACTTGAGCCAATGCATCCTTCTGTGTATAAGGTAATTGTTGCATTCAAACTACCCAAGCATTTATGAATGTGCCATAAAAATATCGTATTCCAGGTCTCAAGTACAATTAATTGATGATATTTTCTTCCAATCCTACAAATCTTCAAACATTTGGAGTAGGATTAAGGTGTAGGAAGCTAAGTAAGCAGATGCAAAGTTTACTTGGCAACAGGAATAAAGCTTTTGTAACATATAGAAAATAGCTTTAATATCAAAATCCCTGTTCATTGGTTTCTTCCTTTGTTTGGTTACCTACATGTTAGCTTTGGAATGTTAAGTTGTTAACATAATTTATAACTCTGTGGATAGTAGATGATGGATTAAACCATGAATTGCCATGTTCTTTATGTGCTAAAAGTTTGGAGCTGTTTGGCCCTTAACCAAAACTAGGCTATACTGTAGCTCAATGGGCCTTTAGGATTTACTTTAAATTTGCAGAAAGCTCTAGGGATCTGGTTCCTAATACCTCATGTTCAAACAGGCCTTAACCTTGAATTTCGTGTCCCAACTGACCACCCTTGTTGGCTTTTTTGCATGTTGCCAAGCTCCAGC
The DNA here is from genome assembly GCA_030378355.1 of Eleusine indica. Taxonomy (NCBI): domain Eukaryota; kingdom Viridiplantae; phylum Streptophyta; class Magnoliopsida; order Poales; family Poaceae; genus Eleusine; species Eleusine indica. The sequence goes on along the minus strand of CM059498.1, from coordinate 42,481,486 downwards.
GAGTTTTTGTTTCATGAGACCACTGAAGCACTTCATACCAATTGCATTTTTTTTATCGTAGCTACTGCATTGCAAATGTTTAATGATGTATGGTGAGCCTGCTTATCATTTATTGGGTCCTAAGATACCATTTAGGCTGGAGAAAAATAGGCTTCATCCTTGCAGAGCTGATTTGGTGTTTGGCTGTTTGTAGAAGAAAATAGCTTATACTCCCTCCTTTCTTAAATTGTTATCGTTAGGATAAGAATTTTAGTTCAATTTTTAATTAGATTTGTTGTCCTAACAACATCAATTAAAAAACAAAGGAGTAAGAATTAGATGAACTCGGCCTGCTATGTTATATGGAGCAGAATGTTGGCCCACTAAAAGGCGACATGTCCAGCAGTTAAATGTAGTAGAGATGCGTATGTTATGATGGATTTGTGGCCGTATGAGAAGAGACCGTGTCCGAAATGATGACATACGAGAGAGAGATTAGGGGTAGCACCAGTTGAAGAGAAGCTTGTGCAACATCAATTGAGATGGTTTGGACATGTTTAACGGAGACCGGACGAGGCACTGGTGTGGAGCGGGGTATTAAGACGACTAGATAATGTGAAGAGAGGCAGAGGTAGACCAAACTTGACATGGGAGGAGTTTGTAAAGCTAGACTTGAAGGATTGGAATGTCGTCAAGGAGCTGGCATTGGATAGGAGTGCGTGGAAGTTAGCAATCCACGTACCAGAACCTTGATTCTTTATTTTTCCCTGTTCCTTTGGTTTAGTTTTTGTCGCCCTTTTGCACCTTATCTCTACTTTTCCCTATCCAGTCTTATTTCCTCTCTTTTCTCTTTAATTTTTGTTTAGGTTTTATTGCTCTTTTCCCACCTCTCTTCTTCTTTGCCTTCTTTCTTGTGTTTGTTTGTTTTGCTCTTGTGCTTGGGTTCTTCGGGTCCAGTCTTATTCCCTCTCTTTTCTCCTTTTTTGTTTTGGTTTTTATTGCTCTTTTCCCACCTCTCTTCTTCTTTAGCCTACCCCAACTTGCTTGAGATTAAAGGCTTTGTTGTTGTTGTTGTTGTAAGAATTAGATGAACTGTTTATTATCAATTTTGGTCAAGGCTGAATGAGTCATCTAAGCATTAATATGTTTCAGGTTGGGCTCCAGTACTTGTCTGGCGAAGTATCTGGTGGCAATGGTCGTTGCATGGCAATGCTTCTTGCATTCAGAGAGGCAATAAAAGATTACAGTACACCTCCAAACAAAACACTCAGCAGAGATCTTACTGCAAAAATCAGTAGCTACGTGTCATTTCTTATTGAATGCAGGCCTCTTTCAATTAGCATGGGCAATGCTATTAGGTTTCTGAAGAATAGGATTGCCAAGCTACCACATGCATTCTCAGAATCTGAAGCCAAAACCAGTCTACAGTCTGATATTGATCGTTTTATAAGTGAAAAGATAGTTCTTGCAGATAAGGCCATTGTCAGTCATGCCATCACAAAAGTCAGAGACAATGATGTCTTGCTGACCTATGGATCATCATCTGTTGTTGAAATGATTCTGAATCATGCTCATGAACTTGGGAGGAAGTTCAGAGTTATAGTGGTAGATTCTCGCCCAAAGCTTGAGGGACAGGGATTACTACGTAGATTAGTCGCAAAGGGCATCAACTGCACTTATACACATATAAATGCGATCTCATATATCATGCATGAAGTTACTAGAGTCTTCTTGGGAGCATCTTCAATATTATCCAATGGAACAGTTTATTCTCGAGTTGGGACAGCATCTGTGGCTATGGTTGCACATGCATTTGGAATTCCTGTTTTGGTATGTTGCGAGGCATACAAATTTCATGAAAGGGTGCAACTGGATTCTATATGTGCCAATGAACTTGGTATGCATATTATTTTTTTTGTTTACTCATTGTATATATGTTGGTGATCATGCACTATGTGACATTATTTATGTTAATCAGGTGATCCAGATGTAATTTTGAAGGTTCCTGGGAAGGCAGATTTGGACCATCTTAAGGACTGGGCAGACAATGCAAATCTCCAACTGCTAAATCTTACGTATGTTCCTCAATTCCATATGAACACCATTTATTGTTTCTTGTAATAAATATTATTCAGTTCGTGGAAATGATTTTGTACATCTTATAGGTATGATGCCACCCCTTCAGATTATGTTTCGATGATCATAACCGATTATGGAATGGTAAGATACATTCACGCTTCTTATTGTAGTTCTTACTGTATTTCTAGAGTAGCCATGTAAAGAACTTATATTTCATTTGTATATGCATAATTTCTGAATCCAGACCGCAGCAGCAGAATGCTTGGCCTTTTTGTTAGTGAATCTGTTCAATGATGTGGACAGCCTACTTGAACTGGTTCTTTGCTTGGAAACTGTTCATTCTAGATAGCCACATTATGCCTTCAACATGGGATTCATAGTTGTACATATTATATAGAATGATCCAGAATATAAATGCAGGCTCCACTGATCTTGCCAACTAGAATTTGAGCTTTGAACTAGGTTAAATGATTATATTTTGTATTGTCAAACTAGTCTCTGATAAGTTGTTCTGTCTGTACAACTTCATATTCCAAACATATACAGTTATCATGTCACTTGTATGTCTGCTCCTTTTAGGAATCTTTTGCCACACATTTATGTACTGTACTTTACTAATTCTATATTCAATCTTTGTTTCCTTAAAAAAAATAATCTCTCCACAATACTGATGTAACCTAGCAATCTGTTGTATGCCATACATACCTTGTTTATAGCGAATTTGTTTCACAATATTTAAGATAACATTTGACATTTGATGAATTGAGTTGATGGTGTTGTTTATTCTCTTTGCAGCTACCGCCCACAAGTGTACCAGTCATTGTGAGAGAGTACCGCAAGGAGCAGTTGTGGATATAGACCCACTGCTGTATAATAGCATTTTTTGTGACACTTGCTGCCTGAGTGAGACAGGTGTTAACATTTTGCGCTGTCAACCTGAGTTTTTTTATTTGCTCTTACTGTTTTGTTTACCAAGGATGGCTCATCCAATTTTGCGATCAACTTGTATGACATGTAATTCCAGGAAGGGCGTGCACTGGCCAGTGTCGGGACAATGAGATTGCCCCATTTGTGTTAGAACGGCTGAATGCTACCCTGGTCTTGTCATTTTTCCGGTAATTTCTAATGGCAACAAATCTATGGTTTTGCCAACAATTTAAGTGAATGTCACCTCCGATGATAGGAGTGGCGTTCTGGATCAACGTTGCCATAGGGCCAAAATATTGACCATAGCTGTTGCTCTTGAATCTTAAAAGTAGAATGCCATCGTAAAGAATGTAACCAAATTTTGCTGACATTGAACTCTGACAACTGCATAAGTCGATCTCGACTTCCCCAGCAGATTGCTAGGTTACATCAGTATTGTGATGAGGCAACAAGTGCGCACACCACACAACGTGATTGAAGGTGACACCAGATGCTTGAAATCTTAATTTGAACTAAACTTTAAGTAAGCTCAGGTTAAGCTCCTATTTAGCTGCAGATGTGACATGGTTTGAAAACATTTAACTTTAATATAATTGAAAACATTTAACTTTAATATAATTGAAAACATTTAACTTTAATATTATGAAGGAGGTGTATGCTTCTCCCCTATTTTATGAAAATCATCTCCCGACACAATCTTTATATGTTGTTGGCATACGAGCGCTAACGCCAAGCATACACCTCGCTCTCTTTGCAAATTGTTTTTGTTGTGAAGTAAAAGGGGACACAGTGAAAGTGAATGAACAATAGTCTTCATTTATGAACAATGTTTACAATTTATAGGGGGAGAAAGAGTAGGGGCTAAGAAAACCCCACGCTTGGGAGACATCTGTTCATACGGGCATGTCCTAGAGGACACGGGCATGAAGCCGCATGTGGGTGAGATGGTGGTGATAATCAACCGGTCATCACATTGTAAGGATCATGACCATTAAGGTCATCCCAAGGTATCAATGTTTTGGTGATGAATGACAAACATGAAATGCGACTAATGTCTATACGAGTGTTGTGCGTGTAGAAAACCTTTTTTTTACTATATGATGATTGTTGATGGTTGCCTTGACGATGAATAATAATAACCATAAGCATGGAGGCTTGATGAGCTTGATGGAGTCCAAATGTTGATGGAGATGGATCAAGGCTAAGTACAAGCTATAGAGCAAGTGCTTGAAACACTTGTCTAGTTGTTAGGGCTTTGAGTCCATAGAAAAAACTAAACTATCAAGAGGGTCTAGGTCATGTCTCTTTAGGTCATGCTAGTCGGTGATGTGCATGGATGCTCAGTGAAATCACAGGCACTAGGTGACAGTAGAGAAGCTAAGAAGCTGTTGGAAGAAGCCGGGAAACAAAGTCAAGCGAGGACGAGGAGTTTGAGCTTCTAGACATAGTGACCGGACAGAGGGGTCAGTGGAGACTGGACTGTACGGTCACTAGAGGAACATGTAGATCAGAGAGAAGACTTTGTGAGGAATCTGTTTGGGTTGAAGTTCATAGAGACCGGGCGGTACGGTCTGTGGAAATCTGCCCAGAACAGAGAGGAAGCGACTTCGGGAGCTCTCTGGATTACACAAGACGTGAAGAGACCGGACGGTCTGGTCTACTATCAGTACGAGATCAGCTGCGCACAGTGAAGCCAACGGCTCGGGTAGTCGTTCCAGGAGTGACCGAACGGTCCGGTCAGGCAGAGACCGGATAGTCCGGTCAGTGCGTCCAGAAAGGTGATCTCGTGGAGCAACGAACAGTTAGAGGTTAGAAGCCTATAAAACTTCGTTGCTGGGGTCTTCGGCCATTTGGATTGCTGGGAGCATTTGGTGAGGGTTAAGAGGAAAAGAGAGGAGCACTAGGAGGAGATATTGCATATCTTGAGAGTGCTAGTGAGAGTAACAATAGCATCTTGCACATCTAAGGCTAGGGTGTCCTTGAGGGTGTGATCTAGGTTGTTACTCTTGGTTTATGATGAGACCTAGACCGGTTAGGTATTGGTGATCGAGCTTATCGTGATCGGTTGTGAAGGTCGTCACATGTTTGTACACGGTTTGAGCCCACTGTTGAAAGGGGCATCGCTAGTGAGTGCCCGTGCCGGCTCGGGGAGTCCGACAAATTTTCGAGGGAGGAGCTTGTGCCTTGATGGCAGCGGTGATGCAACCATGTCTTCACTACGGGAGTGATTACGGGCTCGTGTGCGAGAACTCTACTTGGTGGCAGGAGGGACCGTGACTCTGGTAGGAGTGGTTCAACAAGGAGTAGGGGAAGGCGCCATCCTTCCGAGACCTCGGGGAAAAAAAATATCATGAGCCATCTCTTACTCTACTCCTTACTTTAATACCTTACCTTTCACATTTACATACCGTGCTATTTGTGCTTTTGTGCTTACCTTACTCTAGTTGACTTGTAGACTTACATGAATAGGATTCTTGCTTGCTAGTAGTGTTTAAGCTTCCGCATTTGATCACTAGCATGTATAGGAGTTGCTTTGGCTTGTTTGATCACCCTTATATGTATCGTGCTACTCATGCTTGTGTGCTCTAGTTCTTTATCTTATAACTTTTCATGAGTAGGCTACTTTGCTAGCTGGTTGTATGCTTCCGTGTGTTCTTGATTACTAGCTTGCATAGGAGTTGCATTGACTCGTGTGTGATCCACTAGTATGCTTAGGTTGTTTTTCCTTTATTAGGATTATCTTGTTAGTGTGATCACCATTAAAATTGTGTAGGAGTTGTTTGAGTGGTCGGTTTTATTAATTGGTAAATTAGTTACATAGTTTGAGTTCCTGATTCACCCCCCTCTCGGTCACTCGATCCTTTCAAGTGGTATGAGAGCCAAGTGCTCATCATGGGGCTTAACCGCCTTGAGTAGTGACCGTATTGAGTTGGGATGTCATTCCGTTTGGGGCCGGGTCATGGCTCATAGAAGGATCGCTTGAAAAGCTACCTATATGCCATGATTCCGGATGAGTTGATGGATACTCTTGTGGACATTGCCAATACCTTTATCGATGATCATGTGTATGATGATGATTGTGTGGATGTGCCTAGTTCTAGTGAGTGCCTAGATCCTACTAGTGATAATTTGATAGGTTGCTCTGCTAGTGTGCCTATTGTGATGAATGATAATGATGTGTCTCTTGATCTTGCTTGCTCTTCTAGTGTGACCAGTACTGATGATGCTTGTGAGCCTTTTGTTGGTCATGCTAGTGACTTGCTTATTAGGGACTTCTTTTATTTTTGTGCTAATGAGAATGAGTACTTACTTGACTATCTTATTCGTATGCGAGGTATCGTGGATGGAATTGCAAAAAATGAGAGACCCTTCGAGATCCCAAAGATATTGGTTGTCAAGAAGATCCTCACCTTGCTCTCTAGCAGCAAGCTCCTCTACATCACCCTTGATCTCATCATGGACAAGAATCTTTCTGTTGATGATGTGATCGGGCTACTCTTTAAGGATGAGGAGATCACCGTAAGCTTGACATTCAAGGCAAATAATGGAGCATCTTCAAGCAAAGGGAGAGAAGTAGCATCGAGGTCAAACTTTTTTGATCCCTCCACAAGATTGCCCTGCAATAGCTTCTACAACCACTTCGGATCAAGACCTACACCAAGATCTTCATCAGGCACTTCATCAAGCTCTACCTCAAGTGCCATTCCAAGTTCTAGTCCACGCACTTCGGGTGGACCACACATTGGTGTGAGAGGAGCACCGACCATAATGCTCACATGATCATTTGAGATGATCAATCTCACCACTATGGCTCCGGTGCCTTCGCCTCCTTCACCACAAGATCACCTTTGACATCTTCGTCGAGCTCACCAATAAGATCTCTTTTTTCAATTTGATGAATTTGTGAGAAATCCAAATGATTACCTTTGTGAGACTCTCTTGAGCATTTATGATCTTGTGTGCATGATAAACTCCTTTCAAGGTCTATGGAGGATCCCATCATATGAAGTGATTGATGAGATCTTCTTGCAAATCACAACTCCTGAGAGGGATTTCTTACTTGAGGAGGTGATCAACAGAAGACATGAGCTCTCAATTGAGAGATCAATGAAGATGATACTTGTCCTTCACACACAAGTGGGACACGTGCTTGAGCACATCACTGGCCTCTATGATCCTCCTCACTACTACATCAACCTTGACAATGTGCACATGGGGGATGGTCATGGACATTGGAGGTATTGTGCTCCCCACCATCCTATACGGAGGAGACTTTAGGAAGGGATTGCAAGAATCCCTAATTATGAGGGCGGTCTCATTCGACGTGACGAGGTTAGTGAGGGTCAATTGAGTAATGCTTTGGATACTAACCCTTCTTCCTCTAGTGCTTATCTTATGGCTACTACCAGGGTCAACTACAAGAGTGGAGGTACCCATTGAATACTTGATAGTGGATGCACCCAATATATGACAGGAAAGCCAACCATGTTCACCAACATTGATGAAGACGAAGACAGTGAGAAAGTGACTTTCAGGGACAACTCAAAGGGGAGAGTTGGAGGCTCAGGCAAGGTGGCCATTACAGAGTACCTCCATCTCTCCAAGTTCTTTCTTGTGGAAAACCTCAATTTCAACCTCCTGTCTATTGGTTAGCTTTGTGACATGGGATTCAAGTGCACATTTGATGATGATGGTGCAATGATTGAAAATGCAAATAAAGGGCTAGTATTTCATGGAGTGAGACATAGGAACTTATATGCCACGGACTTCAAATCAAGCAACATGCCGCCAAGTACTTGCCTATTCACCAAGGCAACCAAGGGATGGTTGTGGCATAGAAGATTGGCACCTGTTGGAATGAATCAGCTCAGAAAAGTGGTCAAGAGAAATCTAGTTGAAGAAATCATGGATGTGACCTTTGAGAAGGATAGATTGTGCAGTGCTTGTCAGGCTAGAAAGCAAGTTGCATCTTCACATCCCACCAAGTATTTCATGTCTATATCTTGTCCTCTGAAGCTCTTGCACATGGACTTGTTTAGGCCAATATATTACAAGTGTCTAGGAGGAAATCTATATTGCTTGGTGATTATGGATGATTTCACAAGATACACTTGGACTTTCTTTCTTGTGGATAAGTCTCAAGCAAGTGATATCTTCAGAAAGTTTGCAAGGAGAGCAAAGAATGAATTCAAGGCCCACATTGTGAAGATAAGGAGTGATAATGGGACTGAGTTCAAGAACACAACAATGGAGGAATATTATGACAAGAAGGGGATCAAGCATAAATTCTCCGCTACATATACTCCCGAGAAGAATGAAGTAGTGGAGAGGAAGAACAAGACACTCATCACTCTTGCTCGTGCTATGCTAGATGAGTATGAAACTCATGAGAGGTTTTTGGGCTGAAGCAATCAACATGGCTTGCTACACTTCCAACTGTGTACATCTCCACCGGCTATTGAAGAAGACACCCTATAAGTTATTGGTTGGACGAAAACCAAATGTTTCCTATTTTTGGGTGTTTGGCTGCACTTGCTACATTCTCAAGAAGAGGAGGAAGCCAGAAGTTTGAGAGTAGAACTGATGAAGGCGTTCTTGTTGGGTACTCAGGGACTTCTAAGGCATATAGGGTCTACAACTCAGCTACAGGTTGTGCTGAAGAATCCTATGATATGCAATTTGATGAGTCAAATGGTTCTCAGAAGAGGGATGAATTTCATGAAGTAAACACTGGAAATGAACCCATGAGGAAAGCTTTGAGGAACATGCCCGTGGGCGAGGTTTTACCCCACGAGGCCAATGATGGTAATATAGATGAGCCCTCAACTCCACCACCTTAACCAACCTCTTCCTCCGAGGAGCAAGAACCAACCTAAGATGCCATTGACACACCCACTAGTTCCTCCTAAGATTCAATAAGAGTGCATCCACCTACCCAAGATTGGAGAGTTGCATGTGTTCCTTGGATTTTAACTCAAACAATTGAGAGAAGAGAACTTCATCTATCAAGACAAGTACACCAAGGACCTTCTCAAGAGATTCAACATAGAGAATTGCAAGCCCCTGCATATATTTATGGCAACAAGCAAACCCTTGGATGATGATGCAAAGGGAAAACCGGTGAAACCCCAAGCTCTATAGATCAATGATTGGTTCTTTGCTCTATCTCACCGCCTTAAGACCGGACATCATGTTTAGTGTGTGCTTGTGTGCATGCTATCAAGCAAATTTGAAGGAGTCTTACCTGAAGGACGTGAAGAGGATACTTAGATACCTCAAGTACACACCTACCATGAGATTATGGTATCCTAGAGGAACAAGCTTTGTGTTACTTGAGTATTCGGATTCGGACTTCGCGGGATGCAAATTGAATAGAAAGAGCACATCGGGAGGTTGCCAATTTTTTGGAAGATCTCTTGTATCTTAGAGCTCAAAGAAGCAAAACTTAGTGGCTCTATCTACAGCCGAAGCAGAGTATATGGTGGCAGGAGCATGTTGTGCTCAACTTCTCTACATGAGGCAAACTCTCTCGGATTATGACCTCAACTTCACTCAAATACCATTATATTGTGATAGTGAGGTGACAATAAAAATGGCTCTCAAAACTGGAGATCAGGGTCATACTAAGCATATTCAAGTCAAGCATCACTTCATCAGAGACCATGTTGAGAAGAAGGACATTGAATTGGTGACTGTGCGGACTCATGAACAATTGGTGGATATCTTCACCATGCCACTCGATGAGAAGACCTTCAACAAGCTAAGGGGAGAACTCAATGTTCTCGACCTTTCAAACTTCACATGAGTAACCCTAAAGCTTACCTCTTGTAAATATGTATAGCTATTGTTTGTTTGTTTTGTTGTTTGTGCTCTTGTTTTGTGTTGTTTCTCTTCTTCTTGTAGGTCAACATCGGACCTACTTGAGATAGCAATGGACATGGGTTAAGCTTGGGAAGGTGGTTCATGGTGTGCCCAAGGCTTTAAAGAATGGTCTATTATGAGTTAGCTCGAGTAGGGACAACTCATCGTTGACACTTTGGTTTGTAGTCTTTCTCTCTCTTTCTTTTAGCATCATATCATGCATTTGTAGAATTGTTATATTTGCATTCTTTGCATTCATGCATTCTTGCATTGTGATACATTACATGCTTCCAAGCATGTTTCTAGGGGAAGTTGCTTATTTACAATGTAAGTGTATGACCTTGTAGATGATCACATAGTGATCTTTGTGCTTCATGCTTATTGAGTCATGTTCAAACAAGCTCCGAGGTTAAATCTACTCGCGCAACTCAAAGACAAGTGACTCATACATTCCCAACACACTAATGACTAACCATTGCATTTTTGAGGAAATATTTTATTGAGTCATGTGTGTAGGGGGAGCTATGGTGGAACACCATCGTGACCAAGGAGGAGCACCATGAAAGGGGGAGTTTTCTAACTCTTGCCATTTATTATTTGCTGCTTGGTTCTCTTGTGTTTTGTCTTTGGCTTATGGGTTTTGGTGATAGTTGACAAAGAGGGGAGAAGAACATGAAGATTCAAAAGCCAAGTCAAGATTGAGAGAAGTACAAAAGAGGAGACATGAAGATCAAAAGAAGATGGATGAAAAGAACATGAAAACAATGGTGCATGTTCACTTGGAGTACATATAAAGATCATGACAAGATAAATAGCTACATCGATATGAACATCTACGTCTATGGTGCGTGTCTACATCAACAAGATCAACTACCATGACACCGTGACGGACGCAAAATTCAACTCAAGCTCAACTTCTAGTGCGCTACATGATTGGGTAGTTTTCCCTCAACACCTAGAACATTCCAAGAGGGAGACTACTTACAAGGTTAGGACCAAGGTAATTTTCATACCTTTCTTTTCTCTTGGTTCCTCGTTTCGTGGAAGTCTTTTGTCCCTTTCTTCTTATTCCTTCGTGACTCGGTCATTTTGGATCATCATAAGTAGTCGTTTTCACCCATCACAAAAAAGGAAGAGATTGTAAGGATCATGACCATTAAGGTCACCCCAAGGTATGAATATTTTGGTGATGAATGACAAACATGAAATATGACTAATGCCTACACGAGTGTTATGCGTGTAGGAAATTTTTTTCTACTCTATGATGATTATTGATGGTTGCCTTGGCGATGGATGACAATGACCACAAACATGGAGGCTTGATGAGCTTGATGGAGTCCAAGGGTTGATGGAGATGGATCAAGGCTAAGGACAAGCTATGAAGCAAGTGCTTGGAACACTTGTCTAGTTGTTAGGGCTTTGAGTCCATAGGAAAAACTGGATTATCAAGAGTGTCTAGGTCATGTCTCTTTAGGTCATGCTAGTAGGTGATGTGCATGGATGCTCAGTGAAATCACAGGCACTAGGTGACAGTGAAGAAGCCAAGGAGCTGTTGGAAGAAGCTGGGAAATGAAGTCAAGCGAGGACGAGGAGTTTGAGCTTCTGGACATAGTGACCGTACAGAGGGATCAGTGGAGACTGGACTGTACGGTCACTAGAGGAACAGGCAGATCAGAGAGAAGACTTTGCGAGGAATCTGTTTGGGCTCCATAGAGACCAGGCGGTCTGGCCTGTGCAAGTCTGCCCAAAACAAAGAGGAAGCAACTTCGGGAGCTCTCTAGATTGCACAGGATGCTAAGAGACCGGACAGTCCGGTTTACTGACCGAACGGTTCGGTCAGTATGAGATCAGCTGTGCACAGTGAAGCCAATGGCTCGGGAGTTGTTCTAGGAGTGATCAGATGATCCAATTAGGTAGAGACCGGACAATCCGATCAGTGCATTCGGAAAGGTGATCTCGTGGAGGAACGACTAGTTGGAGGTTGGAAGTCTATATAACTTCATTGCTGTGGTCTTCGGCCATTTGGATTGCTAGGAGTATTTGGTGAGAGCCAAGAGGAAAAGAGAGAAGCACTAGGAGGAGATATTGCATATCTTGAGAGTGCTAGTGAGAGTAACAAGAGCATCTTGCACATCTAAGGCTAGAGTGTCCTTGAGGGTGTGATCTAGGTTGTTACTCTTGGTCTATGGTGAGACCTAGACCGGTTAGGTGTCAGTGATCGAGCCTATCGTGATCGGTTGTGAAGGCCGTCACACGTTTGTATACGGTTTGAGTCCGGTGTTGAAAGAGGCATCGCTAGTGAGCGCCCGTGCCGGCTCGGGAAGTCCGACAAGTTCTCGAGGAAGGCGAGCTTGTGCCTTGGTGGCAGCGGTGACGCAACCGTGTCTTCACTCAGGGAGTGATTACGGGCTCGTGTGCGAGAACTCCACTTGGTGGAGGGAGGGATCAAGACTCCGGCGGGAGTGGTCTAACGAGGAGTAGAGGAAGACGTCATCCTTCCGAGACCTCGGAAAAAAAATATCATGAGCCATTTCTTACTCTATTCCTTACTTTGATGCTTTATCTTTCGTATTTACATACCGTGCTATTCATGCTTGTGTGCTTACCTTACTCTAGGTTACTTGTAGACTTGCATGAATAGGCTTCTTGCTTGCTAGTAGTGTTTAAGCTTCCGTATTTGATGACTAGCATGTATAGGAGTTTCTTTGGCTTGTTTGATCATCCTTGTATATATCATGCTATTCATGCTTGTGTGCTCTAGTTCTTTATCTTATGACCTTGCATGAGTAGGCTCCTTTGCTAGCTTGTTGTGTGTTTTCGTGTGTTCTTGATTACTAGCTTACATAGGAGTTGCATTGCGTTGTGTGTGATCCACTAGTATGTTTAGGTTGTCTTTCCTTTATTAGGATTATCTTGTTAGTGTGATCACCACTAAAATTATGTAAGAGTTGTTTGAGTGGTCGGTTTTAGTAATTGGCAAATTAGACACATAGTTTGAGTTCCCGATTCACCCCCCTCTCGGTCACTCGATCCTTTCACACGTCCTTAACACCCCCCTTGATTGATTGATCGTCATCATCCATCAACCAAAATCTCCTCTAAAAAACTCTGTAGGAAAAATGCGAGGAGATAGTATGGTATGCTGTGAAAAACTCCTTAAACCAAGTGAAAAAATAGAAGAAAATGAATACAATATACATTATGTCTATGAAACCCCTTTTTAAAAACCCCGATGGGGAAAACTCAGGTGATAGACATAAGTCTTGTGAAGATATTGCCTCATTAAAAACCTATATGAGAAAACTAGCGAGATAAACTCATATAGGGAAACAAATATAATATGATGTATAATAACATGTTTCTTCAGAGGGAGTCTCCCCCTTGAACCTTGCAAATCTAATTAGTCGCATGCCAATTCCGTGAACACATTTATGAAATGTGAAATAGGGCAGGGACTTAGTAAACAAATCTACGAGATTATCACATGATTTGGTCTACAAGATGTTAATCTCTCCATTTTCCTGAAGCTCATGGGGATAAAACAATTTTGGAGAAAGGTGTTTAGTAGAGGACTTCTTTATATGAATATGCATGGGCAGTCATCATTATTGGAGTAACCTTTGTTTAAAAGGAACTCCTTTAGTATGTTGTATCACATTCTTCCTGACTGTTTCAAGCTGTATAATAACTTGTTCATGTTGCGGTTTGCGCTCGGATTTGGTATAGAGATTCCATCAAGAACCTTCATGTATATATTCGAATCTAGTGACCCATAAAGATATGCGGTCGCTATATGCATAAGCTGCATAGATAATTGATTATGAACTACTAGAGATATTAGATATCAGAACGTTATTCCAGTCATTACTAGAGAATATGTTTCATTGAAATTAATGCCGAGTCTCTGTGTAAACCCTTATGCGACTAGGCTCACTTTGTATCTCACCACCTCATTATTTTCATTCTGTTTTCGGTCGGAAACCCATTTGAATCCTACAGGGAAGATTCGGGGAGGCATTGTTATTATAGATGAGAATACCTCTCTTTTGTTAAGAGAAGCTATCTCTACCTGGATTGCTGCCTTCTGCTGATTCCAATCCGAGCGTCGTCGACACTCTGCCATGGTTTTAGGACCTGGATCATTCAGAAGGTTATCTACAACCGTATCTGAGAAATAAGTGTTGACAATCGTAGTTCTGTGATCGTATAATTCTCTAGAACTAGTATAATTGGTGAAAATTTCTTATATCCCATGGGACTTCTCATGATTTCCCAATACAAGATTGTCTGGGGGTTCCAATGTCCCAGCTTCATTAATAGTGCGCACTTTGGAGCTAGGATGTATACTATCCTTTTGGTGTCCATCAACCTTGGGTTGACTTGCATTTACTGATTTGGAGGGTTTTATCCTCTCCTTTCTTTGACGCTTACTAGAAGCATTATCCTGCTTTGAGGCCGTACTTCTCACCCTCTTGCTCTGAGAAGGGAGTTGAATGGTTTTATTTGGTACCTCCACTCTTTCCAGCTCATTCTTTGCAGGATCCAAAGATTTTGTGACACCTTTGTAGTCAGTAAACACATCTGACAGATTGTTTGTAATATGTTGCAAATCAATGATTTTCTAAACTTGAAGTTCAGTTTCTTTTGTACATTGATAAGAGGATACGATGGTCTTATCAACCCAATTAATTTCCTAGCATTCTTTCGGATTCTTAAATTCTCCTCCTAATTCCGAGAAATGATCCTCATTGAATATGCAATCAGCATACCAGGCTGTAAATAAATCTCCTGTAAGGGACTCTAGGTATTTAATAATTGATTGAGATAGATATCCAACATAGATCTCTAATTTCCTATGAGGGCCCATAGCGATACGCTGCAGTGGTGAGATCAATACGTGCACAGTGCAACCGAACTTTCGCAGATGGGAAATACTCAGGGGATTTCCGCGTACAAGTTGCAACGGGGAGTTGCTATGATATGCAGTTGGACATAATTGAATTAAGTCAGCGGCATGTAGCACGGCATGACCCCAACACGAGGTTGGTAAATTGCAATTGTGTAGCATCGGTCTTGCCATAACCTTGATTTTCTTTATTGGAGATTGTGCCAAACCATTTTTAGTATGGACATAAGGGACATAATGCTGAACTTGAATTACTTGGGCTATGCAATAATCATTAAAGGTACACGAATAAAATTCAGCAGCACTGTCTATTCAGATTGATTGAATTCAATGTCTAGGTGTAAGCTTCATGACCATTGATGATTGGATCCCCGAGGTATGGATGTTTTGGTGATTAATGACAACTATAAAATTGTGGGCTAATATCTACATAAGTGTTGTGTATGCAGGAATCATCTCTAAACTCTACTACAAATTTTATTGATGATGGTTGCCTTGGCGATTGATGACAATGACCACAAGCATGGAGCTTGATGAGCTTGATGGAGTCCAAGGGATAATGGAGATGGATCAAGGCTAAGGACAAGCTAGGAGCAAGTGTTTGGAACACTTGTCTAGATGTTAGGGTTTTGAGTCCATAGGAAAAACCAGACTATCAAGAGAGTCTAGATCATGTCTCTTAGGTCATGCTAGTCGGTGATGGGCGTAGATGCTCAGTGAAATCACATGCACTAGGTGGCAGTGGAGAAGCCAAGGAGCTGTTGGAAGAAGCCAGAAAATGAAGTCAAAAGAGGACGAGAAGTTTCAGCTTCTAGACAGAGTGATCGAATAGAAGGTCTGGTGAGACCGAACTGTACGGTCATCAGAGGATCAGAGAGGTGGACTGCAACGAATCTATCAACGTGAAGGCCTATAGAGACTGAACGGTCCGGTCTATAGACCGGATGGCCCTGTCTTTGTGGATGGGGAGCAAAACAGAGAGAAGCAATTTTGGACGCTCTCTGGAATCGACAAAGGCAGAGAGACCGGACGGTCTGGTCAGTGGGATATCAACAGTGACAGGGCAGGTAACGGCTCTAGAGGAGCCGTCTAGATAGAGATCAGATGGTCCGGTCAAGTAGTGACTGGATTGTATGGTTAGTGTGCCTAGAAAATTGATTTCGTGGAGCAACAACTAGTTTGAGATTCAAAGCCTATATAACTTCGTTGCTGGGGTCTTGGAGACCCCTCTTGGCCATTGGGATAGCTGGGAGCATCAGTAAGGAGCCAAGAGGAAAAGAGACGAGCACTAGGAGGAGATTTGAAGATCTTAAGAGTGCTAGAGAGAGTAACTTGAGCATCTATCCACATCTAAGGCTAGAGTGTTCTTGAGGGGTTGATCTAGGCTGTTACACTTGGTCTATGGTGAGACCTAGATCGGTTAAGTATCGGTGGTCGAGCCTATCGTGATTGGTTGTGAAGGCCGTCACACGTATCCACATGGTTTGAGACCGCCGTTGAAATGGGCATCGATAGTGAGCGCTCGAGTCAGCTCGGGGAGTCCGGCAAGTTCTCGAGGGAGGCGAGCTTGTGTCTTGGTGGCAGCAGTGACGCAACCGTTTCTTCACTCCAAGAGTGATTGCGGGCTCGTGTGCGAGAACTCTATTTGGTGGCGGGAGGAATCGACACTCCAACGCGAGTGGTCCAACGAGGATTCAGGAAAGGCACCATCCTTCCGAGATCTCGAGAAAAAATCATGAGCATTCCTTGACCCCTCTTTACTATTCCACAATTGTGTGCTATAGCTAGTAGGTTGACTTGTGGCTTGTATAGACTAGTGTGTTTAGCTTTCGTATTTACACTCATCATGAGCATTAGCATGTGTAGGGTCTTGGTCTACTAGAATTGTTAGGTTGCAACGATTGCCTGGATTTTTTGTGGAGGAATTAGTAGCATTTGGAGATTGTGGTCGGATTACCGATTCACCCTCCCTCTTGGTACACCTTCGGTCCTTACACGAGGAAAAATTGCTTTTAACTTAATTACTTGAGTAATGAGTTTAACAAAAACATGATTATGTGTAGACAAGAGACACACGTGAGACATTGTATAGATGCGTCTATTAATATCATGAAATACCTGACGGTCCATATTATGGTTATATGAGGCTACATATGTCAGCTTGAATGCGTTCAAAAAACTTGAGGGGCTCCACTTGGACCTTAAGAGGAGAAAGTCTTAACATCAACTTTCTCATTGCACAAGCGGTGCAAATAAAATATGAAGATTGCGGAAATTTGATATTTTTAAAATCATGACCAATACAATTACCGATAATTTTCCTTGTCATCCCTATGCCGGGATGGCCCGGCGACCATGCCAAGTTTGGAATGTGTTAACACTCTAGAAAATTATCTTGTATGTAACATGTGGTACGAGTTTGATGTATATGCAGTACAATCTCGATGGTAAGGAAGAGATTGTTTCTAGAATGTCTTTGCCATATCCGTTATCTTTTGTAATGAGAAGAAATTCCTCATTATTATCTTCATGGATTTCAATGTGGAATTCATTCTTATAGATATCTCTAAAACTTAGAAGGGTACGAGTGCAATCGGGATACAGTAATGCATCCTCGATCGTTACTTGTGTACCCATGGGAAGCATAATAGTAGCTCGTCCAGAGCCTATTATCGTCACATACATCCAGCGACTGTCAAAACATTTTCAGGTCTCTTAGTAAGAGTTTGAAAATATTTAGTTTTCCTAAATATAGAGTTCATAGTACAACTATCCACCAGGCATAATTTTTCCTCCATCGGATCGACTTCGTACTATCAATAGTCTTCGATGTTGAGTTCTCTGTTTTCTCTCTCAGTGGTTAGACGCGTGGGTGATAACATGTTTTGAAATAAAAGAAGACACGGTGAAAGTAAATGAATAATCTTTATTAATGAACAATATTTATAATTTATAAGGGGAGAAAGTGTAGGAGACGTCCGTTCGTACAGACGTGTCCCAGAGGACGTGGGCGTGAAGCCGCACGTGGGTGAGATGGTGGTGATGACCAACCGGTCACCACGTTCTTTAACAGTTTTTTTTTATGCAGTGCCCAATATAGTAGCACATAAAAGAACAACTGGACGAAGTTCCATGCTGCAGTGTAGCTTAAGTTTACATTTTGAAATACAAACAAAGCAGCTTATATGCCTGTACCGCAATGAATGCCTAACTATCGGCAACAATTAGCAGAGGGCTATACCAAGACAGTTATACTATTGGCATATTTGCTCGACAGCAGCCACGATCTGGGCAGGCTGCGCAACAGTTGCGTCCTCCAGAGTTCCGGCATACGGTGTCGGCACATCCTGTGAGGACAAGCACATGATAGGGGCATCAAGATAGTCCCAGAAATTGTCAATGATGGCCGATCTTAGGCTGGCGCCAATCCCACCGGTGCGCATGCACTCCTCGACAATCAGCACACGGTGGGTCTTCTTTATGGAGTTGCCAATGGTGTGCAGGTCAAATGGCTTCAGCGATCTGATATCAATGATCTCAGGGTCATACCCTTTGTTCACTAAGGTCTTCTCAGCCTGCAGCACATGGTACCGCATTCGTGAGTATGTGAGGATGGTCACATGCTCGCCAGGCCGTACCATCTCAGCCTCCTCCAAGCATAGCACATATTCCTCATTAGGAATTTTCTCCTTCAAGTTGTACAGAAGGACATGCTCAAATAGCACCACCGGGTTCTCACTCCTAATGGCAGCTTTCATTAGACCTTTAGCATTGTAGGGAGTAGAGCAGGCAACCATTTGCAGGCCAGGGATCGATTGGAAATACGACTCCAGACGTTGTGAGTGCTCTGCTCCAAGCTGACGACCAACACCACCAGGGCCACGAATCACAAGTGGGACTTTGAACTGCCCACCAGAAGTGTAATGGAGCATGCCACAGTTGTTTGAGATCTGGTTGTAAGCAAGGAGAAGAAATCCCATGTTCATGCCTTCAACAACAGGCCTCAGCCCTTTCATTGCTGCTCCCACTCCCATGCCAGTAAATGAGTTCTCAGCAATAGGGGTATCAAGAACTCTAAGGTCTCCAAACATCTCTGCCAAACCTTTGGTCACCTTGTAAGAACCACCATAGTGGCCAACATCTTCACCTAACACGCACACTGTTGGGTCCAACTTCATCTCTTCTATCAAGGCTTCACGAAGAGCCTCAAACAGCAAGAGCTCGTGACTGAAATAAAAAATAGACACATTAGAAATTTGTGGTCGGTCACATAATAATATTTATTTCAAGTGCAGTCAAATACAGTTACGGACTTTCAGCACAAGGAATGGATGTAACTGAAGGACAAAAATATTACTTGCATCAGAAAAGGAAGCTAGATATTATCCTGGTTAGATCATAATACTTGCTAAACCTGAAAGTTTGATGTCTGCTGACTGTTTGTACTTTCATAAATCTCAGAACAGTCAAATAATTTCATGCAATGAAGAAACTGCTGGCTACAAATTAATATCTAAATCACACAAATCAACCCATAGACTCTAGTTCAACACAACTTACAAGCTACAAATTTCACTATGGCTGGGACCTACAAATTTTGACATGAGAAGGCAAGTCTTCTTAATTAACTTGGGAATTCAGTGTTCAACAAATCAACTGTTTATAATGACTTACAACTAAAAATTTGGCATGCATAGCCTCTAGTCATGGAGATTGAGCAGGACATAATGCAATATCTCTGATTCATCAATTTGAGACATAGAGATTGTACTTGCTTGTTTACCATTTTTGCCATTAGCCCAATTCAAACAAGAAAGTTTAGCCATGCACACAAAATGTAACCAATCAAGCCATAAGATCCAGATCCACGGTCTTGCTACCATACATGATCCACTAGTCCACTAGCGACTAAATGCATAATATGTTCTGAACAAGGATGCACACTGGTGTAACTCATTCCAAGTAATGGTGCATGGTAAGCAACTTCTAACTCATACGATACAACTGCCAACAAATTTGAAGGGTACAAACAACAGCAGGCATGCAATTTTCCTCACAAAAGCTCCTGGATGACCAAAAATTAACCACTTCCAATTTCTCGTCATGCCCCATGGGTTTATGCTACCCAAAAAGATAATGGGCCAATGGTGCAATCAATTAACCATCGACTGAGGATTGTCCACACACAGGTGACATGGTCTGTGTGTATGTACCATATATATAATGGTGACAATTCCATAGTTCAAATATTAGCTGAGGAACTTCGAACTGATTAAGCATCTAAATATCATATATTGCAGAATGACAGAAATTAATTGCCGTGACTTGGATCTATAGGATCATTCATGATCCAGTATATACTTTACGTTGAATGAATGCCCTATGGTATGATGAACTGCTGCAAGGATAAGACACCTGTTTCATAGTAACCACATCTAACACACCAATCTGTACAATTCCCGAGTCCTAATCAAGTCCAAACTGGAGTACAGCATACTGCATGACAGTTGGGACAATCGAACATTCTTACCCGTCGGACTTGGAGACAGCTGCGTTCGAGGGCGCGTCCGCCTTCGCCTGCACAATAAACAGCGAAATTCAGTAAACTGGCAAATGCCAGCCACGTCGTAGGCAAAGCAAGAAATCGAGACAGGGACACGCAACCGCAACCACCGCACGACCGACCAGCCTGCCGCAGCCCGTGGTCCGTCTCCTCGCCACCGTCACCACGCGCGCGCACCTTCCTCGCCGCTACAGCATAAGAGAGTAAACAGAGCTTAAGAGCAACTCCAACCCTTTCTCTTTTCTATCAACTAAACATAAAAATCTATCATATATGGAATAGAGATGGAAAAAATTTCTTTATCAGTTTTTCTTTCTTATCCCCTTGGTTAGGTGATCATCTAAATCCAGTCTACCATCCTCTCTATGGAGGGGATAATCCATCCCTCACCATTTTCCATCCCTCACCTAAATGGTGCACCCTACCCTTTTAGGTGATGAAATAGGTGAACTGCTTCAACACCATCACCTATAATTTAAAAAATGAGTTGAAGGGATTCCCTTTAACCTCTTTTAGGTAATGAGATTAAAGGGGAAGGGTTGGAGTTGCTCTAAGCACATAAATTTAAAAAAGGAGATCCAGCCCGCGATCAGAACACAAATCTGGGCGGCGCGTACCCTGGGTGGAAGCGAGGCCGGCGCAGGGGGTGGCTGCCGGTGCCGCGGCTTGCAGGGACGATGCGGCCGCCATTGGGAACTAGGTTCTTGGGACGGAGAGGCTAGGCACCAGCGGTGTTGGGATCGTGTGTTTATAAGGAGAAACGGGGCGGGTGGGGTTTGATGGGCGTAGATGGCGGTGGTGGAGGAACGGAGGAGGCGGTAGCGGCGGAGAGAACGAGGTTGAGGGCGGAAGGGAAGAGGACAGACGTCGAGGGGAACTCCAAGTATGAGTCGGGTCTATAGACAGAGATTTTGTCATTATATCATTGGAGGGAATGAGCTTTCTTATACCATGAAGTCAATGACAATATTATCCTTCCTCCTTATATCATTAAACTGTTATTTTGTTCTTTTTTTATTATTTTTTAGTGTTTGATTATTTTTATCTCTATCAAATACATAAAGGACCAAACTACCCAACGTTCATTCTATCTTTTTCATCTTATGCAACCGATCGAACGAAGCCCGTTTCCCCTCGTGAACGAAACTCGACGGCGAGCCTGCTACCCCACCTAGAGGCGAGCCAAGAAATAGCGGTCGCTAGACTCCTGCCCCTCTCCCGCCCGACCACCATGGATACGCAGCCGCGTCCGCTCAACAAGTCACCACCGCATGCGGCCTTGTCTCCGCGGTCCAAGCAACCACCGCGAGCTTCGCTACCGCAACCAGAGGAGGCCGTGGAGATGCCGTCCAAGCCACCGCCACCACCCTCGCCTCCGTCGCCCTATCCTCTTCCGCTGCCGCCGTCTCCATCCTACTCGCCCAGCCGCGGCTAGGGTTTGGCGACTGGGCCAGTCACAGGCTAGTCACGGGCGCGCGCGCCTGAAGGCCAACATACGAGATTCGGGCGTGCCGCGGGATGCCGAGTTCGCTCGTTGGTGGTCGTCGGCCGGTCAGGGCAGGAGCCGGTCGTCGGTGGTCGAGAACAGAGAACGAATCGAATCGCTCGGGTCTGATGGAGACAAGGAAAAAATGAGGGTAGTTTTGTCTTTTTGAAGTACCTTTTACTATCATCTGAGGTAAATTGTAATTATACTTTAACCAATGGTAAAAGAAGAAGAAGAATAACAGTTTAATAGTATAATGGGGAAACCCTATGTTGTCATGGTATAAGGGGAAAACCCACTTTCTTCAATGGTATAATGTCAAAAATCTCCTATAGACCAGGGTGAAATGTTTGGCTGAGAACCCCATATGTCAGTGCTGCTACCCAGTCTTGGCCAGTCCCCTTAGGGCAACCACAATGGAGAATAAACCCGTTAATATACAATAAATACTGTGTAGTAATGGGTAGGAAGCATTGTGAGAGTCGGCAGTAGCTAAAACCAGACCAGAACACTACTGCCGACAACAAGTTAATTGTTTACAATATTTGTATAGTGGTACTGTTCCTATAGAATAAACTACTTCAAGCAGTTAACTGTTGCTTGCTCCCTCCTGCCCGCCTTCACCTAGCTTTTGTACCTGTTGCTTCCGACCGTTGCTCACCAGGCAGCTACAAAACACCACAGACCAACAATCAAACAACCTCCAAACTTCACAAATGTATCCGAGCAAAGATTTCATGAGCTTGCATAGTCAATACTCAGCAAACCAAAGCTCTCCTAGTTCTAACCCGAGCTCTCCTCCTATGCAAATCCCCACCACATTTTCTCCACCTCAGTTTTCCCAGTACTTAGCAACTAATTTTCAGAACTTCAACCCGTTTGGCCTTGTAAGCAATTTCCCACCCTATGATTAATCTCCTCCAAGCTTTCAACAAGGAAATTCGTTGCAATCAGCACCAATCAGATTTCAAGGTTTTGGATCTCAAGATAGTTGGATGCACTCACAAAACCAACTGAATGGAGCTGCAACCAACACTTCTTCTCAAGGATTCGATTCAGGCTCTCCATGCCCTGCAATGCAACAACAAAAGGAGCCGGTTAGCATTGAAGATTCAAGGAGTAGCAGCAAGGAAGGAAGAAAAGCTACACACCGCAATTGGACTGAAGAAGAAAATAAGGATTTAGCTAATGCTTGGGTTCGCAACTTAGCTGTTCCCTTCAAAGGGGTAGACCAAAAGACTGAATATTATTGTAGGGTTGTAGCTGCAGACTTCAACAGTGACAAGCAAGAAACAACCAAAGGACTGCTTTGCAATGCAAGACACATTGGGGTGGTATGAAGAGGGATGTTACAAAGTTTTGTGGAGCTAATTCCAAAGTTAGAAATACCTATTGTAGTGGACAATCAGATGACATGGTGATGGAGAAAGCTCACAAGTGGTACAAAGAACAAAATGAGAACAAGACTTTCACTTTAGAGTACATATAGAGAGAGAGCTATAGGATCTTCCTAAATGGCACAGAGTCCTCAAAGTGGAAGAAAGCAAAAATAAGAGGGCTAAAATTTTAGAATTAGTAGCTTACACTTCATCATCAAACAAAGACTCTGAAGATAAAAATGTAACCAAACGAAAGTTTCCTGAGGGTCAGAAGAAAGCAAAAGCAAAGCTAAAAGGAAAAGGAAAAAGTTCTGCACCATCACCATTGGGGGACCAGCCAACACAGGATATGGTTCTCTTTCATGAGGCAGCTTCAATTAAAAGCAGCAGCAACGATCAAAGCTGCAGAGGCAACATCAAAATCAGCAGCAGCAAAAAAAGAACAAACTAAGATGGAGAAGTATTAGACTTATATACAATTGTCACAAATGGACACTTCAAATTACAGTGCATCAAGGCTGAAGATACTTGAAGCTACCCACTGTAGTTGACATCGCAGGTATCAACAAAGATTACAGGAGCTGGCCACCGGTGGCCAGCAGCCTGCCGTGTCCATGCCAGCGAGAGCCAAGTGCGAGCCGCTCGCTAGCCCACCGCGTGCATGCTAGAGCCCCGACTAGCGCACATGCCAGCGCACCGACCGCCGCGCATGCTGCTATGCTGCCAGCATCCCGCAGTGCACCAAGGTTGGACGAATGTCTTCCATCGTGTGTGCAAAAAATCAGAGCAAATTTGTTTCAATCGGATTGGGAAGGAGCAGGAGCTGGCGAATGTGTTCGATTCCTCATCCTACTATCTTCTTCAGCAGCAAGGATTCAGAGGATTTGTAAAATTTCAGACTGGTAACAAAGAGAACCAAAGAGGAATTAGTGATCTTGCGGGAAGGAAAGCGACGGAGGTTGCCGACTGCTATTTTTTTCACCGGTAGGACCAATCTTATCTCACCCCGTAACATAGTCATTGTGGAGATCTAAAACAACTACAACTCACTAAACCTGGGAACCCACTCCTATTGCCCAAGTCGGTCCTAAACATTGTTGTTGCTCTTCGGAGGTGTTTGGTTAAACTTTAGCCCTATCACATCGAATATAATATGAGTGTTCAGTATTTTATCATTGTTTGATAAGTTAAAAGTAAATATTGGTGTGGTTGTTTCAAAGAAAAATGAAACAAAAGGCTAGGGATTTGTTGATTGATCCAGTGACGGAAGATAGTCATGGCGGGATCAGACAAGTTGCAAGCAATTCATGATGTAAGCACTCAAAGCCTGTCTCCATCAACTCAAGAGTTATCAAAATGTTTTAAAAGATCGGAAATCCTTGTTCACATCAGGTCTACTTTGAAAGGACCGAGTGATCGATAGGGGGGGGGGGGGGGGGGGTGGGGGAGGGGAGGGGGTTTGATCGGGAACTCGCTATATGTACTAAATTTTCCAAAACCTAAAACTAAACATTCAATCAACTCCTATAGAAATTCTAGTGATGATCACACTAACAAGATAATAGTACTATAAATTGAACAACAATCTAAGCATACTAGTGGATCACACAAGTCAATGCAACTCCTATGCAAGGTAGTAATCAAACACACGCGGAAGCTAAACACTACTAGCTAGCAAGGAGCCTATTCATGCAAGTCTATAAGGTAATCAATAAGAGCAAGGTAATCACACAAGCATGAATAGCACGGTATGTAAATGCGAAAGGTATGCATCAATGTAAGGAGTATGAGTAAGAGATGACTCATGATTTTTTTTCCCGAGGCCTCGGAAGGATGGCGCATTTCCCTACTCCTCGTTGGACCACTCCTGCCGTAGTATCGGTCCCTCTCGCCACCATGTGGAGTTCTCGCACATGAGCCTGCAATCACTCTCAGAGTGAAGTGAAGACACGATTGCATCACCACTGCCACCAAGGCACAAGCTCGCCTCCCTCGAGAACTTCCCGGACTCTCCGAGCCGGCACGGGCGCTCACTAGCGATAATCTTTTCAACAACGAGCTCAAACCTTGTACAAACATAATACGACATTCACAACCGATCACGATAGGCTCATCACTGACACCTAACCGGTCTAGGTTCCACCATAGACCAACAGTAACAACCTAGAACACACTCCCAAGGACACCTTAGCCTTAGATGTGTATAGATGTTCAAGTTACTCTCTCTAGCACTCTCAAGATATCCAATATCTCCTCCTAATGCTCTCCTTTTTTACTCTTGGCTCCCTATTGATGCTCTCAGCTATCCCAATGGCCAAGAAAGGTCTCCAATACCCCAACAACGACTTTAAATAGGCTTCCAACCTCAAACTAGTCGTTGCTCCATGAAAACAGTTTTTTGGACATACAGATCGTACAATCCGGTCTCTCTCTCTCTCTCTCTTTATATATATATATATATATATATATATATATATATATATATATATATATATATATATATATATATATATATATATATATATATATATTGGCATTCCGTTCTTCACTGAACAGCTACTCCAGAGCCGTTGCTCTTCTGTCCACAGCTGCTCCCTGTATAGACCGGACTATCCGGTCTACAGACCGGACCGTCCGTTCTCTCCTATTACTATTCCATCTAGAGACGGTGTCAACTGCTTCCTCTCTATCCAACCACTACACCATACAGACCGGACCGTCTGGTCTGCACACCGGACTGTCTGGTCCCTATGGGTCTTCTCGCTAACAAATTCCTCGCAGCAATCTCTCCAGTGTTCTGGACTTCTCACGCATGGCCGGACCATCCAGTCTCCATGACCCCTCTGTCTGGTCTCCATCTCCAGAAGCTGAAACTCCTCGCCTTCACTTGACTTCATTTCCTAGCTTCATCCAATAGCTCCTTGGCCTCTCCGCTGCCACCTAGTGCCTTGTGATTTTACCGAACATCCATGCACATCACGGACTAGCATAACATAAGAGATATGATCTAGACCCTCTTGATAGTCCAGTTTTTTCTATGGACTCAAGCCCTAACAACTAGACAAGTGTTCCAAACACTTTCTCTTAACTTGTTCTTAGCCTTGATCCATCTTCATCAACCCTTGGACTCCATCAAGCTTCCATGCTTATGGTCATTGTCATCAATCGCCAAGGCAACCGTTAACAATCATCATGAAGTAGATAAGGCTTCCTACATGCACAACACATGTGTAGGCATTAGTCATATTTTATGTTTGTCATTCATCACCAAACCATTCATACCTTTGGGGATCCTCAATGGTCATGAACCTTACATATTTCAATCATGACATTGTGCCTATGCTGAGTCCATAAAGAAGGATGACATATTGGGATGGTAATGGGTTGGGTTCAATATAGGTGGAGCAAAAACCCACCCGCCACAAAAAGATCGTGGTGAAAATTGGCACCCGCACCCGCACCTATGGGCGAAAATTGGTGCCGCACCTGCAGCCATCGGGTCTCCTGCCGCATATGTGGTCGTTGGAGATGACGCCTGGGTTCATCACCACCATGCATCACCACGAGCTCCTCAATATCATCCGGTCTCCTCGCGTGGTTGAGGCCACCGAGCATGTCAATGGAAAGGAAAATGGGAGACACAGCCATGGCTACAGACGAGCGCTCATGATTCCAGTGATCCATCTCCTCAAATCGAAGGTGGAGAATCTTGATTTGATGGTGCTACACTTGATTTTGATTCTATCAATGCATAGTCGAATCAGTATAGAAGATCCGGGAGAAGATGCGCTGAACCTGTGAGGAACCGACGAGGAAGAAAGGAACTAGCAACGAAGAGTCAACGCGAGAAAAAAAGTGCATGGTAGGTTTGGGCCATGTTGCCTCATGCATGAAGCACAATGGTGGGCTTGCGATGACTTTTTGTACTTGAAAAGTTGTTGGGCATAGTTGGAGCTAGCTTGGGCTGATGTCCCTATGGGTCAAAACTCAAATTAGCCTGTGGGCTAGGAAATACTTAATGTTTTCGGGGCCCAACAGGTGCCCGTGGGTGAAATCAGAAACCCACCCCTCACCTGCCCCTTCTCAGGTGCTCACTCGACCAGACCCATGGGTGCGATTTCACACTCATACCTATACCCGTCGGGTGCAAAACCCATCAGGGCCCGCACCCGCGGGTGAAATTGCCATCCCTAATGGTGGAGGTTGCAGACATTGCGCCTACACCATGTTCGCTAGGGGGGACATCAAACATAGGTAGGTCATTGTCCAACTATTTGTGCCATAGGAGGACATCTTCTTGGCCTAAGGGACAAATGTTATAGAGGGTTCATGTAACCCTAACTACCACCACTGGGAGCTAGGGAGGTAGGCCTCATGTAGATCCGCCTGTCTGTATCCATGGCAACATGAAAGGACCGAGTGACTGAGAGCGGAGGAGGGATGAATCGGGAACACGCTATATGTACCAAATTCGCCAATTCCTAAAACTGAACACTCAATCAACTCCTATAGCAATTCTAGTGGTGATCACACTAACAATATAATAGTACTATGAAAGGAAGAACAACCAAGCGTACTAGTGGATCACATGAGGCAATACAACTTCTATGAAAGCTAGTAATCAAATACACGCGAAAGCAAACAATAAGCTAGCAAAGAAGCCTACTCATGCAAAGCTACACAATAAAAAACAAGAGCACACAAGCATGAGTAGCACAATATATACGAGGGTGATCAATCAAGCCAAAGCAACTCCTATACAAGCTAGTGATCAATTGCAGAAGCTAAACACTACTAGTTAGCAAGAAGCCTATTCATGCAAGTCTATAAGGTAATCAACAAGAGCAACCTAAGCACACAAGCATGAATAGCACAATATGTAATTACGAAAGATAAAGCATCAAAGTAAGGAGTATGAATAAGAGATGACTCATGATTTTTTTTTCCGAGGTCTCGAAAGGTTGGCACCTTCCCCTACTCCTTGTTGGACCACTCCTGCCAGAGTGCCGGTCCCTCCTGCCACCAAGTGGAGTTCTCGCACACGAGCCCGCAATCACTCTAGGAGTTAAGATATAGTCGCGTCACCGCTGCCATCAAGGCACAGGATCACATCCCTCAAGAACTTGCCGGACTCCTTGAGCCATCACAGATGCTCACTATCGATGCTCCTTTCAACGGCGAGCTCACACCATGTATAAATGTGTGACGACCTTCACAACCGATCATCATAGGCTCATCACCGACGCCTATCCGGTCAAGGTCTCACCATAGACCAAGAGTAGCAGCCTAGAACACACTCTCAAGAACACCCTTGCCTTAGATGTGTATGGATACTCAAGTTACTCTCTCTAGCACTCTCGAGATATGCAATATCTCCTCCTAGTGTCGCTCTCTTTTCCTCTTGGCTCCCTCTTGATGCTCCCAGCAATCCCAATGGCCAAGAGAGGTCTCTAAGACCCTAGCAACAACTTTAAATAGGTTTCTAATCCCAAACTAGCCGTTGCTTCATGAAATAGTTTTTCTAGATGTACAAACCATATAGTCTGGTTTTTGCCAGACTGGACCGTTCGGTCTTCACTAGACAGCTCCTCCAGAGCTGTTGCTCTCCTGTCCCTACTGTCTCTTGTATAGACCAGACTGTCTGGTCTGTAGACCGGACCGTCCGGTTTCTACAACTCCTGGTCATTCCAAAGTGGCATCAAAATTGCTTCCTCTTTGGTCTACTCCCATCCATACAGACCAGACCGTCCGGTCTGCTCACTGGTCTGTCCAGTCTCTATGGGTCTTCGCACCAACAGATTTCTCACAACAACTCCTCTCTGATATGGTCTTCTCTCCGATGATCGTACTGTCCGGTCTCCGCAACCCTTCTGTCCGGTCTTCATCCTCAGAACCTAAAACTCCTCATCTTCGCTTGACATCCTTTCCCGGCTTCATCCAACAACTCCTTGGCCTCTCCACTGCCACCTAGTGCATTGTGATTTCATCGAGCATCCATGCACATCACCGACTAGTGTGACCTAAGAGATATGACATAGACCCCCTGATAGTCCAGTTTTTCCTATAGATACAAGCCCTAACAACTAGACAAGTGTTCCAAACACTTCCTCCTAGCTTGTTCTTAGCATTGATCCATCTTCATCAACCCTTGGACTCCATCAAGCTCATCAAGCCTCCATGCTTGTGGTCATTGTCATCAACCGTCATGGCAATCATCAATAATCATCATGAAGTAGATAAGGTTTGCTACACGCACAACACTTGTATAGACATTAGTCATATTTCATGCTTGTCATTCATCACCAAAACATTCATACCTTTGGGGACCCTCAATGGTCATGATCCTTACACAACATCCTCTATGGCCGACAACCACAATGGTGGTCATAGGTCAAGGGCCACCATACCACAACCTTGAGGGACCTTTTCTCGGCGCTCGATAGTAAGGTGGAGATGAGGATGTGGGGAGCCATGGCGGCGTTGTGACATGTCGCACAAGACCGATGGAAAGGATTGTTGGCTTGAGTGGCATTCATGGGGCAAGGGTCGCGTGGTGTCGACTCCGCTGCCATTACTCGATCAGGATGGAAGGAATGCAGTAGGTATAGATGGGGGCTGGTAAATGTTGAGAGAAAATGTTTTTGAGACAAGATTATAGAGGGTGTCAAGTGGTGTTACATTGATGTAACATTTTCCTTCATCCAAATAACAGGTGGTTAGATGGGGTGGTTCCATTTATTTGGTGGGTATAATTTTTGTGTGGTGAGATACATGGACCACAATATTTCCTTTATTGGTTTAGATGATCTATAGTGGCAAAACCTAAAAATATTTTAGTGGCAGTCATAGGACAACCCGCCGCTACAAATGCGATTGGACCAATGTCCACCACTAGAAATTTATTTGCAATGGCAGAAACTTATGTGACTTGCCACTACAATTGGATCTCATATATAGTAGTGACCACATAAATGTCCGCCACTACAAATCAAATTTCCAGTAACGTGCCACCTAGAAATCACCCACAAGGCCCATTTAGTCTCTCAGTTCACATCCTCGTATAAAGAAGAATCTAATCCTAACCTGGCTGCTGCACAACCCTACTTTTCGACATGTTTTCACAACTAACCTGTGAGTAGTTACTAACTGACCAAATGTACAAGTAAAAATGAAACTAGTGCGGGAAAGGTGGTAGGGGTTCATTTTAAGTGGGTGCTTTTTTTTGGGGCCAATCGTTGCCTTACTTGCTGACACCTATCATTCACTAGTTTTAAAGTAAAATAAAATCCAACCCACTTTGGAACATGCAAATGAACCCTAACACACCCATTCTAAGCTTGTTGTGAGTTGAAATGAAGTACAGATTTGGAACATGCAATCAAATGTCGGCACATGTCGCTCGCTTATTTAAGGATGAACCTCAACACCCTTCTCACACTTGTTTTGAGGTAAAATGAAGTCCGAATATGGCTTGGAGTACCAGACATGGTAACTTTAGATAAATTTCCTTATTTAGTCATCAACGTGTTCATCAAGGAACCGACTAGGAAACCTACTGAAAGTTGCCAGTAGGGGGGGGAGGGGGGGGGTGACTCGGCAATCTAAAAATTAAACTTGAAAACAACACTTGAAACAAGTCAATTTGAAAAAAGCTTAAAACCATGGTGAGTAGCATAGGCAAGTAATATACGAATTGACTAAGCCTAGCTACGTGTGCATAAGTTTCACCAAAGTCCAAACCTTCAACTTGTGAGTATTCTTTAGCAATAAGTCTTGCTTTGTTTCTCACCACCACACCGTACTCATCTTGCTTGTTGCGGAATACCCATTTTGTACCTACAACATTTTGCTTGGGTCTTTTCACCAATGACCACAATTTATTCCTTGCAAAGTTGTTCAACTATTCTTGCATGGCCATCACCCAATCCGAGTCTTGAAGTGCTTGTTCCACCTTAATAGGTTCCATAGAAGAAACAAACAAGTAATGATGACAAAAAGTAGTCATTCGGGATTGAGTAGTTACCCTCTTTTTGATGTCACCAAGAATGTTGTCAATGGGGTGATCCTTTTGAATGCTTTATCGGACTCATGGGTGAAAGGGTCTAGATGCATCTGCTTCTTCTTGAATAATATCATCTTGGGCACCTTCTCCACCATCTTCTTGAACTTGATCTTGGTCATGGCCTTGAGCATGATCGTCACCATGATCTTGGCCACCTCCTTGATCTTGTTCATCTTGTGGATCTTATGGAGAGGAGTTATCTTGGTTTGAAGAAGATGGTTCATCTTGACTTGAGTTTGGGTCTTGTGGTCTTATTTCACTGATAGCCAAATTCCTTATTGCATCACAAGGGGCTTCATCACCTACATCACTTGGATTAACTTGCTCTACTTAAGAGCCATTAGATTAATCAAATTGCACATCCCGGATTATTTCAACAACTTTGGTGTCTTTGTTAAAGACACAATATGCGTAGACATTAGTTCCATATCCAAGTAGAAAACCTTCATGAGTTTTAGGAGCAAATTTTGAAGATTTGGGTTTCTTGTTAAGAATAAAACACTTGCTCCCAAAAACCCGAAAATAAGAAACATTGGGAAGGTTACCATTGAGGAGCTCATATGGTGTTTTCTTCAAGATCTTGTGAAGATATAACCTGTTTATTGCATGGCATGCGGTGTTGATGGCTTCGGCCCAAAAGGTGTCCGGTGTCTTGTACCCATCAAACATTGTTCTTGCCATCTCAATGAGTGTGCGGTTCTTTCTTTCGGCTACACCAATTTGTTGTGAAGTGTATGGAGTGGAGAATTCATGCTTGATGCCTTCTTCATCAAGATATTCTTCAACTTGAGTGTTCTTGAATTCGGTTCCATTGTTACTTCTTATCTTTTTGATCTTCACTTCATATTCATTTTGTGCTCTCCTCAAAAACCTCTTTAGGATACCTCGTGTTTCACTTTTATCCTTCAAAAAGAATACCCAAGTGAAATGACAATAATCATCAACAATTACAAGACTGTATTTGTTACCGCCAATGCTTATATAGGTGACCGGTCCGAATAGGTCCATGTGTAGCATCTCCAATGGTCTTGTCGTTGTCATGATAGTCTTGGAGGGATGTGATGCTCCAACCTGCTTTCCGCCTTGACATGCGCTACATATTTTATCCTTCTCAAAAGTATGCTCCTTTAGTCCGATAACATGACCACCTTTTAGAAGTTTGGAAAGATTCCTCATCCCAACATGAGCTAGCCTGTGATGCCATAGCCAACCCAAGGTGGTTTTAGCGACCAAACAAGTATTCAGGTTAGATCTTGTCCTCTAAATACCTTTTGAAAGCTATTGAGCATTCCTTTTTTCTAAATACGGTCATGCCATCATCGTCAAAGAGACAACCATAACTCATCTCATAAAGTTGTGAAATGGACATTAAGTTGTATCCTAGACCATTCACAAGATAAGCATTACTAATTGAAAGGTCATGGGTGACGTCAATCCGTCCACGACCAATTACCTTTCCTTTATTGTCATTCCCAAATGAGATGCCTCCACTTGGTAGGTTGTCATGATCAATTGTGGAGAACATCAATCTCTCTCCGGTCATATGATTTGAGCACCCGCTATCAAGCACCCATATTGCGCCACCAGAGGAGTATTCCTACAAAGAAAATTAAGCATGTGTTTTAGGCATCTAATGTTGTTTGGGTCCCTTAACACTAGTAACAAGAACTTTGGGCACCCACACACAAGGCTTCCACCTTGCATCATGTGGCCCAACAAATTTAGCAACTACTCTACCATAAGCATTACGGGTTAGCACATAAGAAGCATCAAAATCATCAAAGGATATGGTAGAGGTCTTGTCGTTCTTGTTGACTTGGGGAGCATTCTTTGGCCTGATTATCTTCTCTTGTGCCATTTGCTTTCCCTTGCCTTCGGGTATAAAGTTGGGTCTCTTGTTGTATCCCTTCTTGGGTGCATTCTTGTTGTATCCCAATCCTCTCTTGTCATGAGAGACTCTTGGCTCACCAACAACTTCCCTTGTTGCTTCAACTTGAGCCTTCTTCATAAGCTCATTGACTTGGTTGGTTAGCTTTTCAATGATTGCCTCTTCCTTGGCAATCATATCAACATCAATGTTGTGGCACCTTCCATAACCTTTGCTTGTTGAAGCTTGGGAAGATTTCAATCTTTTTAACAAAAAACATGAGCTCAACTTGAGGTCCTCAATTGATTTTATAAGAGCTTTGTTCTCCTTTATCGATGAGCTAAACCTCTCTTGAAGCTTCTTGTTGGTTGAGGTGAATGAACCACTTGACTCATTGACCTTGACAAGATCATTTGTCAAGCTCTTGTTCTTTTCCTTCTCTTGCTCAAGTTGCCTTGTGAGCTCAAGATTCTTCTCTTTTTCCTCAATGAGCAACTCCTCTTGCCTTAGGAGGATTCTTTCTTGGTCTTCAATCTCCTTATTGAGTTTACCTAGCATTTTCATCATATCTTGCATAGAGGGGACCAAGTCCTCCTCTTCATCACTACAATATAAGGGATTGAAATCGGAACAAGGAGATACCTTGGTTTTCTTGGCCATGAAGCATCGGGGGGCATCATCCTCATCATCGGAGAGGTTGTTGAAGAGTGATTTCTTGGCCGGTGGAAGACCAATGGCAATGTTGGCAATGCCACACTCATCATCCTCTTCATCATCATCAGAGACATACTATTGGCCAATGTGAGCTTGTCCCTTGTTGTATGGCTTCTTGTTGGGCTTGTTCTTCTTGTTGAACTTGTCATTCTTGTTTCCCTTGCCATTGAGCCTTAGACAATCTGCAATCATGTGTCCTTGTTCATGACACTCATAGCATTTTCTATTTGTCCTTCTAGCTTTGGCCTTGTCAAAACTCTTCTTGGTGAAGCCATTCTTGATCATGTATTTGCCAAATTTCTTGACAAATAGAGCAAACTCTTCATTGTCTTCTTCATCATCATCGTTCTCTTCATCATCATCATCATTGTTCTCTTGAGTCTTCTTGGCCTTGAGTGCCACATCCTTTTTACTTGTGCCCTCATCACCAATGAGCACATTCACTCTTTTGCCCTCATCATCACGGCTCTTGTGGGTATTGATTCTTCCAATAACTTCATCTGTTGAGAAACTCTCAAACCCATCCTTCTCTTAAATGATGGTGCATAGGGTTGGATTCCAAATCCTAAGAGCCATGAGAAGTTTGTAGTTGACTTCCTCACCGTAGGATCTTCTCTCATTGACAATATCCATGAGCCTATCATGTGTTTGTTGAGGCTCCTATCCCTTGTTCACAAAGAAGTTGAATTGATTTTTGAGAACTTGAAGTCTTGATTTCTTTGCCATATCAACTCCCTCATGAGCACATATGAGCTTTTTCCATATCTTCCGGGCATTCTCAATTCCGAATACTCTGGAATATTCCTTGGGATTCAAGGAAGAGAGAATGGCCGACATCGCTTGAGCATTGCGATGTATGTTGAGTTGATCCATAGTTGTGGGATTTTCTTCATTCTCTAAAGTGTACCCTCTCTCCACAATCTCCCAAATTGGTGGACCAATTGACATAAGGTACATCTTCATATGGTGCTTGTACGAACTAAAATCCTTGCCCTTGAAGTAGGGCAATCTCCCACTCCCACTGCCATGTATGTTTGCCATATCACTATAGTTGAATGGCATGGCGGTGTGCAAGTCATGACCTTTGCCGCTCACGGAAGCTAGCTCTTGAGGTTTATCACCTTCTCCCGGTTTCGACATCTTTTAATTTTCAAGCTTTCAAGCCTTGAAGAAGATCCAAGCTCTGATACCAATTGAAAGTTGCCTAGAGGGGGGGGGGGGGATGAATAGGCAAAATAAAAATTAAATCTGAAAACAGCACTTGAAACAAGTCAAACAGAGACTGACGGAACTTCCATCAGTCTATGATGGCACTTCTGTGGGACGGAAGTTCTGTCAAATGGTAGAACAAATGAACAAGTGCTAAATGAAATGCAGAAAGTAACCAGGAAGAGATACAATACTTGATGGTGATGAAGCTAGCACGAAGTATATCACAATTCCTACAAGGAATGCTAGCAACACAATATACCGAATATAGAGAGCACAATATAATGAACGAAATACACAAGCACAATAATGAAATGCGAAAATGTAAAGAGAGATACAAGGAATTAACCCGAGGTTTGACAACCATACTAAGTAGTTCCTACGTCCTTGTTAAGGAGCCACACAAAGTGGTCGGGTCTCTCTCAACCCGTTTCCCCGCCAAGCAATCACAAAGATCGTGCTTGGATTTCTTTCTCCACTTGATTCTTTTCCTCCGGAGGTGAATCACACCTTCACAAACGGCCCCGCCTCACCACAACAACTTGGGAGCTCAAGGGCGACGCCTAGTCGTCTAGGAGACCAAGTCTCCAAGAGTAACAAGTAAATCAAATCTTGTTAGGGAGGAAAAAATGTGCTCAAACTTTTGATTGGATGGATTCAATTTTTTTGTGGTTGGGTCTCTCTCACTTTTGATTGGAAAGTCAAGAACAAGTCTAGGAGTGAGAGGGAAGAGCTCTAGCTGAAGTATGAGTGAAATGCCAAAGTGTCCAACCTTTTGCACGAGCAAATGGGGAAGGTATATATACACCATCTCCAAAAACTAGCCGTTAGGGTGATTTCTGGATCTGACGGAACTTCCATAAAAGGCCACGGAACTTCCGTCATTTCAAAAAGAGCCACTGAGCGGGATGGTTTGCACTGAGCCAGAAGGATGACAGAACTTCCGTGATGAGCACCACAAAACTTATGTAGCTCTCGGGTTGCAACTTTCTGGGATTTTGGCACTGACGGAACTTCCGTAAGGGAGCTCACGAAACTTTCGTATCTCTCGGGTTGCAAGACGATTGAGGTTTCGCACTGACGGAACTTCCGTTAGAGAGCTCACAGAACTTCCGTAGCTCTCTGTTTGGCTCAGAAAAGGTTGGTTCTTTTTGGTTTTTAGTGGCTAGTTTCTCCTCAAGGATGATGGATTGGCTTGAGCACTTGAATTCCCTTAAAGCAAGATAAGTTTACCCCTCTTAATAGTTCAGCATACCTATGACTTAAACAAATAGAGGGATGAACAACCTCACGAATGTGGGTAATGAATTTTCTTTTGATAATCTGCATATTTTCTTCATACTCATGTTGGCACATTTTTTAATCCTATGTCATTAATCACCAAAACCTACTAGGGAACCTAGATGCATCTTCACCTACAATGTCACCTTGTACCCCTAGATATATACTGTAGGCAAAGACCCCTTATAGAGACAATTAGAAGCTGCATGAAGAACCCTAGCTGTTATCTTCATGATGCTCATATTGAGCGATGTCAAATAGGCATGTAACATGCAATCGATGCTGAGAGGTCGCTTTTAGAAGTATTCAAGCCTGAGCTTTTCTAGCTTTAGAGAACAAGGTTCAATGTTTTCTGAAATATTCTGATACATACTATTGAAATTATTTTCTTGACCATGATATCAAATCAAGAGTATTCGTGTGTATGTTCCACACATGCATTGTAACTATTTTAATATAAGTGTCATGTGCTATAACAAATAAGGAAGTACTCGGTAGACCCATGGCGTGCAAGGACGAACCTATGTTTTATTAGTAAGATTATTGCTTGGTGAGTGGTGACACCAATGAATTAAATACTTGGATGAGAGATGATGGTATGTGAACAATGGAGGTGCAATATAGACTAGTAGAATAGACATAGACAAAGGGGGTAAAGTTGGTGGTATTTTTAGTATGTTAACCAAGTCGAACATAGTCGATAGGAAGGAAGCATTTCAGGTTGGCGAGGCATTAGAAATTCAGGACATTTGTATTCTGATAGTCTGCGGTAACTATCTTCAAGGTGCATTCTTTCAAGTTGTCCTTAATTATTATTTTGTGGCAATATACCGTAAATCTTTTCTTTATATTTTTGGAAGCTTCACTCTCTCTCTCTTCCTTCTTTTTTCTGCAAAAGCTTCAAAAATGTTGTTGAAACTATTTTATAAATTCAGAAGCTTTGGAAAATTTTGAAGACCTTTTGTTTTATAAAACATCCAGACAAAAGAGTTTAAAAATGTGCCGGTGTTTATCCCCAATCATCAAAAATGTTGATTCTCCCTCATGTGTCCTATTATTATGGCAGCAAAGAGTATACTTATTGTTCCTGTAGTTGCAATGATGTTCCAGATTTGTGTATCCTTTTTTTTTATGTTTTCAAGTTTAGTGAAAAGAACTATTGTATTTTTAAAACATAGTTTTAGAGAAGTTTTTTTAAACGTTTCAAACATTTC